>CM068552.1:28070840-29518901 GCA_035048495.1 Euptelea pleiosperma
CGAAATCTTATTGATAAAAACTTTCTTTGCATTTCGGCTTACATCCTATTTAATGTAAAAAAAAATAAAATAAAAAAAATAGGAAAATTACAAAAAATAAAAAAAATCGAACTAAGCATGGAAACTGATAATATTAGCGCCTAGAAACATGTCAGAATCGAATGTGAGTGATTGACCTCTATAATTAAAGTTATTATTAAAATAAATAAAAAACTTCATAAAATACCAAAATTATCATTTCTAGCCACTAAACGATGGAATTTGGCTGAAAAAAAGCTTAAATCATTGCAGAGCACTGAATATTGCAAATCTCATAATTTTCGTTCAAGAATGTTTAGCCTTGTATGATTCTAACACTGTTGACAATTCCGTTTATACCCGTTGTGTCCCATTTTCATGGTTCCAGTAATGCCCGTTGTGCCCCTTTAGTACCGTTTGAGCTTTTAACCCAAAAGCTCCATAAAAGAATCTGCTACTTGTTCAACATCAGTTCCTTCTACTTGGAGAGAACTCGACCTCGAGTTATAATCTGGATACAGTGGTTCGTCAGCATGATACTCGAACAAGTCTGCAACATTAAAAAGATTTTGAAATTCCCATGTTCTTTGGTAAATCAATCACATACGCATTATCATTGATCTTCTTCAAAATCTTGTACAAACCATACTTCTTAGGCTTCAAATTGTTGTTGCTTCCGACATGAAACCTTTAATTGTGCAAGAAAACCATCACTAAATCACCCTCTTTGAACAATTTGAGATGTCGATGCTTGTCTACCGCCGCTTTATACTTAACATTAGTCATCTCAAGCCTTTGTCTCACTTCCTTGTGCATGATTTGGGCTTGTTCAGACATGGTCTGTGCTGCAATGCTTAAACCTGAACCCTTTAGTAAGCATACCAAATCCATCACATGTCTTGGTGGTCACGTATACCATTACAAAGGGTGACTTTCCTATGATACTATGCACTACATTGTTGTAAGCGAATTCATCTTGGGGTAGTGCATGGTCCCACTACTTTGGTTGATCTCCACAAATACATTGATTAAGATTACCTAAGTTTCTTTTTGCAAGGAATATATTGATATTCTGTTTGGCATAATTTCATATAACATAAAGCACATTTTGTACATGTTTTATGTGTAATAGTTTGTAATACCATAAACATTTTTTTAGGGTATTTTAAAAAATTAATTAGCTCATTTATTATTTTAATGATTATTTATTTATTTATATTAAGTATTAATGCTTAGTTACATGTTGGTTGAATTATAATTATTGAAGTAGGCCTTTAGGGCAAATTTAAAGACTTTTTGGGCCAACGAATGACCCTAATTGAAGCCTAGTGATACCTATAGGTTTTAAACCCATTTCTAACTCATAATTAACCTAAAATAAGACTTTTAGTTGTTGATAAATTTACCCATTTTAAAGTGATGAAAGTAACTATTAATTAGTTGTTAAGAATATTAGTCCCACATCGGATATGTGAGAAAGTTGAGGGTCTTAAAAATTTATAAATATGAGTGAAGGCATAAGGTTTTCCTAATTTTAAAAATCGTTGAAAGCCTCTCTAAGAGGAGAAAACTATATTTTTCAAAAAAGAAAAAGTAGAAAACCTAGCCGATTCTCTAAGTGTGAGATAGAGTTTTTTTTTCTCCATCTTGATTTCTCTTAAATAATTAAGAATCGTGGATCTTCAGCCTTGATCAAGATTTAAATCAACTATCCATCAAGGTAAGTACACTCTACAATATCGAATATTTTCATCAATTACTATAGTTTGTTAATGATCATATGGTGTTTTTTATGTATTTTTATTTCAATCTTATTTGTTAATCATTTATGAGCATGCATCATAAATCCATGATTTTTATATTTTTTGGGAATGGAGTTTTGGTTGGTCTAGATTTTGTTTGGTTGATCCAGATATCTTTCGGTTGGTCAAATTCATGTTGGAAATGATTTATTATTGGTGGGGATAAGATGGTGGAGGAATATGAATTCAATATCATCATGATTGGTTATTTTTGGATGATTTGATCTTCTTGATTTTGGGGTGATATGTTGATTAACATGCCAAGGTAGTTACGATCAAATTATCTTTATTGTCTTATGTACTCGTTGTACTTTACTCGGCTTTCAGGTTACGGTATCACACGTGATGTCATATTCTCTTATGTAAAACTTATTTTTTTGTTAACTTTTTAACGTAAGAGTTTTTTCCAATATGTAGAACACATTCTTTAGACGAAAATCAACTATTCGCATGAAATATACATATTTTGGATAGTCTAGTATAAAATTATTTTGTTTAAATCCAATTACGCGCTTCTGTTATCGAAGGGATGCCATTTGGACAATTCTAATGGATCCACAGCTGACCTTCAAAGCCTATCATGACCAAAGCTAAAGAGCCAACAAGCTAAAGACTCTAGTTACAGGTTGAATATGGGCAGAGTCGGAGGATCAAAAAGCCTGAGAAACAACCAAGAGAGAAGGAGAGTCAAGCCTCTAGAAAAGAGACTAAAGAGATTAAAGCCTAAACAACTAGTACCAGATGAATGCTTGTTCAGTTGGTGAAGTTTACAGAAGACCGAGTTAAAGATTAGGGTTCAAGACCCTCTACTAGCATTTTTCTCCAAATTCTCTCTATTTTCTCTCTCCTCTCTTTATACCTTGAGATCTATATCCAATGATTATCCTTCATTCTCTCTCTCTTCTGGATCCAACTGCTCACATATCTTTCCCCATCCATCATTAGATTTGCCATCAAGATCATCAGATTTTCTGATCCTAAGATCATCTGATCCTCAAATAAGATTATCCAAATTGTCCTTTGATCTGATGTTCAAAAATTTGCCAAAATATGGGCCTTCGATCCTTCTATCCATTATCATGTTGATTCCCTGACCGACATGTGGCATGCTTAGTATTGGCCCATGACCCACTAACATATTCACTTGATCCACCATCCACTGGCCGACATGTGGCATTTTCACTATATTTCTCGAACCCACTACCTCATGGCCAAACGGCCCACTCACATGAGGCCCACAGCCACGCAAGGGGCCCAAGACCTCATTAACACGATCACCCACTCATGGCCCAACCCAATAACCCAACTAACTATTAAGAAAATAAACATAATAAAATAATAAAAAGAAAAGAAAAGGAAAAAAAGGAATAATAATAAAAGATAAAATAGGAACCCATGGTTTCTCTCTAGAGAGATGAAAGTAGGATTTTTTTCGCGTTGTTAATTCGGAAACCCTAATTCAACACATTTGTAAAATTCGATTCTAAGCTTGCAAAACAGTGAACTTGCGTAGCGGTTTCTTGTCGGATGTTGATCTGCACTTGGATGTGTTAGTGCAAAAATGAATATAAAATGACAAATAATATACAAGAGAAAGGTGGAGAGATGAGAATGGCGAGTTGAGATTAAAACATTCATTTGAGGAGATCAAGAACACCAATATATCAAAAATCAAATTGCATTAATCATCAAATAAAGTATGTACATGAAATAAATAAAGCATTTAAATTTATTCTAGAAAGCAGTTAAAGATAGAAATAGTAAGATAAAGAAAGAATGAGAGAAAGCAAACCAGCTCTTGGAGCAAGATGCAACCGATCAAGTAGGGGATCGTCTAAGAGAGAGAAATGGATGATGTTCTTCCAAAATTCCTCGACGAAGAAAGATAGAAAGACGAGATCTGCACTTGCTTCTGTCCCAGTAGTTATAGATCTACACCTAGAATAGAGAGTGAGAAAGATGACAAACGAGAAGAGAAGAAGATTGAAGCTGTTGTACCAGCCATGGATCTGACCTTCTTCTTCCCTCGTCATGATAAGGAGAGAAGATAAGAGAAAATGGATTAGATAGAGAGAGAAGGAGGTTCAGAGAAAAGAAGGGGGGATGAGACATAGAGAGCATGTTGCATCACTAGCAGCTCTCCAATAAGAGAGTGTGCCAAGAAAAGAGGTACCTTGATGTGGTGGGCTGGCCATGGAGAAGATTGAGTCGTGGCTAGAGAACTAGCTCGATCGATCATGCACAAGAAAGATGACCCAATCGAGACAGATTACTCAATCGTCCATGAAGGATCAACCTTGGGGTTTGCTGGTGTTGTGCATGCCTGAGAAGGACATGGGAAGGTGCTGGTTCATCCAGCAAAGTAGATAGTAATGGTGCCCATGTGTTGCATGAAGGAGTGAAGTGCTTGGAAAGCAAGGGGGATGCATAGCAAATGGCTAGCCTGTGGTGCAAACAAGAAGATGGTTGCAGCAGGTGCTGCAATGGTGGTGCTCAGTGTGGATGAAGATGAGCAGCAATCATTGAGGGATGTTGGAAAATGGCCAAGTATTGCAAGTAACTCGACTATTGATGCAACTAGGTGGTTGTTTCACCGCTTGGAGATGGGGAGTTTGAAGGTCCAACAAGCAGTAGCAGACCGTGGAGTGGAGAGAACTTTGCGCCGGAGTTGCTGATATAGGTTAAAGCACTAGCAGGTCGTGGAAGGTTGACAAATCCCATCAAGAAGATTTTTTGCTATTTGCCAACAAGAAGGTGGTGCAAGGGAGGAGAGGCCGTGGCTGTGTTTGGTGCACCCGGATGAAAGAAAAGGCTGGTGGAAGACGAGGGTAGTAAGGTGATGACCTGTGTTGCATCTAGGGTCATGTGTTGTAGGCATGGAGGAGAAGAAGCGGACTGGCCATGCAAATCTGATTGTTGTGCACCAGTGGAGGGTAAATCAAGGCGTGGTAGAAGGAGAACCAGCAACGTTAGTTGTAGGTGGTGTGGGGAACGTGCAAGGCTGCATGATGGTGAGCACGTTGGTGCATGGTTCAACCGGAGGAAAAGAGGAAGGAGGCTTGACATACGTGGCGGAGGAGGAACAATTCATTGAGTGCGGCAAAGTGATCGGTAGGAATTTGCATCACGAAGAGATGCTGGAGGAGTAACACGATTGAAGATGGGGGCAACACGCATGTGATGAGCATGGAGGCTGGTGGTCTTGGGAGGAGCCCAAACCAGTCAAGTGGGGAGGATAGTGGTGAACGCAGTGAGTTGCAAAGTGGTGCTCGCATGCGTGAGGCTGTTGCCCAAACCAGTGGTGGAGACCAGGCCGTGAACGGCCAAGATGAGGTAGGCCAGAGGAGTGATGGACATGGTTGCCGACCGGAGTTGCAAACCTACAACTCCAGTGATGGAGGTTACAGGGCGGCCTGCTGTTGTTGGTGGAGTTGCTATGATCGTGGAGGAGCAGCATGGTGCTACATGAGGAGGTGAACCTACAGACTGTGGAGGGAGAACGGTGGAGCTAACGGTTTGGAGAACCGTGGGGATGCAGATTTGCTTCCTGGTGGAGGAGCTCTTGGAATGCGCTGGAGTGGAGCATGAGAAGATGAAGGACGTGAAGAGGACGGACCTACAAACCTTGTCGGTCGGTGGTTCCAGGTGGTGCGATCAAGAATATCGACGGCATGAAGCTGTCTAGGTAGCAAAAAAGATGGAGAGTTGCATAGGAGCTTGATGGTGGTGAACCTGGATTCAAGGAGGAGAAGCTTCGCTAGAACTTGCAGACGTTGTTGTTAGGGTGCACGATCCTGCACGTTCCAAGGGGTGGTTGAAGCGGAGAAGTGGTGCAAAATTCACCGGCGTTAATGGTGTTTTAGCCATCGGTTGCTCAAAGAGAGGAGCAACCGGTGGCTAGAGAAGAGAGGTCTTTGAGATTTGAGATGGGAGAGAGAGTCTTCAGAGAGCGAGATGGGTTGAGAGAGATGTGGGTTATTAGGTTTTTGGGGAGAGAGAGTTTAATGGACGTGTGGGGTTTGTGCGTGCATGTGCATCAATGTATAAGGGAGAGAGAAAGAATAGAGAGGAGAGAGAATGAAGGGGGACAGTTTGAGAGTTACGTGGCGAGAAGGGAAGGATTCATGGGTTCATTAGTGAGAGTGGAGAGAGAAAATTGGTTAAAGAATATGGATTCTCTATTGGTTTAGGTGTTTTTTAGAGTGAATGGCCATAATGGCTGTTGATTGAAGGGTGTGAATGTTGAGTGAGCTGTTGGATCTAATGAGATCAAATGGTTAGGAGAAAGTTATATGAGGGATAGTGTGGTTATAATAGTGAAGAAAGAACAGTTGGATCTAGTGAGATCTAACAATTAGGATTAATGAGATGCATGGAGAGGTGGGTGCTATGGTTGAGGGTTAGGGGTTTTATATGATGTTGGGCATGAAGTAGTGGGCAAGAGGTTTGGGGCAAAATTAGGAGATGGTGATGTGGCTGTTAGATTCGAAGGAAGTGAGAATGAAGAGTTGGGATATGATCGGTTGAGGGATGAAGGGTGATCATGACGATCAGATAATTGATCGGCCATGGTAATGTTAGAGATGAATGGTTATGATGCAATGCATTCACTTGCCATAGTTGCAAGTGATTGCCTGGCTTCTTAGCAAATGGATGCAATGTACTCACTTGCCATGGTTGCAAGTGGTTACATAGCCCTCATGTATTCTTGAAAAAATGGGCATCTAAGGTGGAATGATGATCCTAGGTTTGAAATTAATATCTAAATGGCTAGGATGGGAGATGATGATCGGATGGTCGAGATCGAGATGAGAGATATAATTAGAAGAGAGCAAAGATGATTAGGAGAGTGGAGAGAAAAAATAATACAAAATAAAGATAAAATAGCTGGCAGAGGGTCTTGAACCCTAGTCTTTAATATGTGTTTCACTTGAGCTTCACCAGTAGAGCAGGCCATCATTTCTTATCATTTCAGTGGCTTTAAATACTTTGGTCCTTCTCTTGGTCAACGGCTCTTCCGCTCTCTTAGTTCTTGGTCCGGCTCTACGATTCTCTGGCTTGGCTCCTACAAGGCATCTATCTGCCTGCTGGCTCTTTAAGCTTTGATATCAGGCTTTTATGATTGATCATGGGCTCCCTAGTCTCGAGAATTGTCCGATTAGGTTTCTTGCGATAATGAAAAGCATGTAATGAGACTTAATCAGAATGACTTTATATCTAGACTTTCAAAAATGTGTTTAATTCATGCAAATATATCATTTCGCCCAGAAAAGTGTGTTCTATGCAATGAAAAAGACACTTACGTAGAAAAGTTGATAAATAGAGAAGGTTTATGTAGGAGAGTGCGATAACGCTAAAAGGATAATGGCTTAAAATAAGCACTTTTAAGTGAATATCAAGAGAACCGAACCCTTTTTCCATCCTATCTCTCATCTCTCCCTCATAACTAACGGCCATGATTAACCCTCACTAACCCAAACCAAACCCTACCCATATAAAAGAAAAGAAATAAAAAAAACCAAGGGCTCTCTCTTCTCTTTAGCTCTCTCTCACCGAAGCTCTCCTGCAAACCTCTATTCTATCCTAACCCCTTCTAACAACTAGATCTCTATCTCCTCTCCTTCCCTTGCTGGTCAAACCAACAAGGGTGCACTGTTGTTGCTAGTGCATACCCTCTCCATTGTTGCAGGTGCAAATAAACCGGTGTTATCTTATAGCACCGGTGGCTCTCCATTACGGGCATCTCTAGATCTGAACTGCAACTCCACGGCTGGAGACTTGCAACGCCCACGATCTACCTTGCACATTCTCAAGCTCCACCTTCTCCATCAAGTCCTAGCATCGCCTAGCCACTGGACTGGTCTCTAACTAGTCACCATTAAAGTCGACAGCCCTGCACCAGCGCCTCCACTCCACCTGCAAACTCATCCCTTGCACGGTTTTGTCCTTCACTAGTAGAAACAGGTGAGATAATTAAAAAAAAAAAAAACTTTTGTTAGTTTTTGGAAACACTGACGCCAAAAGTACTTATATTTGCGTCAATTTTAGTAAAAACCGACGCTAAAAGTTATATATAGCATTGGTTTTTGGTAAAACCGATGCTATATCCTATACTATAGCGTCGATTTTACCAAAAACCAATGCAATTGATCACCATCGCAAGTCAGAATAAAATCGACGCAATTGTTTTAACGTCACAAGCAATTGCGTCGATTTTTTCGAAATAAAAAATCGACGCCGTTTATGTATGGCGTCAGTTTAAAACCGACGCCATATGTGCTTTTTCTAGTAATGATGGTAGAAAATAAAATCGCATGCCTTAGTTATTTGATAAAGGATTATCACAACCGATTCAAATCGAATATACCTCTGTGGTATATCTTCTTTTCGTTGTTTGATCTAATCAATATAGATAGCGGAATACAAACGAACAATCACACAAGACAATAGATTTTTACGTGGAAACCTTAGCCAAGAAAAACCACGTGACCACGTCCAGACAAAAAATATCACTAACTAGAAAGTTAAACAAAACAAAGGTTACTTATGCAGCACCGTTGCAAATACAGCTTCCAACCTTAGCCAAGGCTTACTGCTGATGCGTCTACGTCCTCTGAATCAACGCTACGAGTCTATGCGCACCCTTTCAGCCAAGAAGCCTTGTTCGTTTGTTCAGTTTGGTACACCCCAAACCTACCGTTGATTAGCCACTCCGATCTTAATTCTTAATACTCCAGCCTTTGCCGAAGGTGAAGGATTCAGTACACCCTGAACCCTAGGTTGCTTAATAGGTGTTGAGTCACATTGGTACACTCAGGCTACTAGGTCAAATATCTATGTGGTAGACCTAAGCTGAGTAATGGATCAAGCTCTTGGCTTTGATCCAGAAGAGGAAAAAAGCTCACAAGATGTTTATGAGAACTAAAAAAGCTTCTTACTCTTCGAATAGACACTCTAATAAATAAACATTTCTTCAAATAAATAAACAAGATGTTTATACTGCAGGTGGGTTTGGCGACATAGCAGAAACAGGTGAGATAATTAAAAAAAAAAAAAACTTTTGGCGTCGATTTTTGGCAAAACCGACGCTATAATAAGTAAATGATATAGCGTCGGTTTTTGGAAACACTAACGCCAAAAGTACTTATATTTGCGACAATTTTAGTAAAAACCGACGCTAAAAGTTATATATAGCATTGGTTTTTGGTAAAACCGACGCTATATCCTATACTATAACGTCGATTTTACCAAAAACCAATGCAATTGATCACCATCGCACGTCAGAAAAAAATTGACGCAATTGTTTTAACATCACAAGCAATTGCGTCGATTTTTTTGAAATAAAAAATCGACACCGTTTATGTATGACGCCGTATGTGCTTTTTCTAGTAATGATGGTAGGGAATAAAATCGCATGCCTTAGTTGTTTGATAAAGGATTATCACAACCGATTCAAATCGAATATACCTCTGTGGTATATCTTCTTTTCGTCGTTTGATCTAATCAATATAGATAGCGGAATACAAACGAACAATCATACAAGACAATAGATTTTTACGTGGAAACCTTAGCCAAGAAAAACCACGTGACCACATCCAGACGGAAAATATCACTAATTAGAAAGTTAAACAAAACAAAGGTTACCTATGCAGCACCGTTGCAAATACAGCTTCCAACCTTAGCCAAGGCCTACTGCCGATGCGTCTATGTCCTCTGAATCAATGATACGAGTCCATGCGCACCCTCTCAGCCAAGAAGTCTTGTCCGTTTGTTCAGTTTGGTGCACCCCAAACCTACCGTCGATCAGCCACTCCGATCTTAATTCTCAATACTCCAGCCTTTGTCGAAGGTGAAGGATTCAGTACACCCTGAACCCTAGGTTGCTTAATAGGTGTTGAGTCACATTGGTACACTCAGGCTACTAGATCAAATATCTATGTGGTAGACCTAAGCTGAGTAATGGATCAAGCTCTTGGCTTTGATCCAGAAGAGGAAAAAAGCTCTCAAGATGTTTATGCGAACTAAAAAAGCTTTTTACTCTTCGAATAGACACTCTAATAAATAAACATTTCTTCTATCTATTCAATGTGTATAGAAGTGTATCTAGAGAAGGCATAGAAGGGTTATATTTATAGAATTCGTAACCCTGAGCCTTTTAGAACGTGGGAGAGTGGAAACTAGAATTTCGAATCTGAGAAAGACTCAATCCCCGTGAAGTCCAATCGATTGTACTCTGGGTCCAATCGATTAGGCCAAGTTCAATCGATTGGCCTTGTACGGATGAGTTTTTCCTTCGTAAATCCAATCGATTGTTCATAGTCCAATTGATCGGACTTAAATAAGTTTTGGTTCCATAACCTCCAATCGATTTAACAAAGGTCTCCAATCGATTAGGCTTTGATCAAGTTCTGTCTTGTAGACTACAATCGATTTAATAGAGGTCTCCAATCGATTGGGCTTTGATTAAGTTCTGTCTCGTAGACTCCAATCGATTTAACAGAGGTCTTCAATCGATTGGGTTTTGTCCAATCGATTGACCAAAATAGTCCAATCGATTGGACTTTCCTAGAAGTCAATAACATTGACCTAGACTCGGGTCTGTCCAATGACTAGGTTTGACCAATATATTTTTTATTCATTTAAACCTATTCCTATGGCCACTAAGTCACTTACTGAAAATAGGGTTTTTTCGCGTCGTTGGTTACGGAAACCCTAGAATCAACAAGATTTGTAATTTGATCCGAGCCTCAAAATTCCTGCAAAATTACAGGCTTTGTATAGGGATTCGTGTCGGATGTCGATCCGCACTCGGGGTTAGTTTGCTCGATTCAAACACATAAATAACGGATTTTCTTCACAGAAATTGATGGAAATGATGGTGGGAGAATAGTGATGAGGTTGGGATTAAAAACATGATTTTTTTTATTTATTTTAGAGATCAACTTTTAATTAAAGAAATTATCAAACAATGAATTGAAAACCACTATTCATGGTAAAAGAAAATTAAGAACAAGAGCTCAAAAGAAGACTAATTTTATTGAATCCACATAAACTGCTTACATTGACAGACAAAAGAAAAAAGAAATTAAAAACTAACCTAAAAAGCATAAAAGATAGAGATAGATGAGGTTAGAGAGATAAAGAGAGAAAAGTAGAGAGATAATGAAAAATAAGAAAACTATAGAGAGAATGACATATTACTTACCGAGATTTGGCATTGATGGATGAGAACGGATTTGGATAGAGGCTTGGCATGGAGAAAGACCAGCGATTCAGCTAGGAGTATGATGTTTGAGCAGCACGTGGTGGTATAAGGAAGGGGCGGCGGTAATGGTAGTCCTCTCCTCCCCTTTCTTTTCTCCTTTCTTCACTTTTCTTTTCTCTTTTTTTTGGTTTTCTTTTCTCTCCAGCAAGGATAGAGGCCAATAAGGCTTATAGAGTTGGAGAGAGAGATGGGAAAATGAGAGAGATGGTGAAAACGGCTGGTGAGGGGCTGCTCTTGGTGGCTGGACAGATCAGCAAGGTGGAGGACGTGGTGGGAGTGACGGCTTGGGAGAAAGGAGTCAAGAAGAGATGGTGGATGGGTTCCTTGTGGGATGGAGATATGTTGGTGTTGCAGGTTGCAACACCAGTCCAAGAGGTGGTGGAGTACGGCAAGAGCACGCTGGGTGTGAGGAAGATGGAGGTCGGTGGAGAAAATTGCAAGTTGCCGGCCAAAAACGGCCAGCAACGTGAAGAGGAAGGAGAGATGGAGAGGTGGACGGTGTGGGCAGCGTGATGGGTGACTGGTGTAGGGCGTTGGTGATGAGGGAGGCGCTGGCGAAGTGAGCAAGGGGTGCTGGTGATGCTCACAATAGCACACAGGCGGTGGCAACTGGAGTTGCTGGCTGCAACTCCGGTAAGGGGTAAATAAGATGAAGAAGGTGAAGAAGAAAACGAAGAAGGAGAGGCGAACGAGCCGAATGGAAAGGGAGGAGAGGAGAAAAAAGGAGGCTAGGAGATGGAGCTAAGGGGGATAAGGACGGAGTTGCAGATGGCCGGAGTTCTGCAACTCCGGCGAGAAAAAACAATGAAGAAGGTGAAGAAGAAGAGGGAAAAATCGCCAAAAATCGAGGGGAAGAAGGGGCAAGAGAGTTTGGGGAGAGAATGGAAGAGATTGGAGGGGGATTAGGGTTCGAACGAACCCCTCTCCTTCTCCTTTTAAAGCTCCCTATTTCCTTTAATGGAAATAGGGTATTTTTTGAATAAAAAAAAATATGAAAAATATTTTTTTTTTTAAGTAAAACATTACTTTTCTATGGGGAATCTCCCCATTTAGTGGACCCCCCATTTTTTAAAATTTAATTAAAATTATTTTGAAATTCACGGGGTCCACTAACTGGTCGGACAGCGGGTCGATGATGATGGGCCCGGCTACTGGCCCACATGGATTGATGATGTCCATCATCTCACAAGATGATGTGACAGACAGTCTGATGGCGATCGGATGGATGGTGACTTGATTGGGACCCAGATTGGTAGATCAACAGATCTAGAGAGATCCAACGGTCCGATTGAAGATCCAACGGTCAGAAAGCTAAGGGAGATGAGATAGAGTCGATGGGCAGGAGTTCTGGGGTTAGGTCAGTAGATTCGAGGACCGAGAGATGAAGAGAGAGAGAAAATAAGGAGAGATGATAGAGAAAGTATCAGAAAATAGAGAGAAAAGCACTGGCGGAGGGTCTGGAACCCTGGTCTTCACTGTGACCATCCTCACGCTTCTCCAGTAGAGTCGACTATCATTCTTTGCTGACTCATGTGGCTTTAAACGCTTTGGTCCGTCTCTTGGTCATTGGCTCTCCTGCTCTCTTCGTTCTTTGGGCCGGCTTTTTGGTCCTCTTATTCAGCCCATATTTGGCCCATATCTTCTAGTCATAGCATGTGGGCTCTTTAAGCTTTGATAATGGGCTTTCATGATCGATTTGGGCCCACAAGTCTCGAGAATCGTCCCATCGGGGTTTCCTGCGACAGAAGAAGCGCGTAATGAGACTTTATCAGAACGACTTAATATCTAGACTTCCGAAAATGTGTTTAATGCATGCAAATATACCATTTCGTCCAGAAAAGTGTGTTCTACGCAACAGAAGAGACTATTACATAGAAAAGTAGATAAATAGAGCATTTTACGTAGGAGAATGCAATAACGCTAAAAGGATAATTGCTTAAAATAAGCACTTTTGAGCGAATATCACAACCCCCAACCAGCATATTGCCAATCCTTGACAATTAGTGCGAAATAAATGAGCTTAAAAGGGCTCTGCACATGCTGCACACTTTCACATTAGCTCCGGGAAAACACCGTTCTTAAAATCATTGAATGGATGCAAAAACAGTTACATGCTAGCGAAGAGTTTGAAAGTTTTGGCAAGACTACAAACTGATAATCATGACCCAGAATAGTCAGACTCTGCGTGTGTGTGTGCTCAACGTTCTCATTATCCGACAGTAAAGATTTCCAGATCACCTCTAAGTTTTTATGCCTCGACCTCAAATCTCACATGTTTAGCACTCAGAATAGAATCACACAAGAAGGATTTTCTTCTTTTCTCTCAATTTATATGTGAGGAGATATATTTAATATAAAGAGGCAAAAGATCTCACATATATTTTATTTGAAGGAAGGACATCTTTAACAGAAGAAGATCTCATGATTGGAATACCACTTCACTCAGGAACGTCAGATCAAACTCTATAGCTTCTCTTTCTCCAATCTCCATATTTTATGATCGTACTATCCTAGAATCAAGTAGGACTTTCCTGGGTTGTAACGAGGCTTAGGTCAGGTGTAGAGAGATAAAGGGATACAGGATTTCAAAGATCTTGAGAGGATATTGTCATTTTCTTGCATTTTT
This sequence comes from Euptelea pleiosperma, assembly GCA_035048495.1. Lineage (NCBI taxonomy): Eukaryota > Viridiplantae > Streptophyta > Magnoliopsida > Ranunculales > Eupteleaceae > Euptelea > Euptelea pleiosperma. Next base: position 28,084,552 of record CM068552.1, read on the forward strand.
CCTGCGGCGTAACACCATTATCTGGTTCTTTTTCCTTTTTTTTTCTTTTTTTTTTTCACATTTTTCTCTTTTTCTTGATATTTCTGAGACTGCTCAATTTCTTTTCAGCTCTTCTTCATACTTTCTTTCCATATTTTGTTTTTAGCTTGAACCACTTTCTTTTCCTTTTGATTCTTCTTCTTTACTTTTCTTTTTCACGGTACACCCACATCAGTTATTCTTTTGTCCATCTCAAAATAAGGGTAGCCAGTCATGTTTCGTAGTTGGACTGGATTTTAGGTTGATGGGTTTGCAAAGAAAAGGCTTTTATAGAAAGGTTCAAAGGGTTTCTAGTGAAGTATAATTCAGGTGAGTAAAAAGGCTGAATGGTTTAGAAAAAATGGCCTAAATCATTTTCTAGGGTTTGCACTATCATGTATACTGTCTTGACTGGATATAGAGAAGGTTCTGTCGTAGTAATCCAATGTTGATGTCGTTCCGAGTTTTATGATCGAAGCAAAAGATAATGAGATCTCTCAACGAATATTGCGGGCATGAAGAATAGTGAGTCATCTTGTGACTCAGAATTGTTGTATAACACTCTGAATTGATTAAAGACTCGAAAGCTCACTGGGTTAGGTCTCCACAATTATTCTCACAGGATCTCCAGAATTTCTAAACTTAGGGTGACTCTGATATTGATAGTGTACAATTGTGCTGAATATGAGTTTTTCTGAGTTTTCAAACCTGCTGTAGTCACGCTTGACTTGACTCAACGCTAACTTTAAACAAAAATTGACATCCTCAATACTGACTTAACGGAGGTTTTTAGCTAATCAAAGTCAGGGTATTTGACACATTTTTGAAATTCTAGAAAACTTTTGGAGAACATCGGAAATCACCCCAAAAATAAGGTTTTTTTTTTTATCAAAATAAAGACATGAGTTTTGGTAAATACCCCACCCCCAACCAAAATATAGCACCGTCCTCGGTGCTCATGACCGGGATATAAAATGATGAAAAATCGGTGATGATGGTGCAAAGGTTCAGGGAGGATGTTACCAAGTGGGTAGAAACTCGACAGTGTGTGGTACCTGATGATCGGAAGAATGAATGTACCTGCAGTTCCAGAGATATAACAGTAATAACAAATGCATGAGACTCATGTACTTTAGGAATACCGGAATTGCCTTTCCGAAAGCGCTAAGTTTTATGTCTTCAGCTAGACACAACGGGGGTGACAGGCACCCCCAACCAAGTTGGAGCACAGGAGACTGAGTGGATCATCAGTCGACATAGACAGGATCGATGAGATCGATCTCAAAAGTCTGAATGAACAATACGTCAAGTTCATGGAACTGTTTTAGACGCTGCCCATTGACCTGAAAAGAGGAGTGATCCTTGGGATCCTCAATAGTGATTGCCCCAAAGGGTGTGACTGCTGTGACCGTATAAGGACCGGTCCACCTAGATTTCAATTTCCCAGGGAAGAGAAGAAGACGGGAATTATAAAGAAGGACCTTCTATCCTGGATGGAACTCTTTCCTGAGGATGCTCTTGTCATGTATCCACTTCATTTTTGCTTTATAATTCTTGGACAAGTTGTAGGCATCATTTCTGAGTTCTTCTAACTCATTCATTTGAAGTTTTCGCTCCTCCCTTGCAGAGTCGAGGTCAAAGTTGAGCTTCTTAATGGCCCACAGAGCACGATGTTCAATCTCTACCGGTAGATGACAGGGTTTCCCAAAGACGAGACGATAGGGAGACATATTGAGTGGGGTCTTGTAGGCGGTTCTGTATGCCCATAAAGCATCAGTGAGACGAGTAGACCAGTCTTTACGTGTGGTATTGACTGTTTTCTCCACGATCTGCTTGATCTGACGATTAGAAACCTCTACTTGACCACTAGTCTGCGGATGATAAGCTAGGGCAACCTTGTGAGTTACCCCATACTTTTTCATTAATTTCTCGAATATCCTATTGCAGAAATGGGTGCCCCCATCACTAATGATGGCCTTAGGGGCACCGAATCGGGCGAAGATGAACTCCTTTAGGAATTTGACCACCACTTTGTGGTCATTGGTCTTGGTGGGAATGGCTTCTATCCATTTGGATACATAGTCTACCGCAAGGAGAATGTACTCAAAACCATAGGAAACGGGAAAGGGGCCCATGAAGTCGATGCCCCAGATGTCAAATATTTCATCAACCTGGATGGGAGTTAGGGGCATCATGTTCCTCTGGGAGATGCGGCCTAGATGCTGGCAATTAGGACAGGTTTTGCTATAGATATGGGCATCTTTAAATAATGTGGGCCAGTAGAATCCGCATTGCAGTACTTTTTCTGCAGTTTTCTTAGTGCTGAAATGACCACCACAAGGTTGGTCATGACACGAGGACAAGATATTTAGTTGGTCCAACTCGAGGACACAGAGACGAATGATCTGGTCAGGACAGTATTTATACAAATAAGGGTCATCCCAAGAGTAGTACTTAACTCTTGCTAGGAATTGGCTTTTGTCCTGTTTTGACCAGTGTGAAGGCATTTCTTCGGTGACAAGGTAGTTGACAATGTCAGCATACCATGGATGAACGGAGATAGCGAACAGTTGTTCGTCTGGAAAGGTTTCAGGGATGGGCTGGGTGTCGAAGGATGACTCTAAAGTCAATCTAGACAAGTGATCAGCCACTACATTCTCAGTTCCTTTCTTATCCTTAATCTCGAGGTCGAATTCCTGCAGTAAGAGAATCCATCGAATTAATAGAGGCTTGGTTTCCTTTTTCGACATAAGATAACGAAGGGCTGCATGATCAATGTACACGACCACCTTAGTGGCTAAGAGATACTGACGGAATTTATCAAGGGTGAAGACTACCGCCAGGAGTTCTTTCTCAGTGGTGGAGTAATTCATTTGGGCAGAGTTAAGAGTTTTGCTCGCATAGTAGATCACATGTGATCTTTTGTCAATTCTCTGCCCTAGAACAGCGCCTAACGGGTAGTCAGAAGCATCGCACATTACCTCGAAAGGTAGAGTCCAGTCCGGGGGACGGATAATGGGCGCAGTAGTGAGCTCAGATTTGAGACGCTCAAATGCTTTGACACAGTCAGCATTAAAGTCGAAAGGACTATCTTTAGCTAGAAGATGGGACAGAGGTCGAGCGATTTGAGAGAAGTCCTTGATGAATCGCCTATAGAATCCTCCGTGTCCAAAAAGGACCGGATGTCACGTACGGACTTAGGAATGGGCAAGGTCGAGATGATATCAATTTTAGCTTTGTCGACCTCAATGCCCTGATGGAAAATGACATGTCCCAGAACAATGTCCTTCGTCACCATGAAGTGGCAATTCTCCCAATTGAGGACAAGTCGCTTGTCCTGACAGCGTTGAAGTACAAGCCCTAGATGGTTCAGATAGTCATCAAAGGATGACCCAAAAACTGAGAAGTCGTCCATAAAGACTTCGAGGAATTTTCCCACCATGTCAGAGAATATGCTCATCATACACCTTTGAAAGGTCGTGGGTGCATTGCAGAGGCCAAAGGGCATGCGCTTGTAGGCAAAAGTGCCAAAGGGACAGGTGAAAGTTGTCTTCTCGTGATCCTCAGGGGCGATGGGTATTTGATTATACCCTGAGTAACCATCAAGGAAGCAGTAATAGGAGTGACCTGCTAGTCTCTCCAACATCTGGTCTATGAAGGGTAAAGGAAAATGGTCCTTCCTAGTGTTGGTGTTGAGTCGTCGATAATCGATGCAGACTCTCCACCCTTTCTTCAGGCGCTGGGTGACCATTTCCTTGTTCTCATTTTCCACAACTGTGAATCTGGCTTTTTTAGGGACGACATGAATAGGACTCACCCATTTGCTATCGGAGATGGGGTAAATGATACCCGCATCTAACAGTTTAAGGACCTCGTCCCGGACTACATCCTTTAAGACGGGGTTCAACCTCCTCTGGTGTTCACGAGAGGTTTTGGATTCATCCTCGAGGTAGATGTGATGTTGGCACACCGAGGGGTCTATGCCTCGAATATCATCTATGGTCCATCCTATCGTAGATTTGTGCTCGTTGAGCAGCTCGAGAAGTTTCTTACGTTCACTCGCAGATAAAGCGGAAGCAATAATGACAGGGTAGGTTTCTTTAGGACCAAGATAGGCATAGGAAAGATCTGTTGGAAGTGGCTTGAGCTCCAATGGTGGAGCAGATGGAGTTGAAGTAGGTGTCACAGAAGACACGGATTGAAGAGGTTTGACTTCAGTAGGTAAAGGAAGGATAGGTTCTCTGGCCATGGTTATCAGAGGCTCGAACTCGATGAGTGGAGCGGGGATCTCTAGCAGTGGAGCAGTTTCCAAAAGATCATTGAGATCAGAAATGGCTGACTCTATTGCAAAGTCAGCTCCAAAGTGTTCTAGACACTGCTTAAGAATATCTTCGGTGGAGTCCGGGATAAGACTCTCAACGGCACACATTTCATCGGTCACTTCTCGATCGGCATCTTGTTGCATTAGACGAAAGATATTGACCTCAGCTTTGAGGTTTCCGAAAGCAATGGACATGTTTCCGTCCCGGCACTCGATGTGTGCATTCGTAGTGGCAAGGAATGGGCGGCCTAAGATGACCGGAATGCGGTTATCCTGACACGGCTCGGTGTTTAGAATGATAAAGTCCACAGGATAATAAAAGTCAGCGACTTTTACTAGGACATCTTCAATGATTCCTCTTGGAATCTTGATGGACTGATCAGCCAATTTCAGGGTGACATTGGTAGGCTTCATATCTTTCAGTCCTAACTGCTGATATACCGAGAATGGTATGAGGTTAACGCTAGCCCCTAAATCTAGCAAGGCAGTGCAGCTAAAGTTGTCGCCAATTTCACATTGGACAGTTGGGCTACCTGGATCCTTGTATTTGATCACACTGTTGCGTTGAATGAACGCGGTAGCTTTTTCGGCCAAGAAGGCAGCTTTGGGTACATGCGTACGCCGCTTAACTGTGCACAAGTCCTTGAAGAATTTGGCATAGGAGGGGATTTGCTTGATAGCAGAAAGGAATGGGATATTGATCTGGACGTCTTTAAAGACGTCTAAGATCTCTGAGAATTGCTGATCCCGCTTATCTTGGACAAGTCTGTCCGGGAAGGGAGGCTTTACTCGACAAATGGATTTGTCTTTAGCCTTAGATTTCTGCACAGGGATATCTGATGTTGGCACAGAGGGAGAGGAAGCAGAGGTAGGATTTGGACTAGTTTCCACGGTGCGAGTGATGGGTGCTGGAGATGGCACCGGTGGTGGTTGGACTCCCATGTCCACAGTTTTTTTAGATCGTAGGGTGGTTACAGCTTGCACGTCCCCTTGACAATTCTCATTCTAGCTTTGAGATTGGGAACCGATCTCATATACTGCTCCTTTGGCATTTTCTTTTGGGTTAGCGATGGGTTGGCTAGGGAAGATGCCTTTAGCTTTCTCAGCTTCCAGGTTACCTAAGCGTTGCTCTAGATGAAGCATGGATTGCTGTTGTTGTTGCTCTAGGCGTTGCATAGATTGAGTAATGAGTTGAGCTAGAAGGTCCTCAATACCAGGTTTGGAGACCGACTGTTGGGGAGCAGCTAATGGGAGCTGAGGCACCAATTAGAGACTCGAGCTCATCGGGGCATTATAGTTATAGGCGGAAGAATTAGTTGGGACAATCTGTTGGTTCTGAAAGTTCTGGGGAACTCTTTGCTAATTCTGAAATGTGCTCGGTTGTCCAGAGTATTGACCTTGTTGGAATTGCTGGTTCTGAGTAGATGGGTACTGACTCTACTGGTACTAACCCTGATTGAATTGCCTAGTGGGTTGATTGAACCCAGGGGGATACATACTCGGAGGCTGACGTGGAGGTTGAGCTTGTGGTTGAGTAGACTGAGGCCTCCAAGAGAAGTTAGGGTGATTTCTCGTGTCAGGATGATAAGATTGACTATACGAGTTCTGAGTGGGTGGTTTGTATGTGCTGAAAGCACAAACTTCTTCCTGAAGAGGATTAGACCATCCTTCATTCAAAGGACAATGCTCAGTAGTATGGGAGGGTTGCAGACAGAGGGTGCAGGATTCCATAGGGCTCTCATGTCCCACATGCATGACTGGGGTAGATTGTTGAGTAGGCTTTTGTACTGACACAGCCAGTGCCGAGACTGACTTGCTCAACTCTTGAATGACTGATCGAAGCTCAGTATCAGCTGTAGCATCATGTCCCTTGGTTGTCATTTGGACCGAAGTGGTTCGACTAAACTCTGAGTCAGTCGTCCAATGTTGAGAGTTTTCTCCTAACTCTCCCAAGAATTTGTATGCATCGGTCGGAGTTTGGTGCAGGAATTTTCCTTGGCACATTGACTCTACCATGGTCCGGGACTCATCAGTAAGTCCCTTATAGAAGACGTGGACAAGATTGCCTTTGTCGATGCTATGGTGGGGACACTTAGTCAGGTAGTCTTGGAATCTATCACATGCTTCAAAAAATTTCTCATCGGACTTTTGTCGAAAGTCCTGGATGAGTTGCTTCATTTGGTTGGTCCGAGTCATGGGGTAGAATTTAGACATGAATTTGCCCACCAACTCTTTCCAACTGCTGATTGAATCAGCGGGTAAGGAGTAGAGCCAATCTGAGGCTCGGTCTTTGAGTGAGAATGGGAAAACTCGCAGACGCACATTGTCATCATCGAGGTTCTGATTCTTGAAAAGTAGGATGACATGTTGGAATTCCCTAATATGGGAATATGGGTCTTCTCTTGGGAGACCACGAAAGGTAGGCAGCATTTGGATCGTCTACGGTCTGATCTCAAACTGTACCGCCGTAGTAGGTGGGAGAATAATGCAAGTGGGCGGATTCGCAGAGATAGGGGCGAACGTCTCGATAAGAGGTCGTTCGACTGCCATGACTACAAAGGTAGTAGTACTGGGGGAGGCGGGTGGGGAAAGAGATGGGAAAGAATTCAGTAGAGGATCCACTGTAGGTACGTGATTCTCAGATCGAACCAAGCGTTTGTTCGGACGATTCCAAATGGGCATACGCGAATGAGACAAGCTCTATACTCGGCAAAAAGTTGCCAGAGAGGAACACTATCCTAAATGATGCACACCAAGCACAGATAATCCTATTCTAAGCAATCAAGATATATTTTAGGAATTATCTTTGTTAGTTTTGGGGCTAGAATAGATTATGACAGTGGGCGGACCACTGGTTTATCTTTTAACCGCCGGACTAACTGTTTTGCACTCAGAGGTTCTCACCAGGCTACACTCTTCAGAGCGAATCCTTTAGTACTAACTCTAGTTAACAACAAGGCAATCCGAAGCCTAGACAGACGTGCGGCACAATGGCTGACTTAAGTACGTCCCAGACTAACCGGATTGGTCAAGTGGATAAGAAGAGTGTTCCCTCGGGTTAAGCTAGGGTTGATGCGTGTTCCTAGTCCACACGTAACTAACCGCCGAATAGTCCAAGATGCCACGTCGAGCTCAGTGTACTTGAGTAGCAGGGACTTATGGGTGTGTTAGAAAACAGGGACCCGCGCTCGTGGTCTTATTTCGATTGGATGTTAAGCGGGTTCGCTTTGTGTAGATTTTTCCTCGAACACCGGGCTAATTGGCTCTACTTCTTGATTCTTTTTAATTAAATGGAGCCTTGGGATCAAATCAGTTGGAATGATGAGGTGGGTGATGAAATCCCACCAGTTTTAATTTGGAGCTGGGTCTGCTCTCTTAGAGTTGATTGATTAACGGCCACGCCACGCAAGTCGAAGAATATGGATGCGAAAGCAAATAGACAAGCGGCAATGTGTCACCCAACGGCGCAGTCTCGCACTCAAGGCGAGGATAGAGACTTACCTCCCGTGGGCCACGCCACGGGGTCGCCTCCATGGGTTAGAGAGGGGTATCCTAATGGGCTTGGGCCCGACTCCACCTCTTTGAGCTTTCGCTCCCTACCCACACTGGATGGTGTTCCTGCAGAAAAGTTAGATTGCACGGTCTAGGTATTCGGGATTCTATTTGGAAGATCCTTGCCTTTTTAGGGTTCACAGAACAAGCACTGGATTTAGGCAAGTTTTTGAATTAATTTCCAAATTTGAGATGGGTTAAAATTTAGGAATTCCCAGATTGGAAAATACCTAGATTGGAAAGTTTCCCGAACGGTGGAGATCTTCCAAGAAAGATTTGATTGCGAGATCCCTTATAATTTTGGGAAATTTCCCAAAATTGAAATTCTGCTAGATTTGGGATGTTTCCTTTTGCAGACTTTTCCAAATTCGGAAGATTTCTAAAGATAGAAATTCTTCTAAAGAGGAAACTTCTAAGAGGGGAAACCCTAATTAAGCAGAGTTTCAAGATTTTGGAATCTTTCCAAAAATCGCAAATCCTTGATTGGTGATTTCTAAAAATCTGCAGAATATAAAACCCTAATTTTTTTGAATTTTGATTTTTTAATTTTTTTTGGTAATTTCCACTTAATCTAGGGTTTCTAAAAAACCCTAGAACAAGATCTAGCAGTTATATGGAAAGCAGTAAAATTCCTAAATTATTACAAATTGCACTCGGCCTTCCGAGGCATTAAAAATAGTAATTTAAAAACTGCTAAAAATCAACAAAAACAAAAAATAGAAAGTTTCCCAAAAAGGTCGGGCTGGCCAAATTGAGCAGCTTTTCGCTTCAGCAACTTTCCAATTCCGTCTTTACGTCCTTTTTCGCACTCCCGAACACCCGAGCGGCAGCGGCGCCATTTGAAAATAGGGTTTTTCCGCGTCGTTGGTTACGAAAACCCTAGAATCAACAAGATTTGTAATTTGATCCGAGCTTCAAAATTCCTGCAAAATTACAGGCTTTGTATAGGGATTCGTGTCGGATGTCGATCCGCACTCGGGGTTAGTTTGCGCGATTCAAACACATAAATAACGGATTTTCTTCACAGAAATTGATGGAAATGATGGTGGGAGAATAGTGATGAGGTTGGGATTAAAAACATGATTTTTTTTTATTTATTTTAGAGATCAACTTTTAATTAAAGAAATTATCAAACAATGAATTGAAAACCACTATTCATGGTAAAAGAAAATTAAGAACAAGAGCTCAAAAGAAGACTAATTTTATTGAATCCACATAAACTGCTTACATTGACAGACAAAAGAAAAAAGAAATTAAAAACTAACCTAAAAAGCATAAAAGATAGAGATAGATGAGGTTAGAGAGATAAAGAGAGAAAAGTAGAGAGATAATGAAAAATAAGAAAACTATAGAGAGAATGACATATTACTTACCGAGATTTGGCATTGATGGATGAGAACGGATTTGGATAGAGGCTTGGCATGGAGAAAGACCAGCGATTCAGCTAGGAGTATGATGTTTGAGCAGCACGTGGTGGTATAAGGAAGGGGCGGCGGTAATGGTAGTCCTCTCCTCCCCTTTCTTTTCTCCTTTCTTCACTCTTCTTTTCTCTTTTTTTTGGTTTTCTTTTCTCTCCAGCAAGGATAGAGGCCAATAAGGCTTATAGAGTTGGAGAGAGAGATGGGAGAATGAGAGAGATGGTGAAAATGGCTGGTGAGGGGCTGCTCTTGGTGGCTGGACAGATCAGCAAGGCGGAGGACGTGGTGGGAGTGACGGCTTGGGAGAAAGGAGTCAAGAAGAGATGGTGGATGGGTTCCTTGTGGGATGGAGATATGTTGGTGTTGCAGGTTGCAACACCAGTCCAAGAGGTGGTGGAGTACGGCAAGAGCACGCTGGGTGTGAGGAAGATGGAGGTCGGTGGAGAAAATTGCAAGTTGCCGGCCAAAAACGGCCAGCAACGTGAAGAGGAAGGAGAGATGGAGAGGTGGACGGTGTGGGTAGCGTGATGGGTGACTGGTGTAGGGCGTTGGTGATGAGGGAGGCGCTGGCGGGTGAGCAAGGGGTGCTGGTGATGCTCACAATAGCACACAGGCGGTGGCAACTGGAGTTGCTGGCTGCAACTCCGGTAAGGGGTAAATAAGATGAAGAAGGTGAAGAAGAAAACGAAGGAGAGGCGAACGAGCCGAATGGAAAGGGAGGAGAGGAGAAAAAAGGAGGCTAGGAGATGGAGCTAAGGGGGATAAGGACGGAGTTGCAGATGGCCGGAGTTCTGCAACTCCGGCGAGAAAAAACAATGAAGAAGATGAAGAAGAAGGTGAAGAAGAAGAGGGAAAAATCGCCAAAAATCGAGGGGAAGAAGGGGCAAGAGAGTTTGGGGAGAGAATGGAAGAGATTGGAGGGGGATTAGGGTTCGAACGAACCCCTCTCCTTCTCCTTTTAAAGCTCCCTATTTCCTTTAATGGAAATTGGGTATTTTTTGAATAAAAAAAAATATGAAAAATATTTTTTTTTTTTTAAGTAAAACATTACTTTTCTATGGGGAATCTCCCCATTTAGTGGACCCCCCATTTTTTAAAATTTAATTAAAATTATTTTGAAATTCACGGGGTCCACTAACTGGTCGGACAGCGGGTCGATGATGATGGGCCCGACTACAGGCCCACATGGATTGATGATGTCCATCATCTCACAAGATGATGTGACAGACAGTCTGATGGTGATCAGATGGATGGTGACTTGATTGGGACCCAGATTGGTAGATCGACGAATCTAGAGAGATCCAACGGTCCGATTGAAGATCCAACGGTCCAATGAAAGATCCAACGGTCAGAAAGCTAAGGGAGATGAGATAGAGCCGATGGGCAGGAGTTCTGGGGTTAGGTCAGTAGATTCGAGGACCGAGAGATGAAGAGAGAGAGAGAATAAGGAGAGATGAGAGAGAAAGTATCAGAAAATAGAGAGAAAAGCACTGGCGGAGGGTCTGGAACCCTGGTCTTCACTGTGACCATCCTCACGCTTCTCCAGTAGAGTCGACTATCATTCTTTGCTGACTCATGTGGCTTTAAACGCTTTGGTCCGTCTCTTGGTCATTGGCTCTCCTACTCTCTTCGTTCTTTGGGCCGGCTTTTTGGTCCTCTTATTCAGCCCATATTTGGCCCATATCTTCTAGTCATAGCATGTGGGCTCTTTAAGCTTTGATAATGGGCTTTCATGATCGATTTGGGCCCACAAGTCTCGAGAATCGTCCCATCGGGGTTTCCTACGACAGAAGAAGCGCGTAATGAGACTTTATCAGAACGGCTTAATATCTAGACTTTCGAAAATGTGTTTAATGCATGCAAATATACCATTTCGTCCAGAAAAGTGTGTTCTACGCAACAGAAGAGACTATTACGTAGAAAAGTAGATAAATAGAGTATTTTACGTAGGAGAATGCAATAACGCTAAAAGGATAATTGCTTAAAATAAGCACTTTTGAGCGAATATCACTTACCTTCCTAAGTAAGCGTACACGATCTATAACCGACAAATGGACAGTTACTTAGATGACTCCAGTCATCAATCGTCTGATCCTTGTTGTCTCTGTCTTCTAGTCTTCACATAGTCGACAAAGTATGCGTAGCGCAACATCTTCACACTACACCGGTGCTCGTAGGAATGGTTACATGAATGTTTTTATGTCATACAGAATCTTTGCCAAGCTAGAATATGAAAATATTCCTTACAGTGTCTTCTCTCACTTGGCCGATCCCGATCTCGCTCAAGGTAAGATCCTAGGTAGTTTCTCTCTCTCTCTAGGATCACTTCCTCTCTCTAGTCTCTCTATCTTACTCCCACTCCTTTCGTTACTATTGCTTTCTAGGTTAATGTTTATTCTTGTTTGTTTAATTTGTAAGCACTTTTGATTATTTAATAAATTTAAATTGGTTTGATTATTATGTTCGTGTTTATCTTTTAATTGCCGGATAATTAGAATGATCTCTCTCAAGCATGTCTTAAATCACCTACCCACCATTCTTATCCCTTTATCATTTGCAGTATTTTCATTATTTTTAGTGTTCCGATAAATTGTTAATCCCTACCTGACACTTTCACTATACAAGTTTACATTTTAGTAGGTTTTAAAGGGAACCGAATAAAAAGATAAATTTCGTTGACTCTAGAGTTTCTGTAACCAATTAATGACACAATAAAAACCCTATTTCAGAGGGCATGCCATTAAATGAGGAACCAAAATCCACTACAGAATTATATACTTAATTTTATGATATTTTGAGATAATTGATGTAATAAAGAGGATCCAATAGAATGGTTGATAGTTAAAAAAATGAATGGTTGGATGTTTTAAACATTGAACATTTTGTTAATTCATGATTTCAGCTTAAATGAGTTAACTTGTTTTATTGTGTAGAATTTTTATGAGTATTAAATGACTGTAAATTTTGGTATGTAGAATACTTAGACATTGAAATAAATAATGTGATTTTACAGATATATTTTAGGATAAATTTATAGAATTTATTTTGGAATATTTCAAATCATTTATTATTACCACACCCTGGATCTTGGGTAAATGGGCCAACCCACGGGCATTCTGGTCGAGTTTGAGCACCCGAATTCAATGCATGACAAGTTAGGCCTTGAGTATTGATAGTAAGGTTTCTCCGTGTCGTCAATTCGGAAACCCTAATTCAACAATATTTTTAATTTATCCGATTATCTACAAAATGTAAGAGTTGTATAGTGCTATGTGTTGGATGTCGATCCGCACTCGGATGCGTTAGTGCAAAAATGAACATAAAATGACAGATAATATACAAGAGAAATGTGGAAAGATGAGAAGGGCAGTTCGGTTTAAAATAATTTTAAGAAGAGATCCAGAACCAAAATCAAATTGCATTAAATCAAAGAGAGTTGTTTACGTTGAATTGAAATTTGTAGAAATAAATAAAGCATGAAAATTACTCTAAAAATCAGTTTAAAGAAAGCATGTAAAGGGGTTTAGAGAAAAGAAGGGGTAGAGAATGGTGTTAATAGAGAAGCATCCCATGATCTTTTAGAGCAAAGGTGTTACCAATAAAAATGGGATCGTCTGAATTTCATGGAATGTCGCTCAATCATGAGAACAAGAGAGAGAATGTAGAGAGAAGATTTTAGAGAGAGAAAACATAAAGAAGAAATTGAGGGTTTTAGAGAGGGAAAGTAGAGAGATAATGAATTTTCAAACCCTAGAGAGAGAGAGTTCTAAAGAGAGAAAGTAAAGGTAGAGAGAGAAAATAGAAGAAACTAGAGAGATAAAGAAGAAGAAAGAGAGAAAGTACCACCTTGAAGACTTACCGGAGAAGATTGGGATGGGCCCGATGCAGAAGGGTTCAGCCAATGATTTGGCCATGTGAGTGCCAAGTGAGTGATGATCAGCCATGAATGATGGTGTATGATGGTGCTTCCAAGGAGAAGGAGACAACCTTGCTGGTTTGGTGGTGAACCGGGGTGGAGTTGCAAGCGCGCAACTTGAAGGAACACAAGTTGGTGAGTGCACACATGGGAGGAGGAAAGGATACTTGTTCTAGGGCAGCAACCAAGAAAAGAACGCCTGTGAAGTAGTGGCTCCCATGCAACCAAGAAGAAGATGAAGGCCAGTAAGGAGACCTCATGGTGAGTGCGTTAGCTATGAGAGACGGAGATCAGGCCGATGCAAGCAGGTAGGGGAGAGAAGCATCACACGGCTAGGAGAAGAGAGGGCAGCATGGAAGAGAAGACTCAAACCTGTGGTGGTGGTTCAGGTTGAGGAGGACAACAAGTTGGCAACAAAGAAGAGCACTAATCGGTGCTTGCTGGTTCTGTTTGGTGAAAGAGCAGGGCTTATTGGTGAGGAGTGTAGCAAGAGGAAACCAAGAAACAGGGATAATCTTTCACCTCCTCAAATGTGTCTTCTTGTAGGTCATCATACGCTAGGTCTACCCAATCCACTAGATCTTCATAGATCTCACCAGAAAAATCTGAAAGATGATCGGCAAACGCTGTGAGTCCGAAAAGGACTCAGTGCACCACTGGTAATCCAGCACGAATTTAATGCTAGCATAGATGATTCAAACATACTAAACACATGTTGATAATTGTAATGACATAAGTAACCATGCATGAATATACTCACACCCCCCAATCACTCAACCACACGAGGTCTCCGTCTCCTTCGCACACTAGGAGCAACCATTATGGTCCCTTTGCAGGATTTTGGCATGGCGTCTTGCATTCTAGGGCTCCGGGCCCTTCTTAATTTAACATCCCTTCATCACAATGTAATTTCACCCCAACATGCGCCATATATATTAAGAGTATAAACTTGATTGATAAATCAAGAGAGATAATCATCACATCCTCAATGTAATAAAACCTCCCTCATGGGAGTAAGGGTCGTACAGCCTCCTGTGGGATTCTACCATGGTCGTACCCCTCATGTGGGTCCTTTAGGGATTCCCCATGAGTGGATCAGGTCTCATGTGTTCTCACAAGATATCCATAGTCAATTCTCTCAAAATGTGCTTAATCAATAATAAACACATGTATAATCAATTAGAGAAAATTTTCATACACATGTGAGTAAAATAAAGTATATCAAAGAACATGAATAAATTAACCGACAATGTTTTAAAGCATGAAGGACAAATATGGGAGAAGAAAATATCTTGTTTAGACATACTCACATTTTCTTCTTAGTTTTCTTCCTTGATCAATCTCTAAGCTTGCTTTAATGGTGGGAAAGGCTCCAAATCTTCTGAGCCTTTGATCTTCAATAATCTAAGGTCTATAAAGTATATATTTTTAATGGTGGAAAGGTGTAGGGTTATGTTAGGGTTCAAGAGAGAATAAAGAAAGAGAAGAATGGGAGAGAGAAGAGAGGTTTTTGATGAAAAATATGGGAGCTCTATAGGGTCCAACGATTTTCACTAAGGGACTCCCTGTAGAGTTTACTTTGGTTTATATAACATGGAATGAGAAGAGGTTGAGAAGGAATGTGAAGGGTTTCCAAAAGATTTAAAACGAGTAGGTTTCCTTTAAGTTGTTGGTCAACACAAAGCAATGGGGTCCACAAGCCAAAAACGTCTCCCCTCTTTATGTGTTCATTATTAATTATAATTATGACATATTCTCTTATAAAAGGTGGTGATTAATGTATATCATAAATATGCACTATCACGTGTATTAATTACATAAACTATATAATAAAATTTATAATTCATATAATTGATATTCGCTTAAAAGTATATATTTTCACTGTTCTCTTCTAAGTGTTATCACACTCTCCTACGTAAAACTACTCTAATTATCCACTTTTCTACGTAAGAGTCTATTTCATTGCGTAGAACACACTTTTCTGGACGAAATTGTATATTTGCATGCATTAAACGCATTTCTAGAAGTCTAGGTATAAAGACGTTATGATCAAGTCTCATTACGTGCTTTTCTCTTGCAGAAAACTCGATCAGGCTATTTTCGAGACTTGCGGGCCCACAATCAACCACAGAAGCCTAATATCAAAGCTTGAAGAGCCACAGGCTATGACTAGAAGATATGGGCCAAATATGGGCTGAATAAGAGGACCAAAAAGCTGGCCCAAAGAACGAAGAGAGTAGGAGAGCCCATGACAAAGAGACGGACCAAAGCGTTTAAAGCCACATGAGTCAGCAAGGAATGATGGTCTACTCTACTGGAGAAGTGTGAGGATGGTCACAGTGAAGACTAGGGTTCCAGACCCTCTGCCAATACTTTTATCTTCATTTTATGATATTTTCTCTCTTCTCCCCCTAATTTTCGATCTCATCTCTCTTATTCTCTCTCTCTTCATCTCTCGGTCCTCGGATCTACTGACCTAACCCTAGAACTCCTGCCCATTGGCTCTGTCTCATCTCCCTTAGCTTTCTGACCGTTGGATCTTCAATCGGACCGTTGGATCTTCCACCGGACCGTTAGATCTTCCACCAGACCGTTGGATCTCTCTAGATCTGTCGATCTACCAGTCTGGGTCCCAATCAAGTCACCATCCATCCGATCGTCATCAAATTGTCTGTCACATCATCTTGTGAGACGATGGTCAATCCTTGTGGACCAGTAGCCGGGCCCATCATCATCGACCCATGGCCCGACCATTTAGTGGACCTCGCAATTTTCAAATGCTTTAAATTAATTATTTTTAAATAAAAAAGGGAGGTCCACTAAATGGAGAAATTCCCCAAAGAAAAGTAAGGTTTTACTTAAAAAAAAAATTATTTCAAAAAAATAGCTATTTTCCATTAATGAAGGTTATAAAAGAGGGGGAGCTCGAGGGGAACCCTAAGACCCTAATTTTCAAACCCCTTTTCTCCTCTACTTCCCCCCCACATCATTCTCCTCCTCTCCTCCCTTTCCATTCTGCTCGTTCGCCTCTCCTTCTTCGTTTTCTTCTTCATCTTCTTCAATCAATACCGGAGTTGCAGGCAGCAACTCCGGCCGCCTGAACCTGCAACATCTCCCCCTGTCTCAAATTCCTCCTCTCTGTCTATAGTCGGTGGCTCCCTTTGAGCTACCGTCCTTACAGTCCACCATAGGAGTTTCCTTCTACCTTGCCTGAACCACAGCCAAGCTTCACGGACCTGCAACTCGCGATCTCAACGACCCCACGAACTGGTTCTTCCATTGCTGGGCTGCTTCATTCTAATCGCTCCCATACTCCATGGTCTCCATCTCTCTCTCATTATCTCATTCTCCAAAGGAGGAGCCGCCAGCCACCACCTCTTGGTCACGTTGATGTGCAACAACGATTCTGGGTTGCTGCACTCACAACGCCAGCAAGTATCCACCTAACGCCTTAACATCCACTCGTTCTGCCATTTCAGTGGCTGCTCCCCTCATCGGCGCGTCCACACCACCAGCAATAGTGAGTTGCAGACCAGCACCTTGCTGGAAATCTGCAATACACGGCCTCAACAGGTGGTAAAAAAAAAAAAAAAAAAAAAAAAGAAAGAAAAGAAAAGATGAAGAGAAGAGGGGAGAAGATGAAGGGATGAGGACCTCTTACCTCCATCATCACCGTCGCCTTCATCTAACACCACCAACCACCGCCTGCTACACCCTTTCGTTCGTCGGAACCTGCTGCTTTATCGTGCACCCACGGTTTCACCCTCAAAATTGAACGCCCCCATTTGGCTAGCCGAATCAGCAACCTCCACATCCACAAGCACTACGGCTTGCTGCCTTTACCTTCTTGGCACAAACCCGCATCTTCTCCCACCTTGCAGGTCAGCCCACCCACGTGGCAGAGTCTCACAACTCATGGTATCACCCTCTTCCATCTCATGGCCAACCATGGTAGAATCACCTTTCACCACTTGGCCGATCCGTACTTCCACGTGGCCAATCCATTGGTCCGTAAGTTCATGAAGGTAATTGTTGTTCCTTCCTTTGGTCTCTTTCTCTGATGCTACCTCTCTCCCTTTAATTTCTCTCTCTAGATCTTTCTTACTTTGTTTCTCTCTCTAGTTTCATAGTTTCTCTCTAGTTTTTACTTAGTTCTCGTTATTTCTTTTATGAATTTAGAGCATTGTAGTACCTTCTTTTAGAATAATGAATAAAAATTTGATTTAAGCTATTTGCATAGTTTATTTCTTTTTCGTTAATATTGTTATTCATTATTTGCAGCAATCCTCTCAAAATAATGTTTTAAAATCAATGTTTAATCATCACTCTCACCTCACCACGATTTCTATAACCATTTCCGTTCATTATTGTTCTAAAATTTGCATCCCCTAACCCCGAGTGCGGATTCGACATCCGACATGAATCCCTATACAGTATCTCCATATTTGCAGGATAAATCGGATAATTTACAAATATGTTGAAATTAGGGTTTCGTAACCAACGACGCGGAAAAACCTTACTTTCAATAATAAGGTGTTGACATCTATTACACACATACATAAAATCACATAGAATAAATCTAAGTACACAAAAATCTCAAAAATGTTCAAAGCCTCGAAAAGTAGCAAGATGGCCTCCGATTGGCCTAAAACGTGGTTTGTAGGCCCCACTCTCCTATTAAATAAATAAAATATTATTAAATAATATTTTTAGGGTATGAGAATAGCAAGAAAGTTCAGAAATTACAAAATTATCATTTTTGTCAAAATCTCCTGATAAAAGTTTTTATGTTTCGGGAAAGTTTCTAAATTTTTTAGGTAAGCTGATAAAGATAGTTTAGGAATATTTTTGATGTCCCAAACCCACAAAATATTTTTTTTATAAAAGGTTAAGAATGTTATATGGGGCAAGAAAAAGTCTCCTGCAACATCTGGGTCTCTCTCGAATTGTAGAAATAAGCTCTAAGGTGTGGGTCCCACCAAAACCTATTTTCTCCAAGTTGCATGAATGAAACCAAATTAAACATATACTCTAACATAATACTTAACTATAAAAATAGTAATATAAATATGAAATGGGTTTAGGTTTCCCCTCTTGTGTGATATTACCATAATACCCTTAACTAAAAGTTTAGGGTATCACAGCTCCCTTCTTAGACCTTTATAATGATGCTATAAATGAGGTGCAAACCCTTTCAAATTCTACCCCTCGTTTTGACATTAAGAAAGAGTCTCCAATTGAACCATTGCCTATCATTGCAAATGAATCAATTTCATATCTTGTTTAGATCTCCAAATTTAACCTTCTGCCTCTATCATGTGAGCTTCAATGCTCTCACCTTACATTCTTGATATTTATTTTGAAGTAATAATGGACCAAAAGAAAAAAAATGTTAAAAGACCTTAGGGAACATGGATAAGAAATAGGTTGGATTATGAATGGCTTAGTGAGACTTAATCTAGTTATCCACAACCATAGGCTTCATTCTGAAAAAAAAGTTTGAGTACAAAGGTACAACTCCAAACTTATAATTTTAAAAAAATGTGTATTCATTCATTATTTTCATAATGTCACCATCTGATAATATTGAAAATAGATACCCTAGAATTGATAGTATTTTAAGAATCAATAATCATTTTTATGAAATTTTTTATTTAATTAAATTTTTAAAAATACTTTCAAAAATGCCAAACATTCATAATAAAAAGCCAAAACTTTCTTTCTTAATATGGTTCCTAAATATTTCTCTCACTTGAGAAGGACTTTGGTGTATATTATTGTATTTTAGTTTATTTTATTTTTTTCCTTTTTGCTGTTTATTAGTTTTTTTTTCTTCTCTTTATGATGATCTCCTACACCCTCTCTTTGTGATTTCTTAGTATTTATAATGCTTCATTGTTGAAACATTGAGGATGATGTTTGATTTAGGTCAGGGTGTGTGGATTTATGCTTCATTATTTATATAATGTCTGTTAATAGTATTGACTGGTGCACTCCTCTATTTTAACAAAAAAATAGTTGCTATTTTTTTTTCTTGCTTGCATTTCTTCTATTGAGCTATTAAATTTTAGAATATAAAGGCACAAGGTGAACATCTTAAATCAGCCAAATTCTAAGGTTTTAATGTTGAGTTCTTGTAATTAACTCTAAAGTCATGAATTTTAGAAAAAGTTGATATTTTGATGCTTCAATACACATCTGACTGGTTTCTAGAGTTTAGATCACTTCGAGTGTTAGGAGAGAACAAGTCTAGTGAACATTAATTGTCTTGTTCACTTCGTTGGCTAAAAAAGAACTGGGTATACACACATTTTGGAAAGCAACTAGTAAATTTATCTAGGTACTTTGAAAAGGGTTGCCTACTATTCAGATTTTCAAAAACAAAGAGAGTGAAAAAAAGGTCAAGAAATGAAAAGAAATAAAAAAAAATCAAAATTCAAAAAAGAACTATCAAGATTGAAAATTAATTTGTTTTGGTATGATTTAGTCACATCAAGTAGGGGAAAGTCGTCATTGTAACAAGCAAATAAACATGAATATCACAGATAAATCCCATGAGGTATTAAGCTGAACATCCACAACTTTTGTGATCCTGTACAAATTTTCTTAGTTTTGAAGTGGGTCCTTAGGTTAATCCAACCATTTCTTTAATGATTAGAAGTTCATTTTTGCTTTAGGATATTGACCCTCTAGTTATTTGTCGGACTGCACATGCACTCAAAGTGTCCATTTGAACTAATCATATTGAATTTGAGAGTTTGTGATTTGGACTTTGTACTGAATTTTTGGAATAATTTGTTGAAAATCATAATAACCAATGCTTGATAAATCTTAAGTTTAAAGCTTGAATGAATTATGCAACAATTTTTTATTTTATTTTCTAATTTAGTTCTTTTTATTATAAAAATATAAAAATAGAAATGGAGGATTGTGTGTCTTGCTCCACAGTTATTATCATGATTTTTTGGTACACTACCTTTATAATCTAATTAGATATTATTGTCACATTTGAATGGTGTTTTGAGGGATTAAATTTTGTTTATCTGACTGAAGACGTTAAACTTAGTGGTTATTGGAAGGCAACCCATGAGTGATTTAAATTTGTAAGTATATTTACTGCAAATCCTCACAAGTCAAACTTATCCACTAAGGGTAACCTAAGGGTCTAAGGGCTTGTTGCATACATTAAGTGCAATCGAGATTGCCTGCAAAAGTGACCATTTTTTTGTGGTGAATTGCTAGAGACTAGCAATATGCTGGTTGGCCGGTGTTGATAATCCATATTTTGTCAAATTTATCCTTTTTATCTGAGGCATTATCAATGTTATCATACGTAAAAATCCCAAATTATATGTAAAGTGAAACTTCTCTCTATTATCCCTCATTATGTGTATCTCTATGATTTCATGATAATATTGAGACATGGAGTATCATAGAAATCTTTAAGAGGACTAACTAGATCTCATCTTAGCCATCCATGTGGCATTTATGAGCATAACGATGAAGAAATTATCCAAACAAGGACTAAATGATGATCAAAGCTCATTAGCAAAGCTCAAGGCTCAAGAAAATAAAGTAAAAAAGAAGATGGAAGTTATATAATCAAGTGAAGAGTTATTAGTCATTAGAGTGGGTATATGGTCTAATATTAATGTTAGAAATGTTTAGTCTCACATCGGATAAATAAGTAAAGTTTATTTTGGTTCATGCTTATATGAAGGGACCCAACTAATGTCATAGACCATTCTCCATCTCCCGCATTCTTCTAGGTTGGATCTAGTAAGTTCTTCTCTCTTTAGTTATTTATTTTTTTAGATTCAGTTATAATGTTTACCGGTCATTAGGGAGTCTAACAAACTCGATAATGATCGCCTAAACTCCTCCTTCTAAGGCTAGGGGTTTGACGCCTTTTCTCTTTTCTATGTAGATGGTTTGATAATGCTACCGCAGATTTGATTTGAGTAATTTATTTTATTTTGAATTTGCATCATTCTATATATGTTTCTTGATCCATTATGAACTCTGGGTATATCAGATGCTTGAATCCCCTGTGAATGAGAGCATGAGTGGAATTTCCTTTGTTTAGGTCACTTTTAGATCGTAAGGTTTCAATGCTTTATTTTCCATCCAAATTAAATTCTTATTTTAATTTTGGATGTGTTTTATCAAATTTAGGTAAAGAGAGGAAAAGGTGGATTCTCTTGAAACCTTAGATCTTTGATCTTACTGTTACATTAATTGTTATTTTTACCCTTTTTTTGCTTTATTTTACCAATTACTCTTGTTCTATTTTTTGGGTAGAAAAATTGATTGATAATGTTCTCTCTTCTCTTTTATTTTTTTCATTACTGAATTTTTTGTGCATACAAGTCAATCCCTGTGGATTCAACCTTGTAAGTGTTGCAACGTACAACTCGTATACTTGCAAGAAAATTTTACCCTAGACGGTTGATTTAATTCTTTAAAAGTCCAAGCGTAAAACATTGAGTGAGGTGGGAAAACTGTTATCCTTTCAAGGTCGTGTTGTTCTTGCCAAATCCATCCTAAATAGCATTCTCATATACAACATAGAGGTGTACAAATGCCTATTGGATTGATTGTGGAATGTGAAACTATCATTAGAAATTTCATATGGTTGGGAAATCCTTAGTTGATGAAGAGTATTACAGTTGCAAGCTTACCAGTTTATACCATGTCGTTTTTCTCAATCCCAGCTGAGGTGGAGAGAAAGACAGAACGACTGATGAGAAACTTCCTCTAGCATGACAAGGAGGACTCTTTTCGCTATCATCTAGTAAATTGGGAGCAAGTGTACCTCCCATTGAAGAAAGGAGGATTAGGACTTAGGAGAATAGGTAAGATGAATCAAGCGCATTTAGAAAAATGGTCTTGGAGGTTCTGGAAGGAAAGAAAAGCTTTGTGGAGAAGGCGATTGTAGGAAAATATGGGGAGAAACTTGGAGGTTGGGCATCTAAGGATTCTAGGTTGCCGTATGGATGTGGAGTTTGGAAAGGAATTCTTAAGGGGAAGGAGAGTGTATTAAATGGGTGTAGAAAAATTCTGGGAAACAGAGCAAGAATCAGATTTTGGGAGGATGTATGGTGTGATGATCGACCGCTTATGGAGGTGTTTCCGCGTCTATATTCCTTATCTCAAAGAAAAGGCCAATTCATTGTCTCAGTTTAGATCCAAAATGGTCTGGAGGGCTCCTGGGATTTAGTCTCAGGAGAAACCTTCTAAAATGGGAAAAGGATCAGCTCGCATCCCTAATGGATCACTTGCAGTCTTACTAAGTCTCACCCTCGGAGGAAGACTATCTTTCCTGGGTCCATTCCAAATCTGGGAACTTTTCGGTGAAATCTTTCTACGAGTCTTTAGTTAGCATTCCCACCTCACAGCCACCCTTGTACTTGTGCCCAAAAGTTTGGAAAGCCAAAGTGCCATCCAAAATCAAATTATTTGCATGGACCTCCTCCCTAAACAAGATTCTTACTGCAGAAAATTTGATTGCACAAAAGTGGATTTTGGTTAATTTATGTAATATGTGTAAATCCAATGGGGAAAATACAGATCACTTACTCTTACATTGTGATTTTGCTACACAAATATGGTCATACTTTTTGGTGCAGGTGGGTATCTCTTGGGTTATGCCGAAGAAAATTGGGACGTTGCTAGGAGGTTGGCCAAAGATTGAGGTTTCATATAGGAGAAAAATTATATGGAGGATGATACCGTATGCAGTCATGTGGGGATTGTAGTGGGAAAGAAATAGAAAGATATTCAGAAAGAAGAAGGTACACTTCAGGATACAATAATTAGCATCAAGGCTTTCCTTTACAGTTGGAGAAGTTTCTCACATGAGATGAGGGGTTGTTTCTTTTCTGAAATGGTGTTTAGATTCGAAGCTTTGTTGTCTAGATAGTTTGAGTGTTATCTTCTTTTCTTTTTCTCCTCCTTTTGTACTTTGAGATCTTCTCAATCTCCTTCTTTTAATCAAATCACTTTGATTTATCAAAAAAAAGGAAGATGGGATTGACCTTTGGCATGAAACTTGAATGGGCTATCATTAAATGGGCTCTTAAGGAGGTTAGAAAACACTATACCTGGATCATAGGAAGTGGGGAAGGTATTGACCTTTGGCATGAAACTTGAAGGGGTAATCATGCAGTTAAAGATGGGATTGAGCCAATTTTGGAGTGTGGAAGAAATGCAAGGCGACTGTAATATTGCAGATTCTAAGAGAAGTTTGAAGGGCTTTCAACTTGGCTGGGATAGATGTTGAGAATCATGTTTAAAAACTCATTGGAAAGAGAGATGAAATATTTTGGAAGATTACCACATATGGGAAATTCTTTGTGAAGTTAGTGCATGAATTCACCAGGAAAAAGAATAGGAAGGTTGGATGGGCGACATGGTTCTGGAACGGATTTATTCACCCTAGATCAACAACAATGGCTTGGGCATAAGTCTAGCTTTCAGATGTTGCCTTTGCAAAAATAATGAGGAAAAATACCATCACCTCTTTTTTGAGTGCAGATTTGCTTTCCAAATTTGGGATTAAATACCAGAAACCTTTGGGTTTCGTAGGATGATAAGTAATTGGAGGGAGGTTTTTGGGCTTAGCAAAGCCAATAGCCCTCTTATCAAGGAAGTATAGATTGTAGTTATTGTCTCATGTATGGTTGAAATATGGAAGAAAAGGAATACAAAATTTTTTTTATGGCCCATGAGATGAGAACATCATTGGAAATGCTATGACTGATACTGGGTTTGCTACTGCTACTTAGACCAAAAGGGCATGAATAACACAGTTATTGACTTGTTGATCCTTAAGGAACTTGGCATTGGACTGAAGCCAAGGAAATCCCCCCAAATCCAAAAATGTACCTAAATACCCAACCACAGCCAGTAATGATCGAAATTAATTGTGTCGCGGTTGCCATTGTGAACCCCGATAGGGATGGTCTGGGAGTAGTGATTCATGACAACAATGGTAGAGTGGTTGGGGTTATTGTTGAGAGTCTGGCTGATGTAACCACCTACACTAAAAAAATGTTTTCCTATAATGAGAGGTGCTTCTGGGGCTCTCTCAAAGTGGTGGAAAAACATTTGGATTGAGTCTGATTCAAAGGAGACGGTGATTTCTTTTTCTAAATGCAACATTCCCTAGAGGGTAAAAATGGGTTGGGATACAATTTCCAACAACTTCTGCAATACATACATCACATCTACGTAGGGAGAAGTTAACTTTAGTGCGGATTCTTGTGCCAAAGGGGAGCATTTCTCCCCTATGGGACGATGCAACTTGGAACGGTAGACCCGAATTCTTAACTAGCTTGGAAGAACCATTTAGGTCCTACTTCAGATTCTCATAACTTGTTGTTTTGGGAGAATTGTGCAAATGATTGATGAGGGGAGGGGTGCCAACATAGTTGGGATGCCTACTCTTATGGTGATGCAGCTCTCTTCCTAGTGTACCCTTGTAAGCTTTTAGCTTTTATTTCAATAAAAACCTTATTCGGCAAGAAAAAATAACACGACTTATATGTTATTGAAGTATGTGGTGAAGTACTAGGGAGTACCTCGGAACATTGTTAGTGATTGGGACCCAATAGACACCCTCAGACTAAGGGTCAGACCGAGTGCTTTAATGCACTTCTTGGAAAATAATTGAGGCACTTTGGCAGTGCTACAAGAAAACAAGGTGAATGTGCTCGATGTTGCTCAATTCTGCATCAATTTACAATAAAATTCACCATCCAACAATATCCATTTGAACTAATCATAGGCCAACAACCGTTCATATCACACAGTTGCCACGAATATCAAGGTAATAGTCCAAGAGGCTATTAGTTTGCGAAAGAAAGGCACAAGAACGCTGACAATTGATGAGCCTATCTTGACAAAACGTCATAAAGAATGTGAAGTGGGCCGATAAGAAAAGGGAACCTCACGAGTTTAAGGTGGGTGACCTGGTCCTTGTGAAACTTAAACTAGAACAGTCGACACTCTTCGAACAAGTACACAAGAGTCTCGTTCAACAGTACGAAAAGCCATTTCTTATAATTGCACGGGTTGGAAAAGTTTCTTTTAAGGTGCAATTATCCAGCTATCTTGCAAAGCAGCATCTAGTCGTCCATGCAAGTTGCCTAAAGCCTGACCACGCAGATCCAACTCTAAGCACTTCAACGAGACCCATGCCAAACATAACCTTTATGCAGATAAGAGAAATTGAATGCAACCTGGCAGATCGGCGTGTTAGTAATCTTCCGAATTGAGCCACAGAGATTGATACTTGGTTAAATGGGAAGGACTACCAAATGCAAAGACCAATTGAGAACTCGCCAGCTTTTTGATCCCCATTACACACAAAATTGAAAAGTATTTGGCAAGGAAGTCAACGAGGTCGGCCTAAAAAGTGGGAGAGTCACGATCATCTCCGTCCAATGCTACTCACATGGCCATGGTCCATGACCTAATTTTACAGCCCCCTTTAGATTCTTCATTGTATTTGGGTCAGTCAAAGGCCTTTTATATGATAGTATTCTAATTAGTAGTGGTAAATATTGCATATAAACAATATGATCGACCTCTCAATTTGATATTCCCTTCTCTCCACCTGCAAAAGGTTTATTCCACATTCTTACCTCATTTGTTCCCCTTGTGGCATTTTGGGACAGGGTCACATCAAACCTTGTATGAGATCAGTCCTATACAAGCCGAACTCCAATTACAAGCATAGCTGAACATGCTACTCCTAAATTGTTATTTGAATTCTTTACAGTGATTTTTCATTAATACAAATTAAGTTTGAAAACGGACACTATTTTGAATAAAAAAAACCCGATAATCAGCCCATCCACACAAGCCAAAAACAAATCCAAAGCCCACACTGAATAATAATTACAACAGTTGATAACACACATCAAACCAAAACAACACACTCCATTTCGCTGGAGTCCTTATAGTTTGTTAATTGCAGCAGAACCTAATTACTTTAATTTACAAAAACTGAACTAATCCCAAGTGACTGAGAAGCCTAACTTATGATAACAAACAATAGCATATAGGTAAGTGAGCAAAGAGCACTAAGAGAGACTTCGCTTCCATGCATGCGTGCAAAGTTTGGCACCTATTGCAAAGAGAGAAACCCACATCAGAACTGCAACCACCCCTAAGAAGAACACAAATGTGAACCCACTGCCGCATCTAGCTGTCCCCCCAAACTTCCTCCTTGGGAGGTTGCACACATAACACACACACAAAGTGTCCTTAGTGCACCCACACTGTACAGTCACATCAGCCTTGACATGGATGGAGGAACGACCGTAAGAAGACAAGAGACTATTGCCCTTGGCTATCTTCTCCTCATGAAACAGTACAAAGTTTTACCTTCCCAAATTATCACAATTGTTGCGGTCGTGTTGATCCTTGTATGGTACGCGCTCAGAACCATTAGCTTCCATGGAGAATTGGAGTGGGAACTTGAGCTCATCCAACTCCATGCCATCATTCAGTTCTTCCATGGTGCTGAGGTCATCCAAGCCATCATAAATATCATTGCCATCCAAACGATGTGGAGCCTCAACAGTGCTTCCAGCATTGGATGAGTCCTTCATCTGTACAAAAACACAATAAATGTCTGGATTAACGTGAAGTTAGGAAATAGAAATAACACAGAAGCAACTGAAACTGGAGACTTGCCTAATTATTTGGGAAATACGATAGTCTTATAGAACCTAACATATGTACCCTAAAGACACGAGGGCTTTCCAACATATAATAATAGGTTCTCAACCCCCCAATTGAGTATGATCAAATCCCAAAAGTAAGCCAATTGAGTTGTAAATGCAAATAGTATGCTGAGTGAAGCAATATAATACATACAACTGATATTTCGCACAACCATTGACAAGCAATAACAAGAGAGGGTGTGAGGTATATCAATTTCAGCATGCGCAAATCAACATTTAAGACTATCGTTTATGCCCCCACGTGCATGCAACACTTGATACTGATATCACCTAAAGATAAATAACCACCCACAGCAAATCTTAAAGATTAACAGCACATTGGTATGCTCATATTCCCCAAAGACTACATTCGAGAACATTATCCACAAAAGTCATTCACTGGATAAAACAGAACAGAATAGCAGAAATCAAAAGAAAGCACAAACTATCTTATGGCTACCATCTGCAGACAATTATGATAAGATTATAGATAACATTATATAAGATTGAATAGAACAAACTGTTATAGAAGTTAAGTAGAAAACAGAAACATCACACCAAATTAAAAGTCCTTTATAAATAATTCCGAAAACTATCTCTAAAATAGTAACCCTAAAGTGCAGATAAGATAGAATGTACCATTTAACCAAAATAGGTACAGAATTGCAGTTACCTCATTGTTATCCTCGCCACTAGGAAGCAATAGACCTTTATCACTAAAAGATGCCAACAGAGCTTCAAGTTCATCATCCTTTGGCAAGGAAGGATGCTCTTCTACAGCATTGGATGACACAGTTTGACAAGGAGCCCCCACTGGAGTCATGCATGTGTTCCCAAGGACAAGCACACTTTTTTCCTCATCGACAGTTTGATTATCAACCAGCACAAGTGATGAAGAACCAGGGTCAGCAGAAGAGAAACAATTTAGCGCATCCCCCTCCCAATCTTCCTCTTTAAATGGTGCTCCACGTTGCTCACCATTTTTTGGACCTGGACCACTCTTTTCGAAGATTTTGCAAAGTACGTATGCATCCTGAAACATAAAAGACCCAAAATAGATCATTTTGAGATCACATAACAAAAGAAGGAATCAAGGATGTGTAAAGGTCAAACATGCCGCAATCCTCTCTCTATTGGTCATTTTATGAATCAAAATATGTATAACATTATGTGAACAGAAAAAATAACGCATTACATGATGTTACATATGCATGATGCATTACGCACAGAAAAGCAAATCTAACATTTGCAAAATGGCATGTAGGTGATTTAATCCAGTAGTGAAGAACATAATATTCTCAATTTACAATTTGAATCTTCAAAGAAACATTCACAACCCTCCCTCTCCCTCTCTTTTCATCAGAAATCAGTCTCTTTCTCTCTCTTCTGCAGCACGACAGTTTGCCATCTATATTTCTCCTTCGTCTTTTTTGTTCTTTATCCAATCAACAGAGCTGAAATATGGATGTCATTGAAGACCAACACGCTCGCATGGTAACATTTGCACCCTCCCAACCGCTTTCTATGTATCTCCTTTGTCTTTCATTTTAAATCAATATCTCTGACTTCGATTTTTGAGCAAGCACAATGTGGGTGAAGCTTCAACCCTCTATGATCTGTAACTAAACCCAAGGACAATAAGTCGGCCATGACAGATACATCACTTCTGCACCCTGTTATATTTCAGTTTTTCTTTCTTAGTTTTGATGTTGAGTTGTTACCATGTAGGACCCTCCATCTAAACTCTCTAATATGTTGTGTAAGAGGAAACGTGTTTTTCATTACATGTGAAACGCACTATTGTTGTACTGGTAAGAGAGACGAATGACAAGATTAACCAACCCGTATTGGGTGTCTAAGTTCTCTAAGACTGAACAATACTACAAAGAAAATAGAGTTAGTTCTCTTCTTTATTCCCTAACAACATTTTACAAGAAAACACATGGACATTGTCGTTTAGAGAATATATTCCTAGGTCGAAAAAATTTCCACTAGTGTTAATTTGGAAAAAAATCTTTCTTTTTAACTTCTCATCATTGGAGGCTTCTGAACCATTCTGCAATTTCAGTCAGCAAACACACAAAAATATGATTTTGGAAATTGGAAGAGGATGGTAATAATCCAACCCACCATGCCCATCCACCACAAAACAGATTTCATAAAGGCCATAATGCCTTAGCATTAGCAAGATTCACAGACTGCAAAATGATTTGAACCAGGTATTTCTGGGTTCAAACCCAACACCATGGCTTTTCTATGTATTACAAAGTCAGGCTTGAAATCAAGTTCATAAAGATATTACAGCAGCTGTTCTGTGTTCACATAAGCATAGACAAATTCCATAGAAATAATCTAATGACATGCAAACAGAGGAATCGAATGAAATCATTTAATTATCAAACATGGGACTGGAATCAAAATTATTTTATCAAGACAGATGCACTTCAAGCAGAATAAAATATTATGATGGAACAAGGTACAAGTATCAAATCAATTGGCGACAAGTTGTATAACTGATGTACAAGCAGCTCTGGGACATTTCAAAACAAGCCTTGTTTCATTAAAATAAATACTTTCAAGACCATCTACCTCAACAAATCCAGCTCTGTTTTTTTAGTCGTATTTTGTACACGCCGGTTACTACCTGAGAGAAGGAAACGGTGTCGAACTTGCGTCCAAGACTTGCAACTCTAAAAATCCTAATTCATCAAATCTACAGGTAGTCGCATAAAGTACACCCATAATTCAAAATAAAAAATTATGAGATCATATAGAAGTAAGATGCAAATTGCATTTAGGGTGTGACTGTCGCACCCTTGAGACCATATTTGCATCTTCGAGACCAATGCGAACAGTTCAGAGACATGAAACTTCGGTGTTTCAACACATTTCATCAGAAATCCACCACTCCCACCAAACTAGAATACCTGATTCCCAATAATAATAGGGGAACTGACAGCAGTCCTTCGATCAATGAAAACTAATTTATTTGCACAAGCCCAACTAGCAACAAAGTGAATTAGCTAATGCAACACCCACAACTAGACTTATGACCACATAAAAGCAAGCAAGATAAGGATCCACAAGTTATGGTAATGATCAATCTTCCATCAACATCTCTTTTCCCCCTTGGGGAACAGGAGAAGGATGTGTAATGTGGGTTGAACAAGTTAAACCTTCATCACAAGATGATTCGATCAGAACTCAATAGAGACACTCCCCATACGACACAAGGTCCACAGATACGCTCCACTAAGGAGTTTAATGCTCTTTTGTTTGGGTAATAATAGATCTCCAAGGAGAAAAGTATCAGAGAGATGGTGGAAATTCTCCTTTTTCTGTTATTCTTTGTTTCTTCACAAAATAAAAGAAAACGATGAAGTAAAAGTGTAAAACAAAAAATATATAAATATATATAGGGTCAGGTTATTTTGACACAGTTATGTGGGGCTAAAATGGATATGAGTTAAAAGGCAGATTTTGGTGATGATGAAAATATCAGCCCTTCCAAAATTTCTAGACCCTATGAAAAGTGGGTAACAAAATGAAAATCTGGACCATCTATTCCAACGCTGATTTTTAAGTCAGTATCTGCAGTACTCTAGGAATAGCGAATGCAATCCCAAGCAACCAAAATAGCTCTAAAATCTTGACGAAAAAAAATAACAATAACCACCAGACAAGCATGCCAATTTCTGCTTATTTTTTCTGGCAACTATTTATATGCAGCTCACTCTATCCCAACCAAAACGAAATAACGTTCAATCTCATTCCTTTGATATTCAAATAATTGAAGGCACAGCAAGAGAGGTAAATTTACTTCCAAAAAAGTTGACAGCACTATAAGGTTAAATCCAAGGTCAAGAATAATATAAACCACAAGTAACTTTTGATGGGTTGTTCATACCCTAAGTAACAAGGACACTTCACTTTTAGGGCTTTTTGCCGTGTCGGACACCTCGACACCTGGACACCCGTGTCGACACTTCCCGACACACATTTGGACACTTATGGTCGTGTCGGCCCTTATTTTAATAATATTTAATATAAAATTGATTCCTAAAAGCGGGTTGGTTTGTTCCATCCTCTATACAATAATAAACTAATATATATTTTCTATTTTTGTTATTTTATTAATAATTTTAAGCATACATATGTATTAACATATGTACGGACGTGTCCACGTATCGTATTTTTTTAGGTTGCCGTGTCGGACACCGACACCCGTGTCAGTGTCCTTGTTACATAGTTCATGCCAAATAAAAGGAGAAGCAAGTGTTACCTGCAAGATGCCAGCATCAACCAAATCCTTGTCTTCAAGTCTATACTCATGCATAACCCACTCCGTTTTCAATCCCGGTGCCCGTCCTACATGAAAAACCAGTGTCTTTATCTTCCCCACAGTCTGTGAATTATATTTAACTGGTCTATCATTTCCCGTGCTTTTCCAAAATCCAATTTCATTAGCACGATTTACCCTCTGCCCATTCCGATATTTCCTACCTCTAGGGCAAAAAAAATACCACTCAAGGTCTCTGCTTTGCAACCAAGATTTTTCTGCACAAAGGCAAAAGGGCATCAAGTAAGAAACAATCACTGAGTAGAAACAACAAATGTGGCAGGAAAGTCTTACATAGCACCTTCTTCAAAACAAAGAAGAAAAAAAGAACATAATCAAAATGCAACATACAAATACAGAGAAAGGAAATCACCAATAAAAAAACACAACAGTAAGAAAACATGTACTGTATATACAACAATAATTTTCAATCTCATCAACAAAAGTCACTCAACCTTCTTCAAAAACAAAGAAAAAAGAAAAATTGAGGTACCTTTAAGATCCCAAGGAGCAAACTTGTACAGGTCTAGCTCCCCAATAGCTTTGAAACACACTGATTTTCTCATGACTTTTCTTTTAAGATAGTACTTAATAAGCTCAACGTCGGTGGGATGAAAACGAAAGCCTGGCGGGAGGGTTAATCTCGCCATTAAAACCCCTGAAGAGCACCCTAGTAATTACCAGCCTCAAATCCCTGTTTATTGTCTTCTTCAAAACCCTAAAATGAAAACCAAGTTGTTTTCTATCAAACCCTTCTGCACACTAAATCCCAACAAATATCCCTTAAACCTCTCCTTAATAACAATTCTCGAAAAACCTTCAAAGATCTGTCATGTCCAATGACGAAACAAAACTCTACGAGAACACCACATCCGACCCCGATTCATGAAACAGAAGTCACACCAAAGAAACCGTTGATGTTTGTTGCCGAGATGATCTACAGACATTTGACGTACAAGTGAAACCTGTTGTGGACAACATTAGCCTCCAAATAAAAAGGAACATAACAAAACATCTCGAAAACATAACAAACGATCATAAACAACAAAAACCCAGAATTTCAAATCCCTGAAGGAACAAAACGATCTAAATTGAAAAAAAAAACAGAGAGAGAGAGAGAGAGAAAACCCTAAAACAAAAACATCAAAACACTTTGATCATAACAAACGATAGTACACAACGAAAACCCAGAATTTCAAATCCCTAAAGGAACAAAACGATCTAAATGAAAAATGAAAAATAAAAAAAAAAGAACGAAGTAGAGAAAACCCTAAAACAAAATCATCAAACTAACCTCTTGATCATGAACAAAACGAAGAAAAACAAAGACACAAACCCTAATTTATCAAAACGAAACGGATTGCAAGAAACACCTCAGATCAAATCGATTTAGATAAATGACACCTTACAAAACCATATCAGAAACAAAAACCAATCAAGAAACATAAACTAAATATTAAAGATCAAACCCTAAAACAAGAATTCAAGAAACAAAATAGAATCCTAGCAAACATCGGAATTCTTAGAAATCTAAAACAAAGGAGAAAATCAAATCGAAACCATAAACCTTAAAAACAAAATCACAAGGATCAAAAACCATAAAATCATACCAGAAAGAGATACGATCGCGAGAGATTAGAGAGCAGACTGAGAGAGAGAGCGCGAAAACAAGAAAAATGAGCTGAGACGGAAGTGTGAGCGCGAGAGGCAACTCTGGGTTTTTATAAGAGAGACAGAGTGGAGACGGCGATCTGCGTATTTTTCCCGCCGTATTGGAGAAAACTTCCCTCATAATCCTCGGCTCCTTATTGGTTAACACTTTACAATATTACCCTTGTAGTTCATTTAATTTACTCTTTCACTTCTGTTGCGTCACACTGCCACTTGGTAAAACCTTTTGAAACCCTTTTCACACTTTCAAGGAGATTCAACGAAGTTCAATGATCCAATCACAAATCACATATGCATCACTACACACTTGTTGATTGATCACTGCCGTTAGATTTGATCCATTGAACTGATCAAACAATTATAGCCATTCAATCATTAAAATCATGGATCTTAAGTTTTCACAGTTGGATAACAAGGAAGGATAGAGGTGGGATCCACCACTTGATGTATCATTCTTACCATCCAGAAGAATGTAATGGGTTGGATTGATATGGTATTGCAACCGTCCATTCTTTTGGAGATCGAAGGCACGACCCAAACCCTTGCATGTGCCCCACGTGTAGATTTATGAGATTGTAGAGCATCTTTCTATTAGTACGCAAGGATGTGGTTATGATCAAATCATCTAATTGGATAGGAAGCTAAGCTATACAGATATTGTGTATATATTAGAGTACATAGGAGCTCTTCTCTTTTAAACCACGTGTCCATTGGATTCTCATGTACGATGTAGTCTACTGTCTACTAGGTAGAGTTGAGAAAGAGAGACGTCATCATAAAGGCTGTTTGGGTTGGAGGGGTCCGGACTCCGGATTAAATAGGTCCAGGTCCTCCGGAACCCCTTTTGAGTACAACTTGGCTGACAGCGCAGTCAGCGAAGCCGATAATAGCCCACAATATAAGCCACGTGGCTCATTCTTAGAGGACACTGACCGTATGTATGTTTGGTCAATCCTTAGGTGGACCTACAAACCAAAACTCAACCTTATTAGTGATTTTTAAGCGTTAGATTGGAGTCATTTTAGTGGGTTGATTTTAACCGTAGAAATTTTGAGCATTATTTAGGGTACTAGGATCCAAAGGTCTGAAATTACTAATCAGGCTGAGTTTTGGTCTGCAGGTCCACTAGGGATTGGCCAAACATCCATACGGTCAGCATCCTCTAAGAGTGAGCCAGGTGGCTCATATTGTGGGCTGTCTTTAGCTTTGCTCAGTGGGGGCTGTCAGCGAAGTTTTAATCCTCCCCAAAATACCACGAGGCACACTCTACCCACTGACACCATGAAGAGAAAAAATGCGCTGGTCCCGGGGTCATTCAAACTTTGAAGGTCCCCTCCCAAAATGTTTGACACGTACCCTTTGCTGAGAAAAAAATTCGCTGGTCCCGAGGTCCTTCAAACTTTGAAGGTCCCCTCCCAAAATGTTTGACATGAATATCGCCGAATAAAACTTTGAAGACTGGGCCCTCTCATCAAGGCCGATGACAAGGCACAATACGAGCCACGTGGAATACTCTTAGAGGACTCTGACCGTGTGGATGTTTGCAATCATTAGGTGGGCCTACAAACCTAAAATCAGCCGATTAGTGATTTCTGGGCATTGGATTGGAATTGTTTTCACGGGTTGATTTTAACCGTGTGAAATTTGAGCATTATTGACCATTATTTGAGGTACAAAGATCCAAAGGTTTGAAACCACAAATCAAGCTGATTTTTTGTTTGTAGGTCCATATAGGGATTGGAAAAACATCCATACAGTCGAAGTCCTCTAAGAGCATGCCACGTGGCTCCTATTGCACCCTTTCATCGGCCTTGATGGCATGGCCCTGTCATCAAAGTCTTACTCAATGTCGCCTACCCATTGGTGGACCTACACAACCAATATCAGCTTGATTGATGATTTCTAGCCGTTGTATTTGAGCTTTATCTTATCATGGGCTTCATTACAGGCCTTTGAATGAGTTCCAAGCCCATGAAACCAGTGACCCAAAAAAGCTTAAATCCAGCTACTAGAAATCACCAATCAGGTTTTTTTTTGTGTGGGTCCACCAAGGGGTGGGCCAAAATTTCGTTGGGTCAGTGGGCCCAAAAGAGTGTGCCACATGGCATTTTGAGGATGGGTCCTATATAATCGAGACTCTGGGTTGAAGATGGCGGAAAGGAACCACCTCTGAATGAGTCCAAACAAAGAGAGCTCCAACCAATACATGAGTTAGTTGTCACTTGTATTTTTGTTTAGTACTCCTTAACAATAAGGAATTTCTAACACTAATCCCTATAAAATTGGACGAATTAGTAAGAAACTTCTGCACTTCCTTAAATTAAAATAACCCCCCTAATCAGACTAACACTCAAACTAACAAGTATATGGGTTGGGCTCCGGGGACCGGCCTTTTTTGACCGGCTCCCGTTACAGGACACAATATGAGCCATGTGGCACACCCTTAGAGGACTGACCATATGGATGTTTGCCCAATCCCTAGGTGGACCTACAAATCGTATTATCTGAGATCATCACCATTTTTTCTATAATTTGGTCTTCAGTGTTCTTGGACTCAAATATTTTATGAAATAAACAACTATGTCAAGGAAGATAACCCAAATTTAGAGCCTGTTTGGTAACGCACCGCACCGCACCGCGGCGGGCAAATAAAATATTTAGCCGCGCTAATATTCGCCTGGTTGCGTTTGGCAGCCACTCGCCCTCGGCGAATATTTAGGCGGGCCCACATATTTGCCCTCCGCGGTGGGAAAACATTTGATCACACCCCCCCTGTGAAAATATTTTCACGCTGATTATGCCTTGGTGAGAAAATTTTATTTTCTCGTCGGAAAATCATTATTTGCAATAAAAATTAATTTTTTAATATATAAAAAAGATAAAAATGAATTATTTTTTATCCTTTGACATAATATGTGGTTCCCGCACTCGCCCAACCTATTTTTGACTTACTTTGATATGTGGGACCCACTCAAATTGAAAGAAAATGAAGTAAGCTGAAGTGAGCTAGCTCATACGCGTACCAAACATTGTTAAATATTGATATGAGCAAATATTTAGTCAAGATAATATTCGCCCGGCTAAATATTCGCCGTCGGAACTCTTTTTCTCACGAACCAAACAGACCCTTAAAGAAGTAAGGGGGGTCAAACTAATTCAACCAATTTTCCAGGTGGGTAGTGGTAAAATGCCCTTAAGAGTGTCAGACTAATCCAATATAAGTGCTTAGTCCTTACGCAAACCATGAACTTTGTTATAGCCATGGTGGCAAAGTTTCTATAATAACCCCTCAACGTAAGCCGTCTGATATTTGGTTGATGACTCAATAATTTCAACACAATCAGATGGAGTAAAACTTGGCTGACCATCGGGCAGGGTCCGTCACCCACAATATGAGACACGTGGCAGATTTTTAGAGGACACTAAAGGCATGAATGTTTGGCCAATCCCTATGTGGACCTACAAACCAAAAATCAACCTGATTAATGATTTCTAAGCATTGTATTCGAGTCATGATTGATTTTAACTGTCAGCATTTGAGCAAGAACAAGATCAATCAGGCTGATTTTTAGTTTGTAGGTCCACCTAGGCATTGGCCAAACATCCATGTGGTCAGCGTCCTCTTAAATTTTGCCATGTGGGGTCTCACTTTGTCGAGCAGTAGTGCAATGATCACAAAGAAAGTAGTTGCCTTGGTCGTCAGGATTCAAAAAGTGAAAGATCATTCTAGACCCTGCAGAGGACATTCACCTCACAGAATTATTCCTTGTTTCTTTGTTTGGAAAGTTCTATTTTAAGGACCCCTTTTCCCTGACCCTCTTCGGGGAGTCGTGCTCTCGACCGTGGATTTCACGAATCCAACGGTGGTTGAGCACTGGCAAAATGTTAAAAAAGTGAATGCCAACTCAGCATTATCAACCATGGTTTTAAAAACGGTCTAAACGGTTTTAACGACCGTTTAAACGGTAACGCCCCAAGCCTGTTTCGTTAAAACTGTTTAAACACGTTTTATCGGGTTTGAATAAAACGGGCTGTTTTTTTTTGTTTTAACGGCCGTTAAAATCGTTTAAACAGCCGTTTAATTCTAAAAATTTTTGTGAAAAAAACGGCCCTTTAAATCCGTTTAATTCTGTTAAATTCTATTTTTTTTTAATTTTCAAATTTCAAAATTTGAATTTCGGTGCCATTTTTTCCATTAAAATCCGTTTAATTCCGTTAAATTTCATTTTTGCCCGTGGCCCTTTTACGGCTGTTTAAACGGTTTAAACGGTAACGCCCCGAGTCCGTGTAACCGTTAAAACGGCTTTCTTTAAACCTTGCTATCAACCACCTTGGATTTTTGGAAACAATGGTGATCGAAAACAAGGAGTAAAACTTTGATGAGAGGGAGCAATATGAGCTACATGGCAGTGGCACACTCTTTGAGGACTCTCAACTTTATGGATGCTTTTACAATTCCTATGTGGACCTACAAACTAAAAATCAGCTTGATTTGTGATTTCAAACCTTTGGAACCTCAAATAATGGTCAATTATGTTTAAATTTAAAAATTAACCCATTAAAATAATTCCAATCCAACGCCTAGAAATCACTAATTGGGCTGATTTTTAGTTTGTAGATCCACCTAGGGATTGGCTAAACATCCATATGACCAGCGTCCTCTAAGAGTGTGTCACAGTGCAGGAAGTTTCCTTGTAGAATATTCTCCTGTCTAATATCAAACACAGATGGTAGGACCTGATAGGGTCCACACGCTACTACATAAAAGATTTCTTCTATATTATTGATGGATTATGTTGTTTACTAGTGGGTGGCCCCTTCCCGTGCCCACATCACTCCCTGACGAAGCATTTGTCCAAATCGAGTGTGAGTAGCTGAGATCCACCATTCAATTGCGGATAAGATCTCGGCCATCTATATATGAAGCCTATAAGAGGGGGAGACAACTGAGCTGATTTGGTATATAGACTAGTAGGTGGCACGTACCTACGGCACTCTCCGACAAAACGTTTGCCATAATCAGGTATGAGTGGCTTAGATCCACCATCCATTTGGGGTGAAAAGATCTCTGCCATCCTTTGAGAAGCTGACATGAGGGGGGATAAGTGACTTCTCTATTTTGTTATATAGATGTATAGTGGGTGGCCCGTGTCGTCGGCACTCCCCAACAAAGCATTTCCCAAAATCGGGTGTGAGTGGTTGAGATCCATAGTCCATTTGGGGGATAAGATCTCGGCCATCCTCTGTGAAGCCGATAAGAGGGGTATAAGTGGGGAGACAATTTCCCCGTTAAATTAATCCAAGCGTCTAAATTTTATTTTATGTAAGGGTTGATATAGGCCCTTGGATATATGAAGCCTATAAGAGGGGGAGACAACTTTCCTGTTTTATTATATAGACTAGTAGGTGCCCCGTGCCATCGGCACTCCTCGACAAAGAATTTGCCAAAATCAGGTGAGTGGCGGAGATCCACCGTCCATTTGGAGGAGGATTAGATCTCGGCCCTTCTTTGTTGATGCTTATAAGATGAGGTATAAGTAGGGAGAAAACCAATGTGTTTTGTTACATAGAATAGTAAATGGCCCATGCCCACGGCACTCTCCAACAAAAGCATTTGCAAAAAATGGGTGCCTTCGGCACTCAAACGGTATAATGGACTGGGGCGTTACCGTTTTTTCCATTATAACGGCTGTTATAACGGATTGTAACACATAGAGGGAGAAATAAAAAAATAACAAAAAATAACGGTGATGAAATTTAAATTTTAAAAAATAGAGGTCAAATGAGGCGGATTGAGTGGCTGAAATCTAACTTCCACATTAGATTGATGGATTTGATCTCAACCACTATTTATCTAACCGTCCACATTAGATGGATGGATAAGATAAGAGAATACAACTGAGTTGTCTTGATATATGCGTGGGTGGCTCGTGCCCGCGGCACTTCCGACAAAGTGTTTGTCAAAATCGGGTGGGAGTTAATCTCGACCATCAATATGAAGCATAGTGGATCTCAGCCACTCATTATTGAAGCCATATAAGATAAGAGGGGTAAAAGAAAACCATTAAATTTTCGTTAAATTCTATTTTTATTTTTAATTTTAAATTTTCAAATTTCAAAATTTTGAATTTTGAATTTCAGCACCACTTTTTTCCGTTAAAATTTATTTTATTTTTATTTTTGCCCCTAGCCGTTTCAATCCGTTTTAACGGTAACACCCCTCTCGAGGCATAAAAAGTGGGGCTCCTAAGCCTGACCCTTGGGCTATATGTAAATCCAACCCATTTCATTCCTTATATGTAGGTAAATAGTAGGTGACCCGTGCCCACGACACTCATTGACAAAGCGTTTGTCAAAATTGGGTGTGAGTGACTGAGATCCACTGTCCATTTGGTGTGATAAGATCTCGGCCATCCTTTATGAAGCCGGATAAGAGGGGGAGACAACCGTCCTGTTTTGTTATATAGACTAGTGGGTGCCCCGTGCCATCGGCACTCATCGACAAAGAATTTGCCAAAATCAGGTGAGTGGCGGAGATCCACCGTCCATTTGGGGGAGGATTAGATATTGACCCTTCTTTGTTGATGCTTATAAGAGGAGGTATAAGTAGGGAGACAACCAATGTGTTTTGTTATATAGAATAGTAAATGGCCCATGCCCACGGCACTCTCCGACAAAAGCGTTTGCAAAAATTGGGTGCCTTTTGCACTCAAACGGTATAACGGACTGGGGCGTTACTGTTTTTTCCATTATAACGGCTGTTATAACGGAATGTAACGCCCAGAGGGAGAAATAGAAAAATAACAGAAATAACAAAAAATAACGGTATGAAATTTAAATTTTGAATAAATTGAGGTCAAATGAGGCGGATTGAGTGGCTGAAATCTAACCGCCCACATTAGATCGATGATTTGATCTCAACTACTCTTTATCTAACCGTCCACATTAGATGGATGGATTAGATAAGATAATACAACTGAGTTGTCTTGATATATGCGTGGGTGGCCGGTGGCCTGGCCGGTGGCCGGTGCCCGCGGCACTTTCCAACAAAGTGTTTGTCAAAATCGGATGGGAGTTAATCTCAGCCATCAATATGAAGCATAGTGGATCTCAGCCACTCATTATCGAAGCCATATAAGATAAGAGGGGTATAAGAAAACCATTAAATTTCCGTTAAAATTCTATTTTTTTTTTAATTTTCAATTTTCAAATTTCAAATTTTTAAAATTTGAATTTCAGCACCACTTTTTTTCGTTAAAATCATTAAAATCTATTTTTTCAATTTTTTCCCCTTGGCCGTTTTAACGGTAACACCCCTCTCGAGGCAGAAAAAGTGGGGCT
Source organism: Euptelea pleiosperma (assembly GCA_035048495.1). Classification (NCBI taxonomy): domain Eukaryota; kingdom Viridiplantae; phylum Streptophyta; class Magnoliopsida; order Ranunculales; family Eupteleaceae; genus Euptelea; species Euptelea pleiosperma. The sequence goes on from CM068552.1 coordinate 28,124,861, forward strand.
GCTGACCCAGTCCCTTGGGTTATATGTAAATCCAACCCATTTCATTCCTTATATGTAGGTAAATAGTAGGTGATCTGTGCCCATGGCACTCATCGACAAAGCGTTTGTCAAAATTGGGTGTGAGTGGCTGAGATCCACTGTCCATTTGGTGTGATAAGATCTTGGCCATCCTTTATGAAGCCGGATAAGAGGGGAGACAACCATCCTGTTTTGTTATATAGATTATTATGCTCATTTTAAGTTTCTTTTCAAATTAAGGCCAAACCGTACAAAGGTGATTTTATTTGCAGAGAAAAACATCTCAATTGTTAATTCTAGCCATAGAAGTTGGCTACAAATCTAAAACTTCTCAAAGTTTATCTTACATTTTTGTCCATCCGTCTTAAATATTTCCTTCGCTTTTCAGTTTTAGGGGGTGTTTGGATCGCCATTTTTAGACTTGAAAAAGTATTTTTCCACAAAATGGGAAAGAAACTTAAAATGAAAATTTTAAAATATCTGAAACTAATGTTTGGATCGCCGTTTGTAAAAATAATATCTGAAAGCTGTTTTTCAAGTAAAAAAAGACTTCAAAATTTTAAATTTTGCTTGCTCAATGAACATAATAAACAAAGAAACAGTTTTTTGGTAGAAGTCCCCTTCCAAAAAATAAAGACATTATATTGGTGGGGCCAACTAAAAGAAGATATTGCATTAATGATGATCCAAACGATATTTTTAAGAAAAACACATTTTCAAAAATATATTTTCAGAAAAGTTATTTTTTTAATATAAATATTTTTGAAAATTGGCGATCCAAACACCCCCTTAGTTTTTTCCTAGCTAAGCGACCAAAACGTGGAATGATAGTGGATGTTAGAGCGGGAGCGAGATCATATGGCCCATCATCAACATGGATGTTTTGAAGAAAAAAAAAACAAAACAAAAAAGATAATTAATAAGTTACCTTACATACCTCATTATTAAAATAGTAATGATCACATGATTCAAGATCCATGGATGTTATCATGTTGCATAGTGGCATGGTGTCGTTTTGTTCCTAGCCAACTAATATTCAAAATCCACGGTTAAAAATGAACCATGAAAAAGACTCTAACCTAACAAATATGAATAAATTAATAATCAGGATGAATTTTCTTATGTAGATCCACCTAGGGATGGGCGAAACATCTATACATTCATCGATCGCTAAGTGTATGCCATGTGTAAGGTGCTGCCATGTACATCGCACGTGGCAGTCCCCTAGTTATTTTAATATACATCTTGCATTTTGATTTGACCAAATTAGTATTGTTCCTTTCTGGTTTTTTAATAGTAAGTTTACATACTTTTAATATCTTATCTTAATTTTAAAGGACAAGGCTGAGGGCGTGTTTGATTGCAAAGAAAATCTTCTCGAGAAAATACATCTGGGAAATGCTTTAAATGCCCAGTTGACTGCAACTAAGAAAACATATTTCAATCATGTGAGAAAATAAAAGCGTATTTTCAGGCGAAAATGAATTCTCACCTATCTGGGTGGGAAATGAATTCCAAGCTCAGTAGGGAAAATTATCCAGATTTAAAATGGCTTGGTATGAAAAATTATACAGATTAAAAATGGCTATCTAACAATGGACAGTTGTGTTTTCTCAAGGAAAATGTAATTTTCCCACTTGGCAATCAAACGCACCCTAAAGGTCGAAAGTGACGCATGAAAATTTGCTTTAGAGGGAAAAATTATCATGGACAAAATAGTGTCACCGGTTTGTGGGAATCCTGTTGGGAGTTTACTTTTGTTGAGTTGGGAGACAACAAATTGACATGTTCAGTAACCTTTTGAATTGAGCCGTGAAGATCGAATACTTAGTTATTGGGGAGGGGGGGCGGGGGGACTAGTAGATAAAATTGAAAAGTAAAAGTAGTTGGCAAAAAAGTCGACGAGGACGTCGACCTAATAAGTGGGAGAGTCTGTCACGGTCATCTCGTCCAACACTATTCATATGGCCATGGTTCGAGACCTAATTTTACACCCGCTTTTAGATTCTTGTATTTGGGTCAAAAGTTTTTTATACGATTTTACGTAACTAGGGGGTGCCATGTGTGATGCACATGTACCTTACGCGTGGCACACTCTTAGAGATCACTGACCGTATGGATGTTAGGCCCATACCCAAGTGGATCTACATGCAAAAATAAGCCAGGTTAGTGATTTCTAAGCATTCGATTGGAGTCTTTTCATGGGTTGATTTTTAACTGTAGATTTTGAACATTATTTTAGATATCAAGATCCAAAAGTTAAAAATCAGTGAATGGCATGGGAAGTAATTAGGAGGTATTCTAAGAGTTGTGTTGAAATTTAGGGTGAGAGCTCATTTAATGAGCTCAGTATTGAGTAGGCAACCGAGTAGAACTTTGATTACGACTCACTTATCAATGATGATGAGGGACTACAATATGAGCCATGTGGCCACTCTAAGATATGACCGACTTTATGGATCTATGTTACATCCCTAGTTGGATCTACGTACCAAAATAAAGCCAAATTAGTCATTTATATCCATTGGGCTAGAGTCGTATTCATTATTTATTTTTAACCGTGGATTTTGAGCATTATTTGGGTACTCAGATTCAAAGGTTAGAAATCTTTAATCAGGATTATTTTTCGTATGTAGGTCCACCTAGAGATTGAAAAAACATCCATACGATCAATGTCCTCTAAAAGTATTCCACATGGCTCACTTTGTAAATGTATTTTTTTTTTTGGTAAATAGTGTTGGTAGAGGTGAGATTTTTCCTTTTTTTTTTTTTTTTTTTCTGTAAGAGAATCAGTTCAACGCTCTCTTCTCCCCATCGACGGAAGGTTTAGAATACTCTCTGTAGAAAAGATGACTGTTGTAATAGCGTAGAACTAGTGCCCGACCTCTTGGCACATTCCCGTATCCTTGGTTCCCCTTATGCATTGATGAACTGATCTTAATTCTTGTTACATTTGTTTTATGCTTGAATGCTTGTGTGATTCTTAATTAGGCAGCAATCGAGAGCATCCCGGCCAAATTAACTCATGTACTGTTCTTGGTATGCTTGAACAATAAATAAATAGCTGGATGTGATTAAAATTACCAACATGTACCATGGAGACAGACGAGTGTCGCATCTGATTAGATCCTTACGAGTGTTCGTGACGACATGGCATGTTGGAAAGGGGTGACATCAAGCTTTGTATGTGGCCAGTCGTATACAAGCCCAACTCCAATTACAGGCATAGCTAAACATGCTACTTACTAAATGCTTAATGGAATTCTTAGAACTGAAATTTTCATTAATACAAATTAAGTTTGATAATACACATCAAATCCAGAGCCCAAACCTCAAATCTAAATAATTATTACAACAATTGATTAACACACATCAAACGAAATCAACAAACCCCGTTTAGCTGAGGTCCTTATACTTTAATTTACAAAAAACTGAACTAATCCCAAGTGACTGAGCAAGAGAACTAAGAGAGACGACTTCGCTTCCACGCATGCTTGCAAACTGTGGCACCTATTGCAAAGGGAGAAACCCACATCAGAACTGCGACCAAGCCTAATAAAAACACAAATGTGAAACAACTGCTGCATGTAGCTGCCCCCCAAAACTTCCTCCTTGGGAGGTTGCAACCATGACAACAAACACAAGTGGACTTCCCCAACTTGCCTGACAAAGTGTTGTTAGTGCACCCACACTGTACAGTCACATCTGCCTTGACATGGATGGAGGAACCACCATAGGAAGACAAGAGACTACTGCTCTTGCATATCTTCTCCTCGTTGGTAGATGGATACTCTGCCGCTAAGGCAGGACGAGCAGGGATAGAACCCAACAGGGACTGAACGCTTGAATAGGAAGCTCCATGTTGTGCACCTGAGATGAAACATGACAATGATAAGAGTGATGGAAATACTACAATGTTTCAAGATTTAAAAAAAAAACTGCTGCACCCTTTGCTCCCTTCAGCACAAACTAACTGTTATCGTGGAGTCTACACGGGAACAAGCTAAGGAGTCAAGAGAGGCAGATAACTTTTATCGTATGAGTCTAACTGAGATTTTACTCACAGGGTTGCAGCCAACATGAGTACTAACTGCAAAACTGTGATAAAATTTAAAAAAAGAGAAAAAAAACAATATAGTCCTCATCTTCTGTTCCATCCAAAATTTTTGCTTTTGCTTTTTCTCATTTCTTCTATATAGAATCGAAATCAAAAGAAATTGCTGGTTCCTAGCATCAGAATGGCACTGAGGATAGTGAAAGCTACCTCTTGCCAGGGCTAGCGGAGCATATGTATTTCCACTTTCTTCAGCTTTTTCGCCTGAAGGAGCAGCATGATTATCTATGGCAGCATCACATCCACTGATTTCTTCCACGGGGGATTGCATTGGGGACTCGAGATCATCCAACTCCATATAGGACACATCATCTCCCAAAAGCGTTTGATCAAGAATATTTTTAGTTCCCAGACAGTTAGGGAATTGGATTTCATCAATTGCTTTCCACTCTGCCAGGGTGCTGAGGTCAGGCAAACCATTATAAGCATCATAGCCATTCAAATGAGTTGGAGCCTCAACAGTACTTCCAGCATTGGATGAGTCCATCATCTGTACATAATCGCAATAAAAATGTCTGGATTATCGTTAAGTTAGGAATTAGAAAGAACACAGAAGCAACTGAAACTGGAGACTCGGCTAAATATTTGGGAAACACAATAGCTTTCTAGACCCTAGCATATGTACCCTAAAGACATGAGGCTTTCCAACATATAATAACAGGTTCTAAACCCCCCCAAATGGATCAAATCCCCTCAAGTAAGCCAATTGAGCTGTAAATGCAAATAATATGCTGAGTCAACCAATATAATAGATACAACTGATATTTCACACAACCATTGACAAGCAATAACAAGAAAGGGTGTGAGGTAATATCAAATTCAGCATTTGCAAATCAACATTATAGACTATATTTATGCTTCTACGTGCATGCAACACTTGATACTGATATCACCTAAAGATAAATAGCCACCCACACCAAATCTTGACGATTAACAGCACATCGGTATGATCACATTCCCCAAAGATTACAATCAAGAAAGTTACCCACAACAGTCATGATAATATTCAGATTTCTGAAAAATAACCCTTAGAAAATAGAAACCAGGCAGCATAGTCATATGTTACTGCACATCTACATTTTAACACTGGATAAATCAGAACAGAATAACAGAAGTGAAAAGAAAGCACAAACTATCTTATGGCTACCATCTGCAGATAATTATGATAAGATTATAAATCGCATTATATGAGATTGAATAGAGCAAACTGTTATAGAACCAAATTAAATAATTCCGAAAACTGCCTCTAAAATAGTAACCCTAAAGTGCAGATAAGATAGAATGTACCATTTAACCAAAATACGTACAGAATTGCATTTACCTCATTGTTAATATCGCCACTATGAAGGAGCGGACCGTCTTCAACATAAAAATATGCCAACATAGCTTCAAGTTCATCACCCATTGGCAAGGAAGGATGCTCTTCTACAGCATTAGATGACACGGTTTGACTAGGATTCTCTGATGAAGATGTGTTCCCAAGGACAGGCGCACTATTTTCCCCAGCGATAGTTTGATCATCAACCGGCACACTTGATGAAGAACCAGGGTCAGAAAAAGAGAAAGGTCCCAAGGAACCATTTACCGCATCCCAATCTTCCCCTTTAAATGGTGCTCCATGTTGCTCACCATTTTTTGGACCTGGACCACTCTTTTCGAAGATTTTGCAAAGCACATATGCATCCTGTAACGGAAAGACCCAATATGGATCATTATGAGATCACATTTAACAAAAAAAAGAACCAAGTATACGTACAGGTCAAACAGGCCCTCAATCCTCTTTCTATTGGTCATTTTGTGAATCAATATGTGAACAGAAAATTTAACACATTACATGATGTAGCATATGCAAGATGCACTATGCATGGAAAAGCAAATCTATCATTTGCAAAATGACATGTAGGTGATTTAATCCACTAGTGAAGAAGAAACTATTCTCAATTTACAATTTGAATCTTCAGAGAAACCTTCACAACCCTCCCTCCCTCTCTTTTCATCAGAAATCAGTCTCTTTCTCTCTCTTCTGCAGCATGTCAGTTTGCAATCTATATTTCTACTGTCTTTTTGTTCCTTCTCCAATCAACAGAGCAGAAATATGGATGCCATTGAAGACCAACATGCTTGCATGGTAACATTTATGCCCTCCCTACCTCTTTCTATGTATTGCCTTTATCTCTCATTTTAAATTGATCTCTCTGATTTCGATTTTTGAGCAAGCATAATGTGAGCGAAGCTTCGACGCTCTGAGATCTGTGACGAAACCCAAGGACAATAAGTCGGCCATGGCAGATACATCACTTCTGCGCCCAGGAGGTCTCTTACTCCTTTGGCCCCCCTGTTATACTTCAGTTTTTCTTTCTTAGTTTTCATGTTGAGTTGTTACCATAGAGGACCCTCCATCTAATCACAACTCTTTAATTTGCTTTGTGTAAGAGGAAACCGCATTTTTTCATTACAAGTGAGACGTACCATTGTTGTACTGTAAGAGAGAGAGGATTGACAGAATTAATCAACCCCTATTGGGTGTCTGGGTTCTATAAGACTGAACAATAAAGAAAATAGAGTTAGTGCTTCTGTTATTTCCTAACAACATTTTACAGGAAAACACATGGACAATGTCATTTAGAGAATATATTCCTCGGTTTCCACTAGTGTTAATTTGGAAAAAGAATCTTTCTTTTTAAACTTTGATCTTTGGAGCCCTTTAAACCATTTTGCAGTTTCATGGTTTGGCTATCACACACAAATGCATTTGGAAGAGGATGGTAATAATCTAAACCACGACACCTACCCACCCCAAAAACAGATTTTATAAAGGCCATAATGCTTAGCATTAGCAAGATTCCCAGACAACAAAAAGACTTGAACCAGGCATTTCTGGGTTCAAACCCAACACCATGGCTTTGCTTTGCATTAGAAAGCCGGGCTTGAAATCATGTTCATAAAGATATTACGGTAGCTGTTCTGTTTTCACATAAGCATAGACAAACTCCATAGATATAATCTAACAACATGCAAACAGAAGAATCAAATAATTTAATCAAACATGGAGCTGAAATGAAATTCTTTTATCAAGAAAGATGCGCTTCATGCAGGATAAAAATTATGATGGAATGAGGTACAACTATCAAATCAGATAGAGACAAGTTGTATAACTCATGTACAAGCACCTCTAGGAGCAATCCCCCATTTCAAAACAAGCCTTGTTTCATTAAAACAAGTACTTCAATCTACCTCAACAAACCCAACTCTCTGTTTATTTAGACGTATTTTGTAAATGCCAATTACTACCTGAGAGAAGGAAACTTATTGAACTTTGGGTCCAAGACTTGCAACTCTAAAAATCCTGATTCATCGGGTCAACAGGTAGTCCAATGTTATACCGACAAATATTACCCATATCTCAAAATTTATAATAATGTGATCATAAAGAAGTAGATGCAAATGGCACATAGGGTGTGACTGTCGCCCCTTAAGACCATATTTGTATCTCTGAGACCAATGCGAACAGTTAAGAGACATGAAACTTCTCTGTGTTTCAACACATTTCTTCAGAAATCCACCACTCCCACCAAACTAGAATACCGTATTCCCAATATTAATAGAGGAACTGACCGAGTTGACAGCACTACAAGGTTAAATCCTAGGTCAAGAATAATATTAACCACAAGTACCTTCTGATGGGGTTGCTCATACCAAATAAAAGGAGAAGCAAGTGTTACCTGCAAGATGCCAGCATCATCCAGATCCTTGTTTTCAAGTCTATATTCATACATAATCCAATTCGTTCTAGTTCCTGGTGCATGTCCTTCGTAAAAAACCAATGTCCTTCTCATCCCCACTTTCTGTGTATTGGAATAAACTGCTCTATCCTTTCCAGAGCATTTCCAAGATCCAAATTTATTGGCACGATTTATCCTCGGCCCATTCTGGTATTTCCTATCTCTAGGGGAAAAGAAATACCACTCGAGGTCTACGTTTTGCAACCAAGATTTTGCTGCACAAAAGCAAAAGGTCATCAAGTAAGAAACAAGCACCGAGTAGAAACAACAAATGCCGAAGGAAAAGGAAATGGCTCAGGCTCCGAGGACTCGTCCTTTCACTCGTGTCCTCGGCCGTGGATTTTGAGAATTCAACAGTGGTTTGGCTTTGGCAAAAAGTGAGCCAGCTCAGCGCTATCAACCACCGTTGGAAACTCGGAATCCACGCCAGAGAATACGAGTGAAAAGACGAGTCCCCTGAGCCCAACCGGAAGGAAATCACCAATAAAATACACAACACAATAGTCAGAAAATTATGTACTGTATATAGAACAAGGAAACTTCAATCTCATCAGTCTTCAAAACACAGAAAAAAGAAAATCTGAGGTACCTGGAAGATCACAAGGAGCAAACTTGTACACGTCTAGCTCCTCAATGGCTTTGAAATGTGATTTTCCCGTGACTTTTCCTTCTAGGTAGTACTCGACAAGCTCAACATCGGTAGGATGAAAACGAAAACCTGGCGGGAGGACTCCTACCGCCATTAAAAACTCCAAAAGAGTTGTCAAGAAATTAAGATCCATTAAAAATCCCTGTTTATAGTCTTATTCAAATCCCTAAAATGAAAACCAACTTGTTTACTACCAAACCCTTCTGCACACTAAATCCCAACAAATATCCCTTAAAACTCTCAGAAATAACAATTCTCGAAAAACCTTCAACGATCTGTCAAGTCCAATGCCGAAACAAAATTCGACGAGAACACCACAACCGGCCCCTATTCATGAAACAGAAGTCACACAGAAGAAACCACTGATGTTTGTTGCTGAGATGATCAACATACATTTGACGTGCAAGTAAATAGAACATAACAAAACATCTCGAAAACATAACAAATGATCGTAAACAAAGAAAACCCATAATTTCAAATCCCTAAAGGAAAAAAGGAGGAACGAAATAGAGACCCAAACGGCAAAAATTCAAAACGAAATGGATAGCAAGAAATTCCTGAAATAAAATCGATTTAGACAAATAACACTTTACAAATCCATATCAGAAACAAAAATCAATCAAGAAACATAAACTAAATATTGAAGATCAAACCTAAAACAAGAATTCAAAAAAAAAAAAAAAAAAAACTCTAGCGATCATCGGAATTCTTAGAAATCGAAAACAAAGGAGAAAATCAAATCAAAACTATAAAGCTTGAAAACAAAATCAGAAGAGGAAAAACTAAAATCTTACCAGAAGGAGATGCAATCGAGAGGAGTGAACCCAAGAGATTAGAGATGATACAGAAAACAAGAGAATGATCTGAAACAGAAATGATAGAGTGAGAGAAAAGTGAGGGTTTATCAGACAGAGACTGGGGAATTTGGTTTCTGTATATTTTTCCCGGGAAGGAAACTTCACACTGAATCCTCTGCTCCTTTTTGGTTAAAATTACTATATTACCCTTGTAGTGCATCACTACACTCTTACTGGACGCTGACCGTATGTATGTTTGACTTTGACCAGTCCCTCAGTTGACCTCCAAAACAAAAATCAGCTTGATTATTGATTTCAAACCTTTGGATATTTGCACCTCAAATAAGAATGGTCTATAATGCTAAAATTCCACGGTTAATATATACCCTTGAAAATAATTCCAATCCAACGCCAATAAATCACCAATTGGGCTGATTTTTTGGTTTGTAGGTCCACTGAGGGGACTGGTCCTCTAAGAGTGCGCCACGTGGCTCATATTGTGATGATAGGGCCTGTCATCAAAGTTTTACTCCTTTGATGACACCTGCAGTCAGCGACGCCGGTAACTATGAACTTTGTAAAATGCCCTTAAGAGGAAAACTGTTAAGACTAGACTAAGGACAAAACAAATCCAATCTAAGTGCTTACTCTTTACGCAAACTATGAACTTTGTAACATAAGGGCATTGATGTTATAGCCACGGTGATAAAGTTTCTATCATAATCCCTCAATCTAAGCCGTTGGATATTGATCTTTAATTTATGCTTTTAAAAGTCTTCAATGGTCCTGGGGATTCAAAAAGTGCAAGATCATTCTAGACCCTAGGGAGGAGAGGACATCCAGCTTAGGATGACAGTGTTATTATTTGATTGTTGGTTTGGAAAGTTCTAGACAAAATGTTATATGACTGTTGACGTGACTCGATAGGCTCTAACGAGTCCACCCTCGCTGACTGCGGTGTGTGGGAAGCCGCTGACAAACACGAAATTCTCGGGGGCTGTTCTTTGATGAAGAAGTCCCTCACATTGCTGATAAAACTTTGATGACCGGGCCCTGTCACAGGGCAGTGTATTTTGTACGGACGGACCACCTCGGCCTCACCGCACACGTACCCAGGTGAGTACTTGAGTGCTTTTTCCCAAAACACTCACCTGTGTACGTGTGCGGTGAGGCCGAGGTGGTCCGTCCGTACAAAATACACGTGCCGAGATCTCCTGCCCTGTCATCTCCTTTGATGACAGGGCCCTGTCACCGAAGTTTTACTCTCAAATTGCAACATAGTAGACTGGTTTGGGCCCACTTGCCCCCTGAATGTTTGGTCCACACTATGATGAACCTACAGACCAAAATTCAGCGTGATTGGTGATTTCTAGCCGTACAATTTGAGCATATTTTTCATCATGGGCTTTATGACCCAGCCTATGTGTTAGTTCCAAGCCCACGATGAAAGAGTGCTCAAATCCAATGGCTAGGAATCACTAATCACACTGATTTTTGCTGTGTGTGTCCACCAAAGTGTGGGCCAAACATTCGTGGGGCCACTGGCACTTAAGAGTCTACTACGTGGCAAATTGAGGGCCTTTTGCATCAAATTTTTTATACAGAGATTTCTTTAATTCTTGGCGATCAACAAAGTTAAAAAAAGGGGTTGGGCTCCAGTGACCGCCCGCTCCAATTACAGGCTCTTAGGGGATTCTGACCGTATGGATGTTTGGCCAATCCCTAGGTAGACCTACAAACAAAAAATAGCCCAGTTAGTTATTTCTAGATGTTGGATCTTTGTACCTCAAAAACTGCTCAAATTCCCATAGTTGAGATCAACCCATGAAAATAAGTCCAATCCAACGCCTATAAATCCCTAATCAGGCAGATTTTTGGTTTGTACGTCCACTTAGGGATATGGGTGACATGTCTAAATTGTTGGGTAAAAAGCTGTAAAAGATGGCAATAGTGGCGGGAAGAAGAGGACCTATTGAATTGGAGGGTGAAGCTTTTGATAGAGAAGATAGAAATGTCGTTAGATTCTCTACCACCTACATAAGTAAAATGGACAAGAAACCACCAATCGGGCTAATTTTCTGATTTTCTCACCCCAATCGTCATAGAATAAGAAGGCAGATGTTCGCCCATTGAAGTTTGAGCTCACTCTGTTTGAAACATAGGTATTGGTTAATACCCCTCAAGGGATATTGGAGATATCTTCGGGGTTGCTTAAGAGGCATATCATCTACAACATTCTTGTTCTAGTGGCCATTGAGATTGTCGTGAGAGCACCCTTGGAAGACATTGTAGGGGGGTTGAGGAGGTTGATGGAGTTCCAGGCGATTGCCAAAAGTCTGATTTTTCGAATTCACGAATCAATTGCCGATTTTGATATTTTTCCCCTTCTGATTTTGATTTTGTTGATTTAGGAATTTTGCTCATGAACGATGAATCGTGCTTATGAGTTATGAATTATTATTATGAAATTATATTATGTGTTTTTCATCATATAAATGTGTTTTGTTAACATTTCTAACTTGAAATATGCCATGATATATTTTTAATTAATTTTGTCGATTTTTATCAAATTTTCCTGACTCTACCCCTTGCCGATTTATTGCCGAATCCCGACTTTGGGACTTCCAGGCAGGTGTAAGTTGATCAACGAAAATCAGACATTTGGGGTGATTGTAGATTATGAACATACCCCAGGCTTCCTGTTACCTACACAAGTGACACTCAAAGTGTCCATCCTCTATGGTCTTATAGAAAATTATACAATTTTAAACAACATGATAGCCCACCAGAACTTGGCTAAGTAGATTCGTTATGCTTGTGCTCTGACCACAAAGTTAAACATACAGCTTAGTACGAAATCAATCAGGCTTATTATCAATTCAAACGGTCTTATTAAGAAACTGTTAAGTTTTCATTGTCTTATAGTCAAGCCTAAGCTTGGAAATCAAAAGGCTTTGACCACCAAGTTCAACATAGGATCTTAATATGAAATCAACCAAGCTTATTATCAACTTAGATAATCTTTTAATGAAACTGTTGAGTTTTACATTGACTTATAGTGAAGAAACAGCTTGAAAATCAAAAAGACTGATATCCTGTATGGCATGGTTTGGTCTGTTGGTAGTCAGAGCGAACATTTTTTTCTTTTTTTTTGGTAGGCAAGTGGGTTAGTGGTTATTGTTTGTGGGTGAAGACAAGTTTGATCCCAGGTCTTTGGTATCTACCAACAATTTTTTTTTTAACAATACATGGCGTTCAGTCTTTTCAAGTCTATTGAGATCTTGAATGTTTTGAATGATCCGTCATTAGCTATCAAAATACTAATCTCTTATCAAACCTTTTACCATGTGTACTGCATGCAATGGCAATAACGATCCTAAGCTCCCCAAACCCTTGGCAGCAATTGGGAAAAAACTCGGTACGGGAAAAATTCGAGTTTTATTCAATTTTGGGTTTCAAAAATCTGGTAAAAAATTCACTAAATGGCAAATATGTGGCATATGGTTCATACGTATTTTATACGCCTCACTTTAAAAATTTGAAAACTAAAAATTCGGTACATTTTGAAAGGTAGTATATATATTTAATAATATAGTTACCATAGTCCTATGTAATGTAGGTCCAAAAATCCAGTACATGTTGAAAGGGAGTCAATATAAAACTTTAGTTGAGTTAACCAATTATCACGTTTTGTTCTAATTCTTTGTTTTTTATAATCTTTGGATAAATAAAACATAGGGAGGTGTGGGTTCAAGCAATTTATATTTTTTTCTACTTTAATCCTATACTATAGAAATTAGAGATTAAGGGAGTTTAAATTGTAAAAATAGGACTAGAAGAGAAGGGAGAAAATATACTTACCTTCACGAGGTCAATGGGTGATCAAAAAGGCCCATGGTCTAGTTTAACGGCCTCCATTGTACTTAGGAGGAGCGATCGCTTAAGATCTACCCAAGTGGTAGAGTAATTAAGGCAGACGCAAAAACAACGCATTATGTCCGTCGTTTTTTTGGGCTGAATTTTTCAAAAGAATGAAAAAAATGCGTTCAATTCATTTGGACTTAAATTTGTCCGAATTATTCAAATATTTGGAGAATAAAACTTTTTTTTTTTAAAATGGATGATTGCTAACAAGACCCCAAACTGCTCAACATGCAATGGGTGTGATTATTTTGATCAAAGAGAAATCTAAAGTCTTTATTGCTTAGATCCTTAATGAACCCAATCAGATGATCTATTGTTACTGTATTCATTTGGATTATGAGATGATAGATGACGATTGATTCACAAATAATCAATAGAACAAATGGTTAGGGTCATTTGATTAGGTTGATCTCAACAGTTCATGTGTGATAAATATGAGGTGGTAACGTGTGCTTAGTGGATGACCTCATGGTAATGGTGTACAAGTATGATGGAATACCAACCAAGTATTGTAAGTGCAAAAGGCACCTGTTTATTTGCAAATGCTTTTGAAATAACATGTCCGTTCTTTTTTACGTAAGAATACCTAGAGGAGGGGGGGGGGGGGATTAGGTATTTAAAAATTAATTAACCTAAATAGTTTTACTGGTCTTGGTAATGGTAATAAAATCGCATGCCACAATGAAATGGTTGATTGACAATAAAGTGATTATCTCAACCGACTAAGATCAAATATATCTCTGTGATATATTATCTCTAGGGCATTTGTTCTAATCAAATAATAATGCGAAAAATCAAACAACTCACAACACAAGCGATATTTTTACGTGGAAACCTTAGCGAAGGAAAACCACGGGACCACGTCCAGAAGAAAAATATCACTAACTGGAAAGTTAAACAAAATAAATGTTACCTAAGCAGCACCATTGCGAATGCAGCTTCCAACCTTACCCAAGGCCTACTGCCGATGCGTCCACGTCCTCTGAATCAACGCTACGAATCCAAGCACGCCCTCATAGCCAAGAAGCCTAGTCCGCTTGTTCAGTTTGATACTCTTTAAACTTACCTTCGATCAACCACCCCGATCTTAATTCTTAGCCCTCCAGCCTTTGCTGAAGGTGAATGACACAGTACACCCTGAATCATAAGTTGCTCAAATGGTGTTAAGTCAGACTGGTACTCTCGGACTTCTAGGTCAAGTTTCTATTTGAAGGACCTGAGTTGAGTAAAGATCAAGTTTTTGGCTTTGATCAAAAAGAGAGAAAGCTCACAAGATATTAATGAGAACTAATGGCTTTTTGCTCTTCTAATGGACACTCTTGATAAATAAAATTTTATTCTCTGTATTCTAATATGTGTATAATAAGTCCAGAGAGGGGTTATATTTATAGAATTCGTAGCCCTGAGTCTATTGATAAGTGGGGGAAGTGGAAACTAGAATTTCAGATCTGAAATGACTCAATCCGTGTGAAGTCCAATCGATTGTACTTTGAGTCCAATCTATTGAGCTAAGGCCAATCGATTGTACTCTGGGTCCAATCGAGTGGGCCTGTACGGATATATTTTTCCTTCGTAAATCCAATCGATTTTACCAAGGGTCCAATCGATAGGACATATATAAGTTTCTATCCCGTAGAGTCCAATCGATTTCACAGAGGTCTGCAATCGATTAGGCTTCAGATAAGTTTTGTCTCATAGAGTCTAATTGATTTCACAGAGGTCTCCAATCGATTGGCCTAAAAAGTCCAATCAATCGGACTTTTCCATAAGTCAATAATCTTGACTTAGACTCAGATTTATCCATTGACTAGGTTTGACCATTATATTTTATTTATTTTAACTTATTCCTATAGCCACTAAGTCATTTACCTTCGTAAGCGAGCGTACACGATCTATAACCGATAAATAGACAGTTACTCAGATGACTCATGTCGTCAACCGTCTGATTCTTGTTGTCTCTGTCTTTTAGTCTTCACGTAGTCGGCGAAGTATGCATACCACGACATTTTCAATACTACACTAGTGCTCGTAGGAATGGTAACATGAATGTTTTATGTCACACGAAATCTTTGCCAAACTAGAATATAAAAATATTCTTTACAGCTTTGTCAGGGAGTGCTGTTTGCATGGGTCATCCCCTAGTTTATATAACACAACACAACTATTGTCTCTCCCTCTTATCCCTCCTTTTATCCCCCCATAAAAAATGGTCTTGATCTTTCTGTCCTCTATTTTTTTATTATGGCTCCACAAACTGCAGATATATAATCTACTTGTTATATAAGTTAGTTTGAATAAAATATTTTCAATAGAAAACTTGCCAAAAAAGTTTTGATCCTTATATTAGTTAAGTTATAAAAGTTAACAAAGAAGATTTGTCCTTTTAACGAAAGTGTACCACAAGAAGATTTGAAAAAATGAAGTTGCTTTTTTAGCCAAAACTTTCAAATGAAATTTGGTGTGAAATTTTTGGAGGGAAAACAAAAAATTGGTGTAAACTTTTTGGATCAAAGGTTAATAACAACTTTTTGTCGCACATTAGTTGTGAGAAATCATTGAGTATATAAAGGATAGATTTGGCCTTAAAGGGTGCAACCCTTGGGCATCCAAATTTTGTGCCCAAGATGCACAACTAAGAAAAAAATTATAACACACACGCGCGCACCAAGCTAGGTCCGGGTCCGAGTCCATGGGTTGTGGGTCAGGGTTGTGGGTTGTGATAAATCTGACCTATCTTTTTATTTAAAAGACTTTTGAATTTCTTCCACATTTTAAACAAGATTTGCATTAACTTTGTAACATTTTACATTTAATGTTGTAATATTTTTTTCATTTAATTTTGGACCGTTGAGCCTTTAATACGTTTATTAAGAGCCCAACGGATGTATCCTCAAAGACACACCGAAATGCAGACAAACAATATCTTCTTCCTTCTTATTAAGTTCTTGTCTATTTTACGAAGTTCTGTCCACATTGGGTTTGACCTTCTTAGTTCAGTGCTGCGGATTGTGGAAGGAGTATAGTTGTATCATGGCTATCAAAGACCTATCAGAGACTGCTAGCATCAAAAGACATTCTTGTAGTGGGCGTCAATCACCTTAAGGACAACGTTTTCGACATGCCTTTACCGATAAGTTCTTATTTCCTCTTTTTATTTTTTACATTTTGAATTTTGTCATTTTCTTAATTTCTCAAACTTTAGATTTTTGTAACCATTTAATTATTCTAAATATATATACAATACACTAATTTCCAACAATCTTACGATGATTGATTAACTATTTTTATTCGGATTAATTAACAATGAAACATTCTGAGAAACCAAATTTTTTTGAAGTAATTTCCAAATAAAAATGTTATTCTACTTGAACACATTAAAATTAGCCCATATGATTTCTGAAATCCACCCTACTGTTAAAAATGTTACGGACTCCAACGGGTTAAATAATAAAAAAGTATGGGATCACTCTAATTACATGTGTATGAATTACATACTCAACTGCATGATTCCTGATTTGCATGATGTTTATATTCACTGCAAATTTGCTCAAGAATTATGAAATGCTTTAAAAAAATAAATATATAACAGAAGATGTTGGGGCTAAAAAAATTATTGTGGGTAGGTTTTTAGAATTTAAAATGGTAGATGAAAAAATTGTAGTATCCCAACTTCAAGAACTTCAAATTATTATCCATGAAACCTAGCAGAAGGATGCAAATTATGTGAAGGTTTCCAAGTGCCTCGATCATCAAAAAGCTACCACCTTCTTGGAAAGAGTTTAAAAATAATCTCATACATAAAAGAAAAGAAATGACCTTAGATGACCTTATTGTTAGACTTCGTATAAAAGAAGACAACCAAACAAATGAGCTTAAGGAGTAGGCTTCTGCGTTCAAATCCAAAGCCAATTTAGTGGAAGGAAATGTTGATAAAAAGAAGTTTAGAGATAAGCTACAAACACACAAGAAGTTCCAAGAAAAGAATAAGTTTTCCAAGAAAGACTTTAATCTAAAAGTGGAAGCAAAATGAGGTTGTTTCGTTTGTGGGAAGGTAGGGCATTTTGCTCGAGATTGTCGTAGTCGAAAAACTCAGGGCTTCTAAAAAAAACCAACCGGTCAAGCTCATGCTAATATGGTTGAAAGTCATAACTTTTTAGTAGTGGTCTTTGAAGTCAATCTTGTAGGCAATTCGAAGGAAGCATATCTGTGGTGGTAGAAATGCTTTTTCTTCCTACGAGGTGGTAGGGGAAGGTGAACAACTTTACATGGGAAACTCATCAACTTCCAAGGTTGTGGGACAAGGAACCGTTACTTTGAAGTTCACATTTGGGAACATCCTTACTCTGAATGATGTGCTTCACGTACCGGATATCAGAAAGAATCTAGTGTCAGGATCACTGTTGAGCAAGAAGTGTTTTAAATTAGTTTTTGAATTAGACAAATTTGTGCTGACTAAATGTGAGACTTTTGTGAGGAAGGGATACTTAGTTGATGGACTTTTTAAATTAAATATAATTATTGCAAACTTTAATAAAGCATCATCTTCTTTATATTGTTGATTTGGCTAATATATGGCATGTTTTAAGTTATGCTTCTTTGAAAAAATTGATAAACCTAGAATACATATAAAACAAAATCCATAAACAATGAATACAAATGCGAGATATGTGTAGTCAAAATACACAAATAAATCTTATAAAAGTGTAGAGATGAGAAGTGAGACACTTAGTCTCATTAATTGTGATGTCTGATCTAAACAGTACTGTTTCGAGATGAAGAAACAAGTACTTTGTCACATTCATAGACGATTGCTCTAGGTATTGTAAAATGTATTTACTGAAAAGTAAATATGAAGTAATTGAAAATTTTAAAATATATAATATAAGAATTGAAAAATCAACTCAAGAAAACAATAAAAAAACTTCGATCAAATAGGAATGGAGAATATGAGTCTAATACTTTATCTGAATTTTGTGAACGTAATGGTATAATTCACGAAACAATTACACGTTATTCCCCTCAGTCTAACGGAATAGCTTAAAGGAAAAGTAGAACACTTAAAAACATGCTAAATAGTTCAAGATTACCCTTATCCACATGTGGGGGGAAACTCTTCTAACAGATTGTTTAATCTTAAACAAGATACCATAGCAAATAAAGAGAACTCCATATAAAATATGAAAATGTAGAAAACCAACTTTCCACTATCTTAAAGTGTGGGTTGTCTAGCAAAGATTGTTATTCCTCTTCTTAAGAAAACAAAACTAGGACCTAAAACTGTTGAGTGTGTACTTATTGGATATGCACATAATAGTACTGCCTATATAATTTTAGTAATAAAATCAAATAACAACTCAATTGACACTAATACTATAAAGAAGTTGAATTCGTTGAGGATAAATTTCCTTACAAAGAAAAAATAGAAAACAAAGATAAAGGAAAAGCAATAAGAATAGAAAAGACTACATGTGAAGAGTCTGAATTAATGAGTAAAAAGGGCCATAACAACTTTTAGCTTTGGACCCGATTTTCTAACTTACTTAATTAAAGACGATTCACAAACATTTAATGACGCTATGTCATCATTAGATGATTCTTACTGAAGAGAAACTATAAATAGTGAATATGAATCCATAATGTATAACAACACATGTGAAGTAGTAGATCTACCTCATTGTAGTAAAATTATTGAATGTAAGTGGATATTTAAAAAGAAGTTAAAAGCCAGTGAATCTTCAATAGATAAATATAAGGCTAGACTTATAGCCAAAGGGTGCAAACAAAAATAAGGTATTAATTTTTTCGATACTTTTTTACCTATAACAAGGATAACATCCATTAGAGTTGTAAGGGCGATAGTCTCAATTTATAAACTTAAAATCCATCAAATGGTGATTTGGAAGATGAAATATATACGGATCAACCTGAAGGCTTTATGATAAAAGGCCTAAAAAGAAAAGTTTGTAGACTTAAAAAAAATCTTTGTATGAACTTAAACAAGCTCTTAAATAATGAAATGAAAAAAATGATAAAAACTTAATATCAAATGAATATAAGATTAACAAAGTAGATAAATGTGTATATACTAAGTTTATAAGGAAAATGTTGTAATAATCTGCTTATATGTTGATGATATGCTAATCATTGGCACTAACTTAGATGTGATTAACAACAGTAAAAAAAATTTAATGAGAAATTTGAAATGAAAGACTTAGACAATGTCGACTTCATTCTTAGATTAAAAACTAATAAAGCGAAGAAGGAATATCTTTATCTCAATCTCATTATGTTGAAAAGTGTTAAGAAAATTTAAACAATTTGAGTGTAATCTAGTTAAAACAACATTTGATCCAAACAAAAATCTAAAGAAAAACACTGGTGTGAGAGTATTTTAACTTGAATACTCTCAAGTAATTGACATTCTTATGTATATTATGAACTACACTAGACTTGATATAGCTTATGCTATAGTAACCCAGCAAATGAACATTGGGAAGCCCTATTTAGGATAATGAGATATCTGAAACACATTTTCGACTATAATCTACATTTTAGTAGTTATCTAGCTGTATTAAAAGGATACAGTGATGCGAATTGCATTTCTAATTCTGATGAATCTAAGTCTACAAGTGAATATGTGTTCACTCTTGGAGTTATAGAGTCTTAGAAATCATTTAAACAAACCTGCATTGCGAGATCCACTATGGAATCTGAGTTTATAGCTTGAGATAAAGTTGAAGAAGAAGCATAATGATTAAGGAATTTCTTGACGGATATTCTAATTTAGCCAAAACCAGTGTCTCCTATTAATATTCATTGTGATAGCCTTGCTGCTATTGGACCTGCACAAAATAACTCATATAATGGGAAATCCGGACACATTCGTCAGAGACATAACACTATTAGACAACTGTTGAGAGATGAAACCATTGTTATTGACTTTGTAAAGTCAAAAAAGAACATAGTTGATCCTTTGATGAAAGATTTGGTTCTAAACAAGGTTTAAAGCAGGCTGTTTTAACGGTTTAACGGTCTGGGGGCATTATCGTTTAAATGGATTGAAACGGCCAGGGGCAAATATGGAAAAAATAGGAAAAAATAGAATTTAACGGATTTTATCGGTTTTAACGGAATTTATCGGAAAAATGGTGCTGAAATTCAAATTGAAATTTGAAAATTTAAAAAAAAATGGAATTAAACGAAATTTTAACAGATTTAACGACAGTTTTTTTTCAAAAAAATTCAGAATTTAATGGCTGTTAAAACGGTTTTAATGGCCGTTTAATTTAAAGCATCAAAACGCATTTAAACGGTTTTAATGGAAACGGGCTTGGGGCGTTATCGTTTAAACGACCATTTTTAAAACCATAGTTCTAAGTACATCGAAGGGGATGGGGCTTAAGCTTCTAAATATATGAATCATCGACAATAGGAACCCAACCTGCAAATAAGCAGTAGGGGTTAGGCCTCTAGATATAATGTGTATATGCATCTCACGTTGCGTTTCCCTGCTAAGAATTCCATTAAGCATATACACATTATATCTAGAGCATGCAAGCCAAATTGACTCATGTACCATGGAGACAGAAAAGTGTCGCATTGGATAGATCCTTACAAGTGTTCATGACGACATGATTGTTGTATGAGACCAGTCCTATACAAGCCCAACTCCAATTACAGGCATCGCTGAACATGGCTATTACTAAATGCTTAATGGAATTCTTAGCAGTGAAATTTTCATTAATACAAATTAAGTTTGATAATACACATCAAATCCAGAGCCCAAACCTCAAATCTAAATAATTATTACAACAATTGATTAACACACATCAAACGAAAACAACAAACCCCGTTTAGCTGAGGTCCTTATACTTTAATTTACAAAAAATTGAACTAATCCCAAGTGACTGAGCAAGAGAACTAAGAGACACGACTTCGCTTCCGCGCATGCTTGCAAACTGTGGCACCTATTGCAAAGGGAGAAACCCACATCAGAACTGCCACCAACCCTAATAAAAATACAAATGTGAAACAACCGCTGCATGTAGCTGCCCCCCAAAACTTCTTCCTTGGGAGGTTGCAACCATGACAACAAACACAAGTGGACTTCCCCAACTTGCCTGACAAAGAGTTGTTAGTGCACCCACACTGTACAGTCGCATCTGCCTTGACATGGATGGAGGAACCACCATAGGAAGACAAGAGACTACTGCTCTCGTATATCTTCTCCTCGTTGGTAGATGGATACTCTGCCGCTATGGCAGGACGAGCAGGGATAGAGCCCAACAGGGACTGAACTCTTGAATAGGAAGCTCCGTGTTGTGCACCTGAGATGAAACATGACAATGATAAGTGTGATGGAAATACTACAACGTTTCAAGATTTAAAAAAAAAACTGCTGCACCCTATGCTGCCTTCAGCACAATCCAGAGGTCGCATAACTTTTATCGTAGAGTCTACATGGGAACAAGCTAAGGAGTCCAGAGACGCAGATATAACTGAGATTTTACTCTCAGGGTTGCAGTCAACATGAGTATTAACTGCAAAACTGTGATAAAATTAAAAAAACAAAAAAAAAAACAATGGAGTCCTCATCTTCTGTTCCATCCAAAATTTTTGCTTTTGCTTTTTCTCAGTTCCTCTATATAGAATCGAAATCAAAAGAAATTGCTGGTTCCTAGCATCAGAATGGCACTGAGGATAGTGAAAGCTACCTCTTGTCAGGGCTAGCGGAGCATCTGTATTTCCACTTTCTTCAGCTTTTTCGCCTGAAGGAGCAGCGGGATTATCTATGGCAGCATCACGTCCACTGATTTCTTCCACGGGGGATTGCATTGGGGACTCGAGATCATCCAACTCCATATAGACATCATCTCCCAAAAGCATTTCATCAAGAACATTTTTAGTTCCCAGACACTTGGGGAATTGGATTTCCTCAATTGCTTTCCGCTCTGCCCGGGTGCTGAGGTCAGGCAAACCATTATAAGCATCATAGCCATACAAACGAGATGGATCTTCAACGGTACTTCCAGCATTGGAAGAGTCCATCATCTGTACACAACAGTCATTCACCTGATAATATTCAGATTTCTGAAAAATAACACCTAGAAAATTGAAACCAGGCAGCATAGTCATATGTTACTGCACATCTATATTTTAACACTGGATAAAACAGAACAGAATAACAGAAATGAAAAGAAATCACAAACTATCTTATGGCTACCATCTGCAGATAATTATGATAAGATCATAAATAACATTATATGAGATTGAATAGAGCAACTGTTATAGAAGTAAATTAGAAAACAGAAACATCAAACCAAACTAAAAGTCATTTATAAATAATTCTGAAAACTACCTCTAAAATAGTAACCCTAAAGTGCAGATAAGATAGAATGTACAATATAACCACATAGGTACAGAATTGCAGTTACCTCATTGTTATCATTGCCACTAGGAAGGAACAGATCATCTTCATCAATAAAAGATGCCCACAGAGCTTTAACTTCTTCATCGTTTGGGAAGGAAGGATCCTCTTCTACAACATTAGATGACACGGTTTGACTGGGATGCTCCGATGAAGATGTGTTCCCAAGGATAGGCGCACTATTTTCCCCAGCGATAGTTTGATCATCAACCGGCACACGTGATGAAGAACCAGGGTCAGAAAAAGAGAAAGGTCCCAAGGAATCATTTACCGCATCCCAATCTTCCTCTTTAAATGGTGCTCCATGTTGCTCACCATTTTTTGGACCTGGACCACTCTTTTTGAAGATTTTGCAAAGCACAAATGCATCCTGTAACAGAAAGACCCAATATGGATCATTATGAGATTACATTTAACAAAAGAAAGAGCCAAGGATACGTACAGGTCAAACAGGTCCTCAATCCTCTTTCTATTGGTCATTTTGTGAATCAAAATATGTGAACAGAAAATTTAATGCATTACATGATATAGCATATGCAAGGGAAAAGCAAATCTATCATTTGCAAAATGACATGTAGGTGATTTAATCCACTAGTGAAGAAGAAACTACTCTCAATTTACAATTTGAATCTTCAGAGAAACCTTCACAACCCTCCCTCCCTCTCTTTTATCAGAAATCAGTCTCTTTCTCTCTCTTCTGCAGCATGTCAGTTTGCAATCTATATTTCTACTGTCTTTTTGTTCCTTCTTCAATCAACAGAGCAGAAATATGGATGCCATTGAAGACCAACACGCTTGCATGGTAACATTTATGCCCTCCCTACCTCTTTCTACGTATCTCCTTTATCTCTCATTTTAAATCGATCTCTCTGATTTTGATTTTTGAGCAAGCACAATGTGGGCGAAGCTTCGACGCTCTTAGATCTGTAACGAAACCCAAGGACAGATCATTTTTCTGTCTGGAAATCTTGCTAATGCTAAGCATTATAGCCTTTATGAAATCTGATTTGGGGTGGGTGGTTGTGGTGGTTTAGATTATTACCATCCTTTTCCAACACACCCACCCACCCCAAATCAGATTTCATAAAGGCTATAATGCTTAGCATTAGCAAGATTTCCAGACAGAAAAATGACTTGAACCAGGCAAAACACCATGGCGATGCTTTGCATTACAAAGTTAGGCTGGAAATCATGTTCATAAAGAGATTACAGTAGCTCTTATGTGTACACACAAGCATAGACAAACTCCA
This sequence comes from Euptelea pleiosperma, assembly GCA_035048495.1. Classification (NCBI taxonomy): domain Eukaryota; kingdom Viridiplantae; phylum Streptophyta; class Magnoliopsida; order Ranunculales; family Eupteleaceae; genus Euptelea; species Euptelea pleiosperma. The sequence continues at coordinate 28,148,822 of CM068552.1, forward strand.
TAGATATAATCTAATTACATGCAAACAGAAGAATGGAACTATTTAATCAAACGTGGTACTGGCATCAAAATTCTTTTATCAAGAAAGATGCACTTCAATCAGAATAAAAAATTATGATGGAACAAGGTACAACTATTAATCAGATAGGGACAAGTTGTATAACTAATGTACAAGCAGCTCTGGGAGCAATCTCATGGTTCAAAACAAGCCTTGTTTTATTAAAATGAATACTTCCTAAGACCATCTACCTCAACAAATCCAACTCTCTGTATATTTAGTCGTATTTTGTAAACGCCAGTTACTACCTGAGAGGAAACGTGTCAAACTTGGGTCCAAGACTTGCAACTCTAAAATTCCTGATTCATCAGGTCAACAGGTAGTCCAATGTTATGCCCACAAATATTACCCATAACTCAAAATTTATAATAATGTGATCCTATAGAAGTAGATGCAAATGGCATTTAGGGTGTGACTGTCGCCCCTTAAGATCATATTTGCGTCTCCGAGACCAATGCGAACAGTTAAGAACATGAACATTTCTTCAGAAAATCGACCACTCCCACCAAAATAGAATACCGGATTCCCAATATTAATAGAGGAACTGACAGCAATCCTTCCATCACAGTGAAAATTAATTTATTTGCACAAGCCCAACTAGCAACATAGTGAATTAGCTAATGCTTCTATCAGAACTAAATAGACAGACACTCCCCATACGACACAAGGTCCACATAGATGCTCCAGTGAGGAGTTTAATGCTCTTTTTTCGAGTAATAATAGATCTCCAAAGAAAAAGAGTCTCAGAGAGACGATAAAAATTATCCTTTTCTATTATTCTTTGTTTCTTGACAAAATAAAAGGAAACGATGAAGTAAAACAGAACATATATAAATATATATAGGGTCAGGTTATTTTGACACTCCTATGATGAGTTAAGAGTGTTGTGTTATGTAGAGACTGATGACGCTTGAAGCACTATACATGAAGGCATGATTTTGCGGCCCAGCTCCGCGCTGAGCTGGTTGGGGGGTTAAGAAGGGGCAGCGCCCCCGAAAATTTTTTGGGAGGACTTTTTCCTGAGGGCATTTCCGCAATTCTCACATAGATATACGGAAACCCTAATTTTGTCTTGGGGTATATACCTCTGTTGGTGAGATACGAGTATCCTAATCTTGTACTGTGTGTATTTCTTTTGCCCTAGAGCATAGTGGAATCGGTGTGGATCCGTGGACGTACCTCAATCTAGAGGGAACCACGTAAATCTCTGTGTTGTGGTTTGTTTGCATCTTTGTTTTATTATTCGTTTATTGTTCTTTCTTCCCAACAAAAAGCATATTTTTGGTGAGGATGAAAAAATTAGCCCATTCCAACATTTCTAGCCCCTATGAAAAAATGAAACAACATTCAATATCATCCCTTTGATATTCTAACAATTGAAGGCACAGCAAGAGAAGTAAATTCACTTGCTAAAGAGTTGACAGCACTACAAGGTTAAATCCTAGGTCAAGAATAATATTAACCGCAAGTACCTTCTGATGGGTTGCTCATACCAAAGAAAAGGAGAAGCAAGTGTTACCTGCAAGATGCCAGCATCATCCAGATCCTTGTTTTCAAGTCTATATTCATACATAACCCAATCCGTTCTAGTTCCTGGTGCCTGTCCTTCGTGAAAAACCAACGTCTTTATCATCCCCACTTTCTGTGATTTGTGATAAACTGGTCTATCATTTCCAGTACTTTTCCAAAATCCAAATTTATTGGAACGATTTACCCTCTGCCCATTCCGGTATTTCCTACCTCTAGGGCAAAAGAAATACCATTCAAGGTCTCCGCTTTGCAACCAAGATCTTTCTGCACAAAAGCAAAAGGTCATCAAGTAAGAAACAAGCACTGTGAAGAAACAACAAATGCCGAAAAGACGAGTCCCCTGAGCCCAACCTGAAGGAAATCACCAAAAAAATACACAACACAACGGTTAGAAAAATATGTACTGTATATAGAACAAGGAAATCTTCAATCTTATCAGTCTTCACAACACAGAAAAAAGAAAATCTGAGGTACCTGGAAGATCACAAGGAGCAAACTTGTACAGGTCTAGCTCCTCAATGGCTTTGAAATGTGATTTTCCCGTGACTTTACGTTCAAGGTAGTACTTGACAAGCTCAACATCGGTAGGATGAAAACGAAAACCTGGCGGGAGGACTCCTACCGCCATTAAAAACTCCAAAAGAGTTGTCAAGAAATTAAGACCCATTAAAAATCCCTGTTTATAGTCTTATTCAAATCCCTAAAATGAAAACCAACTTGTTTTCTACCAAACCCTTCTGCACACTAAATCCCAACAAATATCCCTTAAACCTCTCAGAAATAACAATTCTCGAAAAACCTTCAACGATCTGTCGAGTCCAATGCTGAAACAAAATTCGACGAGAACACCACAACCGACCCCTATTCATGAAACAGAAGTCACACCGAAGAAACCACTGATGTTTGTTGCTGAGATGATCAACATACATTTGACGTGCAAGTAAATAGAACATAACAAAACATCTCGAAAACATAACAAATGATCGTAAACAACGAAAACCCATAATTTCAAACCCTTAAAGGAAAAAAAGAGGAATGAAATAGAGACCCAAACGGCTAAATTCAAAGCGAAATGGATAGCAAGAAACACCTGAGATAAAATCGATTTAGACAAATAACACTTTACAAATCCATTTCAGAAACAAAAATCAATCGAGAAACATAAACTAAATATTGAAGATCATACCTAAAATAAGAATTCAAAAAAAAGACAAAAAAAAAAAACTCTAGCGAACATCGGAATTCTTAGAAATCGAAAACAAAGGAGAAAATCAAATCAAAACCATAAAGCTTGAAAACAAAATCAGAAGATGAAAAACTAAAATCTTACCAGAAAGAGATGCAATCGAGAGGAGTGAACCCAAGAGATTAGAGATGAGGCAGAAAACAAGAGAATGATCTGAGACAGAAATGAGAGAGTGAGAGAAAAGTCAGGGTTTATCAGACAGAGAGAGAGAGAGAGAGAGCGTGGAAATGGGTCTCTGTGTATTTTTCCCGATTTATTAGAGGAAGGAAACTTCACACTGAATCCTCAGCTCCTTATTGGTTAAACCTTTACGATATTACCCTTGAAATTCATTTAATTTACTCTTTTCATTATTATTCCTTTTGCTGAGTCAGGCTGCCACTCATTTAATTTACTCTTTTCAACGAAGTTTGATGATCCAATTATGCATCACTACACACATGTTGATTAATCACTGCCGTTGATGGCTGACCATCAAAAAGAATGTAATTGGTTGATTGATATGGTATCACAACCTTCTATTTTCTTGGAGATTGAAGGACAGGATCCAACCCATTGCATATCCCCCACGTGTACTTATATGAGATTGTAAAGCATCTTTCTATGAGTACGCAAGGATGTGGTTATGAATCTTATGATCAAATCATCTAAATGGACAGAAAGCTAAGTTATACAGTTATTGTGTTTATATCAGACTACATAGGAGATCTCCTCTTCTTAGCCACGTGTCAATTGGTTCTCGTCCACCATATAGTATAGTGATATAGTCTACTAGGGAGTCCGCCTTCGCTGACTCAGTAAACCTTTGCTCACTGCATGATGTGAGCGAAGCCGATCACAGCACACAATACGAGCCACATGGCACACTCTTATAGATTGATGACCGTATGGATGTTTGTACAGTCCCTTGGTGGACCTGTAAACAAAAAATCAGCCTGATTAGTGATTTACAACCTTTGGAGTTTTACTCTCAAATAACGCTTAAATTCCTACGGTTAAAGTCAACCCATGAAAATAGCTCCAATCCAACGTTTATAAATCACTGATCAGGTTTATTTTCTGTTTATACGTCCACCAAGTGATTTGCCAAACATCCATACGGTCAGGGCTTTTTAAGAGTGTGCCACGTGGCTCGATCGGCTTCGCTCACGTCACGCAGTTTTACTCAGTAAGCGACTGCGGAGTGTCAGCGAAGTCGCTGACAATTTGTACGGACGAATTACCACGGCCTCACAGGCTGACAAAAAGGTACCCAGATGAGTTTTTTTAAGATTTCGTTTTTAATTCACTCGGATACGTGGCAAAAGCACTTAGATTCTTGCCGAGATATCTGTGATTGTCAGTGACTTTGCTGACACAGCGGTCAGCGAAGGCGGACTTATAGATTGGTGTGCTTCTTGCCACGTACTCAGGAGAAATTTTAAGATTTTTTTTAATACAAGAACAAAAAGTAACTGGGTACGTAGCAAAAAGCACTCGGGTGCCGAGAAATTAGTAAAACCATGGTTTTAAAAACGGCCGTTTAAACGGTAACGCCACAAGCACGTTTCGGTTAAAACTGTTTAAACACATTTTGACGCTTCTAATTTAACGGCTGTTTTTTGGTTTTGTTGGCCGTTAAAATCGTTTTAACAGCCGTTAAATTTTGAATAATTTTGTGGAAAAAAAATGGCCATTAAATCCGTGTAATTCCGTTAAATTATGTTTTTTTTTTTAATTTATAATTTAATGGCCGTTTTTTTGGTTTTGTTGGTCGTTCAATCGTTTTAACAGCTGTTAAATTCTGAAAACTTTTGTGAAAAAAAAATGCCTGTTAATTCCGTTAAATCCATTAAATTATGTTTTTTTTTTAATTTTAAATTTTGAATTTCAGCGCCACTTCTTCCGTTTTTTTCAATTTTTGCACCTAGCCGTTTCAATCCGTTGTAACAGTAACTCCCCTAGTCGGTTAAACCGGCCTCCTTTAACCTTTGAGTAAAACTTCTATCACAGCCTTCTGACAGATGCTTCTGTCACGATGAAAATCACAGGCCATGTGGCACATTCTTAGGACTCTGACGGTATGGCTGTTTGGCCGTGGATCTCTAAACAAAAATCAGCCTGATCAGCGATTTCTAAGCGATTCGTTTGAAGTTATTTTCATGGGTTAATTTTTTTTTTTTTTTTATTTGAAAGAATTCGAGCATTATGGAGCGTTATTTGGGTGCAAAGATCCGAAGGTTTTAAATCACTAATCAGGCTGATTTTTTGGTTTAGAGGTACACTGAGGCACTGGCCAAACACCCATACAGTCATCATCCACTAAATATGCCGCATGGCCAGTGATTTTCATAGTGACAGAAGAATCTGTCAAAGCCTGATAGAAGTTTTACTCCGTAGAAATATGTGTTTGTCAGCGGTTTCGACCCGCAGTCAGCGAAGATGGACTCGTTAGAATTGATTGAGTGACGCCAACAGTTGGGGCAAGCAATGGATCGGATCAAATCCGAGATCCGATCCGAACCGAAAAAACGGTGTCTGGAACTATATTTTTTGTTATCGGATCGGTACCAAATCACAAATTGTTGATCCGATATCTTATCGGATCGGTACCGGATCTACCTTTTCCCGATCCGATATAGACCCGATATTTATACTATATATAATATTTATTATATAGATGTATATTTAATTACATAAAAATATTATATATACATTTGGGATCGGATCAGATCCGGAACCGATCTACACATATTGGATCAGTTCCGGAACTGAATTTTAGTGATCCGATCGGGTCTGGATCGGGTCTGGATCGGATCCGGATCGGTACCGAATCAGTACCAATCCGACTCGAACCCGACCCATTGCCAGCCCTACCAACAGTGACGTAACACTTTGTCTAGAACTTTCCAAACAAACAAACAAACTGTCATCTTGAGGTGGAAGTCCTCTCTAGGGTCTAGAATGATCTTCCACTTTTTGAATCCCGACGACCACGGCTACCATTCAGTGCAAATTTTGGGTCGGGGAGGGGACAACCATTAGGCAGACCCACATAGAAGACGAATCAATGGCTGACTTTTGGTGATTATTATCTCTACGGTGAAGAGATCATCCTCACAAAAATTCAAATCATTCCGATATTCGTAGACTGGATTAGACGTTGAAGAATTATGGACCGTCCATTTTTTTTCGTGCAACTTGAAAACCACATTAGATGGCGTTAGAAATTTCAGAATGGGCTGATTTTTTGCTGGGGTGATCTATACGGTGAGGAGATCATCCTCACCAAAAACCAGCCATTGATTCGTCTTCAATGTGGGTACGCCAAAATGGTTGTCAAAAATGGTTGTCCCCCGATCCTGACCCAACTTCTAAAAGCACAAAGAAAAGCTACTCCATCTGATTGTGTGGAATAATATTCGGGCAAAGATTAATATCCAACGGCTTACATTGAGGGGTTATTATAAAAACTCGCCATCATTGCCATAACATCATTATCCTTATGTTTGCGTGAGGAGTTGGCACTTAGATTGGATGACAGTACGTGGAGTTAGCACTCGCGATACGTGCTGAGAATTCATTGGCTGTAACAGGCGTTGACACGCTGTCATCAAAGTTTTATTGGTCCATCAATGGTTGAGCAAAGCCTTCATGATTACGTCTCTCTTTCTCAACTCTACTTGGGAGGTAGCGAGTAAATCTTCGCTCTCACTCCGATGTGAGCGAAGCCGATCACAGCCCACATTATAAGCCACGTGGCACATTCTTAGAGAGTGCTGAGCGTATGGATTTTTGCCAATCACTTGGTGGACCTGCAAACCAAAAATCAGTCTGATTACTGATTTACAACCTTTGGATCTTTGCACCCAAATAATGCTCAATAATGTTCAAATTCCTCCTGTTAAAATCTACCCATGAAAATAACTTCAATCAAATGCTTAGAAGTCACTGATCAGATTCATTTTTGATCTGTAGGTCCACTTAGTGATTGGCCAAACATCTATACGGTCAGCGTCCACTAAGAATATGCCATGTGGCTCGTATTGTGGGCAGTGATCGGCTTCGCGAAGATTTATTTTTGAAGCACCGAAGCCGTGGCTAATCACATGGCGCCACAATCTGCTGTTCAAAAGCCTTTCTGGGTTTTGTTCAAAAGCATCAGCGGATTGTGGCTCCTTTTGATGGGCCACTGCTTTAAAAAAACTTCTCAGGTTAAGATATAAACTGTATCCCTGACATAAAGAGACGACATTGATGGTCCTTCTTATTCCCACCACAAAATCATCCAATAGAGTGGATGTGAGGAAAATTCCCTGGTCCTGGGATCTTCAAACTTTGAAGGTCCCCTCCCAAAATGTCTGACCTACCCTTTGATAACCACCCTTAACTAACTAACCAAGATTTTAACATGGGTTAGGTTTAGGCCTTGCCATACGTGTCAGACATTTTGGGAGGGGAACCTTTAAAGTTTGAAGGTCCCCGGGATGAGCAAATCTTTTCTCGAGTGGACATTAGGAGGGCATCCTCAGGAGACAATTTCATCCCCCCCAAGGACATCCAATAGGGAAGCCGTCGTGACCGCATGCACTCGTCCCAAATAATAGTTAGCATTTAACAAATATTCTATTGTTGTAAATGTAACGATTGTAATCGATGGTTGACTGTCGCTTATGTGGCGTCAGTTATACTATCGATATTTACTTTGTAACGGCTCGATATTTACTTTGTAATATCCTGGACAAGGGCTATATATATATATATATGTGTGTGTGTACTGATTAACGGAAATATCATTAGATTCACAACACATTATCAGCGCGAAAAGCTCTATTCTTTCTTGTTTATGCATTAAGCGGAGGAGACGAGGATGAAATGTGAAATCGAGTAAGAATTTTTTTTTTTAATTCTTTCTTATAAGATGACGAGGCACCGAAATATGCATGAGATTCATTAGTTCATGCTACCTTCATCTAACAAAGCGCAAATTTTGGATTAATTTGTAAATCTATGTTTATTAATAATCTTTCATAGGGTTCTTATAGTTTTTCCTATTCTAATTGTGCTTTTATAATAGATTAGATTTGGGAAATCTCTATTTGAAATGTATTAGAAATACATAAGTTCAGATCTGTTTCTGAAAAAAATAAAAATCAGAGAACTCCTTATTTCTCTCGTACCGCGCATAGAAAGGGTTTCACAACCCTTCATCGTCTCCATAACCGTTAAAGGAACCTTTTGTTTTTGGATTGAACCCAAACCGCACGAGCGGCTGGTTTTCAATCCATTATCCCCCGAAATCTAGGCCGTTCAATCATTTTTAGGCCATCCCGGACATGATATCATCGCTGGAGTTTTTCAAGGTTTTGATTTTAAATTTTGCTTTTGGGGTTTTGATATAGAGTAGCAAGAGAGGAAAAGGAACCGATCTTCTATATTTCGTTTACAGTTACGCTACTAACCTTGTTCCATGTCTTGATGTTAAGGTCTTTAAAATACTTACATTATTACTTTGTTGAATGGCACCGACCGTTATATTTCAGTTGATACAGTGGCACCGACCGTAATAATGGATTTCCCTATCCATTAATTGACCATGTTTTTCTTTCAATTGTTTAGTGTTTTAGTTCATGATTGAATGGTTGAGATTGCCTGATCTAGCACGTACAACTTTGGCCCATGATCCATTCAACAGGGGCCAATTGATGAATGATCTAGCTTTATGATTGGGTGGGGACGATATAAAGTTCTTCGGGAGAGCCCTGATATAACTAATGACTCATTATCTATCTTGCACATCATTCAAAAATTCAGAAGGATTGTCCCAAAATTCAGAAGGATTAAACCGTTTAAATGGCCATTAAAACGGATTGAAACGGTCAGGGACAAAAATGGAAAAAAATAGAATTTAACGGATTTTAAGGGGTTTAACGGAAAAAAAGGCGCTGAAATTCAAATTTTGAAATTTGAAAATTTAAAAAAAAAAAAAAATTTAACGAAAATTAAACGGAATTAACGGCCGTTTTTTTCCACAAAATTTTCAGAATTAAACGGCTGTTAAAACAAAAAAAATGGCCATTTTTTTCAAAACCGATAAAATATGTTTAAATGGAAACGGCTTGGGGCGTTACCGTTTAAACGGCGGTTTTTAAAACCATGTTTGGAACAATACAATGTGGTACGTTTGCAACATAATAAATAGAGTGAAGTTAGAAGTATGTGTTGAGTTGGAGTTATGTGATGTATAGATATGACCGTGAGATCTTTGTTGATTTATTACGTGTTCTTTAATCTGGGGGTTGTGTTTGCATTATTGATTCCACAACCACCATCGGACACTCAACACAGTCAGCAAACAATCTCACCAATATACAAATGACAAAAAAAAAAAAAAATGAGAAGCTCATAGCTTTTGTAGAGAGTGCTTCCACTTGTAAATTAGATTTGCTTATTTCAATTCCTTTCGAAGTGGTAGTAAAATCACTCTACATACTTATTGATTATGGATATAGTTTCTGAGAACAAACTTGCCACTAGTAGAGTTAGTGGCATTGAATTCATATCCACAGCTGGGTTTTGGTGAGCCGCTAGCGCTTAGCATAAGTACTATGCTAAACTCAGATACCAATCAGCCCAACTAGTTGTGCGGACCGAGACTAGCACTGTAACAACAATGATTTTATACAACTATATTTTTCTGTTGCATAAGTGCAACTTATTACCATAACTGAAGAGATGGTTCTACTATCATGCACATACGACACTTGGGAGGCATGATAGGCTTATAGTCTAGTAGACTATGCAACAACACACTTCGATATCATAAATAATTCTTGAATTGACATTAATCGAACTTACTATCCACATGTATATCTTAGTTTTTTATTGACAATTTATTTTATTAGCACTTTATTTGAATCAGTCTTCCCGTCGTTAGGGGGATGAATGTCCTAAGGAGAACGGCATGAACTTACTTGAATGATCTAGTAAGGATTAATGTCCCTGTAGAACAATCAACAAGGATTGACGTCCCTATAGGACAATTCGTTAACATAGTAACGAATGAATCATCAATGGTATGCTTGAAGTCTGGTCGACCCGTTGGTGCAAAAGATAAACTCCAATGAACTGGAGAATGAAAAGATGTTACTCCCAAAAGGCAGAGAGTGCAAAAGAAGTGATTCTCATGACACTGAGGACATATGAACAAATCCATATGACTCCGTCAGAAGTTGATGCTACACCTATAGAATAGGAAAAATACGATTTTAGTAGAAGTTGACGCTCCTGAAGAGGCCACACCTATAAAATTGGATAAATACGATTCCTACAGAAGTTTATGCTCTTATAAATTAGAGAAAAGAAAGAGGTAATAGTTTGATCCATCATCTCCGAACAGACATGCCCCGAAGAGGCACATGTACATGTAAATGAAGATATCTTAATAAATTATATGTGTACGGGAGAAAAGTGGGATCGTGATAAAATTATTATCAACAATGTATTTTTCAGTAGCTTTAAACATCATAAAGAATGACGAGGATCCTAAACCACACACCGTCGAAGAATGTTGATGTAGAAATAATTGGCCCAAGTGAAAATAAGAAATTTAGACAACTAGATTCGCTGGTAACACCTGAAGTTGTAAAAGGACCTGTAGTCTTAACATCTGAAGCTGTAAAGAGACATGTAGTACGTCATAATACTTGATATTCGCTCAAAAGTGCTTATTTTAAGCCATTTTTCTTATAGCGTTATCGCATTCTCCTATGTGAAACTTATTTTTTCATTGACTTTTTCACGTAAGAGTTTCTTCCATTGCATAGAACGTATTTTTTAGATGAAAATCTACTATAAACTCCTATGAACTGGAGAATGAAAAGATGTTACTCCCAAAAGGTAGAGAGTGCAAAAGAAGTGATTCTCAGGACGTTGAGGACACATGAACAAATCCATATGACTCCACCAGAAGTTGATGCTGCACCTATAGAATAGGAGAAATATGACTCTAGTAGAAGTTGACTCTCCTGAAGAGGCCACACCTACAGAATTGGATAAAACCTAAAGAATTTGAGAAATACAATTCCTACAGAAGTTTACGCTCCTATAAATTGGACAAAAGAAAGAGATAACAGTTTGATTCATCATCTCCGAATAGACATGCCTTGAAGAAGCACATATACCTGTAAATGAAGATATCTTAATAAATTATATGTGTACGGGAGAAAAGTGGGATCGTGATAAAATTATTATCAACAATGTATTTTCTAGTAGCTTTAAACATTATAAAGAATGATGACGATCATAAACCATACACCGTCGAAGAATGTCGACGTAGAAATAATTGGCCAAAGTGGAAAGAAGAAATTTAAACAAAGCTAGATTCGCTAGTAACACACCTGAAGTTGTAAAAGGACCTGTAGTCTTAACACCCGAAGCTATAAAGAGACCCGTAGTACGTCCTAATACCCGAAGTTGTAAAATAGCCGGTAGTCTTAACACTCGAAGTTGTAAAAGGACATGTAGTCCTAACAATCGAAGCTGTAAAATGACATCTAGTCCGAACACCCGAAGTTGTAAAGGGACTTGTAGTCCTAACACCCGAAGCTGTAAAACTTGTAAAACATAAGTATGATGTTCATACGAAAATATAATAAAAAAAAAGTGTGATCGTCAGATATAAAGCACGACTCGTAACACAAAGGTTATCGTATAAACCCGATATTGATTATGAAGAAACGCATTTCCTTCAGACGAACACGATTTTTAATCTAGTAGTCTTAGAAGGACTTGACATGTGTTTTATGAACCTGGTTACAAATATATATATCTATATATATATATATGAAGATTCTAGAAGGACTTATATATTGCAAGAAGCAAATAGCATGTATGGAATCAAAATACAATGATCTCTGTAAGGATTAAACAATCCAATATGCTGTGCATTTATTGAATTTGTCATCTTCGTAATGTGTATGATTTGAATCTAATAAGATCTCTTGAAGAGCTCATAAAACATCTATATACCTGAAGAGAGAATTTGAGATAAAAGCTCTTAGAAAATAAAATTTTGCATCGGCCTATAGATCAAATATCTCTAAAGTGGGATCCTTGTTGATTCATCCACAAACACCGAAAAAGTCCTGAAGCACTTCAATATGAATAATGCTTGTATCATGCAGATAAAAAGTAGCTATATCAATGGTGAAATAACCAAGTATATTTTACCAAAGTTCTTTTACACTCACACGTTCTAGTAGAGCTGCAACATTGACATCCAAAAGATACGTTTTAGTAATAATCTTGCACATCTATTCATCAAGACGCTACTAATGTCAACATTCAAGAAATTTGGTTTTCGGCATTGGTATGTATCAGCTCCAAGACTTTTCCAGTTGACATGCTCAAATCAGGAGGAGCATCAATGAAAGAGATGATCATATTTTAAAAGGACCTTTACTACACCAAAATGTGAAAACTATGACACAGATTAGGCGAGAAAAATGACGGACTTAGTCCGTTGTTTCTAATGGCGGAAAAAATGACGGACCAAGTCTGTTGTATTCCATTATAACGGATGTATTTTACATGTAAATAAAAATAATTCGACGGTAATTCTACAATGGATCACGATAAACAATTTTTTTGAGCCTATACTGATAGTTTTTTTACTCACCACTACCATCTGGGCCCACTAACTGCATGGATGCTTTGCCTACCCATTTGGCAATCATTTATCACACAGATTAGCTATTTTGATGATATCTACCAAATGGTTTTAGTACTCACAATTTCTATGGGATCCAACGGCCGGCTAAATATACGTTAAAGTTATAAAATCTAGTGAGGGCATATTCGCACACCCCATTTCCTATCTGGGCGGACTTGCAGTCTGGGCATACCCTCAAAAGAGGGAAAAATATATTATACCGACTTCTAATTTTGATGCAGAAGTCCCTAAAATTTGCCACGTAGGAGACTCTTTCGGGCCCACTGCCTTCATTGATGTTTGGTACACATCTTGGTGGACCTACACACCAAAAGTCTGTACGACTAGTGATTCCTAGCCATTGGATTTGAGCACTTTTTCATCGTGGGGTTGGAACCAACTCATATGTCTGTTCATAAAGCCCATCATGGAAAACTGCTCAAATCCTATGTCTAGAAATCACCAATCACGCTGATTGTGTAGCACTTTCATAGTGTGGGCTAGACATTCAAATGGCGAGTGGGCCCCGATGAGTCTATTACGTTGCAATTTGAGGGACTTCTGCATCAAAATTTTGATACAGCTGACTGCATGATAACAGCTTCCAAAAGAGAGATCTCTCTCTCCACAACATTGTTGACGGACAGTGAGTAATCAACCACAGTACGTATGAGCCACGTGACACATTTTTAGAGGACACTGACCGTATGGATGTTTGGTCATTCCATAGGTGGACCTACAAACCGAAAAATAAATCTGATTAGTGATTTTAAGCATTGGATTGGAGCCATATTCATTGGTCGATTTTAACGGTGGGAATTTTAGCATTGTCAACCATTATTTGGGGTACAAGATCGAAAAGTTTGAAATCACTAATCAAGCTGATATTTGGTTTGTAGGTCCAAATAAGGACTGACCAAATATCCATACGGTCAGAATCCTCTAAAAAGTGCCACATGGCTCTAAAAATGTGCAACATGGGTCATATTATGGTAGTCCCCAGTCAACCAAGTTTTACTCATTTAGAGAGAATCTCTCTTAATTGGGGGTGTGCCCCACTTGAGGAGTCCACCCAGACAAGAAATGGGTTGTGCGTCGTGTGCGAGAGGCCTCCTTGTCTAGTTTGCAAAAATTTGATGTTGATGTGCAAAACGAAAGAATTTCAAAAGATCGATTGCGTTTTGGTGCTCCTTGGAGACATCCGCCACATACGGACAACCAAGCAAGCCGTTGGAGTGGGCGAAGCTTCAACTAATTGATTTCGTTCAATCTGGATCGGAGTCACGAGGTGCAAATAGAGCATTTTTTGTCAAGTTTTTGGGTCTATATCAGCCCAAACAAAGAGACACATCGATGTCGACTCAATTAAAGTCTTGAGTTAATCCAAGACAAATCCAATCCCATGTGATAAAAAACTAGTCAACTCAAGCAATATAAATGAGGCACAACTGAGTCATCCATGTTCACCCCAGACAAGCCCGATTCAGCCAATTGCATCAGCTAGATCTATTACTTGTTAAGACGTCTGAGATGACTCAGGTGAGTAGACTGAGTCTAAGCTGAGACTTCTAATCATTGGTGTTACCTTCCAGTTGTGGAAAGCAGTGGAATTATCTATCTGCTACTCATGATTCTAGCTTGTCTTGATTTGGTTTGTTGGTTGAGGTCTAGCTCAGTCTTGGATGGACTAAATTCTAGATGAGAGCTATCAATTATTTGTATTGCAGGGATTATGGGGGTTTGGAATGCGCTTATACTCCAAAAGGCGCATTTTTGGCTTTTTGCGCCTTTAGAGTGGGTTAACGTATTCTTTTTTAAACATGTTTCTTATCTCTCTTAAAATCTTATTCATCACTTGAGGACCCGGCAACTGTATGACCATCAAAATCTTTCAAAACTTGCCTACTGTAGTTTAATTATCTAGCTGATTGTAGCCTTGAGAGTCTGGATGATCCTTCTACACAGCAATGATGGAAGTACTTGTATTCTTTTTCTCTTCATTTTATGATTTTACACCATTTCCTTATATGTGTGTTGTTGATCAATGAAAATATCATCAGATTCACAACATTTATATGAAAAAAGTTTTTTTTTTAAGTCGTGTATGAAAAAAGTGTTAAAAGCATAATTACAGAGTAAAACTTTAATGATAGCGCACATACACTGAGTGCTTTTTTCCATGTACCCTTATGCTTTTTGGTTTTGTAATAAAAATTCAAAAAAAAAATACTCACATGGGTACGTGGCAAAAGGCACTCGGGGTATGTGTCGAGAACTCAATGGTTGTCACAGGCTTCGATGACAGCACGTTGTGTCATTCAAAAAATTAGTTACAAATTCAATAAAAATAAAATTTTATAAAAAGTAATAATTTTTAAAATTTTAAATATAAGGTTTTTGAAGCAGACCTACAAATAAATAATAATGAATAAAAATAGTTAACAATTATAAAAAATATATTAAAGTTTTTAAAAAATATTTAGAGAAATTAATATTTAGATAATAATATCCTTCAATTAGGAATCCAAAATGACAAAAGTTATATAATATGCAATTTACAAAAAATTGTGAAAAAAAATACAAAATTAAATCTATTTGTAGAAAGAATACTTGTTTTCAAAAATTGTAAAAACGAATACACATAGCCGTTTCTATTGGCGTCAATAAGTTGGCGCTATTTCCTTTGGAGCCAAAACAACTTTTTTTGATTAAATCCGATTTTATCCTCACCGTTTTGACTCCGATTGAAACGGCGCCAAAACCATTTTTGGCTCCGTTTCAAACAGAGTCAAATATGAGCCAAATCAATTCTGGCGCCGATTAAATCGGCGTCAGATCTAAGTTGGCTCCAATTGAAACGGAGCCAAATCAATTTTGGCGCCAATTGAATCGGCGTCAAATCTAATTTGGCTCCAATTCAATCGGCTACTTAAAGGGCTTTTTGGGTATTCCTTTTTGAAAAATTTGACGCCGATTCAAACGGCTATGTGTATTTGTTTTTACAATTTTTGAAGACAAGTATTCTTTTCTACAAATAGATTTAATTTTGTATTTTTTTTCACAATTTTCTGCTTTTATTATAATACGCTCCTCATTTATTTGGTAAATTTGTGATTTTAGACTCACAAGTGAATTGGACCTGCCTGACTCGGCTGAGTCGACTCGGTGAGCCTACAGATTGAGTATTAAGCTGAGTCTACTTGAAATAAGATTGAGTCGACTCGTCTGACGTTGCAAGTCGACTCGACAAAATTTAAAACCTGGGTATAGTCAAGCTAGGCTTTGAGGTGAAACAAAGTCAAATTGGGCTCCACCACAGTGCAGCTCACCCCCTTCCTTGCAGAGGGAATGACAAAAGAAGTGAGTTGCACGCTCTTGTAATATGCTCGTGCACCTTACACATGGCAAATTCTTAGAAATCACTGACCTATCGATATTTGGCCCATCCCTAGGTGGACCTACATGCAAAAAATCAGTCTGATTAGTGATTTTTGAACGATTTGATTGCAGTCGTTTTCATCGGTTGATTTTTAATAAAAAATTTTGAGCATAATTTGGTGTACTCAGATCCAAAGGTTTGAAATCAATAATCTGGCTGATATTTGGTATATAGGTCCACCTAGGGATGGGACAAACATCCATACAGTCAGTTGTCTCTAAGAGTACGCAACTTAAGTAATGTACGTTATAAAATCAGTTGAGGTGGATTATCACCACGGGTCGGGCTCCAGTTACCGCCCTAAAATGACAGGCTCAAGTTACAGGACAGAATATGAGCCACGTGGCATATTCTTAGAGGATGCTGACTGTATGGATGTTTGGCCAATCCCTAGGTGGACCTACAGACCAAAAATCAGCCTGATTAAGGATTTCTAAGAGTTGGTTTTTGTACCTCAAAGATTGATCAAATTCCCACAGTTGAGATTAACCAATGAAAATAAGCCTAATCCAAGCCCTATAAATCATTAATCAGGCTGATTTTTGGTTTGTAGGTCCATCTAGGGAGTCTCCAAACATCCATACGGTCAGAGTCATCTAATAGTGTGCCACGTGGCTCATATTGTGTCCTGTAACCAGAGCCTGTCATATTAGGAGAGTAACTGGAGCTTGAGCCTTATCACCACTATGCACGTGTTATCCATTCTAACAGTTTTGTTTTTACTCAGAAATAACTGATGTAACCATTGTAACGGTAATGTTAAGGGACAGTTATAGAGTTATAATGGACAGTTATTGCATCGATTCTAAAAATAATAGATTTTTTACCCATTAATAAATTTTCTTTCGAGGCCCTATAAGATTGTAGTAGACCTTCGATGAATATGAGCCATGTGGCACATTCTTAGGAGGACACTGACCGATGGATGTTTGGCCCATGGTTTACGTTATGTACCCGTTAAAACGCCCAGAAAATAACGGCCATTATTTTTCCGTTTTTTCTGGGAAATTTTGTGAAAAAAGGCCGTTATTTTCATTATTTTCTGTTATTCTTCCTTTCTGAAAATTGAATTCCAGCGCCATTTTTTCTATTATTTTCTGTTGTTTTCCGTCTTTACCCATGAACATTACAATTTGTTATAACGGTCGTTATAATGAAAAAAATGATAACTCCCCCAGTCCGTTATAACAGCCCCTTTTAAACCTTGGTTTGGCCAACTACTAGGTGGACCTACAAACCGAAAATCAGCCTGATTAGTGATTTAAAACCTTTGGATCTTTATACCCAAATAACGCTAAATTCCTATGGTTAAAATCAACCCAAGAAAATAACTTCAATCCAACGGTTAGAAATCATTGATCAGGTTTATTTTTGTGTTTATAGGTCCACCTAGTGATTGGCAAACATCCATACGGTCAGTGTCCTCTTAAGAATGTGACACATGGCTCATATTGGTTGTAGTTAGCGGCGTCGCTCATTGAAGGTTTACTCATATTATTGTCCTTAGAAAGTTTTCTTGCCAAAAACTAACAGATGTTTGAACCATCCCTAGTTGGACCTGCTTGCCAAAAATCAGCCTGATTGGTAGTTTCTAGGCGTCGGATCTTAGTACCCTAAAATAATGTTCGAATCTATATACACGGTTGAAAATGAACCATATATATCACCAATCAGGCTGATTTGACTGGAACAATTTGCTTCACTAGACTTCCTCTTTTTGAGGATAGGAGAGGACCATGAAAGGGCAGTCAAGCAAGAAGAATCATCCATAACTTCGCAATATTCCATTCGAAACCCGCTCGTAGTAATCATACTGATGTGTCCGGCACCGATATAAGCTGCTAGCCTCTAATTTTGACTCGCGGCCTGGCCCATCAGGTCCTTAAGACGTGTTCCCTGACCTGAGACCCAGACTGAACCAGTGCGAGCCACCCCCTGCACGTAAATGGCCCAACTTTTTACATTTTTTTTTTTTTAAATTGTCCGGGCTTGATCCGGGATGAGGCCACGGACCGAGCCCCGCCCCCCTATTGGCCTTGTGCCAGGCTCGGGCCTAGGCCCTGGAATTTGGTCTGGCCTGACACTGTAGACCAGGCTCGACTTGGCTCGGCCCAGCCCATCGGGTCAAAATTACAGGCTGACTGCTACTGATCGGGGAGTTGCTAATCCAGAACCTTGTGAGCTGGCTCCATCGTTGAAGGAGAAGGTCAAGGAAAACCCAGATTCTCATGGACGTAATACGAAGCCTTCTTATGGTGCTGTAACCAAGAACACCCGCGAGATGGTAGATATGAAAGAATCCAACGGTGGTGTTTTGGTGTGTTGGTGCACCACAGGGTGGGCCAAATTGAGCCCAAAAGGTTGCCACATAGCTATTTGGGAGATGTTAATTTGTATGGAACATTTGATTCAGACATCTCTATCAAAGTTTTCTTCAAGCATTCTCAAAAGTCTTATGGCTACAGCTCGAACCTATCATAGGCCCATAGAGGACCAATGCTCGGGTGCCCATCCAGCTGACCCGACCCATGTGTACCCCTCGGAATTGTTTGCTATGTAATTGTTTGCTTTCCTTATCCATCAACCATGTGTTGTTCCTCCTTTTGTTTGGGTTTGCATGCATGCATCCCTTAAGATAGTTATAAGATGAAGACAAGATTGAGAAAAGATAACGCATGCTTTCATAACATAATGAAGGAGGACCCACACGTGGTTGGTGGCATGGTTTTAAAAACGGCCGTTTAAACGGTAACTCCCCAAGCCCGTTTCCGTTAAAACTGTTTAAACGCGTTTTGACGCTTAAATTAAACTACCGTTTTTTTTTTTTGGTTTTAACGGCCGTTAAAACAGTTTTAACAGCCGTTAAATTCACATTTTTTTTGGAAAAACAACGGCCGTTAAATTCGTTCAATTCCGTTAAAGTTCCGTTTAATTCTATTTTTTTTAATTTTCAATTTTTAAAATTTGAATTTCAGCACCATTGTTTCATTTTTTTTTTTTTCCATTAAAGCGTTAAAATCCTTTTTTTTTTTTTTTTTCGTTTTTCTCCGTTAAAGCGTTAAAATCTGTTAAAAGCCATTTTTTTTTCATTTTTGCCCATGGCAGTTTCAATCCATTTAAACGGTAACGCCCCCAGTGCGTTAAACCGTTAAAACGGACTCCTTTAAACCCTTGGTTGGTGGATCCTGAGTCATTGTCAACAAATTGCCATGTGGCAGTTTCAATCGCGTTGGGTCTGCCACTCAGTTGAAAGCTATGAAACAAGTCCACGGTAGTTCAAAATTGGAATTGGCACAATATCGCGAAGTGGCCGCCCTTGCTCAAGTTGGGTCAGACCTTGATGTTGTAGCACCTAGCATCTAGTACCTTTGTATGACCAGTTAGTAGGCTCCTGCCCCCATTCCCCAAGGGTTTGCTGGATATCAGGCTCTGCAGAAAGGGCAATCTAAAAGGATTTAGTCTTTATTCCTAGTCCTACTCCACCCTCCCCGACTCCTGCTTGTGTCCCTAGCTCTAATCCTACCAATCACTTGTCTAGCGCAATGGAAAACCACCCAGCTTATGGACATTTTGGAAGGAAGGGATCGGTTCCGCGGAGGCCCTTATTAAGGTTGATGCAATACTCTTCTTCAAGGGGAGATCCTCACAAAAATGACAGCCCTCGACGGCCTTAATTTTTGGGTGGAGAGAGGCGGGCCACATTCAGTCCTGTTGCTCAAAATGGTACCGCATTCGCACCCGCTTGCATTCAGCACTGGCCCTTATCTCATCCCAGTTAGATGTCAAGAACGCTTTCCTTCACAGAGATCTCAAAGAAGACATTAAACCTTTTGAAGTGCACACTGACACATCAGACTACGCGATCGGGGGAGTGCTCGTGCAAGATGGGCAGCATGTCTCTCCCTTTCTGATTCTGGTGGGTTTTCTATCCTATTTATAGTGATTCCATTTGGTATAAAGTCCTTGAACAAAGACCTAACTCTTGTTTATGTAAAGATCATGTTTGCTCGTCAGGTCACACTCTTTATTGTCATAGCAGGGGATAGGGCCCAAACAAACAAAGAAGCAATCAATAGATTGTTTGTTCCTCTGACTAGCCCTCGAATACGAGGATGATTACTATGAAGAAGAACCACACCCAAAGAGATCCTCGATCTCTGGACTCGCTTTCTGTCTTGATTACCAAGTGCTTTCTAATTAACTTAGCCATTATTAGATTAGTCACTAAGCTAAGCCGGCATACTAGCAGTGATGAAGCCGGATGCTCGAAGCCATTTTAGATACAACAAGACAACTCATGAGGAGTAGAAAGTGACCACAACCTAGGGGGGAACTTAAAAAAGGAGGACCACATGTGGATTTGATAATCACAATCCTGCCATTGGATTGTGATTACACAGTGATGGGGTGTGTGGATTTGATAAAAGCTTCACGGGTAATGGATTTTTCTATTACTGAAATAGATAATAAGAAAAAGTACTGTTGCGATGTAACTACAAAATGAAATTAAATAATTAAATAAAAGAGGTGTACCCGGACAGTAATAGTAAAAACTCTGGCAATTGATTTAATATCGGAAACTATAAATAGAGTTCACATAATAATTTATCAGTAAAAAGATGGCTGAGGGGCGCGTTGTATGTGCTGTCTTAAAGCAAATTCCGATGTTGCACTTCAAAGGTTAGCAACTGCTCCCAAGATTTAACAGCCCACTGGAGGTAGGCACTCTAAACCTTCAGTCTATCAAATTCACAGTGGAAAACCTTCGAGAAAATGTTTCAGAAAAACTTCATAGAAAGAGGAAGAGGAAAGATATATCGTAATATTTTTGTGTCTAGCCTCCTCTATGCCTCTCTTTATATAGAGGTGAGGAGGTAGTCATTTGGGTCGTATTAAAGATCCGAAACGATCACAAAATTGATGCAATAAATTTCAACATCGGTTACAAATGTTTTGAAAAATAAAATATATTTTACTTGTTGAGAAAGCGGATAGTTCAGTTTAAAGACAATGGCTTTTAAGTCCAAACCCAAGTTGGTGGTGTTTGGTAAATTAAGTTATCAGATCTAAAAGCTTAAAGTGCTTAAGATCTGGTAGCTTAATGACTTATGTCTGAATTAGGTTGTTTAGCTAAGGCTTTAAGTCTTAAAATTAAGTCAAGGGCATTGTGGATATTTTGAAATATTTATTAGGGTACTTTCGTAAGTTTTTAAAAAAGAAAGGTTTGAAAAAAGGGCATTGTTGGTATTAAAAAAGAATCAAAGAATCTTTTTTAAAGATTCATTCACTTACCGCATAAAGTGAAGGCTGAGTCACTTTTTACTTTTGTCTTTTTTTCCTTGAGTTTGGTGATAAGTGCTGAAATTAAGTCGTTTACCAAACGCAACTTAATCACCAAAATCACTTAATTTTAGCTGATTCAGACTTAAGGTCTGAAAAAAAGTTTTATCAAACGCCACCTAAGTCCAAGTTCAAGTCCAAAGACCAAAGACCAAAGTCCAACAATGGTTGATGTGCTGAACTGGCATTTACTTTTTGCCAAAGAAAAACCACCGTTGGATTCTTGGAATCCACACTGGAGAGCACGAGTGAAATTATGAGTGCAAAAGGGGTGAGTCCCTTGAGCCTGGTCCTACATATTTTTTAAAAAGTTTAAATTTCAAAAACTTAAAAATAGGGGTTTGTGTTGAGAGGGAAAGTGTAAGGGACTGCTGGACAAGATAAGCAAGGCTTGTGGTCTCCAAAATGCCATGCGGCACACTCTTTCAAGCTCACTATTCCGTGAATGTTTGGCCCATCCCTTGGTGCACCTCCACACCAGAAATCAGCCTGATTGATGATTCTTAGCTGTTGGATTTCGCATTTGAAATCAGCCTGTTTGATGATTCTCCATCTAATGAAGCTTGATCTTGTTCTTGTGAGATAAAACACGTTTTTACACCTTTCTGCTAATTTCTCGAGATACATGCAACATAAATCTAATAACGGCTATTATTTTCCGTTACAACGAAAAAATGAGCATTATTTTCTTGAAAGTTGTTGAAAAAAAATGGATGTTATTTTTCGTTTTTTGAAAAATTGAACTTCAAATTTAAAAATTTGAATTTGAGTGCCATTTTTTCCATTTTTGCCCCTGAGTGTTACAATTTATTATAACGGCCGTTATAACGGAAAAACGGTAACGCCTAACCAACCCTTTTAAACCTTGGTTTGATCACCCATTCTAACTTATCTTACCAAATCCACTGCTATGCTTACAGACTTGAAAAATGCTATATCCCAACGGATAGATAACCGGACAAAAAAATTCTGTGGTTTGAGGCCATTTGATGGACAAATCTATTATGCAACTGTATCCACCATTAAATGCTCCTTGAAAAATGTGTTTTTTATTTATAGACATACCAAGTGAGCCCCCATTTGACCATTGGATTCAAGAGATCCACAGTGTACGAGGCAACAATTATTGGCCTCAATCGGAACGTGGGATATCAAAAGGGTCAGGATCAGGAGACCCAAATTTTCACACCAATTTTGGTGTACCCACATGGAAGATAAATCACTGGTGGCTGATTTTTGGTGACCATAGTGATCACCCCTACAAATAATCAGCCCATTCTGAAATTTCTAATCACATCAAATGTCGGTTTCAAGTTGAGGGTAAAAAATAGGCGGTCCATAATTCTTCAGCTTGTAAACCAGGCTACAAATGTCAAAATGATTTAAATTCTTGTGAGGGTGATCTCTTCACCATAGAGACCATCCTCGCCAAAAATCATCCCATTTCAAAAACTTCGAATTTGTGTCCCTTAATCCCTCACCCTTCGCAAAACTTCGAATTTGTGTCCCTTAATCCCTCACCCTTCGCAAAATTAGTATTGCGTAGTTAAGAGATTGAAAACTTACCAAAATGGGTTGCAACGAAATCTATCTATTATCTATACTAAAGCTCGGCACTGCTGAGGTGGCGCTCTCTCCATTTTTTTTTCAACATTTTTTTCGAAAATACCCTCCATATTTTTTTCAACATTTTTTCTAAAAATGTCCCTACACTCAACTTTATCTCTCCTCTATTTACTCATTCTCATAACTATACCTCTCCTTAAATCCCTCATCAATTCTTAATTTCCCTACCAATAAAGATGTGTTCTCTTTCTTATTTTAATAAATCCCTCATCAATTCTTAATTTTCCTACCAATAAAAATATGTTCTCTTTCTTATTTTAATAAATCTATCCCTATTTACCATAAATAAAATTTTCCACCTTTCTTTCAATTCTCAATATCTCTTTCTCTTTCTTAAATAGAAAATCTCTTATACTATGTAATACCTCTCATATCATAAATAAAAAATCTATATATATATATATATATATATATCTATACTAAAGCTCGGCACTGCTGAGGTGGCGCTCTCTACATCTTTTTTACATCATTTTTTTTCAAAAATACCCATATTCATTCTCTCAACCAAAATTAATGTTACCTTTTGAAAATTTTCCTTCTCCAAAACGTCTTCTTTTGGATTCTTCCTTCTCCAAACCGTTTCTTCTTCCAACCAAGATTGTCTATTCTTCTCTTTAAACTCCTCTTCAGTCTTTACAACTTCTTCTTTCCCTAAAACTTTCCTTTACATATTCTATTTCCAAAACGTCGCACCATTCTCCAATTATTTCCTAAAATCTCTCCATCAACTTTTAAAACATCGCACCATTCCCCAATTATTTCCTAAAATCTCTCATCAATTTTTAAAAATGTCTCTATAAATATTATTTGATTTTCTTCCAAAACATTACGTCTCATTCTCACATGCCTACAAAATAAATCCTCTTTTATCTATTCCCTACTCTCCACCCAACGTATCCACTAAGATTAGATTATCTGGTGAGGGAAGATTTGAAAATCGTCATTAAATGCGGTACGAACGTTGATTTTGCATAGAGAAGGATGATGAAATTTGGGATTGGGACCTTCAAAAAACTACGTCCCATACTCATCGTCGTCGAAAGGAATCCTTTTTATCTATTCCCTACTATCCCCCGACGAATCCACTAAGATTGGATTATCTGGTGCAGGATGCTCTGGAAATTGCCATTAAAACTGAGCGTTAATGCAGTAGAGGAGGATAAAGTTTAGGATTGGGATAACAATGTACAAAAATTGTTGGTGCTGCAAACATCGTGTTTCTTCTACTAAGCAATAATTAGATGTATGGGTTTTCTTGGTTAGATTATGAATATTGTCATTTATGCTATTATTAGGCATGTCAAAAAAATTATTTCAATATGTAAATTATTTTAACAGTGCCCGTGCTTTAGCACGGGCTATTGATTACTAGTTATTATCTATACTAAAGCTCGACCCTGCTGAGGTGGCGCTCTCTACGTCTCTCCCTCTCTCCTTCCAATCCTTCGACTTTCCCTCTCCTTAACTCCTTTATTATTTATTAAATTCTCTAAAAATACGCTCTTCAACTCTCCCTCTCCTCAATTCCCTTCTTTCGTCTTAATCTCCCAACCAAAACGTCTTTGCACCTTCCCGTTTCCAAAACATATCTTTCCGCCACCTTTTTAGCTTAGTTTCCAAAATATGGATCTCTCCCAAAACGTCCCTATATTTTCTTAAAATATCTATTACCTTTAGGGTCTATATCCGTTTTCCTATACAATCTCTCCATCTCCCAAAATGATACGTTTCAGGCTCAGGAACGTATTTTTTCCCCTATGAGATAGGTGGCGGGTGATTACCCATTATGAGAAAAACCCTGATTTTGTTTGCCCCGTGAAGGCTTCTTCATGGATACTCTTTATTTTTCTCCATGATTTTTTCTGCAATCCAAGGTATGTCTTTCCCAACTTATCTCATGGTTCTCAACTTCGGCTTTGTCGTTGGCACTGGCATCTTTGTCCTCATAGGTGAAGAAGGCTCACTACCATACTGGTCCTGCGCGCCATCGTCTTACCTTATGCTACCTGTCTCTGGCCTCTCTACATGGCTTTGTCTTCTGTTACACGGAATTCACTGTTGAAATTCCGGTTGCGGTAGTCAGTGTTGTTGGCCTGACAAGATCTTGGACCTTACTTTTTCTACAATTATCAACCATGAACCACCAATTAAAATATCTATTACCGCTAAGGTTTTAATCTCTTGGACGTCCCAACAGCTGTTGCGGTACTTATAACCATGTCGATGGTGTGATAGTGTGGTACACATATCCATATCAAACTCAACTCCATTAATTCCAAATGGGACGCTGCAATGGTTTTCATTAATTTTTTGTTTTGTAGGAAGAAGTTGGTAAGTCAACATGTGGGCGGGCTCACTTTAGGACCCAATGATCTTATGATGTTTGATCTATTTCTTGCTGGTAGGCCTACATACCAACAATCAGCTTGATCAATGATGTCTACGTGTTATATTTTAACATCCAAAAAACACACTCAAATCCAACGGGTACAAATCACCAAATGGATAGAAATGATCACCAATTCTAATTTTTGAAATGTAGATCCATCAACAGGTGGTGGACCAAACGTACATAAAGTCAGTGGGTCCTAGAGAGTACTCCTCGTGGCATTTTAGGAAGGGGACATCAAACACGGGCTCTCTCCCATTCCATTGGGCCTTCTTCATTCTCCAGTTGACACCCACGTCCTGCAACGTATGTACATGATCTCCTTAAATCATAAATTTTGGGTCATTCAAGGTGTGCCACATCCAATGATAAACCCACTATTTAAAAAATCCAGATTGCCGATTCGGTGCCGGGTAAACATGTCCACATGGCACTCGATCTCTTATGTGGCAATTGGACAGCTGAGCTGGACCCCAGGCGCACTTTAATTTGAAGAAATAGAAAAAGACCGTTACATTGCTCCAACCAATACCACTTGGCAGTTATACGTAAGGGGTTTGGTGGTGAGACTCAACAAACTCTGTCGTTACTACGTATTTGTCTGCTTTCTTTATCCATCAACCATGTGTTTGGATTTGCATGCATGCATTCATGCGTAAAGGTTGATCATTTTAGTTAAGATGAAGACGAGGTTAAGAAAAAGATCAATGCATGCATGCATGCACAACTTAATTAAGGACGCGCGACCCACACGTGGTTGGTAGATCCCGAGTCATTTCAACAAGAATCGCGCGCCCGTTTCTGATGACTGAGAATCATACGTTCTTCTTTGGCTCATTCACCAGACAGCTACACTTGTCCCTTGATTCCTTTCTCACATTTCCTTTGGCTCATTCGCCCGTTTTTATTCATTTCTTTTAGTCTTTTCCCTTTCTTCTTTTTTATTGTAATTGACCAAGTCAACGTTTTTGACTCCGTCAAGGATGGTCAGAAAACACTAAGGGGGTTTCACTTATATTTGGGGGGGTATTACCAAAAAAAAAAGAAAAATCATCTTTTTAAGTGGGTGTGCGACTGGGTCGGCACACGTACGGACGTGGGGGACGTCTCGGCAAATCGCATATGATGAAAACTTTAATTTTTCCAAAATAATAGTACAACCACCACTATTATGAAAATAACAGTCAATAACAACGATCTTTATCTTTATTATGTAATAATAGTATATGTGGGTGTGGGATTAGCATCGAACAAGTACGTTCGACGTGGCAAATTGTAAAAAACGACAATCAATAACGACAATTTTTACCTTTATTATGCAATGTCTATGACTGAAACCGTTATAATGATTTGTCCCCATACCATGCAGAAAATATTGTCGTTATTCTTAATTATTCAAGGTATCTCTGTGTTTTGGCGGCGCGCGTGATTTGAATTTTGTCTTTTTTTTACTGGATATAGTACTTTCTTGGAAAAAATATCCATTATTTGTGACAGTGTATCTTGTAAAATAAAACAAAATTATGATAATAGTTTCACAAACATACATACCATAAGTTTTTGAAAATTGAAAGAACGAGTTTTTTTTATTACTAACGACGGTACAAAGAGAGGGCACTATCATTTAAGGGCTCATTACTAACAGGTGAATGCATGTCAACACGGTACTAATGATCGGTCGCTGTAATTATTTCGGTTTTGACATTGGCCGAAAGAAGTGTACGTTGCCCTAGACAATGTGATAGATTATATGTTTACATCCACCCAATCGAGTTAGCTTCTCCCCAAGAACCAAGATCATATCTTTTTGGTGTTGGCCGGGCTCATCGAATAATCGGTCGCTGTAATTCCTTACACGTGTAACAATATTATTACGAGGATGCATATATGATAACGTTTATAGACTAATTAATGGAAGGTCGATATATTTGTGGACGGCGGGGAATCTGAAACAATAAATTTAAATTGCAAAAAATAGTATACTTATTAATAGAAAATCTAAAAGACTAATTATGGAACATATTCATTTTTAATGAATTGTGTATTGTTCTTATAGGTCTTCGTCCTCTATTTAAGGCCAAAGGAGACTTGAGTGACAGCTCCGGTTAGACTTGCAAGAAAAATGGAGGAAGTAGTAGTGATAGTCGGAGCTGGTCCTTCAGGCCTTGCAACCTCTGCATGCCTAAACCTCCATTCCATCCCTAACATAGTTCTCGAAAGAGAGGATTGTTGTGCTTCTTTGTGGAAGAAAAGATCCTATGATCGCTTGAAACTCCATATCGCAAAAGAATTTTGCGAGCTACCGTTCATGCCACACCCACCCTCCTCCCCAACCTTTATATCAAAAGAACGCTTCATCCATTACATGGATGTGTATGTATTGAAATTTAAACTCAATCCTAAATATTGCCGATGGGTTGAATCAGCGACGTATGATGGTGTCGACCGAAAATGGCGTATCGAGGCTACGAATACATTATCGAATGAGGTCGAGGTGTATATCGCCAAGTTCTTGGTGATTGCAACCGGAGAAAATAGCGAGGGGCTAATCCCTGAAGTACCAGGATTAGAAAGTTTTAGAGGAAAGAAAACACACTCTAGTCAGTATAAATCAGGGGAGGAATATCGTGACAAGGATGTGTTGGTTGTTGGATGTGGGAACTCTGGCATGGAGATCGCTTATGATCTCTCAAATTTTGGAGCAAAGACGTCCATAGTTGTTCGGAGCCCGGTAACTTCTCTATAACGTTCTCCCTTATTGCAAGCAATGGTTTTTGCTTTCTCTGCATGCACACTTTGTTTGATTAATCTCTCTCTTTCTCCTTCTCATTAATTCATAATTACTACTTTGCTAACAATAGCGTTTTTCATTATTGTTTGCAATTAATAATTACTACTTTGCTAAGAATAGCGTTTTTCCTTATTGCATGCAATGGTTTTTGCTTCTCTTCTCTTGTAATAAGTTTAGCTGACGCAACACCAGCTAATGGTGATGAGAAATTTTTTGAAGCAGTTGATTTTTGAAGCAGCGAAGCAGTGGCCAATCACATGGCGCCACAATCTCCTGTACAAAAAGCATTTCTTTTGTTTGTACGAAAGCAACAGGAGATTGTGGCTCCATGTGATTGGCCACTGCTTCGCTGCTTCAAAAATCAACCGCTTCAAAAATTTTCTCAATGGTGATAGCCCAAACCCAAAGTGTTGTGGACCCACCTCCACATATGGAGGAGATTATTGTGCCAACACGTTTTGATGGCGCAATGTGCTCAAAGATGTCTTTTAAGCAAAAATCTTTTCAACCAATGTATGGATGTTTGGCTAATCCCTAGGTAGACCTATAGATAAAAATCAACCCCATTGGATGATTTATATCCATTGGATTTGAGTCTTTTTCTTGGGTTATTTTAGCCGTGGGATTTGAGATCCAATTGCTAGAAATCACCAATAACCAGGTTGATTTTGTCTGTAGGTTCACCTGGGGATGGGCCCAACATCCTACCAGATGATCTGAACTGTCTGATCTTCAACTTTTCATTTTGGGCCAGTTTCCATATATTTTTTGACCGTTGAATAGGATACTACAAATCAGTGGTTATGATCGCCTTATCTTATCATCCTTTGATCTGCACCTTGCATGCATAGACATGCACGGGGTGGGTGGGGATGACAGAATTCTACCGTCCATTTGTCGGTCCTTATCTATATGCTTCCTCTTCTTATCCTGTTTTGTGGAAAGGGTCAAGGTCAGGATCAGGGGACACAAATTTTTACACAAAATTTCACACCAATTTTGATGTACCCACATGGAAGATAAATCAATGGCAGATTTTTGGTGAGGATTATCTCCTCACCATAGAGACCATCCTCGTCAAAAATTATATGGGTAGGGCCGAGGGGACCCCCTATTTTCTTACCCCTCTTAGTTTTCTCGTGCTCCGCTGTGGATTTCAAGAATCCAACCGCTGGCATCACTTTTTGGGGTGCTGACAACAACCGTTGGATTCTTGAAATCCAAGCCGAGCGCATGAACACCGAGAGGGGTCCTCGGAGCCTGAGCCTTTATTATATTGGCCCCCGCCAATTTTTTGGTGTGAAATTTGGTATAAAAATTTGTGTCCCCTGATCCTGAGCCGGGTGAAAAAGTGAGGGGACTAGTTCTGTCCATAGACATAAGAGAGAAGTCGTCTTCACAGCCCGGGTTTCTTCTGCGGCAGATGAGGTAGCAGCCTGGTAGGATCTACCATGGTTTGATTAAAAAAAGGCTGTTATAATGAAAGTAACGGCTATTATAACGGTAACGTTTTAACCCTGTTATTTTATTTCTGATTTAACGTTATTTTAAATTAATGGCTACTATGGAATTAAAATTCTATATTTTGAAATTCTAATTTAAAATCCATTTTAAACTGTCCGCAACAACGTCCGTTAAATCCATTATAAACCTGTTATAAAAATATTATATATGAATGTAATAATTACGTTATTCTTTTTCCGTTAAAATGTTAGGGGGTTGTCTGTTACACCTTCGTAACGGTCCATTTTTAACCTTGGGATCCACGTCCACCTACCCTCTCCCTATGGCACTTTCAAAAGCTTCGAGTAAAACCTTTGATGCACCGCAGTCAGTGACTACGCTGATTGCATCAAATCTGAGCCACATGGCACATTTTAAAGATGACACTAACCGTATATATGGATGTTTGGCCAATCACTATGTGGACCTACAAACCAAAAATAAATTTGATGGCTGATTTCTAAGCGTTGGATTGAAGTTATTTTCATGGGCTGATTTTAACCGTATGAATTTGAACATCATTTGGGTACAAAGATCCAATGGTTTTAAACTTTAAGCAGGCTGATTTTTGGTTTGTAGATTCACCTAGTGATTGGCCAAACATCCATACGGTCAGTATACTCTTAAGAATGTGCCACATGGCTCTTATTGGCTGCAGTCGGCACTGACCGCAGTGTCATCGAAGGTTTACTCGTTGGCGTCCACCATGTGGAAAAGCAAATCACGTTTCTTACACGTGGTAGAGGTTTGTTTCTATTTGATGGAAAAAAAAATGCTCAACCGTATAAGCCACGTGGCACACTCTTCCAGTTTACTGACCGTATGGATGTTTAGCCCATCCATATGTGGACATACAAATAAAACCCAGCAGAATTGGTGGATTTATAGTCAAACGTCCATACGGCCAGTGCTCGTGAAGACTGAGCCATGTGGCACTCAAACGTCTGTGGAGGATTTTTTGTAAGTGGAGTTGTGGACCTATCTCAAGATTTATTTTTATTTATTTATTTATTTTTATAGTCACCATCGTGGGGCCCCGCCGGCGGGGCCTCACGGATGAGCAGGTGAAACCTGGACCGGTCAGAGCGGGTAAAGGGGATTTCTACTCCTGGCACAACTGCTCAGAGGAGGAAATCTGCTTGTGTGGGTTTGACCACATGACCTCCCGAAAGAGGTGGATACACACCAACCATTTGAGCTGCCATGTTGGGTGTCCTATCTCAAGATTAAGGTCCTCAACTTGATTGAGCATTCCGACAAATTAGGGTTTACAATATATAGGTTGCCGTTGGGGGTAAAATTGGGATTGCCGTCCCATCCCAAGAAATCAAAAGTTAATAAATATTAAATACAATAAAACCAAAGAATAATTAAATTAAAAGATAACACAACACTTACGTGGTTCGTCACTAGCTTCTTGTAGGCGACTATGTCCAAAGATGGTGGTGACGCCGATCTCCACTATCAATAATAAATGTCTAGAATACAAATATGATTACAACAAACTACATCTTCATTTTTCTTTACATATCCTTTCTCTTTAGGGTTCTCTCCATGGCTCGATCCCCTTCTGCAAATTCTTCTTTTTATAGCCCTTCTCCTACACCACATGTCCATTGGAGAGGGCCTCTAGGAATTTGGGAATGATCTAGTGCTTTGCGGATTTGATCCAGTACGACGCGGTGTATAAGTGCCAATACATCGCTAATTTATCATTTTATGTACCCACAGTTTTCTTTTTCTCTCTCTCTATCTCAATATACAAGGGAAACCCTAACGCCCCTTTAAAGAATATATAATCACTGGTACAATGAAATATCCAACACAAACTATACAGGCTTCCATAAACAAAAACACCATTAACTTATGAATTACTCACTGAGTGACCTGCACAAGGGACCACCTCCTCGTGAGAGTCTCTTGGTGGTCCGTTCTGGATCTACCTGTCGATGCACTTTCGATTCTAATAGTCTACAATAATCTTGTTCTTGGCATAGCTTCATGTGCTCAACAAAGAGATGGTGTACATGGGGATGCGCTTGCTGAAATTCTTTCCATGCCATGTGGTGGACACACTAGTCATGATGCTTGCGAGATTGAGATATGGAGACTTGAGCAAGTATGGGCTCCTTCGGCCTGAGGCCGGGCCATTCTACCTCAAAGCAACAACTGGTAGATCTGCGGTTATAGATGTTGGGACTGTGCAGAAGATCCAAACCGGAGGGATTAAGGTATTCAGATTAATCAGTACTGAGCCATGGAGATCCATTGATCTATGCGATTTTCTTGCTTACTCACACTCAAATTACTTGATGATTAATAGGTTTTTCCAGCTATATCGAGCATAAACGAGGACGAGGTGGTGTTCGAGAGTGGAAAGAAGCATTGGTTTGACGCCATTATCTTTTCTACCGGCTATAAAAGCACAGCTAACAATTGGCTTAAGGTAATTAATCTTTGCCTAGCTAGTAGGAAAAAAAATGCAAAAAATAGAAAATGTAGTTAATCTATGTGGTCTTTTTACAGACGTTAATGGGCCGGGTATTCATGGGTTCGATTTTGTTTGAACCCAGCCCAGAAAACGAGTACCTAGGCCCAAGCCAGTCTTATGACAGGTCTAATCAAATCTAGCCTAAAACTGTCCAAGAATGGGCATATAGGACAGGCCATTAGATTTAGGCTAGGCCTAAGCTCATTTTCTAGTGGGCCTTAAGATTAAAATCACTCCCAATGTTCCTGCACCACGTCACCCCAAACCTTGCTTATAGACTATGTGACTGTATGTCATCGTAATGGCCGATCTGGCCAACTCATTAACAGTCCTGAGATCTTTTATAAGTTTTAGTGCAGTTGTTGTCCAGTTAAGTCAGACAAAATTCATGGTGCTAGCTGCACACTCATGGCATGGCCAGCCACCTATGTACTCAAGGGAAATGGTTATAATATGGAGTGGTGTTCAATTCCCTTAGGAATTTGTTCTATGTTATCTTACAGGACTACAATTACATATTTGACAAGGACGGGATGCCGAAACATAGTTTCCCGAATCATTGGAAGGGGGAAAACGGCTTATATTGTGCCGGGCTGTCGAGAAGAGGATTGGCGGGCGTATCAATGGATGCTAAAACCATAGCGGACGACATTATGATGATTATAAGCATGAAAGGATAAAACTCTATAGTGATCAATGTGTGAACATTCTAATTTTATGCTTGTGAGATGTATGTAGTCATATACTGCAATAGGACATTAATAGGAATCGCGCTTTCTTTTCTGGATAAGCAGGTGGGTGAGGGTTATCCAAACACACCCTTAGATGCAAAAAAAAAACCAAATGAGAAACATGCAATAAAGGGTTATCCAAACACACCCTTATAAGTAGTTCACTTTCTTTTAGCTAGGTTATGTCCATGGAGATATCGCTACCAATTCACCCATAAGAACGAGAGATCACTAGCACCCCCACCCCCAATCATGGAAAGGTACCATACACGGCTGATCAGGCTTCACAATCCCATCATTGAGGTCAAATTTTGAATCCAGGTCTTGCAGTAGCACCTAACGATTTAACCTAGGCCTGTATGTTAAACTTAAATTTCAGTACTTAAATTAATTTTAAATGTTAAAAGCTTAAAGTTCTGAATTTTCAGTGATTTATGTTGTTTCGTAAAAGTTCTTATTTTTTTTAAATTAAACCACTCACATCCATAACTTGGCCTCCGGTACTCGAATTTTCAAAGATAGCATATGCTCATGGGGTGTCTCGAGGAGATCTACGTGCTGAACAATCAATCTAAAGATTCATTGTCGCATTTCATATGCAAAAGAGATCGTCTCAGTGCTGAAATCGTAAAAATGACGATTTGTAGTAATTTTCTGTTATGTTATAGTTTGTTATTTTTTGTTCAGATTTGTTTTTGGGAAATCTTAGTGTAGTAGGTTACATTTAATTTAAGAGTTTCGCCAGAATTAGGATTTTTTCTATTTTTAGTAAGTTTTCTATTTTTTCGGAAGATTTGCACCAGCATTAGCACACCGATCGGCTCCAAAATTGACCTCTCTCCATGTGTGAGAAAGTCTAATAAAAGCGAAATTCATTTTGATGGTATTCCATTTGCCTTCAACCTTCCACGGGATGTCATCTTTATTATGAAGGATTTAATGGCAGATTCTGAGTCAAATTCTATCCAGATGTGTCTCCAGCCATGATTCAAGGCTATAGATGCCCCTTCGACAATGGCGTGGCATTCTGAAAGGTAATTGGTGACTACTCCAAGACCCTCGATGAACACACCCTTAACCGTTTCATTAGAATCTTTGATAAGCATTCCTAAGCCTCCAATACCCGGGTTGCCATGTGAGCAACCATCACAATTTATTTCAGTGATGCCAAGAGGACATCATTTCCACCAGCAAGCCTTGATGGAGGGAGATCTCCTCAGAAGAATTGGCAGACCAAAGAGAATGAATGCAGATCGATCCAAGGATGTGGGAGCAAGGTTCAACCTCACTGCAATATCTCTAATAGACGTGATGGCCCAAGCAATGTTTGATTCAACTGAAATAGCAATGTCATCGAAGATAGTATTGTTGCGGTGTTCCCAAATGGCCATGAGAGTTGGAGACTGCCACCAGACGCGATTAGAGATCAAACTCTGAATATTAAGGGCCCGTTTGGCAACACCGAAATAAGTTAGTTTTTTTGCTTCCAAAAGCAAAAAAGTTGAAAAGTTTGTTTGGGTATCCATTTTGGAATTGCTTCTCAAAAGCCAAAAACTTATTTTTTGTGGAAGCAAATTTTTTTTGCTTCGTGCTTCTGGTGGAAGCAAGTCAAAAGAATTTGCAGAACCGATGCTTCTAATTTTAAGTGAATCTTTCCAAATGTTAATTTTATCCTTGTAAACTTTAAATTATGAAGTGTAGATAGAAAATATCTTATGAAGGAGAAAAAGCAAGGATGGTTTGCTGAGTAGGTCAGTAGACCATTTCTTTTTTGAAAAAGGGTCGGGCTCTAGTTACCGCCCTAAAATGACATGCTCAGGTTACACGACACAATATGAGCAACGTGGCACACTCTTAGAGGACTCTGACCGTATGGATGTTTGGCTAATCCCTAGGTGGACCTACAAACAAAATCAGCTTAATTAGTGGTTTCTAGGCGTTGGATCTTTGTCCCTCAAATTCCCACAGTTGAGATTAACCCGTGAAAATAAGTCCAATCCAACACCTATAAATTATTAATCAAGCTGATTTTTGGTTTGTAGGTTCACTTAGGGATGGGCCAAACATCCATACGGTCAAAGTCCTATAAGAGTGTGCCATGTGGCTCATATTGCGTCCTGTAATCAGAGCCTATCATTTTAGGGCGGTAATTGGAGCCTTAGCCTTTGAAAAATAATTACCCATAAAATGACTCACATGGTGCGTCATTCATTACTAACCATTTATAATTAAAAAACAACATATGTGATATTGGTTTATGATCTTTATTACTAGTTTATTAGAATATAATATGTATTTAAAATTATAAGAAAATAAAATTTTGACTTAATTCATGCCAAACTAACTTTTTCACTTTTTGACTTATAAGTCGGTGTTTCACCAAACAAACTTTTGCTTGCAGATAACAACTTTTAAATTCAGAAACTTAATTTAGAAGTTACTTTTTTGCTTCCACTGATTTGCCAAACAGGCCCTAAACATAGCCAAAAAGATGAAACCAAACATGTTGAGCAAAGTTATATTCAAAGAAGAGATGATGTACTGTCTCTTGACAAGATTTGCACATTGGACATCGAGAGGCAAGCTTGCAAAAGGGGTGAGTCCCTTGAGCCACGCGGCACACTCTTTCAAGCTCTACTGTTCCGTGAATGTTTGGCCATTTCCTTGGTGCACCTACACACCAGAAATCAGCCTGATTGATGATTCTTAGCTGTTGGATTTTAGCATTTGAAATCAGCCTGTTTGATGATTCTCCATCCAATGAAGCTTGATCTTGTTCTTCTGAGATAAAACACGATTTTACACCTTATCTGCTTTCTTTATCCATCAACCATGTGTTTGTCCTACTTTTGTTTGGATTTGCATGCATGCATTCATGCATAAAGGTTGATCATTTTAGTTAAGATGAAGACAAGATTAAGAAAAAGATCAACGCATGCATGCACAACTTAATAAAGGACGACCCACACGTGGTTGGTAGATTCCGAGTCGTTTTAACAAGAATCGCCTGTTTCTGATGACTGAGAATCGTACGTTCTCCTTTGCTCATTCACCAACAGCTACATTTGTCCCTTGATTTTTTTCCTCACATTCCTTTGGCGCATTCGCCCGTTTTTATTCATTTCTTTTGGTCTTTTTTGTAATTGACCAAGTCAACATTTCTGACTCCGTCAAGGATGGTCAGAAAACAGTAAGGGGGTTTCACTTATACGTGGGGGATATTACAAAAAAAAAAAAAAATCATCTTTTTAAGTGGGTGTGCGACCGAGCCGGGGCACGTATGTGGGGGACTTGGCAAATCGTATATGATGAAAACTTTAATTTTTCCAAAATAATAGTACAACAACCACTATTATGAAAATAACAGTCAATAACGACGATCTTTACCTTTATTAAGTAATAATAGTACATGTGGGTGTGGGATTAGCATCGGGCATGTACAATCGGCGTGGCAAAATGCAAAAAAACGACAATCAATAACTACAATTTTTACCTTTATTATGCAATATCTATGACTGAAAACCGTTATAATGGTTTGTCCCCATACCATGCAGAAAATATTATCGTTATTCTAAATTATTTTAGGTATCTCTGTGTTTTGGCTGCGTGCGTGATTTGAGAATTAATTTTTTTTTCCTGGATATAGAACTTTTTTGAAAACATTTCCATTATTTGTGACAGGGTATCTTGTAAAATAAAAAAATTTAAGATAATTGTTTCACGAACATACCTACCATGAGTTTTTGAAAATTGAAAGAATGAGTTTTTTTCTTATCAATCGAATGCATGTCAACGCGCTATTAATCTTTGCATATGTTTCGGTGTTGACATTCTCCGAAAGAAGTTTATGTTGCCCTAGACAATGTGATAGATTATATGGTTACATCCCCAATCTTTTTGGTGTTGGGCTCATCGAATGATCGGTCCATGCAATTCCTTACACGTGTGACAATACGAGGATGCATGATAACGTCTAGAAGGTCTATTTGTAGACGGCGGGGAATCCGAAATAATAAATTTAAATTGCAAAAAATAGTGTACCTATTAATAGAAAATCTAGAGACTAATTAATGGAATATATTCATTTTTAATGAGGTGTGTTGTTCTTATATGTCTTCGTCCTCTATTTAAGGCCAAATGAGACTTGAGTGTAGTGAAACAGTTAGAGTGACAGCTCTGGTCAGACTTCCAAGAAAAATGGAGGAAGTAGTAGTGATAGTAGGAGCTGGTCCTTCAGGCCTTGCAACCTCTGCATGCTTAAACCTCCATTCCATCCCTAACATAATTCTCGAAAGAGAGGATTGTAGTGCTTCTTTGTGGAAGAAAAGATCCTATGATTGCTTGAAACTCCATGTCGCAAAAGAATTTTGCGAGCTACCGTTCATGCCACACCCACCCTCCTCCCCAACCTTTATACTAAGAGAAGGCTTCATCCATTACATGGATGAGTATGTATTGAAATTTCAGCTCAATCCTAAATATTGCCGATGGGTTGAATCAGCGACGTATGATGGTGTCGACCGAAAATGGCGTATCGAGGCTACGAATACATTATCGAATGAGGTCGAGGTGTATATCGCCAAGTTCTTGGTGATTGCGTCCGGAGAAAATAGCGAGGGGTTAATCCCTGAAGTACCAGGATTAGAAAGTTTTAGAGGAGAGAAAACACATTCTAGTCAGTATAAATCAGGGCAGGAATATCGTGACAAGGATGTGTTGGTTGTTGGATGTGGGAACTCTGGCATGGAGATCGCTTATGATCTCTCAAACTTTGGAGCAAAGACGTCCATAGTTGTTCGGAGTCCGGTAACTTCTCTATAACGTGCTCCCTTATTGCATGCAATGGTTTTTGCTTTCTCTGCATGCACACTTTGTTTGATTAATCTCTCTCTCCTTCATATTAATTAATGAATACTACTTTGCTAACAATAGCGTTTTTCATTATTGCTTGCAATTAATAGTTACAACTTTGCTAACAATAGCGTTCTTCCTTATTGTATGCATCGTTTTTGCCTTCTCTTCTCTTGTAATATGATTTGCTGGCGCAACACCAGCAAATGGTGATGAGAAAATTTTTGAAGCAGTGGATTTTTGAATCAGCGAAGCAGTGGCCAATCACATCGTGCCACAATCTCTTGTTCAAAAAGCATTTCTGGGTTTGTACGAAAACAACAGGAGATTGTGGCGCCATGTGATTGGCCACTGCTTCGCTACTTCAAAAATTTTCTTAATGGTGATAGCCCGAACACCCAAACCCAAAGTGTTGTGGACCCACCTCCGCATATGGAGGTGATTATTGCGCCAACACTTTTTGATGGCGCAATGTGCTCAAAGACATCTTTTAAGCGAAAATCTTTTCAACCAATGTACGGATGTTTGGCAAATCCCTAGGTAGACCCGTAGATAAAAAATCTACCCCATTGGGTGATTTATATCCATTGGATTTGAGTCTTTTTCATGGGTTATTTTAGCCCTGGGATTTGAGATCCAATGGCTAGAAATCACCAACCAGGTTGGTTTTGTCTGTAGATACACCTGGGGATGGGCCAAACATCCTACCAGATGATCTGATCTTCAACGTTGCATTTTGGACCAGTTTCCATATATTTTTTGACCGTTGATTAGGATACTACAAATCAATGGTTACGATGGCCTAATTTTATCATCCATTGATCTGCACCTTGCATGTGTAGACATGCACGGGGTGGGTGGGGATGACAGAATTCTACCTTCCATTTGTCCATCTGATCTATATGCTTCCTCTTCTTATCCTGTGTTGTGGAAAGTGTCAAGGTCAGGATTAGGGGACACAAAATTTCACACCAATTTTGATGTACCCACGTGGAAGATAAATCAATGGCAGATTTTTGGAGAGGATTATCTACTTACCACATAGACGAGTAAAACTTCTGTCACAATCGGATTGCAAATTACGCAAACACAGCCAATGAGTTCTTGGCACGTACACCTAAAAAGCAAAAGCAATGGTACGTTGCAAAGTACTTGTGTACGTGGCAGAGAACTCATTGGCTTGTGATTGTGTGATTTACAATTTGGTGCGATAGAAGTTTTACTCCCACAGAGACCATCCTCATCATTAAAAATTATACGGGTAGGGCTGAGGGGACCCCTTTTTTTCTGACCCTTCTTGGGTTTCGTGTGCTCCGCTGTGGATTTCAAGAGTCCAACCGTAGTTGTCAGCGTGAGCTGGCCTCACTTTTTGGGGGCGCTGACAACTACCATTGGATTCTTGAGATCCACGCCGAGCACATGAACACTGAGAGGGGTCAGAAAAGGGAGTCCTCGGAGCCTGAGCCGTTATTATATTGGCCCAATTTTTTGAGTAAAACTTCTGTCACAATCGGATTGCAAATCACATAAACACAGCCAATGAGTTCCCACGTACACCTAAAAAGCAAAAGCACATGGGTATGTTGCAAAAGCACTTGTCTACGTGCCGAGAACTCATTGGCTTGTGATTGTGTGATTTACAATTTCGTGTGATAGAAGTTTTATTCCAATTTTTTGGTGTGAAATTTTTTGTCCCCTGATCCTGAGCGGGGTGGAAAAGTGAGGGGACTATTTCTCTCCGTAGACAGAAGAGAGAAGTCGGGGTTTCTTCTGCGGCAGATGAGGTAGCAACCTGGTAGGATCTACCATGGTTTGATAAAAAAAAAAAAAAAAAAAAAAGCTGTTATAGCTGTTATAATGAAAGTAACGGCTATTATAACGGTAACGTTTTTATTTCTGATTTAACGTTATTTTAATTTAATGGCTACAATGGAATTAAAATTCACTATTTTGAAATTCTAATTTAAAATCCATTTTAAACTGTCCAAATAACGTCCGTTTAATCCATTATAAACCTGTTATAAAACCGTTATTACAGATATAATAAAAATATTATATATGAATGTAATAAAAATATTACGTTATTCTTTTTCCGTTAAAATGTCAGGGGGTTGTCTGTTACACCTTTGTAACAGTCCATTTTAAACCTTGGGATCCACGTCCACCTACCTTCTCCTTATGGCACTTTCAGCAGCTTATTGTAGCGAGTGACTCCGCTGATTGCATCCAATCTGAACCACGTGGCACATTCTGAAGAGAACACTAACCGTATGGATGTTTGGCCAATCACTATGTGGACCTCCAAACCATAAATAAATTTGATCGCTGATTTCCAAGCCTTGGATTGAAGTTATTTTCATGGGTTGATTTTAACCGTATGAATTTGAGCATTATTTGGGTACAAAGATCAAACGGTTTCAAATCCATAAGCAGGCTGCTTTTTGGTTTGTAGATTCACCTAGTGATTGGCCAAACATCCATACGGTCAGTGTACTCTTAAGAATGTGCTACGTGGCTCTTATTGGTTGCAGTCAGCGGCGTCACTGACTTCACTGTCATCGAAGGTTTACTCGTTGGCGTCCACCATGTGGAAAAGCGAAGCACGTTTCTTACACGTGGTAGAGGTTGTTTCTAATTGTTAGAAGAAGAAAAATTGCTTAACCGTATAAGCCACGTGGCACACTCTTCCAGATCTACCCGTCGATGCACTTTCGATTCTAATAGTCTACAATAATCTTGTTCTTGGCATAGCTTCATGTGCTCAACAAAGAGATGGTGTACATGGGGATGCGCTTGCTGAAATTCTTTCCATGCCATGTGGTGGACACACTAGTCATGATGCTTGCGAGATTGAGATATGGAGATTTGAGCAAGTATGGGCTCCTTCGGCCTGAGGGCGGGCCATTCTACCTCAAAGCAACAACTGGTAGACCTCCGGTTATAGATGTTGGGACTGTGCAGAAGATCCAAACCGGAGGGATTAAGGTATTCAGATATTAATCAGTACTTCGAACCTTGATGGAGATCCATTGATCTATGCGATTTTCTTGCTTACTCACACTCAAATTACTTGATGATTAATAGGTTTTTCCAGCTATATCGAGCATAAACGAGGACGAGGTGTTGTTCGAGAGTGGAAAGAAGCATCGGTTTGACGCCATTATCTTTTCTACCGGCTATAAAAGCACAGCTAGCAATTGGCTTAAGGTAATTAATCTTTGCCTAGTAGGAAAAAAAATTCAAAAAATAGAAAACGTAGTTAATCTATGTGGTCTTTTTACAGACGTTAATGGGCCGGGTATTCATGGGTTCGATTTTGTTTGAACCCAGCCCAGAAAATGAGTACCTAGGCCCAAGCCAGTCTTATGACAGGTCTAATGAAATCTAGCCTAAAACTGTCCAAGAATGGGCATATTAGGACAGGCCATTAGATTTGGGCTGGGCCTAAGCTCATTTTCTAGTGGGCCTTAAGATTAAAATCACTCCCAATGTTCCTGCACCACTAGTCACCCCAAACCTTGCTTATAGTATGTCATCGTAATGGCCGATCTGACCAACTCATTAACAGTCCTGGGATCTTTTATAAGTTTTAGGGTGCGGTTGGTAGCACGTCTTTGACCCCTGTCTTTGCCGAAGGTACGTGCCTTCATCGATAACAAGTGTTTGAGTCACACCAAGGCGCACACCTTCGAAGACATAGTGGACCTTGAGGATGTGCGAAAGTAAACCTTCGAAGGTTCATCCTCCACCACTATTGGGCTACGCCCACCTAATGTGTGGCCCAGTTGACATATATAACACATGTATGATCTGTCAACACCCCTCTATTATGTGGGACGCATGTATGACCCACCAATTTTCATTCTTATGTAAGGCCTACATGATTTATCTACCCCGTTAACATGTGAGGCTCACATGATCTATCAACTATAGTTATTATGTGCGGCCCGCTCTAGTTATGGTGGGCCCATATGATCTATCATCCTTCGTCCTTATGTGGGGCGTACACAACCTATCAACCCATCATTATGTGGGTTCACATAATCTATCAAACTCCTGCTATTATGTGTGGCCCACACGATTCCAAGATGTGCATCTCCATCTATCAAACTTTGTTCTTAAATAGAACCAAAAATCAATCTTGACCTTTAAAGGTACGCACCTTGAAGACGTAGACTTTCAAGATGCACATCTTCAGCTAAAGACGCACCACCACAGCCTTAGTGCAATTGATGTCCAGTTAAGTCAGACAAAATTCGTGGTGCTGCACACTCATGACTTGCCACCTATATACTCAAGGAAAATGGTTATAATATGGAGTGGTGTTTCCTTAGGAATTTGTTCTATGTTATCTTACAGGACTACAGTTACATATTTAACAAGGACGGGATGCCGAAAAATAGTTTCCCAGATCATTGGAAGGGGGAAAACGGCTTATATTGTGCTGGGCTGTCGAGAAGAGGATTGGCAGGCATATCAATGGATGCTAAATCCATAGCGGATGACATTATGATGATTATAAGCATGAAAGGAAAAAAAGCTCTATAGTAATCAATGTGTGAACAATAATCATTAGATTTACACAGTTTAACATTCTGTGATGCAATTTACTTCTAATTTTATGCTTGTGAGATGTATGGGATGTCGAAGGCAAGGCTAGTGACTGGAGTGAAGTCGTAACAAGGTAGTCGTACTGGAAGGTGCGGCTGGATCACCTCCTTTTCAAGGAGAGCTAATGCTTGCTAGGTATTTTGACTAGTCCTACTGCAATAGGACATTAATAGGAATTGCTTTCTTTTCTGGATAAGCAAGTGGATGAGGGTTATCCAAACACACCCCTAGAAAACAAAAAAATGAGAAACTGGCAAACCAAAAAATGAGATATACATAGTTCACTCGATGTGGGTTATATCCACGGAGATATTGCTACCAATTCACTAATAAGAACGAGAGATCACCAATAAAGGGAACAAACCTCATCTTCATTTTACAAGAGTAACAATAAAGAAACCTCCAAGCCCAAACTGTCAAATTTTCCTCACTCAGCATTACCCAAATTTTCTCAAAGATGACTTTAAATAGAAATCGTAAATCCATAAACTAATAAAGATGCTTGGATCTGATCTCATAATGCATGGACCAGATTAATCCAAGGGATTACAATTTCATATATAAAGAGAACTACCCCTAGCACCCCCACCCCCAATCAAGGAAAGGTACCATACATGGCTGGGCTTCACAATCCCATCATCGAGGTCAAGTTTGAATCCAGGTCCTGTGGTAGCTCCTAACGATTTAACCAAGGCATGTTTGTTAAACTTAAATTTCAGCGATTAATTAAAATTAATTTTAAGTGTTGAAAGCTTAAAGTTCTGAATTTTCAGTGATTTCTGTTGTTTCGTAAAAGTTCTTATTTTTGAAAATAACTTGGCCTCCGGTACTCGAATTTCCAAAGATAGCATATGCTAATGGGGTGTCTCGGGAGATCTACATGATGATCAATCAATCTAAAGATTCATTGTCGCATTTCATATGCAAAAGAAATCGTCTCAGTGCTCAAATCATAATTTTTAGTAATTTTCTGTTATGTGAAATAGTTTGTTATTTTTTGTTCAGATTTGTTTTTGGGAAATCTTAGTTTAGAAGATTACATTCAATTTAAGAGTTTCACCAGAATTAGGATTTTTGCTATTTTTAGTAAGTTTTCTAATTTTATTCAAATTAGGCCAGGTTTCTATTTTCTATTTAAGCTTGGTTATGTTACGAATTGAAGGAATAACGAAATTTTGAGTTGTCTCTTTGGGTTCTTTTTTTCTTTTGCTAAATGCTTGAGTATAGTAAAGAGAGAATGAATGTACATGGAGGAGAAATGATGCTAAGCTATGAAAAAGTGGAGAAAATCAGGTGACAAAGCGATA
Organism: Euptelea pleiosperma; assembly: GCA_035048495.1. NCBI lineage: Eukaryota > Viridiplantae > Streptophyta > Magnoliopsida > Ranunculales > Eupteleaceae > Euptelea > Euptelea pleiosperma. Next base: position 28,192,425 of record CM068552.1, read on the forward strand.
GTAAGTCAAGAACGAGACATCCAAGGACAATGGGAAAGAAAGTCTATCATCCCAGCTATGTCGTGTCCCACTCGGAAGATTCACCAGCATTAGCACACCGATCGGCTCCAAAATTGACCTCTCTCCATGTGTGAGAAAGTCTACTAAAAGGCTATAGAAGCCCCTTCGACAATGGCGTGGCATTCTGAAAGGTAATTGGTGACTACTCCAAGACCCTCGATGAACACACCCTTAACCGTTCCATTAGAATCTTTGATCAGCACTCCCAAGCCTCCAATACCCGGGTTGCCATGTGAGCAACCATCACAATTTATTTTAGTTATGCCAAGAGGACATGATTTCCACCAGCAAGCCTTGATGGATGGAGATCTCCTTGGAAGAATTGGTAGACCAAAGAGAATGAATGCAAATCGATCCGAGGATGTGGGACCAAGCTTCAACCTGACGGCAATATCTCTAATAGACGTGATGGCCCAAGCAGTGATTGTTTTAACTGAAATAGCAATGTCGTCGAAGATAGTACTGTTGCGGTGTTTCCAAATGGCCACGAGAGTTGGAGACTACCGCCAGACGCAATTAGAGATCCAACTTTGAACATTAAACATATCGAAAAGACGAAACCAAACATGTTGAGCAAAGGTATATTCAAAGAAGAGATGATGTACTGTCTCTTGACAAGATTTGCACATTGGGCATATAGAGGCAAGCTTGTAACCTTGACGGATGAGAGAATCATCAGTGGCAATAGCTCCGTGAAAGTCTTCCATTAGAGACTTGCAAATCTAGGATGAATACCGCATTTCCAAACCCAACTGGACTAATACACTTCGGAGTGTTTCTTATAGAGAAACAACACGACTTAGTGAAGTCGGTTAGAAGGTTGTAGAATAATTTAGAATATTAAACATTATGTAAATACTAGAAATATGGTAAAAGGTAGAATGGTTTAGAATATTTTAGAATATTCTAGGATAAATATCAAAAAGAATACTCTAGATCGAATGTCGGTTGATGAAGGTCGGTTAACCACCTCTATAAATAAAGGATGGATGAGTAGGTTTGTGTATAAAAAAATTCAAGTGGGTGACTTAATTGTAAGTCAATACAAGTGTGTGAGTGTGTGTGTCCTACAAAGTTGTAGATTATTGTGTGTTGAGCAGTTCTGTAACGGTTCGGTCCGATCTCAGTTCTCTACAAGTGGTATCAGAGCCACATTCGGTTCGAGTTGCGGGTTCAAGGTGAGGCTTAGGCGACGATCGAGGATCGTAAAGTTGTGATGCCGGGGAGCACGTAATAGATTGGCAACTTAGGCGACGATCAAGGATTGTGAAGTCGTAGTGCTCGAGGATTGGAAGGTGATCTTGAATAATACAGTTGCTCCGGGAGTGACCAAGGTTCTGTTGGAGGTCGCGTAGATATGGTGAAGGAGTCGTCACGCTGCCGATGTTACCACAAGATCAAGAGTATAACATGGCAGACATTTCGAGTATGTTGAATAGGATCGAGAAGCTCAACAACAATAATTACAACTACTTGAATTCATATATGGAGTCGTATCTCCAAGGACAAGACGTATGGGAGACCGTTACAGGAGGCGATGTTGTCCCACCAAAAAATGCAGGAGAGCTATGGAAGTGGAAGATCCGAACATGAAAAGCCTTGTATGTCATCAAGGCATCCATACAGAAGGACTTGGAGTACATTCAAGAAGCGAAGACTCTAAAGTGCATTATTTTTGCATGCTAATGACGTTCGGCTGCAATTCTTGGAGAATGCGATCAGCATGATTACGCAAGGTGCTGGCAGCAAGGGTGTGTCTTGAGGAGCACCAGACGGCCTGCAACACCATGGAGTGGTTGCTAAATTAGTGCTTGCTCCGGCCAGTGGTGGTAAGTGGCGGCCCTAATGGTGGAGGCGGCGCTTGGAGAAGATGGTGGCGGCTTTGAAATGGAAAATGGAGGAATCGTGGAAATAGGGGTGATAGATCACGTCCTTGGGATAATAACGGTTATAGAAACCGTTGAAGAAGAAGAAGCACACCGGTGAGGGCGCACTAGTCCAATAGAGGTGCCAAGCTTTAGAGCGACGGCTAGGAGATAGCTTTTGAGAGATAGAGAAGAGTTGAGATGAGGACGGCTGGGGGAAGAGTGAAAAAGTCCAGGTTTTTTGTGTTCGGCTAGAATTTTTGAAGAGAAAAGAGAGGCTGCGCTCCCTCCAATTGATTCCACCCCTTGATCTTATCTCTTTCCTTCTTTTAATGGAGAGGGTGAGATGGACTAACGTGTCAAGATGTAGAATGGATCCTAGACCGTAGGATTAAAGGGATGAAAGTATGGTTGGAATGAGAGATTGTGAGGGGAAAGGAGGTGAGCCGATCACGCCTTTGATGACGCTTCTAACCTTTATGCATGTTCAGCCCACAGCCGTTAGATTTGTTTGGCCCATTTCAATCTCCACCATCCACAGTTTTTGGCCCTTCAAAACTTTTCTTTAACGTGTTTGAGGCTTCTCTTCTTTTGGCAACTTTCTTTGTTGATTTTCATCCACTTTAATGCCTTATTAAAATGGTTCTTCTCTTATGAACTATTTCAGCAACTTTCTTTGTAAATATATTTCCTCAATAAATTAAGGGGTAATTCTATTTGCACCCCACAAATTCTATAAGCACCCAACTATTTCTTCTCTTGGACGAAAATGCCCTCCCTTATAAGGGAAGGAATGAAAAAAAGCACCCCATTTTCTCCTTTCTCTCTTCTCTTCCCCTCTTCCCTTGACGCCGGTGACCTCGTCCCTCTTCCCTTGACGCCGGCAACCTCTTCCCTCTTCCCTCTCCACGCTTATACTAGAAGACACTTCAGTCGACGCCCACGTCCTCTCTCCAACGTTAAAGGGAATCATCAAATGGTTGAGGTAAGAACAACTCCAACATTGTCCTCATTCCACATCTTTCAGATGAAGATGTTCAAAGTCAAGGTTTTAAAGCAAAAACCTTTGATTGATGATTGATGATTTCATTGGGCGAAACGCTGAAATTTCGATTTTGTTGAGGACCGAAATCCCCGAAATATAGCTTTTTAATTAAAATTTCGGCCGAAATATCGGTTTTGGACCTCACCGAAATGGTTACAAAACCAAAATGGTTATCAAAACCGAAGTTTAAAACCTTGTTCATACAATGGAGGCCATCCTCACAAACCTCACTTTATTCCAACATTCTTAGACTAATGTAAGTGAAGTCAAATTTTAAAAACTCACACCATCCAATGAAATCATCAATCATTATGAATACAAGTAAGGTGGGGGATAGTTTACAACTAATCACAGGGCTGTCAATTGATAGTCGAAAATCCGAATACAAGCAAAGTGTTGATTTATTAGGAAATCAACACCTCTCTAATAAATGATCTTATGCTTATTGTGTTGAATATATTATTGTAGGAAATGGCACTTGTCAGTGAAGAAGTAGAACCATTTGAAAATTTAGATTTGACGGGTCAATTTACAACTAATACGATATGTTCAGTGCAATTAAATCTACTCTTTTTTATTAGAATAAATATTCATGTATTGCAATTTGATTTTTAGGTTTTCAACAGTCGTGATGACATGATCAAATGGGTTAGAGACATTGGAAAATCAGTTGGTTCTATTATTGTTATAAAGAGAGCAGATATTGGTGTTTGCAAGAGGACTCCTAGAACTACTTTTGCTTCTGAGAGGGGTGGAAAGTACAGGGATGCTAGAAAAGTAATACTAAAAGAGAAAGTTCCAGTTCGACACACTAGAACAAAAAGGTGTGGGTGTCATTTCATACTAAAAGGTATAAAGATGCCTATAGATGATCAGTGGATGATTCAAGTGGTATATGGCTTCTACAACCATGCACTTGCATATCAGTTTGAGGGTCATTCATTTGTTGGGAGGCTCAACAATGATGAAAAGCAAATGTTGGCAGATATGGCAAAAAGTTGTGTTAAGCCATGGTCGATTCTTAATGTCCTGAAAGGGAGAGACCCCAACAATGCATCGACAATGAAAATAATTTACAATGCCCGAGTGATTTTTAGACGTATTGAAGCTGTTGGAAGAACCATTTGAAAATTTAGATTTGACGGGTCAATTTACAACTAATACGATATGTTCAGTGCAATTAAATCTACTCTTTTTTGTTAGAATAAATATTCATGTATTGCAATTTGATTTTTAGGTTTTCAACAGTCGTGATGACATGATCAAATGGGTTAGAGACATTGGAAAATCAGTTGGTTCTATTATTGTTATAAAGAGAGCAGATATTGGTGTTTGCAAGAGGACTCCTAGAACTACTTTTGCTTCTGAGAGGGGTGGAAAGTACAGGGATGCTAGAAAAGTAACACTAAAAGAGAAAGTTCCAGTTCGACACACTAGAACAAAAAGGTGTAGGTGTCCTTTCATACTAAAAGGTATAAAGATGCCTATAGATGATCAGTGGATGATTCAAGTGGTATATGGCTTCTACAACCATGCACTTGCATATCAGTTTGAGGGTCATTCATTTGTTGGGAGGCTCAACAATGATGAAAAGCAAATGTTGGCAGATATGGCAAAAAGTTGTGTTAAGCCATGGTCGATTCTTAATGTCCTGAAAGGGAGAGACCCCAACAATGCATCGACAATGAAAATAATTTACAATGCCCGAGTGATTTTTAGACGTATTGAAGCTGTTTGAAGAACTGAAATGCAACAATTGATGAAGAAGTTGGAAGAATATTAGCATGTGGAAAGGCATAGGAATTCTGATACGTTCCTGGTTACAGATTTACTCTGGGCACATCCAGACTGCATACAACTCGCCAATTGTTTCCCCATTGTGTGGCTTATGGATTGTACCTACAAAACAAATAGGTATAGGTTGCCATTGTTAGAGATTGTTGGGGTCACATCGACAATTATGACATACTCCATTGCTTTTGGTTACCTTCAGGCCGAGAAAGAAGAAAACTTTGTTTGGGCGTTGGAAAATTTGAAGTCAGTTCTCAACTCTGAAGCCCTCCCCTCAATTATTGCGACAGATAGAGTGTTGGCTCTAATGAATGCATGTAAGAGAGTATTCCCAGAAACACGAAACTTTCTATGTCATTTTCATGTATCGAGGAATATATTATCAAGGTGCAAAAAAATGTTTACAAGGAAAGAGACATGGGATCAATTTATCTCAAAGTGGAATGACTTAGTTTTGTCTTCTACAGAGGAGGACTACAAAGATCGGCTAGATTCATTTGAGATCGAGTTCTCACAGTACTCAAATGCTGTAAGATACGTGAAGGAAAATTAGTTGACATAATACAAATAGTGTTTTGTGGCAACATGGACAGATCAGTACATCCACTTTGTAAATACCACGACCAACAGAGCTGAGAGTGCCCATGCCAAACTAAAGAGACATCTAATAACATCGCAAGGCAAATTTGATTCGTCGTGGGATACCATCAACTCTTTGCTGGAGTTGCAACATGTTGAGATTAATGCCACATTTGAGAGAAGCTTCAACATTGTGAAGCATAAGTATAGAGTGGCGGTCTGTAAGGAGCTGACGGGTTTTGTTTCTTTAGATGTACTAGAATTAATAGTTAATGAAGCAAAGCGAGCTGAGTCATGTGGCCCAGATGATCTCCAGGCTTGTGGCTGTGTTATCTGATGCACGCATGGGTTACCATGAGCACATGAGATTGCCGTATATAAGCGCGAACACCGTCCCATTCTTTTGTCTTCTATCCATTTCCACTGGATGAAGCTTTCCAATGTACCCACAGTGACCATAGACGAGGTTCTAGAATGTGGTCCCCTAGTGCAGCAGTTCATTGAAAAATATGACAAGTGTAGTAAGAGTGGTAGAAATGAACTATTCAGAAAGCTGAAAGATATCGTGAACCCTGCTTCCACTTTATTACTTGAGCCGAAGGAGAAGATCAAGACTCGGGGCAGGCCAAGAACGTCATCGGCAAAGAGACTTGCATAGGCAGAATCATCTATGAAGAGAGATCCTTCAGCTTTTGAGATTCTGTCAATTGAAGATAAGCTATCACAGACTCAGGCACAGAGAAAAAAATTAGCAATAAAAGGAAGCATATTCGCACTAGATCTGGCCAAGAGAATCCCTCCTTTGACGAGAGTCCATTCTTGGGCGATTTGCCTCTAGGGTTGGAGGATTACATATTACAAGTCAAAGATGTTCGTAGCGATGAGAATTGTGGGTTTCGAGCAGTGGCGGCACTTATGGGTATGGGTGAAGATGAATGGCCTACGGTCAGAAGAGATATGATTGCCGAGTTGCAAGTTCATGCCGATTATTATGCCAAACTATACAGAAGCCAACAGACCGTCAATGAACTCATACAATCTTTGGATTATTTTGAGATCTTTCCGCCGACAAAGTGTTGGATGACCTTGCCCGAAATGGGTCATATCATTGCAAGTTGTTATAATGTTGTGTTGCTTCACTTTTCGACTAGGTTGTGCTTGACATATCTGTCATTGCTTTCACCACTCGAACCACTCATGCAATGGAAGATAATAGCGATAGCCTTCGTTAATAACAATCATTTTGTTCAACTTTTGATGTGCGATAACTGTCCAATACCAAATGTTGCTGTCAATTGGACAAGACATGTCGACCCTATAGCTGTCGGATGGAGAGATGGGTATGAGGATAGGATGCAGAAGTTTGGAGAAATAGTTGGTCCAGATGTTGCAACGTCAGAGGTTCCGATCGTTGTGGATGACTGACAGTACATAGATACACAATACATATATAGTTCTGTATATACATAGTACGTAGGCTTGGGAGCCATCTTTTGTAGGCTTTTAAGCCATCTTTTTGTAGGCTTGGGAGCCATCTTTTGTAGGCTTTTAAGCCATTTTTTTGTAGGCTTGGGAGCCATCTTTTGTAGGCTTTTCAGCCATCTTTTTGTAGACTTGTGAGCCATCTTTTTGTAGGCTTATGGGCCATCAATAGCAAATGAAAATACTATTCTCTTTTTTGGTTGTTTTAATTCCTCTCAGTACTACTTTGCTGTCTTGGTTGAAAATTTACCCATTGCCTAAATTTGAAAATTAGATGGTGTTTGAGTGCAAGCCCTTGCAAAAGTTACTTGGGGTGGTTAAACTAATGTAAGTAACCAATGAAGATATTTCAGAGGGGTTAAGCCACAATGTCCTTCAAGATGTAGAATAGGACATCAACTAACCACCCCTGTATTCACAATCAATGAACAAGGAAAAGAATAACTCATTAAAGAGAAGTAGTTTACCATTGCTAACAAGTAAAATTTATATTGTAAAAAGGTAAGTAGAGGAGCAAAAGGAGAAAGGAGATAAATAAAAAGGGGGGAAATGAAAAAATTAATTGGTTCAATTGCTTTGCACGTAAGCTCCCCGGTTGTCAATGTCCCAGTCTTATCAATGCAATAGTGTGACAAGATGCTAGAAAATAGATGCAAGCATGGGTATCCAACTCAACATGCAATATTCCCTATAAATACAAAGAATGCATTGTCATGAGTATGGGAAGAGTTTGGACTCTACCACAAAATAGATGCAAGCATGGGTAAGAAGCCGTGGACACCATAGTGCCCATGGCCAAAGAAGCCGTGGTCACTTTAGTGCCCACGATTTCTGAGGCCGTGTAGGCAAAAAAAAAAAAAATTTCTTTCTGACTTCAAATCAGGCCGTGGGTATTATAGAACCATACCCATGCTTGCATTGGAGTCATTTTAACCTGATTAGTGATTTATAAGCTTTCGATGGACTATTAACATGATTAGTGATTTCTAAGCATTGGATTGGAGTCATTTTAAACTGATTAGTGATTTCTAAGCTTTCGGTGGTAAACTGATTAGTGATTTCTAAGCATTGGATTGGAGTCATTTTCACGGGTTTTAACAATGGGAATTTGAGATTATTGACCATTATTTGGGATACAAAGATTGAAAGGTTTGAATTCACTAATCAGGCTAATTTAAGAATAATGACAACCATAAAAAGCCATGTAAAACGACAAGTGTTGCACAAGAGATGCTCCAACTATAGGGATATAGTCAACCATATATACCAAATTCAAAAAAAAATATAGCCAAAGTAGACTAAGTTTGTTGGAATCATCCATAGTTTTGAGTTGGATATCTTAAAAATACAAGAAAATGGATATCATCCTAACTTAAAAATACAAAAAAGGATGTCTCATCTTCTTCTCTCTCTCTCTCTCTCTCATCTTCTTCTCCTTCTTTTAGAGTCATTTCTCTTGGCACTACTTGAACCCTCTCTAGCATCATGACCTCCGAGAATCGCTTTGACCTATCTTGTTCTCTCTTTCATCATCTCAACCGTATCATTGGAGTCCGCCTGGTCAAGGATCTGCAACGCTTGCTCAACTCTCTTTGGATATACCATCTCTTTATGTGTGTCATAGCTTCTTTGATTATCTGGGTTCTGGATGATAACGTGGGAAATGCTTCGGAACCACGATAGATAATCCTTTTTACATTCCCAAGGATTCACGACCCGAGGTCCAAGTCGCTTCGTCCGTAAGGTGTGATCAGGCCATTCGTCCCAGTATTGATCCAGCACATAGTACACCAACCTATATTGAGAGGAGATGCGTCCTCGGTCGGCTCGAATGGGCATATATGGTTCTGGAGGGATTGACTGCACATGACCAAACTGTTGAAGAACCCGATTTGGGTGGTACGGTTCAATGACTTCAAAGCTTCTAAGGCATCCACAAAAGTATGCAATAAGTAGAAAGGGGTAATGATTCCTCTTTTCTCGGTAGGGCTCCCATATGACCTACAATACAAATGAAAATATATCAGGTTAAAGAAGTAATAATTAAAATAAAATAATATATTGTAACTTACCTCACTCGCCTCCAAAGAGTCAAGTGCCTCTCGAAGCACTACCACATTGCCGGATGCAGCTCCACTTGTTAATGTAGGAAGCCAACGACTAATTCTGGGATTGCCTACTTTGTACGTTAAATCGGGATTACCCCTTGTGAAGGGAAAGTATTCGTACACCCATGCCTACAAAACAACAGTAATGATAAAAATTGACATAGTAATTCGAACTATGTAAGAAAAGTAATTTGAAAGTATACCTCTAGTAGTGTCACAGAGCCAGCAATCTGCTTGACTCCACACCTAGATGTTAATCCCAATTGTCTATAAAGAAATGCAAGTGTAGCTGCCCCCCATGCATATTCTTGTACTTCATCGAGGTTCTGCAATACCTGAAGGTACACCACCGGTACCTTGGACCCACTCTTGTCACAGAAGATAGAACAACCGAGCACATAGAGAAGGAATGCCCTTACTGTATAATCTATTTCCTCTTTCGTGGCGGCTTTGGTTCTGTTACGCCCTTGAAAATTATCACGTAACCAGCGCATCTTATTATGCATCCCGTGTTAAAATTTAGCTCTGCTATGGCTTTTTCCCTTTCAACTCCCAACGTTTTCACAAGCAGTTTAGCAGCCTCGCCAATAATCAAACTTAATTTCTCACACATCATCGCACGGCAATGAACGGGCATACCCATAATATGGGACACGTCATCCAATGTGATGGTCATCTCACCAAATGGGAGATGAAAGGTATTGGTCTCGGGTTGCCATCTCTCGACAAACGCCAATATTATTGCGTTGTTTACTCTTTTATATAAATAAGTGACCAAATTGACTAACCTTGAATTTTCTACTCTACTTTAAAACCAACGTCTCTCTTCTGTCCAATCCCAACCCAATAATTTTGACGTGTGTTGAATACATTTCAGTGGGGGCCATTCCTACAAATGATTAAATGTATCAAAAGTAAACATTATCAACACAAGATGAATAATAGATTCAGTATATCTATCGATATTTACCTTGTTTTTCCATATATCATGTGCTACATGAGTTTTAAAACTTTTCAATACTAATGGATCTACCGGACCTCCGGGGTATACTTTACCTGCTTCTTCATCTTCAGACTCTTCATCAACTTCTTCTTCTTGCTCAAAGTGCTCTTCTTGTTGTTGATCGTCTTCTACCTCATACTGTTCTTCTTGTTCTTGATCGTCTTCTTGCTCATATTGTTCTTCTTGTTGCTGATCATCTTCTTCTTCGTGTTCTTCAATTTGAGGTTGTCGTGGTGGATTACGACGTCTTCTTTCAGACGCCGTCGGTGGAAGCCGTCTAGTCGAGGTGGATGTACTGCTTTCCCCTTGCTTATCAACAAGACGTCGAGATCGACGCATTATACCTACATTAATAGATTAAGACACACACAATCAGTTTTAGTCATTTCACTATTTTACTTAAAATTACCAATCCTAAATTCTAAATATGAATAAATAAATGCCCTCTTAACCTAAAATCTCACAATAACGAAGCTAAATCCTACCCAAATCCTAATTACCAAATAAATTTGACAAAAGTTATATCAAAATTTAACAAAATTATAACTTTCCGAGATTGAAAAAAGAGAATCTACATTTAAAATTAACTCTTTAACCCTAAAAGCAAACAAGATTTTTCAAAATCTGGGGTATGCAAACAAGAGATATAAATAAAATATAAATTTATTAACAACAACTGATTTGTGTTGTAATAAACCCTTATTTTAGCAGTATCAAAAAGATCAAAAGAACAAATAAGGATGACTCGAACCTCTTTTGAATTGTTCCATTGTTTATTTTGCAAGTGGGAGACGGAGACGACGACAATGGAGGAGGTGAACGACTGCAGCGTCGACTTGCGCATTTCTTATCGTCGATACTTCTCACCCTAACAAACCCAATGAGAAAGGGAAGAGAGAAAGGGAGAAAGGGAGAAGAAGGAAGAGAGAAAGGGGAAAATGGGGTGCTTTTTTTCATTCCCTCCCTTATAAGGGAGGACATTTTCGTCCAAAAGAGGCATGGATTGGGTGCTTTTGGAATTCGTGGGGTGCAAATAGAATTACCCTAAATTAATGTCAATCTTTTAGCCCTTCATTTGAAATGCATTCATTGTCCAACGATGATATCCATCATCACGCTTGCCTTGTGTGGGTTCTTTATCTTGTTTACAATGCCTCACACACTAGACTTTCTTTTCTTCACCGTATTATCTTTGATTATACAGTTGGACGATCATTTAATGCTCACCATCCTTTTCACTCACAATCGTCAATTTAGAAATCATGCGGCCATTTGATGGAGAATTAGGATTATGGGCCGTTGGATAAGAGGTCTAAAGGTTGGAGAATTAGTGGGGGTTTAATGGTTAAGATGAGAGATGCTTGATCGGATGGATGATCAGGTAAGATTGATGACGATCAGATGGTTAGGAGAATCTAATGGGCAGGATTCTAGATGGAGGAAATGGGGAGTGATGATCGGCCAAGGTGTAGAATGATACTAGCCATAGGATAGAGTGATTGTGAAGGGAGAGATGATCGGATGATTGAGATTTTAGAGTAGAGAGAGTATGAGGTTTGAGAGAGAGGAGAGAGGAGAGAGAGATCATTACAAAAATAAAGAGAAAATGCTAGCAGAGGTTCTTGAACCTTGGTCTCTGACTTGGTCTTCTACATGCTTTACCAACTGAGCAAGTCCTCATCTTGTGTTCGTTGATAAGCTTTAATCTCCTTGGTCTCTTCTTTGAGGGTTTGTCTCTCCTTCTCTCTTGGTCGTCTCTCGACTCTTTCGATCCTCCAGCTCTTCCCGTCTTTGGCCTACATCTTCTTATCCTCAGCCTGTTGGCTCTTGAGCTTGGGTCCTAGACTTTGAAAATTGATTGTGGGCCCGCATTCCATTAGAATCTTCCGATTGGTGCTCCTACGATAGAAAAATTATATAATGAGACTTCTACAAAACGGCTTCGCATGTAGGTCAAATAAATGCGTATGAGTGCATGCAAATATACCATTTTGTGCAGAAAGTGTGTTCTACACAATGAGAAACTCTTACATAGAAATATTGATAAATAGAGCAATTTTACGTAGGAGAGTGCGATAACGCTAAAAAGATAATTGCTTAAAATAAGCACTTTTGAGCGAATATCAAGATTCTAGCAATGACAAGGAAGATCGGCAAAAGGCACCTGAAGCAAGACAAACGAAAACCTACTACAGATGCGGTAAGCCAGGGCACTTTGCTCACAATTGTAGATCAAAGATCATGGAGGAAATGTTGTCGAGGTTCGTCCTCATGAGAAGAACCAACATGAAGATAGTGAAGAAGAAGTATGGGATGTCCAAGATTCTTATGCCGTCGTTGAGAAAGGAGAAGAGCACATTGCTCTTAGCACAGTCGTGGAAAGTCTTCCCCAAATCACTGATGTCTACACGGTAAGAAGCTCAAAGAAGGATGAAATCAACTAGGAAACTAACTGGATAGTTGATTCCGGATGCTCACATCACTTGACTGGGAATATGAGTATGTTCTTCAAGCTATGAAAGCATGAAGGAAGTGAAGCTGTTGTCACAACAGACAATACTATGCATCCAGTAGAACACGTGGGTGACCTAGCTATCTCACCCATAAAAGGTGGCTCGAAGGTTTTAGAAAACATATATCACGTACCATGAATGAAGAAGAATTTGGTGTCCGTTTCACAGATCACGACAGCAGGATACCATATTCTTTTTTGCCCGACAGATGTAAAGGTGCTGGCAAATGCTGAAGTTTGTGAAAATACCGTAATGGAGGGAAAGAAGATTAAGAAGCTGTACGTATTGTCTGCCAGTACAACGTATGCCGATAAAACTTGACAACATGAAACATCAGATCTCTGGCATGCTTGACTAGCACACATCAATTATAATCGTTTAAAGGCGATGATGAAGAAGGAGCTGGTACGTGGACTTCCTTGCCTTGAAATGTGTGATGGAGTAGTATGCGCAGGATGCCAATTCAGTAAGGCACACAAGCAAACCTTTGGAGAATCAAAGGTGTGAGCATCAAGACCATTGGAGCTTATTCACTCAGATGTCTTTCGAAGGGTACGGACCCCATCATGCTCAGGTAAACGCTACATGTTTACATTTATAGATGATTATTCTCGATACCTATAGGTATATTTTTTATCAAAGAAGTTCGTTGAGTTCAAGAAACTAGTGGAAAATGAACTCAATCAAAGAATAAGATGTCTGAGGACTGATAATGGCGGAGAATACACGGATCGAGAATTTGATGCTTATTTGAAAGAGCATGGGATCCGCCATCAATTCAATTGTGCAAGCACTCCACAACAAAATGGAGTTACCAAAAGGAAGAATAGACATCTGGGAGAAACACGCCAAAGCATGATGCATGCAAAGAATGTACAGCCGCAGTATTGGGCAGAGTGCATGGCAACTACAGCTCATGTTATCAACAAATTGCCTCAAGCAAAACTTGGGTTTTGGTCACCTTACCAAGTATTGTACAACAAGAAGCTGACAGTTTCACACTTCAAAGTATTTGGGTGTGTTTGCAATGTGTTTGTGTCAGAGCAGCAACACACCAAACTTGAGAAGAAGGCTACAAGGTACATTTTTGTAAGCTATGATCAACAGAAGAAAGGGTGGAGATGCATCGATCCTACTACAAATAAAGTATATGTATCTCTGCACATCGTGTTTGATGAAGCATCATCATGGTGGTCATCTGACAACATAGTGTTGACAGATTCTGAGATTTCAGACACAGGCACTGGATCAACAAGAGACTTCCATTGTGAGTGACTCTAGACCTGAGTCACCAGGATCTGCTACTCGAAGTTCTCAAGTCCTTGGAAGACAAGTGTTCGAAATCACCAAGTCCAAGACTTGCAGATGAGACAATGTCATCACCACCCAGAAATGATGAAAGTAGCTCCGGGGAGAGAGCAAAGAGTTGATCAGGAAGAGACGATACTACCGATAGAAGGTACCATTACCAATAGCTAGGCAGGCCTCAGAAGATCAACAAGGATGAGGAAGCCCAATCCCAAGTACGCAGAAGCTTGTTATGCAAACACTGTGACACCTTCACAGTGTTGTCTACCTCAAGATCAAATAGTTAGAGAGCCAAGTTCGTTTGACGAAGTAAAAGGACTTCCAGTACAGGAGCTCAACAAGTTCGATCTGAACTTGGAGTTTACAACAGAATGTCAGTGTTGAAGGGGGGTGTTGAGAAACAACACTGACTTAGTGAAGGCAGTTAGAAGGTTGTAGAATAATTTAGAATATTAAACATTATGTAAATACTAGAAATACAGTAAAAGGTAGAATGGTTTAGAATATTTTAGAATATTCTAGGAGAAATATGAAAAGGAAAACTCTAGAATGTCAGTTGATGAAGGTCGGTTAACCACCTCTATAAATAGAGGATGGATGAGTGGGTTTGTGTATAAAAAAAAGTCAAGTGAGTGACTCAAGTGTAAGTCAATACAAGTGTGTGAGTGTGTCTTACAAAGTTGTAGATTATTGTGTGTTGAGCGGTTCCCGAAATAAAATACAATTTGGTGTTCTCCAACGGTTCAGTCCGATCAGACTCTCCCAGACGTCAATAACTTTGACTAAGACTCTGGTCTGTCCAATGACTAGGTTTGATCATTATATTTTATTCATTTTAAACATATTCCTATGGCCACTAAGTCACTTACCTTCCTAAGCGAGCATACATGATCTATAACCGACAAATGGGCAATTACTCAGATGACTCATGTCGTCAACCGTTTGATTCTTGTTGTCTCTGTCTTCTAGTATTCACATAGTTGACGAAGTATGCGTACCATAGCATCTTCACCCTACACTGGTGCTCGTAGGAATGGTTACATGAATATTTTTATGTCACACAAAATCTTTGCCAAACATAGAATATGAAAATATTCCTTACAATTAATCTCCCCATTTGGCAATTCCGTGACAAAAGTATTTAATCATATAGAAGGTAAACAAAAATTAATTATAATCCAACCCTCTTACATGATTCACTCACTATCTTACAATCTCTCGGAGATAATCGAACAAATAATATAATAGCTTTTGATCTGTTCCCTGCACATTCTACCAACAACATTTACCATGTAATATCATCGACAATCAATAAATCAATAAAATGCAGTGAATTAATTATGTACATCACAAGTAGAGAAATTGAAAAAAAATGAATAAACAATTTTTCTCCCCCTTAATTTCTCACCCCCTATATCATGCATTGTTTTTACCTCTATGATTTCTCTGCCCCTTTTTTTCACAGAATGACAAAGGTACAAACATATAAGCAGATAATAAGCATGCAATGGATATCATCATGAAAATAGGTGCATAAATAATATATAACAAAATACCAACAGTACCATGTCATACAATGAGATAAAAAGGTTTATACTCTCTAAAACATCAGCAATGAAAAATAAGAGTATAACCACTAAGACAATGAGTTTATCTAAGTACACAAGATCTCAAAGTAGAAAACTACAGATAACTCTAAAGTAGTATCTCTCGAGGAGACTAGGCCTATGGGCTTGTACCATCATGCTGATCTGGACCCTGAAACGGTGGATGATGTCCGAAACCCATCATCGCGAACTGATACTCCATGTATCTCTGCATATCTGTCAGAGTGTCAGTCATCCGGTTGAAACCAGCATCCTGACGCTCCTCCAGTTGACGAAAGCTCTGAGTCGTCCGTTCCTCATGAGATGTTAGTCACTGATCAAACCCAATCATCTTATGGTGGAGAAACTCTAAAGTGTACGGCTCATGCATCTCAGGTGGCTGGACATGCGATGGTTGTGGCTCAGGATGCATCTCTGTATCGGTCTGGTGTGCTCTTGGCTCAGAATCGTCTCCCAAGTCATCATCAAAAAGATCGTCAAAATTTGGAGGAACCTCAGTCACCCTCAAAACCTGAGATGTACTCTTCCGAATAGTAGATGGTCCAATGGGTTCCATGAGAGAACAGACCTCATCTGATGGTGAAATCGGCACATCTAGATGAAGAACAATAGAGCTCACAAGCAGAGGAAAATGAAGACAAGGATGATTAGCCAACTAGCTACCTGCTCTGGCCATGACTCTAAACATGAATCTAGGAAGATCGATAACAAAACCAATACCCAGATGATAGAGTAGCTGAAGATGATAAACGTTCACCTGTGCCCCATGGCCAAGTGGATCAATGTTGTACCCACAAATAAGGTGAAACAACCGATAATTAGGGAGAAGAGAAAGGGGAATGTAAATCCTCCAATCAAACACCTGACCAGTAAGGGTTTCAATCAAGATATCTCTGTCAGTCGTCAAAACACGAGTTTTGGGGAGGTACTCATGTGAAGTAGAATGACGAGGTATGCTCAACAAGCTAGAAATCAAATCAAGGATAATAGTCAAATGAGCCCCAGAGACATAAGTCTCAAATGACAACTCACTCTCGACATCACAATGGATAGAATGCATGTTGGCATAAAACATTTTGCCCAAAACAGGATAGCATGGGATGTTCATATGCATAGCCAAAATCCACTCACGAGAGATGAAGATGGAATGAACAAATGAACCCATGATAGTACCAAATTCAACTACTCTCTTAGTAGTGAATTTGTAAATAGTGAAATGCTCAAAAAGAAATGGGAGCACTCACCGGAGGAATTTCTGCGGGTCCAGATCGACCTCGTGATCAAGCTCTCTTAGGAGCTCGAGAAGATTTTTCCCGCTCAGAATGTCGAGATGCACCCAATTGCCCTCCTCGTTTTGCGCGAGACTAACCGCGTAGTACAAGAGGTTCATCATCATCACTCTCAACATCCGAACAAACAACCGTCCTCCGACGACGAGGATTACTCGCCATAAGAACAACAAACGGAAGAAAATACCAGAAAAGATCCTTTGTTGGTAAAAATATCCCAAAAACCCAAGAAGAAGTAGATGAAGTGGGAAGCTTGAGAAAACAAGAGAATCATGCCACAAAACTATAGGAGAACACTAGATCAGGCACCTGCGATCGATTGGGAGAAATTTTGGAGGCGGGGGGATCGATTGAGATTGAAAATGACCCACTTTGGGTTTTATAAAAATGAACATCGCACTGTCCAATCGATTGGATTAAGTGGCCAATCAATTGGAAAAGATCCAATCGATTGGTCTGTATAATCCAATCGATTGGGATTGTCCAATCGATTGGCTATCAAAGTCCAATCGATTGGAATCAGACACAAAATTTATATATAAATTAGTTTTATTTTTATTTTAAACCAATAGGTTCATTTTCCAAGTCCCCCAATTAAATATTTTCAAAACAGATATCATTTTTAAAATAGCTCAAGAAAAGATAATGAAACAAGATAATATTCAAAAAAATGTTAGAATTCAATTCATGAATCAATCTTGATAGGCACTAAACTTTGAGTATATTTAAAAAAAATAACTTAACACATTAGTTCAATTTTTGCTTTATTTAAAATATCAACTCTTTTAGAAATTAGCGCAAGTCACAAATCACTAAAAATCATAGATTCAAATATCAACAGTAATATCATCAAGTGTAAGTGATCTGATTCTATCTGTGGTAACGAATAGATTTCAGTAATAATTTCTCATAAAAATCAAAATCTGAAGGTATCTTGTATCCGATCATAAAATCCTCATTAGAGTTATTAAGGGTTGTCACATACACTCTTGTATAATGGTATTTGCTAAGGATCGGGCTCCGTTGACAGAGTTTAAATGACAGGATTTTGTACAAGGACACAATATAGCCACGTGGCACACTCTTAGAGGAATCTGACCGTATGGATGTTTGTCCAATCCCTTAGTGGACTGACAAACCAAAAATCAGCCTGATTAATTATTTATAGGCGTTGGATCTTTGTACCTCAAATACTGCTCAAATTTCCACAGTTGAGATCAGGCCATGAAAATAAGTCCAATCCAAAGCCTATAAATCATTAATCAGGCTGATTTTTGGTTTGTAGGTCCACCAAGGGATTGGACAAACATCCATACGGTCAGATTCCTCTAAGAGTGTGCCACGTGGCTTATATTGTGTCCCTGTACAGAATCCTATCATTTAAACTCTATCAACGGAGCCTGACCCATTTGCTAATGGATAAGAATTTTTCTAGCAAATTGGCTGTCTTTTACACCCCTTTTTAAAAAAAAAAATTGGTAGCTTTTACACTCCCCGTAGGTAGCCTTTTTCTGTAACAAAAAGTATCAGATTACTATTTCAAACAGGGCCATACAGATGGCTTTCACACTAGTTTTTGGAGGTAGCTCTTTCCTATAAGAACTCACATTAGAAAGCCAACAGTCAATTATAGTGGAGTTTCGAAATCGACTGAGGGCAGGAACACTACTAATTTGAAGTTATAGTCAAAAGAGGTTTATTCCTAATCCCAATAATACAAGATCTCACACATCTATCAAATCCATTCCCACAGTAATAATCAGTGTGCATGTTAAAAATATGAGATATACTATTTCAATAATCCACTAGTGCACACTAGTAAATTTAGCAATCATAATAATTAAAAGATATAATACTGAGATTAGCAAAACTTTACTAATAAAGTTAAGTTCTTGTTCTTTGAATATTCTCATAAATTACTGCTCATCAAAATTGTATATTTAAACAATAATTTTAACATTCTTCTTAACATTTGATCTTTTGATTTTCTGAAATATATCAATTTTTATTCTTTAAAAACAAAACAAAAGAAAAACTCAAAATAAAATAAAAACAAAGAATAATCCCCCCACAGACAATAAGAATGAAAAACATGAAGGGATAATGAGCACAATGCTTAGCGATAGGACATTTTAGAGCAGTTCTCCTTTAGAGAATCTTTTCTAATCTACACAGGTATGATTTTAGTGGATTAACTAATTCTCTTAGGATCTCTCCTCTTTTGAGTTATAGAACTCTAAGGATGTCTGAATTTCTTAAGCGACTCAATCTCCTTGATTAAATCTCTAGACCTTTCCAGTAGGTCTTTCATCTTCCTAGATAGCACTTCCAATTTATTTAACTCGTAATGTGTCTTCATAAGAAATTTTTTACTCTTCACATTCTGAGTTGAGTTCACCTCTTTTTCTAAAGAATTTTGATGTTTTCTCAGTTATGATAGTCTCTAATCACATGACCCAAATTTTTGCAGTACACCGAAGGTGATTGCTTTTGACAATTTTGACTTAATCAATGATCTGAGTAGGAATAGCTTGTACCTTAACAAAAGTCGTCTTAGAAGAAGACCCTTTTTCTTGATATGGTTTGTAGCCCAAGCCATGTTTGTCTTCGTAGACTTTTCCCACACATAGAATCTTATCAAGTTTTGCAGAGCTAGATGAGAATCCTGACATATCCCTATTAGTTTTAAGAAGCTTATTTTTTAGAGACTCCTTATGTATCATACAAGTTTGGAATTCACATTCCAGTGACTTATTCCTTTTTAACAGAGACTCATTCTTTTGTTCTAATCCAATAATCGATACTTTTAATTTTTCAGTGTCGATCAATAAGGCAGCATTTTCAGAGTCAAGACATTTAACTCTGTCAGATAAAACTTTATTTGCCTTAATGAATTTTATTGATTTCCTGTATAGTTCTTTCACACCAACTGCCAAGTCATCCGAGTCCCCATTGTAAGAGTCTTCCGAACTCTCATCATCACTTTTCTTGGATTCTCCATGAGATCCATAGGGACTATTAAACCGAGAAACAAAAGTTGTATACTTATCAGTCTTTTCATTGCTATCTGAATTATCAGAATGATCTTCTGATTCTTCATCCCATGTGGCATTGAAGGCTTTTGCCTTGCCTTTATATTCTTCTTTGTTTGGTCAAACATTAGCAAAGTGTCCAAAACCCTAACATCTGAAACATTGGGGTTTGCTTGAGCAGCTTTCCCTAGGAGTCCTTTCACTTCTGCTACCTCTCTCATGAGGTTTGACATGTTCCCTAGATTTATCAAAAGTTTTATTATTCTTAAATCTATCTTTTTAGAACGAAAAAACTTTTTGAACTTTTTAACAAATAAGGCCATTTCAACTTCAGAGTCAACATCTAACTCTGAGTCCTGAGATTTAGAGACTTTAAGAGTTAAACCTTTTGATTTCTTTGGTTGTCTCAAATTCATCTCATAAGTTTGTAGAGACCCAACGAACTCATTAATTTTGAGAGAGTCAATATCCTTGCTCTCCTCAATAGCTGTTACCTTAGCCTGAAACCTATCAGGTAAGAATCTCAAAATTTTCCGAACTACTTTGGGTTCAGGAAGCTTTCACCCAAGTTGTGTGCAGAATTCACAATATCACTGAGTTGGGCACAGAACTCAGTGAATGTGTCATTCTCGTCCATTCTCATGGATTCGAACTTAGTGGTCAGCATTTGTAGTTTAGAAATTTTAACTGCTGATGTTCCTTCATGGGTGACTTTGAGAATGTCCCATGCTTCTTTAGCCAAAGAATAGGTAGAGATTCTTTGAAACTCATTCTTTTCAACTGCATTAAAAATAGCATTAAGCCATTTACTATTTAGACAACAGTAGTCAATGTTTTCTTTGCTCCAATCAGCTTTTTTAAGAATAATTTTATCTCCTACTGTCATTGTGGGTGGTGACCAACCATCTACTATAGCCATTCAGACTCTTTCATCAATAGACTTTAGAAAATCCCTCACCAGTGGTTATTTCAATGAAGGTCTAGATGTGTTTCCGCATTCTCTTTGCATTTTGACAAATTAATGAAAATGGACTGGTTTTACAGAAATCTAAATTCAGGTGATTAAACCTTTAATAGAATAACCCGCTCTGATACCTATTAAAATAACCACCAATCCGTTCTCTTTAATCAGAAATACCTTGAAGGGGGGTTGATTAGGTATTTAAAATTAATTATACCTAAACAGTTTTACTGGTCTATGGTAGGGGAGAAAATCGCCTCTTTCTCTTCTTCTTCTTCTTCTTCTTCTTCATGCATCTGCAAAGGCGAGCAGCACCGCCTGCACTGTTCACTTCCACCACCGTCTTCTCCATTTGAACCACCGCCGGAGTTGCAGCCCTACAGCACCTTCTCCTCCTCACGGTTCATCACGAACCCAACAACCCCACACGGTAAGCTCCTTCTCCTTCTGCTCTTCCCACGCCGGACTGGTGAAGCACCGTTAAAACTCAGGCAGAACTCCAATGCTGCCATCGCCCCCCCTTCGTTTTTGCTGGTTCTCCAGCCACCGAAACCACCATCCTCCCATCTATCCGTGTATTGCCCCATCTTCTCCTTCCTCTAGCAGATCTGAAGGTCCACCTCCAATGATTGCAAATGTGCCTCATCTTCTGGATTGCCATCGTTCTTCATCTCCTAGCAGTAGCAGCAACACCATTCACCAACATACCTCCACCACCGAACCCACATCATGATATCTCGCGGACTGGTGCAGCTCCATCCCTTGCGCCTCCCATAGCACCTCTTCCACACCGTGGTCACGAAGACAGCACCCCATCCTTCAACGTCTCCTTTGGTAGACCGATGAGATCTACACACCATAAGTGTGCCGCCCTCTATACTTACCACCATTCTCATGGCTAATCTCCACCCCTACTCATGAGGCCAATCTTCACGATTTCGGTCACTCCATATAACCTTCCCCATTGCCAATCTTCTCCAAGTGATCGACTCCTCTTCAATGGTAAGTGGAGGTAATTTCTCTCTCTATTCTCTTATCTCTTTTTCTCTCTCTAGAACTACATTTCTCTCTCTGACTTTCTAAAATTTTCTCTCTACTTTCATTCTTCTTTCTCTCTCTCTCTCTATCTCTACAATCTCTACAATCTCCTCTCTACTTTCTCTTTCTAGATTTCTCTACTTTCTCTCTCTAGTTTATTCTTTTTTTTTATGCTTTATAATTTAGTTATTTTTACTTGATTGTAAGAGACATGTTCGATTGAATGAAGTTGATTTGAATAATATTATATTCCATTCTTTGCAAATTTCCTATCATTTTATGTTCATTATTGCGCTAACCCGACTAATCCCGAGTGCGGATCGACATCCGACACAAGCCACTGTACAAAATTGCTCATTCTACAGGTTAAAAGTCTCGGATTAATTACAAATATTGTTGAGATTAGGGTTTTCGTACCAACGACGCGGAAAAAATCTAGTTTCAAAGATCAAGTTAGCTTCTTCTAAATATCATATCTTTCGGGGTTTGGGCTCATTGAATGATCAATCGCTCGAACTCTTTGTACATATATGTGTTGGTACAAGGATGCATGATAACTTCTAAAAGGTCTATTTGTAGAAGTTAGAGGACTTTAGAATCCAAATGATAAATATAAAGTATATCAAAGGGTATGAGAAAAAAAATCATCTTTTAAGTAGATAAAAGACTTGACGTAGCAAATCACAAAAAATGAAGATTTTTCCAAAATAACAGTACAACAACCATTATGGTGAAAATAGCAATAATAATTACGATCTTTACCTTTATTATGTAATAGCTATGACTGAAAACAGTTATAATGGTCGTCCCTATACCATGCTAAAAATGTTGTCATTATTCTAAATTTGCACCAACTACATTATATGTGTTTTTGTGTCTTTGTAGAATGGTTCGAGAAATGTTTTTGACTAAAAAGAGAACTTTCTTCTAAGAATCTCACTACTAGAAAAAGCGCATATGGAGTCATTTTTTTTAAGAAGAATCGACACCGATTCAAGCGACACTAAAAGTTATTAGGAAACAGCATCGGTGGTCCAATGATGCGTACATGTGATATTCACTCAAACGTGCTTATTTTAAGCAATTATCCTCTTAGCGTTATCGCACTCTCCTACGTAAAACTTTAATTTTTATTAACTTTTCTGTGTAAGAATTCCCTCTATTAGGTAGAATAAACTTTTATAGTATATTCACACGCTTTCATACACATTTGTTTGACCTACATACAAAGCTGTTTTGTTAGACGCTTATTACACGAATCTTCTCCCGCTGGAAACCTATCGAGAAAATTCTCCAGATTTGTGAAACATTCAAAGAAGGGCTAAACATATGAGCCAATAAACCAAGTTGGTGGGCCATTGTGGTGGGTCAGAAGGTGCCCAGTTACCAAACAAAAAGGCATGTACATTGAAGGTCGTAGATCAAGGTACGTGGTCCAAGCTACGGGACACTAAATTAATATGCGATGCATCACAAAAGTGGATCCGACTGCACATGGGTTAAACGGTGGACGGCTATCTATTCAAGATACTTGGACGTTTAATTCTTAGAGATGGATGGTAATCGAATCATACAAGTTATTGACAGAGTGGCATTCAAATCAAGATAATGTTTGACCACAATGGCGAGCCAACATGGCAGACCACAATTTTGACCAAGATGGTAGATCGATGGTGTAAACCAAGTTGCACTATGCTGGAATCTCATTGGGAACTAAATAAGTGAAGCACAATTTTGAATCTAAATAGGGAAGATGGTTGTCCAAATAAATAAGATAATGAAAAGGATTTCTTTTTAAACATACAATGAAGGTCTTTCATATTTTGGAAAAAAGAAAATTGTTTTCATTAAAAAAATAAATGTGGTATTTCAACCAAAATTTTGGGCCATACTTTGGTGACAAGATTGGTTGGATGTTTTATAATTTGCAAGTGTTAAAAAAAAATTTCTTATTTAAAAGCAAAAAAGTGAGTTTGAAATACAAAGAGTTGGTTGATTTTCAAAATATATTTGATAAAACAAATGATATGGCTGAGTTGGACATTGACCAAAGTGGTTTTGTTTTCAAAAAAAAAAAAGTTGATATTTGGAATGAGGAAACTAATAAAGGCACCATGTGGAAAGTTGATGAGATGGGAAGAAGAATGAACATGAAAAAGGAAGTTGTTGAAATTAAAGAATGGAGATTTGTTAAAAAGAGTTGATGTTGAACGGTTATCTAAAAGGGAAGAAGGAGCTTGGAAATGGTACTACCATGTGGGACCCAGCCATGGTTGCAAAAGATCCTGAACGGTGGAGAATGGCAGCAAGAAATGGTTTAAAAGTTGAGTGTGGACATGGCCAATTAATGTGGACCATCATGGGTACCAACATGTGGACACCACACATGTGAACCAAGTTAACGTATGAGAACATGAAGACCGATTGTTGCACTGTTAAAAGATCTTGATTTAATGGACGGTGGTGACTCAAGTACATAAATCTTTTCCCTTGGCATCTACAAGTGGCTGGACGTGTTTAGCCATTAGAGACGAGCAATTATCTATTTCAGGAAAGTGTGTGGATGTTTCCAAACGGGCAATTAGGAGGATCTTCGTCAAAGTGGAAGGGTGCGATGTCGGGTGCTGGATATCGCAGTCGGATATAAAAATCATCTCACGACAACCAAGAGGGGACTCAAAATCCCACACCAAACCCTAACGCCTCATCCTCTCCTTCTCACAATTGACGCACATCACTCTCCACGTCTCTTGATCTCTCTTTCTCTCATAAGATCTTTGGACTTTTTCATCTCAAATTCTCTTTTCACTCTCTCGCCACTATTAGTATCTCCAAACCAACAAGGTTCTCATCTAAAACCCAGCAAAGTTTTCTCCTCCAACTGTGTAAAAAGCGTGTGCAATGATCTGCCCTTCTTCTCTTCTCCACTACATGCCATCGAAAAGCACAGATAGCGTCAGTTTTTTGAAAAATCAACGCTATATATGGTATATAGTATCAGTTTTAGGAAAAAATCGATGCCATAGTTTTAAATTGATGTCATATCTTTTGTTTTTTTTCAGGACTTCACCTTTTTTTTGCTAATGTTGCCTATATTTCCCAAAATTACCTACCATATACAATATTCTCATTTGAATGGACAAACACACACACATGTACACATGAATAAAATTCAAGTCATCAAAGTGATGCCATACTAAAATTAATTTGGAGTAAAATAAGTTAATGAGAAATTCAGACCTTCAAAGATTAATGTGCTTGCTCTAAATTTTCTACGACAATTTGGAAAGAGGAAACGCGCCCAAAATATTCATATGTTAATATTTATATTTATTCTACATAATCAAAATAAAAAAAATTATCCATGAAATGAGAAACATGTTGAATACTCACAATTTTAGGATTGGCGTAAAGTATTATATATTCCCTATCATGTTAAGTATCTTTGTGTTTGGTGAAATGGTTGGAGCAATTTTTTTTTTACCAGATATAGAATATTTTTGGAAAAATCTTCCATTATTTGTGATAAGGAAGATTCAAGAATTTGGTGAAATAAAAAATGTATGATGATTCTTAAAGAGCATAGATCAAGCAACTGACAAGTATAATGACACTAAAAATACTACACTATCGTTAATGACCCATACTTATCATAAGTTTTTAAAAATTAAAAGAGAAAGTTTTTATCTTATTAAAGATGCTAAAATAGAGGAAATTGTCATTTAAGGGCTCATTAACAATAGGCGAATGTCAACACTTCATTTATGTTGCCCCCACGCAAATGAGGCATTTATTTAATCTTGACGTAAGTTTTAGTGTAGGCATTGCCAAATAAAAGTGTAGCCAAGACACTATAGAAGATCATATGATTATATCTATAAAATCGAGTTAGATTCTCCTAAAAATTAAATCTTTCGAGGTTTGGGCTTATTAATTGATAGATCGCTATAACTCTTTACACGTACATGTGTTGGTACGAAGATGTGTGATAATGTCTAAAAAATCTATTTGTGGATGTTAGAGGACTTTAGAATTCCAAACAATGAATATAAATTATATCATAAGGTATCAGAAAAAATTCTTTTAAGTGGGTGTAGGACTAGACATGGCAAATTATAAAAAATGAATTTTTTTTAAAATAACAGTACAACTATTATGGTAAAAATAACAATAATAATGACGACCTTTATCATTATTATAAAATAGCTATATATGACTGAAATTCGTAATAATGAACATTTCTATACCATGCAGAAAATGTTGTCGTAATTCTAAATTTGCACCAACTGCATTTTAGGTATCTCTATGTTTTTTAAAATAGTTTAAAATGCATTTTTTAACCAAAAATAGAACTTTCTTGAAATAAAATCTTCTATTATTTGTGACAGAAAATTCAAGAATTTTGTGAAATAAAAAATTTATGGTTAATCTTTAAGAACATTGATCAATCATCTTACAAGTCTAATGACAATAAAAAAAGACGGCACTATCGTTAATGACCCATAATTATCATAATTTCTTGGAAATTTAAAGAATAAGTTTTTATCTTATTAAATATTAAACATAAAATGAACTATCGTCTCATTAATGATACGTGAATGCCAACACATCATTTATGTTGCCCTCTACACAAATAAGGCATCAATTTAATCTGTGTATATTTTAGTGTAGACATTCGCCAAATAAAAGTATGTCCTCAGATACTGTAAAAGATCATATGGTTATATCCAGAAAATTGAGTTAGTTTATCCTAAATATCATATCATTTAGGGTTTAGACTCATTTAATAATCAATTGTTCCAACTCTTTATACATACATGTGTTGGTATGAGGATGCATTATAATGTCAAAACGTTTATTTGTTGATATTGGAGGACTTTAGAATCCCAAATAATAAATATAAATTATATTAGGGGGTATGATAAAAAAATATCTTCTTTTAAGTTAGTATAGAGCCAGACATGGCAAATCGCAAAAAAAGATAACTTTTCCAAAATAATGGTACAACAACTATTTTGGTGAAAATAACAATAATAATGACGACATTTACCTTTATTATGTAATAACTATGATTAAAATCCGTTATAATGGTCATCTCTATATTATGAAGAAAATGTTGTCATCGTTATTCTAAATTTCCACCAATTGCATTTTAGATATCTCTATGTTTTTGCAAATGGTTTAAGAAATGTGTTTTGGCCAGAAATAGAACTTTCTTAAAAAAAATCTTTCATTATTTGTGACAAAAAAATTTTAAGAATTTTGTGAAATAAAAATATTTATTGTGATTCTTTCAAGAACTTTGATTAAGCATCCTACAAGTCTACTGATAGTAAAAAGAAGAAGACGGCACTATTAAAGACGCTAAAAATAGACGGAACTATCGTTTAAAAGAATGAGTTTTTATCTCATTTATGTTGCCCTCACAAAAATGAGACATCTATTTAATCTGGACATATATTTCAGGATATGCAATCACCAAATAAAAGTGAGGCCCCAAATAGTGTAAAAGATCATATGGTTATATCAACAATAATAACGAGGACCTTCACTTTTATTATATAATAGCTATGAATGAAATCCATTATAATAGTTCTTGTACAAAATGTTATCGCCACTATTCTAAATTTAGACCAACTACATTTTAGGTATCTCGATGTTTTTGCAAATAGTCTAAGAAATATTTTTTTGACTAGAAATAAAACTTTCTTTAAAAAATCTAACATTATTTGTGACAGAGAAAATTCAAAAATTTTGTGAAATTAAAAAATTTATGATGATTCTTTCAAAATGTTGATTAAGCATCTTGCAAACCTAATGACAATAAAAAATACGACGCTATCGTTAATGACTCATACTTACCATAAGTTTTTGAAAATTAAAAGAATAAGTTTTTATCTTATTAAAGACAATAAAAATAGACTATCGTTTAAGGGCTCATTAACGATACGTGAATGCCAACACCAAATTTATGTTGTCGTCACACAAATGAGGCATCTATTTAATTTGGACATATATTTTATTGTAGGCATTCGTCAAATAAAAGTGTTGCCCTAAACACGGAAAAAGATATCATATGGTTATATCCACAAAAGTAAATTTGTCCTAAATATCATATCTTTTGAGGGGTGGGCTCATTTAATATCGATGATTACTCCAACTCTCTACATGTACATGTGTTGATATATGAATGCATGATAACTTCTAAAAGGTCTATTTGTGGACATTAGAGTACTTTAGATCCCAAACAATAAATATAAATTATAGATAGAACAACTATTAAATATGACAAAAAATATTCTTTTAAGTAGGTGTAATACTAGAAGTAGCAAATTGCAAAAAATGATAATTTTTCCAAATTAATAATAGAATAATTATTATTGTAAAAATAACAACAATAATGACGACTTTTAACTTTATTATGTAATAGATATGACTAAAATATGTTAGTATGGTCGTCTTTATACCATGCAACAAATGTTATCGTTATTATTTTAAATTTGTACCAACTGTATTTTATATATCTTTATGTTTTTGCAAATGGTCTAACAAATGTTTTCTGACCTGAAATAGAACTTTCATGAAAAATCTCCAATTATTTGGGATAAGATAAATTAAAAAATTTTGTTAAAAAAATATTCATGATGATTCTTTTAAAAAGATTAATCAAGCATCCTATAAGTCTAATGACAGTAAAAAAAAACATCACTAACATTAATGACACATACTTATTATAAGTTATTGGAAATTGAAAGAATGAATTTTTATCTTATTAAAGACACTATGTTGCCCCCACAAAATGAGTAAATGTTAACAATTCATTTATGTTGCCCCTTAAATATGAGACATCTATTTAATCTTGGCATATGTTTTAGTGTTGGCATTCGCCAAATAAAAGTGTGGCCCGAGACACTATAAAAGATAATATAGTTATATCTATAAAATCGAGTTAACTTCTTTTAAATATCATATCTTATTGGGTTTGGGCTCATTGAATGATCGATCGCTCCAACTCTTTGCACATACATGTGTTGGTATAGCGATGCATGATAACTTCTAAAAAGTTTATTTGTGAATGTTAGAGGACTTTAGAATTTCAAACAATAAATATAAATTATATCAGGGCGTATGATAAAAGATCTTTTTTTAAGTGGGTGTGAGACTTGACGTGGCAAATCGCAAAGAATGAGAACTTTTCCAAAATATTGGTACAACAACCATTATGGTGAAAATAATAATAATAATAATAATAACAATGAGATTTACCTTTTATTATGTAATAACTATGATTGAAATCCGTTACAATGGCCATTTCTATACCATGCAAAAAATGTTGTTGTCGTTATTCCAAAATTTGCACCAACTGCATTTTAGGTATCTCTATATTTTTCCAAATGGTGTAAGAAATGTTTTTTGACTAGAAATAAAACTTTCTTGAAAAAATCTTCCATACAACAAGGAAAATTCAAGAATTTTGTGAAATAAAAAATTTATGGTGATGCTTTCTAGAACATTGATTAAGCATTTTACAAGTCTAATGACAATAAAAAAGACGATACTCATTAATGACCCACACTTACCATCAATTTTTAGAAATTGAAAGAATGATGCCCCAAACACTATTAAAGACAATAAAAATAGAGAGAACTATCATTTAAGGACTCATTAACGTTAAGTGAATGCCGACACTTCATTTATATTGCCCCACACAAATGAGGTGTTTACTTAATCTTGACATATGTTTTAGTATAGGTATTCGTCAAATAAAAGTGATGCCCCAAACACTATAAAAGATCATATAATTATATCCATGCAATCGAGTTAGCTTCTCTTAAATTATCTTTCCAGGTTTGGGCTCATTGATTGATCGATCTCTCCAACTCTTTATACGTACATGTATTGGTACGAGAATGCATGATAACGTCTAAAAGTCTATTTGTGAACATTAGAAGACTTTAGAATTATAAACAATAAATATAAATTATATCAGAGGGTATGAAAAAAATTCTTCTTTTAAGTGGATGTGGGACTAGATGTTGCAACTCACAAAAAATGAGAACCTTTCCAAAATAACAGTACTTTAACCATTTTAGTGAAAATAACAATAATAACAATGACATTTACCTTTATTATTTAATAGCTATTATTGAAATCCGTTATAATGGTTGTCATTATACCATGCAGAAAATGTTGTCGTTGTTATTCTAAATTTGCACCAATTGTAGTTTAGGTAACTGTGTTTTCACAAATGGTTTAAGAAATATTTTTAACTAGAAATAGAAATTTGAAAAAATCTTCTATTATTTGTGATAAGGAAAATTCAAGAATTTTATGAAGTACAAAATTTTATGATGATTCTTTTAAGAACATAAATCAAGCACTCTACACATGTAATGGCAGTAAAAAAAACAACACTATCGTTAATCCATACTTACCATATATTTTTGGAAATTAAAAAAATGAATTTTTATCTTATTAAAGACAATAAAAATAGAGGGAACTATCGTTTAAGGGCTCATTAACGATAGGCAAATGTCAACACCTCATTTGTGTTGCTCCAACACAAATGAGGCGTCTAGTTAATCTTGATGTTTGTTTCTGTGTATACATTCGCCAAGAAAAGTGTGGCCCCAGGCAATGTAATAGATCATATGGTTACATCCACCCAATCAATGTGTGGCCCCCCGATAATATAATAGATCATATGGTTACATCCACCTAATCGAGTTAACTTTTCCTAAGATCATATCTTTGGGGTTTGGGCTCATTGAGAGATCTGTCACTCTGGCACAAGGATGCATATATGATAACGTCTAAGAGGTCTATTTGTGAACGTCAGAAGACTATAAATCCCAACAATTAATGTAAATTGTAAAAATTATTTACCTATTAATATAAAATCTAGATACTAATTAAGTGGAAGATCATTTTTAATGAGCTGCATTTTTCTTATCTATCTTTATCCTCAATATGAGGTCAAAGGAGACTTAAGTAACCCACGGAAAATCTGAGAAGCAATACAACTGAGAGTCTCCTGCTTAGACTTGAGTGTAGTGAAACAGTGAGAATGACAACTCAAGTTAGATGTGCAAGAAAAATGGAAGAAGCAATAGTGATAGTAGGAGCTAGTCTTTCAGGCCTTGCAACCTCTACATGCCTAAACCTCCAGTTCATCCCCAATATAATACTCGAAAGAGAGGATTATTGTGCTTCTTTATGAAAGAAGAAATCCTATGATCAATTTAAACTCCATCTCACCAAACAATTTTGTCACCTACTGTTCATGCCACACCCACCCTCCTCCCCAACCTTTATATACTAAGAGAAGAGTTCCATTGACGCAGTGTGAAACAATAAAGAGATATAACAAACATCAATATCTCAAGATTTGGAATCCAACAAACAAATAAGAGCTCTTAAAAGAACTAAATCATGAAATCTTATTGATAAAACTACATTTGCCTTTCGGCATGCAACCTATTAAAATATATAAAAAAAAAAAAAAGCAAAATAAGAAAATTACTACAAATGACAAAATCAAACTAAGCACGAAAACTGATAATTCTAGAGCCTAGAAACATGTCAAAAATCGACTGTGAGTGATTCTGACTTCTATAATTAAAGTTATTGCTAAATAAAAACCTACCTAAAATAGTAAAATTATCCTTTTCACCCACTAAATGATGGAATTTAGTCGAAAAATAGTTTACGTCATCGCAAAGTGGTGAGTTGTGCGAATCTCATTGTTTCCTTTCAAGAATGTCTGGCCTTATGTGATTCTGGCACTCTTAACAATTATGTTAATACTCATTATGTCTCATTTTCATGAAGAATTCCATTAATGCCCGTTGTCTCCCTTTAGAATCGTTTAAACTTTTGACCGTCCAAAAGCTCCATGAAAGAATTTGCTACTTGCTCTACAATAGTGGGTGGCCCGTGCCCACAACACTCTCTGCCAAAGCATTTGCCAAAATCATATGTGAGTGGGTGAGATCCACTGTCCAGTTGAGGTAAAAGATCTCAGCCCTTCTTTATTGAAGCCTATAAGAAGGGGTATAAGTAAGGAGACAACCATTGTTACTTGTTATATTCATCCATTACATGGATGAGTATGTATTAAATTTTAAACTCAGTCTTAAATATTGTCGATCAGTTAAATCTGCAACATATTATGCTGTCAATTGAAAATGGCATATCGAGGCTATGAATATATTATTAAACGAGGTCGAGGTGTATATCACTGAGTTCTTGGTGATTGTAACCAAAGAAAATAGCGAAGGGTAAATCCCTGAGATACCTGCAAGATTAGAAAGTTTTAGAGAGGAGAAAACACACTCTAGTCAGTATAAATCAAGGCATAAATATAATGACAAGGATGTGTTAGTTACCTAGTTACTAAATTCACATATTATTCTCTTTTAATATATACTTGAATTTTTCAATTTTTTGAAGAAACATTTAATACGGCCATATAAAAAAATATCAGAAAATTATGATTTAAGATTATACGAATAAAACACGTATTATTCGCGTTTAATACATGAATTTTATATTTTTTTTTTTAAATAAAAACGTATTAAACAGCCACATAAAATGAAAAAATTGGTTAAATTCAAGCATTTTAAGGCTAAACAAATATAACATTTCAACAATGACCGAATTTTTAACCGAACTATTATATTCTAGAACCAAATTAAACTTGAACATTTCCCATTTCGAATCTTTGCCGTATGCTGAATTGCTAACTATGGTTAGTTGCTGAGTGTGGGAACTCTGGCATTGTGATAGCTTATGATCTCTCAAATTTAGTTGTTCAGAACTTGGTAACTTCTCTATACACTTGTTTGATTAATCTCTCTCTCTCTCTCTCACTAATTAATAATTACTACTTTACTAAAAATAGTGTTCTCCCTTATTACATGCTATGGTTTTTGCCTTCCCTTTTAGACCCCTTTACGTATTTTAATTGATGTTGCTCTCTTCTAATAAGTTTAGTTGGCGGAACACCAACATATGGTGATAGCCCAAAGTGTTGTGGATATCTAGAGATGATTATTATTAATAATATTTTTTTGACTTTCGAGGGTATCCAGGCCTTTTAGAACACCCGAAACTAGTCCACTGAGGCACATGTGAACCCCCTTCCACATGCGCCAGGTAAAATATATTGGGTTAAATCCCCAGGGGTGACAATTTCTGCCTAAGGCTGGGAATGAATCAGGTCGAATTGGATTAGTACTGATTTGGTACCGATCCAATAAGAAATCCAATTGATCTGAACCCGATCGGATCAATAAAATTTAGTTCTGAAATCGATTCGATATGATTAATTAGATCAATTCTGAGTCCTATCCGATATGCCACACATATAAAAAAAAGTACATGAAAAAATAATGTGTATAACAGTTAGAATACGAAAGACCATTTATACATGCACATATTCACTTATAATACATATTATATATATAATTTATATATCAGGTCAATATCAGATCGGTATAGGATCTTATCGGATCGACAATCTTTGATCTAGTACTGATCTAAAAAGTAAAAAATAAGGTTCCGAACCTGGATTTTTTGGAATTGATTGGATCTCCGGGTCGATTATCTATTCCATTGACAGCCCTATCTCCGCCCAGGCCTCGGGTTATGTGGAGGTGATTATTGCACCAATACTTTTTGCTGGCACAATTTGCTCAAAGACATCTTTTAAGAAAATATTTTCAACGATGTTTGGATATTTGGCCAAACCCTAGGTAGACCTACAAATCAAAAATCAACCACATTGGTGATTTCTATCTATTGGATTTGAGTCTTTTTCATGGGTTAATTTTTAACAGTGGGATTTGAAATTATATTATTCATAGTACTCAGATCAAATGGCTAGAAATCACCAACCAGGCTGATTTTGTTTGTAGGTCCACCTAGGGATGGGCCAAACATCCTACTAGATGATTTGAGCCATTCGATCTTCAAACATTTCACTTTGGACTAACTTAATAACCTTGGAGACCTTGTCTCCAAATTTGGAGAGTTTCTAGGCAATTTCTTTCTAGAAGAATATTTTAGTAATTTTACTCGTTAGGGATAATATGGTCTTTTCACAACTCTTTTTCACTTATCTTGAGTTTACATGTTCATTAGAATAGTATACTATGCTACGTGCAACTTTTGAAAATTTTTCTTTTTTGAGGGGTATTTATATAATTTTCATGTGGGAGACCCTTTTATGGGCTTTGGTGAGGCCCATGAAAAAGAGACTGCTTTAAGACCCTTATGTGATATGTGATTATTTATTTAATTCCTTATTATGCATGTTTCAATTGATTTGTCATGGGCGTACATTTTAACCTAGGTTTTAATTAATTTCATGTATTTGGGTGACATACACATAAGCTATTTGCATCATGTTTGGGTGTGTGTCACTACAACCTACACTTAGATTCTAGAATACATTGATGACTAGAATTGTTGACATAATTAGACTTTTTGCCTTGTTGGCTGCTACATATGCATAATGGAATCTAATTTAAACAAGTTACTTAACTAAAATGGAAAATAGTGTTGACTTTATGCCATTTAAGAGAGATAAATCAATTTTCTCTCATTTCCTTTGTAAAAGTGTTGGAAACTATGGGTGGAGCAGTCCCCCCTCCACCCAAGCTACACCTTGTAAGAAATCTATTGAAACACTTACCTTTTAAACCAAAACCCTCTGATCACTTACACTTAAATAACTCCCCCACTCATGGTCGTTCCACACATTATTCTCATTGTTTTGGTAAGCTAAAACCTAGCCTAGCCATACCATCCTCTCTTGAGTTGTGTGTCACCCCTCTCTTATCTAGAGAAACCTAGCCGTCTCTACAATCGAGAACATGAGTTGTATCTTTATCTTGGAGAACAACACCAACCATTCCTTTTAAAACCACCATTCTTATTGTTTAAAAACCCAAACCGTACTATCTTTGGCCCTCTTCCAATGAAGAAATTAATAATTAGAAGAAAATAAAAAAATGGTTACCTTTTTACACACTTTGATTTACTTGATTTGTTTTACTTAAAGTAGGTTTATCTCATTCCTATTCTTCCATGGTTGTTTTCAAATTAAAGTATATGTGTAGATTCATGTTATTAATCTCTTTACATGTGTTTATTGTATTAAAAAATCTCTTATGTTGTTAGAAATACATGTTTCATGATTTACAAACATGCTAACTATTATTGAATTATTTATGCATGTTTTAGATATTTGGCTCATTTCTTAGTTTTGGGTTGCACAAAACCAAAAATAATGCAGAGGTTAGATGTACTCCTTCCTAATTTTGGATCATCCTTAAATTTGGAGGGCAGAGCTTACTACCTCTAGAAAAACATATC
This sequence comes from Euptelea pleiosperma, assembly GCA_035048495.1. NCBI lineage: Eukaryota > Viridiplantae > Streptophyta > Magnoliopsida > Ranunculales > Eupteleaceae > Euptelea > Euptelea pleiosperma. The sequence continues at coordinate 28,227,486 of CM068552.1, forward strand.
CAAAATTCAGCTCAATCCAATAGTCGCATCTTGAGATGAGATTTTTTCGTACTAAACTATTTTCTAAAGTCATGTTGATTCTATTTCTATGTAGCAAAAGTTTTTTTATGCTTTTCTATTTTTATGAAAAATACCTCATGTAGTCATCATCTTTTATATTTTTCTATATTAGGTCTTTAAGTCCAATTTCTAGATGTAGTTGATAGGTTTTCTAACTCTGAGAATTGAGTTTTCAAGAGCTTCTGCAAGATCGATAGTTTTTATAGGTTTTTAGAAATTAGCAACGCTATGTTTTTTAAATTGGTTTTGTTTGCATGTGCTGACATAACTTCCAATTTCTAAATTGTATTTTAGATGTTCTTTAATTATTTACCTTTCTAAGTTGACATGACACGTAAAGAATGGACATTAATCTAACTAAGAGGCCGTCATGTGCGATGCACATGCACCTTACACGTGGTAGCACCTTACACATGGCATACACTTAGAGATCGATTACCGAATAGATGTTTCACCCATCCCTAGGTGGACCTACATACGAAAAATTCATCATGATTTATTATTTTATCCATTGGATTAGAATACTTTTCATGGTTTGTTTTTAACAGTGGATTTTGAGTATTATTCGGCCAGTAACAAAACGACACCACTATGCAACATGATAACATCCATGGCTCTTGAACCACGTGATCATTGCTATTTTAATAATGAAGTATGTACATGTAACTTATTAATTATATTTTTTGGTTTGTTTTTTTATTTTCTTCAAAACATCCACATTGATGATGGACCATATTATGAACCACGTGGCACACTCTTAGAGACCACTGATCGTGTAGATGTTTTGCCCATCCCTAGTTAGACCTACATACCAAAATTCATTATGATTAGTAATTTATATCCATTGGATTAGAGTCCTTTTTATGGTTTATTTTAAAACCATGGATTTCAATCATTATGATCAAAAGGTTAAGAATCACTAATCAGGTTGATTTTTGTTACATTAGTCCATCTAGGAATGTGCCAAACATCCATATGGTTCGTAGCCTCTAATAATGTACCACATGGCTCACAATGTGGGTCCATCATCAACTTCAACGAGGGACACCATCATCTAATTTTTTCCATGGACAAAGTTCAGGTGACACGTTGGGATACACTAAGCTCTATTTGGTCCAATGCAAATCGGATGCAATGCACCCACTTGCCACGATGTTGGGATTACACGTGATTGGTTGGGTATGTGCAAATGAGTTGCTATGCAAGTGGTTTACCAGCCCTTGCAAACTCTTTAAGAAAATGGATGCAAGCAGGTGCAGCCCAAAAACTATGGTAAGTAGCTGCAATGCAGTGCAAAATGCATCCCAGTGCAACGAACTAGGCAGGGCCTAAATGCTTTAATAGGTGAGTTGAAATGTGGAAATGTTGAATGACCTAAGAACCCTTATAAATTAAAAAAATTACAAAAATTGAAATAAGCAATGTTTGTCAATTAAAAAACTTTGAGGGTCATATTAGGAAGAATGATTTTTGAGTACGCTGACGTCAACTGCTGATGAAGAGATAAAAAGAGTGCGTAAAGTCTAAAGTACAGTAAAAGACTTAAAAATGTTAAGGAAACATAAGAAGGGCATTTTAGGCAAAGTAGGGGCAATTTTGAGATTTTGACCATTTTTAACGCAAGAAGAGCATTCTCTCATTATATAGTAGATGAAATGTGAATGTCTGAACATAGAAACTGTTGTGAATCTTATTATCTTTCCATTGATCAACACACATATATATAGCCCTTGATCGGGATGTTACAAAGTAAATGCCGAGACGTTACAAAGTAAATGCTGAACCGTTGCAAAGTAAATGTTGATAGTGTAACTGACGCCACATAAATGGTGGTCAGCCATCGATTACAACTGTTACATTTACAACACTCCCCCTTGGATGTCCGCCGCTTTATGGAAACTGCCTCGTTAAACCCTTGTTAGAAAAACCCTGTGGGATAAAACCTAATAAAATGAAAAAGAGTACAGTATATCGGCGAATCAAAGTGGTGATGATGGACGAGCTGAATATTGTCTCATTAAAACCTTGTCAGGAAAACCCAGTAGGATAAAACCTGATCGAAGGAAAAAGAGTACAGTACACAAAAGATCCTTGATAATAAAATCTCCTTATAAGTATGCTCCCCCTGATGTAAACTGGCATGGTCAAACGAGAGTGCCAACGAGAAAGTCCATAGAGTTGACGCATACCTATGCAGTATATCAATTTCTTGAATGTAGACGTAGGTAACGCCTTGGTGAATAGATCTGCAAGATTGTCATTTGAACGTATCTGCTGGACGTCAATGTTGCCATTTTGTTGAAGCTCATGAGTGAGAAAAAACTTTTGTGAAATTTGCTTTATTCTATCACCCTTGATATATCTGAAAGTAGGATTTTTCTGCGTCGTTGGTTACGGAAACCCTAGAATCAACAAGATTTGTAATTTGTATCCGATTATCCTGCAAAATTGATAGATTTGTATAGGGATTTCGTGTCGGATGTCGATCCGCACTCGGGATTAGTAGGATTAGCGCGAATAAGAATCATAAAATGACGGAGCATGCTAAAGAACTCGATGGAAGGATGAGAGGGGTGGATCGAAGTTTAAAACATGATTTTTTTTTTTTTTAATTTCAGAGATCGATTCTTAATAAAAGAGCTTAATAAACAAATAAAGTCAAAATTGTTATTCATAAAAAATTATCACGAACAAGCACTCATAAGAAAACTTATTTTATTGAATCCAAATAAACCGTTTACATTCACTAAAAAAAATAATTAAAACAAACCTAAAAAGCATGAAACATAGAGAGAGAAAACTAGAGAGAGAGAGAGAGTCTATAGAGGAGAGAGAGAACGTGAGAGAAAGGTCTAGAGAGAGAAAGTAAGCTAAGGAAAGGAAATAATTGAGACAAAATCTACTCACTTACCATTGGTTTGGTTGGTGAATGGACGGCGAAGTGGATAACGGCTGGACTGGCTCAAGGTATGCAAGGTTGCATAGTTGTGGGTTGGTCCAAAGAAGTCGTCAAATGCACCCTCTATTGATGAAGGAATTGAATCGTTGGGTGGCTGGAGATACACCCAAATGGTGAGGATTGCTTGCTGTTTGAAAATGCTAGAGGCCAAGGGTTGGTGAGCACAATCAGCCAGTAAGACCGTTTAGGTCGAAGCATAAGGCACACGTGTACTACAGCAAAAGAAGGAGAGCGATTTGGTGAGGCGGTGGAGCAAACCTGCAACCAAAAGTTGCAAGTGGTGGAGGCAGTAATGGTGGTAGCTGTGGTTGGCGATGGCAAGGTGGGTGGAGTGGCAGGTAGGGGGACTTCTTCCCTTCTTTATCTTTTTCTTCTTCTTCTCCACGGTTTTCTTTTTCTTTCTTTTTTTTTCTTTTCTGGAGGAGATGAAGACGTTGAGAAGAAGAGATGAGCACCTTGCTGGTTCGGCCAGCAAGGGTGTGGCGAGGTGCAGGCGGTGGTGAGCAATCGGTTCCCCACTTGCTGTGAGAGAGAGACGTGGAGAGGGGTTGCTGCTGCAACAGTGCAGCAAGCGTTAATGGTGGTGGCTGGAGAGCAGCTTCCTCTTCTTGCTGTAAGTGTGGAGAAAGGGAGGGGCGGTAACGATTTAGAGCTGGAATGGTGATGGCGGCAAGGGCTGAGAACGGTGGTGCACCAGTCCGGTGGGAGGCGGTGTGAAACGGTGGTGGTAGACGGTGTAGGCAGCAACCGAAGTTGCAATCACGTGGGATCCCCCCGTTGGGTTTTATAAAGGTGTTGGTGATCAGCCTGGGGCAAAGGAGATGGAGAGACGGGGGAAAAAATGGAGTTGCAGATGGCCGGAGTTCTGCAACTCCGGCGAGAATAAAAGAGGAAGATGAAAAGAAGAAGGTGGAGAAGAAAAGGAAAAAATGGGGCTAAGGGTGAAGGGATCCGTGCGGGATTGATAGGGGAGAGAATGGAAGAGATTGGAGGGGGATTAGGGTTCGAACGAACCCTTCTCCCTCCTCTTATAAAGCTCCCTATTTCCATTAATGGAAATAGGGTATTTTTTGAAAATAAAAAATATATATATATTTTTTTTTAAGTAAAAACCTACTTTTCTATGGGGAATCTCCCCAATTAGTGGACCCCCTATTTAATTAAAATTATTTTGAAATTCGCGGGGTCCACTAACTGGTCGGACAGCGGGTCGATGAAGATAGGCCCGGCTACTGGCCCGCATGGATTGATGATGTCTATCGTCTCACAAGATGATGTGACAGACAGTCTGATGGCGATCGGATGGATGGTGACTTGATTGGGACCCAGATTGGTAAATCGACGGATCTAGAGAGATCCAACGGTCCGATTGAAGATCCAATGGTCAGAAAGCTAAGGGAGATGAGATAGAGCCGATGGGTAGGAGTTTTGGGGTTAGGTCAGTAGATTCGAGGATCGAGAGATGAAGAGAGAGAGAGAATAAGAAGAGATGAGAGAAAAAGTATCAAAAAAAATGGAAAAAAGCACTGGCGGAGGGTCTGGAACCCTGGTTTTCACTGTGACCATCCTCACGCTTCTCCAGTAGAGTCGACTATCATTCTTTGCTGACTCATGTGGCTTTAAACGCTTTGGTCCGTCTCTTGGTCATTGGCTCTCCTGCTCTCTTCGTTATTTGGGCCGGCTTTTTGGTCCTCTGATTCAGCCCATATTTGGCCCATATCTTCTAGTCATAGCATGTGGGCTCTTTAAGCTTTGATAATGGGCTCTCATGATCGATTTGGACCCACAAGTCTCGAGAATCGTCCCATCGGGGTTTCCTGCGACAAAAGAAGCGCGTAATGAGACTCTATCAAAATGACTTCATGTCTAGACTTTCGAAAATGTGTTTAATGCATGCAAATATACCATTTCGTCCAGAAAAGTGTGTTCTACGCAACAAAAGAGACTCTTACGTAGAAAAGTAGATAAATAGAGTATTTTAACGTGGGAGAATGCAATAACGCTAACAGGATAATTGCTTAAAATAAGCACTTTTGAGCGAATATCACAACCCCCAACCAGCATATTGCCAATCCTTGGCAATTAGTGCAAAATAAATGAGCTTAAAAGGGCTCTGCACATGCTGCACACTTTTTCATATTAGCTCAGGGAAAACATCGTTCGTCAAATAATTGAATGGATGCAAAAATAGTTATGTGCTAGCGAAGAGTTGGAGAGTCTTGGCAAGACTACAGACTGATAATCATGACCCAGAATAGTTAGACTCTGCGTGTGTGTGTGTTCAACATTCTCATCATCCGACAGTAAAGATTTCCAGATCACCTCTAAGTTTTTCTGCCTCGACCTCAAATCTCACATGTTTAGCACTCAGAATAGAATCACACAAGAAGGGTTTTCTTCTTTTCTCTCAATTTATATGTGAGGAGATGTATTTAATATAAAGAGGCAAAAGATCTCACATATGTTTTATTTGAAGGAAGGACATCTTTAACAGAAGAAGATCTCATGATTGGAATACCACTTCACTCGGGAACGTCAGATCAAACTCTATAGCTTCTCTTTCTCCAATCTCCACATTTTATGATCGTGCTATCCTAGAATCAAGTAGGACTTTCTTGGGTTGTAATGAGGCTTAGGTCAGGTGTAGAGAGATAAAGAAATACAGGATTTCAAAGATCTTGAGAGGATATTGTCATTTTCTTGAATTTTTCCTGCGACGTAACACCATTATCTGGTTCTTTTTCATTTTTTTTTTTTTCGTATTTTTCTCTTTTTCTTGATATTTCTGAGACTGCTCAATTTCTTTTCAGCTCTTCTTCATACTTTCTTTTCATATTTTGTTTTCAGCTTGAACCACTTTCTTTTCCTTTTGATTCTTCTTCTTTACTTTTCTTTTTCACGGTACACCCACATCAGTTATTCTTTTGTCCATCTCAAAATAAGGGTAGCCAGTCATGTTTCGTAGCTGGACTGGATTTTAGGTTGATGGGTTTGCAAATAAAAGGCTTTTATAGAACGGCTCAAGGGGTTTCTAGTGAAGTATAATTCAGGTGAGTAAAAAGGCTGAATGGTTCAGAAAAATGGCCTAAATCATTTTCTAGGGTTTGCACTATCATGTATACTGTCTTCACTGGATACAGAGAAGGTTCTGTCGTAGTAATCCAATGTTGATGTCGTTCCGAGTTTTATGATCAAAGCAAAAGATAATGAGATCTCTCAACGAATATTGCGGGCATGAAGAATAGTGAGTCATCTTGTGACTCAGGATTAATGTATACTCTCTGAAATGATTAAAGGCTCGAAAGCTTACTGGGTTAGGTCTCCACAGTTCTTCTCACAGGATCTCTAGAATTTCCAAACTTAGGATGACTCTGATGTTGATAGTGTACAATTGTGTCGAATCTGATTTTTTCTAAGTTTTCAAACCTGCTGTAGTCACACTTGATTTGACTCAATGCTAACTTTAAACAAAAATTGACATCCTCAATACTGACTTAACGGAGGTTTTCAGCTAATCAAAGTTAGGGTATTTGACACATTTTTTTTGAAATTCTAGAAAACTTTTGGAGAACATCGGAAATCACCCCAAAAATAATTTTTTTTTTTTTTTTTTTTTTATCAAAATGAAGACATGAGTTTTGGTAAATACCCACCCCCAACCAAAATACAGCACCGTCCTCGGTGCTCATGACCGGGACATACAATGATGAAAAATCGGTGACGATGATGCAAAGGTTCAGGGAGGATGTTACCAAGTCGGCAGAAACTCGACAGTGTGTGGTACCTGATGATCGGAAGAATGAATGTACCTGCATTTCCAGAGATATAACAGTAATAACAAATGCATGAGACTCATGTACTCTAGGAATACCGGAATTGCCTTTCCGAAAGCGCTAAGTTTTACGTCTTCAGCCAGACACAACGGGGGTGACAGGCACCCCCAACCAAGTTGGAGCACAGGAGACTGAGTAGATCATCAGTCGACATAGGCAGGATCGATGAGATCGATCTCAAAAGTCTGAATGAACAATACGTCAAGTTCATGGAACTGTTTTAGACGCTGCCCATTGACCTGAAAAGAGGAGTGATCCTTGGGATCCTCAATAGTGATTGCCCCAAAGGGTGTGACTGCGGTGACCGTATAAGGACCGGTCCACCTAGATTTCAGTTTCCCAGGGAAGAGATGGAGACGAGAATTATAAAGAAGGACCTTCTGTCCTGGATGGAACTCTTTCCTGAGGATGCTCTTGTCATGTATCCACTTCATTTTGGCTTTGTAATTCTTGGACAAGTTGTAGGCATCATTTCTGAGTTCTTCTAACTCATTCATTTGAAGTTTCCGCTCCTCCCCTGCGGAGTCTAGGTCGAAGTTGAGCTTCTTAATGGCCCACAGGGCACGATGTTCAATCTCTACCGGAAGATGACAGGGTTTCCCAAAGACCAAACGATAGGGAGACATATTGAGTGGGGTCTTGTAGGCTGTTCTGTATGCCCATAAAGCATCAGTGAGACGAGTAGACCAGTCTTTACGTGTGGTATTGACTGTCTTCTCCAAGATCTGCTTGATCTGACGATTAGAAACCTCCACTTGACCACTAGTCTGCGGATGATAAGCTAGGGCAACCTTGTGGGTTACCCCATACTTTTTCATTAATTTCTCGAATATCCTATTGCAGAAATGGGTGGCCCCATCACTAATGATGGCCTTAGGGGCACCGAATCGGGCGAAGATGAACTCCTTTAGGAATTTGACCACCACTTTGTGGTCATTCGTCTTGATGGGAATGGCTTCTATCCATTTGGATACATAGTCTACCGCAAGGAGAATGTACTCAAAACCATAGGAAACTGGAAAGGGGCCCATGAAGTCGATGCCCCAGATGTCAAATATTTCATCGACCTGGATGGGAGTGAGGGGCATCATGTTCCTCTGGGAGATGCGGCCTAGATGCTGGCAATTAGGACAAGTTTTGCTGTAGATGTGGGCATCTTTAAATAATGTGGGCCAGTAGAATCCGCATTGCAGCACTTTTTCTGCAGTCTTCTTAGTGCTGAAATGACTACCACAAGGTTGGTCATGACATGAAGACAAGATATTGAGTTGGTCCGACTCAGGGACACAGAGACGAATGATCTGGTCAGGACAGTATTTATACAAATAAGGGTCATCCCAAGAGTAGTACTTAACTCTTGCTAGGAATTGGCTTTTGTCCTGTTTTGACCAGTGTGACGGCATTTCTTCGGTGACAAGGTAGTTGACAATGTCAGCATACCAAGGATTAACAGAGATGGCGAATAGTTGTTCGTCTGGAAAGGTTTCAGGGATGGGCTGGGTGTCGAAGGATGACTCTAAAGTCAGTCTAGACAAGTGATCAGCCACTACATTCTCAGTTCCTTTCTTATCCTTAATCTCGAGGTCGAATTCCTGCAGTAAGAGAATCCATCGAATTAATCGAGGCTTGGTTTCCTTTTTCGACATGAGATAACGAAGGGCTGCATGATCAGTGTACACTACTACCTTAGTGGCTAAGAGGTACTGACGGAATTTATCAAGGGCGAAGACTACCGCCAGGAGTTCTTTCTTAGTGGTGGAGTAATTCATTTGGGCAGAGTTAAGAGTTTTGCTCGCGTAGTAGATCACGTGTGACCTTTTGTCAACTCTCTGCCCTAGAACGGCTCCTAATGCGTAGTCAGAAGCATCGCACATAACCTCGAAAGGTAGAGTCCAGTCCGGGGGACGGATAATGGGCGCAGTAGTGAGCTCAGATTTGAGACGCTCAAATGCCTTGACACAGTCAGCATTAAAGTCGAAAGGACTATCTTTAGCCAGAAGATGGGACAAAGGTCGAGCGATTTGAGAGAAGTCCTTGATGAATCGCCTATAGAATCCTCCGTGTCCCAAAAAGGACCGGATGTCACGTACGGACTTAGGAATGGGCAAGGTCGAGATGATATCAATTTTAGCTTTGTTGACCTCAATGCCCTGATGGGAAATGACATGTCCCAGAACAATGCCCTTCGTCACCATGAAGTGGCATTTCTCCCAATTGAGGACAAGTCGCTTGTCCTGACAGCGTTGAAGTACAAGCCGTAGATGGTTCAGACAGTCATCAAAGGATGACCCAAAGACTGAGAAGTCGTCCATAAAGACTTCGACGAATTTTTCCACCATGTCAGAGAATATGCTCATCATACACCTTTGAAAGGTCGCGGGTGCATTGCAGAGGCCAAAGGGCATGCGCTTGTAGGCAAAAGTGCCAAAGGGACAAGTGAAGGTTGTCTTCTCGTGATCCTCAGGGGCGATTGGTATTTGATTATACCCTGAGTAACCATCGAGAAAGCAGTAATAGGAGTGACCTGCGAGTCTCTCCAACATTTGGTCTATGAAGGGTAAAGGAAAATGGTCCTTCCTAGTGTTGGTGTTGAGTCGTCGGTAATCGATGCAGACTCTCCACCCTTTCTTCAGGCGCTGGGTGACCATTTCCTTGTTCTCATTTTCCACAACTGTGAATCCTGCCTTTTTAGGGACGACATGAATAGGACTCACCCATTTGCTATCGGAGATGGGGTAAATGATACCCGCATCTAACAGTTTAAGGACCTCGTCCCGGACTACATCCTTCAAGACGGGGTTCAACCTCCTCTGGTGTTCTCGAGAGGTTTTGGATTCATCCTCGAGATAGATGTGATGTTGGCACACCGAGGGGTCTATGCCACGAATATCATCTATAGTCCAACCTATCGCAGATTTGTGCTCGTTGAGTAGCTCAAGAAGTTTCTTACGTTCACTTGCAGACAAAGCGGAAGCAAGAATGACAGGGTAGGTTTCCTTAGGACCAAGATAGGCATAGGAAAGATCTGTGGGAAGAGGCTTAAGCTCCAATATTGGAGCAGATGGAGTAGAAATAGGTGTCACAGAAGACACGGATTGAAGAGGTTTGACTTCAGTAGGTAAAGGAAGGATGGGTTCTCTGGCCATGGTTATCAGAGGCTCGAACTCGATGAGTGGAGCGGGGATCTCTATCAGTGGAGCAGTCTCCAAAAGATCATTGAGATCAGAAATAGCTGACTCTGTTGCAAAGTCAGCTCCAAAGTGTTCTAGACACTGCTGAAGAATATCTTCGGTGGAGTCCGGGATTAGACTCTCAACTGCACACATTTTATCGGTCACTTCGCGATCGGCATCTTGTTGCATTAAACGAAAGATGTTGACCTCAGCTTTGAGGTTTCCGAAAGCAATGGACATGTTTCCGTCCCGGCAACCGATGTGTGCGTTCGCGGTGGCAAGGAATGGACGGCCTAAGATGACCGGAATGCGGTTATCCTGACACGGCTCGATGTCGAGAATGATAAAGTCCACAGTCCTAACTGCTGATATACCGAGAATGGTATGAGGTTAACGCTAGCCCCTAAATCTAGCAAGGCAGTGCAGCTAAAGTTGTCTCCAATTTCACATTGGACAGTTGGGCTACCTGGATCCTTGTGTTTGATCACACTATTGCGTTGAATGAACGCTGTAGCTTTTTCGGCCAAGAAGGCAGCTTTGGGTACATGCGTACGCCGCTTAACTGTGCACAAGTCCTTGAGGAATTTGGCATAGGAAGGGATTTGCTTGATAGCAGAAAGGAATGGGATATTGATCTGGACGTCTTTAAAGACATCTAAGATCTCAGAGAATTGCTGATCTCGCTTATCTTGGACAAGTCTGTCCGGGAAGGGAGGCTTTACTCGACAAATGGATTTGTCTTTAGCCTTAGATTTCTGCACAGGGATATCTGATGTTTGTGCAGAGGTAGAAGAAGCAGAGGTAGGATTTGGACTAGTTTCCACGGTGCGAGTGATGGGTGCTGGAGATGGCACCGGTGGTGGTTGGACTCCCATGTCCACAGTTTTTCCAGATCGTAGGGTGGTTACAGCTTGCACCTCCCCTTGACAATTCTCATTCTGGCTTTGAGATTGGGATCCGATCTCATATACTGCCCCTTTGGCATTTCCTTTAGGGTTGGCAATGGGTTGGCTAGGAAAGATCCCCTTAGCCTTCTCAGCTTCCAAGTTACCTAGACGTTGCTCTAGACGAAGCATGGATTGCTGTTGCTGTTGCTCTAAGCGTTGCATAGATTGAGTAATGAGTTGAGCTAGAAGGTCCTCGATACCGGGTTTGGGGACCGACTGTTGGGGAACAGCTAATGGGAGCTGAGGCACCAATTCGCGACTCGAGCTCATCGGGGCATTATAGTTATAGGCAGAAGAATTAGTTGGGACAATCTGTTGGTTCTGAAAGTTCTGGGGAACTCTTTGCTGATTCTGAAATGTGCTCTATTGTCCAGAGTATTGACCTTGTTGGAACTGCTGGTTCTGAGTAGATGGGTACTGATTCTGCTGGTATTGTCCCTGATTGAATTGCCTATTGGGTTGATTGAACACAGGAGGATACATGCCCTGAGGTTGACGTGGAGGTTGAGCTTGTGGTTGAGTAGACTGAGGCCGCCAGGAGAAGTTAGGGTGGTTTCTCGTGTCCGGATGATAAGATTGACTATACGAGTTGAGTGGGTGGTTTGTATGTGCTGAAAGCACAAACTTCTTCCTGAAGAGGATTAGACCATCCTTCATTCAAAGGACAATGCTCAGTAGTATGGGAGGGTTGCAGACAGAGGGTGCAGGATTCCATAGGGCTCTCGTGTCCCACATGCATGACTGGGGTAGATTGTTGAGTAGATTTTTGTACAGACACAGCCAGTGCCGAGACTGACTTGCTCAACTCTTGAATGACTGATCGAAGCTCAGTATCAGCTGTAGCATCATGTCCCTTGGTTGTCCTTTGGACCGAAGTGGTTCGACTGAACTCTGAGTCAGTCGTCCAATGTTGAGAGTTTTCTCCTAACTCTCCCAAGAATTTGTATGCATCGGTCGGAGTTTGGTGCAGGAATTTTCCTTGGCACATTGACTCTACCATGGTCCGGGACTCATCGGTAAGTCCCTTATAGAAGACATGGACAAGATTGCCCTTGTCGATGCTATGGTGGGGGCACTTAGTCAGGTAGTCTTGGAATCTATCCCACGCTTCAAAAAATTTCTCATCGGACTTTTGTCGAAAGTCCTGGATGAGTTGCTTCATTTGGTTGGTCCGAGTCATGGGGTAGAATTTAGACATGAATTTGCCCACCAACTCTTTCCAACTGCTGATTGAATCAGCGGGTAAGGAGTAGAGCCAATCTGAGGCTCGGTCTTTGAGCGAGAATGGAAAAACTCGCAGACGCACATTGTCATCATCGAGGTTCTGATTCTTGAAAAGTAGGATGACATGTTGGAATTCCCTAATATGAGAATAGGGGTCCTCTCTTGGGAGACCACGAAAGGTTGGCAGCATTTGGATCGTCTGCGGCCTGATCTCAAATTGTACCGCCGTAGTAGGTGGGAGAACAATGCAAGTGGGCGGATTGGCAGAGATAGGAGCGAACGTCTCGATAAGAGGTCGTTCGACTGCCATGACTACAAAGGTAGTAGTACTGGGGGAGGTGGGTGGTGAAAGAGATGGGGAAGAATTCAGTGGAGGATCCACTGTAGGGACGTGATTCTCAGATCGAATCAAGCGCTTGTTCGGACGATTCCAAACGGGCATACGCGAATGAGGCAAGCTCTATACTTGGCAAAAAGTTGCCAGAGAGGAACACTATCCTAAATGATGCACACCAAGCACAGATAATCCTATTCTAAGCAATCAGGATATATTTTAGGAATTATCTTTGTTAGTTTTGGGGCTAGAGTAGATTATGACAGTGGGCGGACCACTGGTTTATCTTTTAACCGTCGGACTAACTGTTTTGCACTCAGAGGTTCTCACCAGGCTACACTCTTCAGAGCGAATCCTTTAGTACTAACTCTAGTTAACAACAAGGCAATCCGAAGCCTAGACAGACGTGCGGCACAATGGCTGACTTAAGTACGTCCCAGACTAACCGGATTGGTCAAGTGTATAAGAAGAGTGTTCCCTCGGGTTAAGCTAGGGTTGATGCGTGTTCCTAGTCCACACGCAACTAACCGCCGAATAATCCAAGATGCCACGTCGAGCTCAGTGTACTTGAGTAGCAGGGACTTATGGGTGTGTTAGACAACAGGGACCCGCGCTCGTGGTCTTATTTCGATTGGATGTTAAGCGGGTTCGCTTTGCGTGGATTTTTCCTCGAACACCGGGCTAATTGGCTATACTTCTTGATTCTTTTTAATTAAATGGAGCATTGGGATCAAATCAGTTGGAATGATGAGGTGGGTGATGAAATCCCACCAGTTTCAATTTGGAGCTGGGTCTGCTCTCTTAGAGTTGATTGATTAACGGCCACGCCACGCAAGTCGAAGAATATGGATGCGAAAGCAAATAGACAAGCGGCAATGATGCACCCAATATGCTCTGTATCGCACTCAAGGCGAGGATAGAGACTTACCTCCCGTGGGCCACGCCACGGGGTCTCCTCCGTGGGTTAGAGAGGGGTATCCTAATGGGCTTGGGCCCGACTCCACCTCTTTGAGCTTTCGCTCTCTACCCACACTGGATCGTGTTCCTGCAGAAATAGTTAGATCGCACGGTCTAGGTATTTGGGATTCTATTTGGAAGATCCTTGCCTTTTTAGGGTTCACTGAACAAGCACTGGATTTAGGCAAGTTTTTGAATTAATTTCCAAGTTCGAAATGGGGTAAAATTTAGGAATTCCCAGATTGGAAAATACCTAGATTGGAAAGTTTCCCGAACTATGAAGATCTTCCAAGAAAGATTTAATTGCGAGATCCCTTATAATTTTGGGAAATTTCCCAAAATTGAAATTCTGCTAGATTTGGGGTGTTTCCTTTTGCAGACTTTTCCAAATTCGAAAGATTTCTAAAGATAGAAATTCTTCTACAGAGGAAACTTCTAAGAGCGGAAACCCTAATTTAGCAAAGTTTCAAGATTTTAGAATCTTTCCAAAAATTGCAAATCCTTGATTGGTGATTTCTAAAAATCTGCAGAATATGAAACCCTAATTTTTTTGAATTTTGAATTTATTATTTTTTTGGTATTTTTTACTTAATCTAGGGTTTCTAAAAAACCCTAGAACAAGATCTAGCAGTTATATGGAAAGCAGTAAAATTTCTAAATTATTACAAATTGCACTCGGCCTTCCGAGGCATTAAAAATAGTAATTTAAAAACTGCTAAAAATCAACAAAAACAAAAAATAGAAAGTTTCCCGAAAAGGTCAGGCTGGCCAAATTGAGCAGCTTTTCGCTTCAGCAACTTTCCAATTCCGTCTTTACGTCCTTTTTCGCACTCCCGAACACCCGAGCGGCAGCGGCGCCATTTGAAAGTAGGGTTTTTCCGCGTCGTTGGTTACGGAAACCCTACAATCAACAAGATTTGTAATGTGATCCGAGCCTCAAAATTCCAATGGAGTTTGCACAGTGGTCGGAGATAAGGATCTCTACGACGGTAGATAGGATTGTGGGGATGTGCAGCAAGTAGCTGCCCGTGATTGGTGTTGCTCCCTTGGAGAAGACGTTCGGCAACCAGATGAGGGAAGACGCAACGTTACAGCACCTGCTGGTGGTGTAAAGGAGTGGGTGCAAGGGCGTTGGATGGATGTGGACGGCAAGGAGAGGGCGATCCAATAGGTAGGTATCCCCCCTCCTCTTTCTTCTTCTTCTTATCTTCCTTCTCTTCTTTTTTTTTTTGCTTTGAGGGAGGAGAGGAAGGTAAGAGCAGGTGGTTGCTTGGTGTTGCCGCCAGCAAAGGGGCAGCAGCGTCCAAGAGTTGCTGGGCGGTCTTGGAGATGGTGGTTGATAGTGGAGAGGGGCTGGTGAGGGGCGGTGCTATGGTTTGGAGAAGTGTTCAGTGATGAAGAAAAGATGTGGAGGAGCAGGTGTTGTTGCTAGAGGTGGGATGCGGCTTGAGAAGATGGTGGGGTTGCTGGTTTCGCCGGAGTTGCGACCTGCAACTCCGGTGATCTCTTTTTTTTTTTTTTTCTTTTCTGGTTTTTTTTTTTGCTTTTCTTTTTGAAGAAAACGGTGAAGAAGGAGGGAAAGATGAGAGAGGAGATGGTGGAATGTGGTAGAGAATGGGGGGGATAAAGGCCAGCAAGGTGTGGAACGAACGGCCGGAGTTGCAGGCGCAACTCCGGTGATAAAGATGAAGATGAAGACGGTGATTTGAGAAAAAAAAATGGAGGAAAAACAGTCTAAAACCGAGGGGAAGAAGGGGGAAACGAGTTGGGGGAGAGAATGGAGCAATAAGGAGGGGGATTAGGGTTCGAACGAACCCTTCTCCCTCCTCTTATAAAGCTCCCTATTTCCATTAATGGAAATAGGGTATTTTTTGAAAATAAAAAATATATATATATATTTTTTTTTTAAAGTAAAAACCTACTTTTCTATGGGGAATCTCCCCAATTAGTGGACCCCCTATTTAATTAAAATTATTTTGAAATTCGCGGGGTCCACTAACTGGTCGGACAGCGGGTCGATGAAGATGGGCCCGGCTACTGGCCCGCATGGATTGATGATGTCTATCGTCTCACAAGATGATGTGACAGACAGTCTGATGGCGATCGGATGGATGGTGACTTGATTGGGACCCAGATTGGTAAATCGACGGATCTAGAGAGATCCAACGGTCCGATTGAAGATCCAACGGTCCGATTGAAGATCCAATGGTCAGAAAGCTAAGGGAGATGAGATAGAGCCGATGGGTAGGAGTTCTGGGGTTAGGCAGTAGATTCGAGGATCGAGAGATGAAGAGAGAGAGAGAATAAGAAGAGATGAGAGAAAAAGTATCAAAAAAAATGGAAAAAAAGCACTGGCGGAGGGTCTGGAACCCTGGTCTTCACTGTGACCATCCTCACGCTTCTCCAGTAGAGTCGACTATCATTCTTTGCTGACTCATGTGGCTTTAAACGCTTTGGTCCGTCTCTTGGTCATTGGCTCTCCTGCTCTCTTCGTTATTTGGGCCGGCTTTTTGGTCCTCTGATTCAGCCCATATTTGGCCCATATCTTCTAGTCATAGCATGTGGGCTCTTTAAGCTTTGATAATGGGCTCTCATGATCGATTTGGGCCCACAAGTCTCGAGAATTGTCCCATCGGGGTTTCCTGCGACAAAAGAAGCGCGTAATGAGACTCTATCAGAATGACTTCATGTCTAGACTTTCGAAAATGTGTTTAATGCATGCAAATATACCATTTCGTCCAGAAAAGTGTGTTCTACGCAACAAAAGAGACTCTTACGTAGAAAAGTAGATAAATAGAGTATTTTAACGTGGGAGAATGCAATAACGCTAACAGGATAATTGCTTAAAATAAGCACTTTTGAGCGAATATCAATATCCGCATTTAATTTGTGCTATACATGCGGCGTTATCCTCATATAACGTCATCGAAGCATCTGTGATTGAATGAAAACTGCATGTGTTCCGAATATGGTGAACTATAGATCTCAACCATATGCACTCACGGCTTGCTTCATGGAGTGCAAGTATCTCAGAGTGGTTCGAGGACATTGCAACCATAGTCTGCTTGGTAGATCGCCATGAAATTGATGTGTTGCCGCAAGTGAATACGTACCCTGTTTGCGATTGAGCCTTATGAGGATCAGAAAGATATCCAGCGTCTGCATATCCAACCAATTTTGAAGTATTGGTTGATTCCCTTGAGTATAACAAGCCTATGTCTGTTGTACCACGGAGGTAACGTAAGAATGCTTGATGCCGTTCCAGTGTCGTAGAGTTGGTGCAAAACTGTATCTTGCCAATAAGTTGACAGAGAATGCGATGTCAGGTCGAGTGCAACTTGCTAGGTACATCAATGCACCAATCGCACTGAGGTATGGTACTTAGGACCGAGGAGTACTTCGACGTCTTCTCGAGGACGAAAAGGGTCCATATTAATGTCAAGTGACCGGACAACCATTGGAGAACTCAGTGGGTGAGCTTTATCCATGTTAAAGCACTTCAGGACTTTTTCGGTGTATGTGGATTAGTGTACAAGGATTCCGCTTGAGAGATGTTCGATCTGCAGGCCGAGACAAAATTTTATTTTTCCAAGGTCTTTCATCTTAAATTCTTTCTTTAAGTATGCAGCAGTTTTTGTGAGCTCTTCAGGAGTCCCGACGATATTCAGGTCATCTACATACACTGCAATTATGGCAAATCCTATTTCCGATTTCTTAATAAAAATGCATGGACATATAGGATCATTAAGATATCCTTCTTTTACTAAGTACTTACTTAGACGACGATACCACATGTGTCCAGATTACTTCAATCCATATACGGATCGTTGAAATTTGATAGAGTCCATGCTACGTTGTTTCGAGGAATTTGCTTCAGGCAATTTAAATCCTTAATAGTCTTTCATATAGATGTCAGTATCTAAGAGCCCATATAAATATGCGGTCACTGCATCCATAAGGCGCATGTCAAGTCTTTCTAAGACCACTAGACTAATTAAGAACCGAAAAGTAATTGCATCAATTACTGGGGAATATGTTTCCTCGGTCTCTGCGAGAAACCTTGTTCTATGAGTCGTGCTTTATATCTAACGATCTCGTCTTTTTCGTTACATTTTTGTACGAACACCCACTTGTATCCTATTGGTTTTACAACTTTGGGTATTAGGGTTATATGACCAAATACTTCGCGTTTTGCTAGTGAATCTAGCTCTGCCTAGATTGCTTCTTTTCATTTTAACTAGTCGCTTCTATGTCGACATTCTTCAACAGTGCGTGGTTCAAGATCTTCATTACTATTTATGATAGTGAGAGCCACAGCAAATGCAAATACATTATCGACAACTATTTTTTCACGATTCAATTTTTTCTATACAGACATAATTTATTGAGATCTCTTCATTTATAGGTACCTGAGCCTCTTCGGGGACTGTCTAATTGGAAATTATGGATGTGGTCTCTTCAAGAGTATTAACTTTTACAGGAGTTGTATGTATTTTTTCTTTTACCCTCTGCTTCCTAGGAGTCACATCTTTTACACCGATGGGTCTGCTACACTTTAAGCGTGCTGTTGATGAGTCATTTGCTGCTATGTTGACTGATTGTCCTACAGGGACGTCAATCCTTGCTGAAGTATTTGTAGCTGGTATGTATGATTTCATTACTTTTGCCGCATTGGTAAAAGAACATGGTAATTGATTAGCAATCTTTTGTAGATGAATGATTCATTGCACTTCTGTTTCGCATTGAGCAGTGCATGGATCAAGATGAGATTGGGTCGATGCATCTCAAGTAAGTTCAGGTCATTCTACCAAGTACTTTCCTCCCCCTAACAGCGGGAAGTCTGATTCATCAAAGTGACAATCCGCAAATCGTGCGGTAAAGACATTACCAGTCAGGGGCTCAATATATCGAACGATTGATGGTGAATCAAACCCAATGTAAATACCTAATCGACGTTGTGGGCCCATCTTTGTGCGTTGTGGGGGTGAAATTGGAACTTGTACAGCACAACCAAATATAAGTAGATGGGAAATGTTCGGTTGATGTCCGAGTACAAGTTGATGCGGGGAGTAGTGGTGATACGTAGTCGGTCGGATGCAAATCAATGTTGCCGCATGCAAAATCGCATGTCCCCATGCAGTGACAGGTAATTTCATTCGCATGAGTAGTGGTCCCGCTATCATCTGGAACCGTTTAATGAGGGATTCTACCAAACCATTCTAGGTATGGACATGAGCAACAGGATGTTCTACATCGATCCCAACCAACATGCAATAGTCATTAAAAGCTTGTGATGTAAATTCCCCAGCACCGTCAAGGCGAATGGATTTGATCGGGTAATCTGAAAACTGAGCACGTAATCTGATGACTTGTGCTAAGAGTCTAGCAAATGAAACATTGCGAGTTGATAGTAAACAAACGTGAGACCACCCTACAGAAGCATCGAGTATAACCATAAAGTACTTGAATGGTCCACATTAAAAGTTCTTCATCAGAAGTTCATTGTTTTGTTCAGCAACAAGGAGGCACGAGATCAATTCTGAGAACTTCTAGAATCTATGTTCTCAATATTGCTGCTGTAGGAGCCTGTTTGAGGCATGAAATGTGGAGTTAGTTTTCTCCAACATATCGGCATCAGTAATCTTTTCTCCGCACAATTTCAGTTGTAAGGTGATCTTGAACATTGCAGAGTTATATTCTGCAAGGGTTTTAAAATCTTGCGGACGCAAGTGCATCCAATCTTAACGAGCTTTTGGAAGTATTACGGTTTTCTGGTGATCGTATCGCTCCTTCAGGTTGTTCCAAAGGGTAAGTGGGTCTTTTACAGTAAGGTATTCAGTCTTTAGGCTTTCATGTAGGTGATGACGAAGAAAAATCATCGCCTTTGCTTTGTCCTGCAAGGACGCTTCATTTGCAATCTTGATTGTTGACCCGAGGTTCTTAGCGTCAAGGTGGATCTCAGCATCTAGGGTCCACGAGAGATAGTTATTTCCCGTGATGTCAAAGGTGGCAAAATCGAGTTTTGTAAGGGTTGACATGCTTATAATCTAAACCATAAAATGAAGTATGAGTAATGTCAACATAAGTCCCACTTAATTCATAATCCATTTGGAAAAAAAATGCATCAAATCTGGCACTTTATGTAGCATATTGGAGCTACATCACACAATTCAATTATGTAAGCATTGCCCAATTTAGCAAGATCTCACAAACCACATTCTGATTAGGTCAATTAAGAACATAGACAATGCAATTAGGTTGTTTAACCCAATGTTACATGTTTCCATGTATAAAATGATAGTAGACAGTTAGACAAATATTGAGAATCTTTGCTGTAAATCACTGAATGCACATACTAAATTTTTATTAGTCGAACGTTTACTAACAATTATTATGGTACATATGTCGACTAGTATTAAAATGGGTGCCAAAACTTTTCTGGTAACTAAGCTGAAGGTTTCTTGTATGTAGGAATAAATAATGTCAACAGTCCACAGATGTTTGCCATTGGTAACATCTGTTCCAACCTCGGGTATAAAGGCTCATATTCATCCAAACATTATGGCTATAGTGAAAGTTAGAGTTGTTTTACAAGAAATATTCAAGCTGTGTCATTCAAGCCGGTGTTCCATAGTGGGCATCAAGTGCAACAAATTTAGAATTTAATGGAAATAGTCTGCTACATGGAATGTGTTGTCTAGCATTACAAAGTCAAATGCCAAGTGGACAAAATATTTATGTAAACCATAAATAAGAACAAAGCCCCTAACACAAATCTTATGTTCCCAATAAAAATATAAAATACTTTCCAGAATGCAAGTAAAGGCCACACTAATTGATCTCACCATGAACTATTCTAAACAACAACAGTATTTATTAGTTTTTTTTGCTATGATACTAATTAAGTTGTATGATAATCATGCTTGGCATGTTAAATCAAAGTAACTAGAGTTTGGACCTAGAATCATAAAGAGTGAGAGCTAATGTTATCTCACAGCTTGTAAAAAAAATGTATGAGTGGTCATAAACTGTACATTCAGTAGTACCCAAATCAGTTCAGCACTTGAGTGTGTTTAGAACCATCTTTAGAGTGAGCACACATATCACGTGAGGAAGTCCCACGATTTTCAGCGATGGTACACTTATGCCATATGGATTAGTAGTCCACGGTAGATACATAGTAGATTATTCTGTATATTAAGTGTGTACATGCTATGGATTTGTGAGCTCCAAATCTGTTATGGTTTTCTAACAAGTTCTGAAGAAAATATTTTGCAAACCATTCACTATGTATCTCATATTTACTGGGTTATAACATGTTATCATTGGATTGTTGGATTGAAAAAATAAAGCTTCTACTACGTAGAGGAAATCAATAAATGGGTGGACCCCACTCATTTTAATTCATTAGTTATATAAGGGAAGATATAATCAAAGATCTGGGAGCAATTTTTGGTGGAAAACGTTGACCTCCCATAATAAAAAATGTATGCACCCTTTTAGCATTCCTGAATTGTTGCTCAACGAATTTAAATCCTACCTTATTTAACCCAAAACAGTTTTGACTTGAGAAAGTCCTGCACAAGTCACATTATTGGGACAAGCTAATAGCAAAAAAAAAAAAGAATTCCTTGTATTGAAGATAATGTAAAAATCTAATTAAGAGAAATTTAAGGAAACCCAGAATTGATGATCTATTAGAGAAAATCCCCTAGAAAAGTGGAAACTGTTGGAACATGCTCCTTGGTTGCCAAGGTGTCAACGTTTTGGTATGGAAGTATTTCAAATCCGTTTCCAAAATGGTGTTAAGAATATTTTACGAACTTGAGAAATCCAGAAATTTTGATTTAATATGCCAAATTGAGTTAATCCTAACAGTTTTCTATTGTCTCAAAATTTTAATGGACTTGTATTTTTATAGTATACCATTATTTCTTCTTAATTGCTGTCTTCGATCTAAACATTGAATGGTTTCCTAATGAGTTGCTGTATCATTTAAGTGGTCAGATTGAGAAGATCATTGGGTCCTTAATACACCACACGTGTTAATCTACGGCTACACATAGAATAGGGTAGAAAAATCTGTAAGATCAATACCTATTGTTTCACCTAACTAGGAATTATACCTTTTTCACACATGTTGACCTTGAACCATTTAGGAATGTTGTAAATCAATGTACACGGTTTTATTAATTCATTGTATGATATGTTCACGAGAAAAAAAAAATATAATATGTACATATTTACATTCCTTAAATGATAAGCACGGAATCTGGGCCATAGCTATATTTAAAAGGAAATCAAAATCCGGCTTGAAAAATACAAACCCAGTTTACCAAAATCTCTTGTTGTCCATTCTTGAAGAAAATAAAAGTAAAGTCGAAGAAATAGCAATTATCCACATATAGCCCTTGATCAACACACAACAGGTACATATATCCACTCAGTACAAGCATGTGATCTAAAAACAAAATGGTAATCTATCAAGCATGCTTGTTAATCGTTGAATCCAAAAAAAGAGATAAATACCTGTTGTGGATAGATGATGTTGAGCACCACAGATTCACGCCTACCGCTAGACACTTAATGCAATACGAGATAATAGAGCGTGCTAATAACGTGTTGTGAATCTGATTATCTTTTTATTGATCAACACACATATATACAGCCCTTGATCGAGATGTTACAAAGTAAATGTCATGACGTTACGAAGTAAATACTGAACCGTTACAAAGTAAATGTTGATAGTGTAACTGACGCCATATAAGCGGAAGTCAGCCATCGGTTACGACCGTTACATTTACAAAAGAAATTACATAATTAAACTTTTTTCAACTTTACTTTTACTTTAACCCTGGACTACGGTCAAGTAGATCCGAACGGGGAGTGATAGGATTACAATTCCCAAATTCTGACTTTTAACCTATGGGACCCAATACCATCCTTGATGTTATGGATCATCGGTTAACCCAATCCATTCAACACCACAATGGATTGACCCGATCCATTCGATACCACTGTGTATAACACAAGGATAGGACACACAGTATCTGAATTGATAAATGGATGGTGAGTTATAGCGCAAGGCTCGAACGAAGCCCCCCTCCCCACTTCTGGCCTCGCGCTCTCTTTCTTTCATTCTCTCTCTTTTTTTCTCCACATCTACGCACGCAGCAATGTTTTAGGAGCCGAACCCAAAAATTACAAAACAATCCATTAGTTTTCCATGGCAACCGTTGCTCTCCATCTCACTCGAATTTCCCGCCATTTCCGATTATCTTCTCCCTTCACACCACCGCTCTTTACTCCTGGCACATCTCGACTTCTAAAGAACTCCCAAGAATTCGGTTTTCGACAAAAACTTCGTCGTCGTAGGTGCAGTTTCTTCAGTCGGAGCTCTTCTCGGGGTCTCACCGTTGTCACTTCAAGCTCTCAAGGTACATAAATGATCTGTTATTCTATTTCTCTCTATCTTTCTCTGGGTGATTTTATCAAACAACTTTAACGTAGGTTTAGTTGCGAATTATAATTGGCAACGGATTCGGTAAACGGGAGATTTGCAGAGATAGATAGTGAACTCGGCAACTAGGTTGGTAGGTTTAATCACTTTTTTTCCCCGAATTGTTGTTCGATTCGGAGAGTCAGAGAAGGTGATTTTATTTGTTTAAGTCAAAGTGAAGCGGACAATGAGAAGGTTCTATGTAATTCAGAATTCTTTATTTTATTTCAAAAATCATGGAAATTTGGTGTTCTGCTTCGACAACACGTCTGGAAATTTCGCTTGGTCTTGATGCCTTTCCCCAGGAATTTGGTGTTTCTGTAATGGTCATATTCGGGTCGTTAGTAAATTTTAATCTGTTTTATGAGGTGCATTTTTCTGGGGTGATAAAACAGACTTCAGTTCCTGCAAAGACGGGTTTTCACGTGGCAGCTGATGTGGCAGGACTAAAGGGGGTCCAGCTGTTGAACCACCTCATCCCTCGATAAGCTAAGTTTCAGCCCAATTGCCATGCGCCATGTGGCAAAGAGAGGGTAGGTTTCTTTCACCCTTTTCCTAGTTAGAAAAATTTTAAATTGAAGGGTTGTCATTCATAAGGGAAAAATTCTATGAATGGTAGGGTATGGGTGTGAAGTGCCAAGATTGCAGTCCACGTCGTCAATTCAGACAGTTGTCCATCAGATGGACGGTCCAGATTTTTCATGTCAGCATCCCAAATAGCAGAAAAACCCTACTATAGGAAGAAACATCTCGACTGAGATGGAACGAAATGAAACGAGACAGTGGGAAAAAGATACATTTCAAGATGCAAAGATGCAAATATATATTACGTGTAACATATTTTTTTTCTACATTATTTAATGCTTAATTAACATGTAAATATGTTGTTTATCTTTTATTTATGTAATAAAAGGCACATATACTATAAAAACCAGGTTTAAATTTTTTTAAGTGGGGTTCAAGTACGGGATGATACATACCCCAATATATGGTGTTCCTACTTTATTCGAACAAGACGTCTTGGCTAAGACAAAATGAGACTTTGAACCATGTTTATACAACTAAAGATGCTTTTCTTTTTTGTTGGTATCACTAAAGTATTACTTCTTGTTTTGTTAGTCTATATTGCAATTCTCTAGCTCTTTTGATGCATAACTATTGATGAGAACTTGTCAAAACTGCCTGTTCACTTTAATAAATTTCCAGAAGCCAAGATTATCATGTGTTCTTTAAACCCTTCAAGGGGTTTTGGTTTGTGTTACCTTTTAGGTAGTAATGTCTGTTCTACTTGGAGGAAATCCTAGGTGTTGGTCAACAAGAGCTGTCCCATGTGTTGGTTATGCCTAATGTTTTCATGTGGCACACTTTTCAGAACAACTGACAGCAAGAATATTTGGCCCACCCCTTGGTGAATTTACACGCCCATGTGATTTGTAGCCTTTGGATTTGAGCACTTTTTTCCTCATGGGTTCAGACCCAATTCTTTTCACCCTTGGCCTTGTTCCTGAAGTCCATGATGAAAAAATGCTCGAACTCAACGGCTGTGAATCGCCTCTCAAGATGATTTTGGGCATGTAGGTTCATCAAGGGGTGGGCCAAAAATTCATTGGGTTAGTGGACCTGAAAAAGCATTCCACCTGATTATATTTGGCATGACCAACACATGGGACAGTTAGTAGTTACCAACACCTCAGGTTTCAACTTCTTCTTGCACTATATGTTTTATCACAAGCATATGTTTGGAAATTAAGTTCTATTGTAGATCAAATATTTATTTAATTGGAATATTACAACAACCTATGTTGCATTAATATGGGAAGGGTGTCAGAGACACAGATGCAGATGTCCGATTTGACAAACCTTGAAAAAGAAGATTCGCGGACTCGGCAGTATACCGTAAATAATTTTTTTTATTTTTTTGATAAGAAAAGGATGATTCATCAAACAAAGGGAGCCCCCAAAGCTATAAAGGGATCTCGAGACGAGATGCCAAAACAGCAAAACCAAACAAAAGCCTAACCCGTCAGCAGATCCCCCCATCGAAACACGAAATCCTCAAAGAAACAACCCTTGAAGTCCGCCGAGATGGAAAACCAAAAGAACAAAAACGCTTTTATCCTCAGGATGATCTTAGGAGTATTCTCTTCTTTCCCCTCAAAAATGCGTGGTTCCTTTCTTTCCAAATGGCCCACCTAGCCGCAAATGGAAGAAGACACCAGATTAACCTTGCTCTACCTGAGAACATACTCAGAGATAAAGCGTGTATGAAGGAGTCCACTCTCTCCGGCATGACGAAGTTGACACCGAATAAAGAGAACCAAGCTTGCCAGATCACGGAGGAGATAGGGCGATGAAGCATCAGATGATCCACAGATTCGCCATCACTTTTGCACATAACACATCAATTGGGGATCATCATCCCCCTGCTGCTCAGGTGGTCAACTATCAAGATTTTGTCTAGGATAGTAGTCCAAATGAAGAAGATCACCTTCGTCGGGATGGGAGCACCCCACACCACTGAGACTGGGAACGTACTCTGACCCCGACTACTAAGATGATGGTAGAAAGAGCAAACTGTGAATACTCCCTTGCTATTCCACGTCCATCTCCTCTGGTCCTCCTCTTCTGAAATATAGGGTGAATCCCCGATCCTCATCAGAAGATTGCCCAAGCTATCCGCTTCCCAGTCGTTCAAACTCCTCTTGAAGCCCAGATTCCATGAAGCTGACCCTTCACTAACCACAACACTCTCCTGGATCTTAGCTTCTTGGAGGTCAGAGATGAGATATAAGAGAGGAAAGGCATCTTTCAAAGTATTGCCGCCGCACCAGATGTCCTTCCAAAACCGGATTCTATCCCCTTTCCCAACCATGTGGCTAATCCCTTCACTGAATCGGCCCTGGTTCTTCATGATACTCTTCCATAGACTGAACTCGTAAGTCTGAGATCTTGAATGCGTCATTCCTCCTGCCATGTCCTCTCCATACTTCCCATCAATAGCCAATCTCCATAGGCTGTCTATTTCTTCGCCATATCTCCATAACCATTTCCCCATAAGTGCGATGTTCACTTTCATCGTGCAAAGCCCCAGACCTCCGTCCTTCTTCAGCTTACAAATAGTGGCCCACTCCACCAAATGGAACTTGAAAGTGTCATTCTTACCTTGCCATAAGAAATTTCACATAATCTTCTCCAGGTCCTTTGCCACGCTTGCTGGAATAGGGAACAAGGACATACGGTGGATAAGCATACTAGAGAGGGTACTTTTGATGAGAGTAAGCTTTCCTCCTTTAGAAAGATGTCGCTTCTTCCACCCTGCTATCCTGCGCCCTACTCTCTCCACCACCGGGTCCCGTATGACCTTAGCCTTATGCTTGGCACCCAACGGTAGGCCAAGATAGGTAGTTGGCAGGCTACCGACCTTGCATCCCAGACTTCTTACCATATCTCTCAAGCTTGGCACTTCTCCAACCCCGAACATTTCGCTTTTGGCCAAATTAATACGCAATCCTGAGACTGCTTCAAAGCAACTTAAGATGCAGCGGATGCAGCTCAATTGACGATAGGAGGCCTGACAAAAGATAATCGTGTCATCCGCAAACTGTAAGTGAGTAACCTCCGGGCCACTCCTACTAGGCCCGAAACCTTCAAGCAAACCCCCATCCGCCACTCTTCTAATCATTCTACTAAGAGCCTCAACCACGACTATGAACAGAAGAGGGGATAAGGGAGACCTGTCTCAATCCTCTAGAACTGCTGAAAAAACCTGTCGGGGCTCCATTCACCAAAACAGAAAAGGATGCTGACGACACACAAACCCGTATCCACTTCCTCCACTTCCAACTGAAGCCCATCCTGTCCAGCAGATAGTCAAGGAATTTCCAACTCACGTGGTCGTAGGCTTTCTCCATATCAATCTTGCACACTACTCCATCCTTCTCCTCTCTCAATCTGGAGTCAATGCATTCATTGGCGATCAAAACACCGTCTAAAATTTGTCTACCCTTCACGAAGGCACCTTGGGATGAAGAGATTATTGATCCCATCACTTCCTTCATCCTACTAGACAGAGTCTTTGCGATGATCTTGTAAGTGCTTCCCACTAGGCTAATCGGCCTATAGTCAGACAGAGATTCTGCACCTTCCTTCTTAGGGATGAGAGCAATAAAGGTATTGTTCAAGCACCTGTTCAGGGTGGCTTCCTCTTCGAACTCCTTGACTACCCTCATAAAGTCCCTCCCTACTATATCCCAGCACCTCCTGAAGAAAGACAACGAGAAACCGTCGGGCCTCTGGGCTCAGTTCCCCCCAAGATCGCCAATGGCCTTAAGAATCTCTTCCTCCTCAAAGGGTCTCTCTAGCCAGATCTTATGCTCGTGATTGATCCTGTCGAACTAAAGGCCTTCCGCCTTGGGTCTATGGGTGCTCACCTCTGAATAGAGACTAGAGTAGAAGTGAACAATACTCTCCCTGATCCCCTCCTCCTCAGTGATGCCAGACCCGCCCACCCTGATACTAGAAATGTGGTTGGATCTCCTCCTCGCACAGGCTACTTGATGAAAGAACTTAGAATTTCTGTCCCCTTCTTTGAGCCATCTCACACTCGCTTTCTGCTTCCAACTGATCTCCTCCAAGCAGGCCCATTCGAGATACTCCTTCTTCGCTTCCACTCTCCTCCCTTCCTCTTCTGAAACCCCGTCAGACTCATCCTTGCCGTCGATAGCCTCAATTTCCGCAAGCATACTCTTCATTTTAGCATCCACTCTTCCAAAGACCTCCTTGTTCCAAACCTTGAGTTTACCTTTCAAAGCCTTCAACTGAAAGAAACTCCTGCCTTGCCTTTCTCCCCAAAAGACTCCCACCATCCAGCCACTAATTCATGGAAGTTAGGATCCTCCAGCCCCATATTCTCAAACTTGAAAGGGGCCGGTCTACGCTGCTTACTCCCACACCTTAGCAGCACTGGGTTGTGATCAGAAGCCGGCTTAGGCAAAACTTCTTGATCAACCTCAAGGCAAAAAGAATCCCAGTCATCAGAGACAAGGAATCTATCCAATCTAGACATTGATGGCCTCACTTGATTGTTGGTCCAAGTGAAGTTCGCTCCTGTAAAAGGAAGGTCCAGAAGACAGTTCCTATCCACAAAAGCTTCAAAATCTCTCATGCAATTTGTCATTCGGCTCTCCCCTTTCTTTTCGCTTAAGAATCGAATCACGTTAAAATCCCCCCTATGCACCAAAGGTGCTGCCACCTACTCCTGGCAGCATCTAGTTCTGCCCAGAACTCACTTCTCTTGCTTTGATCTGTGGGCCCATAAACCCCTGTGATAACCCATTGTCTCTGCTCTTCTACTACCTTGCAAAGAAGCGAGACCGAAAATTCCCCTAAGAAAGAGTCCTCCACTTCGAGTTTATCTTTATTCCAAACGGTCAAGATGCCCCCCGCAGTCCCTCTAGCGGGTAACGAAATCCACCCACAATCCGATCCGTCCCACATATCAGACTCCTCCATATCGGTCAGCACTTCCTTCTTTGTCTCCTGAAGGACCACAAAATCCACTTTCCAACTTTGGAATAGACTCCTACAAATCTTCCTTCTATCCTTACTCCCCAAACCCCTAACATTCCATGAAAGGAGGTTAAGCTTCATCATGACTTACCGTTTTGCCCCTCCCCTTCCTTCTGCTACTTCTTCCCCCTGCTATCTCCACTAGACTACGAGCATCCGCTAGGCTGTGGAACTCCCTGGCCAAAGTCTTCTTCCTTCTCCCTTGACTCTCCTTGGGAGCTATATTGGATCCTCAGATGTCTTCTCTGCCCCTCCAATGAGAGGGCCAACAACTGCCAAGGTCTCCTCTGCTTCCCTCTCATCCTCTCTTCCCGAGCCACTGTCTTCCTTAACAAGACTGCCCTCCTCCCTAACCTGCCTCTCCTCCGTGATGCAAGAAGACAAGTGTTTAAGCTCAATGGCTCTAAACAGTTCGATGGCTTCCTGTTCATGGCCTCCATAGGACAGTCCTAGGAATTTGCCAAAGTCCATGAGTTTCCTGAGAACCCACTTCGAGGAGTCCGACATTTCCTCTAAAAAAATGTCCCCATCCTCTTCTACTATGGTCAATTCAGAACCCGAGACCACATCGGGATGTTTTGCGTCAACCGTCCCTTCCAGGCTAAGGGTAGATTCTCGAGGTCTTGAGTTTCATCAGCCCAAGATATCCTTGTAATCCCCTTAGAATTCCTCCTAGTGTAGAGCTTTTGCTGGGCAGGAATAACACAGAGAGGTCTGACCTCTCACCTCTAGATTCTACGCCTTTGGGTCTCCTACGTCACCATAGCCGTCTATGTCTTCAACGATCGGCGTGAGCTTGAACCCCTCGGGGTTCCTAAGAGCTAGAGGAAATGCGGGTGAGACCCTCGCAGAGGCTTCCTTCCGGTCTTCGACCTCGCTACGACTAGCTCTAGGGCTCCCCTCCTGGGCTAACCCAATCTCTTGTTCCTCCCCTTCGTTGTAAATAATTTGCAAAAGAAATTGATCTTTTATATACTAACAAGGATAATAGTGGATAATGTGATATGATATCTTATGATTTATATCATACACTTATACACAGGAGAATATATATATTTAATGTTCTACTTATCAAAAAATAAAAACATATAGGTAATGTTATACTTGTTGCATAAAAAACTTCAACTGCAAAGGGTAGAAGTCATAACTTGTGACAATTGTTAATTAGTATCTTGCAAGTAAGGAAAGAAGAAGCAAAATAAAATTTGGAAGTCTCACTCCAGAATCTATGTTGTGTTGGAATCCAACACGTGTTTGACATGGTACTTTGCGTGTATAGAAGAATCCGTGCAACATCGACAACAACATTATTTTATAATCCTTAAAAACTTTGTTCATGATGTGGATCTGTCAAGTATAAGATAATTCGACTATTAATCGACATTGCATTCTCAAATGCAAAATAACTCAGCTTCACATTATTACTATAAAGTACAAGTTGAAGAGTTACTCTACTATTTGTTGTAATAAATTTTGTTACTTATTATGATTATCCTAAAAACAAAAACAAAAGAATATTCAAAACCAGAAAGTTGCTCTGAACCCGCAAAGTCACTCATTGAGACAGACAACAAAATACAGCCCGCACTATTTCTGAAAGTGCGCCAACTGCGTCTTGGAGTATGTTATCTTGATCCATTGTTCAAATATTACACCTTGTTTATGTTTTGACTGAATTAGATTTCTCTTTACTCTATAATTTGTTTGAGAGTGGCTATCCCTTAGCAACTGATTTTCATTCTTGCATCATTAATTTGTTTATTTGGAATCTTTATGGTGGCTTAGTTTTACGACACCTTTCCTCATTTTCTCTTTTCTCGTTCAATCTAAAGAAGGTGTTGAAGTTGATAATGGGAAAACAAAAAAGATATCACTTCATTGACATAAGCTTTTTGATTTTCTATCTTCCGTAGACTGGAAGGACAATGTCGAAGCGGTTGAAGAAAGATATGATGTCATTGTGGTAGGAGGAGGACATGCAGGGTGCGAAGCTGCTCTTGCATCTGCTCATCTAGGGGCAAAGACTCTTCTTCTCACCCTAAATATTGATCGGATTGCATGGCAGGTTAATGTTTTGAGTTATGGACTTCTAGTTAATTTGTTTTATCTTCATTGAGTGATTTATTGAATTTTTTCGTGTAAGGATCAAAAGTTCATTCATATGGAGTATATGTGCCATATATATGGAGAACTCTCTCTTATTTTTTCTTTAATGAGTTCACTTCTGTTATTTGATTTGACCGTATTTCAGAGATAATGCACTCTAGAAATTTATGGAAGCACCAAGATATAATTTGCTAAAATTGAAATTATAATCCATACGATAAGAACACGAGGCATTCCTTTTAAGTTTTTCTCTTCAGAAACTAGAGATCTGATTTCTTTGGAAATTATGAAGTAGAAAACTAATAATAAAATTCCTAGCTCACTCTACTGTTGTATGGGTTCCCTCCTGGCTCTCTACACTCATGACCAGATGATGCTCTGACAAACATTATTCCTTCAAGGATACCTCTTACAGTGAGAAATTACTAATAACATGATGCATTACAATTTTGCACCCGCCACCGTTGAAAGGCTATAATACCTTATTGGGGTTGAGGTGGGCCATAACTGATACAACTTCTGCACTGCTTTTGTATCTTATTCTTTATTTTCCATCTTTCTTGTTGCTGCAATGTATCTAGCATTCTATTTTAATTATTAGAATGGTGATTTTACTGCCAAATTCTAATTGTTCACATCTCTCAAGATTTGAGTTATATATCAAATATTGCTGCCATATATTTTTCTGAGCAATACAGAACTTACTAGGATTACCTATTTTAGAGAGGCTTCCTTTAGTCTCAATGCTCACATCAAACTGCTGAAAATAATTTTCTGATATTAAGAAAAGTGGCATCATAATTCTTTGCTTTTATGATGTACAGCCTTGCAATCCAGCAGTGGGTGGACCTGCAAAGTCACAATTGGTACATGAAGTAGATGCACTTGGTGGGGAAATTGGGAAAATTGCTGACAGGTAATATTTGGAAAATCACTTAATTTTGACTATTCTTTTATTGTTGTAGTCTTGACCCATAGACTTGCTAATGATTGTTTCATGATTGTTGTAGTCTATACCTGTCATTTCTTCTTCTATCGATGCTTCTGATCTTCCCATTGCTATGAGAAAAGGCACCATGAGTTGTACTCAGCGTCCCTTGACAACTTTGTTTCATAGGATGCCCTGTTTCCCTCGTACAAAGTGTTTGTCACATCTGTTTCCAAGGGCCTTGGACAAGAATAGAGCATGGGAGCTCGTTGACTTGCCATAAGGCAAGAAGCCTGTTGGTTGCAGATGAGTGTTCACAGTGAAGTACAAGGCAAATTGGTCAGTTGAGAAGTACAAGGCTAGATTGGTAGCCAAGGGATACAATCAGACTTATGGGATTGACTATGTGGAGACCTTTGTACATGTGGCAAAGATGAACTCCATCAAGGTGTTGTCCTTGGCAGCAAACCAAGCATGGCCTTTACATCAGCTTGATGTGAAGAATGCATTTCTTCATGGTGACCTGCATGAAGAAGTATACATGGTGCCCCCTCCTGGATTCATTCCACCAAGGGACAGTAGCAAGGTGTGTCGATTAAGAAAAACTCTCTATGGGCTTAAGCAATCTCTTAGAGCATGGTTCGAGAGGTTCATCCTAGTAGTGAAGAAGCTGGGTTACACTCAAAATCAAGCTGATCACACCCTATTTGTGAAGCACCAAGAAAAGAGCATCACTGCCCTCATCGTCTGTGTCGATGACATCATTCTTACAGGGAATGATGCAGAAGAGGTGGCTAAGCTGAAGAGCTATCTAGCCGGGGAGTTTGAAACCAAAAATCTAGGACTTCTCAAGTACTTTCTGGGTATAGAAGTTGCTAGATCCAACTAAGGGATCTTCATCTCTCAAGGAAGTATGTCTTAGACATGCTAAGGGACTCGGGCAAGTTGGGAGCCAAGCCAGTGGAGACTCCTATAGAGCAGAATCACAAGTTAGCAGATGCCACTAGTGAGCCACTATAGGATGTAGGGAGCTTCCAGAGGCTAGTTGGGAGATTGATTTATCTCTTCCTGACTGGACCAGACATTGCTTATGCAGTGAGTGTCATCAATCAGTACATGCACTCACCCAGAGACATTCACTTAGAAGCAACACAGGATTCTGAGGTACCTAAAGTCGGCTCCTGGTCGAGGCCTTCTATTCGAAAAGAATGGCCATATGAGAGTAGAGTCATACACTGATGCAGACTGGGCAGGTACCAAGGATGATAGGAGATCTACTTCAGGGTATTGCACCTTTGCTGGGGGCAACCTAGTTACTTGGTGGAGCAAGAACTAGCATGTAGTCGCTAGATCCAATACAGAGGCAGAGTTTAGGGCAACGGCCTATGGCTTATGTGAGATGCTTTGGTTGAAAATGTTGGTTGTTTAACTAGGCTTCCCTGTCTCGGGGTCTATGAGCTTGTACTGTGACAACAAGGCCTCCATCAACATTATTCACAATCTAGTTCAACATGATCGAACCAAGTACATTGAAGTGGACTGCTACTTCATCAGAGAGAAGATTGTATCTGGAGAAGTGTGTACTCCTTTTGTGAAGACGGATGAGCAAGTGGCTGATGTCTTCACTAAGGGAGTTCCAGTTGGCAACTCCACCGGCGTCTATGCAAGTTGGGCATGAGAGATATGAATGCACCAACTTGAGGGGGAGTATTATCATATACATATTTTAGACGTATTTCCTTGTAAAGGGTAGTTCTATAAATACCCATCCTTTGTAATGTTCTCTCCATATAAATAAGAATTATGGAGTCGTGTGACCTAAGCACATGGCATCTTTCTCTCTTTTCTCTCTTTGAATCTCTAAACCTAACACCATTACAACTACTACTGGGTGCAGTAGACACATAATAGGATGAACGGGATGTACCTATCTGAGCAAATGTAGAAGTAGACGTGGAGGGACCATCAAACTGCCAAGTAGCTGACGAAACCTGTCTAGGTCCATATTGGAGATGGTACTGGATGGTTTGGAGGGTGTCACATCTGAAGACTCTTGATGCATGAGCGGCTGAGGTCCCCTGTTTGGTATTAGAAGGCTTCCTAGATGAACCTTGCTTGCCTCCAGAGAACTGTACGAGGCGACCATGTAGACTCCAACGGGTCTCCCGAGTGTGGCTACGCTTGCCACAGTGGTCACATCAAAGTCTTTCTCAAGCATCTTATTCCCCATCTTTCTTGGATGCAGGCCTGTTCCATGTTTGAGTGGCCAAGGCATACTTCTCATGTAAAGGAACTTCAGTGTCTGGCTTGGAGCCCATAGCTCTCCTCTTGTTGTCCTTACTTTGAATGTACAAGCAAACCTATGCAAAGGATGTAAGTGGTGGATCTTGTTGGAGTTTATATAATACACCCACGTGGTTGTCTCAAGTGGGCTGCGTCCCACTTCCCACGTGGGGCCTTTTTGGGTTTTCACTATTCACGTGAATAGTGTCGCGTGAATAGTGACACGTGAATAGTACCACGTGAATAGTGTCACGTGAATAGTGTACTCCTTTGTAGGGTTTCTCTCCATCATATATATATATATATATACACAGTGTGTGAGGGAGAATGAAAAAACAATTCATTCTCTCCTCTTCCCACAACTTCTCTCTCTAACCCTAATCTCCTTCTCCACCTTCTGCCTCCATTACACTTTTTTCCCTCTTCTATCTACAACCTTCATCTACTGGTTACAACCTTATTTACAACATGGTATCAGAGCATGGTAGCTCTAGGGCATGTGTCTTTGTCCCCTAGAGACTCCATTCCGATCTAAGACGGTTATGTGAGCATCCAGAGCCGAGGAGAATTTTTAAAGAAATCGCAGAGATCATTCCTGCACTATCCGGGGATTAATCCTGAGGCAAAACACCAGAGGCTCTTATTTCCTGGTTAGTTTTTTCCCTCATCCACATCAGAGATCCAGTTTGTCTTCTTCTCAAGCTTCTCCAGCGTTTTTCCGGCCAACACGTTTTCCGATGATTTTTGGGTTTTGGTTTTTTGTGATATTAGTGCAACAGCAGGCCCCTCTGATCTTGCCGCCCTCTTCAGTACTGCTTGTGGAACAGTTCGAAACTTGATTCGACGAATTCCAACCGTCAAAACCCTAATTTCCAAAAATCACCCGGATCCCCGTTACTTTTTGGGTTTTTGATTTTCTTTCAAAATCAGACCTCTCTGGGCCCCTCCTATCCTAGGCGCACCACTCATTGGGCCTTTAGGGATCCTCTAGACCTCGCTTCGGTTTTCTGGGAGCCTCCGGTACACTACCTGCTATTTTTGGTGGTCCTGCTCTGATGAGTTTCCTCGGGGCCACATCTGTGATTTCTAGCTCTTACTCTGAGGATCGTCCTGTGACTCATGGCTCTCATGGAGATCACAACCCTCAACTCTGCATCACCACTGTGAAGCTCAATGGCACCAACTTCCTGGAATGGAAGACTTCCGCTCTCATGTACATTGGGGGCCGCGGTTACAGTGAGTATCTGACAGGTGCTACTAAAAAACCAAATCCGAAGGACAAATCTCATCGGATTTGGGTTATGGAGAACCTGACTGTCATGTCCTGGCTTCTTTACTCGATGCAAACCCAGATCAGCAAAGGGTTTATGTTCCTACCAACGGCCAAAGATGTTTGGGATGCCGTATCTCAGACATACTCCCAAGTGGGCAATTTCGCCAAGCTCTATGAACTAGAACAAGAGATATCTTGTCTTCGTCAGGGGGAGTTGAAGCTTGGTACATATTATGCTTCCCTTCGAAGCTAATGGGAGGTGATCGATCACTACCAGAGTTACTCCCCCAAGTGCGCAGATGACGTCAAGTCCTTCAAGGCGATGGTTGAACGTTCCCGGATTTTCTTTCCGGCCTTCATCCGAGCTTTGAGGGAGCTCGTGTTCAGATCCTTGGTAGGGATCCTGCTCCTACCTCTCTAGCACAGGTCTATAGTTACATTCAGGGGGAGGACAGCCGCCGCTCTGCCATGCAACTCCGCAGTGGGAGTGATACTCAGGACCGCTCTGCCCTGGCTGCTACCAATCAGAAGGGCCAGACATCCAGTCCGAAGGAGTCTGGGGACCGACCGAGACCCAAGTGTGATCACTGCGGTCACATGGGTCATATCCAGGCCACTTGCTGGAAGCTCCATGGACGTCCCCCAGGACAGGCCCCGACTTTCCGTCAGCGTCAATCAGCAAAACAGGGACCTCCCTCAGCGCACTCAGTCACACAGGACACCGCACCACCAGTGTCTACCTCCTCTAGGGACACAGACTCATTCTCTCCTGTAGATCTTAAGCGACTTCGCCGTATGATGGCCCAACTCAATGGCCAGGCTTCCACTTCCACGTCTGCATTTGCTCACACAAGTACTAGGATTACTTTTTCCGCCTCTACTGTACCTTTCAGCCCTTTTTGGATCATTGATTCAGGGGCGTCTGATCACATGACTGGTATGTCCCGTTTTCTCTAGTTATGGTATTTGTTCTGGTCGTGACAAAGTTCGGATAGCTGATGGCACCTATTCCTCTATCTCTGGAAAAGGGGATGTTCATGCCACACCAGCTCTCTCTTTGTTTTCTATTTTGCATGTTCCGCAATTCACCGCTAATTTACTTCCGTCAGTAGTCTTAACTACAGTGTAACGTTTTTTCCTTCTCACTGTGTGTTTCAGGATCTGGAGTTGAGGTGGACGATTGGCAGTGGACGTGAGGACGGTGGCTTATACATCCTAGATTCTTCGGTTTCTGCATCTGCACACCAGTCTAGCATCAGTACTAGTAGTAGAGTCAATAAAGACCAATTAATGCTTTGGCATAACCGGCTAGGTCATGTACCCGTGTCAATCTTAAAGCGTGTCTTTCCTGCTTTCTCTTCTGTTTCTGCAGTTCCCTTTCATTGTGAAACATGTGAACTGGCCAAACATTGTTGTTCTATTTTTCCCATTAATGAGAATAAAAGTACTACTCTTTTTTCTATTGTGCATTATGATGTGTGGGGCCCTGCGCCTGTGACTTCTTTGTTTGGATATCGGTACTTTGTTACCTTTGTAGATGACTTTAGTGGTTGTACCTGGGTGTACCTTATGCAAACCAAAGATGCTGTATTCTCCATTTTCCAAGAGTTGCATAAGATGGTTACCACTCAGTTCCATACCACTCTTAAGATTCTTCGCTCTGACAATGGGGGGAAATACCTCGATGGGGGTCTGAAATCCTACTTTGCTTCACATGGCATTGTTCATCAGACCTCGTGCCCTTCGACACCTCAACAGAATGGGACTGCTGAGAGAAAATCGTCTTCTTCTTGAAGTTGAGCGTGCTCTCCGGTTAGGCATGCAGGTTCCTAAACACTATTGGTCTAAGTCAATCTTACTTGCTGCTTACCTCATCAATCGTATGCCCTCTCGGGTTCTCGGATTTCAAACTCCCCTATCTCTCCTGGTTCCTAACCGCCCAACTTTCGTTGTTCCTCCAAAGGTCTTTGGGTGTGTTTGTTATATCCATATTCATCGTTCTTCGAGGGACAAGTTAGATCCGCGGGCCTTATCTTCTTGGGGTACCCCTCTAATCAAAAAGGGTACAAATGTTATCATCCTGCTACCCGTCGTCGCTTCATCTCTATGGATGTCACATTCGCTGAGTCCATTCCCTTCTTTGGTGAATAGACCTCTCTTCAGGGGGAGCATGATGTTGCAGAAGAGAGTGTCCCCAGCCCTCTGCCTGTCTTTATTCCTATGCCGGGACCTCAGTCTAGTGACAATGACACTTCCACTACTGCAGCTGATGTGCGTGTATATGTCAGAACCAAGAAGAAAGGACAAGCCACTGTCCCTGCGCCTACATCTGCAAGTCTCCCCTCGGATCCAGTTCCAGGTATTGCTTCTGTCCCTGCCTTAGTTCCTATTTCTGTTCTTGAGCCACATGCATCTCTTACTTCTGATGATCATATGAGCACTGATATTGACATCCCTATTGCACTTCGAAAGGGTGTACGTACTTGTACGGAACACCCTATCTCACATTTTGTCTCGTATCAGTGTCTGCCTCCGTCATATCAGAATTTTGTCAGTATTGCCTCCTCTGTTTCTTTGCCTTCTAGTGTTGCAAACGCACTTAGTCACCCAAAGTGGAAAGAAGTTATGATGGATGAAATGTAGGCTCTTGAGAAGAACAAAACATGGGAACATGTTCAACTACCCAGAGGAAAGAAACCTGTGGGGTGCAAATGGGTCTTTACAGTGAAACATAAAGCTGACGGGTCAATCGAACGATACAAGGCACGACTCATAGCCAAAGGATTCACTCAGACATATGGGATAGACTATCAGGAGACTTTTGCACCTGTGGCCAAGATGAACTCAGTCAAAGTTCTTCTATCCTTAGCTGCCAACTTGTCCTGGCCATTGCATCAACTAGATGTGAAGAATGCCTTTCTGCGTGGAGATTTGACAAAAGAGGTGTACATGAAACTACCACCTGGGTTGACACTTGCTGGAAGTGACGACAAGGTGTGCAAGTTAAGGAAAGCCCTGTATGGGCTAAAGCAATCTCCAAGGGCATGGTTCGAGCGGTTTATCAGAACCATCGGCTAAATTCTGAGGAGGGTGACACCCTTGAGGATGTCGCTATGTTTCAGCGATTGGTTGGCAGGCTGATCTACTTGGCACACACACATCTGGATATTGCTTACGCTGTTAGTGTTATCAGTCAGTTTATGCATGCACCACGGTCATCACATCTTGAGGCAGTTCACCGAGTTCTTCGGTACCTCAAGCGCTCTCCAGGTCTTGGAATACTGTTCGGGCGACATGGACACTTTAGAGTGGAAGCATATACTGACACAGATTGGGTAGGTTCAGTTACTGATCGTCGGTCTACGTCAGGATACTGTACCCTTGTTGAAGGAAATCTTGTCTCTTGGCGAAGCAAGAAACAGCCAGTTGTAGCTCAATCCAGTGCAGATGCAGAATTTCGCTCTATGGCACATGGTATGTGCGAACTCCTTTGGTTGAGGACCATGCTTGAGGAATTGGGACTCCAGGTGACAGAGCCGATGAGCCTTTACTGTGACAACAACGCTACCATCAGCATTGCTCACAACCCAGTCCAGCATGATAGGACCAAGCATATTGAAGTTGATTGTCACTTCATCAAAGAGAAACTTCAACAAAGATTGATTTGTACTCCGTATGTGAGAACACAGGAACAGGTTGCCGACATACTCATAAAGGGGGTGAACAAGTCTATTCTTCATACCTTGACTGGCAAGCTGGGCATGATGGATATCTTCGCACCAGCTTGAGGGGGAGTGTTGGAGTTTATATAATACACCCACGTGGGTGTCTCAAGTGGTTGTGTCCCACTTCCCACGTGGGGCCTTTTTTGGGTTTTCACTATCCACGTGAATAGTGTCGCGTGAATAGTGTCACGTGAATAGTGTTATCCTTTGTAGAGTTTTTCCCCATCATATATATATACAGTGTGTGAGGGAAAATGAAAAAACAATTCATTCTCTCCTCTTCCCACAACTTCTCTTTCTAACCCTAATCTCCTTCTCCACCTTCCGCCTCCATTACACTTATTTCCCTCTTCTATCTACAACCTTCATCTACTGGTTACAACCTTATTTACAACAGATCTCTGCCCAATATATTAACCTGAGCCTGCTCATAGCTTTGGTTCAGACCACCTAGAAACTCGAATATGTGAATCTGCTCAAGCATCTTCTGGAACGTTGTGGCATCAGTACTGCAGGCCGGAGTGTAGGTGTGATAGTGATCTACCTCTTCCCACTTACTACGTAAAGCAACATAGCTTGATCCCAATGGAAGATCTCCTTGCTTCAGTCGAACTATCTCTGATGGAGTTCATATATCTTAATAAAGTTCTCAACCTGGGAATAGGTCTAAGAGACCGCATCCCAAATATCATTGGCCATTGGGAGGAAAAGAAAACCTTTTCTGATCGATGGCTGCATGGAATGGAGCAACTATTACATAACCATCAAGTTTTCCGCTTCCCATTTGTCAAACTTGGCATCGACCTCTGAGGGTGTAGTAACTCATTCGGTGATGTATCCCACTTTTCCACGGCTAGTGATGTACATTATGGCAGACTGAGACTAATCAAGATAGTTTGTCCCATCGAGCTTTACCGTAGTGATTTGGAATCACAGATTGTGATCCCCATGACTCCTAAGATTGGGAGGAGCAACAATAACCTCCAGCTTAGTAGAGGACATTCCTTAGATGTACTCATGGTAACAGAACATAGTACCACAAGGAAAACAACCTTTCTGAGGAATAGAGTACCGTGAGCAGATCAAGAAATTGCATTGAAGGCTGCGGATGATGCCCGAAAAAGTCCAAAACAACCCAAAATTGTTCAGAAGTTACCTATGAACAGTTCTGGGGACCCAGAAAGGTTCCTGGCTTGGTGCGGCTAGGACCGAGAGCAATTCTCCCTACTTCTGGAGGGTGCGCTTGCACCTGGAAGCAGTCCCCCCCCTTTTGAGTGGTGCGGTTGCTCCTGGGAGTTGTTCTCCCACTTTCCGAGGGGTGCGATTGTAACTGGGAGCATTTCTCTCACCTTCTGAGGGGTGCGGTCACCCTTGGGGAGTAGTTCTCCTGACTGTTGGAGGGTGCGTCTAGCCCTGGAGACAATTCTCCAGGGTTTGGAGAGTGCGGCTAGGGTTTCTGAACACTCTGGGAAGCTTGTGGTCATGCCTAAGATCACTTCTCCAGGTTTCTGCGATCTGCGACTAACCATGGGAGATGATCTCCACCTTTGGAAAGCCTTGTTCTATCATTGCACAATCCTTAGATAGGGTTGAGCCATGGTCACTCAATCACGCTCTGATACCATGTTGTAACACGTGGATGTAACCAGGAAGAAGATTAGAGAATGGTGGATATTTAGGGTTAGAGAAGGAGAGGAGAGAAGAGAAGAGAGAAGAGAAGAGAGAAGAGAAGAGAGGAGAAAAGGCGAAATCGTGTTGAGCATAACCAATATTTATGATATTGGAACTATTCTCATAATTACAAAGACATCCCTATAGAATCTAAGATATTACAAGTAAGCCCCTGACAACAACAAATCAAATCAATACACACAACTTTTACGAGGAAACCCACAACGGGAAAAATCTTAAGACCATGTCTAGATGAGAAACGATCACTATGCAAAGTTCTTGAGTACAAAAGTTACTAACGCACAACGTTCCACATAGCTTCCAACTCGAATCGCTTAAGCCTACCGCCGTTGCTTCTGTGCTTTCTCGTACTACCATGCACCGAGTCCATGAGCGCCCTTGCACGATCATGTAGGGCTGACAATGGATCGAATCAACTCGAAAATCCGATCTGATAATTTTGGGTTCGGAACCACCTTATCAGATTGGTATCGGGTCCATGTATGTTGATCCGATTTCTTAACAGATTGGTACCAGATCGGGCATGTACCGATCCGGTATTAATCCGATATATATATATATATAAAAT
Source organism: Euptelea pleiosperma (assembly GCA_035048495.1). Lineage (NCBI taxonomy): Eukaryota > Viridiplantae > Streptophyta > Magnoliopsida > Ranunculales > Eupteleaceae > Euptelea > Euptelea pleiosperma. Next base: position 28,268,615 of record CM068552.1, read on the forward strand.
CATGTATATATCTATTTAAATAATATTGTTATATTAATGAAATATGATATAATGTGTTATATGTAATTATAAAGATAATTTTACCTTTCTATATATATTTTTATATCATTATTGTACAACACTTCAATTTTGAGTGGATAGAATATATAATTTTAAAATTTCTTTTTGATTTAGTTGATTGAATCATATCGGATCGGGTCCGGAACTCTATTCTATCTATAACGGATCGGTTCCGGATCATGATTATGTGATCTGATCTCTTATCGAATCGGATCCGGATCAGCATATTTTCTTATCGGATTGGGTCCGGATTAGCACTGATCTGACTCAAACCTGATCCATTGCCAGCCCTATGATCATGATCTCACGATCAGTCAAAGCTTAAAAAGACGATTGAGGTGTATGCCTCGAGGCACGTCTCAAGGCGAGGCGCCCAAAAATAGCCTCGAGGCTTAAGCCTCAAGGTAGATAACTGAGTCTTAAGCCTCAATTCAGTGAGCCGTATGCCTTGAGGCTATAGTCTCGAGGCACAACCGAGGCTTAAGCCTCAATTTACACGGTAAATGGACCTTTTTTTTATATTTTTTACTTTTTTTTCCAAAATACCCTCTCTACTAGATCTATACTATAACATCTATAACCTCTTTATGTATAGCATATTAAGAGTAATACGCGCATGCTGAGAATTTATCTATGCTCGAGAACCATGGAACAAGAGCAGTTGACACACACACATAGAGACAATTAGGACTATAAAGAGTCTTTAAGATAGTGAAAACAACTTAAAATAAGATTAAGGTAAATAATTAAGTAAACTGTAACTAGCCAGCCGCTATCATGCAAGGATAAAGTGTCAACACAATAATAACACAAAATGAGAAGAGTACTTGAAGTCTTCATGAGTTAAAGCATGTGCAAAGGCATATTAAACCGAGAGCTTGGATAACATGCCATTAATACTTGGGGCATAAGAAACAATAATGAGACAAAACAAGATCTACATTGTTAGGTTGTCGTTTCAATAATCAACCATTATGGGGTAACTTACTTCAAAAATACAACATTCACATAATGTCATGGCCAACTAAATTACAAAACAAAATCAACCATAGGAATGAAGAATAGACTAGGATATAATCCAATTATGAGCACACTTATACTATAAGAATGAAAACAAATATGCAACCTTACCATGTCAAGATCGTCACTCTTAAGGTAAAAGTTATAGCCTCAAATACTTTTATGCTTATTTAAGTTATTTTTTTCACATTGCATGTTGTTTCTGATTTTTGTAGAATAGATTATAGTTTTTTTAGAATTTTTTAAGCATTTTTTTTTTAAAATAACGCTTACGCCTCAGTACCTCATCGAGGCTGCGCCTCGCTTTTTGAGGCAAAACGCCTCAGTTCCCGATATAATCTAATTATGAGCACACTTATACTACAAGAATGAAAACAAATATGCAACCTTACCATGTCAGGCATTCCCGACAGCGTTACTCCTAACTCCTAAGGTAAAAGTTATAGCCTCAATTACTTTTATGCTTTTTTTTTTTTTCACATGGTACGTTGTTTCTGATTTTTGTAGAATATGTTATATTTTTTAAGCAACTTTTGTTTTTAAATGAAGCTTACGCCTCAGTACCGCTCGAGGCTATGCCTCATTTTTTTTAGGCAAAACGCTTCAGTTCCCAAACTAGCTTTTTTAAACTTTGCGATCAGTAGCTCGGTCTAGCCCCGAACCACACACCACAATCCGGTCTCCCCTCGAATCACACACTCGATACACTCGAGCAATCTCAAACCAAAGAGTGGTTTCAAACTCAATTAAGAACCGGATGCTCATGGGGTTAAAAGAGCAAAAACTCAAGCTTGGATCTTCATGGAAGCTCTAGATCAACTAGGGTTTCTCTTGAGCTTCTTGGGGCTTTTGGAGCCTTGAGAGAGATAGGGTTTTGATTTGACCCTGCGAAGTTATATTTATACCTTAAGCAAAGCCCATCTGAGTTAGAAGAAGTTGTAGAGTCCAAAATGGAAACTAACCATTTTTTAAAAACTTTGCTCGCGCGGTTCGTTTGATCGGCTAGTGAGTCCAGTGAGTCCAATCGATCGGAGACAAAATCAGAAGAGCAAATTTTGTTCTCTAATTGATACAAAATAGAGATTAAAAAACTTCAAATTCGATCTCCGATCAATATAAATTAACCCACCGATCGATCGAAAGCTAAATCTGTTCTGCAAGGAATTTTTTATACTACCGATTGATTGGGCATAAAATCCAATTGATCGTCCTTGGTAGAATTTGCACAATTCCTCTGTTTTTTGTGGCAGACTCTTACCACAAGCTCAAAGGTCACTTAGAGATTAAAGTATTAAATTAATCACCTATATTCCAAGGTTTCCAAGTCACTTACCAACCTAAAGTGTAATCAGATGAAGCTTTCAATCTTCAGATGAATCTTTCTTGTCTTCTGGGAGTCTAGAGTGATGAACCCACACCAACACTCTTAACACCTTACTACCAACACACTAGGATGTATAACGTACATGTTTTGTCATACGGAATTAGCCAACACTAAGAATTTGAAACTTACAACCTCCGGCAACAAGCCATTGGTATCTTATAAAATTCAACCCTTGCCCTCCTTTCATAAACCTCAAAAAAACTGCATATGGCAGCAACCTCCAAATGATGAAAAGAGAACTTGTCAGTTGTTTCTGAGAACACCCACACTATCCCAAACAAGTCCAGAGAAAAACTCGACACGTACTTCACAGCAGAGCAATGAATGAGATGATTGACGTTTCCTCATGTTCTTTGCCCATGATACACCGACTATTCTATCTCATGGACTAGATTGCTCATCGTGTGGCAACGTTCAATTTGTTGATGGATATTGATGGAATATGGATGGTTAGTTATTATCTTCTTTATGTTGGTATGGTGGATTATGGAACATTTAGGCATTTTGTTGCTTTTGATTTTTTTTATATTATTTTGTGTTCTTTTCTCAGTTTTATCAAAAAGAAAAAGGAAAAAGAGAAAATCTTTAACACTCATATGAGTTTTTGATCCGCTTAAAGCCGACTCCCTTATAGGTTTATATTCCTATTTGGTGTTGCATTGGATTGTTCCGAATATATTTTGTCACCATAGAGTGTTTCTCCTGCATTTCATTTTCCACATGTTTATTAGTTTAGGTATAATACTAATGGTCATTTCCAACTTTTATACTGCAGGTGCTACTTGCAGAAGCGTGTTCTCAATCTCTCTCGAGGCCCTGCTGTTCAGGCATTGCGCGCACAAACTGATAAGAGGGAATATGCTATGGAAATGAAAAAAGTTGTGGAAAGGCAAGTGTGTTTTTATTATTTTTTTGGTCTATTCAGGTATCAAATTGCTGTGTGAAGCTCTTCTAATGTATTAGACAATTTCCAAGCCTTTTAGCACAGAATAGTTTTGGCATATAACATGGTACCCTTAGGAAGAAATGTGACTGTGCATGATTTCGAGTAACAAAAGTAACCTACTGCTTCCGATTTAGACTGATTTCATCTGCACATTTACCAAGAGGTTGCAATTCTGAAGGATGAAATGTAGCTCAATTGCATATTGCACACCATTCATAGGTATAACAAGACTCCACATCCATGCTCATGATGTTTGTTATATTATATAGAGACCTTATTAACCATATCCCTTCCCTTTACTTACATAAGAAGAGTGCACGGTTGTTTTGTAAAAAAATATGTTCAGTAAATTGCTAATCTTCTTCTAGATGAATATTTTCCTGATAATTCTAATTGCCAAGGTTTTTTTTTTATTTTTAGTAGTTCAGAAGGATCGCACACTAGCATACATACAACGTATATATCCTCCGGACAACTCTTCTTACCACCAAGGTTTTCCACACCTTTCTAATCACGCACGCACGCGCACGCACGCACACGCACACACATATTTATATTATTGTTGACACAGTGGAATTAAAAAACAGTCGCTTCACTGTTCTCAGTTAGACATCAGTTTCAAATTTTAAGTTTTCAACTTTTTATCATTCACTGTTCTCAATTAGATATCAGGTTCAAATTTTAAGTTTTTAACATTGTATCAAACATTATTCGGTTATTTATTCCTCTATGCTACCAATACCATGCGATTTACAATGCCTGTCTTGTTACACATGTGTCCCTATCATCTTCTGAAGCGCACACACTTGACAAACACACACATGTTATAGTTGCAAGGTTTAAAATTTCGTTTCGGAGGAATGTTTCGGTCAAGTGAAAAACCGAGACAAACTCCGAAACGAAACGAAACATTCACGAAACATTAAAAAAATGGTGAAAAAATGAAATTTCCGAAACATTACGAAACATTTCCGAAACATTACGAAATATTACGAAACATTCCGAAACATTACGAAATATTTCCAAAATCATTAAATTATATTTTTATTTTTTTGGATTGTATCGGATTGTCTCGGTTTGTCTCGGCAAAACAAACCGAAACATTACGAAACATACGAAACATTCAATGTTTCATTTCGGTTTCCTTACGAAACATTCTGAAATTTTAAACCATGTGTAGTTGTCATAGCATGAAACCTCTTCTAACCAGTGTGAGTTACTGCCATTTTCAGCTCTCCAAACCTTTCCATTAGAGAGGCTATGGTAACCGATATATTACTAGGCAAGAATGACAACGTGGAAGGTGTTCGAACTTTCTTTGGAATGAACTTTTATGCTCCTTCTGTTGTTCTCACAACTGGTACTTTTATGAGCGGTAAAATTTGGGTTGGAAGAGCATCTATGCCTGCAGGGAGAGCTGGTGAGTCAGCTTCTCACGGACTAACCGAAAATTTACAGCACCTTGGGTTCGAAACTGATCGGTTGAAAACCGGAACTCCTGCACGTGTTGACTATCGTACTGTTGATTTTTCTGGATTGGAGCCCCAACATGGAGACGAAGAGGTCCTTTTATCTAATCTCATGTGTACTTATAAGACTTAATTCTGCATAATCTGAAATTTGAACCTGTGCTTTATAATTTTGTTTGCTCCAAACAAATTGTGAAACACATGGTGTATGTTTCAGTAAATCACATGGTATACCATATATCTATCAATGCAAGCAAGCCAATCAACCCAAAGCAAGGTTTAAAAGATCGTTCCATTTCGTTGTCTTGTTAAGCTGACAGAACAAGACATGTCAACCGAGACGAAACGAGAGAATGCAAAAATAATATGTTTCGATATGATTAAACTATTTTTTAATGCCGAAATAGGCTACAAATACGTTTTTAACATTTGTGTTATAAAATACACAAATATAATAAAATAAGCTTTTAAACCAGTTTTAGCACTTAACTTAGGCTTTTGGCATGAGACGATACTGTATACTACCAGAATGAGATGTCCCAGCTGAGACGGAACGAGATTTTGAACCATGACCCAAAGAAATAGGAAGCAGTGGCCAATTGACTATGTGGAAAACCCTATCCTCTGTATCATTGAGGTTGAATTCTCTACTTGAGTATGCATCCTGCCTCACACTGGTCATGATGCAATTACCCATTGTAGACATCATTGATGCCAAATGGATTTTAATATCAATGGATCAAACAAGATTGACCTAGGAATATCATGTTTATCTTTGTTTATTTGTGATGAATCTATTGCACTGTGCGGTTGTATTCTGAATACAGTTGCTCTTAAACAGGTCAGCTGGTTTAGTTTTGATCCTGATTTTCACATTGAGCGGAAACAGATGTGCTGCTATTTGACACGTACCACAAAAAACACCCACCAGCTTATTAAAGAGAACTTGCATGAAACTCCAACCTATGGAGGCTGGGTTGAAGCTAAGGGGCCTAGATATTGTCCTTCTATTGAAGATAAGGTACAGTTTGTAGTTTAGAGTCTTGTTGGTTTGCTTATCAATTTTGTAATGACCCATTTATGATGCCATTGTAAACCCAAGCTCGAAGTGAGTGCACGAGGAAAATTATGTTTTGGAATTGGATGCTTTTGTCAAATATCACTTTTTTTATTTTTCATTGCTATACTGTGAGCTTTATAGGGACCCTTATCTGAATCTTGATGTATTTGGTTTTAACTTGTGTTTCTGCTTTGGCATCCCTGAAATATAGACAAGTTACATGTTTATGTAGATCAAATTACATTCTACCTATGTAACTTAAACAAGGATATGGGATGTTAGATACTAATCCCACCTGATCTGATTGACCCACATGTCTCTCCAGTTGATTCTGTATTTTAAGAAATCTAATTTTTTAGTCCATGCGAGTAATTGAGTATGCAATATAGAAACTATTTTAGATGGGTGCTTAAGCCTGTAGCTCACTTGGTAGATATTCTATCCTTATCCAAGCTCCCATCTTAACCACCAAAAGATTCTATATAGCTGAAAAGCATTAAACTTGTGCAGACAAAAAAGAATATGCAGATAATACATAAGCAATAGCTGAAAACATGATATTTGGTAAAATTAAGGTTTGTTTGGGTGCCAGCATGTATCTGATATGTGAGTTCAAAAGGTGTGTCCAACACAGCAATATATTCACAAAATGAATGTCCTTGTTGCATAGCATTCTGCATTCTGCAACACCCTTAAAAGTGTACACGTGTGTGTGTATACACATGAAATTATGTAACATATGCATGACATGGTTTAGTCATGTGCACCATCTGTTCCACAACATTTTCACCCTTGGTGAACCCATACCCAAGGTTTAAAAAATAGTTCCGTCTTGTTGTCTCGGTAAGTTGACAGAACGAGACATCTCGACTGAGACAGAACGCAATGAAACGAGACAATGGAAAAACAAATAAGTCTCGATAAAATTATGCTTATTATTAATGTTTAATTAAGCTACATATTTGTTTAGAGCATTTAAATGTTTTGTAGAAGACATATATACCATGAAAATAATGTACTAAACTAGTTTAAGTACTTAAATTAGGATTTTGGGGTGAGACAATGCATTCCCTTATGTATTGTCTCAGTACCCTACCTGAACAAGACGTCTCAGTCAAGAAAGAATGAGATTTTGAACCATACCCATACCCCAAAAAGCACGCTGATCGATGATTCCATGCCATTGATTTTTTTTGCTTTTTTTATCATGCGCTTGGACCTAGCTTGGAATACAATAGCCCTATAGAGTCCGACAGAAAGCATTGATTCTAGGCCCACGGTGAAATGCTCAAATCCAATCGCTAGGAATCACTAATCAGATGATTTTTGGGTTGTGGTTAACCAAGGGGTGAGCCAAAACTTATTGGGCCAATTGCTGCCAATGTGTGCCATGTGACACCAAACCACATCATGCATAAGGAGTGCCCACTATGCATCACCCAAGTTCCCTTTCTGTTGCTAGTGTTTTTACAAAGTTTCTGTCTATTGTTGTAGGTCACCTTGACCTCCTTAGCTGCTTTTTGTTCTGTTTGGTATTTGCCTCTTTAATGAAGATTATACTTATCAAAAGAAAAAGAACTCAGGAAAAGGACTCCCTAATGTACAAAAGGTGTCTGAATTTGCCCTTTTCAGCTTTGGCTCAAGGTTTTAAAGTTTGAGATTCTGTTTCAGTTTCAGGCAAATTCAACATTTTAACCAATTTAAGCCACAACTATAAAAATTCCTGCATCTTGACCAAAATTTCAGAGGAATTTTGAAATTTCAACATCTTGTTCCATTTTCGGCCAAGACCGAAATTGATGCCAAAACCAATATTTAAAACCTTGGGTGGGGTATCTGCTATGCATTAGCACTTCTAGATGTCTATAGTCAATGATATTCGCTAGTCTCCATGTGCTGAAGCTTTCCACGGGGCCCAAGGTTATTTTATTCTTCTACGTCAAGGGGGCCTGCAATAATGCTCAATAAATCTTCAAACCTTCTAATAATTCTAAGGCCTCTGCTTTGTTAGAATCTTTTAAAGACAGGTCGGACAACACTCCATTCCAGGCCATGCATTACAGATTAATGAGCGGTCTCGATTGGTTATATCTCATGGGAGTGTGTGAATCCCTGTTTGTGCACATGCAATGACCCACATACTTTATTTTCTTACTTAGGAGGAATATAGATACATATTGATGAAAATATGAAATTTCCTCTACTTCCACAACATCGTTGGTAAGTATCATATAGTGATCCTGTTATAGTGTGATATTATATCTCCAAATTCTTACTCATTTTTATAAATAAAAATGTGGTTAGGTTGCAGGAATTTAGAGATACATTACTATTGATATCTGCATATTTATCACAATTCTACTCTACTGTGGAACATTGATCAAGAACACGTCTATACTTCTTGATAAGTGTTGTGGAAAATTTCCTAAAAACTTAATTTTTTTTTTCAGATAGTGAGATTTAAGGATAAAGATTCTCATCAAATTTTTCTTGAACCTGAGGGCCGAAATGTACCTGAATTGTACGTGCAGGTGCGTTAGAGCTCTACCTCTGTTTTGTTAATATTCTTCTAGAAAGGAATTCCTTTGCCTTTCAAAGCAAATGAATATGCAGCAAATCGTCCATTGCTTATTGTGCCGTCCTTAACAACAAAGATCTTTTGTATTGATGTATTTTGTAGGTTCAGCATATCACATTGCCATTTGTGGTCTAACAAGTGTTACTTTTGGGGATCCTACTCCTGGAACTCCACAGTTTTATGTTTATTACAAAGTTATCTTAGGGGAAATATATTCTCATCTAATTTAGGCTTTGTTGTGCATTCATTCATGCCTGCATACGTAGGTACGATGCTAGTCAAGTAGGTTAGGTTTGTGCAATTATATTTTCTCAAGTCTATTTTCTTTAAGTTCACGTAGCTGTTGCAAGCTGTTGTCCCTTGACATGCCACTCAATAATCTTTGCTAGTTATCTCCTCCAAGTGCATGCTCCAGAAATTTTTTTATTCTTTGCACAAGTTTGGGTCTTAAGATTTAAATTGTGTGGCTGAAAATAGAATTTGTGAGAAACCAAAGTACAATAAAAATGTTGAAATTTGTGTGCTGCTCTAAGAAACGCCATTTTAAAAAATTCTAGAATTTGCAAAACATTTGCCTGTCATTCATCAGATGATTCGAGGTTGCTTCACTATCTGTTTCCAATCAAAAACCCTAATCTGTCTTCCAATTTTAGATAACCATTAATTACTAATAATAAAGTCATTTGAGACTTGTAGATGCAAGATTAACTTAAAGACAGCGAGGAACACTCAATTTCATTCAAGAATTCCTCCCCCCCCCCCCCCCCCCCCCCCCCTCCTCAAGAATTCCCACCCCCCCCTCCCTTTTTTTTTTGCTTTTGATAATTAACAAATTTTGTCAAAAAAAAGACAAAAAGAAATAGAAAGGATTAGGGAAGAAACAACCATATATAAAAAAAGCCTTTATTCATGCCACTATTGGCTAAATTGTCTGCAAGCTTGTTAGCATCTGAGAGCATATTAGAGAAAATGCAGAATGACCTTAACTCTTGAATATGATCAATAATGTCTGAAAATCTCCAAAGACCCTTGTTGTCAATAGACTCCCAAAAAAAGTGATTTGGACAAACTCCAACCACTGATGCTCCAGAAAGCTATACTTAATAAGAGAACTTGTAGAGTATTGATAAAAAGAAAGTTTAACAGATATGTATAACAAAAAGGAGACCACAGGGAAGCCCTTCTATCCATGGTTTGAATTATCTTGGTATGTCTCAGTTGACTTCTCAACTGAGATATTACGATACAAGCCAAGACAACAGCGAGGCAAACTCCTAACATATCATTCTAGTCACCCATGGGACCAAGACTTCTGAGATGAGTCATTCCAAGATGGAGCGAGACATTGAACCATGCTTCTCATCTCTGCTTCATTGTAGTCCTTGGGCCTATAGGAACGGTGAACACCTCAAGGATGTTACCATCATCATTCTTAAGGATAGCTCAATGCCAACTAGGATCAAGTTACTTGGGGAACTTCCATCGAAATTTAGCTTTCTTCATCCAACATCCGAATTCATCCAGTTCTAAGGAACATTTCTCTCGTCTTCCCCACTTTAAGTATCTCCCAGTTTTGAAGAAAAACGAACAGTCTCAAGTTCCCATATCACACTGACAAAGGGAGAAGTATGCATGGTTTTTAAACTCGGTCTCGAAGGTTGTATCGTCCGGGGCCAAGATCGAGTTAACTTATTCTCGGCACCTTCTCAAACGATCCAATGTGAATGATAAGATGAAATATGTTGACTTGGGAAAGTCAACAAATTGCATCATGTTTTGGTCTCGTGCAATCCTATTTTGACTCGGGTGATCCAGCTCGGGATTGTCTAAGACTTAAAAGTTAAAACCATGGAAGTATTAGCAAATCTTTCCTAATCTTGCAATGAAAAATAGATAGTTCAGTCTTTGTCTCTTTATACATTCTAAATCTATTGGGAATAAGTTGTCTCATGCGAATTAGGTGTTCTACAATTAGAATCTTGCCCCATGCCACTATTAATGAGAATGCCTCCACTCTTGGAGTAATTTGCTACTCCGAAACCTTGAATTTAAGAGAGCACTCATTCCCCATCAATGTCTTAAAGAAAGAACTAACAGAAAAATATGTTAGCATATTTGTCCTTTATTTTAGTGTCCTTGGTTGTTATTTTCTATTTATTGTGTTTAAGTTATTGGGCCTAGTTGTATTACACAAAGATATAAATAACAAGGGAGAAATCGTACGTCAATCTTTTCTCTACCATTCTTCTCTTCTATCTCTTCTATTTTCTCTTCTACTCTATTCTTTCACACTTCTAGGGTTTATATTTCAACTTAGTATTAGAAAGGGAAGATCTACATGTTCTTTTCTCATTTTTTTCTTCCAAATTGGATATAAGGGTTTTTTTTTCCTGAGGGTGCCGCACCTCCCAAAACCCTAGGGGTTTTTTCCTTTAGGGTGTTGCACCCCCCACAAAAAGGTGCTCTAAAGGTGCCGCACCCCCCCAGAAAGGGTGTTACACTCCCTATAAACCCTAGGGCTAGTCTTTGGGTTCTACCCTTCCTGCGGAAAAAATGAGCAGATTTCGTGTTCGTGATGCAGTGAAAAGCCGTTGGTTGAATGTCATTTTTCTCCAAAGTCATGTCAAAAGAGACTTCAAGACAATCATCTTCTATTATAGATAATAGATTTGGAACATCACATGTTAGAGATGTGAGTCCAAATCCTAGACTACAATAGTCAAGACTGCACAATAGATTTGGGAATCAATAGCCCAGACATATTCTAAGGCTCAGAAAACTAACATCTCCCATCTTAAGCAAGGGGAAAAACCATTGTTAAGCTATTTCTTCGAGTTGCATAGTATGTGGGAGGAAATAGACCAATACCTACTTTTTTTACTGGAAAAGCAAGAAAGACTGACCAGTTCAAACGATATGTTGAGGCACACTGTGTTTTTCAGTTTCTTGCTAGCTTAAATACGAAGTTAGAGGTGGTCCTGTTAAGATCTTGAGCAGAGATCCGCTCCCTCCATTTGAATATCGTGCAAAGTGAGGAGAGCATAAGATTGGTCATGGGACAACAAAGTATTCCTGTGAGTGACAGATCAACCATGATAGCAAACAGACAGGTTGGTGGGCAAAGAACAGGTGGAAAGAAGTTTGGTAAATACACATAAGGTACCTTTGGCAGAGAGCGGCCCAAATGTGATCATTGTGGAAAGTTTGGGCATACCAAAGCAACATGTTGGGATGTAGTGGGTTGTCTAGCCACATTTCCGCCTAAAGGGCAGACCTTCATCAGTCTACAATGCATCCAGAAATGACATGGCAGATGTGTTGTCAGTATGAGGTAGAACATAATATAAGATGTATGGTGGGTGGAGATATGAAGATGGGTGTAATTGGTTTTAACCTAATGATATAAATAACATTGTGGGAAGTATGGAAGAGTTTACTCTCTCCAACGTTTTCCCCTTTCTCTTCCTCTCTTCTTCTCTTCTCTCCGCTGAACCCTAAACTTCTACTTGGTATTAGAGCAAAGGTTGATTGGATCCGCATGCAAGCTTCAGGGGTGAATCTCCCCACGTCACAGACCTTCGAGAGGTGACCCTTATCGCTAACGTCATCTGAGAGAAAAAATCGACATCTACTAGAAGTGGTTCGTTCTCTCCTTTTGTGGTACAATGTTCCCAAAACTTTTCGCTCTGATGCGGTGCTTCTTGTCGCTTTCCTCATCAACCGTATGCGTTCTCGCTCTCTTCAGTTCTGCTCTCCATTTCAGCTCCTCCGTCCTTCCAGTCCTCCCTTTGCGGTTCCTCTGAAGATCTTTGGTTGTGTTTGTTATGTTCATATCCTTGGCCCTCATCGAACAAAATTGGACCCTAAAGCCCTTAAATGTGAGTTTCTTGGGTACTCCTCTTCCTCGAAAGGGTACAAATGCTATCATTCTCCCACATAGAAAAGGTTTGTTACTATGGATGTCACCTTTCTAGAATCGACTTCCTATTTTTCCATTGTTAGCCATGCCGGTCCTCAGGGGGAGAGTAGTTGGTGTGAGGAACGGCATGTGACCCTGCTTTGCCTGTGACATTAGCTGACCCAGTTATTGATACCATTATGCATGACAGAGACACTAGCAAACAGGGGGAGTTGCAAGTCTATACTCTTCGTAGGCTAAGGGAGTGAAAGACCATTCCTGCATGTCAAGGTCAAGACTCCTCCTCGCTGGATCCAGATAATCTCTCATCTAGTTCCCCTTTGCTTTCCCCTTCTTTATGTGATAGTGGTTTTGATCTTCCTATTGCCCTTCGGAAAGGGAAGAGATCTTGTACTCAACACCCTATTGCTAGTTTTGTCCCCTATGATAACTTGTCACCACCCTACAAATCTTTTGTTACCTCTCTGTCTTCTGTTACTTTTCCTTCTTCTGTCACAGAGGCTTTGGCACAACCTAGATGGAAAGAAGCAATGATTGAAGAAATGAATGCGTTGGAAAAAAACAATACATGGGAACTGGTTCGGTTACCATAGGGCAAGAAGCCGGTTGGATGTAAGTGGGTTTATACAGTGAAGTGCAAACCGGATGGATCTGTGGACAGGTACAAGGCACAATTGGTGGCTAAGGGCTATTCTGAGACATATGGTATTGACTACAAGGAGACATTCGCTCCTGTAGCCAAATTAAATTATATCCGAGTTATTCTCTCACTCGCAGCAAGTCAGTCTTTGCCACTATTACAGTTCGATGTTAAAAATGCCTTCTTTCATGGCGACCTGAAGGAAGAGGTTTACATGCTGCCCCCTCCGGGGTTTCGGGTGTCGGATGACATCCAGAGTGTGTAAGTTGAAAAAACTCTGTATGGTTTGAAACAGTCACCGAGGGCATGGTTTGAAAGATTTAGTGGAGCAGTGAGACAACTGGGATACAGCCAGAGTCAGGCAGATCATATACTCTTTATCAGACGAGTCGGGGGAACTACGACCATTCTGATTGTGTATGTGGATGACATTATTGTCACAGGGAACTGTGCACCAGAGATTTCCAGACTTAAAGACTTCTTGGCAACTTAATTTGAAATTAAAGATCTGGGCACCTTGAAGTACTTCTTAGGCATTGAGGTTGCACGATCGAATGAGGGAATATACATTTGTCAGAGGAAATATGTATTGGATTTACTACAGGATACAGACATGTTAGGGGCACGACCTGTGGATACCCTGATTGTAGCAAACCATCGATTAGATGGCCAATCAGGAGAACCTCTTGAAGATGTGGGTAGTTTTTAGAGACTTGTGGGACGTCTCCTCTACCTAGTTCACACACGACTGGATATCGCTTATGCCGTGAGTGTGGTGAGTCAGTACATGCATGCGCCTCGCACCCCACACCTGGAAGCTACTACCCGCATCTTAAGATACTTGAAGTCATCCCCAGGGAAGGGATTGTTATTTTGTCGTCATAGGCATATGAAGGTTGAAGGCCTTACTGATGCAGATTGGGCTGGTGCCCAAGATGATAGACGGTCTACTTCAGGCTATTGTGTGTTTGTGGGAGGCAATCTAGTAACCTAGAGGAGCAAGACGCAACAAGTGGTAGCTCGGTCAAGTGCGGAAGCAGAGTTCCGATCTATGGCTCATGGTTTATGTGAGCTACTATGGCTCAAAATTTTACTCAGAGAGCTAGGGTTCCCGATTGAGGGATCTATGTCACTATATTGTGACAACAAGGCGGCTATAAGCATTGCACATAATTCCGTGCAACATGATAGGACAAAGCACATTGAAGTGGATAGGCATTTTATTCGTGAGAAAGTTACATCAGGAGTAATCTGTACACCGTTCGTGCCTACATCCATGGTTTAAAATTTCGGAATGTTTCGTAATGTTTCGTTTCGTTTCGTAATGTTTCGGAATGTTTCGGTTTGTTTCACCGAGACAATCCAAAAAAATAAAAATAAATAAAAATATAATTTCATGATTTTGAATAATATTTCGTAATGTTTCGGAATGTTTCGTAATGTTTCGGAATGTTTCGTAATATTTCGTAATGTTTCGTAATGTTTCGAAAATTTTGTTTTTTCAATGTTTCGTGAATGTTTCATTTCGTTTCGGAGTTTGTCTCGGTTTTTCACTTTGACCGAGACATTCATCCGAAACGAAATTTTAAACCTTGCCTACATTAGAACAAGTGGCGGATGTTTTCACCAAAGGTGTTGCAGTTGCTCCATTTCGAGCATGTTTGGACAAGTTGGGCATGATCGATATCCATGCACCAACTTGAGGGGGAGTGTTGTCAATATAAGGTAGAATATAATAGAAGATGTATGGTGGGTGGAGATATGAAAGTGGGTGTAATTGGTTTTAACCTAATGATATAAATAATATTGTGGGACGTATGGAAGAGTTTACTCTCTCCAACGTTTTCCCTTTTCTCTTCCTCTCTTCTTCTCTTCTCTCCGCTGAACCCTAAACTTCTACTAGATGATCCAGCCAACTCCCAAACGATGACCCCTACGGCATTCGTACATTTTTTCCGAGCTGATTTTCATAGGTTGTGCGCTCTTATGTCTCGGTTGGAGGGTTCCACAGCTACATCTATTTTTGCTCACACGGGTAACTGTACCTCTGCCCATTATGTGTCTACATCTCAATCCATCTCCTAGATCATCAATTCAAGAGCTTCTGACAACTTGACGGGTATGTTCCTCATCATCTATAACTGTTTAAGGAACCATCACGGTTTCTCTTAGTATTCTTTTATCCAATGTTTTACATGTCTCTAACTTTACTACTAATATTGTATCTGTTAGTAGCATTACCAAGAATATGAACTGCAGTGTCACGTTTTTTTCCTCTCATTGTATCTTTTAAGACTTGGCAACAAAGATGATGATTGGCAGTGGTCGTGAAGCGGATGGCTTGTACACTCTCAACATTCCAGCACGGGCACATGCTTTTCAGAGTAGTAGTAGTAGGGTGGTCAATAAATCTAGGAGAATGCAGTGGCATAATCAGTTTGGTCATATTTCTTTTCAGTATTTGCAGCGTCTATTTCTGTCTTTGTTTGAGTCTATGTCAGTGTGAAGTCTGTCAATTGACAAAACATTGTTGTTCCTCTTTTCCCTCAAGTTTGAATAGAAGAAGTTTTTCTCTTTTTTTTATTATACATTATGAAGTTTGGGGTCCTTTCCCTGTTACTTCTCTATTGGGGTTCCGTTATTTTGTTATCTTTGTCGATGATTATAGCAGATGTATGTGGGTGTACATGATGAAAAACAAAGATGATGCTTACTCCATCTTTAAAAAAATTCATTTTGGTATGGGGTTTGTTGGTCTGACTTTCGAGGTGGGCTATAAAGTAGAATTCAGTTTAGTCTTTGAGTTCAGCGGTGTAAGCTGCTTGGAGGGGAACGTTCCTAGTAATGTTTTTGATGGATTTATGAAATCCTACAGAGACCTAGATTATTTTAAACTTTGGCCATACCAGGGGAATTGTTGTAGCATGAGGTGGCTTGGTGGGTAGTAGGGGCAAAAGTGGACTTTGAAGGGTTTGAAGAGCAATGTGATTTCTTGAAGATGTGCCTAGTGGGCCATTCTTACGACTTGATGGTAGTGAAAATTTGGCTAATAGAAAATGGAGATCTACTTTTCCTGTAAGGTTAAAGCCCTAAATCCCTTGCTAATTCTCTATCTCTTTGTTTCAGAGGGGAAGAAGCTGAAAAATTGCTAGGGGATGGGAAGGATTTACAGAGGTTGCTCCTTATTGTTGGATTGATGGCACCCAAGAGTAGAGTGTGCCATCCCTGAGAAAAGGATTCCATACATTTGGGTTAGCATTTTTGTCTTTCGTTGCACGGTTGGAGCCTATTTTTGTTTTAAGAAATTGTTGGTACGTGGTGGCTGAGGATTGGTGGCATGGGTATAGATTTTGTGGAAGTTGCTTCATATTCTTGGATTGATGGTGCAAAGAGCAGAGTATATCATCCCTTATAAGTAGGTTCCATACATTTGGGTTAGATCTTTGGTATATCCTTGCACGGGTAGATCTTTTTATTTTAGGCAATCGGTGATATTTGTAGTGGCCTTGTGAAGGTTGATCATGTTAGAATTTGTGGCATGGAAAGGCATTTTTGTTAATGTGCTTTTTCCTGTTGGGAAGCATATACATGACATCCTTTTTGTTAATTCTTCACATGGTGTTAGGGCTGCAACTTGGGCGGGCTCAACCGGATGTTGGGCTCGGGTTGGGTTGGCCTGTTCAGTATTTGGGCTCGGGCTCAGGCTTAGTTTTGATAACCCGATCAAACTTGGATTGGGCTCGGGCTGAGTCTTTTGGCAACCCGACGCAACCCAAGCCCGATGAATATGTTAGTATATATATATATATATATTTCATACATCATATAAATCCCTAGCCTTTAAATATTTCAATAGCATTTACAGTCGTTCGAACTCATCTATCCCCTCTTTTTCTAAGAACCTCTTAGGGTTAGGGAAATTTTTAGCCACACGTTGCCCGTCGCCAGCCGCTTGCCCCATGCTGCACTTCGCACACCGCCAACTGCCCGTTGCACGCCGTTCTTTTCTCTGCTGCTCATAACAACCTCCATCGTCGATTGTCCTCGACTGAGTTCCTCCTCTCCTCTTCTCCCTCTCCTCTCTTTTCTTATTGCTTTTATTTTGATATGAGAACTCCCCTGGGATTTTGGATGGCCATGTTCATTAACCTCCTTAATCCCAACCGTTGGATTGGTATGTTACCATAGGAGGATAGATGGAACATAGGATAAATGACTCGCGGAGGATCTTAACTGTCTATTTAGAGATGGAATAGGCCAGCCCGACCAACCCGATTGAACCCGACGGGTTGGGCTCGAGCTAGGAAATTTAGGCCCGACCTCGAGCTCATAGCCTTGAAGGTCGGGTTGACCCCCAACCTGACCCGACCCGCCCAAGTTGCAGCCCTAGATGGTGTGTTCTATTCAATATTCCTTGCTTGCATACTTTTAGACATGTTTTATGCGCCTTGAGGTGTGCATTTTGTTCGAATGTTGAAGAGGTTAAATTTGAAGTAGAAGCCTTAGATGCCTCACCACATCTTATATTTGCCTCCATTTCTTCCTTTTTGCATGTTGTGACAGGAAGCAGTTCAAGCTATATCATGCTATTTAGAATACATCGACTATGATTGTATGAGAGTAAGCGAAGCTATTGAGACGAAGGTCAACTAACTACAAAACATTTTCCTTTTTTGTTTGATATGTAAATTTTTTGTATTAAAAAGAAAAGAAAGGGGAAAACCTAACTATACAAGAGAAAAAAAGAATTAGAGGAAGACCCTCACTAACAAACAAAATATACAAAACCGCAAAAATATCTGGGACCATGTAAAATCTCCTTGAACCTTAAACCTTTACACTCTATAAAGATGAACAATCAAATTAAATTTTCAACACTATATAATCTAACTATGTCACCTTGTCTTCAAAAATGCATATATTCCTTACTTCCAAATTGTCCAACATAGAGCAAAAGGAAGGAGTTATGAAACAACCATTTACCCCCAAAAGATCAACCTATTGGGGAAAGCCGAAACAACTATGTATACCAACAGGTCGTCGGGC
Organism: Euptelea pleiosperma; assembly: GCA_035048495.1. Lineage (NCBI taxonomy): Eukaryota > Viridiplantae > Streptophyta > Magnoliopsida > Ranunculales > Eupteleaceae > Euptelea > Euptelea pleiosperma. The sequence continues at coordinate 28,286,737 of CM068552.1, forward strand.
CAACACAATATGTGCGCGGGAACAAACCATCTGCTAACACGCCCCCTTAGCCGGAATACACTCTGCTGGAGACTTGAACCCACAACCTCCCATGCCTTAAGGCTCTGATACCATAGTTGGAATGGTGATTAGGGTTGGGGTTAGGTTTAGAGAGTCAAAGAGAGAAAATGATGTCATGTGTTCACCAAAGGAGTTCCCAGTTGGCAACTTCACAGATGTTTATGCAAGTTGGGCATGAGAGATATCTATGCACCAACTTGAGGGGGAGTGTTATCAGATATGTATTTTATACGTATTTAATGTATTTTAGCTATTCTGTAATGAGGGGTATACTTATCTTTTGTAATGTTCCCCTTTATATAAATAAGATTTATGGAGTCATGTGCTACACACATGACATCCTTCTCTCTCTTTTCTCTCTTCTCTCTTTGACTCTCTAAACCTAACCCTAACCCTAATCACCATTCCAACTATGGTATCAGAGCCTTAAGGCCTGGGAGGTTGGGTGTTCAAGTCTTCAGCCGAGCGTATTCCTGTTGAGGGGGTGTGTTAGCGGAGGATCTGTTCCCGCGCACGCGTTGGCCCGACGACCCGTTGGTATACATAGTTGTTTTGCATTTCCCCAATAGGTCGATCTTTTAGGGTAAATGGTTGTTTAACATGAGTCTCCACAGAATGGGCCCTCAGGAATTGAAGGCCAATTGAGGAAGAGCTCAAAAACACTATTAAGAACAACATATCTTTAAGATGCTAAAGAACTCTCACCATACCCTAGAAATGAAAGGTTGGTGGATAAGCAGATGGTCTACTAACTCCCACTTGATTTACAAAGGGGATAGACGTTGGGCATAATCTTCCCTAATCTAGTGGTCCACCGTGAGAATCTTTTTATGCATCACCTTCCAAACAAAGAAAGCCAGCTTGGATGGAACATGAAATCCCCACACTAAGCCAGCAGAGAAGGTAGGTAATGGAGAGTACACCATAGAAAGACCAGATCAAGAAGCAACCATGGATCCTGTTATTTGAGTGTGTTGTTGGTTGTGTGGCCAGCACTCCACCTCTGTAAGACCTGTGGACCCTTTGATATACATAGTTACGCCTCCTTCTAGCAGCTTAAGCTTTTAGAGTAAAGTGGTTCTTCAACATGGTATAAGAGCAAGAAATCCCAGTAGGTCGCAGGTTCGAGTCTCCGGCAAAGTGCTGGAGGGGGATGTTGTTGGAGAGTGTTGTTTGGCTATGTGGCCAGCACTTTGCCTTTGTTAGACCTATGGACCCTTTGATATACATTGTTACGCCTCCAACAGCTTAAGCTTTTAGAGTAAAGTGGTTATTAACATGGTATCAGAACCTTAAGGCCTGGGAGGTCGCGGGTTCAAGTATGCAGTAGAGTGTATTCCCTCTGAGGCGGCGTGTTAGCGGATGATGTGTTCCAGCACACGTGTTGTGTTGGCCCGACTTGGGTATACATAGTTTTTTCACCTTTCCCCAACAGGTTGATCTTTTGGGGCAAATGGTTATTTAACATGGTATCAGAGCAAGAGAGCCCAATAGGTTGTAGGTTCGAGTCTCGGCAAAGTGCTGAGGAGGCGTGTTATTGGAGTGTGTTGTTTGGTTGTGTGGCCAGCACTCCGCCTCTGTAAGACCCGTGGACCCTTCGGTATACATAGTTACACCTCCCTCTAACAGCTTAAGCTTTTAGAGTAAAGTGGTTGTTCAACTGATCCCTACTTCTAGATTCACTTATCTTCCCCTTTATCAGACTCAAATTCCATGCTATGTCTGTGAAGAAGCCAACAGAGATTGTCCAAATTCCCATTCATTAAGATTTCTTTTGAAGCCAAAGTTCCATCAGACGCCATCTTCTCCCTTAATCATACAATCATGAACAAGAGCCCCTGATGATCTGATAAACTGAAAAAGATGGAAAGGCAGATAGGAGGGAGTTGTTACCACCCCATATATCCTCCCAAAATCTCACTTTATCTCCCTTGCCAATCTTGAAGTGAATACCCTTTCTAAAAACTTCAATATAACCTTCCAAACACCAACTCAGTAAGACGAAGAAACTGAGTTGCTATCTCACATATCGAGGCTCCTCCCATATATACAAGCCACAACCCTTCTCCACAAACCATTTGCTTCCTCCCCATATCACCAAAGCTATCTAGAAGGGCTCTATTCATATTCCAAATTGTTCCCTTTTTTCAGCGAACAAACTGTTTTCCAATCAATAAGGTGAAATTTACTGTTGCGAGACAATTATAAAAGGATCTATTGGAAGGGAATACACATTTCAATTGGTATTCCGTACCATTTTAAAGTGGTCACAATAGAAATAGATGGATCTAGGTTTAGGATTTAGGGTTTGAGAGAAGAATAGGAGAGGGGAGAGAAGAGAGAATTTTGGGGAACAGAGAGCATGTGTGTTTTACACGACTCTAAACTCCTTATTTGTGTAAAAATTTTACAAGGACTAAAATGCCCTTACAATATAAAGGGGTCCCTTATAACATAAAGGGTACACCCTGACAACAGTCACCTCGTGTAATGAGAAGTAACTGGAAAATAAATCTGCTGTCATAAGTGGATATATCTAATTCTTTGGCTGGCGTCAGAATCTTTTATAGTAAGCAGCATTCGCATTAGTACTAAAAATTTATTGTCTCAGATAAGATATAAGCAAAGTACGATAGTGAGCTTTTTCTTTCATCATGTGTGCTGGCAATCTACCTGCTGCCTCTCTATAACACTTTGAACCTTTAGTGATATTATTTTACTTCAATAGGGGTTCTCAACAGGTTTACCCGAGAGGCTGCAGTTACCGCTCTTGAGAACATTACCTGGACTTGAGAACTGTTCAATGCTGAGGCCTGCTTATGCTGTAGAGTATGATTTCTTGCCTGCTCATCAGTGCTCCAGGTCCCTAATGACAAAAAGAATTGAAGGACTTTTCTTCTCTGGGCAGATAAATGGAACAACAGGCTATGAAGAAGCTGCTGCTCAGGTTTTAATCTTTTTTGGACGCTTTCTGTTTCTGCCTATATCTTGTGGATAGCAGCCAACTATGTTGTTTGATTGTTCTCGCAGCACACAAACACCAAGTATAACACATAATGGCCTTTACATTTAGATGAAATAGAAATGCAGCTTGGCATTAAGGCTTTCCTGTGTATCCAGCAGGCCGTTTTCTCAGTTTTAAGTAGTCTTTCACGCAGGGTATTATTTCTGGAATTAATGCTGCAAGACATTCAGATGGGAAGCCTCTCATCATTCTTGAGAGGGAAAGCAGTTATATAGGGACTTTGATTGATGATCTTGTTACAAAAGACCTCCGGGAGCCTTACCGCATGTTAACAAGGTACTGTAAATGCAAGGTGTTGCTTACTTAAATGTCAATATGGCAGTAATATCACTTGTCTGACCATGAAAGTTGTCACGACATAATAAAATGATGTTTTATGATAATCAGACTCAAAAGCTAAACAGTTCCTTGGGGCTGTGCCATATCAGATATTCATGAGCTATACAATGTTTTCTTTTTACTGCAAGGTTTCAAAAATTGAATGCTAAGTAATAAGTTACAGATTTTTTTTGAACAACTAACAATATTAATGAAAATGATAATGATAATGATTGCAAATTATAACAACTTTTATCATGTTAAACTTATTTGAGTTGCGTTGCTTTTATGAACTTTGTTTGAGACCACGTTGATGATAATGGATTTCTTCAGAAACTTATTTGAGTCGTTGCTTTTATTATTTCAAGTTTTAACCATCGAATCATCTAGCTTCTGAAGTTTAACCTGAGATGCTGTTTGCTCTTTTGAAAGTTGTAAGTTTGTAGGTTGAGTTCTTTATCATTATCTAGAAAAAAAAAGATTATTTATTATGTTTATTTCGGCATAGAAATATGGTGTGGTATGATCAATATATGGATTATTTGATCTTGCATTATTCTTCCAGATACTTTTGTATTATGTTATAATTTTGACGTAAATTTAAAGAAGTCCAAGAAAACTTTACAATCTTATAATTTCATTCAATTTGACTCCCTTATGGTTTTACAATTTGATTTACTGTCCAAAAATTGCAAGAATTGCTGATAGTTTTTTTTTTTTTTTTTTTTTGAAGTTGTTACAATTTTTGTTAGGTAATACGTTAGTATATTATGAACCAAATTGATGAGGACATCACGTCCTTACCTATAGTATACCAGCGGAGGACGAAAACTGGGCCCATACCCATGTCTTCGTATTTTGATGCCTATATGGGCCCCAGTTTTAGTTCTACTTGATTTATGGGAGCAGAAGACCCTGCATGCATGTGCATCATGAAGACTCCACATTGGAAAGATGTATGTGGGCTGCGTAGGGAGCTTGTGTAGAGTTTTTATTAGTTTCTAGACTTATTTTTATGTTTTTAGAGTTTTAGGTGTCTTTGCAATTAGCCCACAGTTAGGGGGCTCATTGTAATTTTGGTTAGTTACTTTAAGTTGTATTTTTTATGGCCATTAGATTAGATGGATGGCTGAGATTAGATTAGGGTGTTTTGAGTTATTATATATACTCTTTTAATTGTAATATTTCATTGATGATGAATTATATTGACTTTTGCTCTTGAGAAATCTCGTGGATTGTTCTCTTCTTCCTTAGTGCGAATCCAAGATACTTAGTGCAAATCCGAAAGGTATTATCTCTATCTCTATCTCTATCTCTATCTCTATCTCTATCTCCTCTCTTATTCTCTTCCCTTTCTCCATCTTTATTTTCTTTTTTTTATCAAGTTTGACTTAAAAACCTAATCATATCTCTTCCATCTCTAAACCCTAACCATTGAACAACACTATGAATAGTGTTGCGTGAATAGTTCCGCGTGAATAGTAACCCCCCTACACCAGTTCTTCCTACGACACTCTAAACCCTCCCAAAACCCTTACCACAACCCCCAAACACTCCCAGATCCATGCGGTAACCATAGAAACCTCTAACCTCTTCTCAAACCCTTATTTTCCATAGTTTTCATTTTTCTCCCGAAAACCGGCTAAAATATGATACTTGTCAGAAAGCCCCAAAACTTGCTAGAAACCTTCCTGAACTTCAAATAACTTATAATCTCTTGGAAAAGGAAATTAAAGTGAACCTACAAGTGTTGGTTGGACCATAACAAGTAGAAGTCATTGGGCCGCTCAATCAATAATTGAGGGTTTTTCTCTGCTTGGTTGTGAGATCTAGCCTTTGAAACAACTCAGTTAATTATTTGCTAGCATATGTAGATATTTGTGGTAATTGTTAGAGTAGTTTTATATTTTCTTATTACTTGTGGTAATTTATTTTTTATCCTTGCACCTCATAGAGGCTAGTTCTCATCATCCTACATCAAACTTGATATCAGAGCCTTGGTCTAGCTTAGGTCAAGGTTTAAAATTTCGTTTCGGATGAATGCTTCGGTCAAGTGAAAAAACGAGACAAACTTCGAAACGAAACGAAACGAAACTTTCACGAAACATTGAAAAAATGGTGAAAACCGAAATTTCCGAAACATTCCCTAAACATTAAGAAACATTTCAAAATATTTCCAAAATCATGAAATCATATTTTTTTATTTTTTGGATTGTATCGGATTATCTCGGTTTGACTCGGCGAAACAAACCGAAACATTCCGAAATTTTAAACCATGCTTAGGGTTCTCTTTTCTTTTTGCATATAAGAATAGAGTCTACATATTAGGATTAGTTCATAGCATCGCATTCGCATTGCATATAGATAGTGTTAAGATCCCATAGAGTCAGTGTTGTGTATGCCCACAAGTAGTGGTAAGAGTTATTAGCCTGACATGGATACTGAACATATCACCCGAGCTCTTGCGGCTCTCATTGAAGGTCTGGCTACCCTTAATGCCAAGCTTGAGCAACAAAACCATGCTAACAATGCCCGTCTAGCTGACATAGAAGCCTCCCTTCATCATAACCCTGAGGAAGTGGACGAGGAAGCGTCTCGCAATCAAGGGCGAGGCCGAGTTCGTTGCCAAGACTTAGGTCGAGGTCGTGAGCGTGGTCAACAACTCCTTGCTCATTACCAAGACCCCTATGATTCCGATGACCGCATCATGAGGATGGTTAAGATAGATGCCCCTAGTTTCGATGGTCGTGTGGACCCAAAAAATTTTCTCGATTGGATGTCAGATATGGATCACTACTTCAAGTGGTATGAGATGTCTGAAGGTCGTAGAGTGTGGTTTGCCAAGATGATATTGGTAGGACAAGCCAAACTCTATTGGACCAATGTCCAGCATAGAGTTGAGAGACATGGTGAGGATCCCATTTCTCAGTGGGGCGAGATGAAGGAAATGCTCAAGGAGTATTTGTCTCTAAGCTATCACGAGAGACTCTTATATCAATGGCAATCCCTTCGCCAGGGGTCTATGTCTGTTGCTGATTACATCGCCAAGTTTGATGAATATATGATGCAATGTAACATCAGAGAAGACCCTCTTATGACCCTATCTAGGTTTCGTATGAGTCTCCGATCTGAGCTTCAGAGAGAGCTCATCCCCTATGATATCCGTACCTTGGAGCATGCCTATCAAGTAGCTCCAGATTTAGAGCGATATCTGAAACCGCAATTTGAGAGGCGCTTTCACTCCTGCAACTCGATTGCCAAGCCTCCTTCCATGGGAGCTAAACCTAATGTGGGAAGTCAGCCTTTAGAGCCAATGCAGCACTCCTTCCAGTACTAGGGATAACAATGGAAAGGGAGTGATCGGTGGAACTTCAAGAGGAAATGGGTCAAATTGTTACTATAAGTGTCAAGGTTTTGGACATTTTGCAATCCATTGTCCTACCAAAGAACCCACCAAGGCTTTGTATATTGAGGGCACTGAAGAGGACGAATATGAAGATTTTGGAAGAAGAAACCCATGATCCTAAGCGCAATCCTAGGGATGAGGACAGTGACAAGGCTAATACCTCACGGCTTGCAATTGTTCAGTGCGCCTTGGCCCAGATCAAGGAAACTGACATTTGGCGACGTAACTCCATCTTTCATTCCTATGCCAAGTGTGGCGAGAAGAGATGTAATTCATCATCGACAATGGAAGTTGCACCAATATTGTGTCCTCTACCACAGTAACCCGTCTCGGATTGACGCTTGTCGCCCACCCACAGCCATATCGAGTCACATGGGTTGACGCGTCATCTATCCCCGTTTCTCAGAGGTGTCGGGTTCCTATCCAGTTCTCTTCTTATAAGGATACCTTGTGGTGTGATGTGGTACCCATGGATGTTAGACATATCATTCTGGGTAGGCCTTGGTTACATGACCACAATGTGACACTGTTTGGCAAATCGAACATGTGTTTCTTTATCTATGAAGGAAAGGGGATTAAGTTGAACCCTCGACCACTGAAGGACACCATAGAGCATGACTGCGATGTGACACTGTTTGGCAGATCGAACATGTGTTTATTTATCTATGAAGGCAAGGGGATTAAGTTGAACCCTCAACCACCGAAGGACACCACAGAGAGGGAAGATAAAATGCAGAAGGGCGAGACCAACAAAGGACCAAAATCCAAATCTCTCCATATCATCAGTGCGAAAGAGTTTGAGAGAGAGACCACGGATGAGTCTATCATTTATGACCTACTAGTCAAAGAATCCTCTCCCGAGTCAACAGTTGAGATACCACCAGATGTGGTACCAATGTATAGGGAGTTCTGGGATGTTTTTCCTGATGATTTACTAGATGAGCTTCCTCCGACGAGAGACATTTAGCACGCTATCGATTTAGTCCCCGGAGCAACTCTACCTAATCTCCCACATTACTGAATGAATCCCATAGAGCATGCCGAGTTGAAGAAGCAAGTGGATGAGCTTCTTAGAAGGGGGTTTATTCGAGAGAGCATGAGCCCTTGTGTCGTGCCAACGCTCCTCACTCCCAAGAAAGACGGATCTTGGAGAATGTGCATAGACAGTGGAGCCATCAGCAAAATTACGGTTATGTATCGGTTCCCTATTCCGAGGCTTGATGATATGTTGGACATGATGGCCGGTGCAGGATATTTTTAAAGACCTTAAGAGTGGTTACCATCAAATTCGCATCCGCACGGGAGATGAGTTGAAAATCGCCTTCAAGACGATGGATGGTTTATATGAGTGGTTAGTCATGCCCTTTGGATTGACCAATGCCCTAAGTACTTTTATGAGGGTTATGACCAAGGAAATAAATTGGGAAAATTACTTTTAAGTCCATATTTACAAAAATACCGACCATTTAGTCTCTTGTACAAAACTATGGACACTTTGGTTTAATTGTCTGCCCATTAAGGCCTTTCTTTTGAAATGCCCATACTACCCTCCAGCTAATATCAGTTTGAATTGATAGATTCATTTGATTTGAGGTTTGACTGACGACACAGTACCGAACGTCAGTTTTGTCCAGCTCCTTCCCTCCATTTTCCTGCTCTTCCACAGCTTTTTTCCTCCATTTTCTTGCTTCACAGCTCTTTCCCTCAATTTTCTTCCTGTATAGCTCTTTGCAACTCTTTTATACTCCATTCAAGGTGAAGAAAGATGAAGGTGATGCAAGTTTAAAAGATTTCCTTCCAGTCATCTATTTTATAGCATCCCTGTTATCCTCTACAGTTCTTTGCAACTTGTCTATGTGCCATTAAAGGTGAATAATGAAGGTGACACTGGTTTCAAGGGTTAGTTAAGAAAGAAGGTGAAGATGGAACAAGGAAGAAGCTGAAGAAGATGCTTACTACTTTAATTTTCGTTAAGCAAGAATCTTCAAGGAAGAAGTTGAAGAAGATGGTTATCACTTTCATTTTCGTCAAGCAAGAATCATCTCTCAAGTTTTAATAATGCTATTCACGAAATTGGTTGAACCAGGACCATTTTCCCCAAACCGGTTGAATCAGTACCATTTTCTCCAAACCGGCTGAATCAGTACCATTTTCACAAAACTGGTTGAACCAGTACCATTTTCATGATGTATATATCTGTTTACAGTTTGAGTATTGAGTTCAACTTAGTTGAAACACTAACACAGTTAGACTATAATGAAAAGATAATAAGAAAATGCATCTCAACGAAGAAGAACCCATGTATCAATGTTGGAAACCGAACAATTTTTTATTTTTTTTCTAAACTGGTTGAACCAGTATCATTTTCATGAAACCCGTATTCGTTTTCAATTTAAGTATTGAGCACAACTTAGTTGAATCACTAACAAAATTAGATGATAATTAAGAGAAGATGAAAAAATGCACAATGAAGAGGAACCCCAGTAACAATAGTAAATCAGACAAAATTCTATCAAAGAAATTGTTAAACTTGATCGAACCAGTACAATTTTCAAGATTTTGTTTTCAGTTTGAATACTAAACCTTAAAATCTACAAGCAAAGCTTCATCTCCCTGACTGTTTCTATTTCATAAGACATGTTTAAAACTCCGTTTCACTCTCAATACCTTATCTATTTCTCTAACCATTTTGTTAAGTCGATATTTTATTTCAAGTTTGAGTATTGAGCTCAAACTGGTTGAACCAACACCATTTTAGTTTCAGTGAATTAATTGAACCAGTAACAATGGTGAAACGGATGTCAAAAGTTTTTCAAAGGAATTAATTCTTCAAGCATCGTAAACGAGGAATTGTACCAGTGTCAGTCAAGGATAAAGATAAGGGCATTGTCGTCTTTTCATTCTGATTTAAAATATATTTAATAGTAAAAGTAACCAAAGAAGACTTATGGGTCCACCAAGCCATAAAGCATGACTAAATCGGGCGAATTTTTTTTCTACGGTCAGATATGACCAACGTGCTCGTAACTACGGCTTTTATGGTAATTCTCGCAAATAAATTTCGGTTTCAAGGTTTATTTCGACCAGTCTTAAAATGGAAATATTTCGTGGAAATATTTCGACCAGTGTGGAAATAATACATATTTTGTGGAAATTATGGAAATATTGTGGAAATGTTTGTGGAAAGTTTGGGAAATGATGAAACAAGCATAAAAACACACTCATAAGCTTTCAAACCATAATATACAACCATACGTAGTGTAGAAATGAATGACCATAATGGTCTATAATATGTCACGGTAAGTATCTTTAATTAGTCAAGGTTTAATTTAATTATATAACTATTATTTAATTGCTAATTATAAAAAAGTCATAAAGTAATATACTAACAAATCGTTATTCACTTACATTAATTTCTTAACACTATATGTAATTTTAGAAAACCTATTTACTATTAACTTATAACATTTATTTAGTTTTTTGGACGTTTAATTTTTTTTTGAATTTTTTTTAACCCAACCAACTTGTAGAACGGGTTAAGTTATGCAACATATAACAATTTATGCACAATCATGGATGTTTAGGGTAAAAACCAATGAAATTGGAGTTTTTCCCAAATTCCAAATTTTCACCCTAAACGATCTTCAATCCGTGCACATATTTAGTGTAAATGCATCATAGATTCATAAATTTAATAAATTTACACCTAACCTATTTATTTGTAGCAAGAAATTTTATCCTTACGTATATTTTGAATTTGAAAAAACTCCCAAACAGGATTTGATTCTTCCTCACGATCAATCCACGAACTAAAAAATCTACAATAGATTGATCTTTTGTATAAACAAAATGTATGGAAAGGGGTTAAATGGATCAAATATAAGATTTATAGCGGTTTTGAGCTCAAATGATATGTTTCCTACCTACGATTGATATGTTTCCAATGTTTCCATACATGTCGAAACATTTCGACCGAAATAATACATATTTACACTGTCAATTGATCGAAATTTACTGTTCACGCGAAATATTTCGACATGAATGGAAATATTTCGAGAAATTTAACATTATTTCGACGTAAGTATTCTTTCCTGTCGGTAACCTAGAAAATGGAAATCTTCCGCGAAATATTTCGATAATTTCGTGAAATTTATTTCATTGGTTATGACACAAGCGTTGAGGCCTTTTATAGGTAAGTTCTTGGTTATGTACTTCGATTTTATCTTGATATACAGTACCTCCAAGGAGAAGCATCTGGATCACTCGAGACATGTTTGTCAAATCTTGAGAAAAGAAAACATGTTCGTGAATCGTAAGAAGTGAACATTCATGTCCCAGCCGGTTATCTTGTTAGGATTCATTCTCTGCCGAACGAATGTCCGCAAACCCTGAAAAGGTCAAGGCTATTATAAGCTGGCCTGAATCGAAGAGCATCCATGACGTCCATAGTTTTCACGAATTAGCTACTTTCTATCGACAGTTCATTTGTGGGTTTAGTTCCATCATGGCCCCTATCTTGAATTCCATAAAAAATGGGGAATTTGCATAGACCAAGTCAGCTGCAAAGGCATTCGAGACAATCAATACCAAAATGGTTGAAGCCCCAATTATGCGCCTACCAGACTTTTCCAAAGTCTTTGAGGTTGCTGTGATGCATCTGGAGTTGGTATAGGTGGAGTTCTGAATCAAGAAGGGCATCCCATTGCTTATTTTAGTGAGAAATTAAATGATGCTAAACAAAAGTACTCTACTTATGACAAGGAATTTTACACGGTAGTCCACGCTTTACGGCATTGGAGACATTACTTATTGCCACTAGAATTTGTCTTGTTCTCTGACCATGAGGCACTGAGATATCTTAACTCCCAAAAGAAGTTAAACCCAAGACACGTGAAGTGGGTGGAATTTCTTCAGGAGTACACTTTCATGCTCAATCATAGAGTTGGAGTCGAGAACAAACTAGTCGATGCCTTGAGTCGTAGGATCGCATTCTTGCACTCTATGAGTGTAGAGGTGACTTGATTTGAGCAGTTGAAGGATGACTATCCTACTTGCCTAGACTTTGGGGAGTTGCATGCTTCTCTTCTGAGCGATCGGTTGAGGAATGACAAAGGGTTTACCCTACAAAACGGATTCATCTTTAAGGGCGATAAACTCTGCATACCACGAAAGCCCCTACAAGACTTTCTTGTTTGGGAGCTTCACGGTAGTAGAGTAGCCAGCCACTTTGGCCGTGATAAAACCATTGCCCGCGTTGAGGATCGATTTTACTGGCCGAGTCTCAAGCGAGACGTCGCCAAAATTATAGGGCAATGTCGTGTATGTCAACTGGCAAAGCATAGAAAGCAAAATACCGGATTGTACACCCAATTGCCAGTGCCACATTATCCATGGCAAGGCATCAGCATGGATATCGTGCTTGGGCTGCCAAAGACTATTAGGTAGCACAATTCAACTTTTGTTGTAGTGGATCGTTTTTCTAAAATGGGGCCCACTTCCTCCCGTGTTTCTAAAATGTGGCCCACTTCCTCCCGTGTTCGAAAACATCAGATGCCTTTAAGATAGCGAAGATTTTCTTTGAAGAGGTAGTTCGATTGCATGAGTTACCAAAAACCATAGTGTCTGATTGTGATGTGTGAAGCTTATGAGCTATTTTTGAAAGGCGTTGTGGCATATGATGGGAACCAAGCTTCAATTTTGATCATCTTACCACCCTCAGACGGATGGTCAGACCAAGGTGACAAATCGGAGCTTAGGTAATCTGTTGAGATATCTAGTGGGTGATCATGTAAATAAGGTTATTAAACCTCTAGGCTTTCACACACAATCCCACAATACTACACCCGCTGCTTTAACGAACGCAGATCTCATGGAAGGTGGAACTTCCAACAAGCTTAGGATCACCCAATCAATCCATATGAATTTTCTTTGTACCTACTCTAGATTTTAAAGAACGGCTAAGGTCCAATTCAATGTACAAAGCAAGCAATAGTGAGCATGGATCAAGGTGATGTCTCAATCGCATTAAAAAAGGTTTAAATCAATTCCCAGCAGTTTTTTTTTTTTTTTTGATAAGTATTCCCAGCAGTTATTGAGCATGTTTACCACAAAGTAATAGAAGTTTCAGGTTCATGGTGGTTCGGGTGGGGTTCTATGATTAGGGTTTGGGTGGATTTAGTAATATGAGTGAGGATGAGGGGTGTATGGACGATCAGCCAGCAGTATGGGTTATGGGATGGTTGGGGTTTCACTTCTAAAGTGAAACGTGGCTGGTTTAGGACAGCATAGGAAGGGGTGGCATCAGATTGGAGTGGCTTCAAGGATTAGGGTGTTTAGGGATGGAGGCTAGAGATTTGGGGCTTAGGGTGTGATGGAAACCCCAAAACAGTGGTTCAGCTAGGTTTTTTTGCGAGCAAGTGGATGGCAGCTGCAAGTTGGGGTTGATGGGGACATCAGTTGTAGGTTAAAGAGCTTAGGAGATGGCGGTTACAAGTGTTGGAGGCTTAAGGACGTGGCAGCAGTAAGATTAGGGTTCGGGAACCCCAAAGAAAGGCGCCACGCAGGGTGCGGTAGGGTATGGAGTGATGGGTGAGGGACTTAGGGTTTGGGTTTCAAAGGAAACCCCCTAATAGAGGTTTGGATAGGTTTTGCAGGGTTGGAATGTGGCGGCTGCAGATCTGGACTAGTGGAGATGTCAACTGCAAGTTGAGGGTCCATAGAGGCTGGCGGCTGTAGGGTTTGTGAGTTCTAGAGGTGGCTGCAGCAGATCTGATGCTCTAATGGCAGAAACTCAAGATCAATATGAAACGATAGAGAGATTAAAAAGAAATACTTGGAAACATGTGGGAATCTCTCCCTTGGCCTCACACCAAACCCATTAAGGGGAAATCATGCATACGAGCATCATCTTCTTCTTCATCATTCATCAAAATTTCATTAACCCTAAACCAGAGTTTTTAACTAGTATTTAAATGGAAAAGAAAACCTAATCTAATCTTGGCCATCTAATCTAATGGCCCAAATAAAAGACTGCAATTAAACAACTAACTAGAAATTAAAATGAGCCCCATAATTTTGGCTAATTACAAAGACATCCAAAACATTAAAAAAATAAAAAATAAACTATCAAGTAGACTGCTCCCACATCATGTGGTGAGATAGATACCGGATGATTCGACCATTTTTATTTTTCTAGACTATTTTCTATCCTATAATAATTATGTATAGCATATTAGCAACTAAAAATTGTAAGTTGTATGTTGGTGGGCATGATCATCTCATGGCTTATTGACCTTTAGAATTGGTAGCTGAATTATGTATATCCGTTTTCTGTTGTTCTAACCATAGTAAGTTCGCGTACAATTCACGTATTATACGCAAAAAATTTTAAAGAAAAAATATATTATACGACCGAACTTTTCAAAGATTCGGTAAGGTTCACTTATTTTATGAAATATCCATATTATTCTTGTCTTATAGATGGATTATTCCCGTATTATTGAAGCCATTAATTTTTACTGAAACATATGTATTTATATGTTTTAGTTGTTTTTTTTATTAAATTTTATTCTTTGCCGAATTTTTAAATAATTTTTCAAATGACAAACCCAAATGATACTCTTAACTTTTCCCGTTATGTATTTTTGTCGTATGCCAAATTGCTAACTATGGTTCAAACTGCTTTTTGCTGAAGAAAATCTAATTATTTACTCTCTTATGTTCTCCTAGCCGCTCAGAGTACAGATTACTTCTTCGTGCTGATAATGCCGATAGCCGTCTCACACCTTTGGGGCGGGAGATTGGTTTGATAGATGATAGACGGTGGAAATTGTACCAGGATAAGCAAGCCCAGATATTGGAGGAGAAAAAGCGCTTAAAGGCTGTGCGGATTTCAGGTTACTAGCATTGTAGTTTCTAAGCATCCTACTAGTGCTTCAGTTATATTCTCACATTAACTTGCCCCCAGTAATTGATCCTTTAATCTCACAGATGTGCCTCTGAATGTTAGTTTAACTTATATTTGGAAGGCAAACTCATTGAGTTCTTCATATATGGCAATCCACTTTTATCATATTTGTATACTTCACTTCAGGAGGAGACTTGGCTGCCGATGTTACTCTGTTGTCTGGTCAACCAGTGAAGGAGTCTTCAACTTTAGAGAGCCTTCTAAAGAAACCACATATACAATATAAAGTTCTTGATAAACATGGTTTTGGCAATGAACTTCTGTCCAGGATGGAGAAAGAATGTGTAGAGATTGATATCAAGTATGAGGGCTTTATTAGACGCCAGCAGACCCAACTTCGAGAGGTCAGTTGATAATTTGATCATGAATCATTCGTGTGGCTCATTCCGTTTCATTTCCTGTTTGTTATTATTGCTACTTGAGCCTTCTGAAAATGTCCCGGCTAAACCTCTATTGGTGCTCATCCACTTGTAGATTGCTCATCAACAACATAGGCCACTTCCAGAGGACCTGGACTACTATGCAATGACTACTTTGTCTTTGGAAGCTCGTGAAAAACTTTCCAAGGTATGTAGCAATGGAAACAAATATTTGGGGTCAGCAACAACATGATTTGTTTTGTGATATTTCAGGAATGTATTTTCGACATGTAAATCTGCATCTTTGCGGCACAAGGGTGCATACATGGAACAGATCAGCAGACCTCATGCTCTTCCACAAACTCTACGAGGAACGCTATTGCCTTTCAATACAAAAAAAAGTTAAAAGTAGGACTTTAGGCAAATTTTGGAACTTAGGGAGTTAAGGGAATTCTTGCAGAAAGGTAGGAAGAAACTAATATTTCAGCACCCGCCAGATCTTGCATTTAACTCCAATCGTTTGGAATCAAATGCAAGATCAAGTGTTTGGTACATAACTCACCAAGTAAAACACTCAGACTTTGAGAGTCAAAACTTACATAGTTAATTACTCAAAATAATGTCGTCTAAATGTATACCAAAAGCAGTTTACCTATGCCCTGTTGAGGTCATAACCACATTTTATAAATAAAATATGGGAAATACTATTTCTTGAGCTCATTTTACTTCTTCTAGAGCACCAATGTTTCTCTCACTCCCATTTTGCTTCTTCCATGGCTGTTTTTGCTTCATGCGTTCCAGTGAAAAAACATTGGCACTTTTGTATCAGCCCCATAAGATTCAATTTTTATTAGTAAAACCCCTTACCTTTTGAAAAATGAGGATTTCCCCCTAGACCAGAGTCTACCATTATTAACTCATAGTAGAATGTAATCTTGATCACGTGCAAATTAGTCTCTTCAAGAGAGGACCAAAATACCCTCTAGGATTTTTAATACCTGTCCTTGTCCCTTAGCACACTTCCTGCCTTTTATCAAGGATATCCCTATTTCTAAGGCTTTTCAACAACTTAACCATCTGCAGATATCAGGAACAACTAGATAAGGATTAGAAAAGTTCTTCTTAGCTTAGATACTTACATGTGTATACCAATCCCTTATTAATTGGGATTCAACTCTTGTACAACTCTATAAAGGCCAATAGAAACCTCACCAAAGATTGTGGTGAGCATTCAATCAAAATTACATTGAGTTTACACCTTTAACGAGTTTCATACTTGTTCTGCCTATCACCAGGCAACACCTGCCCCTATCCCCCAATCTTCTTCAAGATATCAGGAAGTGTGATTGCGTTTGCTTATATCACACAGCTGAGACACCGTTGGTAGGTGCATCAGCGGTGTTAGAACCCGGGAAAATTTAGTTTGGTAGCTCTTAAGCTACAAAATCATCTCTCTAAACATAACTGAAAATTTCAATAATCCATTCAGAATATCTTAAATCCCAACCAACCAACTCTGTCGCCGCCAAAACTTGCTGGACTTCATGAAACCTGTTGGAAAACTGACATCCACTAACCGGAGGAATGATACGCATGCATATGTACCTACAGAACGAGACCTGAATGAGATTGTCTAGCCACCACATCACTGCAAGCTCACTCAGATATCTCTAGAAAATACCATCCCAACCAAACCCAGCACCCACCAGATCTCCTCTTCCATTCTCTCCTCTAAATTCCTCAGACATCGCTCTCCTCTGTACCTCCTTTCTTGCCTTCAATCTGAATCAAAACCAAACTTACTCTTTTTAGTTCGTCTCTGCGAGAACCCATATATGTGGTTTTGGTAACAGAGGGTGGTGAGACTCTGAGCCTCATATGTGAATGAGGATGATTATAAAGGTGAGGATGATGATGAAGAATTCTTATTAGCCAGGTGCTTAGACCAATCGCACTAGCTCTACTTGCTGATGATTGTGCTACTCTATAATTCGAGAATTAATTGTCATTAAGAAACCCTTAAATGTGATCTTAGAAGTTGTATTGTAAAAATCATCAATACATCACATCCATTTGTTTATATTAAAGTCCAAGAGCAAGACATGGTATTTAGAAAGGTTTATGATGTGGATAAATGGTCTAGTTACATGTGGAAAAGAAAATTTAATGATCCCTGGATGAAGAGCTATTGCATGGAACTTTTATGACTTGTTAGTTATGTGGTGGTTTTTTATTTAAACCCTCTCCAATGATTTAAAAAGAAAATGAAAGAAAACAAACATTTATTCTAAAATTCCAAAACAGCTCTTCTCAGAAATCAATAAAAGACACTGAAATCTCCAGCTGGGTCTTTTGAAAAATTGAAATTTCAGTTAAATCCTCAACTGAATCTTTCACAAAAGTAATAAAGAAAGCTATAAAAACACACTCAAATCTTCACTTGGGTCTTTTAAAAAATTAATGAAAGTACAAAAAATATTAATAAATTTATAAAATGTAAATAAATTAGATGGAATTAATGAAGTACAAAAATATAAATAAATTAAAAATAATTCAGAAACCAATAGGGCAAGAAATGATTTGTTCTGTTTAACGCAAATATTTAAAATACTGAAAATATGAGAGCAAAAATATACATTTGATTGCTTACTTATGACCTGAGGTCATAGCCATGTGGATCTACAAACCCCTTTGTCATCTCACAAAAATTGTTTTCGTTATATAATGATGAGTGCTCTGTCCTGCTTCTTTTATCATATCCTGAAAGACCAGTGCATTTCTGCTATGTTTTGGAAAAACTCGTCAAACTTCCCCCATATTGCGAAGTTTTATAGAAATTTTCCTAACCAAATTGAATTTCCTGAATTAATTTCAAATTTTAACAGAGCAAATTTAGGACAATGTCAAAATTTAAAACCTTACAACCTGGTTAGACTTCTAAACTGTGCAACAGATTGTCCGAGCAAGGTTCAGTTTCCAGAGGGGATTAAGATTTATTTGTGATGAGTGCTGCAGGAATCTTCTAACATTTAGAAATCTTACTTATGTTCCCAGTTTCTGCTTCCCTATGTAACCACGACATGGAACTTTTAGCCTTTTTTGCTGGCTTGACACATATCAACATGGATACGTGTGTTGACACATCTCCACCCACATGACCACATCTTAATACATCGGCAGTGTTACTATAAATATGATTTCTGAAAGTGAGTTGATTTTTATCTTCCGTACTACGTTATTAAGCTGTTGGGCACAATTATAGTTTTTGATAGTCTTCCCTCTTATAAATCTTTATTATAAAGTTAGTAGATAGCTCAATGGTGTATGGAAAAGTTCTTTTACTTTTCATGTATTTCTTTCCTTACTTCTTATTAAAAATAATTTTGATTTAAACAAACTAGAAATTATATTATAATTTATAATACATGTGTACAAATGTGTGTGCATTTTGGGCTTCTTGAAGGGGCTGTGTCTTATACCTCACATCTTTGTCGGACACCCATGATGTCAGCTGAAGGAGATATATTGATTGCTCGGCATTGACACACATGCCCATGTCCTTGTTATATAGCTGCTTCAGATCTCCATTCCTATTTCAGACTATAATGCTGCACTACCATGTTTATATATAATCTATCTTTAACACAATAACACCTCTAATCTTGTTCTACTTATAATTTTTATAGGTTTTGTATTGTAAGAGTTGTTAAAAATGTAACAGAGAGAAAATGGTTGATTTTCTATATTATAATAAATAAAGCACATATTTAAGTTTTTTACTTAATGTAAACGCATTTTAGCTACTGCACCTACGTGACTTTTTGGGGTTGTCGAGAGTCGCCTTCACACTCCCAGTCTCGAATCTAGAAGCAATCCCACTCTCGCATCGGGCAACTAAGTGAATAAACCTTCATCCAAGTTTTGCACTTGAGAGGAGAGTAGAGGGGACAAGATGCTCGATTATTGATGTTGAAAACCACAGAACTGCACCTCAAGAAGCCTTTGAGTTGAGAAAGACACCTGGCTGTTTATGCTTATAAGTCCAAACCGTGAAGACTCAAGGTTTTAGACTTCACCCTTGCCCTAAAGTTAAGTCAGCTAAAATTCGGAATTAATTCGAGGAAGTTCAATTTACTTCAGAGAATTAGTTTATTGACTTAGGAATGTTTAGAGAATATCTGCCAAAACATTGGAAAAAAGTGTACTATTTTTTAGGATATGATAAAAAAAAAACATGATAACACACTTACTATTGTATCACAAAAATCAACCCTTTGGAGCAAACTATGCAAGATCCACACACTAACCCAAGCATCGGAAGTACTAAGAATCTAAGAGCAAAAATTTATAGCGAATTGCTCAAAATAATTTAATTCACGTACATGAAAACCAAGAACAGCTTATTTAATGACCTCGTGACCTGAGGAAGTCACTGCCACATGGATCTACAACCCCCTTATCATCTCCACCTTGGCTCATACATTCATAAATCAATTCAATGGGTGAAGCATACCATACTATGCACACAGCTATTTGGAATCTATTGGGTGGACAAGGAGTGTAGAGTGGATATGATAAATTGTTGTGTAAACTACCAACATATGATCAAATTAGTGTTTTATGCATTTTATTAGGGAAATGATTTTTCCAGTGAGTTTTTTACCTCTTCCAGTCAACAGTTGACAGTGTTCGACAAATGTAGCAATACTGTCCTTGTCTTTTCAAAAGTTAAATGTGTGGTGAGAAGGGCATTTCTGTCAAATGGTGACTGGAAGAGGTAAAAAGCTCATTGGAAAAATTATTTCCCTTTATTTATACAATTGAAATATTTTATAATTTTTTAAATAATTCACATCATAAAATATTACATGGAAGCTATGTAACAAACTAACAATGACATGTGTCGGTGTCCGGCTCAAATACAAGGTGTCCAACTCTAGAATCCCGAAACGTCCTTTCATATATTTCTCTCTTTACTTTTATTAAAAAAAATTGATTTAAATATCTTAAATATTAATAAACAGTTTTATATGCCATGGAGCTATCTCATAACTTAATAAACATAAGAAGATTTATCATTTATAAGAGGGTCAACTATCAAATGGCTATAGGTTTGTTTAACAACTTAACAAAGTGGTGTATGGAGGATGGAACGCACCAATCCTCTTTTAGAAAACATTTATTTAATTAAAAAAAACATTAAAATAAGCATGACACTACTGTATGTGTCAAGATGTGTCTTGGAATGTGTCAACATGAGTGTCTCGTATCGATGTCTCCGACACTGCAACAAACTCTATGTGTAATGTCTTCTTACATAGTATGGAAGTGCTAATAAGCCTAGAAAATATTTGTATCATTAGTGCATGCATTTGTTTGTCTTATAAGTTTCTAAAGTATTTAAATTTAAAAAAAAACAAGTTATTTTTAGTTAAAATTATATTTTAGATATAAAACTAATATCATAAAACGTAATTAATCTATTAGGTTTATGTTCAGTAATTATTAAAAATTAGATGATATGCAATTATGACCTCATCGGGTCATAGGTAAGCTGTTTTTGGTTTTTATGTACTTTAATGATATTATTTTGACTAATTTGCCTTGTAATATTTAGCTCTTAGAATCTTAGTGTTTCAAATACCGACATCAGTATGTACTGAACTCTTTTTATCTTCCATTTGTCACTCTAATTCTTCATTTTTTTTTATTATTATGAGTGTGTTTTCATGTTGGTTTTAGCATTTCCATAAATAATAGTGCATGTTTCCTACCTTTTCTCAATAATTCCCTAAACTTCAACCAAACTTTTGTAAATTTTTTATTAAAAATGTCAAAACTCACCTTAATTGGCTGACGTTTACGAATTTTTTTTATATTAATTTGCCGAATCAATAGACAAGTTTGTAAGTTTTTTTTACACGAAGACATTTATTTAACCACCCAAAAGTTCAAATAAATCAGCGTAGTTTTGCTGCATTGTTTCTATTTTTAAAACCTTGGGGCTCTTTCCATGCCTTTTTCCCTTTTTCATGGTTCCCGTCATACTTCTTGCCTTGATGGACTTTCCCACCATGGGTCATGGAAGAAAGAAATTAAGAAGTCATTGAAAAGAAAGAACCAGCTTTTGTATCCGCACTAGTGATTATTGCTTTATTTGTTCAAACTATTGCAACTATGCTACATTGTTTTATTTCTGAAAAAAAGATGGTCAATGTATCGGATCATTACCCCTGCAGGTCCGCCCACAAACCATAGGCCAAGCAAGCAGAGTGGGCGGGGTGAGCCCTGCCGATATAACTGCTCTCCTCATTATTCTTGAAGCCAACCGAAGGAAGGCACAGGAACAAAAGAGGCAGCAAATGCTGACATCCATCATGGCTGACGCAGACCAACATGCCTCCAATCATGCTGTCGTGCCGATAACCAACTCCTAAGATTTCTCAATTGCTATATTGCCCTTGCTCTGCCTTAAACATTGATTATGATTCAAGCAGGCATGCAATTTTTCAAACCAAACGTTGCAGGAAAGAACTGAACAAGATAGTGGGATGTCTCCAGTTACTTTTGGTCCATATCTGATCAGCTTTTCTATCCTCCAAGTTTCTGATGAAAATTTGGGTGACAATTTTATCCACTGAAAGTGGATCAACTACAGAGCTGCAGGAACTTTCTATCACCCCATCGACTTTCAGCTTCCAAGAACTTCAGAAACGATTTGATTGATCTCGAAATAAAATCAATCTACACAAAAGCAAAGACTAGAAGTGTTCAGTACAAGAGTGCTAAACAGGTGACTATGGTAAACCGATCTTTGAGCAGAAACATTGTATGCTGATTTCCAACTTCGTCAATGTAAATGTCATTTACTTTGCATGAATAATTGTTTCCTCATTTCGTAATGCAAATGTATTATATATTTAGTAGCTTATTTGTTGAATCAAATCATGGAAATGGCTACTTTTGGGTATTTCTCGCTCGTCAATCGTAATTAACGTGCTATTCCTTTATGTACCATATCTAAAGTTTCACTGCATTTACTTGATCTTGGTCAATTTATAAGATAACCCTCCAAATATTTAGGTCTTCAGTTGCTCTGTCTAGCCTCATCAACTATACTACATTTGGAAATAGCATGTACCAATGGACCTCTCCCTTAGGCCACGACAATTGACAAACAGATACAGGAAAAGGTCTTCAGTATTTAAATTTCGAAAGGAAACTAAGCTAGTCAACTATAACATGTAATAACTTTTTTGCTCAAATATTTGATTGAGAAGTCATTATATGTGTTGGAAAGCTTTTTTCCAAATGGCAGCCATCTCATTTTCTCAAAAGATTCCATTTTTGTGTGCCTCAAGACTGTTGAACAGATGCCTCTAGTGTGAAGAATATCAAAAATTAAATTTATGTTACTTAAGGTCTATGATTGAGATGTCTTACTTAAGTTTGCTTTTAGGGTTCATTTATGTTAGGATCCTAAAAGTTATCAACTTTCTGCACATCTATCACCTAGGTGCTTTTGGTGTATTGGTTTAGGTCTTAACATTTGGTATCAGAGCCAACCCCACGTCACGGGCTCAAGTCACAGGAGGGGCGACCTGGGGCTCAAAAAGAGAAAATAGGGGTACTGGAAAAAATGATGGGGGTCAACTAAAAAAAACAGTGAGAAAATAGGGGTACAGGAGTGAAAGCCGCCTCAGAGTGGGCCTGTAGACAATGGCCTCGAAAGCGTGGTGGAATGTTAGGATCCTAAAGGTTAAGATTTAAACTTTCCACACCTTGATCACCTAGAAGCTTTTGGTGTATAGGTTTGGGTCTTAACAATTTATCTTATAAACAAATGTTTGAAAGCATCATAATGGATATTATTTTGATATGAAAACTTGCAAGTAGAGCATGGATCAAATCAGAGATTCGATTGATAGATGAATACTTGAAACAAGATGCTTTAGGTACGGATCGGTATGGAATTAGTGGGCTTGGCTTGAATGATCAGGACCTAAGAGGACCTTGATCTCTAACATAAATGTTGGGTTTGAGTGATATGTATGTGGATCCAACCCATATACTAGTCACAGTTTGGGTCATGTTCAAAATATGGGTCGAGTCCAGATCTGGGTAGGCAGTAGGCACATATAAACTTAGATCCAGATCCATTATACGGGAACTGACCCGTTTTACACCTAATTGCTGGAGGTTTCTGTTATCATATACGTAGAAATACGTATTTTATATGTATCGGGGGTAGTTCTGTAAATACCCCCTTGAGGGGTATATTTGTCTTTTGTATTTGGGACTTACATAAATAAGATTTATGGAGTCATTGTGAAAATACACAATGATATCCTCTCTTCCCCTTTCTCTCTTTTCCTTCTCTCTTTCTCCTATACTGTGAAACCCTAATCCAAACCCTAATTCTATAATTCAACTTGGTATCAGAGCAAGGTTGATAAAAGGCTTTCTTCTCTGACTTCATCCAGGAAGGTGATGACGTCATCCAGGCCATAGGCTGACGTCAGCATCGTACGGACAGGTCTCTTCCTCTTCTCCCAAAACTCTACCATTAGCTAGATCTCCTTTTTTAAGGATTTTTGGTTATTTTTTCACGATTTTTGGGATCCATTTCGAGTGTTTTTTAGCCTTTTTCCTTGAAAAATCGAAAAAAATCAGTTTGTGAACCAGCATTTTTTTCGAGCCCTTAATGGACTTTTTGGGGGAGTTTGTTGCTTCAATCTAGTCCCCCCCAATCTCAGCTACATGTGGACATATCACTCGAGTGATTCCACCAAGGATCGAAGTCTGTGGGATGATTTTTCCACCCCCTAGTTACCGCCGGCGACTTTATTAGCCATTTTAGGCTATCGGTTGGATCTGTATCTTCTTCTTTTTTATCCCAGATCTGGTTGCCATGCCTTCTAATGGCTCTAGGATGTGTTTAACCATCCATATGTTGCTCTTCTCCGCCCTTAGCCCTTCTGGGATGCTTATTTGAGGTTCGTTTGGGCGTTTCGTTATCACCGGCATTGCTCCAGGGTCTTTTTTCCCTTTTGAATTACTTTTTTGCGGGACTTAGAGACTTAAGGTGGATATTCTTGGGTTCTATTTGTTTATTCGGATCTATTCAGATGTTTATTTGCTCTTTATGTGGTGATTTAGCCTTATCCAGATCTCAATTTGATCTTTAATCTGGTACTTCGATAGTTTCTTTGGCCGTAATTCCTCATGGCAGATCTACCGCCTCCCGTGATTCTCCCACCTTCCTTGGTTTCTCCATCCGGGTCAGACGTGAGCACAGAAGTTTCCTCCAGTGGAATTGGAGGCCCTATAGTGCAGCACTTAGCCTATGAGAACCCAAGTTTGCAGATCACCTCAGTGAAGTTAGATGGCAAGAACTACTTACGCTAGGCTCAGGCTGCACGGTTGTTCATTGGGGGCCATGGGAAACTTGGCCACACTACCGGAGATACGGTTGAGCCACCCAGATCTGATCCCTCTTATCGACAGTGGCAGACAGATGATCTGACTGTCATGTCATGGCTCCTCAACTCTATGGAGCCTGATATCAGTAAGAGTTTCTTATTCATGCGCACAGCGCAAGAGATTTGGGAGATCACTGAGAAGACCTATTCGCAGCAACAGAACGATGGACGGGCCTTTCAGCTGCGACAGACTATCTCCCACTTCCGGCAAGGGGAGAAGTCTCTTTCTCAGTATTACACTGCTCTTTGTACCTTATGGCAGGAGCTTGATCATTATTACTCCTATCAGCCTCTCAATCCCACAGAGATTGCTCCTTTTCGTCGATATATAGAGAAGGGTCGGATCTTTGATTTTCTTGCTGGCCTCAATCCTTCTTATGAGCTGGCTCGTGTGCAGATCTTGAGTAGCAGAGTGGATCTTCCCTCTCTCAGTGAAGTGTACGCCTATCTTCAGAGTGAAGAGAGTAGGCGGATCTCTCTTCAAAGTAAGCATCTCCTTCCAGAGCGATCAGCGCTAGCTGCTTCTCCTGCTTATCAGCCTCAGCAGTCACAGCAGCCGTCGAGGGGTATATCTCATCAGCCTACCTCAGCTCCATCTTATGTTCCTACTGGATCTTCTCCTGGGAAGTCTCTGCCTAGAGAGAGGCCCAAGTGTGATTTCTGCGGCAAGTTAGGGCATATGCGTGCCAAGTGTTGGAAGCTACATGGGCGTCCTAGCCAACCAGCCTCCTCCAGTGCTCATACAGTCAGTGTGGATTCTTCTGCTCCTTTCCCAGGACAGGCCCTAGCGAGCCCTCTTCCTTCAGCTCCTCCTGGTGGTTTTTCAGCCACCGAGTATGCAAGCCTTCGACGCCTCCTTCAGCAGCTTGATGGTCCATCTACCACATCATCCACCTCCTTCGCACAGTCAGGTAACACTAGACTTGCTCATCATGTGTCCCTCCCATCATCCAGCCCAACTTGGATCATTAATTCAGGGGCTTCGGAACACATGACGGGCTTGTCTTCTTTATTTTCTACTTATTCCATATGTTCTAGCCGTGATAAGGTGAAGACAGCTGATGGCACCTTATCTTCTGTGTCTGGGAAAGGGAATATCCTTCCCTCTCCCCAATTGCTTCTTTCATCAGTTTTGCATGTTCCCAGATTTACTTCTAACCTACTTTCTGTTAGTGCTTTGACTAAATCCCTAAACTGTAGTGTCACTTTTTCTCCTACTTCTTGTGTCTTTCAGGACCTAGAGACGAGGAGGACGATTGGCACTGGACATGAAGCTCATGGCCTCTACCTTCTAGATGGACGCCTTCCTGAGCCCACAGCACTACAGTCGTCTGCTAGTAGTAGTAGTGGAATAGATGTTGTTTTGAGCTGGCATGCCCGTCTGGGGCATGTCTCTTTTCAGTATTTGAAACTTTTATTTCCTAGTTTGTTTGTTTCTGTTTCTTTTTCGGCTTTACACTGTGAGACTTGTGAGCTCTCTAAGCATTGTAGATCGAATTATCCCTCCAGAGGTAATAGAAGTTCTAATTGTTTTGACATTGTGCATTCTGATGTATGGGGCCCTTCCCCCACTACTTTTATCTTTGGCTTCCGCTATTTTGTTTCTTTTGTTGATGATCATACTAGATGTACATGGGTTTATCTTATGAAAACCAAAGATGAGGTTCATTCCATCTTTCAGGGTTTTCATAAGATGATCCAGACCCAGTATGGTATCTCCATCAAGGTTCTTCGTACTGACCAAGGTGGAGAATATATGTTTGGGGGTCTTCAACATTACCTCATTGACCATGGGATTTGTCACCAAAATTCCTGCAGCTACACCCCTCAATAGAATGGTGTAGCTGAAAGAAAAATGCGGCACTTGACTGAGATAGCTCGGTCTCTCTTGATTGGCTCTCAGGTCCCCAAATCTTATTGGTCGGATGCTGTGTTGACGGTTGCCTACTTGACTAACAGAATACCATCTCGAGTGCTCAATTTCCAGTCTCCTATTCAAGTCCTTGTTCCTAGCTCTCCTCTATTCACTATTCCTCCTCGCATCTTTGGGTGTGTATGCTATGTACATATCCTGGGTCCCCATCGCACCAAACTCGATCCTAAAGCACTCAAGTGCGTCTTTCTTGGTTACTCCTCTACCCACAAGGGATACAAGTGTTACCATCCGTCCTCTGGGAAGAAGTTTGTCTGCATGGATGTCACCTTCCGTGAGGAGCTGTCTTTTTTCTCCCCCACCTCTCTTTAGGGGGAGAGTCGTAGTGAAGAGAGGTGGACTGTTCCTCTTCCTGCTATATCCCTATCTCCTCCCTTAGAGTTTGAGAGCTCTCCGCCTACTCATACTACTAGTGGGATTGATAGTGCTCCTGGAGCTCAGAAGGAGCTCAAAGTCTATAGCAGAAGGGAGAAAGATACAGCTGATCCAGTACCAGTGGTTCCTACCTTGGATCCAGGTAATCCTCTACCTCTTTCTATGCCTGTTATTTCTCCTTTTACTGATGCTTCTGATCTTCCCATTGCTCTAAGAAAAGGAGTCAGAAGCTGCACTCAGCATCCTCTGAGTAACTTTGTCTCCTATGATGTCTTGTCCCCCTCCTATAAAGCCTTTATCACTTCCCTTTCAACTATTCCTATACCCTCTTCAGTGGCAGAAGGGCTGGCTCAACCAAGATGGAAAGCTGCTATGATAGAGGAAATGAAAGCTCTGGACAAGAATGGGACATGGGAGCTTGTTGACCTGCCAAGAGACAAGAAACCTGTGGGTTGCAGATGGGTGTTCACAGTCAAACACAAGGCAGACGGGTCTGTTGAGAAGTACAAGGCGAGATTAGTAGCCAAGGGGTACACCCAGACCTATGGGATTGACTATGTGGAGACCTTTGCACCTGTGGCAAAGATGAACTCCATCAGGGTGTTGTTGTCAGTGGCAGCAAACCAAGAGTGGCCTTTGCATCAGCTAGATGTAAAGAATGCTTTTCTTCATGGGGACCTACATGAAGAAGTCTACATGGTGCCTCCTCCTGGATTCACTCCACCAGGATAAAGTAGCAAGGTGTGTAGACTGAAGAAAGCCCTCTATGGGCTTAAACAATCTCCAAGGGCATGGTTCGAGAGATTCACCTTAGCCGTGAAGAAGCTGGGTTACACTCAAAGTCAGGCCGATCACACCCTATTTGTGAAGCATCAAGGGAAGAACACCACTGCCCTCATTGTTTATGTTGATGACATCATTCTCACAGGGAATGATGCAGTAGAGGTAGCCAAGCTGAAGCTTCAGTTAGCGGAGGAGTTTGAAACCAAAGATCTAGGACCTCTCAAATACTTCCTAGGCATCGAAGTTGCAAGATCCAGTCAGGGGATCTTCATCTCTCAGAGGAAGTATGTCTTAGACTTGTTACAAGACTCAGGCAGGTTGGGTACCAAACCAGTGGAAACTCCTATAGAGCAGAATCACCAGCTAGCAGATG
Source organism: Euptelea pleiosperma (assembly GCA_035048495.1). Lineage (NCBI taxonomy): Eukaryota > Viridiplantae > Streptophyta > Magnoliopsida > Ranunculales > Eupteleaceae > Euptelea > Euptelea pleiosperma. The sequence continues at coordinate 28,314,817 of CM068552.1, forward strand.
CCAGTGGTGAACTCCTACAGGATGTAGGGAGCTTTCAGAGACTAATTGGGCGATTGATCTATCTCTCCCTGACTCGACCCGACATTGCCTATGCAGTGAGTGTGATCAGTCAGTATATGCACTCACCCAGAGGTGTTCATTTAGAAGCAGCACATCGGATCTTGAGGTATCTTAAGTCAGCCCCTGGTAGAGGTCTTTTGTTTGAGAAGAATGGCCACATGCATATAGAGGCTTATACCGATGCAGACTGGGCAGGGGCCAAAGATGATCGGAGATCCACTTCTGGATATTGCACCTTTGTTGGGGGCAATCTGGTCACCTGGAGAAGCAAGAAGCAACCTGTTGTCGCCAGATCTAGTGCAGAGGCCGAATTCATAGCAATGGCTCATGGCTTGTTTGAGATGCTTTGGTTGAAAGTGTTGGTTGCTGAACTTGGTTTCCCAGTTTCTGGATCTGTGAGCTTATATTGTGACAACAAGGCCGCCATCAGCATTGCTCACAATCCCGTTCAGCATGATCGTGCCAAACACATTGAGGTGGACCGACACTTCATTAGAGAGAAGATTATCTCTGGGGCAGTGTGCACCCCATTTGTGAAGACTGATGAACAGGTTGCAGATGTTTTCACGAAGGGAGTTCCCAGTTGGCAACTCCATAAGTGCTTGTGCAAGTTGGGCATGAGAGATATTTATACACCAACTTGAGGGGGAGATGTGGGGGAAAAATATCTGATCTAACCCACACAATCTTCGAGGTCAGACGATTCAGATTTTGGGGATGATCGAACGATTCTGAAGCTCCAGGACGAAACTGCTTTCTCCTCTGCGAAGGACTGGATGATCTCCAGATGAGATTTGGTTGTACCTGTTGACAAGGCTCCGACGCTCAAGTCAGCTTAAGGAAATGTAACAGGTTTCAGGAAATTAGTAAAAGGTTTCAGAGTTTAGGCTATCTGGATCTGGAGAGCAAGATCCTTTTCTCAGTTCTGAAGGTCTCATATTTATAACCTTGGAAATGGCGTGACTCACCTTCCACGTGTCTAGTCATTATCAGTCAACGATGACTCAGGTAGATTCTGTTATAAAACAGAATCTGTCGGTTTAAATCTTGACTTCCTTGATTCTGTTATACCTGAAATAACTGAAGTGATACTGAGGTGGCATCCTCCGTGTCAGGTATTTGGACAAGGAGATATCGAATTCATGATAATTCAATTAACTGCCACATGGCTAATATTCATAGGTTAAGAAACTTCTGGTGCTCAGAATACTTACCTCGTACATAGGAGATCCTGCCACGTAAGATAATTGATCTCACCCAATATTGTCAGGATGATATGAACATAGATCAAGTCAAGTAAATCTGTTGATCTTGTCGGGGTGATACCGAATTGGATCCCGGCAAGTAAATCTGTGTGATCTTGTCGGGATGATATCGAAGTGGATCCGGCAAGTAAATCTGTGTGATCTTGTCGGGATGATATCGAAGTGGATCCCGGCAAGTAAATCTGTGTGATCTTGTCGGGATGATATCGAAGTGGATCCCGGCAAGTAAATCTGTTGATCTTGTCGGGATAATCCTTCAACAAGTCATATGACCTTGTCGGGATGATATTAAAGTAGATCCCGGCAACCGAATCGTCAATAATAATCATGCCGGGCAAGGTTGAATGCTTCCCGACATATTAAAGGCTGAGAGGTTAATGCATTCTGTTAGCAATACCTTTATGTGTCGATCATCCCATCATGACACATGGCATTTCCAATTTAATGGAAAGTATGGGACATGATGGGCAGTTTTAATAACTCCTGATGATGACTCCGGCGCATTTACTCTCGCGTGCTGTCTTCTAACACGCGTCGTGTATTCGAAACCGCATGTTCTAAGCCAGAGACACGTGTCCAAATTTGACCTGCTGGAAAATACGGCACCCACAGGAGTGTTACATATACGTAGAAATACGTATTTTATATGTATCGGGGATAGTTCTGTAAATACCCCCTTGAGGGGTATATTTGTCTTTTGTATTTGGGACTTACATAAATAAGATTTATGGAGTCATTGTGAAAATACACAATGATATCCTCTCTTCCCCTTTCTCTCTTTTCCTTCTCTCTTTCTCCTATACTGTGAAACCCTAATCCAAACCCTAATTCTATAATTCAACTGTTTCAACTAAGTTTCCCTCTGATGCTCAGCTCTGACAACCAGAGTTCTTATCACTGAGTGAAACTTCTATCACAAGATGTTAGTGACCGAAGGCGGTCACAAGCCACAATATGAGCCACTTGTGAAGGTCCTTAGCCGAATCAGCAACCGCTGTGACCAACCGTGCTCTCCGCCTAGGAAATTTAGTCGGGCCTACAAGGTCACACGAAACATAGAACTATTAGCTTTGAACAGAATTCGATCATTGGCGTCCAAACAAAAATAGACAAGGGACTTAGACTTTGCCCTCTAGGTTGAAAGCCTAAGGCACCCTCGCAGCATCGGGAATGGACTTGGACTTTAAAGATTAATTGTATTATTTAAGCATCACAAAGAACTTTTTTTCCTTTTTGAAAACTAAAGAAGCTTGGCCATTCTTATTAGTATTCCACCTTGTTTTAATTTCAATCTCGCCAACAACTTTGCCAACCATCATATATGAGCAACGTTCTTCATCTCTCACGTCTATCTCGACGAAGTATAAGTCCTTGTTTTGAGTCTGACCTAAGGTCCACATCTTTGGTCGATGAACCTTTAATGCTTGAAAATTACTTTTTGCATTTTATTTTTTGTTAAAACCCTGTTTATCTTTTCTTCTTCGGTATCCCCACACACATTGGTGATGGGAATAGTCCTCCGGGTGTGCGCGTATATCTTTACCCTCTAGGTTGAAAGCCTAAGGCACCCTTGCAGCGTCGGGAATGGACTCCACGTTTGCATATTCCCAAAGACTCAAGACCAACGAAGGGTCTTCCCTCCAATCTTTGTCCCAATCTAGATTGTCAGACACTAACTACTGGCCTTCTCCCGGGTCCATAGAAAGTAAAAGGGAGTGTCTTCAGCCACAAGCTTCCGAGGGCACTTCCTCAAACCTTGGGAGCAGACGTCTGAACAACTGTCAACAACACTGTTAAAGTGCAACAACATAATATGACTTAGGACAACGCATTGAACACGTGCCTTAGCCTCTTCTGCTAGTCTGATAGGTCCTTACCAAGTTACCTATTCGAAAAAATAATCACCATTCTACATATTAACGCACGAAGGCCCTACTTGCGTGCCTCACGCTAAACCCTAAAATCCCACAAATACCCTTCTTTTTTGTTCTTTTTTTTTTTTTTCAATTTAGGGCTTTTTTGCTTTACCACCTTTCTTTATTGATGGAATTTGCATCTCACCCAATGTTTTCAAAATATTTGCGTCTCACCCTTTGACCATGGTCAACATCGATGACCATAGACAGTCTTCGGATGGACATCCCAAATTTTTTTTAAATGACTATAATGACCTTGGGTGAAACGCAAATATTTTAAAAACATTGGGTGCGATGCAAATTGCATTAATAAAGTAAGGGGGATAAGCAAAAGATACTTCTTTTTCGATGATTTTTTTTTTTTTTTTGAGGATTGTGAGCTCAAAATCTTTCTTCATTTTCTTTTGGCCCAACCGTAGGTGGACCTACAGACCAAAAATTAATCTGATTGTTACTTTTTAAGCATTGGATTAGTCGTTGAAAAGTCTCGGTTGTCAATCCTAGGAATACTTAGTTCTTCGGTAATATATATCACTGTGTCACGAATCCGCTGAAGACTGAAGTGTTAAAAATCAAGTGGACTTCGAAAAAATAAATCAAAGAAGAATTAAAGCTGAAGAAAATCAACACAAATGTTCAAGATCAACTGAAGACAAAGTCAAGTGATCAAGCTCAACCGAAGACAAAGTCAAGCTCAAGCATAAAAATTTAAAAGATCAGAGTACATTCTCACTCAACGAACGTTCAACTATGAAGAATCTCGTGTTGTGGTTACTTACGTAAATCTAAGGGTACGCCGCGCGTTGCCAGCGGATCAAGATTTACTCTAAATGGTTCAGTGATAATTAGGTATCATGTGCGTGTCAAAAAGAGAAATTTCTAAAAAGATTAGAAGTGTTCGGTGCTGGACTAAGAGGTCCGGCCAATTGACCTTTTTGAGCGAGCGACCAGATGTCTGGTCGACCGGCCAAAAAGGTGCGGTCGACCCAAACTCTCGGATTTGAGATAATCTAGTACTTACCTGAGTGGGCGACCGACTAAAAGGTCCAGTCGATCGAGGTCCAGTCTACCGGCCAAAAGTGTGGTTCCCCTTTCGGATCTCGTTTTGACTCAATCTCTTATGCGTTTTTAAGTGCATTTTAGCCCTTCAAACGGCTATATTCGGTTCGGTTCTATTGATGGGAGGCTTACTTATAAATAAAAGCCTTCTCCCCTGATAAGAATTAACCCAATCAAGATATCTCTAGACTCTCGTTCTTTGATTAACATCTCTTGAGTCTAGAGATTTAGAATTTGAGAGAGTATCACCTGTGCAAATCTGTACATCATTTGTGAAGGCTCTAGATTGTTTAAGAGAGCTTCACATGAGCAAATATGGTCCATCTATTATGAAGGTTGCTCTAATTATTTGAAGAGACTACGAAGGGTATTGTTTCCTGCACTCATCTTCTTTAAAGAAGATGATCGTTATTGGCAGAGTGTCTCTGTGGCGAATTCTTCTACGAGGATTCACCATTCTATCGAATTCATCGAAAAGTAAGTATCTCCTAAAATAAACATTTTCGAGTGAATTAAATATTATCAAACCTAAATTGTTTGTGATTGGCGGATGAATGAGTACTCATCAAATTGAGTTGAGGAATGTGGAATTCTTGAGAAATCTATTTCTCTAAAATACTACGGGCCTAGTGTCTCTCTAGGTGAATCGAGAAGTGATTCTTGTATAGATCGAGTTGAAGATTATAGATCTATGAGAAGAGGACTTCTCTAAATAGACTACTGGCCTAGGCTGACTCTCTAGATGAGCAAAAAGCGATACTCGTTAGATTGAGACTAAGTGAATCTTAGTTGGTTGATTATGTATTTCGATTGAAAATGTAATGTATGATTGAAATAATATAATACTACTCGTGGTGAGTGTTGGAGAGTGGACATAGATGCGGAGTCGCCGAACCACTATAAATCTGAGTCTCGTGTGATTGTGAATGTTTGCATATTGTATCTCAAATTTTTTCATATCTATGTTTTGTAGATGATTCATATTTTAATTGCTTGATCCTTTTCCGCCTTGTGTGATCAATAATTTTTTAATCCATATACAATTCGCAGAGGAATTAAAAATTATCCTATTCACCCCCTCTAGGATTTAACTTTAAAAGAGAATTTCAATTAGTATCAGAGCAATATCACTTTGTGAAGGGCTTAACAACCCAAGTGTGATCCTTAGTTCTCTTAGAATAACCATGAGTCAAGAGGGATTCTCTGTGTCTAGACCTCATCTATTCAATGGTACTAATTACGCCTACTAGAATGCTAGAATGAGGATTTTTTTAAAATCTCTAGATGAACGGATTTGGGAATCAGTAGAAGTGGGATGGACACCCCCTACTGTAGCAACGACTATTGGTGAATCAATTACCATTGCTATTAAACCCAAAAGAGAATGGAGTGTGGGAGATAAAGATGCATATCAGTATAATAATCGCGCATTGAATGTAATACATTGTGCTTTATCTCTTGACGAGTTCAAAATAATAATTGCTTTTGAAACCTCAAAACAAGCATGGGAAGTTTTGGAGATGACCCATGAAGAACGAATTCTGTTAAACTGTCAAAACTTTAAATACTCACAACACAATTTGAAATTATTAGAATGAATGAGGATGAAAGTTTCACAGACTACTATACCAAACTAAGTAAAATAATTAACTCCATATGGAGTCTTGATGAAGCTATACCTTAACCAAAAATTATTAGAAAAATTCTGAGATCATTACCTGATAGGTTTCATCCTAAAATTACAGCTATTGAAGAAAGTAAGAATGTTGATCTGATAAGATTAGAAGAACTAATAGGATCAATTCAAACATTTGAACTAAAACTTCATACACCTAAAAAGAAATGACTAGCTCTAAAAGCCTCTAAGAAACAATTAAGAGAAGAAACTGACTCTGATGAGTCAAATAACATTGATGATGAAGTTGCTCTTTTTGCTAAAAAATTCATAAGGTTTTTCAAAAATAAAGACAAGAAAAATTTCATACAAATGAATAGGAAACCTTTTGAGAAATTCGATAAATATAAAAGGGAAAAAACAACAAAGATGAAACACAATGTTATAAATGCAGGAGGTTTCGTAATATCTCTACTGATTGTCCTAACAATGTTAAGAAAGGAAAAACTAAAGCTATGAAGGTTGTTGCTTGGGACATAAATAGTGATGAATCCGATACAGAAACGAACACATGTAGTGATAACGAAGAATCATCCAATGTTAGAGCTTTAATGATTATTGTTAATCTTAATGAAAATTGTCACTTTAAGAATGCTGAAATTGATAATGAAACTGACTTAAGTACTGATGATACAGGTGAAGAAAATATTCAGAATGCATTTAACAATTTATAAAAAGAAAGCCTAAATTTGGCAAAATCCTGTTATACCTTGAAAAAAGAAAAGATCGAATGTTGTGAAAATCCCTCACTAAAAATTAAATTAGAAAATATATCTCAAACAGTGAAGTATAAAGATAATGAAGTAATACTTATTCTGAGCAGAGAACAAGAACTTGAAGATAAATTAAAAAATTAAGTCTCGAAAGAAATGATTTAAAAGTCAAGAATAGAACCTTAATCAGAAATACTATACAAGAAAATTCTAGACTTAAAAATCTACTAACCATGGGAAAAGCAAACAAAGATAAAAGAGGACTTGGATATAATAAAAAAAAATTTTAAAACTCAAACTCTAGAACTTTGTTTATAAAAGCTACTATGCATTCAACCTAAAATGAACAAACTAAAAATTTGAATATCATTTGTTATTATTGTAGACATTCTAAACATAAGAAATATAACCATCTTGTACTTAAAATGAAGTTAGAATTTCTAAAGAAAATGAAAAAAATGAAAGAATGAAAAACCTACAGATTTTGGAAGAAATTAGAAAACAAAAGAATGAAAAAGAATTATTTTTGAATGTAGCTGCTTTAAATGCTAGACTAGAGCTATAAAAGAAAACATTAATAACTCTCTATCCAACAAGAAAAATAATAATAAATCTCTTATAAAAAATGGGATAAAAAATTTGTTAAAAAATCTTTGTTTATTCATACTGCTTCAATTTCAAATGAAACTTCTAAAGGGTATTTGGATAGTGTGGATGCTCCAGCCACATGACTGAAAAAATATCTTAGTTTTGCTTTTTTGATGAATGTCATGATGGTGAAGTTATATCTGGAGATGGCAGTAGTGCTAAAATAATTGGTAAAGGAACTATCAAATGTCCAGAAATCTCTAAGGTTGATGATGTATTTTATATAGATGGTCTAAAATATAACATTATTAGTATTAGTCAGATTTGTGACAAAGACTACATATGCAAGTTTTCAAAAGATCTTACAGGAAATTTGTAGGCTGAAGCAGTGAATACTGAATGTTACACGATCAGTCATGTTTATCTAAGGACGGGAACATTGCAGTCAGTCTATGAAATTTGGAACGGAGTCAGACCAAATATAAAATATTTCAGAGTCTTTGGCAATAAATGTTACATGCTCAAAGACAGAGAAAACCTTAGAAAGTTTGACTCTAAAAGTGTTGAAGGCATTGATTTTGATCAGACCTTTGCCCTGGTAGCTAGACTAGTATCTATTAGGATTCTCTTGGCATTAGCTTGTATTTTAAAATTTATATTCTATTAGATATATGCCAGGAGAATTATTAAAAATGTCAGTGGAACCATTGAAACTAAGATTTTTTCACATCGTTGGATTCGAAAACCCTATAATCAACACATTTGTAATTTTATCCGAGTTTTTATCCTACAAAAATTATGAACTTTGTATAGGGATTCGTGTCGGATGTCGATCTGCACTCGGGGTTAGTTCACGCAAATTCAAACATATAAAATGATGGATTCTTGCTAGAAAGTGGTGGAGAGGTGTGAATGGTGGATTGATTTGAAAACTTCTTCAGTAATTTTTGGAGAGAGAGAATTTTATACTAATAATCAAAGCATGAAAACAAAGACAGATTCCATTAATTAATCTGAAAGTCATTACACTATTTGAATCAAAATAATCAACAAAGAAAATTAAACTAGAAAGCTAATAGAGAAAGCTAGAGAGAGAAAATTGAACCATGCAAACTTACCCGATGAGGAAGATGGAAGTGAGTGGTGGTGAAGCATGAAGTGGTGGTGATAGAGGCTGGGGATGCTGTTTAACCTACCGGTGATGATAACAATGAGGTTGAAGGGTGGATGGCATCGAGGAAGAGGAGTGATAGGTTGGTGGTTGAATGGTTGGAGTTGAAGGTGGTGTAGTGAACCTCGTGGCAAGGGAAAGTTGTAGGTAAGATCTGAGATGGAGCCACTCGACGATGACGCTAGCTGCTCAACAAGGAGTACCGTTAATGGTGTGGCGAGTTTGGTGGATGACAGCAAGGTAAGGACAAACCTCCCTTGTTTCTTCTCTTCTTCATCTTTTCCTTTTTTTTCTTTTCTTTTCTTTTGTCAAGGGAAGAAGAAGGGCAGAGAGATGTGGGGTAGGTGGCCTACTACAAGTTGGCTGGTCCAGCAATGGAGATCGCCCATGGATGGGTCGTCGGCATCAATAGTGAGAGACAAACGTGGATTGCAGCGGTGGTGCTTGGATGGTCCAGCAAGACGTTGCTAGTTGTCAAGTGGAGGGCCGTCTAGCAGCAAGGATCCACCGTGGATTCTTCAATGTGACGGCGAAGGACGGACCTGCTAAGTTGCAGGTCCGCCGTTGTTAATGGGGGAATAGGTGACGGAGATGGATAGGTGAGGGAGTAACGGCTTAGGGTTTTGAAAACTCAAGAGAAGAGAGATGATGGTGGAGGACGGTGGTGGTTGCAGGCCTCCAATGGAGGACGGTGGAGAAGATGATTGATGGTGTTGACGTCTAGGGGGGAGAAGAATAGGAAGAGAAGAGAAGTGAGGGATGTGGGAGAGAGCTCTCCCCTCTCCTTTCTTCTCTTTTATACCCTCTCTTCTCTTTAGGGTTTAAAGGGTGTGGACCCCACCTTAAATTCCAGCTATTGTTCTTCCTCTCTTGGGCACGTTAGATTTTGTGCACCCTTTGATCAAGCCTTTGCCATCTAGCTTGGGGCCCACCTCCAGCAACTTTGTTTTTGACTTGCTTCTCACCTAGACCATCCAAATTATGTTCCACCGTTCATCTATTAGAGCAGCTTCCCATCCTTCCAAAACCAATCACCACCATCTATTTTTGATCTTGTATCCGAAAAAACATCAACCTTTTAATCTGTCTGTCCATCCTTTGACCAATCCAATTTTGACTTGATGTGGGGCCCGCTTGCTTGCTGCCATGTCATAAGTGTGTTGAGAATGTCTTCTTCTCAGTACACCCACTGTTAACTTGTATACACCCCTGCTCTTCATACCCACCGTTCTTCTTTGTGCACCCTTGGTCCACAACCTCAATCCATCAATTTGGTTCACACAAGGGTCCAACATCGTGGCCCATTGATTTGGTCCACGGTACTAGCCCACCAAATGTAGTTCACTAGCCCATCAACATGGTCTGTATCTTTGTAAAGTGTGCCCAGTGGCTCATCTACTCGAATGGTGCAATCACGGTTCCTCTTTGATCACCCAATTGTCTATTTTGTGTCTTTATGTCATTCATACCCACCTGTCAAGTAACCCTTTATCGAGTACTATCTCAATTCAGTACACATCATGTGGCGAAATAGTCACCATTGTTCACTTTAATGAAGATCCAACGGTCAAGATTTGCCCCTGGAGTTTCTCCTAGGATTTGTGTTATTGTTGTTTTCTCTCTTGCATGGATCATTATTGACTGCTGAAGAGGAATACATTGCCACTGGCAGTTGCTGTGCCCAGTTAATTTGGATAAAGCAAATGTTGTTGGATTATGAATTGATCAGGGATCTATGAATTTATTCTGTGATAAAACGAGTGCTATTTGTATTTCTGAAAATTCTGTACTACACTCTAGAACCAAGCACATTGATATTGAAATTCCACCGGTCCGTTCTCTTTAACTCAATATACCTAGAAGGGGGGTTGATTAGGTATTTAAAATTAATTATACCTACACAGTTTTACTAGTCAATGGTAAGGGGATAAAATCGCATGCCTTGGTTGTTTGACAAAGGATTATTACAATCGACTCAAATAAAATATATCTCCATGGTATTTTGTCTTTTTGTCGTTTGATCTAATCAAGATAGATTGCGGAATACAAACAAACAATCACACAAGACAAGAGATTTTTACGTGGAAACATTAGCCAAGAAAAAACTACGGGACCACGTCCAGATGGAAAGTATCACTAACTGAAAAGTTAAACGAAACAAAGGTTACTTACGCAGCACCATTGCAAATACAGCTTCCAACCTGAGCCAAGGCCTACTACCGATGCGTCCACGTCATCTGAATCAACGCCACGAATCCACGCGTGCCCTTCCAGCCAAGAAGCCTTATCTGCTTGTTCAGTTTGGTACACCCCAAACCTACTGTCGATCGGCTCCTCCGATCTTAATTCTCAACACTCACACCTTTGTAGAAGATGAAGGATTCAATACACCCTGAACCCTAAGTTGCTCAAATGGTGTTGAGTCACACTGGTACTCTCAGGCTTACTAGGTTGAATATAGAAGTGGAAAACCTAGGCTGAATAAAGATCAAGTTCTTGGCTTTGATCAAGAAGAGAACAAGCTCACAAGATGTGAATGAAAAATAAGCTTCTTGCTCTTTAAATTGACACTCTAATAAATAAAGCCTTTGCTTCTCTCTCTTAAAGATTGAGTCACTTTGTGTCTCTGTGTGTGTTTAGAGAATGCATAGTAGGGTTCTATTTATAGAATTCCAAGACCCTGAGTCGTGTGGAACGTGGGATGATGGAACCTAGAATTTCAGATCTGAGAAAGACCAATTCTGTTCAAGGTCCAATCGATTGTACACTTTGTCCAATCGATTTGGTCATGTCCAATCGATTGGGGATAAGTGTCCAATCGATTGGGCTCAATAAGTTTTATGTTCCGAAGACAGCAATCGATTGCACAGGGTTCTCTAATCGATTTGACATAAATAACTTTCTGTCCCGAAGGCTCCAATCGATTACACAGTCTCCAATCGATTGTACTCAGAAAGATTTCTGTCTCGAAGGCTCCAATCGATTTCACAGAGTCTCCAATCGATTGTGCTCAAATAAGTTTCTGCCTCGTAGTCTCCAATCGATTACACAGTGTCTCCAATCAATTGATTGGGGATACATGTCCAATCGATTTGACTATCCCACTAGTCAATAAAATTGACTTTGACTCGGGTCTGTCCAATGACTAAGTTTGACCATTATATTTTGTTCATTTTAATCAACTCCTACGGCCACTAAGTCACTTACCTTCCTAATCTAGCGTATACGATCATTAACTGATAAATCGGTAGTTACTCAAATGACTCCTGTCGTCAACCGTTTGATTCTTGTTTTCTCTATCTTTTAGTCTTCACATAGTTGGCGAAGTTTGCGTACCACGACATCTTCACACTATACTAGTGCTCATAGGAACGGTTACAAGAATGTTTTTATGTCAAATGGAATCTTTGCCAAATTGAATATGAAAATATTCTTTACAATCTCCCCATTTGGCAATTCTGTGACAAAAAATATTTAATCATAAAAAAAATCAAAAATACAATCCCACTCTCTTACATGATTCACTCACTATCTCATACTCTCTTGGAGATAATCGAACAGATATAGTGTAATGGCTTTTGATCTGTTCCTTGCATATTCTACTATCAATACGTACCATGTAATATCATCGGCAATCAATAAATCATATAAAATGCAGTGAGTTAATTTTGCACATCACAAGTAGAGAAATTGAAAAAATAATAAAATATTTTTTTCTCCCCCTAAATTTCGCTCCCCATATCTCATGCATCAAGATTTTCTCTCCCCCTTTTTATCACAAATTGACAAAGGTACAGAAATATAAGCAAATAACAAGCATGCAATAAAGATTATCATGAGAAACAAGTGCCATATATACATCTACAACCAAATACATACTGGTTTATACCCTGTAACACAATATAACACAGGCAGAGCATAACCATACATACCCTCCAATCAATTAGATTAGTCCGAAAAGAAAAAAAAATTTTAATTTTAAACCAATAGGCTCATTTTCCAAGACCCCCAAGAAAATCTTTTCAAGTCAAAAAAATTCTTTTTAAACTGCTTAAGAAAAGATAAAACATCAGAAAAACATAGAATTCACTTCATGAAGACAATCTTGATAAGCAATAAGCACTGATTCTGATTTAAGAGAATTAACTAACATGTTAGTGCAATCTTTTGCTTCATCAAAAATATTAATTCTTTTAAACATTAGTGCAAATCACAGATCACTAATAATCATAGATTCAAATATCAACAGTAATATCAAGTGTAAGCGATCTGAGTTCATCTGTGGTACCGGATAAGATTTCAGTGATAATTTCTCATAAATATCAGAATCTTGATGTATCCTGTATCCGATCATAAAATCCTCATTAGAGTTATTAAGAGATCTCGCATACTCTCATGTATATGGGTATTTGCTGATAGATAAGAATTTTTCTAGCAAATTGGCTGTCTTTTACACCATTTTTATTCTCTTTGAATATACGTAGCTTTCACTCTCTATGTAGGAAGCTCTTTTCTACAACAATGAGAATCAGATTTTAATTTTAAACAAGACCATACAGATGGCATACACTCTAACTTTTGTAGATGTAGCTGTTTTCTTAACATAATAACTCTCATTGGGAAGCCAACAGTAGATTATAGTGCAGTTTCGAAATCAACTAAAGACAGGAACACTACTAATTTGAAGTTATAATCAGTAGAGGTTTATTCCTAATTCCAATAATACAAGATTTCACACCTCTATCAAATCCATTCTCACAGAAATACTCAGTGTGTATGTGAATGTGAGATATGTTGTTTCAATAATCTTCTAATGCATATTAGGAAAAATTGACCAATCATAATAATTAAAAGATATAATACATGGATTAGCAAAAATTTTACTAACAGTTAAGTCATTTTTCTTTGAATATCTCAGAAATTACTGCTCATCAAAATTATATAGAATAATAATTTTAACATTCTTCTGAACACTTTATCTTTTGATTTTTCTGAAATATTATCAATTTTTATTCTTCAAAATGAAGCAAAATAAAAAAGAAACAAAAATCCCTCAAAACATAAGAATTGGTGAACACGAGGGGATTGAGAGCACATTGCTCAGAGATATGACATTGACGAACATTTCTCATTCAGAGAATCTTTCCTAACCCACATAGATGTGAGTTTGGCAGATGGATCAATTCTCTTAGGACCTTTCCTCTTTTGAGTTACATAACTCTAAGGTTGTTTGAATTTTTCAAGAGACTCAATCTCCTTGATTAATTCTCTAGGCCTTTCCAGTAGGTCTTTCATCTTCCTAGGTAACACATCCAAATAATTTATCTCATAATGTGTCTTCATATGAATTATCTGACTTTTCACATTCTGAGTGGTATTTACCATTTTTTCTAGAGGATTTTGATGTCCTTTTCTCAACTTGTGACAGTCTCTAATCACATGACCCATGTTTTTGCAGTACTTGCACTGACGACTGCTTTTTACCATTTTGATTTGGTCATTGATCTGTGTGGGAATGGCTTGGGCTTTCACAAAAATCGTCTTGGATGAAGACCCTTTTTCTTGATTTTTTTTGTAATCCAAACCCTGTTTGTCTCCATAGACTTTTTCCACACAAAGAATCTCATCAAGCTTTGCAGAGCTGGATGAGAATCCTGACACATCCCTTTTTTATTTGAGAACCTCATTCTCTAGGGATTCCTTGTGTGTCATGCAAGTTTGGAATTCACATTCAAGTGACTTGTTCCTCTTTAGCAGAGACTCATTCTCTTGCTCTAAATCAGTAATCAACACTTTTAATTTTTTAGTGTCAATTACTAAGGCTGCATTTTCAAAGTCAAGATATTTAACCCCGTCAGATAAAACTTTGTTAGCCTTGATGAATTTTATCGATTCCTCGTACAGTTCTTTCACACCAACTGCCGAGTCATCCGAGTTCCCATTGTAAGAGTCTTCCGAACTCTCATCATCACTTTTCTTGGACTATCCATGAGATCCATAAGAACTATTGAAACGAGCAACAAAAGTTGTATACTTATCAGTCTTTTCATTGTTATCTGAATTATCAGAATGATCTTCTGATTCTTCATCTCATGTGGTATTGAATGCTTTTGCCTTGCCCTTGTATTCTTCTTTATTTGGGTACACATTTGCAAAGTGACCAAAACCCTTACATTTGAAACATTGGGGTTCGCTTGAGCGGCTTTCCCTAGGGTTCCTGTAACTTCTGCTACCTCTCTCATGAGGTCTGGCATGTTCTACAATTTTATCAAACTGTTTATTGTTTTTGAACCTATCATTTTTTAGAACGAAAGAACTTTTTGAATTTTTTCACGAATAATGTCATTTCAACTTCAGAGTCAACATCTGACTCAGAATCTTGAGCTTCAGAAACTTTAAGGGCAATTCCTTTTGATTTCTTTGGCTATCTCAAATTCATCTCTTAAGTTTGTAGAGACCCAACCACCTCATCAACTTTGAGAGAGTCAACATCTTTGCTTTCCTCAATTGCAGTGTCCTTAGCCTGAAATCTATCAGGTAAGGACCTCAAAAAATTTTGAACAACTTTTGATTCAGGAATGACCTCACCCAAGTTGTGTGCAGAGTTCACAATATCACTGAGTTGAGCATAGAACTTAGTGAAAGTATCATTCTCCTCCATTCTCATGGATTCGAACTTAGACGTTAGCATTTGAAGTTTGGAGATCTTAACGGCTGACGTTCCTTCGTGTGTGACTCTAAGAATGTCCCATGCTTCTTTAGGTAGAGAACAAGTAGAGATTCTTCTAACAGCATTAAAAATAGCATTTAGACAACAACAGTCTATGTCCTCTTTAGTCCAGTTGTTCTTAGGTTTAAGAATGATTTTATCTCATACTTCCATTGTGGGTGGTGACCAACCATCCACTATTGACATCCAGACTCTTTCATCAATGGACTTTAGAAAAGCCATCATCTTAGCCTTCCAATAGGCATAGTCTTCCCCATCAAACAATGGAGGTCTAGATGTATTTCCACATTCTCTTTGTATTTTGACAAGTTAATGAAAATGGACTGGTTTCTCAAGAATCTAAATTCAAGTGATTAAACCTTAAGTAGAAATACCCGCTCTGATACCAATTGAAATTCCACGGGTCCGTTCTCTTTAACTCACTATACCTAGAAGGGGGGTTGATTAGGTATTTAAAATTAATTATACCTACACAGTTTTACTAGTCGATGGTAAGGTGATAAAATCGCATGCCTTGGTTGTTTGACAAAGGATTATCACAACCGACTCAAATCAAATATACCTCCGTGGTATATTGTCTTTTTGTCGTTTGATCTAATCAAGATAGATTGCGGAATACAAAAAAACAATCACACAAGATAAGAGATTTTTATGTGGAAACCTTAACCAAGGAAAAACCACAAGACCACGTCCAGACGGAAAGTATCACTAACTGAAAAGTTAAACGAAACAACAGTTACCTACGCAGCACCGTTGCAAATACAGCTTCCAACCTTAGCCAAAGCCTACTGCCGATGCGTCTACGTCCTCTGAATCAACGCTACGAATCCACGCGCGTCCTTCCAGCCAAGAAGCCTTATCCGCTTGTTCAGTTTGGTACACCCCAAACCTACCGTCGATCGGCTCCTCCGATCTTAATTCTCAACACTCCCGCCTTTGCAGAAGGTGAAGGATTCAGTACACCCTGAACCCCAAGTTGCTCAAAAGGTGTTGAGTCACACTGGTACACTCAGACTTACTAGGTTGAATATAGAAGTGGAAAACCTAGGCTCAGTAAAGATCGAGCTCTTGGCTTTGATCAAGAAGAGAACAAGCTCACAAGATGTAAATGAAAAACAAGCTTCTTGCTCTTCGAATGGACACTCTAATAAATAAAGCATTTGCTTCTCTCTCTTGAACATTGAGTCACTCTGTGTCTCTATGTGTGTTTAGAGAAGGCATAGAAGGATTCTATTTATAGAATTCCAAAACCTCAGTCGTGTGGAACGTGGGATGTTGGAACCTAGAATTTTGGATCTGAGAAAGACCATTTCTGTTCAAGGTACAATCGATTGTACACTTGGTCCAATCGATTGGGCCATGTCCAATCGATTGGGGAGAAGTGTCCAATCGATTGGGCTCAATAAGTTTTCTGTTCCGAAGGCACCAATCGATTGCACAGGGTTCTCTAATCGATTTGACATAAATAACTTTCTGTCCCGAAGGCTCCAATCGATTACACGATCTCCAATGATTGTACTCAGAAAGATTTCTGTCCCGAAGGCTCCAATCGATTTCACAGTCTCCAATCGATTGTACTCAAATAAGTTTATGCCTCGTAGTCTCCAATCAATTACACAGTGTCTCCAATCGATTGGGCTATATCCAATCGATTGGGGATACATGTCCAATCGATTGGACTATCCCACTAGTCAATAAAATTGACTTTGACTCGGGTCTGTCCAATGACTAAGTTTGACCATTATATTTTGTTCATTTTAATCAACTCCTATGGCCACTAAGTCACTTACATTCCTAATCGAGCGTACACGATCGTTAGCTAACAAATCGACGGTTACTCAGATGACTTATGTCGTCAACCGTCTGATTCTTGTTTTCTCTGTCTTTTAGTCTTCACGTAGTTGGCGAAGTATGCGTACCACGACATCTTCACACTACACTAGTGCTCGTAGGAACGGTTACAAGAATATTTTTATGTCAAACGAAATCTTTGCCAAATTGAATATGAAAATATTCCTTACAGATATTAGACATCACTTTATTAAAGAATTGGTTGAAGTACAGATAATTTCATTAAAGCAAGAGAATACAGAAATTCAACTTGCAGATATTTTGACCAAACCTTTAGATTTGCTCAGATTTGAATATCTGAAGAAGTCTATAGGAGTTTGTTCTATTGATTAATTTCGTGTGGTACTAACTGAAATAATTTAAGCCATATTGAATATCTTATTTTCATTTTTCAGTTAGTGTAATCATCAAATCATCTAAAATGATTGTTAGATTATTTTTGTAAATTTGGAATTGCTATTGTTGATTGAATTCTTTTGTGTAATGATATTTGGTACCATATCATATTGGGTATATAATTGCCTTGGTGAAATTATTGAATATATGATTATTTGATAAATTAGTATTATTTTGAGATAATTGGGTTTCTTGAATTGGCATTTACGAAATCGGGCCGACCGAAGAAATTGTCTGGCCGACCAATGAATTTGCCAAGGTCCTTAAGTTTTTAGAAATGATTTTTGCAAAGTCGGGTCGACCGAATAAATTGTCCAACCGAGATCTTATCACACCAAATAGACGGTGGATCTCAGCCACTCACACCCAATTTTGACAAACGCTTCGTCGATGAGTACCGTGGGCACGGGTCACCTACTATTTACCTACATATAAGGAATGAAATGGATTGAATTTACATATAGCCCAAGGGTCAGGCTCAGGAGCCCCACTTTTTATGCCTCGAGAGGGGTGTTACCGTTAAACGGCCCTTAAAACAGATTGAAACGGCCAGGGGCAAAAATGGAAAAAATGGATTTTAACGAAAAAAAGTGGTGTTGAAATTCAAATTTTAAAATTTGAAATTTGAAAATTGAAAATTTAAATATAAAAATTAAAAAAAAAATAGAATTTAATAGAAATTTAATAGTTTTCTTATACCCCTCTTATCTTATATGGCTTCAATAATGAATGGCTGAGATCCACTATACTTCATATCGATGGCGGAGATTAATTCCACCCGATTTTGACAAACACTTTGTGGGAAAGTGCCGCGGGCACGGGCCACCCACGCATATATCAAGACAACTCAGTTGTATTCTCTTATCTTATCCATTCATCTAATGTGGACGGTTAGGTAAAGAGTGGTTGAGATCAAATCCATCGATCTAATGTGGACGGTTAGATTTCAGCCACTCAATCCGCCTCATTTGACCTCTATTTATTCAAATTTTAAATTTCAACACCGTTATTTCTGTTATTTTTCATTTCTCCCTCTGTGCGTTACAATCTGTTATAACAGCCGTTATAATGGAAAAAATGGTAACACCCCAGTACGTTATACCGTTTGAGTGCCGAAGGCACCCGATTTTTACAAACGCTTCTGTCAGAGAGTGCCGTAGGCATGGGCCATTTACTATTCTATTTAACAAAACACATTGGTTGTCTCCCTACTTATACCTCCTCTTATAAGCGTCAACAAAGAAGGGCCAAGATCTAATACTCCCCCAAATTGACAGTGGATCTCCGCCATTCAACTGATTTTGGCAAATTCTTTATTGATGGGTGCCGATGGCACGGGGCGCCCACTAGTTATATACGAGCAACGTTCGTCATCTCTGACGTCTATCTCGACAAAGTATAAGTGCTTGTTTTGAGTCTGACCTAAGGTCCACATCTTTGGTCGGTGAACCTTTGATGCTTGAAAATTACTTTTGAGTGTTCCTGGGGTCCAACACAGCTGGACAAGTGATGTCCAGCTGCAGCAGGAGATTGTGCCACGTGTCCACGTTCTGGAGGGGGATCGGAAGAACCGGTTTCTTCCTTTCCACAAATTAAGTGTCATGTTTTCCTGCGGTACTTATTTTGGGTAAGTTTCTTATTTCAACCTTTTCTTCTCAAGCTACCCAGAAACAACATTAGAAAAAGTCTGTTTTGACAATAGAAAAGAAAAAAAGGCTCAGGCTCCGGTTACCGCCCTAAAATGACAGGCTCCGGTTACATGACACAATATTAGCCACGTGGCACACTCTTAGAGGATGCTGACCGTATGGATGTTTGGCTAATCCCTACGTGGACCTACAAACCAAAAATCAGCCTGATTAGTGATTTGTAGGCGTTGGATTGGACTTATTTTCATGGGTTGATCTCAACTGTGGAATTTGAGCAGTATTTGAGGTACAAAGATCCAACGTCTAGAAATCACTAATCAGGCTGATTATTGGCTTGTAGGTCCACCGAAGGATTGTCCAAACATCCATACGGTCAGAGTCCTCTATGAGTGTACCACGTGGCTTATATTGTGTCATGTGGCATTTTAGGGCGGTAACTGGAGCCCGACCCAAGAAAAAAATCATTTCCTCTTTGGATCTCCATTAATTTAACACCGAGATTTTTCTTCTTCTTTTGGTTAAAAACCTCTCAAAAATATATTTTTCTTCTTGTTCATTCCCAAAATGGACAACAAACAAGCCCTAATATTTTTCCTTGTCCCCTGTGTATGGTTCAAATCAGAGATGATATATGACACATCTTGTTCAAACCAGAGAAAATCCATCTACACAAACAAATATCCAATTTCGCCATTCCCACTTTGTTCAACCCAAAACAGAGCAACCACCGCAGCTGCTTCATTACAATGGCAATGAAGCTCGTTCCGAGAAGAAAAACGAGGAAGGGAAAGGAGAAGGGAAGGGGAAGGAGAAGGAGAAGGAGAAGGGTAGGGGAATGGAGAAGTTTCCTTTTTTCTCTTATTTTTTAGAGCTTTTTTGCTTTACCTCCTTACTTTATTGATGCAATTTGTATCTCACCTAATATTTTTAAAATATTTGTGTCTCACCCTTTGACCATGGTCAACGTTGTTGACCTTAGACGGTCTCCGGATGGACATCCCAATTTTTTTTAAATGACTATAATAACCTTGGGTGAGATGCAAAGATTTTAAAAATATTGGGTGCGATGCAAATTTCATCAATAAAGTAAGGGGGACAAACAAAAAGTCCTTTTTACTTTTAGAATTTAGTATTACCCCCTTGAGATTCAAAAGTAATTTGTATTACCCCCTAAACTTTGTAACTGCTGCCACAGTGCCATACTCCCTTTACCAAGTCTTAACGTTGTTAACTAACAATACACGGTCACTATTTGTGTGAAAAGGACTATTTCACCTTTCAATAAAAAGACTCTTCCCCCCAGTTAATGCCCTTAGCTCCAAACCTCACAGACCATTTTTTTTTTCTCTAAAATATTTAGTCCTTTTTGTTTCGATATCCAGATCTTGATTTCTCTTCAAGTAAAATATTTCTAGGTTTCTTCTTTTGTTCTTCGTTGTTTGTTTTTTACAGTGGAGATAAGTGTTTTGTAGCGTGGAGTGCAGGACAGATTTTCATGGACGAATAGAATGTGTTTCGAGGGAGAACTATTCTAGATCTTGGTTTCTCTTCAACTAAAATTTTTCTGGGTTTCTTTTTTCTTCTTGATTTTTACAGTGGAAATCGAGCACGTGGTTTGTAGGTGCGGACAGATTTTCATGAACAAAGAGAGTGTTTGGGGGGAAAACTGTTCCTTGGCTGCCATGAATCCCACCTCACCGGCTTCTTCAACCCGTCATCGAAAGAGGAACAAGAACCGAAAGGGTGGGTTTGCTTACTGAAAACCCACCTCTGTTGGACTTGGATCTGTAAAGCCATGATGCTGGCCTCGCCTAAATGGCTTTCCGCCGTGGCTGTGTTGCCGAGGACACTCTCCTCCATTGTCGTTTTAGTGGGAGGACTAGTTTTCATGTCGTCCCTTCTGATTTCGTATCCTTTTGGTTCCATGGTTCCAATCGGCCATCCGCATCGGAAAAGCATAGGTTCCCATCACTCATGTTGCTTGTGGCGATGGAACGATGCAGACCCCCTTCTTCTATATCAACATGGGACCTCTCTACAATGATCATTACCAAAACCTAGAATCAGGACGTTCATGGAAGGGTGTTTGTGTGCAGTTTAAGACTTCATCCTCAGATAGAGCATGGCAAATAAGCTTAGGAGAGCTGAGCGATAATAACAAAAGGAAGAAAATAGAGCAAAAACACTAAAACGGAGAATTTATCGGCAGTACGCGGGGTCCCATGGAGAGAGATAAGGGCATAATAGTCTTTTTAGACAAATAGTGACTGTGCAATGTGAATCAATGCCGTCGAGACTTGGTCAAGAGGGTATTGGAGCAACTGCAAAGTTGAAGGGGTAGTACAAATTACTTTTGAATCTCAGGGGGGTTATACTAAATTACCATTTTTTTTTTCAATTTTCTTTTAGGATTGTGAGCTCAAAACCTTTTTTGAGGATAAGCACGCTAATGTCCCTCATCAATGGTAACGAGGGACCACAATTTAGATGTCACTAACCATACGGATGTTGAGCCCATGGCTAGGTGGAGCTACATACTAAATATCAGCCTGATTAGTGATTTCAAACCATTGGATCTTTGTACCTCAAATAAAGCTCAAATTCTACGGATAAAACCAACCCAAGAAAACGACTCTAATCCAATGCATAAAAATTAACAATCAGATTAATTTATGGTCTGTAGATCCACCTACGGTTGGGCCAAAAGTAAATGAAGAAAGGTTTTGAGCTCACAATCATAAAAAAAAAATCATAAAACAGGAATTTTGGCTTGTCCCCCTTATTTTATTAATGCAATTTGCATCACACCCAATATTTTTAAAATATTTGTGTCTCACCCAAGGTCATTATAGTCATTTAAAAAATAATGAGATGTCTCCATGGTCACCATGGTCAAAGGGTGAGATGCAAATATTGTGAAAACATTGGGTGAGTGTAAAACCCAGAAAATCATAAAAATGGTATTTTGGTAAATTTTAATTTTATGACCAATTTTCACATATTTTTCTTCATGAAATGCAATTATCTAATTGTCCTCGTCAATTTTCGGCCGATTCTGAGACAGATAAATTTTCAGGGTTTTTGAGCCGTCTCTTGCGGGCCCACATAAACTCAATAGGCCACAAATTTTTTATGGACTGTTTTGAGTCCCACGTGCGTAGTTTTTTATGAACATTTTTATACCTGGCACGTGTGAATGTGTGTATGGGTATTATATGCCTCATGCGTGCACGGTCCCTATATTCATCACCCTACATCAATATTAATTTTCTGAAAAAAAATTATAATTATTATATAAGATAGATCAATTTGATCAATGAATGACCCTTGTATAAATATAATTATAAGCTAAATTGGGTATGTACTAATACATTACCTTTAAGAAAACTAATCTTCCTTAACTAATGTGATAGAGTTAATTAAAAACTTAAGATATAAAACCCATTTTTCCAAATTGTTCTAACCTTGACCCAAGCTACTAATTTAATAAAGAAAACCCAAAACTCCCATATCTTTAATATATGATTTTCCTTTATTATTTTTTTAAAACAAAGATTCTCAAAACTAAAACCGTCCAACCCAAACCTCTATGCATGTACCTATCCCTTATCATTTTTTGTGCTTAAATGATGAAATTTCACCGGTTCGTTCTCTTTAACTCAATATACCTAGAAGAAGGGGTTGATTAGGTATTTAAAATTATTTATACCTACACAGTTTTACCGGTCTATGGTAAAGGAATAAAATCGCATGCCTTAGTTGTTTGATAAAAGATTATCACAACTGACTCAAATCGAATATACCTCCGTGGTATATTTTATTTTCGTCGTTTGATCTAATCAAAATATATTGCGGAATACAAACAAACAATCACACAGGACAAGAAAATTTTACGTAGAAACCTTAGCCAAGGAAAAACCACGGGACCATGTCCAGCCAGAAAGTATCACTAACTGAAAAGTTAAACGAAACAAAGGTTACCTACGCAGCACCGTTGCAAATACAACTTCCAACCTTAACCAAGGCCTACTGCCGATACGTCCACGTCCTCTAAATCAACGCTACGAATCTACGTGCGCCCTTCTAGTCAAGAAGCCTTGTACACTTGTTCAGTTTGGTACACCCCAAACCTACCGTCGATCGGCTCCTCTGATCTTAATTCTCAACACTCCCGCCTTTGCAGAAGGTGAAGGTTTCAGTACACCCTGAACCTTAAGTTGCTCAATTGGTGTTGAGTCATACTGGTACACTTAGGCTACTAGGTCAAATATAGAAGTGGAAGACCTAAGTCGAGGAAAGGATCAAGCAATTGGCTTTGATCAAGAAGAGAACAAGCTCACAAGATATGAATGAAAAATAAGCTTCTTGCTCTTCGAATGGACACTCTAATAAATATAACATTTTCTTCTTTCTCTTGAAGATTGAGTCACTCTGTGTCTCTGTGTGTCTTTAGATAAGGCATAGAAGGGTTGTGTTTATAGAATTCCAAGACCCTGAGTCGTGCAAAATGTGGGATAATAGAACCATGAATTTTGGATCTGAGAAAGGCCAATTATGTGCATGGTCCAATCGATTGTACACTGGGTCCAATCGATTGGGGATAAGTGTCCAATCGATTGGGCTCAATAAGATTTCTGTTCCGAATGCAACAATCGATTACACAGGGTTCTCCAATCGATTTGACTCAGATAACTTTCTGTCCCGAAGGCTCCAATCGATTTGACTCAGATAAGTTTCTATCCTGAAGACTCTAATCGATTTCACAGAGTCTCCAATCGATTGGGCTGAAATAAGTTTCTGCATCGTAGACCAATCGATTGGGGATAAGTGTCCAATCGATTGGACTATCCCATTAGTCAATTTTATTGACTTAGACTCGGGTCAGTCCAATGACTAAGTTTGACCATTATATTTTGTTCATTTTAACCAACTCCTATGGCCACTAAGTCACTTACCTTCCTAATCGAGCATACACGATCGTTAACTGACAAATCGACAGTTACTCAGATGACTTCTGTCGTCAACCGTCTGATTCTTACTGTCTCTGTCTTTTAGTCTTCACGTAGTTGGCGAAGTATGTGTACCACGACATCTCCACACTACACTAGTGCTCGTAAGAACAATTACAAGAATGTTTTTATGTCAAACGGAATCTTTGCCAAATTGAATATAAAAATATTCCTTACAATCTCCCCCTTTAGCAATTTCGTGACAAAAAATATTTAATTATATAGAATGTAAAAAATAGAAAATACAATCACACCCTCTTACATGATTCACTCACTATCTCACACTCTTTTTTTGATAATCGAATAGATATAATGTAATGGCTTTTGATCTCTTCCCTGCACATTCTACCAATAATACATCCTATGTAATATCATCGATAATCAATAAATCATTAAAATGCAGTTAGTTAATTATGCACATCATAAGTAGAGAAATTTGAAAAAATAATGCAAAATTTTTCTCCCGCTATCTCATGCATCAGCTTATTTTTACAGCTATAATTTTCTCTCCCCCTTTTTGTTACAGATTGACAAAGGTATAGAAATATAAGCAAATAACAAACATGCAATGAATATCATCATGAAGAACAAGTGCATAAGTGCAATATGATAACGAGTATAAAGACTAAAAGATATGCATGACAAATAGTCTAAATACATCAATGGTTTAAATTTTGGTGAAACCTTCTAACAAATCATAAATCTTTTTCAAAAGAATTTTAAATTTTTAAATCATCTCTGAAAAGATTTACACTTACAGAACTCAAATCAGATCAATCTGGATTAAGTCGAATAAAAAAAATCAAATCTGAAGAATGCTAATATGCATGAAAAGTCAAGTTAAAATTCAATGCATAATGAGTTTCAATGTGATTGGCACTAACAAATATCAAGCCTAGGATTTTAGACTTAACTACTCAGTTTAATCTTTAATAGTTCAAATGCAGTCAATCTATGCCATTTATTAGAGCCAGTCAATCAAACTAGTTCATTTCAATTGAATTTTCAATTTCTTTCACTTAGGTGTACTGTGATCTGACTTTCCACTTCTTAGGGTACAAGACAGATGTTAGTAAAAATCTAAATACTTTACTCAAAATCTGGAGGTATCCTGTATCCAATCATGAAATCCTCATTAGAGCTAATAGGTTCTCACTAACTCTCTATTTATAAGTGTATTTGCTAATGTGATTTCACATTACTTTTGTAACAAACATGGTTATTTCTTACTCACTTGTTTTACCAGAATTTTATTTTTCAAGTTCTCATCTTTTGACACTTGGTTGGTTTGGTAGCTTTCACACTCGGTCGGTATGGTATCCTCTGCAGCATTAAGTAATCGGATTTTTATATAGATCGGGGTCATACAAATTTTACCACATCTACTTGAGGTAGCTCTTTCCATGGAGAACTATCGCACAGGGAAGCCAACAATCGATTATATTGCAATTTCTAAATCAACTAAAAGCAAGAACACAACTAGTTTGAAGTCATGAAAAGTAGAAGTTTATTCCTGATTCCCATAGAGTACTAGATTTATTACCTCAATCAAATCCAGTCTCAACCAGTGTCAGTCAGTGTGCATGTGAATAACAAGTTAAAACTTATAAACATCTACTAACTGATAATTAGTAAAAAAGACTAATCTTCTAAATTTTCTAGAATTTTCTACAATGATCTAGTCTCAATTTACCTTGTGCTAAGTCCTGGTTCTAGAATTTTCTAGAGTCAATGCCCATCATATTAAAAGCAATTATGCAATGCACAACTCTAAAACAAAGTCCTAACAAGACACAAACCAATTTTTGATTTTTAAATTTTCAAATTTTTTTTTTTAAATATATGAACTCAAAACAATGCGAATAAGCAAAGATCTAAAAATAAATAGAAAACTATAAACAAAATAAAATTCTAAAATAAATTTAAACACTCAACTCATAAAAGATATATAATCATAGAATAGATAAGAGTGTAAAAAACCACAATTATTCAATCAATGGGACAAGTGCCATTAGACTTCATAAGGAATTCATTCCAAATAGAATCTAGATTTATCGGTCATTTCTTTCTCACCCATATGGTCTTATACCTTTTAGGAGTGTTCTATTTCTTCGCCATTTGTTTAGACGGTGATAGAGGATTGACATTTTTCTTTTTATTTGTCCTCTTATTCTGAGCCCTTTGAGTCTGGGTGCCCTTGAGTTTCATAAGGTTAGCAATCTCTCTACTCAAGGCAACCGACTTTTGATGCAAGACTGTCATTTTATGGAGTAGATCTCCTTGGTTCCCATATGATTTTCTCTTGCAATGAACAATTGTATCTCTTCTCTTTTGAAAACAATTCTTACTCAGGTGACCTCTACCCCTATAGTAATTACAAACATGCACATGTATAACTGGTCTAGGTCTAGGTTGATCAACCTGAGATGTGGAAGGAACTTTGGCTTTTACAAATTTAGTTCCTGAAGACAATGGAGTATTAGCAGTATCAATATATCCAAGTCCCCGCTTGTCTTCACATCTTTGTCTCACACTAAGAATCTCATTTAATTTCTCAGTGCTTTGAGAAATATAAGGCAAGCCTTTTTTCAGTTGTGCTAGATCAAGCTCAAGAGACTTCCTCTTCTCCATACAATCATGATATTCAGATTCAATGGATTTAACTTTGTCTTGGAGACTAGCTTTCTCTTCTTCAAGCTGTCTAAAAATAATTTTATATTTTTCATGCTCACTTTCAAAAGATATTTTAGCATCCGTACAAGTTTGGAACTCGCATTCCAAGAACTTGTTTCTTTCTTGAAGAGATTTCTTCTTTTCCCTAAGCTGACCAACTAGCACAGATAATTCATTATTGTCTAGTTTACAAGCAGAATTTTCAGAGTCAAGAAATTCAACTCTATTAGTCAATTTCTTATTTGCTTTGGTCAGTCTATGACTTTCTTTATATAGCTCTTGATAAGTAGTATAAAAATCACCTTGACCTTCACTGTCTGAGTCACTATGACTGTTCATAGTGAACCCTTTCTTCGGCGTCTTTATAAATAAAAAGAATGAACTGGTTTTACAGGAATCTAAATTCAGGTAATTAAACCTTAAATAAAATTACCCTCTCTGATAACAATTGAAATTTCACCAGTTCGTTCTCTTTAACTCAATATACCTAGAAGGGGGGTTGATTAGGTATTTAAATTTATTTATACCTACACAGTTTTATCGGTCTATGGTAAGGGAATAAAATCGCATGTCTTAGTTGTTTGATAAAAGATTATCACAACCGACTCAAATCGAATATACCTCCATGGTATATTTTCTTTTCGTCGTTTGATCTAATCAGAATATATTGCGGAATACAAACAAACAATAACACAAGATAAGAGATTTTTACGTGGAAACCTTAGCCAAGGAAAAACCACGGGACCATGTCTAGATAGAAAGTATCACTAACTGAAAAGTTAAACGTAACAAAGGTTACCTACGCAGCACCGTTGCAAATATAGCTTCCAACCTTAGCCAAGGCCTACTGCAGATGCGTCCACGTCCTCTAAATCAACGCTACGAATCCACGTGCACCCTTCCAGTCAAGAAGTCTTGTCCGCTAGTTCAGTTTGGTACACCCCAAACCTACCGTCGATCGGCTCCTCCGATCTTAATTCTCAACACTCCCACCTTTGCAGAAGGTGAAGGATTCAGTACACCCTGAACCTTAAGTTGCTCAATTGGTGTTGAGTTATACTGGTACACTTAGGCTACTAGGTCAAATATAGAAGTGGAAGACCTAAGCTGAGGAAAGGATCAAGCTCTTGGCTTTGATCAAGAAGAGAACAAGCTCACAAGATATGAATGAAAAATAAGCTTCTTGCTCTTCGAATGGACACTCTAATAAATATAACATTTTCTTCTTTCTTTTGAAGATTGAGTCACTCTGTGTCTCTGTGTGTCTTTAGAGAAGGCATAGAAGGGTTGTGTTTATAGAATTCCAAGACTCTGAGTCGTACAGAATGTGGGATAATAGAACCATGAATTTCGGATCTGAGAAAGGCCAATTATGTGCATGGTCCAATCGATTGTACAATGGGTCCAATCGATTAGGCCATGTCCAATCGATTGGGGATAAGTGTCCAATCTATTGGGCTCAATAAGATTTCTATTCCGAAGGCACCAATCGATTACACAGGGTTCTCCAATCGATTTGACTTAGATAACTTTCTGTCCCAAAGGCTCCAATCGATTTCTCAGAGTCTCCAATCGATTTGACTTAGATAAGTTTCTGTCCCAAAGACTCTAATCGATTTCACAGAGTCTCCAATCAATTTGACTCAGATAAGGTTGTCTCGAAGACTCCAATCGATTTCATAGAGTCTCTAATCGATTGGGCTGAAGTAAGTTTCTGCCTCATAGATTCCAATCGATTACACATAGTCTCCAATCGATTGGGGATAAGTGTCCAATCGATTGGACTATCCCATTAGTCAATTTTATTGACTTAGACTCGGGTCAGTCCAATGACTAAGTTTGACCATTATATTTTGTTCATTTTAACCAATTTCTATGGCCACTAAGTCACTTACCTTCTTAATCGAGCGTACATGACCGTTAACTGACAAATCGGCACTTACTCAGATGACTCCTGTCATCAACTATCTGATTCTTGATGTCTTTGTCTTTTAGTCTTCACGTAGTTGGTGAAGTATGTGTACCACGACATCTCCACACTACACTAGTGCTCGTAAGAACGGTTACAAGAATGTTTTTATGTCAAACGGAATCTTTGTCAAATTGAATATGAAAATATTCCTTACAAATGAAACACAATAATAAACCCAAGTCTAAACCTATTGTTGACCCTTTGTTGACCTAATCCTACCCCCACTCCATCACGCCTCTCACTTTTGATCCTAAACCTAATGTGAGCCAGCTCCAAAAGCCTAGAGCATCACTACCGTTCAAAAATTTCCTCTAACATATAAATATCAAAAGAAAACCCATGGTGGATCAACCCTACCAAAAAGGTTGTTGCCCCATTGTTCAAACTCCAGCAGTATTGACGGTTGCTTTGCCATCCTCATCTTAAGAAGATTCGAAAGAATTGCTGCTACAACCAGAATTGGAGCCGTCATCTTCCTTTGAGACATCCACCACGTGAGCAACACATCTCTCCACATCAATCTTGCACCGTTCAGCCACATTAAGGTATGTAACCCTAAACCTAATTGGATAAGCTATAAACACTCATCATCATCCAACCTTTTCCCATTTGTTAATTATAACTTCAACCCCACATCCTTCCATGAGCACCACGTTAATTTTGTAGCTAGAGAGAAGTCCAACCGTCACCTCCATCCCTTGAGGAAATCTCCACCATTAGGCACCTCTCCATCTTGAACCTCTACCGTTAATTAAACTAGATCCCTCCTCTAGCTATCACTTCAACCAGACAACAATACTCCTTAAGGTAATCTTCTTTTTCTTTTTATCTTAGTGTTTTTTTATTTTTATTTTTGGAATAAACTCCCTTTCACTATAGGCCATGGCCATTGAAAATGTCGGACTCTTAGTTTAATGTGTGGGCATACCTATCTCCTAATCTTAGAGCAAAGGTTGTCATGTCCGAATTCTTTATATGGCTCCATACTAGTGCTTAGATGGATGCAATGGCCTGTTTATGGACATCGTTATAATCTGATTAATTCTCTCATCATAAACCCAATTTGATCAACAGATCTAAGCCATTGGATCAGTTTCACACAATTTTGTTACGTGAGAACCAAGGACCCGTATTGAGTTGCTACCGCCATACTCTAGCTTCATAGGTTGGAAACTCTAGCAACCGTAGGAAAGTACAGCTCACCACATCGGGAAAGTTGTAGCTGACTCCTTCCATTCAGTCATGCTCTCCATTGTGGACTCGATCTCATCTCCACCTTCATCACTTCCTCAACTGGGCAGTCACTTTTTTTCAAGTACGTGTTCACCAACTAGCCACAGTTATATCATCCTTAGCTAAAAACCAAAGTGGACGTTGGTTCCAAACTTCTACTACTTTTACCCCATTATTATATCAAGCCAATGGTTGAAATCGAACCCAACAATATGCCCAAATCCAACGATCAGTGATCTCCATCTTTAACAATTATTTTAAGGCTCACATAGCAGTTAACACCCCATTGTTGTGCCATCGCAGTCGACTGATCCGATAGGCTACATGTGTATTCCTTCCACCCTAAATAGTTGCCATAACCGATAAACCCTCATTTGACCGCGTAGCAAACTAGTTCCATGGTCAATCAATCCACTCAGTAACAGCTCATACCCTCCATGCAACCCTTGCTAATCACCCAAAAATGACATTAATCTCATAGTCCAACACGTTACTTCCATCTTGATTAGTTTTGTTTTGTTCCTTTTAGTTCATTTCCATTAGATCAGGCCGTACCCTTCCTTGTTACATGGTTAATGGAATTGTCATATGATGATTACTATCCAATTAGAATACTAAAATCTTACCACTATTAATGATATATATATATATATATATATATATATAGAGAGAGAGAGAGAGAGAGACGATAATACTCTGACCCTTTTTCGACACAAACGAGCATAACGGTCCAATAACCTCGGGTTGAATTTACACGAAGAGGACCAACTAAAGAACTAAGGTGAAATCTTGGAAAGCGATCAAAGGTAGGTACCCTTCCCATGATTCTCTCAGTACTAGTTAAAAACTTGTGAGCATGTTTTTATTGTAAATGATAGCCGGTTTCATATTAGAGATCTCTTGCATAGATATTTACATTTTCAGTAATTTCTCATATATATGAAGGCATGCATTGTATTTTCGATTCAGAAGCGATAAAGCAAGTTGGGAGTGAGTTCTCCAAGGTGAAAGACCCGAAAACCCCGGGAAGACCCCCAGTGTGGGTTGTGTATTACTTTTGATTAATTGTTCATGTATTCATTACGATCGTGATATTACTATTTTGACAATTTAATCTATGTGAATATGTCTATATTCTTGTATTGTTTGAATAATGTTTGAGGTGAAAACCCGAATGAGCGTTTGGCTCACTCCTACAACTGCCACTTTCAGATTTGGATGAGACCGAGACGCACGAAGAAGGGTACGATGAGGAACTACAACCAGTGGTCGGAATAGGCGATGAGATATGCGAACCCGATGAGCATGAATCGAACTTTGAAGAAGAACATTATTAGCGGTTTTGCTTTTAATTGCTTATAAATTCGTGTAATAAATTCATTACTTTATATTATTTGGATTGTGGAATAGATGAGACCTTTTGGAGAATCGTGATTAATAGATTGTCAGTTCTTTTAAATTTTAAAGTTCTTTTTGACTTTGTGTGTCACGGATGATGTTAGTTACCAGAGATTATGATTTTGAGATCTTATTAAATTTTTGAACTATCGATATCTAGTGGTAAGTTGTGAAATTCTATTTTCCTTTATTATTTTCACATCCTAGATTTCGAGTAAACGGGCCGATCCACAGGCATTCGGGTCAGGGTTCGGGTGCTGAAATTCGGGGCTTGATCGTGAGATGCAAATTGCATCAATAAAGTAAGAGGGTAAAGCAAAATAGCCCCTATTTTTTATTGATTTAGGAAGGGGCTGGAAGAAGCTTCTTTTTTCTCTCCTTTGTTATCTGCTTTACCGAGTAGGGAGAGAAATCCCAAAAATTGTTCTCCCGGTTGCCCGGTTCATACACTACCAAGTGTCATTCTTTAGTTCTGCGGCTACACAATGGATGACCAGCGCAGCCGGACTGAAGATTAATTCATTACTCTTTCATTTTATTTTTTGTTAAAACCCCAGTTTATCTTTTCTTCTTCGGTGTCCCCACACACATTGGTGATGGGACTAGTCCTCCGGGACTCTTACCCTAGCCTTCCCGTGCACACACCACGGTTTACGCAAGGGGCGCAATCTCAAACTCACGACCTTGGGGAGCATACCCAAGTCGCTACATCTTACCACTAAACTCCCGTTAAATCTTCCCTAGCAGTGAAAGCCACAACGCACAATACTAGCCACATGGCACACTCTTAGTGCACGCTGACCGTATGGATGTTTGGGGCGCAGTCTCAAACTCACGACCTTGGGGAGCATACCCAAGTCGCTACATCTTACCACTAAACTCCTATTAAATCTTCCCTAGCAGTGAAAGCCACAACGCACAATACTAGCCACATGGCACACTCTTAGTGCACGCTGACCGTATGGATGTTTGGCCAGTCCCTCGGTGGACCTGCAAACCAAAACTCGATTGGTTATTTCTAACCGATTCGATTGAAGTTATTTCATGGGTTCATTTTAATCGTGGGAATGTGAGCATTGTAGACCATTATCTGATGTACAAAGATCCAAAGGTTTGAAATCACTAATCAAACTGATTGTTGGTTGTAGGTCCACCTAGGGATTGCCAAAATATCCATACAGTCAAAATCCTCTAAGAGTGTGCCATGTGGCTCATATTGCGCCTTGTCATCAAAGTTTTACTCATGGGCAACTGCCCACCCTCGAGAAAATTATCACTAATCCTCTTGGTGATTACTGATAATTGTGTCAAAGAGAAAAACTACAGGTATAAGAGCACGCCGACCATAAGAGGAAGGTTTAAAGGAGGCCGTTTTAACGGTTAAACGGACTAGGGGTGTTACCGTTTAAATGGCCATTAAAATGGATTGAAACGGCAAAAATGGAAAAAAAAAAAAAAAAAAAACAGAATTAAACGGATTTTAACGGATGCTGTGGCCAACCCCAGTTGAGCAGATATGCAAGCTTATATATCTCAAACCTATGTTTTAAAAATCGCCGAGTCAACTCAATTCGATCGTATTTCGAGTCGACTCGGCATATAAACTCGAATTTGCACGCCTCGACGAGTTGACTCGGAACCTCGGCCGAGTCTTTGTCGAGTCGACTCAAAATTAAATGTTTTTTTTTTAATTTCTAAATTTTGTTTACTATACTTTATAATTTTTTAAAGTTTTTTTAATAAATATTAATTTTATATATTTAAATATTTAATAATTAATTTAATGACTCGCCGAGTCGACTCTCGAGTCTTCGAGGTGACTGGACCCAATGGACATCCAAGTCGAGTCCGAGTTCCGAGTTTTAAAACATAGTCTCAAACAACAAAATACATCAACGGTGGGTGGACGTAGTACTGTCCACCCAAGTCATGAACTCTGCTCTTCTCTTGTGCCACTCTGTAAGGCTCTAAGCTCATCGAACAAATCGGTCAAGTTAGCATAAGAGGATCCACCTTCTTCCACAGCTCTCTTGCCCATCTCTCCGAGCTCCCTCGCTCGCTCTCTCATCCCCTCCGCTTCATCTCCACCGTCCATCAACCTCTTCACCGCCTTCTCTATCCTCTCCCTCTTCACCGCTACCTTCTCTACATCTTTCCACGAACTCCATTCCAGAACCCCCAATCCGACACCAATCCTCAGAACCTGCGTGACGAGCTTCTCGTTGTTGAACTGCTCCGCAAAAAGTGGCCAAGTGATCATGGGCAGTGGCGGATCCAGGAAGGGCCCAGGGGTGGCAGTTGCCCCTCCGCCCCCACCTCAACTTTATTAACTTCTTTAAAAAAAATTTACTTCCCAAAGTACCTTTTTCCTTTGGTTTTGGCCCCCCTAGTTGTGATTTTGCCCCCCTTGATCAAAATCCTGGCTCCGCCACTGATCATGGGTACGCCTGCGCTAACACCTTCCAACACCGAGTTCCATCCACAGTGAGTCATGAACCCACCGATGGCCGGATGATCAAGGATCAGCAACTGTGGAGCCCACCCTCTTATTATCAACCCCTTCTTCTCACCTTCCATCATCCTCCTTTCAAACCCTTCAGGTAACCAGTCTTTCGACGTCTCCTCGTTCATTCTAACGACCCAAATGAATGGGTGGCCGGAAGCTTCAAGACCATACGCAATCTCGAGCAGCTGAGATGTAGGGAAGCGGGACATGCTCCCGAAACTAATATAGAGCACCGACCCGCGTGGTTTTGGAATCGAGCCAACTCAAACAGTTGTAAGCGTCAGCCATGATGACCGCGTTGTTTCCCCTCTCCGCCTTATCTACTGTGTCTCTGCTTATGGAGAGCGACACGGGGCCTACGTGCCATGCCTTCCTTCCCATGGCATTCTTGTAGTGCTCTGCGTAAGCCGGTTCCAACTCGTAAAAGCTGTTCACCAAGACCCCGTAGCTCTTCACACCCGACTCTCTAATTTGATCAAACATGTTTTTTGTAGAGCTGTTCGGAGTTCTAAGACGGTCAGACAGCTGGGATCTCCTAACCTCGATTGGGTCCGGAAGGCCTGGAACTAGGAAGATTTCCTCGTCAGATGATTGCACGTTCACATGACGGTAGATGCTGTCGCTAACGCAGAGAGAGAAGAAGCAGGATCCGTGAAAAATGAGTCTAAGTTGGGAGGCGACGTCAGCCGACCAAGGGAAGAACATGTCGGAGACAAGGCAGTCGGGGCGGCGTTGTTGTAATAGTTGGTGAATGGGTTTTTGGAACAAGGCGGCGGCGCGGAAGAGTTTGGAGGCCATATCTGGGGAAGAGATGGAGTTGAAATTCTCGATGCCGTCGGGGAGGCCGACCTCAGTGGATGGGAATTTGAGAAGGTGAAGTTGGATTTGGTGACCGGATTGGATGTCTCGATAGATGGAGTGGTGGAAGAGGAGGGCGTTGTTGGGGGTGGTGATGATGGTAACGTTAACACCACGCGCAGCGAATAGTCTAGCCATGTCTACCATGGGGATCATGTTGCCTTGAGTCATGAATGGTAGAAAAAATGTCAAGTTTACGAGCTTCTGAGTCCATGGTAGCTTCTTTCAGATAATGGATGTCTGAAACGAGAGAAGCCCTTGAAGTCTCTCGTTTACTTTTTCTCTCAGATAATGGCTTGAAGAGGGCTTGCTTCAAGAGAGGGCTTTAATGGATGTCTGAGACTTACTTCAGAGAATGGATGTACTTTTTACTTTGTGGCTTCTTGCATTCCAACGAGAGAAAAAGTAAGTCTCTGAGATTTAGATTCGAACGGTGAGTGACGTCTTTTTAACTTTGTGGCTTCTTCCATTCGAATAGTAAAACTTGCAAGTAAAACAACAAGGCTGCATTTGTTTTTAACAGATGTGCCTGCGCAACTCAGTCAAAAAATGTGTGTTTGTTTGTACCAATGTGCACGACTTAATATACATCAGGGCCATCAATGTGCGTCAAGGCATATGTCGCAACACTCACCCTTCCCCCTGAAAATCGAAACACGTACAAAATTGTGGGTTACAACACGTGCTGTTGTACCATAAGGCATACTTACGGTGCATCACACTATATTTAATATTATAATATTATTATTATATAATACATTATAATAATAATATTCTATAATATATTATAATATAATAATAATATTATTATTATAATATAATAATAATATTATTATTATTATAACATTATTTTATTAATATCATTATAATATTAATATTAATATAATATATTATAATAATAATATTCTTATAATATTAATATATTTATATTATGATATTATAATAATATTATGTAATAATATAATAAAATAAAAATTATATATATATATATATATATATATTATAATATATATAATATTATATAATATATAATATATAATAAAAATTTATTATATAATATAAAAATATTCGAGTACACGTAGCAGTCTGGAAACGTGTATGTATAATTTTATACAATGCAATGTTATACACCGAATCATATGCAATATCTACTATCATTTGCACAAACAAATGTACATAATCAATTTTCGCGTGTGATTTGTTGACTTTGTCCAAACATCATACATTAGAATTCGCGCGCATTAAATGTGCACGTATTCAAAGTGCGCACGTTTAAAAACACGTGTGAAAAAAAAAAATAAACACAGCCTAAAACTTCTATTACAAGATGTTGTGATTGAGCCACATGGCATACTATTAGAGGGCGCTGACTTTATGGATGTTTGGCCAGTCCCTAATAGACCTGCAAACCAAAAATCAGCCTGATTAGTGATTTCTATTGAAGTTATTTTCATGGTTGATTTTAACAGACTCAATACCTCAGGTGATTAGCACCCAAATCGCTATTAAAATGGTTTTAACGACATTTAAAACCGTAACACCCCAAGCTCGTTACGTTAAGAACCGTTTTGATGCTTAGAAAATAACTACCGTTAATTTTATTTTAACGGCCGTTGAATCGTATTAACGGCCCTTAATTTTTTGAAAACATTCTTTGAAAAAATGACCGTTATTTTCCATGTTGTTTTTTCATTTTTACCCGTCCGTTACGATTCATTTTAACAGTTTTAGCAATAACGCCCACAATCCGTTATACCGTCAAAACGGCCCCTTCTAAACCTTGGCGGCCCCCTTGGTGGATATTAACACCAAGGGGTGCGCCAACCATCAATGCACTTTTTACTCTCCGGCTTCTTAGATTCCAAGTAAGAGAGAGAGAGAGAGAGAGAGAGAGAGAATAAGTTACCCTGGAGACGACTTTGATAGGGACCGGATATTGGCACCCATAATTTCACTAGTAACTCCCTCCTTTTCCACTCATCACGCCCATCAACTAAAAAAGAAAAAACTCAAGAAAGAGGAGGCCACCATCGCCACCGTAGGTACCTCTCAAGGGTGTCCTTCTTCTCTGGTTTTTTTTTTTGGGATGGGTGTGATGACTGAAAAAGGAAAGATGGGTTTTTTGGGTTTACTGAGTGAAATGATGGGTGCCAATACCCCGTCTCCTTTGATAACGTCAAACTGTATTGCGTGGCATTTTGGGGACAACTTTGCCAGCATTTTGGGGACAACTTTGCCAGCGTCAAAATTTGCTACATGGCATTGTGTATAGCACCCACCCCTCGGTGGATATTAACACCAAACATCACCCTGATTGGTTATCTGTAGCATTAGATTTTAGCAGTTTTTTAAGAGTGATTCTAGCCGTCTTTTCAAGCATGTTTTTTGGATACTATTTCAAACGGCTTGAAATCATCAATCAAGCTGATTTTTGGTGTATATAAAAGGGTGCACAGTGCACTAACATCCATGCAGTCAATGGACCCAAGAAAAATGGGTTAGGTAGTTAGGGTACTAGTGATCGGCTGGAGCCAAAAAAAACTTCCACCAGATATCGATGTGAATAGGACACCAAAAGTCAGCTTGAACGATGATTTCAGCTGTTGGAAATGGTACCCGAAAAAACATTCTTGAATCCAACGGCTAGAAGTACCCCTTAAAAAGTGCTAAAAAGGATCCACCAAGGGGTGGGCCAAACATCCATGCAGCTAGGTTCATAAACACTCGCTTCATAGGGCTACCACCGATCGATTGTGGCTGGATCAAACTGGGGCACATAAAGACATTGACCGATTTGCCCATCAAAACGTTTTCCCAAATAGGTGGCCGGAGTTTGTCGTTTCCCGGATACTTCTCCATCCTCCAAAAAAAAGCGGAAGGGTAAAACTGATCCATAAATAAAACAGGACTCACATTTCAATGGGTATGGGTCCCATCTAGGAGACCAATGTGTCAAACAAGAATTACATGAGTCACTTCCGCGGCTGACGATGAGACCGATTCCATGCTTTGTCTCACAAGTATTGTTCCAAGAAGGATATGGCTATCCAGGTAATTTAAACTAGTGATTACAAGTGCAAGAAAAAAAGAAAAAATTGTTTCCTTTCTGTGCGTATAATGTAAGATGAAAACCCTATAGATAAAACATAATTTGCCAAACATATGAGTTGTAATCAGAGAACAATCACAAAAATCTGAGGAAAGTAGCACCAAGCCTGCCTTTGTTGCCCCTCTTCCATCTTAAACCAAGTTGTTTAAAATCATCCATTCTAGGCTTTGAATCATCTAAAACCTAAGCAGCTGCAGTAACCAAAAAAGTTTAGTTAGTCTACCATTTGGCTCTAATTTCTCCACTTCAAGCCTGGTGCTCATTGACAAGTTGTTTAATGGTCTTAGATGCAAGACCTCTACATGGTGAGATTAAATTCCTTGACAAGATACATAGAATATCATAGATCTTGAATACTACCTCTGGAAGAAGGTTCATCTTGAGGCTTCATGGCTGGAAAGAGAAGAACTTCCTGTATCAAGGATCGCATACAGGGAGTGAGTCACTATTGATATTATGACACAATTAAACTAGAATTTTAGGATTCCAAAGCAATATGAATAGGAAGGGTATCACGGATACAGAAAGGCCCGACCTTGATATTCTGGGAATCTGTGAACAGCATTGTAAGACGATCAATCCCCATACCCCAACCACCAGTTGGGGGTAACCCATACTCCAAAGCCGTGCAAAATGTTTCATCTAAAGCCATTGCCTCGTCATCACCCGATTGTCGATCCTGAAACCACATTGCCATATTATTCAAATAAAATTCCCATGGAAATATCACACCTATGACCCCTCATGGCACAGCTTCATATGATAATGAATGATACCTTGAGTTGTTCGGCAAACCGCTCACGTTGTACGACGGGATCATTCAATTCCGTATATGCATTGCAAACCTGACCAGTTAAGATTCAACGATGACAGAAACCTTGTATAAGAACATCAAAACTAAGAAGAAAATCTGTAAGTCATGAATATACGGCATACCTCATGCTTGTTGACGAACAATTCAAAACGCTCAGTCAAGCCTGGTTTCGATCTGTGCCACTTTGCCAATGGACTCATCAACTCTGGATGGTTAATGATAAAGGTAGGATTGACACACGTTTCCTCCAAGAAATGCCCCACGAGCTGCCATCCAATCAGAACAGAGTGTCATCCTAACATTGCAACTAGCATCAGTGGCGGAATTCAAATGCAACCAAGTTTTATGTTATATTCTTATTAGGCAGTGTGTTAATTTCTTCACAGAATTGGACACTTTGCCCACTAATTGAGAGCAAAAACATCGAAAGTATAGTCTACCTTGTCATGACATGGTTCCTACGACATCATAAAACAGTGGCAAACAGGTGCACTCAGTTAGTTATATATAAATGGTTCAAAATTTGATTTTCTTTTTTTTATCCATAATGTGTGACCGTATTAAGAAATATACAGTATTTTTTTATACCAAAAAATATACAGTATGGGCCCAAAAAGGGAGCTAGAGGGACGGCAACCTCACGGGTTTGAAAGTTTTTATGGATTCTTTTTCAGGTAGCCTTGAGATGCAAGGAGATTCATCATGTCCTCTCTATTGGGAATCAAGATAATAAGTTGGCTTGCGGTTAGTACATCCAATTGTGAATTTTATCATTTGATACAACTTTGTGTACAGAAATATACCTCAATTTGCCAATCAGCAATCATACCTTTGGCAAACAGGGTGCAGACTAGGCCGTTTTCAGTATATCAAGGCTTCTTTTCCCCAGTTTCTTTTATTTTTGTTTACATGTACAAAATTCATTATCTAAAAGATCTAAACAAAGATTGAGGATTTACCTTGTCTAACAACCGGGTTGTTGTCTGAGGAGGAGGGCATTTGACATCAAACTTTGTGCATGCATCCAACAAATACTTGTTGGTTATGTCGCTTGAAAGATCCTTTGGTATACTGAGGTTGGCCATCTTTTCCAACTCTTCTATCATGTCGATCCTTCTGCAAAAGTCGAAACATCAGATAATTTATTTCCAACAGAATTTGCAGAAAGTATGAGGCTTGCCAACCCAACTAATTTGACTTGACACCATAGAAGAACATCCACACACCTGAAAGGAGGAGTGAAATCAATCTCTATCGGATCATTGTCTAACCCATTTGCATGGTATTTAACTTTATAGCCACCAGTTAGTTCCTTGACCATGCCTGTTTCAATTGAATTGCATTATTGTGGAAACTAAAAAGAAGCATCCAATTCAAGAATAAAAACGAGATCTTTACAAACGGAGAATGCCTCGCTTACCACTCAACATTTGCTCAGTGAGATCCATCAGGTCATTGTAATCTGCAAAAGCCATATAAAACTCGCACGTGGTGAACTCAGGATTATGAGTCAAATCAATCCCCTCGTTTCTGAATTGTTTTCCTATCTCATATACTCGGTCCAATCCACCAACAACCAGCTCCTTAAGAAAAAGCTCAGGGGCAATCCGCATGTACAGCTTCATGTCCAGGTCATTGTGATGGGTAACAAATGGCCGTGCAGCAGCTCCACCAGCAATCATATTCATCATTGGTGTTTCAACCTATTGTGAGGAGTATGTACATTAATTGCATCAGGAAAATGCAAATGAGTGTCAAAAAAATTAATGGCATTCCATCAAAGTTAATAACCAGCCAAGGGACAAACAAACCTCCAGGAAATCAAGATTGCCAAGGAAGCTTCTTATATAAGAAATAATCTTAGCTCTGGTCTTGAATATTTGTCGAACCTCCATATTCAACATCAAGTCCAAATAACGTTGACGATATCGAGTTTCCTAAAATCAAACAAAATAATCAAATTAATTTTCTGAAAGAAAATAAACTAATATTGATCAACTTTCCATCGGAAAGCCAAAACTAAGTCAGATGAGGGGAAAGAGGAACTGCAGATGGATGCATACAACATTGACTTCCTCTACAGAAAAGTAAGTCCTATTAAACAATAGAATATAATAATCATACATCCAGTGAATTAATTAAGCAAACTAACAAACAGAAAACCCGAGAAAATATAGGATAAAACAATCTAAAGACAATTGCTCACACAAAACCTACTTTTACAGGCCATCAGATGCACATCTTCCCAATAAATGATAAACACCATCATGCTGCACTTAGTAGAATACATGTAATGGATATCTAGTCAATGATAATCAATGTGCTTGAATTCCAATGTGATGAACCAAATCTGATCCTTGAATGCACTACATGATGCACATCTTCCCAATAAATGATAAACACCATCATGCTGCACTTAGTAGAATACATGTAATGGATATCTAGTCAATGATAATCAATGTGCTTAAATTCCAATTTGATGAACCAAATCTGATCCTCAAATGCACTACATGATGAGCTGGATACAATTCTGCCATCAAACTTTTAATCATTGTGCACAACTATATTAGTCCATGTGATGAGAACAGTCACATGTTCATGATTTCAAGCAGTACCACGACAGTTCAGGGTGATAAAGCGAGTTGAAGATTTAAGAATGAGATGGTAGCAGCAGAAGGTTAACCTTGGATAGGTTGAATAAATATCACTAAATCCTAAATAGAGAAAGCCTCACATTAATTAAACATATACTGATCACAGTCTGATAACCAGTGTTGTTAGAGGTCCCTCTTGTCTAGCGCCCAGACAAGTGTCCAGGTGCCTACGCTTAAACATAAGCCTGGGAAGCAAGGTGCATAGATTTAATTAAAAGAAAACATGTCGAGGGAGCCGCCTAATCAACCAAGTGAATGTCTAATCGAGTTCCGAGGCACAGCAATCCTCTGTGACAAGAGGCAAAAGTATCCACCCCAGGCAATGTTCTGTGACATGAAGCAAAAGTCTCCACCATAGTGTTATAAAATCAATTGTTCCCGGGGTGTACCTAGAGATTTTAGACTTCATTAAACGTAGGAAGTGGAGCTCGAAAGCTTCCTTCCCTTTTCTTGTGTCAAGAAAATCTACTTCACTTGCCAGAAAGGAGGATTCTGTAGAGCATGTTTATTATGTAGCCACATTATAAACACTAGCACAACACCTTGTTTTTGGAGAGAAGAGATCTTTAGATACCTGGTCCTTTAAAATATATGTTTCAAGGTTCCTGGCACTTCCTGGGACCCATAGATCATTTTTCTGTACACCAGACAAGAAACCAGTTATTATATCAGTAAAGTGATCCATCCAG
This sequence comes from Euptelea pleiosperma, assembly GCA_035048495.1. Lineage (NCBI taxonomy): Eukaryota > Viridiplantae > Streptophyta > Magnoliopsida > Ranunculales > Eupteleaceae > Euptelea > Euptelea pleiosperma. The sequence goes on from CM068552.1 coordinate 28,356,805, forward strand.
TATCTAGTCACTTGCTAACATGAAGCAACATGTTAAAAAGGAGTAGATTATCTCCAAATGTTTGTTCACCTTCGCATTGGCGTTATCTGTGCCAGGAGCCACTTTCTGCCTTGGCATCATATGGAGACAATGGGATAGGACAGTAAATGATTTAGGGAAAATACTCAGCTCTCCTCTCTTACTCTTTCCTGTAGAAAAAAGAAAAGAAAGAGGCAAAATATCAGACAACAAGCCAATAAATGAGCTCGTGTCAAAGCCAATGTAAGTCTGAAGAGATAACTACCACCACTCATCTATACCAAGATGTCCACCACAGAACATAGAGTAAAAGGCCTGCTTCTAGGAAAAACAGAAAGGAATATATGTTGCATAACACTTTCACAAAACAGCTGGAATAGCCCAGAGAGGAAATAATGTCATGACAACCTGGCAGCTTCAAGTTTCAAACTGAGATAATTATTGTGTTACAGACTTGCACGATAAAAAGATAAACACTGGCAAACTAACAGCATACGCAAGCAGATAAGCAAACATGACAGAGGTGAGTTTATTTCTCTAGCAACTCTTGAAAATTTTGAATTGGTCAAAGAGAAGACAAACAAGATAGCTCCTCAAGTGACAAAGATAGGTGGAACATCTGATGTGATTCGCAACAAATAGAGAACGACGGAAACTCAATACAGCTACTACTACGGAATTTGAATTGGAGGAGACTTAAGGATTGCCTTGTATACAATCATCTAATCTCCCAATGTTTTCCAAATCATTTCATACAAAATAAGATGAGACCTATACAGATTGGGATGTTTTGGGAAGCCGTGGAAGATCTGAACCAATCAGGATTTCCCACTCATGTGTCAGTGTCCAACACAGAGACAAGATGTCTAACACGGCACCTTTAAGAAGCCCAACATGCAGATATGTCAGTATGCATGTATTGTAGTATAATATCTTAGTTTATTTTTACAAAAAAATGAAATATATGAAAAAACTTATCTAAAAAAATGTATTTATAAAAATAAAAGAAGATATTTCTACACCATGGAGCTATCCAATAACATAATAAATATATGTAGAGTTGATAAGAAGAAGATTATCAAACCACTATACCTGTGTTTAACAACTTGACAAAGTACTGTATGTAGGATGGAACGCACCAACCCTCTTTTAGAAATCTTTTATTTAATAAAGAAAATCATTAAAATAAAAGGAGATGTCAAGATGTGTCGACAGGCATGTCCTTGTGTCGACGTGTCCGACACAGCAACAAACCCTAAAAGTTCCATGTTACATAGGATAAAAGTTGCCATAACCATCAGGACCATACATATGTCATCTCGAGACCAAGTCCAACAAACCCTTGGCTGTCGTAACCCGACAGATGTCTTGGAGAATGCCAAGTCAAACATCTCAACCTGAACACATGAATACCATAGTTTTAAAATTCAACAAAATTCGATGAAATTCGACCGAAATTGGCCATCGAATCACTGAATTAAAGTGTACATGCAGTAAAAAATTTACAAAAAATCGCCGAATAAATTCACTTAATTCAAAGTAATTCGGCAAAATTCGGCTAATTTCTCAAAGTTTAGCCTTTTTCGGTACAAAAAATGTAAAAATTCGCCAATTTAAAGAATGGAGAATTTTTGCCAACACATTGGTAAAACACACTGATTTTTAAGGATATGAGAAACACTTATAACTCATTATATCATAAAACAATCATTTAGAGCAACCTAAACAAGATTAATATCATTTCACTCATATTGACGCGAGTATCTAAGTATTGAGATTCTTTTTTTAAGCAATTACTAAGATACTGAGTTATAAACACAAGCAGTGCACCACGAATTTTTTCAATTTTTTGTACTAAAAAGGCTAAACTCTGAGAAATTAACCGAATATAATAAACAAGCATGATAAAAGACATTGATTTTTAAGGATATGATAAAACAAGCACAATAAAACACTTATAACTCATCTTAAAAAAAGAATCTCAATACTTTAGATACTTGCATCAATATGAGAAACGATATTAATCTTGCTTAGGTTGCTCTAAATGGTTGTTTTATGATATAATGAGTTACAAGTGTTTGATCATGCTTGTTCTATCATATTCTTAAAAATCAGTGTGTTTTACCAACGTTTTGGCAAAAATTCTCTAAACTTCTCTAAGTTAGCGAATTTTTAAAAAAAAATCTCTAAATCGAATTGAATTTCCCCAAATTAATTCTGAATTTTAACTGACCGAAGTTTAAGGTGAAGTCGAAGTTTAGAACCTTGATGAATACAATCATAAGCCCAACTCATTTTGCTCACTCAAACTGGCCAATTCACACTTGAAAATACCTACAAAAAATGGAAGGAAATTGTTTGACCTTATCGATGGTAGAGTATTAAATGGTAACCATTCGAATAAGGTACCTAATTGTTCCAAATTCGGTATGTAACCGCCGACTCCGTCGCAACAACAATTACTTTCAAAGCGGAAAATGACACTTTTACATGCAATTAGACATGGGGAAGGCTGAAACTATAAATAAGACTTCTTCAATTGAGAGATGGATTCGACTTCCAAAATTCTTCTCTACATATACCCAACTTACATGACTTGAACGTAGAGTGTTTTTGCAACTCCCCCCACCGAAAATGTTATGAGAGTCTACTGTCATAACAAAGGATTTGATCAGGGAAGAAGACTATAAGGAATTCTTTTGAGGACTAAGGTAAAAATTGGCTCGCTACAGATTTACCCTCGCAGGATTCATCGTCCAATGGAGAGTTGAAGGTCATTATCCCAAAAACTTGGTTTCCCTTAGCACACAGAGTTCCCATGGAATCAACCATGCCTTTAAAAAGAATTTGAAAGGATAAGGTCCACATTCATGTTAGGAAAGAACTTGATGATGAGTGTAATGAGGAAATGAAAGAATAATGAAGCTTAATCTTCGACCTCTACTAGAAGCTATCGTCCACTATGCTCGTCCCTTGCCCTTTAATTTCTACAGTGATTTTCCACTGGCTTCTATATTTATATTCCCCTCCCCAGGCTAGCCTGCCTCGTGCTTTATTTACCATTAGGGGTGTTAATGGACCAGGTTGTCCCAATAGGCTTTCAGGCCCAACCCGCTATAGGGTCAGACTAGGTTGTGCTGGGCTTAGGCTTGCCTTTGAGGCCCGCTAAATAATTAGGCCGAGCTTGGGCTAAAATAAGCTTAGGCCTGCCTAATTTCTAATGGCCCAATCCATTATACCTATTCTTGGGCTGGGCTAGGCCGCGGCCTAAAGTTTTTAGGCCCACGCTAGGTCTAGGTCCAACTACTCATACTCCGGGCTCGGCTTGGGCAAAGTTTGGCCCAGCCAATTAACACCCCTACTTACCTATCTAATTACTTGTGTCCTTTTGTCCAACGCTGGCATCGTTCCTTTTTGGTTTGCATATGGATCATGTTTTAGATCTCATTCCTAAAACTTGGATCATCTAGAGCCAAGTTCAAGTTGGCTCAAAATAAAAATACGAAGAAGAAGGACCGAGTCCCATAAAGATCATACTTCGAGTCAACTCAATCTAGGCCGAGACTTAAAACCATGATAAGAATATTAAGGTTTATGCAACTTATCGAAAAAAAAAATATTAAGGTTTACGCATGCAAGAGAAAGATCATGATTCAAGCTCTCCAAAATTTTCATCTTTGTGGATATTGAGGTTGGTCAAGAAAAATCGATACTTGTTGGGGATCTGAATGGTCAATACTTGTTGCCTGATGGATTTAATTTCAAGATAAATCGGTTATGTGTGTTAGAAGGTTCTCTGTGTGAAATGACTGAGAAGTACATGGTACTAGCCATAGAGATCACTTGGTCAAGATAAGGCGTTGGCATCGGTGGAGGAGAGATACCATTGGCTCAAAATGAAGAGAGATTTGCACAGTATGAAAGGTATATGGTGTATCAAACTTCAAAGGGGTAAGTGCAGAATACCGGATTATACACTCCATTTCCAGTACTGACAGTTCTATGTGCCGACATTAGCATGGATTTTGTATTGGGGTTATCGAAGATGAGAGCTCACCATGATTCTATTTCTAGGGTCGTTAACCATTTTTTCAAGATAGTTCACTTCATACCACGTAGAAAAACAATTGACGCTTCCTTCAAGGAGATTGTACGCCTACATGGGGTGGCTAAGTCAATCACTCCTAACCGGAAGACTAAATTCATGAGTCATTTTTGGCATACGTTATAAAACCGAATGAGGACTACGTGGCAATTTTCCAACATGTATCACCCACAAACAGACAGCCAAAAGGAGGTCATCAATAAGAGCCTCACTAATCTATTACGCAGCATTGTCGAAGAGTATGTACCACAGTGTGATGAGGCTCTTCCTCAATCCAAGTTTGCCTTTAAGTAGTGTAGTCAAAGCTTCTTAGAGGCGAGCACTTCTCCTAACTAGACCCTCATGCTTAAAATAGGGCCTAGGCAGGCACTAGTACAAAAGCGCTCGTTAAAGCATTCACCTTGGTCCTTGGCCATACGTAAAAAATTGATGTTATATATGCTATATATATTGGAATAGATCGTACATATAAGGTCAATGTTATAACTACTTTACATATAAGAAATACCCAAGTTATATACATATAAACCTTATAAATGAATTATACATTTGGAATAGATCATATATATAAAATCAATGTTATAAGTATAACTACTTTACATATAAGAAATACCCAAGGTATATACATATAAACCTTATAAATGAACCACTCCCTAAACCGTAACAAGAGAGAGTAAGCCTCTTGCTTCTCTCGCTTTTTGATGATTGATTGTTGGGATGTTTAGTGGAACGATAAAGTTTTGGGGTCTGAGACTTCGACTTTTTTGAAGTTTAAACAATTATACGTTGGTTTTGAATTATTAGATCTGGCAATCAGTCACTAAAGTATTTTTGTTTTGAACTATTAGATATGGCGCTAAGCCACTAAACTATTTCAATATTTTGTGTTTATTTCGCATATTATGAATATTTTGCATATAGTTCATTTGATACTCAACAATTAGCTTTGCTCTATCAATTTTACTTTTGTATTATGTGGCTATATGATTTCATTCCTTTTTCCTTCCATCATTTTAGCAATATTATTTTATTTCTTTAATTCTTATAAAATAAATAAATAAAGTAGACCTAGCTTAGGCTTTGCTTAGGCATCGACTCGCCTGTAACAATTTTGACTACATTGCTTTTAATAGTTGGGTTAACCGTAGCATCGGAAAAGGTCTGTTCGAAGTAGTTTATGGGCGTCTGTTGAGCCATGTAGTTGATTGCTGCCCCTCCCAATGCATTGACTACCAAGTGATGATGCCGATACGTATGTCGAACACATCAAGAAAGTTCAACGGCACATACGGGAGAAAATTGAGAAAGCCAATCATCGGTTCAAAATCGACGAATGTAAGAAGGAAGAGGTCTTCAATGAAAGAGATTGGGTTATAATCTTCTTATGACAAAAGCAATTTCCTATAAGGACATATCATAAGCTGCGAAAGAAGATGGGTCCTTTCCAAATTTTGAAACAAGTGAACACCTATCACATTTATTTACCCAATAATTGGGATATTTCTCCAACCTTTAATGTATAAGATATCTATGCTTTTCATCAAAGAAATAAATTTCGATTTCGAGGTTTATTTCGACCAGCCCGGAATTGAAAATATTTCATGGAAATAATACATTTTTCATGGAAATGATGGAAATAATGTGAAAATGATGGAAATATTGTGGAAAGTTTGGGAAATGATAAAACAAACATAAAAACAAACTCATAAGCTATCAAACCAAGATATACAACCATATGTAGTGTAGAAATGAAAGACCATAACGATCTTTAATATGTTGAGGCAGGCATCTGATAGTCAGTCAAGGTATAATTTAATTAGATAAATATTATTCAATTATTTGTTATAAAAAAGTCATAAATCAAGGTATTAACGAATCTTTATTCACTTACATTAATGTCTTAATATTATGTATAATTTTAGGAAACCTATTTACTATTATCTTATTACATTTACTTAATTTTTTGAATGTTCAAATAATTTTAGGAAAAAACTTTAACCTAACCAACTTGTAGATGGGCTGAATAATGCAGCATATAATCAATTTATGCACAAGCATGGATGTTTAGGGTAAAAACCTATGAAATTGGGATTTCCCCTAAATTTCAAATTTTCACCCTAAATGATCTTCAATCTGTGTACAATCAAGTGTAAATGCATCATAGATTTGATGCATTTACACCTAAACTATCTATTTGTAGCAAGAAATTGTATACTTAAGTACATTTTGAATTTAAAAAAAACTCCAAATGAGATTCGAATCATCCTCACGATCAATCCGTGAACCAAGAAATATACAATTGATTGATTTTTTTATAAAATAAATATGTGAAAATGGGTTAAATGGATCAAATATGGGGATTTGTGGTGGTTTTGAGCTCAAATGAGATGTTTCCTACCTTCAATAGAAATGTTTCCATAGATTTCGAAACATTTCGACTGAAATAATACCTATTTACACTGTCAATTGATCGAAATTTACTGTTTACGCAAAATATTTCAACTTGTACGGAAACATTTCGTGTATGTATTCTTTCGTTTCGGTAATCTAGAAATAGGAAATATTTCGCGAAATTTATTTCCTTGCTTTTCATGTAGAATACCACAAGACTCGCAACTACAGCAAGGCCAAGATTTTCATAGAAGTAGAAGGTAGAAATTGATCGTCTATTGACAGTAAAGACCTTGAAGACACGGCATGGACAAAATCAACAATTCTTGAACAAATGGAAGATTGACCTAATTCAAAAAACACATGGGTGAGAGAGGACATATTACGCAATGATTACAACACATTGGTGGGTTCATATAACTTGACAAACTCAATAGGGTAGAGTTCTCTCCAACCCGAGGAAGATGACACGGGCCAATTTAGTGTTACCCAATTTTACTTTAAAGTTAGAATTAATAAGGTACTTTGGTACATCACAAATTAGTTTTAGGAGAATTTACGTTTTATGCCATTAGTAAAGGGTAGGTATTTTACTTTTTTTAGTATAAAGTAACCATCCAAAATCGTGTAATGTGATTATTTAATTCTTTTTGAGTTTTTGAAGATTAAAAGAACCCTAAGACCTTTTGGGAACTATTCTAAACTCCTAATGAGCTCTTCTTACTTGGTAATCTATATTTCTCTCTTATTTTTACCGAATGTATTTCAATTCTTTCAGTGGCTTGCATTAAAGATTCAAGTATATCAACTGTAAGTTCACGAACCTGGAAATCCAGAGACACCGACAATATCACCACGTTTCACACCAGAATGGAATCTAGAAAATTCTGCTTCCTCCATGTCCGAGTTCCTATAAAAAAGCAAATGAATAAATTTTCAGTGATTCAATAAAAGAGAAGGGGAGAGAAAGAGAAGAACATTTAAGTCAATGTTATTTTCTTCTATTTTTTTTTTGATAAGTTAAGAAATGTAGAAATCCAAAGAGACTAATAACACCACGTTTCACACTAGAAAAATGAGCATTTAAGTCTATGTAAAATGAGCATTTAAGACTGTTATTTTTAATAAAATAATGTATTTATTACATAATCGATGACGTGGCACATGATAAATCTGCAGATCTCTGAAGTCACTAGGCTCTCGACCAAACCATATGGATTATTGATAGATTTCTCCAGTTTGAAGTGTGTTTGAGGCAAAAGATTAAAGTGTTCCAGATACCATTAAATGGGTCAATATCATGATCCATTAGCACTATCATTTTCTCTCCATAGTAACATTCAGCTAAAAGATGTGATGTGATCAGATACCTATAGTTGATTGATTCATACACCTATGCTCATATTTCCAACAACGCATTCGCCCAAATGGTTGGCCAAGTATAAATCTTCGCATTGAATGCTTTTAAAAGCAACTTAAATGTTGCATCTAGGCCTTGTTTAGCACCTTGCAATCATTCAACCCCTTGCAGCAGATATGGCTCTAAATACAGTTGAATGGCAAAATAGGATTCATGTTGGTGACCCTAAAAATTTGGGATAAGGCATAGATGATGATGATGATGATGAATAATCATGTAAATGTGTACTAAGGATCATTTCAGCATATATGATTATAACTTTTTTGTTCAGAAAGGCAAATGTCATTAGGAAAACAAAAAAAGAAAGGGATCCTTCCAAGAGAAATTACAAATACGTGAAAAAGATCTAAAATCAACTACTAAGTAACAACTGGTTTCCTATTCTAAGAACGTGAAAGGCCCAACAAACAATAAATAGGTGAGGAAAGAGTCCATTTAACAAAAGAAGGGGAAAACCCCTCATTCCTCAACCATCTAATCAACAATAGTAAAACCCAATCCTCCTCCTTATCGAACATAGAGATCTACTATGGAGGATAGGATGGGAAGAGTTAATTTGAAAGCAGATTTTCAACAAATGATGAAAATGGAGGAAGTTAGTTGGAACCAAAAATCAAGAATTAGGTGGTTAAAGGAGGGAGATAACAACACCAAATTCTTTCATAAGACAACTAGTGCCAATAGAAGATACAAGCATTTGACGCGTCTAAAAATCCGTGGAAATTGGGTAGAAGATGATGACAGAAACCGGGGGCGGATGATACTGCTGATTTCAAACATATAAGCTTGGTGGGTTGTATGTATAAAATTATCTCCAAAATGCTTGCCACAAGGATTCGTTTGGTGCTAGCTTCAGTTATTTCACCGACTCAAGGGGCTTTTGTGAAGGGGCGTCAAATCTTGGGCGAGGTTCTAATAGCAAACGAGTGCATCGATTCTAAAAACAAATCAGGGGAACATAGGATCGTTTGTTAAATTGATATGAAAAAGGCTTACGACCACATGGATTGGAGATTTCTGGATTATATGCTTCACACTTCACACGCTTTCCCCTTTTTTATTTCTAGTAGTGGTGGAAGCTTTTGGGAGAATGATTTCTAGAGCTGTGAGTATTAAAGAGTCGGAGGGTTTCGCGCTTGCCCCGGGAGCTCCTGTAGTATCTCATCTTCAATTTGCGGACGACACTCTAGTCTTTCTTGGACCTTCAATTAATTAGGTAAGATTCCTAGGAGGTATTCTAGCTTGTTTCGAGGCGGTGTCGGGATTACAGGTTAACCTGGCTAAGAGCAAGGAGTACAGTGTGAGGGCGATGGAAAACATTTCGTCCCTAGCAGATATTTTGGGATGCAGCATTGACAGTATGCCAACTACATATTTGGATCTTCCTTTAGGGGCATCTTACAGATCTCGGACTTTGCAAGAGCTAGTTATCGAGCGCTTTGCGAAAAGGTTAGCACTATGGAAGATGAGATACCTTTCGAAATTGGGAAAATTGGTATTGATGAAAAGTACTCTCTAGCTTGCCCATTTATTATTTACGATATCCAGTAGTGTGGTGAAAATTTTGGAAAGGTATATGAGGGATTTTTTGCTACATCATAGGGAGGGCACTCACAAATGGCTATAGAAGTTCGGGGTGGAGATTGATAGTCTATGGAGGAGATAGTGTGCAAATACGGAGTGCTCTTTTTTGGGAGGGTTAGTGACGAGGCTCGTTTTCCGTGTTTGGAAGGGGGTCTTGAAGGTGTCTGGTAAGTTGTCTAGAGGGGTTCAGTTTGTAGCAAGGACGGGGAATAGAATAAGATTTTGGGATAATACTTGATGCGGGGACACAGCTTTCAAAATCGAGTTTCCGAAGCTTTTTTCCCTTTTATGAGGAAGTCTTAGTCAGTCCAAGATTGCACACAGGGAGGAGGGGAGCCATTGGGGTGAAATTTTGGATTTTGGAAGAATCTTAATGATTAGGAGATTGAGCCCATTTCTAGACTAATATCTAGACTTCACGATGTACGACTCAGGACATCAGTTCAAGATAAGAGAAAGTGGACATGATCCAAGGAATGAACGCTTTCAGTTCGCTCTTTTTACGAGGGTCTAGACAAATCCATAGGCCAAATATCTATGTTACCCGGATACGGCAAGGATACGGAACCGACAAGGTGCGGATACGGCATTTACACTTAGAATGGAAGTATCCGACACGGATAAGGCACCCATTTTGAAGTATCCGGGTATCATAGCCTAATATATCCAATTTCCTTGGTATGAAGCTCTAAAATCCCTACCAAGATTGCGTTCTTTACTTGGTTGTCTTCATTGGAGAAGATACTGACAGTGGATCATTTAAGATCTAGAAAGATCGTAGTCATTGATTTTTGTGCGATGTGCAAGCATCACAGGGAAACTATCAATCTTCTGTTATTTAACCAGGGGAGTGCGGTCTTCCTTTTTATGGAGTTCGGAATGAATTGGATGGTGCCGAGTTCAATCATGGATCTTCTGTTTCGCTGGCAATCTAAAGCATTTATCTTCTAGAGGGAAGATACTTTGGCAGATGCTACCTTTTGCGGTCATTTGGGGTCTTTGGAGGGAACGAAATCAGAGAACCTTCGAAGAAGAGTCAAGATATGCAAGCAATAATTCTTAGCATTAAGAGATCGATGTTCTTGTGGTCGAAGATGTTCCTAGAGTGTAGAAGGCTTTTCTTTGAAGACTTCATCTTTGAATGGGATCTTTTCTACACTAGGGATGGATGAAGATGTTTGGTCCAATTATTGTCATCGTTTTTGTTTTATTTTGGATGTTAAGAAGTTCTTTCCTGAGTGTTAATCAAAAGATCAACATTATTTTTGTAAATAAAGATAAGACAAATGCAGTGCATATACATAAATATCAATATAAAACATACAATGTGAACAAATGAGAAGAGATGAGCCAACAAAAAGGCTAATTAGAGAAAGATAAAGAGTTTAGTTAGTGTATCAACCAAAATGGAACAAAAAGGCTGGTTTCCCCCCTTTGCATAGAAGAGTCCAAACAGAAACAAAGTGACAATGATCTAGCATTTTCTTATCACTAATTTGAGAAAGTTAATGATCCAACAAAGTTATTTCCACTTATTAAAAGAATTCGTGCAGTCCAAATGACTAAGCAAGCTAAGAAGAACATGAATATGATAAATGCATGGATTACCCAAATGATAAGAAAAAAATAATTACACTGAGATACCTTGCATCAACCATAACTTGGACTTTTGCACCTCCACCATGTAGATCATAAAAGAAGAGCTTTGACGAGGAAGTTCGCTTGTTCATTATTCTCCCTAGAATGGGAGAAACACCGTCAAGACTAGAGGATGAAAAAGTGACAAACAGACAGAAAATAACAAAGGACTTAGCATTCTGTAATGTTCAATACCAGCCAAAGAGACTTCAACATCCTCAAGATGATCCCCATTGCTCAAGCCTCCGTATTTCTCAATGTATTCCAAGATAGACATCAAGACAAAGAACTTGTGAGGATAGGGGTTTTTCCCAGCTGCCTTCTGAGCAGCAAGCACTTTCAGCCGATTTTCAAAGTATTGCTGCAGGTAACATAAATCTTAGAGGTATACAGCGAACTTCTCTCAAAAACATTAATGTATTAAAACATCAATTAAACCAAGAGTGAATGGAAACATACCGTTGGGTCCATATCTTCATCGTCTGTTACTTGGGGCTTCTGAGCCTGTGAGCTTGCCATGGCCGCAGCCTGCAAAAGAATGCAACAGCTGCAACTGTAACATCTCTAAATACCAAAATGGAAAGCTATTGTCCAATAGTCAATTTACATAAAAAACTTAAGGGCCTGTTTGGGCGGATGTAAGGGGGGTCCTTGATAGCGCAATTCAAATGCGCTTAATTTAATGGAATTTGGTGGAGTGGAAAAGACTCCGCCTTTCTACCAATTGGTGCTGCTTCCTGCTGTTTCAAGATGGATTTGCAGACAAAGATAATAACAAGGCTGAAAGTGGGAATTGTCCAAACGCGTTAGAACCCAATTCCCTTGATAAAAAAAACAAATTACATGGTACAACTGTGCATGATTTGATAGCACAAAACAAAATGGATGCTGGAAAAAACTCGTCTGTCTGCCGGGTTGGTGCTACTACTTTTTTGGGGCTGAATTACAGACAGAACAAATTACAAGGTTCAAAGTGAGCATTGCCCAAATTCATTGCAACCCAAAAAGGCAGTTGGCACACATTGAATAACAGCACCAAATGCATTTTGGGCTGCATCCAAATGGGGCAAAGATTAAGGTTTCAAGGCTTAAAAACAATGCATAAAATCATAAGCAAAAGATAAAAATAAGTAGAACAATAACAAGATGGTTGAGGCAGCCTCAACACTTCAAAAGAGATTTTAGAATAGAGTTGCCCCTACCTACAACCACACCACTGAATAGAGGAGGCGCATCTCTAAGAAAGCAAAGGGTACATACATGTGTCCCTATAGATATTTTTTTTTATGCCAAGAGTATCCGGGCCTCTTAGAGCACCCGACTAATCCCACAGGGCACAGGTGTACCCCTTCCACGCGCGCCAGGTAAAACCGGGATAAATCTCAGGGGGTGCCCCAAGGGGGATTCGAACTCAGAACCTCCAACGGAGCAGCAACTCTTTCCTTCTCTTAGGACAACTATACTTAATATAAAACTAGAAAATAGAAGACCTCGAAACACTCTTTGAAGTTACCTATACTCATCACACATACTTGATAATACACATACTTCCCTAAACCACCCTAAGAACCTAAAACTTACAAAAAAAAAAATCTTCATCTGTTCAACCCTAAAGAAAAATAAACAAACCAAACTATTAATTCCGCCATAATAAATTCTACACCAAATTCGTATTTTGGCCATAACTCACTCAAATTATGTCTGAATTGCATAATCTTCAGCTCGTTGAATAGCTAATTGAATAAGCTTTCTAACAATACCAAAATTGAGGCTTTTAGGCACTTTGTGATATAGAAAGACATACCCATAGACTACATCATTGGAGAAAAAACTCCTCACCCAGATATTTGCAGGAAAATTTGCCTCACGCAATGCTTGAGACAATGTGCATCACGCAAACCAAGGGCCGTTCATCAACCAACATGACTTAGGCAGGAAAATATTCCAAAAAGTGCTTGGGCACACCTCCCAACGGTCCTTGATTTGCTTGACGCCATTTGGGTCAAGCATTGCTTGAGGCAGAATTTTTCCGGTATTTGCACCAACTATATTTCGGGAAGGTTCTGCCTGTGGTGCAAAGTACGAGGCACAAGTGAAACAAACGGTATCCAGAAACAGAACAGACGCTAAGGAACTCGGACTACTTAAATCTTAAAAAAATTTAGGGTTTAAGAAAGAACGGACCTTTTTCTTCTTCTCCTCCTCTTTGAGGCGCCGTTCCTCTTCCTTCTGCTTCATCTTCTCTTCTTTCTTGCGAGCACTGTTGAAAATTTACAGAAGGAAAAATTTTTAAAACGAAAACAGAGACACAGGGAGAGGTGAAGAGAGCGTTTTCTTTGATCTTACTTTTTGCTCGGAGCTTCAACTGAAGCTGTAGATGGAGATGGAGAAGAAGAATCCATGGAGAGTTCTGAAACTGCCTTTGTTGTGTCTTCAACAACGCCTCCCATTGAGAGAGAGACAGGTAGAGGAGAAGGATGGGATGGGGAGTGAATCACTTGAGAGGTTTTTATTCTCGATGACGGGGTTTTGCTGAGAGCTTTGTGTGGACGGTTGAGATTTGTCGAGGGCTCAATCAATGGTTCGGTTCCGTTGAGAGGAATAACGCTATAGTTATAGCGACTACGGGATTCTCAGCTAACATGCGCACGAACGACAGTGGCTGTGGGGAAGAGTAACCCCCACGTCTTATGCTTGCGGTTTGGGTTATTGGCAGGACTAGATCTTTGATGACGGCGCGGACCACAATATGAACCACGTGACACACTCTTAGAGTATGCTAATCGTATGGATGTTTGGCCAATCCCTAGGTGGAGCTACAAACCAAAAATCAGCCTGATTAGTGATTTCAAACCTTTGGATACCCCATATAACGGTAAATAATGCTCAAATTCCCACTGTTAAAATCAACCCAAGAAACTCCAATCCAACGCTTAGAAATCACTAATCAAGCTAAGTTTTGGTCTGTATGTCCATCTAGGCCTGGGCCAAACATCCATACGGTCAGAAATCTCTAAGAATATGCCACATGGCTTGTATTATAGTTGGTCAGCAACTTTGCTGACAAGCACTGGTCAGCAAAGTTCTACTTGATTGGCAGTAGTGTCATCAAGACCAATGACAGCCCACAATATGAGCCACATGGCATACTCTTAAAGGGCTTTGACCATATGGATGTGTGGTCAATTCCTAGCTGGACCAACAAACCAATAATCAGCCTGATTAGTGATTTCAAACCTTTGGATCTTTGTACCCCAAATAATGGTCAATATTGCTCAAATTCCCACGGTTAAAATCAACCCATGAAAATAACTCCAATCGAATCCAATGCCTAGAAATCACTAATGATAATGATTTTGGTTTGTAGGTCCACCTAAGGATCGGCCCCACATCCATACCAGCAGCGTCCTCTAAGAATGTGCGACGTAGCTCATATTGTGGGTTGTATCGGTCTCGATGCACGCACAGTGTATAAAAGAAGAAAAATGTTGGAAGCAAGAAAATGGTTTTTCAGTGAGCAAAATCCCCAAGTTTATGTTCAACATTTACTAAATATTCAAAGGTTATTTTTGTAAAAAAAAAATGGCAACTTAATAGTAGAGATGTGTGACATGTAACCCCCACAACTTTTGTCAAAACTTTTTTGAAGCACATCTTTTGATATTCCGAAATAACATAGACACATTTAGACTATATTTCTTATAACTTCGCCTTTCATGAGACCAACAGAGTTGCTGACTTTTTGGTCTCTTTTTGTTCTTCTAACGTGGATTTTTTTTTGGGTCGGGCTCCGTTGACAGGTAAAAAATGATAGGATTCTGTACATGGACACAATATAAGCCACGTGGCACACTCTTAGAGGAATCTGACCATATGGATGTTTTTCCAATCCCATGGTGGACCTACAAACCAAAAATCAGCCTGATTAGTGATTTATTGGCTTTGGTTTGGACTTATTTTCATGGGCTGATCTCAACTGTGGGAATTTGAGCAGTATTTGAGGTACAAAGATCCAACGCCTATAAATCACTAATCAGGCTGATTTTTGGTTTGTAAGTCCTCCATGGGATTGGACAAACATCCATACGGTTAGATTCCTCTAAGAGTGTGCCACGTGGCTTATATTGTGTCCCTGTACATAGTCCTATCATTTTTTCACCTGTCAATGAAGCCTTCCCCTTCTTTGTTTCCTAATGATCTTTCCAAAATTATTGTGGAATACGCCAGTTTTGCTTTTTAATATAGCTGGTTGGGGTCCTGCCTGACCCCAAGCTTTCTAAGGCTTGAATTTTAAACACTTTTCGACATAAAAAATGTATAAGAACTTGATCTCTTTCTATCAAATTGCATAAGTTTGGTCTCTAATACTAATAAAATGTGGTGTCATTTTAGTCAAACTATGACCAAGTATGTACACATTCGGTAGCCACGATACTGCACCACATTTAATGGTATATACTTTCTCATTCGTGGGGGCAATATTCTTGTCAATCTAAAGTTTCCAAATAGTGGGCCACATCTAGAAAATTTCCTAGAACAAAATTCAACCCCGTTGGGCCACAATAGCCCCCCAACTAATTGTATTCTTTGGGCGGCCTTAAATATAATGGCAAGTGTTTAGAAAGTTAAAAGTTTATTTGTAGTCAAAGAAGTATCTTACGTGGGCTCAGCAATTAAAAAGTTCAGATTAATAGGAACATGCACCATTTGATGAAAACTTCTTAAATATGGTGCTAGGGCGATCTAATTTTTTTTAGGTGTTCTATGAGAAAAAATTTATCCTACAACTTTTTGATCTAACGTCTTGCCACTTATAAAGTGCCACTTGTCATGGGGTTAAGGTGGCCATTAACTATAGTTAACTTTAACAGTGGCAAAAAACAACTACAGTCCGAGGACAAATGCTGGCACTTTATTATAAGTGGAAGGACGCTGGATCAAAAAGTTGCAGGATCAAAAAATTGTTGCTTTTATATATGGTAGTGAGGTGGGAGACCAAACGCATCCATTTGTTTGCCATCTCTGATAAATCATCATTTTATTCATTTTTACCCCATTTTCTTTAGTTGATTATTAGAATTATCTTAAATAAATCTTCAAACTTATATAAAAAATAGGATATTCTCTTTTTCACCAATTGTATATTAGATTTCTCTTAATAATAGTTAATTACTTTATATTAATAATCTTACTTCATTAGAAATCCGAGCCCAAGAGTAAAGCAAGCATAAGTCCAAGCCCAAAAACTTATGTACAAAAGTCTAAATCTGAGCAAAAGGGTGGACTACGTTGACAGGGAAAGAAATTGGGCCAACGCAGTGTGCCAAGTTGGTGGACTAAACATGGACCAAAGTGGTTGAGATTACAACAAAATAAACGGTTCAGATTACAAAAGACATGAGGATGGCTTTCCGAAAATAAAATGATGGTTTTGGTTTTGAAATTTAAGAATGAAATAAATATATTATCAAAAGAAAATTTTCTTTTAAAAAATAGAAGAATATTTTATTGGTTTTTAAAAAGAAGTTTTAAAATAATAAATTAATGATTGATTCCATATTGAAAATAAAAAAATATTTTATTGATTTTCAAAATAAAGTTTCGAAATAATAATTTAGTGAGTGATTCTATTGAGAAAAGAAAATTATATTGTATATAATTATTTCCATCTTTGAAAATATTTTTTCTAATAAAAAAAAGTCTCGATTCACTAAAAATGGAAAGAATGTTACACATTCCAACCTATAAAAGACCTTCAATGGATGATGAAAGGAGTTCTTCTCTTGGTTGCTCTTCAACTAGACATATCTATCGGCTACACACATTTCCTAGCTACAATCTTCTATTGGCATCGGATCTTTTTTCCCTTTTTTTATATATTTTTTTTAGTTTTTTAATAGTATTTAAAAGCACGTGCACACTACAACAAATTTATTATGTGAAAATAATTAGCATGCATGAAAATTCTAGTTTCATTATAACATACTAAATATGTAAATAAAACTAATTTCAAACAAAATAAATGTAAACAAAACCAACATGTAAAAAAATCAAATAAATCAATCTTCTAAATTCAATTATCATCGTGTTCATTCTTATTAGCCAACAGTGATTCATTTTTATAATATTTGAATCAGAATTTAATTCGATTCAGATCTAGATTCCAAACTTGGTCCGATCATTTGTGCGAGCTTGAAATGAAATAGATTTTAATATTTTATATAATTAGCATTAGGAATGATTGAATCCCTTTTTTACCTAATATGGATAATAAATTTTGGGTCCAAGTCCAAGTCCGGTCCGGATGAGAATAAGGTTTAAACCCATAATATTCTAATTTCATCTATAGAGAATGGACTTATTTTCTTTATAGCCCCTGAAATTTTCTTGTTTGTTAATAATAATTAAACAAAATGGATAGTTGAGTTATTAAATTATTTTGAGTTAGAAGATCTATTAGGCAAGTTGCATTTAACTGTTGGTCCCGCTCATTGTGGACGAACATCATATGATTTGAATGTTCTTATAGACAATCATCTCCAATCTCGAATACTCAGACTCAATATATGCCCTTCATCTATTAAGCCAACGTGTGGTAACTCACCTATAATTTCTGGCTAAACTCACAACTATGGTGAAAGAAGTTGGAAGAGAAATCCGTGGCCATATTTCTTCAATTCAGTGGTACCATCTACAAATAAAGTACAATATTTATTTGGAACAGACCTTCTTGAATCGTTGGCTGGGTCGTAGATGTAATGGGCTTAAACGATTCCACGTTAAAGGATTAATTGGACTGACATAAATTTGGGAATAAAACCAAGCAACTCTTTAATGGCGTTGAACAGATGAAAACCCCCTAAAACTACTTCGAAAAAATATACAATGAATTAAAACAATCATTTTCATAGTAGTTGTAATCGGACTATAAACACTATATAAAGTGTTATCCAATCCGTTGAGGATATAATTTTAGCATAAGAAATTAGAATGTTTCCAAGCCTCAACAGTAACAATAGTAGTTTTGTTAGTCTTATCCTCTTTTAGATCAGGGACTTCCTCATTTAGGAATTTCGTTAGATTTAATGTTGTCAAATAGAACAACATTTTCTGTTGCCACCTCTTAAAATCCGAACCATTAGACTGTTCAGGTTTCTCTTGGTTGCTCAATGGAGGATTCATCTTTTCTGTTTCTGTGAAACTAGAATCACACAGATGAAATAAGAATTGTCTTAAGATTGTTATCTGTATGATAATCACAGAAAATAGAAGACAAAGAAAAGAGGATAATATTAACAAAATTAATCAAATGTAAAACTCACTATTATTTGGCAAATCGAGGCTTGTGTTGTACACAATAGCCTTAAGACAAATTCGTCCCCTTCTAAAGGTCTTTGGACATCTATCTCCCAGGATACAACGATCTAAACGTGCGAAAATAGCACTTAATCCACACTTCTGGCGAACAAGAACTGTGTTTGTACTCTCGTAAAAGAAAACTTATAAAATCTAGAGAAATTGTTTAAAGCATAGAAATTTTATATATTTTGAAAGAAGGGACGGAATAGGATTAAATAGAGAAGGTGGTGGTTCAAGACAGTTACATAACCGCTTGATGGTTATACCCATGTTCGATGAATCAAAATAACTGTTTGATAGTTATTCCCATATTCAATGAACAAGAGAATACAATGAATTCGCCCAAGCCAATAAAGAAAGCCCGAAGCTCAATGTCGGCCCATAAATGAAGTAGCAAAACTTTAGTTATTCGCACACCCACGTGAAGCTTAAAAGCTGGGATTTGCATCTCCCTGCGCGTGTGACACGTGCAAGACACACGCTGTCAGCTGGTGCGTATTAAGGAATTTCGAATCCCAAGATCCAAATCCTTTTAAAAAGCCTTTTATTCCTCATGAGCCCCAGTGTGCGCGCGAGCCCAACCACTATTCTTTTTGTACTTACAAGTCTCTATGAAACAACTTCTATATATAAGTTACATTCCAATCTTGTTGTTTTCCAATGTGGCATTAAATTTTTTCACAAACTTTACTCACTTGCAAACATTACAAGTAGGGTAGTTTAGAGCCAATTTTTCATTCACCCATAAAGGGTCTTGGTTAAATAATTTAACCACATTATTCTCCATACTAAAGAGATGAAAAATCAACATGGACCCGCTTGAATAGATAAGTGGGTACCACTTTAATTTATGCCCAAAATGACCATGTTAGTCACTTTTTCAGGTTTTTCAACTTGGATTTTTCCAACAATCCCCCACATGAATGAAAAAGGACGAAAATGAAAAATAAGATTAAACATTAAAATAATAGAGAGTACAGATAGGAATAGTCTTGCATTGGGTAAGGTAGCTTGTAGCTTTGAACCTTCCCTAGTGAAAATCTATTGGATTTACTAGCTAATCAGTGAATGTGATGTCTTGAACTGTTTAGCCATTTGTGTAAATCAAAATAATAAACTTCACATAAGTCTTTTTCAGACATAGTCGGTTCTCACGGTTGTGTTCATTTTGGCCTTGAACATTCCCAGATTCATGAGTGCTTTAAAGAATTCCGCATTTACTAATTCTCATAGAACCAACCCAGTTCTACACCCACATAGGTGATTAACTATGAAAAGTACCATTTGTACTCTACTTGTTTAAAACAAGATATAGAAATCATTAAAAGCAAAGCTTATCTTGATCATTCGCTACAGGCAACACTATTACATCATAGGAATAGGTTGGAGAGATAATCTCCTTAGTATTATTGATAAATCACTCACAACTAGTTTTACCATTGAACCTAGATCTTAGGATCTCCGGTCAACTAGGTTAGGTTTCCATTGAGATGATTTCAAGATATAGGCTTTAAGCCCATTCCCTTCGATGTGCGGTATATTTGATCTTTAGATAACCCTTTAGTAAGTGGATCCGCTAAGTTATCCCTTGACTTCACAAAGTCAATAGAAATAATTCCACTAAAGAACAACTGCTTCACGGTATTGTGTCTACAACGGATATGTCGTGACTTACCGTTATACATATTATTCTGTGCCTTAGCTATAGTTGCTTGATTATCACAATGTATACATAAGGTAGGCATAGGTTTTGGCCATAAAGGAATATCCTCTAAGAATTGTCGAAGTCATTCAGCTTCTTCGCCAGCCTTTCTAGTGCAATAAATTTTGATTCTATCGTTGATCGGGCTATGTATGTTTGTTTTGAGGATTTTCAAGATACGGCTGCACCGCCAAGTGTGAATACATATCCATTTGTAAATTTTGACTCTTCAGAATCCGATATACAGTTAGCATCATTGTATCCTTCTAGTACAGTTGGATATCTTGTATAATGCAACCCGTAGTCTAGGGTGTACCATAAGTACTTCAAAATCCTTACTAATGCTTCCCAGTGATCAGATCCTAGGTTACTGGTATATCTGCTCAGTTTCCTTACCGAGTAAGCAATATCTGGTCTAGTATAGTTCATGATATACATTAAACTGCTTATTATCTGAGAATATTCTAATTGGGATATAGTCTTACCAGTATTTTTCTATTTGTATCAAGATGAGTTTTTGCTGGATTAGTATTATACTTGTTGAATCTTTTAAGCATCTTCTCAATATAATGCGATTGAGATAAAATAAGTCTATTTGATGTCCTAGTAATTTGAATTCCAAGAATAACATCAGCAACTTCTATGTCCTTCATATCAAAATTATTAGTCAACATCTTTTTAGTAGACTTAATTATATTAGTATTAGTTTCTATAATGAGCATATCGTCAACATATAGACAAACTATAACACATGCTCATTAATATTCTTAATGTAGACACATTTATCACATTCATTAATTTTGAATCCATTTTTCATCATGACACTATTAAATTTTTTATGCCATTATTTGGGTACTTATTTCAATCCATAAAGTGATTTTACAAGTCTGCGTACTTTTTTTTCTTGTCATTGAGTCACAAGATGCTAAATTTTTTGAAAATACATTTTCTTACAAAATTGATCATAATTTATATTCTCATAAAAGAACATGTGATGTTGCTTTAAGTAGCAATCAACATAAAAATACATCTGATAATGAACAAAGGAGAAGCAAACGAATAAGGAGAGAAAAATCATTTGGTCCAGATTTTCTAACATACCTATTAGAAAATGAGCCTCAAACCTTTAAAGAAGCCATGTCAACTCCAGAAGCCACATCCTGGAAAGAAGCTATAAACAGCGAAATTGAATCCATAATACAAAATCAAACTTGGGAATTGGTGGATCTTCCACTAGGCAACAAACCAATTGGTTGCAAATGGATCTTCAAAAGGAAGATGAAAGCCGATGGCTCAATTGACAAACATAAAGCCAGACTCGTGGCAAAAAGATATAGGCAAAAGGAATGCTTAAATTACTTTGATACATATTCACCTGTTACTAGAATAACATCCATACGAATGTTGATAGCTACTGCAGTATTGCATAAGCTTGAAATACATCAAATGGATGTTAAAACAACATTTCTAAATGATGAATTAAATGAAGAGATATATATGGAACAACCAGAAGACTTTATTGTCACGATTTATGAACAAGGAACCTGAAAGCACTGTTATTAATAGCATGATCAATGTAAATGCAATAAACTGTTTTGGGTCGTAATTTTGTTTGTTTAGGAGGTGGAACAACCACCTTTGCAAGGCACCCCCCATACCTTTAAGAATTTATAAGAAATCACTTTATTTTTCCAAAATTTATACGGGGTCTTGTCTATCTTTTTGTAGGGAACTTTATTAAGTATATAATTTGCATAAAGCAAGGCTTCCCCCCACAAATTTTGTGATAATCTAGAACTTATAAGCACAATGTTTACTATCCCTTTCAGTGTCCTATTCTTCCGTTCAATAATTCCATTTTGTTGAGGTAAATAAGGAGCAGTAGTTTGATGAATAATACCATGTTGAGCACAAAATTCATCAAATGGTAATGACTCATATTCACTACCTCGGTCCATCCTGAGATTCTTAATCTTTTTGTTTAATTGATTCTCAACCTCATTTTTATAAATGAGAAACATGTTCGTTGTCTCATCCTTGCTATATAATAAATATATATAACAGTATCTAGTACAATCATCAATGAACATGATGAAATACTTTTTACCTCATCGGGTTTGAACAAATTTCAAATCACAATGCTCGCTATAAATCAATTCTAGCGGTTCAATGCTTTTATATATGGAGCGAAATGGTTGTTTTACAAATTTAGAATCCACACATATTTCAAACTTATGATATTTATCAATTTCGAATTTAGGAAGCAATCCTAGATTCATTAATCTTTTTAAAGATCTATAATTGACATGTCCTAATCTAGAATGCCAAACATGAAATAACTCAAGCATATAAGCATAAGAAGAAATAACTTTATTATTATGAGATACAATTACATTGAGTTTGAATAGTCCATCACATTGATACCATTTTTTCACAAACATATCCCTCTTTGTAAGGATAAACTTATCCGACTCAAACACTAATTTGAATCATTTCTTACTTAATAAAGATCAAGATACAAGGTTCTTACGGATATTAGGTACATGAATACATCGTTCAATGTTAGAACCTTTTCAGACGTGAATTTTAGTAGGACTTTGCATTTTCCTTCAACTTTTGAAATTGAAGAGTTGCCTATAAACAACTGTTCATCATGTTCCACCTTTATGTATTCGATGAATAGTACTTTGTCGAAACATATGTGTCTTATAGAATCTGTGTCCCCCCACCGTCCCTTGTTATTTTTAGCCAAGTTAACTTCAGAGATAACTACTGACAAATTAAGATGAGACATTATGGCTGAAAGATTTTCAACTTATCATATTTGCTTGAGCCGATTTGTCCTTTGTAGGGTATTGACTCTTACACTTGCAGCAATCATTGGCTAGATGTTCGGGTTTGTTGCACACATAGCAATTATCCTTAAACCTTTTAAACTCTTGCCTTTAGGACCTTGATTCGGATTCTATCTTTTCTTGTTAAAAGATTTTGACGTGATCTTTGAAGAGCTTTTCTCCACCATATTGGCCTTTGCATCCATATTATTTATTTTAGAGTTCTTCTCATTACCCATGTTGTCATCTTCAATCCTCAAACGTACAATCAAGTTCTCTAACTTTATCTCTTTACGTTTGTGCTTCAAATAAGTTTTGAAATCCTTCTAGGATGGTGGTAATTTTTCAATTATCGAAGCCACTTGGAATGATTCGCTAATACTCATGCCTTCTGTATGAATTTAATGTAAAATAATTTGAAGATCTTGGACTTGATTAATTACTGCTTTGGAATCTGTCATTTTAAAATCTAGAAATCTGTCAACAATAAATTTCTTTAATCCGACATCTTCTATTTTATATTTTTTATCCAGAGATTCCCATAATTTCTTAGTAGTTGTAATCGGACTATAAACATTATATAAAGTGTTATCCAATCCGTTGAGGATATAATTTCAGCACAGGAAATCAAAATGTTTTCAAGCCTCAACAGCAGCAATAGTAGTTTTGTCAGTCTCGTCCTCTTTTAGATCAGGGGCTTCTTCATTTATAATTTTATTAGATTTAATATTGTCAAATAGAACAACATTTTCTGTTGCCACCTCTTAAAATCCGAACCATTAAACTGTTCAGGTTTCTCTTGGTTGCTCAATGGAGGATTCATCTTTTCTGTTTCTGTGAAACTAGAATCACACAGATGAAATAAGAATTGTCTTAAGATTGTTATATGTATGATAATCACAGAAAAGAGAATAATATTAACAAAATTAATCAAATGTAAAACTTACTATAATTTGGCAGATCGATGCTTGTGTTGTACACAATAGCCTTAAGACAAATTCATCCCCTTATTGCGGTGTTAAAGGTCTTTGGACATATGTCTCCTAGGATACAACGATCTACAAATGCGAAAATAGCACTTAATCCACATGTCGACTGGCGAACATGAACTGTGTTTGTACTCTCATAGAAGAAAACTTATAAGATCCAGAGAAATTGTTTAAAGCATAGAAATTATGTGTTTTGAAAGAGGGGACGGAATAGGATTAAATAGAGAATGTGGTGGTTCGACACGGTTACATAACCGCTTGACAGTTATTCTCATATTCAATGAACCAGAGAATACAATGAATTCGCCCAAAGCAAGAAGGAAAGCCCAAAGCCCAATGTCGGCCCATAAATGAAGTATCAAAACTTTAGTTATTCGCACACCCAAGTGAAGCTTAAAAGTCAGGATTTGCACCCCCTGCGCGCGTGACACGTGCAAGACGCACGCCACCAAGATCCAAATCCTTTTAAAAAGCCTTTTATTCCTCATGGGCCCTCGTGTGCGCGCGAGCCCAACTACTATTCTTTTTGTGTTTACAAGTCTCTATGGAACAACTTCTATATATAAGTTGCATTCCAATCTTGTTGTTTTCCAATGTGGGACTAGAGTTTTTTCACAAACTTTACTCACTAGCAAACATTACAAGTAGGGTAGTTTAGAGCCAATTTTTCATTCACCCATAAAGTGTCTTGGTTAAATAATTTAACCCCATTATTCTATATACCAAGGAGATGAAAAATCAACATAGACCCGCTTCAAAAGATAAGTGGGTCCCACTTTAATTTATCCCCAAAATGACTCCGTTTGTCACTTTTTCATATTTTTCAACCCGGATTTTTCCAACATGGGGAACTTTCTACTCTATAAACTCTACATTTTTATTTCCCTTTCCAATGTGGGATTAATCTTTACTCACTCTTGTTTCTAAGAGAAAATGAACAAAGCACATAAAATAAAAACATTATTTTAAAAATATCTCCAACAATGCTAAAGTGAGCAAATGCGTGGGCCTCTTTGGGCTTGCCATACATCTCCACTGCCCCATGTAAAGAAAACCCCCTTTCCTCCTAATTAATATATTATTATCCAAAAATACTTTTAGACTCTTGTCTAGAGCTACACCCATTTCTTACATTCGGAGGTGGGGCTCACATGGAGATCAAGTTGGACAATCCGTCCATACATTTTGTCCATGCCATGATGATCACCTTCACAAAAAATGAGTCCAATTCAACATTCCTAACTTCATGAAAAACTAACTTAAATTTGAAAGATTCAGACCATCTAATTGAACTGTTACTTTAGGCCAATTTTTTGTAGGGTTAGGATCGAGGGACAAAAATTTCTACATAACTTTCCACCCGAACCACTAAGTCGTAAATTAATTCAAAATCCGACGGCCATAGTATTGTCCAACTGGCGAACACGAGCCGCTCAACATCAAGCCGATGAAGGTCGGTGAAAACCAACGAAAGACAACCCATCATTTAAAAAAAACATTAGAGTCTGACATCCACTAAATAGGGCAATGCTTCTCACTTCTCACATCTTGTCTTCTTTTTATGTGCTACAGTTTTGGGGGTTTTCTTTGATGTCTATGATGCAACTGGAAATCCAGTTGATGCGAAGACCATCGATTCCATTCGGTAAGCAATTGGGCAAATAATACTCTAGGTGAAAGATAACTCTGAGTTCTACAAGTCCCCACCCCAAGAATAACCGACCAGGTTTCTCTTTAATGATCTCTTCAAGTCTAGATCTTTATATAATTTCAGTTTGGTTAGACCCTACTCTTGAAGAGAATGAAATCTAGGAGAACTCAAACCTACAATTGATTTCTCAGTCGACCATGTGCACACGTGCCTATTGTGTAAATTCCATCACAAGTCACCAGTGTTAGTGAAGTTGTAACTGAAAGTAAAAACACACATAGTTAAGTCTAGCAGAGGTAAAAGGAAAGTAGAGGTAAAAAGGGGAGCACACATGTAAATTCACACATTTGCCATGTTCTACTATATGTTACTGAGGGATCCAACCCCCTTTGGACCAAGAAAGCGAAGCCCACTGAAAATTGTTAAGGAAATCTCCAATTGTAACCTTAAAAAGCATGTTGATGACTATCGAGGCTGGCCAAATCATGTAAATATGAATGTAAAACGATTCCTATAGTAAAAGACTGTAATTCTTGCATATAAACAAATTACCATCATTTCATTTCATTTAATTTGCTGGAATCATCTCAATCTTGCCTATTTTGAGCTTTAATCTGTTTTAGGTCTATGAAAAATAAGCTTATGTGGTGTTGGTGGCAAGATTTGTATTTGACTGACTTGGTCATGGTATTTTTCCACAATTAACGTTCGAGAACAATCGGCTGCGAAAGGCCAACAGCTTGCTTACCTACCTTAAAAAGGGTTTATCCAACAAGACATCCTTCTATTTTTCTCAACACCTAGTTCAAAAATGTTAATTGTTTAATCCTTTAATTTGTTAGGTGATCTAAACAACCCCTTGTTCTAGGGTCGGGGATGGTTTTGTTTTTCTTTTTGAAACCTAGAAATTTCCATCCCCAAAATTGGAGATGGAAATTTGAAATCTAATATACTTCTTCCAGGTCTCATCTTATATGGGTTTTTTGTTTGGTCTAACCTTTCACTCTCTTTGGATTGGTCCAAATAGCGAAGATCTCTCAAGATATGGAAGACAAGTCCATGAAAGAATTTTTTTTTCTTTTAACGAAGGAAAGATTGTTGTTGAAGAGTTGCAGTGCAGAAGGAACCACCAAAAGAATTGCAACGCATATAAGAAAGAGCAGACGTGAGAGGAGAGTAGTTGTGCAACAATATGACACGAGTGTGCCCTATTTAATGCATTTCAAACTCTCTTACGCATTTTTCAAATGAATCAGCTTAATGTTGAGCGGCTCGTGCCCTAAAGAAAAGTGGTCATTAGTTGGATAGTACTAATGACCGTCCAATTTTGAGCTAATATATCTACGGTTCAGTGGTTCAAGTGAAAGTTATGTAGAAATTTATGTCTCCCAAGCTCAGGCTTTTTTTATATAGTTAGCAATGTCAAAATTGATTGATTGATTTTCGGGGATGACGATCATCGTGGTATGGAAAACACAAGGTATGGTTGGATTGTCCCGCACGATCTCCATGTGAGCCCAACCACCAGGTGTAAGAATTGGGTGTGGCTCTAAATGGACTCATACTTTTATCACTTTTATGCAGTGGCTCTCCAAAACTTTCGATACATAACGTGGACAAGCCATGTAGCCTATGTCTAAGGGTCATCTATCAGACTAGGAGACGCCATGTGCACCTTACACGTGGCATACTCTTAAAGACCATTGGCCATATTGATGTTTGGCCCATCCCTATTTGGACATACATACTAAAATTCATCTTGATTAGTAAATTCTATCCGTTGGATTAGAGTCTTTTTCATGGTTTATGTTTAACTGTGGATTTCTAGTGGTATTTGGGGTACTCATGTTCAAAGGTTAGAAAGCACTAATTAGGCCAATTTTTGGTACCTAGGTCCATCAAGGGATGGTCCAAACATTCATGCTGTCATTAGCCTCTAATAGTACTATGCCATGTGGCTCACACTGTGGGTTCGTCATCAACTTTGACGATGGACACCATCATCAAATTTTTTCCAAGGGCAATTCAAGTGCCACATTGGGATTCAATAAATGCTTTCACAATTGAGTTGAAATGTTAAAATGTCAAATGACGGAAGGCTCCCTTTAAAGTGAAAATTTTAAAAAAAATGAAAGAAGCAATGCTTATAAGTTGAAGGATTTTGTGGGTCATATTAGGAATACAAATTTTTTTTTGACTTCTTTTAATAAGAAATGAGCATTGAATGAGCTACAGGTGACGTATGCCTTTTTGATACTAAAAGACCAAAACACCCATCTTCATCTATTATGCTTAAAAAAAAAAAGCAAAAAGCAAAGTAGGACATTTGGGGGCATTTTGGCAGAATGCAAGAAGGGCCTTCTCTCCTTAATAAGTAGAATAGATGGAAGAGTCCATTTTTGCCCGAATACGGAGCCAGAAAATCCTCATGGATGTCTATTCCCCATGAGATACACCTTGTAAAATGTGTTGACAGGATTTTCAAAAAAAGGGAAAATTTGCAGGGATTTAAAGGGAAAATTACTTGTAGGGCTATAAATTTGCAGTTACAGCCCTATACGTCTGGTGTCTTAACCATCCGATTAAAAGAACATAGCTTTTTAGATTATTGGACAAGAAACCCCAAATACACTATTCCGATCATTTCATTCCAATTTTACCCAAGAACCAATTGTACCTGCATATGTGAAGGTCTCTTTCTTTGTCAACCTTTTGACTAAAAGTATAAATAAATAAAAAAAAACAAAAACCAAAAACCAAAATCCAAAAACCAAAAAAAATAATTGACAAAAAGGACGAGTTAACTTTTTCTAATGGTATGTCCCATCGGACCAACAGAACAAAAAGAACTTCAATGGCGATTTCTAGCTGTAGATTTGATTCCTTGGGTTGCTTTTCAGCCGTGTGATTCGATTATTATTTGGGATACTCAAATCCAATTGATACAAGTCACCAATCAGGCTGACTTTTGGTCTATAGCTTGACCTAGGGATTGACCAAACATCTTTACGGTCATTGGTCTCTAAGACTATGCCATGTAACTCATACAACCGTGAGCAAATATGGTATCAAAATGCAACTCAAGAGGTGTTGTTGGCAGTTTACAAAAAAAGGAAGGTGTTGTTGATACAAATTTAATCTGTGGAACCTTTTTTGTGTGAAGATGTAGAACGCTTAAAAAATGCCACCTGCCACACTCTTTCGAGCCCACGGACCCTTGAATGCTTGGCCCACCACAGAAGGACCTACACACCAAAAGTCAGCCTTATTGGTGATCTCTACCCATTCAATCTGAGTATCTAAAAATTGTTCAAATCTAACAGTTAGAAAATCGCCCATGAAAAAGATCGAATCCAACATTTAAAAATTACTAATCATGATGATTGTTGGTGTGTGGGATTCATGGATAGTGGACAAATGATAATAACTATAAAATTTATTACATTTGACCAGCACTAAAATCTAGATTAGATGGTCACCATTAAAAGTGAAAATAGATAAACAAATATGTACTTTTTGATTTTTGGTACTTTTTTTTCACTTTGTTAATATGGTAAAAATAATACAATTTTTTTTAAATCTAGTACTTTTTTTGTCATTGCTAGTGGACACATATTTTCACTCACAATTTCACACACAAAAGTTGTCAGGGGCCAATATATAAATTAGAAGTTTGGGAATGGGATGATTTTTGGTGTGGATGGTCTCTATGGTGATGAGATCATCCTCACAAAAATTCAAATCGATATTCATAGCATAGTTTACAAGTTGAAGAATTATGGATTGTCTTTTTTTTATCGTTAACTTGAAACCCACATTTGATGGTGATAGAAATTTCAGAATGGGCTGATTTTTTGTAGGGGTGATCTATATCGTAAGGAGATCATCTTCACCAAAAATCAGCCATTGATTTATCTTCCATGTGGGTACACCAAAATTGTGAGTGACAATATGTGTCCACTGAGCCTGACCTAAGGGTAAATATAGGACCAATTAATTTTTTTAAAAACATCTCAAATGTGAATAAATCTTTGATGAAAGACCTTTACATACATCCATATGGCCCCGTGGCTCACTCTTAGAGACCACGGACCGTAAGGATGTTTGGATTAGTATGAGTTCTAGAGGACTCAAATTTCGCATATGCATAGAGGCATCTAACAAAGGGGAACTAGAAACCGTAATAGTGCCTCCTCTTCTTATAAATCCACTCTATTTATCAAAGACTCAATTAATTGCAAAACCACAAAACATTATAAAATCAAAATCTTCAATTAAAAATTTCAAGCTAGATTAACGACAACATCAGAATGATAAACCCACTTCCAAACCTCATTAATGGATGCATTCGATGAAGTTAGGCAAACCAGCCACCACAGTTCTTAAGCTCCTTTGATTTATTTGACTAACCGGTACAACCATCAAAAACTTTTTGGGCATTCAAATCTCCTCTCTAAAGGCTTGTAAATGCATGAAAAACGAGAAATGGGAGCATAGCATCGAAGCATTGCCATTACTGCCTTATTGCAACTCAGTACAATCTTATTAGCAAAGCTATTAGTAACCACTTCAAGATTTTCCTTCAAATCTCTCAAGTCTTAACAACCAAAAAACAATATAGCCTCCTATATTTCACCTTGACTTGGAATAGATTCTACAGAACTCAAAGAAGTACGATATGTTTCTCTACCGCCAAACCAGATTTTACAATAATAGGATTTCTATATACACGAAATAATGAATCTATTGTCACTCTCTTCTTCAAAACTCCCCAAACTGCAAAAATTCACGCTTTACAGTTCTTCCTCCTATTTCGGACAACCAAATCTTCAAAAAATCTAATAAAAAAAATATTTTCTATCATTTATTTCCACTGTAAATCAAGATTAGACAAAATCCAACATAATTTTACAGTTCGTAATAAAAAACAAGAATCTTCAACGATTTTGCTCTATTTTTTGAGAATTCAAAAGCAAGATTGAGACATCAGCGATTTCCGACCTATATTTTGAAATTGCCAATAGTAGCACGAAGATTGATTGAGGAGCGTTTCAACTAGTTCACATGAGTACCAGACGA
The DNA here is from genome assembly GCA_035048495.1 of Euptelea pleiosperma. Lineage (NCBI taxonomy): Eukaryota > Viridiplantae > Streptophyta > Magnoliopsida > Ranunculales > Eupteleaceae > Euptelea > Euptelea pleiosperma. The sequence continues at coordinate 28,387,575 of CM068552.1, forward strand.
GTAACTCAAAAATCTACTATGGAATTATAGTACGAAGCTCTTCTCATCTTGACATGCCAAGCAGAGCCTAAGAGTGTTCCCCATGTCCCACACAGATGTTCAAGAGTGTCCCTCGTCAAAGACATTTATCACCAGAGATTTATTCACTCAAAGATGAGCAAAACTTTGGTCACAACCAAAGCTGATCACAACCCACAATACGAATCACCTGGCACATTATTAGAGGGCGCTGACCATATGGATGTTTGGCTAGTCCCTCGGTGGACCTACAAACCAAAAATCAGCTTGATTAATGATTTCTAATCGTTGGATTGAAGTTATTTTAAACGTAGGAATTGAGCATTATTGAGCGTTATTTAGGTGCAAAGATCCAGAGGTTGTAAATCACTAACCAAGCTGATTTTTGGTCTCCAAGTCCACCAAAGGACTGGCAAAACATCAACACGGTCAGCGCCCCCTAATAGTGTGCCACGTGGTTCGTATTATGGGTTGTGACAGGTTTAAAGATTTGTCATTTATGCACTGGGTATGCACCACGTGGCAAACTCTTTTGGGCTACTAACTCATAATAGTTGCCTTTTTCTAGTAACACGATGAGAGGGAAGAGCTGTCACCTGTTCAAGTACGGATCTAAAATAAAATAAAATAAGATGTAATTAAACCTAAGGGTGGAGAGAAGTACGAGTTAGGAGGGCAAAATAGGAAAACAAAAAAAGACATCTCTGTACAATAGTGGATTTGGGGGTGCCAAGCCAAACTTTCAAGAAGGCACCCCCAATTAGCTTTAATGCATGCTAGCTAGTTGTTCGGGCGTAGTTACAAATTTACGGCCCTTCAGGTAATTTTCCAAATTTAAAAGCATGTTTTTAAGGATTATCTCACGGTGAAATGGCTTTGTGCAAAAGTGGACTCCATGTGGATGGTGTATTGGCCACAACGCCCAGCAAAGATCTCCGAAATGTCACTCCAGAAATCCTTTCCCCACGAGGTAATAATCAACTATAAATTATCAACAGCTAAAAGGATAAAGCCGGCATTTGTTCTCCCTCTACCGAGGATTCAAGAGAGCGGAGGGAGTGAGGGAGGGAAAAGATGATTTCTCACTCTCCAAAACCAACTGCTTTTTCTCATTTCCCCAAACCTTTCTTCCCTTCAAGAGCTCCAGCAGTAAGGCAATCACCTTCTCCATCTTCTTCTGCACTTCACCGGAATGTTTTCAGAACAACCTTAGGGTTTAAGAACAACCCATTACTTCTCGCTAAACCCACGAAGCTCGTTAACAATGGAGCTTCTTGTAGAGCTTCAAGTTCGAGTTCAGACTCTATTGTGGTTGCGAAAGATGGAGAAGAAGAAGATATCGAATCTGTTCGGCTCTTCGAGGTCTGCGAATTGAGTAGCTTTTACAGTTGTTCTATTTTAATTAATTTATTTAAGATGAATTGCATTGCTGTTTGAATTTGTTTTTGGAATACTTTTGTTGGGTTTGATTAGATGCTTAGTGTTGCTTTTAACGTGCTTGTTTTGTTTTTGCCCCCATTTTAGGGCCTGTTTTGATCACTGTTTTTGAGCCAAATTTGGCACAAAATGGTGATCCGAACAGGACATTAGTTTTGTATAATTTCTCTGTTCGTTACGTTCTGCTGCGGATATTGCCAAATTCATGAAATGTAGAAAACCCAATACTTCTCTGTGTATAATAATTATTGTTTTCAACTGGGCTTTCATGTTTGATTTGAAAAGTTTCTTTCTTTTGTATTTTCATAGCCAAGAAAAACTTAATATTTGGAGATGAGCTGTGTTGGGGTTTATATTTTTGGGAAAAAAGTTTTCTGGAGCGACATTCCAAACTTCATCGATGCAGCGTAGGATTTCTATTGGACTGAAACTGGTGAAACAAGGAGATGCTGAGGTGGCAAAACACATGGAGCCCACTGGGCCTGCCACCCGAGCTGCCACATTTAAAGAACCTGCCAATACAGTGAATACTTTTAGACCTTATATTTCTAAAAGTCTCTTATAAAATTGTTCTGTGTATTTCAATAATTTGGTGACATGAATATAAAAAAATAGCCACTTATTGAACCCCATATTATTTCTTGGTTCTATGAATAAAACTAAAATTAATTGGTTTGGCATTCATCTTAATTTTATGGAAAGTTCTGGGTAATTTGGTGTCATGTGTATGTCTGGCGTTTCTCATTTTCTAAAGCCGTACAGTTTGGAGTTTTTGAGAACCATTTGAATCACTACCGGAAGGGAAGGTGGGGCTTGGCCGTACCCCTACCTGAAACTATAAAAATGAAAAATACAAATAATAATATTTACAACCTCTTGGATCCTTGTAAATGTAGGAGACACTTTTCAAGGAAAGTTCCATATCACAAAAATAGACATAAACTCGCAGCTCTGTTAGCTTCTTTCCAGAAATGGAAGACCTGCCAATGCTCAAATTAGTCAAGGAGGTTCATGATAGTGTGAACACTGAAGACATGCTCTAGTTCTCCAAAGACCCTTACCATTGCAGTGGAGGCAATCAACCACGTTAACCAAATTAATCTCAATTACTAATTTTGATATTGTGAAACCTTGTGAGTTGAATGCCTCTTAGGACTGCCCTCATCTCAAGAAGATAAATAGGATCGCTATTACAATGATTGGCATAGGCAACCATCGGGTCACCTGAAAAGGAGCCAATGAGACCCCCACAAGCAGCTCTATCACTGTCTGTCTTGTTTTATGGATAAATTCTGAACTATATGGTGATATATGGTGTAATTATATCCAGTGCATTTTGCTTCCTTTCTTAAACCTTCTTCAATGGGTTTTCAGAAACTCAAGGATGCAGAGAGGGAGCGCATAAATAAATTGGAACAACTAGAGAACAAGGCGAATATGCAGTTAGAGAGGCAGCTTGTAATGGCTTCATGTTGGAGCAGGGCTTTGTTGACTATGCGTGGGAAGTTGAAGGGAACAGAGTGGGATCCTGAGAACTCACACAGGATTGACTACAGTGAATTGTGGAGACTTCTAAACTCGAATAATGTACAGTTTATGGAGTATTCGAATTTTGGTCAGACAATATCTGGTAGGGACTGCATTCTGGTTTTTGGTGGTGGTTTATTTATTTATAGGTTTTTTTTCTTGTGCTTGGCGGCATGAAAATGCGTTGTTTACATTTCCTGAATTCTGAAATGCACTACTGCTGGAACGTCTATGGTATGCTGTTGACAGAGTTATTGGATTTGTTTGGTAGTACTTACATACTCATTCGTTAGAAACCAAAAATGACCAAAAGGTTGAATAGGGAGGGGAGGAAACAGTTGCATGTAATCAGTGTTATGGCTTGAAATATTCTCACGTGCTTCATTTGAAATATTTTGCTTGTAAAGGCTGGCTCAGCCTGTAGAATGTATGATAAAGAATAATCTTTAGCACTGTGGAAGACAAGGCAGACCATACTTGGGCCCATTAGAAAAGCCCGTTAGTTCAATTTTGTCAAAATTCACTGCTTCTTCGATTCATTTTATGTTAATGATTCCTATGGAGAAAATAACTTGAAGACAACTTAGGAGAACGCATCAATTAGAACAGTTAGACCTTATAGCACACGAAAGATATTAAAAGTCATCCGACACCTAGCTACATGGTGTTCCATTGATTCCCCTTTTAATTGTCAGTGTAAATCTGAATATGCCTTATCCACAGGGAACTAATCTCATAACGAAGAGTATACGAATGCTGACAATTATTTTACCCATAGGCTATAGCCCAAGTGAAATGCATACTTGGTTTTTTGCTTATGATCTTTTGGCATCTTCAGAGCTAATCAATAGAGTCCTTTATGGCATAGTGAATTCTGGAGCCTCTTAACAGTAACGACGTGGAAGAAGTGAGTAATGATGCCTTTGTTGTCCATGTGGCTGTAAGACTTTGGATTTTGAAGCTATCTTGTTGGGAGATCATTGGCAGAAGGTATTTCTAGAACCAAATATGAGAACTTTGCTCTTCCTACAAAGGGAAGCTGAACATTGATCTTGGACTTTGTTCATGTGGCTGTATTCTAGTTAAAGCATAAATTACGATGATTGTTGTAAATGGTTGTATAACTGATAAATCATTGTCCAGTTGCTTTCATGTTCATTTTGCAGACTTTCGCTGAAGATTGCTTATCTTGTGGATCTTGTCTGTCTGCAGTGATTCTACCATACTATAAAGATGGAAAAATGGAAGATACAGAAGGAAATTCAAAGCGGGAAATTGTTTTTCGGCGCCATGTCGTTGATCGGATGCCAATTGATTGTTGGAATGATGTTTGGCAGAAGTTGCACCAACAACTAGTAAATGTTGATGTTCTTAATGTGGACACTGTACCCGCAGAAGTCTACTCCACAGTTGCAACTGCTGTTATATGGTCTATGCGTCTTGCCCTTTCTATTGCTTTATACCTCTGGATTGACAGTTACATGAGACCAATTTATGCAAAGTTAATACCTTGCGACTTGGGGACTCCCACAAAAAAAGCTGGGCAGCCCCTTAGGCGCCGTTCACTTCGATCTTTAGGTGCACTTGGATCTTTAGGCAAGAGTCGGTAAGTGTAGAGCAATTTCCTGATAACTAGGCTGTTGGATTATGTTTTCCATTTTATGTCCTATCAAAGATTGTTGATTGCGATGCGTTTTCTCTCTGTTGGTTCACTATTATGAATACCTTGAAGAAATAAAGAATGCTCAAGGCTGGATATAAGGAACCGATAGTGGGTTTGCTCAGGCCATCATAAGTGCATCACTCTATTATAGATGTGCAATTGTCTTCTTGGTCCAAGCAGTGCTTGGATGACCTCTTAAAAAGTAGTCAGATTGAACCCTTGTTTCCCAATACTCAATTACCAGGCACTTATGAGGAAACTAGGTTGGCAAAGAATCATTGAAACTGTCGATTGGCTGGTTTGCTCGATGGCTTTCAGGCATCACCAACTCTAGGCTGAATTCCACAGGATGGTAGGCCAGGCCTGGTCTTATTTGTAGGACCACAAAATAAATGGCTAGCGTTGATCTTGGTTTGCCAGACCCATTGGGCCCTGGGCTAGCATGACTATTAATTTATTCTATGGGTTGAGCCCAAAAAATGGCTCACAGGCTTGTTTGGCCTGTAATAATAAAATTGTCAAAATAAGTTATAATGATTAATATTACTTTTGGTTTTGGAGATGATTTTTGTCATCCTTTTCCTAAGTATTGGCGTTCTGTTGCTAATTTCTCTCATCCTTCATATGTTATGGTCTGAAATTTTGGACGCTGAGGAATCACTAGCTTTCTTCAAAAGATAAGAGAAGGGCTTCCATCACCATGAGTCCATGGCAAATAGTCAAGGAGACAGGTCTTAAACCTTTATTGCTTTCGGAAGGCCTTGAGTGCCTTTTACAAGGATTGAAAACTTCAGAGTAGTAATACATGACATGATCCTACCTGTCATGACAGTTGGGATCCCATTTTGTTTAAATATGAAAAATGAAGTCCCAATGGACAGAATCATAAGCCTTTCTTAAGTCAATTTCGATTGAAGCTTAATGTAGCCCCTTGGTTCTATGATAATTTCTTCCTTAGCTCTATGCAAATTATCTGATCTTTCAGTCGACCACCCTAGCTCCGAGAGACAATCTTGTGGGATAGGTGTATGTGGTATGCGTGACACTTTTTAGTGAATTTTTCCATCTATTTGAATACCTATCTCATCAGTTATAGTTCCTAATAAATTTGCATTTAGTTGGTTTTCCTTATATCAAATGAAAATAATGAGATATAATTATTTACTCTAAATTTCATGTATTATCAAATGAACCTTTTGGAAGTTTGCGGTTTGCAGTTTGCACTTTGAATGTATCTGTAGCATACTTCATTTTTCCCATCTGGAGATAGTTTTTAGTTCTTGTATTCATTTTATTTCTTCTTCTATGCGTATAACTGGGGTATTCATTCAATGACAGTGAAATGTTTGTGTGGTGCGAGTTGTTGCTAGTGATCATAATGACATTAGATGATAGTTTCTTGAACACAGTGGAGGAAATGATTGCTGTAGTGTACGGAACTTTACTTGTAGTTCAAATCTCTATTATTTACTGTCACCAGGGCGAAATTCATATCAGCAGAAGAAACTACTGGTGTCACTTTCAATGATTTTGCTGGCCAAGAATATATAAAGAGGGAACTACAAGAAATTGTCCGAATACTAAAAAATGAGGAAGAATTTCAAGACAAAGGCATTTATTGCCCAAAGGGCGTGCTTCTTCATGGGCCTCCTGGTACTGGTAAAACATTGCTGGCTAAAGCCATAGCTGGTGAAGCAGGGCTTCCTTTTTTTGCAGCAAGTGGCACTGATTTTGTGGAGGTGAGAACTTACTTTCTTATGAAAGCTCACTATATTATGCCTTAACTTGGTTTTGTCACTGAAGAGATCTTTTTTTTGATAAGGCATTGTGGAGTTTTTATTCGTATTGTGTCCTTGCAAGGAAATAAATTTCGGTTTCGAGGTTTATTTTGACCAGCCTGGAAATGGAAATTTTTCCACTATTTTGACCAATGTAGAAATAATACATTTTTTGTGTGAAAATGATGGAAATAATGTGAAAATTGTCGTGAAAGCGTAGGAATTGTAAAATGAGCATAAAAACACACTCATAAGCTATCAAACCATAGTATACAACCATATGTAGTGTGGAAATAAATGACCAAAGCGGCATGTAATATGCTGAGGTAGATATCTTATAGTCAATACAACTAAAAACAACAATGGCAAATGGAAACGATTATAATTATCAAATAATCTTAAATTAAGTTCATTACATCCAAATATGTCTTTAATAGACAAGTACAAAAAGTAGAAATGTCACAACAACATAAACCTTCGACTACCATCATCCCTGTTGTGGTTAGGACCCTGATAGTACTAGTGTCCCTATGTAATTACAATATTGGGCCCATGACATCATGTTTTGGTAAATATTCTGAAATTGTTTGAGATAGTGGTGGTATTGTTGAGATGCATGCCTGTTAACACTCTTGTCACTGGATAATCTGGATGCTTGGCATGTTGCACTCTATCAATGGTACCTCCCAATGTGCACCATATATACCATGAGGTCCATGGTTAAGTTTGACTCCAAAGCTGTACCCAATGGGTTTACAATAATTGGGAGCTCCATATCTCGATGCCTATGACTACTCTCTGAATATCCATATAGGCTGTGTAGGGTGAAATCGAGAGGAATGTCTAGATCGTTACATCTAGCTGAGACTTAGAGTGTTATCTTCTATAGATGTTCTTTAAATTGCCTACCTTGCTAGGACATAAGAAATCTTTCAGATTTTTTTTCCTCCTTTTTTCTTGTGTGTTTGTGTGCTTGTGTGTGGGTGCATGCAGATGTGTATGTACATTAGTCTCTGTTCCTATCCTTCTGTGTTCCATGTGTCTTCTTTTTTGGTTTCGTAATTACATACTTGGCTATAAATATCAATGGCACTGATTGATACGTATCCTCTAGGTATACAGTAACCATGTCTACATGCATTTCTACGCTTTAAATCCATGAATGTTTCAAATTTAGATCTATAGGTACAGTTTGTATCATGTTTTTTTATTCACTGAAACTCTCGGATTTTTGGAATGGAATTCGGTTTCGAGCTTCACTGGAATAAAAACTTAAAGAATCCCAAATTTTGACTCATTCTTCAAAACCAATAGAGAGAGAAATAACTAAATACTTCCCTTCCATTAGAAAAGGCTATAGATAAGGATTTTCTTGTCTTTGGCAGATTATAAAGTGAAAAAGAGATAACTTATTGTTTTCATTAAAAGAGATCATTAATTAAAATATGCTTGCAATTTGTAATTTTTTCAAAAATTTCACACAAATTTCAAATTTTCTCTGAAATTTCAGTTTAGACCTAGGCCGAAACCTGGTCGAAATCAAAATTTAAATCCTTGGTTTCTATCACTTTGTTGTTCTCTCCATTTGGAAACATATATGAGTTTAGTTCCAAGAAAGACTTGCCTTCTTAACATAAAAAATATTTTTGCAGATGTTTGTAGGTGTCGCAGCAGCTCGTGTCAAGGATCTTTTTGGTAGTGCGAGATCCTTTGCACCATCCATTATTTTTATTGATGAGATAGATGCAATTGGTAGCAAACGCGGTGGACCTGATCTGGGAGGGGTAAGAATCTGCGGTGTCTATTTTTCTTCTTTATTGTTATAGAAATAATATTATCATTTAGTGCATGTCATTTCTAATCTTTGAATGCTTAATAAGGGAAGAATTCAACAATTTTCACAGTATTTACCATGGAGTTTTCCTTACATTTTTGGGTCCCTTTGTTCCACAACTTAAAGCTTGTTTGGCTATCCTAAAGTTTTTAATATTTCAAATCATTGAGTTTATCTGTTATTTAAATGTTATTTTATGAACCATTTGGTAAAATCCTTTAGGAAATTATCCCATGCCGATAAGTTTGGAGATCTGAGAGGCCTATATGTGGAAATGCTTCGAATAAGAGGTGTCTCACTATATTTGTAAAGAGAAGTTACAGTATATTATTTTTAGGAGTGTTTTACTAAGAGAGTTTTGTAATGCAATAAAAGTGTCACCTTAAACCAACTATATACCTGAAAGTGTTATCTATCTTCTGAGAAGCAAGCTTTGGTGCAGAGATTGCAAATTACTTTGTTAACCTTGTGCAGAGAACAATTCTTGATCTTTTTCCTTTTTCCTCTTGAGGCCCTTTCCATGTAAAATTGGTCCTTGATAGTAGGGGTATCAACAAGCCGAACTGAGCCAAGCTTTACCCTGCTTGGCTTGGGCTCATGATCCTGGGCTTGACCTCAGCCCCAGTTTACTCTTGTGTTGAGCCTAGGGTGCTGAGGTCTGGCTCGGCTCATTAGGAAAATTGCAAGTCTGGGTTCAGGTCAACTCAGGCTCAGGAAAGATACACAGAGACCCTAAACTTATTAATGATTGAAGAGAATTGGATGGTAAAAAACCATAGAGGAACGGCAAACCATTCAATAGAAAGCCTCCTTAACCGAAGCTCTTGTTCTGAAAACTAGGGAGAAAAAACCAGATCTTGAGCGGTCACTGAGCTTTGAGAACCCTTTCATCACCATTAATTGTGGCCATTGAGCTTTGAAGCTTTTCTTTGCCATTAACAGAGGCCATGGAGTTTTGGGAGGCAGAGGGAGATATCCTGCGAGTAAGTTTAGGTTTTGGTCAAGATGTTGTCGATGGAGGGTTTTATGGATAAAGTTTAATAAGAGAAGGGTGTGTAATAGAGATATTTTACAAAAGTAATTACAAATGATAGGCAGAACGAGATGTTCTTGGGAATGATTTTAGGGTTTGGCCAAGCGATTGCCGATGGAGGGTTTTAGGGATGAAGTTTAATAAGAGAAGGGTGTGTAATAGATATAATTTCCACTATATAATAATATTAACGATAATGGTTCATAATGTGTGTAGCTCGCCATAACTTGGCTCAGGCACCTTTAACTAAATGAGCCTGGTTTGAGGCTCAGGCTTGGCTCATGGAGAAGCAAGCCTACATGGAAGCTGAGCCAGCTTGGCTTGTTGAATCCGCTATCAACAAGCTATCAAATCCGCTATCAAACTTGTTGTCCAACTTTAATTAGAATAAGTACAATGTAACTATATGATGCTCCAGCATATAATTCCCAACTGTAAACTTGACCATTTTACTTTCTGTTACTATATCCACTCTCTCTCCTTCACGCTTCTGGTAATTATGGCATTGTGTGTATACTGATAATAGGGTGGCGCAGAAAGGGAACAAGGCCTGCTTCAGATACTAACCGAGATGGATGGATTTAAAGTTTCAACATCACAGGTATGATTTAAATACTTTTTCCTTAGATTTGACTGAGGAGACTGTAGAGAGTTTACTGCTAAACTTGGTTTTGTTTTGTCAGGTGTTAGTTATAGGTGCAACAAATAGACTGGATATACTTGATCCTGCACTTTTGAGAAAAGGCCGTTTTGACAAGATTATAAGGGTCGGTTTGCCATCTAAAGATGGAAGATTGGCAATATTACGGGTATGTTGTTCCTAGGTGTTGACATTTTTTTTTTTTGCTTTTAGCTTTGTGAGGTCTGTAGTGTATTTTTGTCGTTGGAGATCTTCATTGGTAGTCCAATACATATAACAGGTGCATGCTAGAAATAAGTTTTTCCAGTCAGAAGAGGAAAAGGAGACTCTTCTCCAGGAAATTGCAGAGCTCACGATAGATTTCACTGGAGCAGAGCTGCAAAATATACTGTAACTACCACCTAATCCTTAATTATTTCTATCTCCGCCCCAGGAAAGAATTTTGACATATTCTGATCTGGATGTTAGGAATGAAGCTGGAATTTTGACTGCCAGAAAGGATTTAGATTACATTGGACGAGAGGAACTTTTAGAGGCCTTGAAGAGGGTAAATTCTCTCTGTCACTCCATTTGTGCATATAAACAATGCTTAACTGTATTCATTTTTGTTTATTGTGCTCATGCCTTTTCCTTTGTTTCCGGTGTTTGCTTTTTCAGCAAAAGGGGACATTTGAAACAGGTCAAGAAGACAGTACTGAAATACCAGAGGAATTAAAGCTGAGAATGGCATACCGGGAGGCAGCTGTAGCTGTTCTTGCATGCTACTATCCTAATCCTCACCGTCCTTTCATAGAGGTCAATAGGGCATTAAAATATTTATTTGAATTGATAATTTTTTCTATGGAAGGGAAGTTGCTATGCTTTCTCTTGCTGTGATGGTTTTTAAGTATTTTTTTCCAGATCACAGACTTATATTTGTTAATCCCAGTGATTGTATCTCTTGCAGACGGATATTCGTTCTATCCGCAGCCAACCAAATATGCGGTATGCTGAAACTTCAGGAAAAGTCTTTTCAAAGAAGTCAGACTATGTGAACTCCATAGTGCGTGCATGTGCACGTAAGTTATGAATTTCTTGCTTTTGGGTTACGATTTCATATTATTTTTATCTTGTTAGGCATTCTTTTCTTGGTAATTATCTCTTTATTTTTTTTTGTTGGCTGGGTTAGGCTCCCCTACCTGTATATTAATTTACATAGAAGGATTACAATCAGTAAATGTTTACGACTTAGCATCACCTGCAACAAACATTTTGAGATCTCTAGGAAAAAATCTGGAAACAAATAGTTTTATTTACAAAAACACTTGAAGACCATGAATTCAACAGCCTTGTTTGATTCTCTCCATACATGCTGCATAGAAATTGAAGGATTGCCCAAATTTCTCTAACCAGGTGTTTAAACTTCCTTATTTATCATGTCCAAGGCATAAGGAGAATTAGTTTTATTTACAAAATACACTTGGAAGGCCACGAATTATTCAGCCTTGTTTTATTCTCTCCATACATGCTCTTAGAAATTGAAGGACTGCCTAAATTTCTCTAACCAGGTAAACCTTTCCAAGGAGTTTGAACTTCATTCTTTTGAAATTTCACCGGTCTGTTCTCTTTAATCAAATACATGCTTTTGTTATTTGATAAAAAATTATTACAACCGAGTCAAATCGAATATATCTTCGTGGTATATTTTCTTTTTGTCGTTTGATCTAATCAAGATAGATTGCGGAATACAAACAAACAATCACACAAGACAAGAGATTTTTACGTGGAAACCTTAGCCAAAGAAAAATCATGGGACCACGTCCAGACGGAAAGTATCACTAACTGAAAAGTTAAACGAAACAAAGGTTACCTATGCAGCACCGTTGCAAATACAGCTTCCAACGTTAGCCAAGGCCTACTGCCGATGCGTCCACGTCCTCTGAATCAACGCTACGAATCCACGCGTGCCCTTCCAGTCAAGAAGCCTTGTCCTCTTGTTCAGTTTGGTACACTTCAAACCTACCGTCGATCGGCTCCTCCGATTTTAATTTTCAACACTCCCGTCTTTGCAGAATGTGAATGATTCAGTACACCCTGAACCCTAGGTTGCTCAAATGGTGTTGAGTCACACTGGTACACTCAGGCTACTAGGTCGAATATAGAAGTGGAAGACCTAAGCTGAGGAAAGGATCAAACACTTGACTTTGATCAAGAAGAGAACAAGCTCACAAGATGTGAATGGAAAATAAGCTTCTTGCTCTTCGAATGAACACTCTAATAAATAAAACATTTTCTTCTCTCTATTGAAGATTGAGTCACTCTGTGTCTCTGTGTGTGTTTAGAGAAGGCATAGAAGGGTTGTATTTATAGAATTTCATGACCATGAGTCGTGCAGAACGTGGGGTAATGGAACTAAGAATTTCGGATCTGATAAGGACCGATTCTGTGCATGGTCCAATCGATTGTACACTGGGTCCAATCGATTGGGTATAAGTATCCAATCAACTGGGCTCAATAAGATTTCTGTTCCGAAAGCTTCAATCAATTACAAGAGTCTCTAATCGATTTGACTCAAATAAGTTTCTGTCCCGAAGACTCCAATCGATTTCACAGAGTCTCCAATTGATTTGGACTCAAATAAGTTTCTGTCCCGAAGACTCTAATCGATTTCTCAGAGTCTTCAATCGATTGGGCTGAAATGAGTTTCTGCCTCGTAGCTTCTAATCGATTACACAGTCCTCCAATCGATTGGGCCATGTCCAATCGATTGGGGATAAGTGTCCAATCGATTGGACTATCCCAATAGTCAATTTCTTGACTCAGACTCGAGTCAGTCCAATGATTAGGTTTGACCATTATAGTTTATTCATTTTAACCAATTCCTATGGCCACTAAGTCACTTACCTTCCTAATCGAGCGTACACGATCTTTAACTGACAAATCGGCAGTTACTCAGATGACTCCTGTTGTCAACTGTCTGATTTATGCTGTCTCTGTCTTCTAGTCTTCACATAGTCGGCGAAATATGCGTACCACGACATCTCCACACTACACTAGTGCTCGTAGGAACTGTTACAAGAATGTTTTTATGTCAAACGGAATCTTTGCCAAATCGAATGTGAAAATATTCCTTACATCTTTATCACATCCAAGCAGAATTAGACTGAATCCAAATTTTGCTCACATTGTGCCGAAGAGCTACATTTTTTTTGTTGCTGAAGAGCTACATGAAGTCCTCTAAGAATGCTAAATATTTCAATCAGCCCAATACCCTCCATGTTGCATTGTTCTCCATAAGCTAACAAAGGTGTACCATTTTTATTTCTAAATAACGATCCCCCATATGGAGGTACTGTTTGTATTTAATGACTCAAAGTCTAATCTTTTAATGAAGAGACAACCCATTTTTATTCTAATTTTCCCTTTTTTGTTGATTGCTCTTTACTTTTGATACAAAACAATGCTTGTGTTAAATTTAATTTGCTTGATTCATAAGTTCATAATTGTAATTTATTTGGCATCCCTGCAAATACATATCTACTCTCTGGTGTTCCCTCAACTGTTTGAATACAAGTTGATTGTTGTTGTACTTTTCTATATTGATGTCCAATATACCATTTAATTGTGTAATCATGCTAATTTGACCAGCAGTTTAAAACGATAAGGGGTTGTTTTTCCTTCGTCTCAATGCAAATTATTATTGTTCCTTTTGGTAAACAGTGCAACTTCATTAAAAGGTAGTAAAAATAACTGACAATCTTAGGAATACTTAGTTCTTCTGTAATATAAATCGCTTAGTTAGGAGTTCGCTGAAGACTGAAGTGTTAAAGATCAAGTGGACTTTTCAACAAATCAAAAAAGAATTAAAGTTGAAGAAAACCAACGCAAGTGTTCAAGTTCAACTGAAGACAAAGTCAAGCTCAAGCATGAAGATATGAATGATCAAAGTACTTTCTCACTCAACGAACGTTCAACTATCAAGAATCTCGTGTTGCAGTTATTTGCGTACATCTAAGGGTACACCGTGCGTTGCCAGCGGATAAATTTAACTTTAGATGTCTCCTGGTTCTTTTGGTATTGTTTGGAAGCTATCCTAATGACATAGGATAGTTATTATAATTGTTTGAGTATTTTTCGGAGAAGGTCTGCGAGGACCGGCTGACCGACCACTTTGAGCGGCCGACTGGAGGCTACTGACTCTGATCGGTCGACTAGTCAAAAGGTGCGGTCGACTGGACCCCTCGGTACCATATATTATGGTTTTGACTTGAGTGGTCGACCGGACAAATTGTGCGGTCGACCGAACAGGTCCGGTCGACCGGACTTTCAGCACGGATAATTTTCAGTTCTGACCTGATGGGTCGACTGGCCAAAATGAGTGGCTGACCGAAGTGCGGTCGACCGGTCAAAATGTACGGTCGACCCTGCCTATTCCTGATCTCACTTTGACTCAATCTCTTGTGCGATTTTTGGAGCACTCAAGTCATTCGAACGGCTCTTTTAGGTCCGTTTCTCTTGAGAGGGAATAAACTTATATAATAGAGTCCCTGCCCTCCATTAGAGAGAACCAATCAAGATATCTCTTGACTCCCATTCTTTGATTAACATCTCTTGAGTCTAGAGATTTGGAATTTGAGAGAGCTTCACCTGTGTAAATCTGTACATCATTTGTGAAGGCTCTAGATATTTTGAGAGAGTTTCACATGAGCAAATCTGGTTCATCTTTTGTGAATGTTGCCTTAATTGTTTGAAAAGACTACGAAGTATATTGTTTCCTATAATCATCTTCCTCTAAGAAGATGATCATCATTGGCAGAGTGTCTCTGTGGCGAATTCTTCTACGAGGATTCACCATTCTATCGAATTCATCAAAATGTAAGTATTTCCTAGAATAAACCTTTTAGAGTGAATTCAATATATCAAATCTGAATTGTTTGTGATAGATGGATGAGTGAGTACTCATCAAATTGAGTTGATAAAGGTGGAATCCTTGGGAAATCTGTTTCTCTAAAATACTACGGGCCTAGTGCGACTCTCTAGGTGAATCGAGAAGTGATTCTCGTATAGATTGATTTGATGATTGTAGATCTGTGAGAAGATGACTTATCTAAATAGACTACTGGCCTAGGCTGACTCTCTAGGTGAGCGAGAAGCGATTCTCGTTAGATTGAGACTAAGTGTAATCTTAGTTGGTTAATTATTTATTTCGATTGGAAATGTTGTAATGCATGATTGAAATAATATAATACTACTCGTGGTGAGTATTGGAGAGTGGATGTAGGTGTGGAGTTGCCGAACCACTATAAATCTGAGTCTCGTGTGATTGTGAATGTTTGCATATTTTGTCTTAGATTTTCCCATATCTATGTTCTGTGGATGATTCGTATTTTGATTGTTTGATCCTTTTCCGCCTTGTGTGATCATTAATTTTTAATCCATATAGAATCCGCAGAGAAATAAAAAATTGTCCTATTCACCCCCCTCTAGGACATAACGTGCTAGTTAAAAGGGAATTTCAATAACATTTAAGGTAGGAAAATATTACCCTACACCTGTTTAACCCTTGTCAAAGCTGAGGTTCTAAATTTTGATTTTGGTGTATGTTTTGGTCTGCATGGAAATGGAAATACATCATGGAAAATTTTTCATCATTGTGAAAATGTTGTAAAATTTTGGGAAATTATGGAAAAAATATGAACATGGGTTAAAGTCTTGGTTAAAACGAAATGTCTTAAGTGAGATGGTATGAGTCAAATCGAGTCAAGAGATGAACTTAGCAATGGCGAGACAAATTGAGACAAAGCTGAGATCCCCAATATCTCCTTCTAGTCACCCTTGAGATTGAAACGTCTTCGCCGAGACATTCTGAGATTGAATGATACTCTGAAACATGCATTCAAACCAACGAAGGGTTGGTGAGATGGCCAGGACCACGCCTCAGAAAGCGAAGGTTCTGAGTTTGATTCCCTCCATCCTCTGGGATTTACATATTAATCATCTATCTATTACTATTTTAAAGTGAAAACTTGGGTTGCCACATGAAGTTCAATATTAGTTGTCTTTCAAAAAAAATGTAGGCACATTTTACTATATTAAATGCCTTTCTACAAAAAATAAAAAAATTCATTCAATGACCCTAAACCATATTGACCCATATGGCCATATCAAAAAGAAAAAAGTGTAGGCAACTCTCGGTTCATTAAATGCCTTTCTAAAAGAAAATTCATTAAATGCTCGTTCATCATTCTCATCCATTATTAAATAAAATATTTAGTTTTCAAAAAGCTTAATAGTGAAAAAAATCTTTTTAAACTACTTAATTACTTCCTGTGCTTATTAAACTACTTAATTACTTCCAGTGCCATTAATTTTATTTTCAATGCAGCCCCTACATTATCACTAAATTACTTTCCATGCCATTATTTATATATTTCCAAAGCAATTCCTTAATAACAACTCAATTACTTTATATGCCGTTTCTTCCATATTTTCAAAACAACCCCATAATAACTACACATCTATTCTACATGGATGACTTCAGAATTTTGATTTTCTAATTGTGCCTTGAGTTGCCGCAATTTACAAGTTTCCCTCCAAACTAATCTTTGAGTAGAACTTTGATGATGGTCGTTCGTCATTAATGTTGACGACAAACGTCCATCATCCACTTTGATGACGGACCACAGTTTGGGCACGTGGTACACTCTTATAGATCAACCCATGAAAACGGCTCCAATCCAATGCTTAGAAATCACTTATCAGGCTGATTTTTGGCCTATAGGTCCATCTCGGGTTGGGTCAAACATCCATACGGTCGGCGATCTATAAGAGTGCCACATGGCTCATAATGTGACCCGTCATCAATGTTGATGACGAATGTCTGTCAGCAAGTTCTACTCCTAATCTTCCAAACTGCCCTTTGGGTTGAACTTTCTCATTTTGTCACTTCTTCTGGAAGGCCTCTACAATCACTCACGTGAAATGCACTTGCGTCCCACTAGTGTACATAAAAGCAAAATCTAGCTGCTTTACGAATTGAGGTCATAACTACTTGGACCTATGATCTACAAGTCTCCTTTTTTATTGAAATTCTTTTTGAAATTTAATTAAAACAATATTTTAGGGCATTTTATCATCACTCGGAAAAACTATTCAAATTAGTAAGACCCACTTGTACTTCTTTAAATTACGGTCACCGCCTTGACCGTCAGTCAATGTTGTCGTTGACCAAATGTAATGAGCCTATCAACCCTGTTGGCCCATTTGGTTGAGAAAGTCAATTTTATGAAATTTCAGGCTATTGATTGTGTTGATCATTTTTTATCTTTACATTCTGGTTTTCGATCCTTCTAGGGTTTCCCATTTCAATCTCTTCACTTTAGGTTTTATATGAAAATGAATCAACTATTGAGTGATTGATATGCTTTTAACGTTTGGTTTTAAGCCAACAACGTTGATTGATGATCAATGAGGGTGACCCTAAATTCAAGAAGTATAGGGGTACAAGTGTACAACTAATTAAGCCAATTTTCCTAGGGACTACTAAAAAGCCCTATATTAAAAATAATTTAATTACAAAAATTAGATCATTTGTAATAGATCCATTGGTGTGGTGATGAATTGTTGCAAATCGCTTTCTCAACTCTTTATCACATATTAGACCTAAAAGGTGCAAAGATTCTGGATTGTGTTGTGAGAATTAACGATGTCGTATCATGGAACTTTGGCTTTAGAAGAAACCTCAATGATTGGGATGTGGACAGCTCTGTTTCCTTTCTGTTTAGAGTGGGGGATGGACTTATGACAACTTTATAGTTGGATAAATGGAAGTGGGACCCTAAAGGAATCTTCTTTGTGAGATCTTTCTTTTCTCATCTTAGTCCTATTGGTCAGAGTAGTTTTCCCACGTCTATGGTTTGGGGGGTTCCTATCCCATTGAAGGTGTTATTCTTCGTTTGGATTGCTCCTTTGACGGTGGACCATTTGAACAAGAAGGGGACGATGTTGTCGAACATATGTTCTTTGTGCAAATCTAGTGCTGAGACAGTTGGGCATTTGTTGATCCATTGCCTCTTCACGTTCGCTATCTGGCAAATCTTTTTCTCTCTTTTTGATATAGAGTATGTGCTGCCGGGTCATGTTATCAATTTGATCCAAGGAAGCGCGTTGAAGATCTTTAGTGGGATAAAGCGGTTCCTTTGGCGTATCCTTCCCTTTGCAATCATGTGGGTCGTTTAGAAAGAGAGAAACTCATACATTTTTGAAGGGAAAGAAGAAAAGATTCTTAGGGTGGTGTTGAGAATTAAAGCCCTTATGTATTTTTGGTCCTATTTTTCAGTGTTTAGGGGATTTTTTTTTATGCTTTTGTGTTTAGATGGGATGAGATGTTAGGTGGTTCTTCTCCCATATGTTTTTCTTCTCCCATATGATTTGTAGATTGGTCTTTTTGAGGTCCTCCTCTGGAGTTCTCTCTAAGTTGTATTTTGTGGGGTTCTCCCTTTTTTTTGTTTAATATACTTCCAACTTATAAAAAACAAATTGTAATTGTGAATATATATTTCAAATTTATAATACGTTTGGATGCTTCTTAACTATTTCAATTTCTTGAGTATTTTAGAATTGTTGCACTATTGTCTGCAATTGCTCATGCAACTCATATCTGTACTATTGATTTGTCTGATGACAGAGACCAAAAACTTATCTTAAATATGCAACTTGATGGATGGCTGATTCTGTCCAAGCCATGAGACCAATGTGCTTTATCTGTTGTCTTTTTTATATTTTTGATAATAAATATATTTAACAGTGAAAGTAACCAAATAAGATTTATTGGTCCATACTTTGATAAAGCAATATTAATTGGAATCGAAATTTTTCCTACCGCTTGAATGGTCGAGTCGTGCGTACACTACGGACTTTTTGATACTTTTCGCTTAAATTTTTTATGAAGAATTTCAAATATTTTACTAAAATTTTATTAGCTTATTCGTAATAGGGGAAATTGCTATAATGCTCAAATTTGCCAACATGTGAACCTTTTCGTATCTAGTTATAGGATCAGCTCTTCCCGCGCTATGGTTTGCTGACGCAGCCAAGAATAAGGAATGAATTACCTTTTTATGGTGCCCGAGGAGTACCAGATTGCATGATTCATAATAGACCTGCTTATGCAAGATGTAGAGGAAGAGGTGAATTGATGCAGTATAATCACGCCACTTTAACTTATAAAAAAATAAAATAAAATAAAAACAATAAAAAAAATAAAAATAAAATCATGCCCTTTATGGCCATATTTTTTTGTCAAGTAGTACCGGGATGTCATGATTTTGGTATCATTAGAAAGCTTATCGGACTAAAACGGGCCCATGATTATGCAATTGGGACATGATTTGAATCAGTTATGGCCAAAATACAAAGTGCTGATTTAAGGTGGCATTTGCTAGTTTTGATGTATTTATTTTCTTTACAGTTGAATAAAAGTTGTTTTAGTATGTTTTTGAGGTTTAACATAATTTAAAAAAAAATGACGTTAAACCTCAAAAACATACTAAAACACCTTTTATTCAACTGTAAAGAAAATAAATAAATCAAAACTAGTATGTTTTTGAGGTTTAACATCATTAAATGTTTTATTTTGTTGAGTCATTATTTAGTAGATTAGAAGAGTTTCTAGAAGTCTTATTTGTATTAGGAAAGTTCATTTTATTTGGTGATGTCATAGTATGGCTAGGATTATGAATGAGAGTCCATCATCATCATAGGTCACAATTCCTTATCCCAAGTTTTTGGGGTCAGCAACGCGAATCCTGTTTTCCAATTAAGTTTTAAGTTATATCTTTGTTAAGGTGTGCGTCTTCAAACTCGGTCCACATCATTTTCAGCCTCTCTCACCCTTTTGGAGCCTTCAATCTGCACCAAAGCGGGGCATATGATATATAATTGGAGTTTTTCATATTGAGTGAACTGAGTTTGAGTTTTTATGGATTTTCTTATAAAAAATGTTTTTATGGATTTTTCTGTATTTAGTCCTTCGGACCAAGGCTTTAAATGACCCATTATATTATTACAACGGACACTTAACGTTACCGTTATGTTCAAAACGGGCCACATCTGAGTAAAAAAAAGGTCAAAATATTATTAATTTATTTTTGTTACTTCTTTTTTTCAAAATAACCTTGATAACGGTAAAAATAACAGAGAGCAAAATAAATAATGGCCGTTATTTCCATTATAATGCTAAACCCGCTTTTTCGATTTTGGGCCTTATTTCTAAATAACGTAACGGAGTTGGGGAGTTGCTGTTATAATGGCCGTAACAACGTTTTTTAATCCCATGCGGAGGCTCGAAGTTGCTGAGTTCCATCTCTTCCCGGGTTCTTTGCTATTCGAATCCCATTCTTCCTCTTCTCTCTCAGTTATTTTTGTTCTATTTGATCTACGCATGTTGTAAGAATCTGTCCTACATCGATATAAAGATATGACTATGCACCCACATTTGCATAGGTGCTTACATGGCAATATATGGGTGTGGCATCGATGAGGGCGCTGTCCACATGGTTAATTTGGATGGTTGCTTATCAGATAGACGGTTTGCATTGGCCACATTATCCACCACCCTATTAGGCAACAAAATCTGCAGCGACAGCCCAGGCTACTTTTTGCCATTAGGGAAACCATGGGGTGCTAAGTGTTGGTTCTATGAATAGGGGGAAAAAGGTTGGAAAGTAAGCCAATGAGGGGAAAGTAGGAATTTTCATGTGTTAATATTGTTTATGTTTTTTCTTATTTTGACGATATTTTGTTTCCTTTTATTTGTTTGCTTTGAAAATTTCTTCTTCGTTATATTGACTGTTTGGCAATTAAACAATGGAGAAATATTTGATGCCTGAATATATCATTTGACTTTTGTTGTTTACTAATAGCTTGAGTGTATAGCTAGAGTAATCGAGGAGGAGATGTTCGGGATTGACAACTTGTGTTGGATTTCTGCAAAGGCTACATCTGAAGCTTCAAGACATGCAGAGTTTTTGATTCTGCAAACAGGGATGACAGCATTTGGGAAAGCGTATTACAGAAATCAAAGTGATCTTGTACCAAATGTAGGTTAATGGGATCCCAGTCAATAATTTTGATTTGTCTTATATCCTTTTCGATGGCTAAAAGGAGAAAAAAGACGAAAAATTGTCTCACCTACCAAAACAAAGGATTTTCATTTGCCCTAGTTTCGTAGGCTGACCTATTTGGAATAACAAATAATGCATCAGTAGCTTATATATTTGAGCTTTTATTCACAGCTTGCAGCAAAATTGGAAGCGCTCCGAGATGAATACATGCGCTTTGCTGAGGAGAAATGTTCATCTGTGCTGAGGGAATACCATTCAGCTGTGGAGACGATCACAGGTCATATTGATCTATTTACTGGGCGTACTTAATTTATATACTATTGAACCATGAATGGAATTATAATGGCGAAAGTACGAGTCAAAACCACATATGGTTTCATGTCATTTAAAATGCTGTTTGTGATTTTAAATACTCAGGGCTGATTGGCTTTATGCTTTTATATTGGGTCTAGATATTTTACTTGAGAAAGGAGAGATTGAAGCCGAGGAAATTTGGGACATATACAGAAAAGCTCCACGAATCCCTCAGGTGCTTATTTTATTCTACTTCTTGAACAAAAAAAAAAGCAACATATGATCTGCCCCATTGCAATGTGTTGTCCTGGTGCCATCTTGCTTTTAATTTTTTTAAACTTTTATCATTTTTTTGTGGATCAGAAAATTGATGCCATGATGTTACAATAGCATAGGTACTGAAGTATCATGCAATCATGATGTACTTATGGAAAGATGAATTCGAAGCCTCTTACTCTGCTGTATTTGTCCCTGAATTGCAATTTGTTAGGAGGTTGGCACATTCTTGATTGAATTAGGGGGCATTTGGGAACGAGAAGTAAAAGTACTTCTACTTGTAGTAGAAAGTACTTCTACTTGTAGTAGAAGTTATAAGTTGATTTTTTACCTCCAAAAAAGTCATAGAAATTCAAATGTCGGGAGGGATTCTAATTTTTGAGAAGTTATTTCTCTTAGAAGTCAAAAGCTAAAATTTTAGCTTCAGTTTTAAGTTAATCTTTAACTTTTCAAAAGTTAAAATATAAAACACATCCAAACTAACTTTTTAACTTTTTGGCTTATAAAAGTCAATAAGTTACTTATTTTTGTGTTGCCAAACGCCCCCTTTAGTCAACATCTTCCCAGCACACCTTGAAAAAAATAAATTTCATATTAGGTTGTTCAAAATTTATGGGAGGATGAAACCATTGATTTTATCCAAATTTAGTTATTACTTTGTTCCATCATGTTTTGTTCTGTTAGATTCTTACAACATACTTGAAAAGTTTTCTTTCCTAGGTCAAGCACATGTTAGATATTTTTCCTTTAGAAGTAAAGCAAAAAAGAAAATGAGGAAAAAGTTTTCCTGATATACAAGAGGCTCTATATACACTGATTTGTGCTATTCTATGGTTTTTCTTTTGGATAGATTGATTCTGATGCTTTAGCTGCTTCAAAATGCCAAAAGACAACTTAGGATCCACAAAAAATCAATTTGAAAATTTAAGAAACAATGAAGTAATTAAGGAGATAGATGGAGAGGAAGAGACGTTTTTGAAAATTTAGGAAACAATGAGGTAATTAAAGAGATGGATGGAGAGGAAGAGACGTTTTTTAGAAATTTAAAGCTGTAAAGATTTATACAAGGGTATAAGAGGCCTTATAAAAGTGTCATTGGCAGATTAGTGGTGAGAAATGGAGGAGTTTGAATCCTAGTCACAAAAATCTCCGTTTTTTTGAATTCACGAATCAATTGCCGATTAATCGGCAAAATCGGTAAAATCTTCGATTAATCAAAAAACTCGGCGATTAATCAGCGATTTGGCTGAATTTTGCCCATTAATCGATTGACACCCATTTTTTCCCCTTTTGATTTCGATTTTGCCGATTTTTGGAATTATGAATGATATATCGTGCTTATGAGTTGTGACTTATTATTATGGAATTATAGATGTGCTTTTCATCATATAAATGTGTTTTGTTAAAAACAACATTTCTAACTTGAAAAATGCCATGATATTTTTTTATTTTTGCCGATTTCTGCCAATTTTTACCGAATTTATCTGAATTCTCCCGACTTGACCCCTTGCCGATTTATTGCAGAATCCCGATTTTGTGACAATGGTTTGAATTACTAACTCCAAATCTCACGTTACATTTCCATCTTTTTCTCTTTGAATTAATCTACTCTAGGCTTCCATGAAGAGGATAGGGGATCGGTGGCCTCCTCTTGATCCTTTATAACTACCAAGTGCCAAGAAATCAGCAGGGGCTCTTTGACAAGGATTGAATCCAATTTAGTCATCTTGTAGTTAGAACTCTAGTCATTGTGGTAATCAGTCTTCTCCGTATCTATCATAAAAAGCACCCCTGAATAATATCCTTGAATTCTCGAGTATCTGCATTCATTAGCTGTAAGAGTGCCACTAAGAATATGTCTATCTTCATAAAAGCCCTTGAAAAGGGCGAAGTGACAAAACCAAGGACCTGCTCAAGCCTCAATGTAAATTTTTTTGGCAAGGAATTCGTAAGTGCTTCTCACTAGACTTATTGGCCGGAAATCTTAGATTTTCTGCCCTTCACCTACTGAGCCAAATAAAAATTGCGTTGAGCATCTCTCCAAATTGCTTTAAGCCAAATATCTGACACTTTTTATAGAAAGATAGAATGAAGGTGTTAGGCCTGAGAGCCTCACCCCGTTTAGTCTAATATTTTCCACATTTTTGTCCTTGTACCCTATTTTTTCACTTTTCTGATAATCCCAGATTTTTCTACTCTAGTTTTTTGTACACATATATGCCTCAATGTGTATGCCTTTGGCTACCTACTGACAGACTCATCTCACCTTGGTGAACTCATCTCGCCTATTATTTATATTTTTTTCCAACATCGATTAGTAGAACCAGGGTGAGGTATGGGGAATGAATACAAAAGGTCTGAGGAGTTTCAAAAGAAGATTTCCTGAATAGAGGAGTGTTATTCCAGCTTCAAATCATTTCTTGTGCCAGATTCTGGCAGATTTGCTTTACAAGCTAAATCATAGAAAGACTAGTACTGCATATCTTTTATTGGACTATTATGGGCTATGTAGCAATACTGCATATTTTGAAAATGACTCAGACATCTGTGCCGTACTCACGTCAGATATGTGCCGACACTCTTGTTCAGATGAAATTTTATTTATTAAATATATTGTTTTCAGCTATTATTTATATGCTTTTTTACATGATTTTCATCTATACCAGTTCTTCTCAAAACATTATTCCTTCTGTTTTTTTATTTTTTAATACAGAGACGAACCAAATTATCTTAAAAACATATCTCATAACATATGAATAAAACTTATGGATGTGTCTGCATATTGGTTTTGCTGGTCTCACTGTGTCTGACACTTGTATTCATCTTTGACACGAGTGCATGTTTTAGTGTCTATGTTATGGTGGAATGGCAGCCATATTTTTCCCTTAACTTCTGCCTGAGTTCTTGGAATATTATCTTCTCACGGGTGACTTTTCTATCCGTGAAGCAAGCGTGCTGGTATTTGTCTTCTTTTGTGTGACATCAGAGGTTTGTGATATTTGAAAAACCTTTCTTTACCATGAAAATCAATGAATTTAACAAAATACAGACTAATGTTTCTTTGTACACCAGTTTTTCCAAATTATAGGTGAAAGCTGGTGGAAATGCTGCAGAAAACATTGCCAAATGTTGTGGATGTTGATAGAATCCATTAAATTTCTACTGAAAAGGAGAAAAACTTTCTGCATGGTTCTTGTGGGTGTGCTAGATATTGGCTAATTGTTTCTTAGAAGTGAATCTGTCTATCATGCCTTTCTTTCTGTCTTCCATTTGATTGTTGGAATTGTGGTTTACTATTTGAAAGCTACTTGTATGGTTCTGGCTCAGCACTCATTTAGCAACATTACTTTGGGCTGTTGGGAAATTTTTAGGGAAAATTTAATACTTCCATACCTAAAATGAGTTCCTTTGGATATTATAGTTGAAGATATAAACATTCCGTCCTTTGATTCATCTTCATTTTAATGCTCATTGTTTCAGCCTCCTGTGCACGTGGTTGACGAGTATGGGGCACTCATTTATGCTGGAAGATGGGGAATCCATGGGATTTCACTTCCTGGGAGGGTTACATTTGCACCAGGGAAAGTAGGATTTTCAACGTTTGGTGCACCACGTCCTTTGGAGGTAACCATAAAAACTATATTCTGATCCTCATGCCAAGATGCTCGTCTTATGGCATCTGATGCTGTTCCATCTTTCCATTTTCATATGCAGACCCAAATTATCAGCGACGAGACGTGGAAGTTAATAGATGGCATTTGGGATAAAAGGATCCAGGAAATTAAAGATGAAGTTTCTATGGAGATTGAAGAAGACACAGAGAAACCACAGCTTTTGATGGCTGATAACTTCCTTTGAGAATTCATCATATAATTTTTGGTATGTATACTTCCCATATGCCCGTGGGTGTGAGCAAATGAGCTTGTGTGCTTGCACTCTATGGAATGTCGAATTAACCTAATTGGCAGACGCGCCATGAAAATGGTAGTATGCAACAGCAATTGGGGGAACATTAAACTCTTGTTCTAGTCATTTCTTTACTTAAATTCAATGCTTAGCCTTTCCACTGGAGCCTGAGTGTGTGTGAGCCTGTGCAAGCACACTATTGGATGGCAGTATGGAACCCCAATTGGGAGACGTGGCATGGAATGGCAGTATGGAACACCTATTGAGAGAACATTTCCTGTTCAAGTAGGATTTTTACTCTTACTGATTGGTTAAACTCAATTGCTTAGCCTCTATCCTGTGGATCTCATCTTTCAAATCTGCTCTCAAAATATACTTAATATTTTCCCGCTCCCACTTGACTTTTCCTGGCCGTCTCACCATTTCACATGGTTGAAATTAAAACAGAAATTCATTGGTAATGAACCGACTTACGCAGAGAAATTTGGAAGCTCTTAGCACCCTATTATGATTGACTTTATTGTTAATGACGTGACTTGCTCCATGGCTAAGAAACATGGCTGGTTTGTGTTGCAGGTGTCCCATTTTTGATCGGTTGATTGAGGTAGTGGCATATGGCAGACGAGAAAGATCTGAAGACCTGAATCCTCCACAACGATACGAGCACCCTGCGTGGCTTTTACAGAAAGGGTTCTAAAGGGCTCTGATAGGTACCCAAAAGTTTATTCAGTTGGATCTTGTATATAATGATTATTCACTTCCAATTCATAGATCTGAGTATGCCAGCTGATGATGGAGCTGCCAATGATATTTCCGGGTGTTGGACTGTACATGCTCCATGTCATTCTCAAAATTGTTTTTTATTTTTTGTTGAATATCATACTAAAACAGTTGTTATGCTTAGCATCCCTTGTCCTTCTAACAAATGATTGGGGAATTTCTGTCTGTAAAGTAGCAAAATAATAAAATAGTTAAATGAGTTCCTGACATGTCTCATGGTTGTAAAATATTCAAACTTTGAACAGTGAAACTGTGATCCAAAGTAAATTGTTGGGAGCTTCTTAGCGATTACAGTAATGGCATGTGATCCTAAACTAAAGTGTTGTTACAAGAAAGTCTGGAATGAGCCAAATTTCTCAGCTTGGAACTAACTTCCCTATTTCTCTGCTGCATGTAGCAGATGTCCAATCAATGGAAGATGGGATTTTTTTAGCCACGACAGGGATATTCCCAAACCATTACAAATGGTGCCACTGGATCTGGCAACCTGTGACTATTCTACTTAGATTGAGCTACAACAATGCAATTTCACTATACCCCTTAGGAGCCACTAGAAAGCCTCCATTTGCCCGTTTGCTTTATCATTGCTGCTCTCACAATCAACACATCTTGCCATTGCTTAGTTGATGCATTTAAATTTGAAATTATCATTAGATATATGGGATTTGAAGCTCCAGATTGACAAGCATGCTGGTTCTAAATTCTACAAACTCTTTCATTTCTATGAATCTTACAAGAACCAAGCAAAGTGGTGCAAATAACAGCATTGGGCGCCCTTGGCATGCTCATGATAAGTGCCCGCTTCTAAGTCTGGCATCCATATTACTCACCTCAAGGCTTAATGCTAAACTGCTGCACCATCTGATTGAAAACCTGCTTATCATCTTCGACTAGACCTCGTGTTCCTTATCGGCATCCGCTGAAAAACCGGATGCGCCCGACTCCATGTTTCTAGCCTTGGATGAATTGAAGGGAGGTTGATGAGCTTTTGGTAGAATGAAAATGCTCTCTTGAAGACCATGGATGCAAATCTGAATATGGGTTTACTTGCAACATTTTGTACTCCATTGTTTATCTCTGTTATAACGCACAAGACTCTTTTATCTCTTTTCCCCAAAAATATTCCTCCAGCATTTCATAAAAAGCTAAAAAGTAGGGTTTTTTTTTTTTTGATCTTTTGACTTGTTATTACAAAGCTTTCAGAACCGTCCCTTGAGTTGCAACATATTTGAAAACTGCTCCCCCAAGGTTAAAAAAACTGAATCTTCCAAAAGTACCTCTTGAGTTGCAAAATTTCTTAATATCCCTTCTAGTTGGGTCCACTAGAAAGTGGACCCTAGCAGGTGTGAGAGAGTCCCCTCTCTGTTGGATGCCACATTTGCTTATTGTGCCATTTTTTTTCGAAATCACCCTTACAATATCTAATACATATTGAATAAGGGTGGGTCGGGCTCAGGGGGACCCCCTTTTTGACACCCATTTTGGTGTACCCACGTAGAAGATGAATCAATGGTTGATTTTTGGTGAGGATGATTACTGTGTAATTTGAAAACCACATTTGATGGGGTTAGAAATTTCAGAATGGGCTGATTTTTTGTTGGGGTGATCTACGTGGTGAGGAGATCATCCTCACCAAAAACCAGCCATTGATTCATCTTCTACGTGGGTATGCCAAAATGGGGTCCCCCGAGCCCGACCCATTGCATAAACAAGCGTGGTTGTTGTAGAACTCATTTATGCGGAAAAAGTTTCTCTTTTTCTTTTTAATTCACTAGTTTGGTCCACAGTTCGCAAACCCCCTTCTAAAAAACACACATTTTTGAAAAAAATATTCGTGTTTTGATACATCTAAAAAAAACAGATAATATTCACAATATTGTAATTTTAGATTTGTCAAACAATTTTTACGGATAAAACTTAACTTTGGTTTTAGAAGTTAAAGGATGATTCCTTATTTATAATTAGAATATGTCACCTTTTTTTGTGTTTATAAAATTATTTATAAAATAAATAAAATATAATTTTAGGGACCTTGAGAAATGAGAAATATATTTTGGAAACTACCCAAGGGTTGCTTGCATTACTAAGTTAAGAGAAGCACCATATAATTTCGGTACTATTATGCTTTTTTTTTTTTTTGTAAGTCCAAATATATATATAAAAAGATTTTTTGTAAGTCCAAATATATCTATATCTCAATACAACAAAAAAGGGTTTTAGCGACGGTCGGTGGCCGTTGGTAAAAGTCACATATTCGTCTCTATATCTTTTACTGACGGCTAGACTGACCGTCGCTAGACGTTAGTAGAACATCCCGAATCGACCGTCGCTATAAAGTCTTTTCGCTAAAGTATAAGCCACATGTACCGACGGTATGTATCCTTTACCGACGTCCCTTGCCCGTCGTTATAGGAATTTTTACCGAGGGCTGGACTAACCCCGTAGCTATAGAGCCTTTAGAGCGACGGTCACAACCGTCGGTAAATGTTATTTAAGCAAATTTATAGCGCATAAACCATTTACCCACGGCCAAAGACCATCGGTATATGCGTCTATTGGCGACATTTGGTATTGGCTGTCGGTATATCATATTGTAGTGACGTTTTCGGCCGTCAGTATAATACATTATCCGTCGCTATATGGTTCTAATAGTGATGGCCTCTGCTCTGGCTGTCACTAGAAGAGTTATATAGTGACGGTACCTGACCGTCGGTAAAAGTTTTCAAACTTTTTAGTTTTTTTTATATATATTTATACTTGTAACCTGTATATGTACCCTGCTTCATTTGTATGAAAACATAAGTTATACAACCTCTATTTCCATAATACCTGCTTCATTTCCATGAAAACATATATCCAATATCTACAAGGAGATTACAATATTCACTGTTCCAAACTCCACATAATAGTTCAAAATGACTAAAAAATACACTAGTAGGAGAAGAAGACATATATCATATCAATTGGCCAGACCAATCAGCGTCTAGTCCCACTACAAAACAAATAGTAAAATAATTAGAAAATGAAATGTTAAGACTCAGTTTAAACAAAATGAAAAATAAAAATTATTTATTTACAAACTTAAACTTATAACCAACTACAGATTCTTAACGAAAGTTCTGTTTTTTGCCCTGTCTCTTCCAACATGTTTGTATCAACATATTAGACATGTTAGAAGATGTTTCGAGTGATAAAGACCTCGTTTGCCTGATTTGGACTTCGAGGTTCCAAAATTGACTTCAGATAAAATATTGAAATTTTTAAAACTACAACTCACTACAGATTCCCAACCAAAGTTCTGTTTTTTACGCCGTCTTTTTCAACAAATTTGTTTCAACATATTAGACTTATTAGAAGAGGTTTCGGGTGATAAGGACCTCGTTTGCCCGATTTTGGCATTGAGGTTCCAAAATCGACTTAAGACAACTTTAAAATTTTTAAACCTACAACCCACTACAGAATCTCAACTAAAGCTCTGTTTTTTATCCTGTCTTTTCAACAAGTTTGTTTCAACATATTAGACGTGTTAGAAGAGGTTTCGAGTGATAAATATATCGTTTGTCCTATTTGAGCTTGAGGTTCCAAAATGACCTAAATCAAAACCTTAACATTCCTAAACCTATAACCCACTACAGATTTTCAACCAAAGATCTATTTTTTGTCCTGTTTCTTTCAACACATTTGTTTCAACATATTAGAAGTATTAGAAGAGGTTTCAGCTGATAATAATATCGTTTGCCCGATTTGGGCGTCGAGGTTCCAAAAAGAACCTAAGTCAAAACCTTAAAATTTCTAAACCTACAACCCATTACAGATTCCCAACCAAACCTTGAAATTTCTAAACCTACAACTCTCTAAAAAAATTGAGATGAGTTAATCATGAATGATTACTAGATGCACATCAAAACATACGATTTCCGTCCCCGATGAAGCATAGACATCTTCATTTTCTGTTGGATAGTTCTGTTAAAATGTATTACTGTGCATGAGCATGACGCGTATCTAAGTTAGATCTGCGTAAATCTAAAACCATCATACTCATTGTTCGATGGTTTTGGGATGTGGGGTGCAACATGCATGTCCCATCACATGATATCGCATACCTTCACATCCCATCACCCTCCAATCATGAATTAGATGGCCATGGGAATGATATTTACTTTATCAGAGCTGTTGAAATAGGAGCTCTCTACCACTTTGAGATAAATGGGTAGAACTTGTTTCTCAGTGACCTGAAAGAACCAGAGAAATCCTGAGCGTAAGGTACCTCTGAGAAGCGTGCAGCGCCGGCGAAGATCGTGGAGCAAGGACGAAGGCGTGGAGCACTGCCAACAGCAACAGCGAGATCGTGGAGCGGCAGGTAGGAGGCAACAACACAGGGAAGTTGCGGGTGAGAGCGCCGGGAGGTAGCGGATGAGAGCGACGTGGGGCTGGAGCAGGTGAGGGAAATGGGTGTTTTCGTGGGAGAGAGTAGGGTTTGGGGGAAAATGGGAAAAGAGGGGTTTTGGGCACGGTTTTTTTTTTTATTTGGTGAGATTTTTACTGACGGCCAGCTTATGGCGTGGTTAAAAGTCTTTTTACCGACGATCAGACTCTGGCCGTCGTTATAAGTCTTTTTTAGCAGCGGTTATAGAAAAACCGTCGGTAAATCCGTCGCTATAGGCCAAATTTTCTCACCAAAATGTTCGTGGGTTCTTTTAGTGCGGTTTTAGCGACGGTCTGGTGTGTGGCCGTCGGTGAATGTATGTTTACCGACGGCTTTAGCTGGCCGTCGGTAAAAATTCGTCTTTATATCCTATTTTTCTTGTAGTGTCTATACTACTTATAAAAGCACTGATATGAGAAAAACTTTTGATTTACTTAAATACCTATTTTTTTTTTCCTTTTATGACTGTTATACCATTTTTTACTACAACGAGACTTTACTTATCCCTAGACTTTTCTAATGTTTTCATACCTATACCTCTCATCAAATCGGTCAAGGGACCAGTTCATTGGGTCACCGGTTCAATCGCTAGGTTGACTGGGTCAATCCGCTACATGGCACCTTTTTGGGGCCCACTGACCCATGGATGTTTTGCCTGCCCCTTAGTGGACCATCCTGGGTCACTGGTTGAACCCGTGTTTGGGTCAGCTAGGTCACCGGTTCAATTGGTTGGGTCACATGGGTTGCAAGTATACGAACACTTTTTTCATGGATTGCTGGGTCAAGATCAACCCAACCTGATTTTGTGACCGGGTCACCGATTCGACTTGCCGGGCCGGGTTGGGTTTCATCACATTGGACTTTCCTTCTCTCTCTAAAATTAAAAAAAAAAAAACTTTCCTTCTCCCACGACATTCTTTCTCCCTCTAGAATTAATATTTCTTCTTCTCTATAAAATTCTTTTCACAGATTGGTTAAGGCAATCTCTGTCTACGTTCTGATTCAAACTGTTACGCACATTCTCTGCTTGCCGTATACTATTTTCTATGAGGTCGGAACATCTAAACTCTTCACATTCTTATTCAAGTCTCACTTAGGTACCTTTCTGATTCATGCAACTATCTTTTGTTCATATTCTGATTAAAATGTTTTCGTTTAACCAATAATCCACGTTTTCAATCCAACTCTAATTGTCCACGTACATGCAATGCACGTGTGAACCTACTAGTATTATATAAAAGGAGATCGAGAAGATCTCAAAACGAAAGAAACAACCGTTAAAGAGAGGCTACCACCAACTGCAAAGGAAATGAGAAAACAACCACAGAAACTACCTCCTCCAAAGTACATCGAACCTGAACACAAAATCACTAAACAAGGAACCTCTCAACTCAGGGGAGAAGCTGCACTAACTGAAGAAAAAGGCCTTTATGCTAAAATGGTAACCTGAATGGAACATTCATTGTCATTAAAAGTTGTCCCATTCCTTTCTATCCAAAGACCCCAAATGACTGCAAATGGTACCCTCCTTCACAGCACTCCCTCTGGCTGATAGAACAATTTTGGGCCAATCGCCTGGGAGAACTCCAATCGAGAATCCAAAGAAGGCCCACTACCCACAACCTAAGTCAGCTCTTATCGATTTTTTTGATATTCAGCATCTTTTTACTGTTTTTAACTCTATTTTTTTAAATACCTAAATCATATTAAACTTGCATATTTTAAGTGGGCAAACTTTTGCGAATGGGTCGGGCTCGGGGGACCCCCATTTTTGACACCCATTTTGGTGTACCCACGTAGAAGATGAATCAAATGGCTGATTGTAGAAGATGAATCAAATGGCTGATTTTTGGTGAGGATGATCTCCTCTCCATATAGATCACCCCAACAAAAAATCAGCCCATTCTCAAATTTCTAACCCATCAAACGTGGTTTTCAAGTTACACAGTAAAACACAACGGTCCATAATTCCTCAACTTCTAAACCAGGCTACAAATATCGGAATGATTAGAAATTTTGTGAGGATGATCTCCTCACCATAGAGATCATCCTCACCAAAAATCAGCAATTGATTCATCTTCTACATGGGTACGCCAAAATGGGGTCCCCCGAGCCCGACCCTTGGCGAATTCATGAATTGCTAACTACGGTTGGGTGTCATATAGCTTGGAAAGGTCGTTATTCTTGTAATTTGGACCTTGGAAGAACAATAGGCATTTCTGTTATTTCCGAGATGCAACACATCACTGTATGCCTTCCTCCCTTCACTTCATGTGTGCATTTTGATCAGAACCGTCCAATTGATGGGTCAACTTGAACAAGCGCCCAAAGTTATGTTGGTTGGCTAGATCAAATCAGTCTCTTGTATGCCGAAACAGTGGTTCGGATGAAGTGAGGTATATAATACGCTAGTTGCTGTATCATACTATCACTAACACTCACAACAGTTGAAAGTCCAAGAAAATCTACCATTAAACTCCTCAAACAAGCCTATGCAGTCTCCCTCTCAACTCATAAGAAGCTACATCTCTCAAGGAGCTCCTAGAGAAGCTTTTCTCATTTACACCCAAATTCGGCGTAAAGGAATCCACCAACGTGGGTTAATTCCTCTATTGCTCAAAGCTTGTGCTTCCCTCTCCATCCTTCACTTTGGGAAAGCTTTGCACGCCGAATCGATCAAGACGGGGGTAGATTCCGATGTGATGATAGGGACTTCACTGGTCAGCATGTACTCTAAATGTCGTGATATAGTTGATTCCCGCAAATTGTTTGACGAAATGCCTGAGAGAAATGTGGTTACATGGAATGCAATGATAGGTGGGTATTCGAGGAATGGCGACATGGGTTCTGCTTCACTTCTGTTTGAACTGATGCCCGCGCGTACAACAGTGACTTGGACTGAGATGATTGATGGGTTTGCTAGGAGTGGTGATATTGTGACTGCTAGGCTTTTGTTTGACCGGGCCCCGCCTGAGATGAGGAATGTGGTGACATGGACTGTGATGGTTGATGGGTATGTGAGCAATGGAGAGATGGAGGCTGCTAGGCAGGTGTTTGAGGAGATGCCCGATCGGAATTTCTTTGCCTGGTCATCAATGATTGCTGGATATTGCAAGAAGGGTGAAGTCAAGGCAGCGAGGGCCATTTTTGATCGGATTTCAGTCCGGAACTTGGTGAATTGGAATGCATTGATTGCTGGGTACGCGCAAAATGGGTTTTGTGAGGATGCCTTGGAAGCATTTGGGAGAATGCAGGTAGAGGGGTTTGAGCCAGATGAAGTTACAGTGGCGAGTGTATTGTCGGCTTGCGCACAGTTGGGTTCATTGGATTCTGGTAAAGAAATCCATGATCTGATCAATCGCAATGGCATAAAGCTTAATCAGTTTGTTCTAAATGGGTTAGTTGATATGTATGCAAAATGCGGGGATATAAGCAATGCAAGACGAATCTTTGAAGGGATGTCCCATAGGAATGATGTATGTTGGAATGCGATGATCTCGGGCCTTGCTGTTCACGGCCAAAGCGAAGAGGCCCTCAAGCTTTTTGGCCAAATGGAGGAATCGAGTGAGAAGCCCAATGAGGTCACATTTCTCTCACTTCTCTCGGCTTGTGCACATGGGGGATTTGTAAACGAAGGATTAGAAATTTTCTCCAAGATGAAGGAGAAATATGGTCTAGTCGCAGGCATTGAGCATTACGGGTGCTTCGTCGACCTTTTGGGACGGGCTGGAAGATTAAATGAAGCCTACAATTTGATCCAGAGTATGCCGATGAAACCAAATGATGTGGTCTGGGGAGCTTTGCTTGGAGCTTGCAGGATTCACTTGGATACGGATATGGCGGAGCGGGTGGTGGAGGAGGTTGGTATGTTGAATTCTGATAAGGGTGCCGGTGATGATGCGCGTTATGTGCTTCTGTCGAATATTTATGCTGCTTCAGATCGATGGGAGAAAGCAGAAAAGATGAGGATTATGATGGTGAAGAATGGGATTCAAAAGAAACCTGGCTACAGTTCAATTATGCTCGAGAGCACGGAGCACCAGTTTCATTCTTCTGGTGCTTTTGCAGACCCTTGGATTCATCAGTTATATAATGGAACATAATTGATCAGTAGTCAGACCCATAAGGGGACTCTCTAATTCGTTTCAAACCTGTGAATCACATATAATAGCCATGTACCTTGTTGAAGACTGGTCATAGCCAAGATTGGAGATCCTCAAAAGTATTTTATAACACCTATTCTTCAACCATTACAAGGTATATACTTCCCTGAGAAGAATTTTCTTACAAAGTTGATCCAAAGAATATGTCGGAAATGTATTAATTCACATTCGTAGTGTAGTCAAATCTTTCTAGATCCCTTCTCAATTTGGACAAAGTCACTCTACTTCCATTAATGTGCACCGATGAGCACATAAGCCGACTCCGACTCGTATTGTTACGTCCTTTCAGAGTGTTATTGTTGTTTAAGATATGCTTGAATAGTAAATAATCAAGAAGATCCAATTCTGTACCTTTTTTTGCTTTCCAAATAAACTGCAAAGACCTTACTGTATATTTTCAAAATTTAAGAAGCGTGGAGAGCAGGGATGAGGCGCGGACCAGGTCGCTCTCTTTAAGGTGTTTTGCGGCTATGCAGGAAATTTTTCAGATACAACAGTGTTCTGATGCGATGCCCCCATGATACAATAGTCCAGTCTCTCAATCATTGTTAATCTAAAACTTTTGCACTAGGAGAATTCGAACCTAGATAACCTCTTTGCCCAAGAAAACATAAAGAAAAATCAGAAGGAAAAATTATTCTAAAAGAAAAAGTTCTATTTCTGTGTGTGCACTGCTTGTATTTAGGTTCTTTTTACTGAGATAAAACATCAATATATAAAGACTTCAAAAGGTAGAAACCGTATTAGCTACGTGGGCAAGTACATGCCAACGTCACGGAGAAAAAGGCTCTCACGAATCTGCGCATAACAGCTAGGAGATAAGTCAAGTAAAAATAAAAATTAATAAATAATTATATTAATTAATTAAATAAAATTTTGCATAAAAAGATAGGAGTGCATGTGTCGCATGCACGGCACGACACACCGATGCGAGGCGGTGCGTGCGTGTGTGTGTGTTTAGAGATGCATGGATGTGCGCAATGCGCACAAAACTTGGATGCCCAAGTGCTCCAAACATAAAAGTCAACCTCATCCTATATAGACTCCCCCACTCTCGTGTTTCTCCGATGTGGGATTAAACATTGAGAGAGTGAAGATAATAAAGTGGGAAAAAAGCATAAGGTTGCCACTAAAAGACAAACAACTTTAGTAAAGGAAAAGCATAAAGCCAAATGACAAAAAAAGGGTAGGGTGATATTAAAATTACCAACAATCTCCTACTAATTTTAATAATAAAAAAAAATTGAAAACACGTTCGGGCAAAGAGAACAGTACCACGCTTAAGTGAAGGTGTCTTTCGACTTGAACCATTCACGTAGTGAAGATGTATTTAAGTATAAGAGTCATAGTGACTAAGTCTGGAACTAAGACTCATTTGTATACAATGAACACACCCCCATGCATAGTAATACATAACTATATAGTTTATAAGCCAGCACAATTCGGCCATGTGCTTATATCCCAGTATTCATGAGAGCTTTAGAAAAGAAACCCATTTCCCATAGGAAGCGGCCCCCCTTCCACTCTCACATAAGTGAAACTATCAAGGATGCTCTTGCAGTTAAACATCCCACTCAAGATGAGCTATAGACCTCATTAAGAATTTAATAAACTCAACCTTATAATCGCTACAAG
The DNA here is from genome assembly GCA_035048495.1 of Euptelea pleiosperma. Taxonomy (NCBI): domain Eukaryota; kingdom Viridiplantae; phylum Streptophyta; class Magnoliopsida; order Ranunculales; family Eupteleaceae; genus Euptelea; species Euptelea pleiosperma. The sequence goes on from CM068552.1 coordinate 28,424,087, forward strand.
ATGTCATGTACTGAACGACATCATAATGAGAGACTTTAAATAGTGTATGTCCGAATAAATAATAAACAATTACTCAGTGACTCATTTTTCCTCTTGAACCTAGTTCTTGGGATCTCCATTCCTTAGGTGGGGTATCCATCACTAGTAATTCAACTATCAGTGGGCTGTAGTCCCATCCCCTTAGATATTTCACAGACTTTTTCCCTTGTTAAGCCTTTAGTAAATGGGTCTGCTAAGTTATCACCAGATCTGACAAAATCTATTGTTACTGTTCCATTGGTGATAAACTCTCTCACAATACCATGTGTTTGCGACGTATCTGTCGCGATTTTTCATCATAATACCGATTTTGTACTCTGTCAATAGCGACAGTACTATCACAATGTATCAAAATTGCTAGAACAGGTCTATTCCAGATAGGGATATCAGAAAGAAGGCCTCGCAGCCAACTTGCCTCTTCACTAGTAGCATCTAGTGCAATGAGCTCAGACTCCATAGTTGATTTTCTTAGACCTCCATGAAACTGCTCCACCTCCAATGGTGAAGATGTATCCACTAGTTGCCTTGGAATCATCCGATAAGGTGTTCCAATTAGCATCAGTATGTCCTTTACTAACTGCATGATACTTTTGATAGTGAATTCCAAAATTAATATTTCTTTTCAAATATCTCATTACATGGTTTATGGCATACCAATGTTCGATACTAGGTATGCTAGTGTACTTATAAAGTACTCATATTGCATATAAAATATCTGGTCTAGTACAATTTGTTGCATATCTAAAGGTACTGATTATACTAGCATATTCTTTCTGATTAACACTATTACCTTCATTAGTGTACAATCTCATATTAGGATCAAAAGGAGTACAAACAGGCTTACAATCAAAATATTTATATATTTTTAAGTATTTTCTCAATGTAGTGAGATTGATCCAAAGTGATTCCATTTGCAGTCCTAGTAATTTTAATTTCTAAAATTACGTTTGCTTCTCCGAGATCTTTCATGTCAAAGTTTTGTGATAGAAATTTTTTGGTTTCCTTAATTGCTTCTAAATTAGAACAAAAAAGTAAAAGATCATCAACATATAAGCATATCATGACACAAATGTTGTTTGCATATTTATAATAACTACATTTGTCACTTCCATTAATCTTGAATCCATTAGAAATAACTACTTGATCAAAATTTTCATGCCACTGTTTAGGGGCCTATTTTAGATCATAAAGAGACATACTATATTTTCTTGATTGGTTATTATGAAACCCTCAGGTTGGTCCATGTAAATTTCTTCTTCTAGTTCCCCGTTAAGAAATGTTGTTTTGACTTATGATCTCATATTTTTTAGTTTTCCGTTAAGAAATGCTGTTTTAACATCTATTTGACGAATTATAAGATTATGAACAACAACTATGACAATGAGTATTCTAATCGATATAATTCTATGTTTTCTCTTTGTCTAAATCTCTTAGCTACAAGTCTAGCTTTATATTTTTTAACAGTTTCATCTGGTTTTAGTTTTTAATTTAGAACCCATTTACACCCTATAGATTTACATCATGGAGGTAAATTTACTATGTTCTAAGTTCTATAAGAGATAAGTGAATCTATTTCATCATTTATGGCTTCCTTCAAAAAGTCAAAAATTTGAAGAGGATAAGGCTTCCTCTAAAGAGTTAGGATCACATTCTAAGTTAAATACATAAAAGTCTGGCCCAAAATCTTTTGTAATTCTAGGCCTTTTACTTTGCTTGGGTTATATACTTATATCTTTACATTATGTTATTCTAGGTTCGATTGACATACTAGTATTAGGTTTAGAAAGTGTAATGGTATGTGAGCCCTCACAATTTCTAGAGATAAAAGGAAACTTGCCCTTATAGAAGTCTGCATCTACAAACTCTATAATAATATTATTTGTCAAATCTAAAAATCTATAGGCTTTGCTATTTACAACGTATCCCAAAAAAACATATTGAGTGGCTCTACTTCCTAGTTTGGATCTTTTCGGGTCTGTCAGTCTAACATAGGCTAGACAGTCCCAAGTTTTAAGGTAACTCACATTAGGTTTTCTATTTTTCCATAATTCAAAAGGAGTCTTCTTTATTTTTGAATACGTGATCTGATTTAGAACGTAACATACGATTAAACGAGCTTCTCCCTATAAATTGGAGGGAGATCCTGAGTTAATAAGTAAGTCATTTACTGATTCTATTATAATTTTATTTTTGCGTTCATCAATCCCATTCATTTATGGTGAATATGGTGCTGTGGTTTCATGTATAATACCTAGGGCATCTACATGTTTACCAAATTCTAAAGAACAGTATTCCATTCCTCTATCACTTTTAAATCTTCTAAGTTTTTTATTTAATTGGTTTTCAATTTCTGTCAAATATATTTTAAACGTGCTAAATGCCTCACTCTTATATTTCATTGTGTGTGTATATATGTGAACCTAGAGTGATCATCTATAAAAAGTATGAAATATATTTTCCTCAATGAGTTAGAACCCCATCTAACTCACAAATATCAGTGTGAACTAGTTTTAATAGTTCAGTTCTCTTTTCCATAATTTTATGTGATTTCTTAGTCATTTTAACTTGACTACAGATTTTGTATTTTTTAAAATCTTTGTGTTTAAGGTTTGGAATATAACCTGTTACTCATATTTTTCACATATTTTCTATTCACATGACATAGTCTAGAATGTCAAACATTAAAGGAAGACATAATATAAGCAGAAGAAGTAGAAGCTTTATTGATGTTCTCAACATTAAGTTTAAACATACCCTCACATACATAACCCTTTCCCACAAACAAATTATTTTTGGTTATTATAATTGGTGTGCCCCAATGGTCTGATTGAACCCAACATTGTTCAACAGATAGCCTTCGCCAGATTCTTTCGGATATCTGGAGTGTGCAAAATGTCCTTTAAGATAAGGATTTTGCCTGAGGTGAACCTCAGCTCTATGTCTCCAACTCTAAGGACCTGGGTAGTGTGGGAGTCTCTGAGAAACACCTTCTTGTCCTCAGAGGATGAATAGGTATTGAACCAATTTCTGTCATGGCACACATGTCGGGATGCTCTAGTGTCTATCCACCACCCCTCGCACCCACTGAGTATATTAACCTCAGTGATTATCGCCACAAGTAGCTCCTCGATAACATTAGCCTGTGGAGTAGGTTTCCGGAGTTTGCATACACGTGCTGTGTGTCCAAGTTTATTGTACACATAACTAACGAAATTTGGAGAAGTCTCGTATTTGTCCTTGAGGTGGTGGACCATAAGAAGCCAAGTTTGCATACACGTGCTGTGTGCCTATGTTCCTCAAATACTTACTAACAGCGTATTTCTTGGATTCGACTTCCTCAGTATCATATTTCTTTTGTAGTGCTTCCCAAACGTCCTTGGCTATGTTGTATGCCCCATAGTAGTCATACAAGTCATCAGCCAGGGCGTATAGGATGTAGTTCTTACACTCAAAGTCATAATCTATAAACTTCTGGGTTAAGTACGATTTGGAGGGTTCATGTTCCTTGGTCTCGGTTTTGATTATTGCCCTATCAGATAGGATGTAAGCTTCCTTCATCGTGGTTAGGTAGAAAAATATTGTCTCCATCTCTTAAAGTGTAACCCTTCAAACTTGAAGGGTTTGTTGTTGTCAGAGGAGACCATAATGCATACAGTAGAATTGGCCATTAAGAGACTACGAAAATTGCCTTAAAATGGTTGTTCTAGATATGCTTGAACAGTAAATAATCAAGAAGATCCAATTCTGTACCTTTTTTCATTTTCTAAATAAACTGCAAAGAACTCATTGTATATTTGTAAAATTAAAGAAATTTGGAGAGTAGGGATGAGGTGCGGACCATGTCTCTCTCTTTAAGGCATTTCGCGGCTCTGCAAGAAATTTTCCAGATGCAACAGTGTTCTGATGCGATGCCCCTAGGATACAACAGTCCAGTCTCTCAATCACTGTTAATCTCAAACTTTTGCACTAAGAGAATTCGAACCAAGATAACCTCTTTGCCCAAGAAAATAGAAAGAAAAATCAGAAGGAAAAATTGCTCAGAAAGAAACATTTCTATTTTTGTTCTTGTGCGTACACTGCTTGTGTTTGGTTCTTTTACTGAGATAAAACATCAATATATAAAGACTTCAAAAGACAAATCGCATTAGCTACGTGGGCAAGTACGTGCCCACGTCACAGAGAATAAGTCTCCCACGAATTTGTGCACAATGGTAACAGATAAGTCAGAAGTAAAAATAGATAATTAGTAAATAAATAATTAATTAAATAAAATTTTGCCTAAAAAGAAGACGTGCGTGTATCGCACGCACATACGCACGATACGGTGAGGTGGGTGGTGCGCGCGCGCGTGTTTAGAGATGCATGGCTATGCCCAATGGGCACAAAACTTGGATGCCCAAGGGTTCTAAACATAAGAGCCAACCTCATCCTATATAGATTCTCCCACTCTCTTGTGTTTCTCTGTTGTGGGATTAAACATTGAGAGGGTAAAGAGAATAAATTGAGGAAAAGCATAAGGCTACCTCTAAAAGACAAACAACTTTTAGTAAAGGAAAAACATAAAGTCAAATGACAAAATGGGTAGGGTAATATTAAAATTACCAACAAAAATGCCACTACCTTACAATCTTCTTGTCTACATTCTCCCAATCACTTTGGATTGGGTTATATAAGGAATATTTTTATATTTAATTTGGCAAAGATTTCGTTTGACATAAAAACATTCTTGTAACCGTTCCTATGAGCACCAGTGTAGTGTGGAGATGTCGTGGTACGCATACTTCGCCGACTACTTGAAGACTAGAAGACAGAGACAACAAGAATCAGACAGTTGACGACATGAGTCATTTGAGTAACTGCCCATTTGTCTGTTATAGATCATGTACGCTCGATTAGGAAGGTAAGTGACTTAATGCCATAGGAATAGGTTTAAAATGAATAAAATATAATGGTCAAACCTAGTATTTGGACAGACCCGAGTCTGTGTCAAAGATATTGACTTATGGCAGAGTCCGATCGATTGGAACTTGTCCAATCGATTGGACATAGCCCAATCGATTGGAGGACTCTGTGTAATCAATTGGAAGCTACGAGGTAGAACAATATATAAGCCCAATCGATTGGAGACTCTATGAAATCGATTGGAGTCTGTGAGGCAGAACATGTTCAAAGTCAAATCGATTGGAGACTCTATGAAATCGATTAGAGCCTTTGGGACAGAAACTTATTTGAGTCCAATCAATTGGAGACCTCTGTGTAATCGATTGGAGCTTACGGAATAGGAAATTTATTGAGGCCAATTGATTGGACACTTATACCCAATCGATTGGACATGGCCCAACCGATTGGACCCAGAGTACAATCGATTGGACTTAGCACGATCTCAGTCCTTCTTAGATCCAAAATTCTTGGTTCCACTCTTCCACGTTCTACATGACTCAGGGTCATGAATTCTATAAATACAACCCTTCTATACCTTCTCTAAATACACACAGAGACACAGAGTGACTCAATCTTTCAAGAGAGGGAAGAAAATGTTTATTTATTAGAGTGTCCATTCGAAGAGCAATAAGCTTGTTTCTCATTCACATCTTGTGAGCTTGTTCATCTTCTTGATCAAAGCCAAGTGCTTGATCTATTCCTTAGCATAGGTCTTCCACTTATATATTCGACCTAGTAGCTTGAGTGTACCCGTGTGACTCAATACCTTTTGAGCAACCTAGGGTTCAGGGTGTATTGAATCCTTCACCTTCTGCAAAGGCGGGAGTATTGAGAATTAAGATCGAAGCAGCCGATCGACGGTAGGTTTGGGGTGTACCAAACTGAACAAGTGGACAAGGCTTCTTGGCTAGAAGGGCGCACATGGATTAATAGCGTTGATTCAGAGGACGTGGACGCATCGGCAGTAGGCCTTGGCTAAGGTTGGAAGCTGTATTTGCAACGGTGTTGCGTGGGTAACCTTTGTTTCGTTTAACTTTTCAGTTAGTGATACTTTTCGTCTGGACGTGGTCCCATGGTTTTTTCCTTGGCTAAGGTTTCCACGTAAAAATCTCTTGTCTTGTGTGATTGTTTGTTTGTATTCTGCTATCTATCTTGATTAGACCAAACGACGAAAAGAAAATATACCACAGAGGTATATTCGATTTGAGTCGGTTGTGATAATCTTTTATCAAACAACTAAGGCATGCGATTTTGTTCCCCTACCATAGACCAGTAAAACTGTGTAGGTATATTTAATTTTTAAATACCTAATCAACCTCAACCCCACCCCCTTCTAGGTATATTGGATTAAAGAGAACGGACCGGTGTAATTTCAGGTTGTACAATTTGTTTGGTTTTATCGTACGTCTCCCCCAAGATCTATACACCATGGCAATGTCAAGAAAAATTTTGAATCTTGAACTAGGCTCTCATAGATAAATGATTCTTGCATCATGAGGTTTCACAGTAGGAAAAGATCAACAATCCTAATTATGACTCCACGATGATAGTTGCACTGATGAGCACATGAGCCAACTCCAACTCATATTGTTATGTCTTTTTAGAGTGTTCTACTACTTCCATACTTAAAATCTTCCCTCCTACATTCTCTAAATCACTTTGGATTGGGTTGTACAATTTGTTTGGTATTATCGTCTCTCCTAAGATTATACACTACAGGAAAACAAGGCATTAGCGGCGGCGAAGACCGCCGTTAAAACATTGAAAAACCGCCGCTAAAGGTATTAGCGGCATTTTTAGCAACGGCCAGTGACCGCCTCTAAAAACCTCGTTGCTAAAGGTATTAGCGGTGGCTATCCAAAAAATCGGCCGCTGCTAAAAGTCCCAAAATCCACAACCAATGTTGTTGTTAATTCTATTTTTGCAGCGGTCAATTAAGGTTTTAGCGGTGCTACTCTTCGGCCGCCGCTAAATATAACTTTTAGCAGCAGTCAAAAAACGCCACTAAAAAAGACATTTAGCGGCGTTTTAAAAAACCGCCACTAAAGGCGAATTTATTGTAGCGGCGGTCAGGTGAATGGCCGCCGCTAATAGAACCTTTTAGCGGCGTTTTGTGGCCGCCGCTAAATGTAATTTTGTTTAATTTTTATTTATTTATTTATTTTTAAAATTTTTTTTATACCTGTAACCTGTACAATTTAATAATATAAATGAAATACTTTGACCTGAAACCTGTCCTATTAATTAATGAAAATGATATATGAAACAAATATATAATAAAATATTCATTAACTTAAACATTATACCAATCCACATCTCTAAAAAACAAAAATAATTATAGTCCAGAGTTCAGAAATAAAAAAGCAAACAAAAATTGACACGTCTGCATCGGGCATCAGGTCAATCATCAGCTGGTCTTTGCAAAACAAAAAATAATAAACTAATTAGAATAATAATAATAATAAAAAATATAAAATATAAGCTGTTTAAGTTATAATTAACTTTGAAAAACCTAAACCTACAACTGATTACAATTTCCCAACCGGACCTCAGATTTTAACCCCGTTTCTTCTAACACATTTGTTTCAACACGTTTGAAGTGTTCGAAGAGATTTTAGAAGAGTCGGACCTCGTTTGCCCGATTTGGACGCCGAGGTTCCAAAATTGACTTGGGTTTTAAGTCTTAAATGCCTAAAACTACAACTGACTACCGTTTTTCAACCGGACCTCAAAATTTAACCCAATGTCTTCTAACACATTTGTTTCAACACGTTTGAAGTATTGGAAGAGATTTCGGAAGAGTCGAACCTCATTTACCCGATTTGGACGTCGAGGTTCCGAAATTGACTTGGGTTCTAAGTCTTAAATGCCTAAACCTACAACTGACTATCGTTTGTCAACTGGACCTCAGATTTTAACCCCGTTTCTTCTAACACATTTGTTTCAACATGTTTAAAGTGTTAGAAGAGGTTTCATTAGAGTCAGACCACGTTTGCCCGATTTGGACGTCGAGGTTCCGAAATGGACTTAGGGTCTAAGTCTTAAATGCCTAAAACTACAACTAAGTACCGTTTCTCAACCGGACCTCGGAATTTAACCCCGTTTCTTCTAACACATTTGCTTCAATACATTTGAAGTGTTAGAAGAAGTTTCATGAGAGTCAGACCTCGTTTGCCTGATTTGGACGTCAAGGTTCCGAAATGGACTTGGGTTTTAAGTCTTGAATGCCTAAAACTACAATTGACTACCGTTTCTCAACCGGACCTCGGATTTTAACCTCGTTTCTTCTACCACATTTGTTTTAACACGTTTGAAGTGTTGGAAGAGATTTCGAAAGAGTCGGACCTCGTTTGCCCGATTTGGACGTTGAGGTTCCGAAATTGACTTGGGTTCTAAGTCTTAAATGCCTAAACCTACTGATATTCGCTCAAAAGTGCTTATTTTAAGCAATTATCCTTTTAGCGTTATTGCATTCTCCTACATAAAATGCTCTATTTATCTACTTTTCTATGTAATAGTCTCTTCTGTTGCGTAGAACACACTTTTCTGGACGAAATGGTATATTTGCATGCATTAAACGCATTTCTGAAAGTCTAGACATTAAGTCGTTCTGATAAAGTCTCATTACGCGCTTCTTCTATCGCGGGAAACCCCGATGGGACAATTCTCGAGACTTGCCAGCCCACATCGATCAAGAAAGCCCATTATCAAAGCTTAAAGAGCCCACATGCTATGACTAGAAGATATGGGCCAAATATTAAGAGGACCAAAAAGTCGGCCCAAAGAACGAAGAGAGCAGGCGAGCCAATGACCAAGAGACGGACCAAAGCGTTTAAAGCCACATGAGTCAGCAAGGAATGATAGTCTATTCTACTGGAGAAGCGTGAGGATGGTCACAGTGAAGACCAGGGTTCCAGACCCTCTGCCAATACTTTTATCTTCATTTTCTGATATTTTCTCTCTCATCTCTCCTTATTCTCTCTCTCTTCATCTATCGGTCCTCAAATCTACTGACCTAACCCCAGAACTCCTGCCCATTGGCTCTTTCTCATCTCCCTTAGCTTTCTGACCGTTGGATCTTCAATCGGACCGTTGGATCTTCCACCGGACCGTTGGATCTCTCTAGATCCGTCGATCTACCAATCTGGGTCCCAATCAAGTCACCATCCATTCGATCGCCATCAAATTGTCTGTCACGTCATCTTGTGAGACGATGGACATCATCATTCCATGTGGGCCAGTAGCCGGGCCCATCATCATCGACCCGCTGTCCGACCATTTAGTGGACCCCGTGAATTTCAAAATAATTTTAATTAAATTTTAAAAAATGGGGGGTCCACTAAATGGGGAAATTCCCCAAAGAAAAGTAGGGTTTTACTTAAAATATATATATATATATATATATATATATATATATATATATTTTTTTTTTTTATTTCAAAAATTTCCTAATTTCCATTAATAGAAACTAGGGAGCTTTAAAAGGGGAAGGAGAAGGGTTCTTTGGAACCCTAATCCCCCTCCAATCTCTTCCAATCCTACCCCAAAACCCTTCCCCATGTTTTCCCTTCTCCTTATTTCCTTCTCGTCTTCTTTCTTTTCCTCCTCTTCTTTATCTTCTTCATCTTTATCACCGGAGTTGCAGCCTGCAACTCCGGCCAGCAACAGCAAGTCGTCTAGCCTCTCTTCTTACCGCCCATCTTCTCTTTTTCCCTCTTGGAACCCGTCTTCTCTCTCTCATTGAGAGAACTAGTGAGTTGCCGGATTGGACTGCTCCCTCTCCAAGCTCGTTGACGTTTTTCTCTCATAAGAGAAATCCAGCAACGCCTCCCTCAAAGCTTGCCGCCCTCCACCACCTCTGAAATCTCTAGGCATTGCTTAGGAGGACCTGGAACTCAATCGTTGCAGGTTTGCAACTCGTTCCGTGCCACCTCCACTTGCTGGACCGCCTGCAACATCACGGAGCACCACCACAGCGCCACCTGCACGTCCTCCTCCGGTATCCTCCATTAACACCGCCCTCCACCGGACTGGTGCACCACTGTTCTCACCTTGCCGCCCCTCTCCATCACTAAACCACTGCCGCTTGCTGCTGCACTGCCAATGTTCTCCTCTCCTCTCAATAACAAAAACAAGAAAAGAAAAAAAAGAAAAAGAAAAGAAGAAGAGAGAAGAAGGAGATCTGGGCCTGCACGTTCCTCCTTGAGCCGCCCCTCTCCATAGAGTCTCCTGCCTCTTCTTCTTCACTACGTCTTCTTGGTGTGGTTGCTGCTACTCCCCTCTCTCTCAAACCAACCTCCTCTCCTTGTCACGTTGCTGCCAAGGGGCAGCAGCGGTTATTGTTTGAGAATGCCACCTGCAACTCCAGATTCATGTGTTATTTGGCTGTGCTTTTCACGGCCTAATCACCTCCTTGTGGGCAAGCCGTTGTGCCTTCAAAGCCACCATCTCCAACACTGGTTCCGACACCGGTTTGAACCACTTGAACCGGCTGTGATTTGTGCTACACCTTGTGAACCACCACAGCAAACACCTCATCTTCAAACCTTTCATCCATCTCATCTCCCACCAGCGTGATAGGCCCTGTGACCATCAACTCTTGGCTACACCACACACGTCCATACACATGGCCGATCTCTTCACTGGCCAACCTTTGGCTGATGCAATGTCAAGATAAGTTAAGCAATAATAACTCTCTTTTCCCTATCTTTTCCTTTCTTTCTCTTTCTTTAATTCTCTCTCTAAAATCTATCATTACTTTCTCTCTCTTGTTTCTCTCTCTATCTCTCTCGTTTATTGCTTTCTAGAATAGTTGTTCAATGTTTGTTTTGATTTCTTTTTACTAGTTGTATGCCACTCGATTTGATTAATAAAGTTAATTTTGTTTCATCATTTTTCGATATGGTTGTAGTTTTTCTCACTCTAAAATCAAGCATGTTTTAAACTCTTCCAATCACAACTCTCACCCCTCCATAAATTTTCTGTAAAGATTCTATTATTTTATGTTCTCTTTTGCGCTAACCTGACTAATCTCGAGTGCGGATCGACATATAAAACTTCCCACTGTGCAAGAAGTTCTAATTTTACAGGATAATCGGATCAATTTACAAATGTGTTGAGATTAGGTTCGTTCTCTCAACGACGGAAAAACCCTAGTTTCACCTACAACTGACTACCGTTTCTCAACCGGACCTCGGATTTTAACCCCGTTTCTTCTAACAAATTTGTTTGAACACGTTTGAAGTATTAGAAGAGATTTCGGAAGAGTCGGACCTCGTTTGCCCGATTTGGACGTCAAGGTTCCGAAATGGACTTAGGTTCTAAGTATTAAATGCCTAAAACTACAACTGAGTACCGTTTCTCAACCGGACCTCAAAATTTAACTTCGTTTCTTCTAACACATTTGTTTCAATACGTTTGAAGTGTTAGAAGAGGTTTCATGAGAGTCAGACCTCGTTTGCCCGATTTGGACGTCGAGGTTCCGGAATGGACTTGGGTTCTAAGTCTTGAATGCCTAAAACTACAACTGACTACCGTTTCTCAACCGGACCTCGGAGTTTAACCCTATTTCTTCTAACACATTTGTTTCAATACGTTTGAAGTGTTGGAAGAGATTTCGAAAGAGTCGGACCTCGTTTGCCCGATTTGGACGTTGAGGTTCCGAAATTGACTTGGGTTCTAAGTCTTAAATACCTAAACCTACAACTGACTACCGTTTCTCAACTGGACCTCAGAATTTAACCCCGTTTCTTCTAACACATTTGTTTCAACACATTTGAAGTATTGGAAGAGATTTCAGAAGAGTCAGACCTCGTTTGCCCGATTTGGACGTCGATGTTCCGAAATTGACTTGGGTTCTAAGTCTTAAATGCCTAAACCTACAACTGACTACTGTTTCTCAACCGGACCTCGGATTTTAACCCCATTTTTTCTAACACATTTGTTTCAACACGTTTGAAGTGTTAGAAGAGGTTTCATGAGAGTTAGACCACGTTTGCCCGATTTGGACGTCGAGGTTCCGATATGGACTTGGGTTCTAAGTCTTATATGCCTAAAACTGTCATTAGAATTATTAATTCAATTCACAAACAACATTGTAGAAAAAAGAAACAGGAATGTTATTACCATCACATCCCATTTGTGCCTAGGAAGAATAGTGCCTCGCATTTGCAGAACCATCCTCGCCAACAACCAGAACAGACAGCCAATACTGTGCTTCCCCTTATTATTGGCAGGGATCCCAATGTCGACATATCTCATTGGTGAATCAGTATCACAGAAGGCAATGGTTGGAATGTTACCAAGTGCAGCTTCCTTGATTGGCTGCAATCAATTTAATTCCGACTGGATAGTAAGCATAAAACGTTTAGGATAAAAGTATAATGATGATAGGCATGAAATTCTGCTATGGATACTACCACCAAATAGATCTACTATGACCCAAATAAATTCAAATGATATAAATCCCAAATCTATTCATTCTTCCAACAGTAAAAGGGAGGTTAAGAGATCATCCATTTGGTGATTGCAACCACAGGATACAATAAATTTATAACTTGGAAAAGCTCATAGTCAGGTAGGGAATCCCAATACATGCATCTATGACGTATGCTAATTTCTACTTACAGTCAGTGCAGTTTGTGGTATTGGGACTATAGGCTTACACAATAGTCACTGACGAAGATTTACCTGGTGATCAGTTCTGGGGTCAGTGAGGATGAGTAGACGAGGCTCGCTGAAGGACGTCTGGAGCTGATTTGTAAATGTTCCAGGTGTGTGTCTCCCTGCAATTGGGTGGGCACCCGTGTACTGTGCAAACTTCAATACTGCTCTCTGACCATATGGCCTAGCGGATTGAACAATAATGTCCTGAGGGTTCTCAATAGCAACAATAACCCTTGCAGCTAGCTGAAGCTTCTCCCATGTTTTCCCAAGGTTTATGATAAAGATACCTGAGCATCAAAGCCAAATAGTTTATTCATAAAATTCTACGACAAAAAAGCAGATGTTCATTACATAATTCTAGTATCGATGTTGCATGACCTCAGTGGCTATGTCCAACACTGGCCAATGTATTGCATCCAACTATCTAGGTAAAAATATGATACAATTCAATTTAAAACATTCTCCCATGCGCATCCATTCTACCCCTTAAGATCACATTCCGGCAATTGACACATGGACATCGGATCTTGTCTCCAAACCTTGTATTACTAAATGCAAAACTCAAGAATTGCTCAACTCTGACTTGATACTCACGACTATCTCTTGACTTTCCAATCCAACTTTTATCCATCGGCATGTCTCCTTCAAAATGATGTCACCTTCATCGGAGAAAACATTGTCACACACGACTCGAGTGCACATGCATCATGCTTCCTACCTCCTCTCTAACGGGTGGGTGGTTCTTATCCCATTCAGGAATGCATAATCTCCGTTACACTCAATAGCCAAGTGGTTATTTCCATATGAAGGAGAATTTCGGCAGCATTTCCCTATAGTTCTCCAAGTACACGATTTAGACTAGGGACAAACATGTCACATTGTTTAAATATGTATCCAGAGACCAAGAGGAATGCTTGCCGAAATTATCCTTTAAATGGAAATAACCACTTTAGCTACTGACTATACCAGAGATTATACATTCCCAAACATGTCCAAATGGACAATTTAAGAATCAACACCAGACAATTACTTATCACCATAAACAAGACAAAAAAGTTGTTCACTTGATCGAATTTAGTTTCACATGAGAACCAAACGTCATAGTTTACAACAAATTTATCCCATATAGGTGATAAGGCAATTGTCACACAATGATTCTTGAACGGAAGATCTAAGGTTCAATGGGATACCTTATAAGAAATTAAAGACTGCATCTCTGATAAGATTAAAGGGTTCAATCAGGCCATATACAGTGCGTATATGCTGTGTGCAACCTCTTATCTTTGATGGAGTCTTCAAGATCTCATGCTTAATGCTAGTGCTTTGTGCGAATGTGAATTATGCTAGTCCTCTTACGTTTCAATAATTACCAAATAAAAGCAAGATAGGTGATATTCGCTCAAAAGTGCTTATTTTAAGCCATTATCCTTATAGCGATGTCGCATTCTCCTACGTAAAACTTGTCTTTTTGTCGACTTTTCCATATAAGAGTTTCTTCCATTGCGTGAAATGCATTTTTTATACGAAAATCGACTATTTGCATGAAATATACGCATTTCGGATAGTCCAGTATCAAGCCGTTTTAGTTGAATCTCATCACGCGCTTTTTCACTTATAGGAGACCCTATCGGGCGATTCTCGAGTACTGGCGGGCCCACGATCAACCACAGAAGACTTCTATCAAAGCTTAAAGAACCGACAGGCTACGATAAAAAGATAGAAGACATGTACGGGTAAAGCTAGAGGATCGTAGAGCCGGAACAAGGACTAAGAGAGAGAAGAAAAGCTAGAGACCAAGAGAAGGACTTAGGTGTTAAAGGCCACACCAATTGACATCAAAGGATATGTTTGACTTATTGGTAGAGCGGACGAGAGAGAATAAAGAAGACCAGGGTTCAAGACCCTCCAATGCTTTTATTTTTGTATTTTTCTCTCACCTCTCTCCTATTTCTCTCTTTATCTATCTATCTTGGCCCATGACATAGGCCCATGACCCATGACCCATACCAATGACCCATGCCCATACCCATGCCCATGACCCATGCCTATTACCCATGCTCATGCCCATTTGCAACAACAAGAGAGAATTGGTCTCACTTGACCGATTCTGCTCTCCCTCATATCCCTCTATCCTAGTCACTCTCTCTCTTATCTAACTAACCCATTCCCAATCGTTGGATCTCTCTAGATCCAACAGTCATCATTTTTACAACAAGCAAAAAGAAAAAAAAGTCTATAAGAGATCTACGATCTCTCCTTTTTGAGTTGGTTCCCTCCCCCTTCTCTTCCTCTCTTTCTTCTTTCTTTCTTTCTCTTCTTCTTCACCCTTCTTCTCCGGTGAGCAACTCCGACGAGCTCACCATTAACGCCTCCACCTCGAGGTGCAAAGCATCAAACAGCAATGTCTCCTTGCTGCCAATTCCATTCGCCACAATCAAAGGCTACAATCTTCAATCCTACTGAGTTCTATCCAATAGAAGTTGCACCATCTACCTCTTCAATGGTAAGCTTCTCTCTAATTCATCTCTCTAACCTTCCTACCTTCTTTCACTCTCTTCTTTCCCTCTCTACATTTACATGCTTTCTAAGGTAATATTTTAATGGCTTTCTAGATTAATTTGGTTTAATGTTATTTCCGTTGTAAAGCATTTGAACAAGCATTGTAAGCATTTGTTTTTAGTTTATTGAACAAGTTTTAAATTTAAGTTTAAGTTGTTTTCATTTATTGTGTTTTTCATTCTCGTTTCTCTTATGTTTTTTTTCATTCTAATAGTTTTAACAACAATCTCAAACATATTTTAAATCAACCTCCACCATTCTCACCCTTCTATTTATTCCGAGCATTTTCTGATTATTCTTGTTTCTTATTGTGCTAACTAATCCCGAGTGTGGACGATATCCGACACGAGCCACTGTGCAAGTCTACTTATTTGCAGATTAAGTGAACCAATTCGGAGAAATTATAAATATTATTGAAATTAAGGGTTTCCGATCCAACGACACGGAAAAACCTGACTTTCAATAGGCGACAAATTAAAATAAGATAATCATAGACAAAGGTTTTGAGACATCAGGAAGCAATTAATAATGTATACTCTAGTTACAAGAATCACAAAAACCAGATCCAATCAATTGAGGAGATGGAAAATTCATAGCATGTTATGCATAGAGGCCATGGTCATTAAATGGAGACACTTTACCCTTTTCTCTTGATGCTAGTCATCATTCAATAACAAGATATAGAATGGAAGAAAATAGACTTCAATTTCATAAATCATTAAGCCATGTAGCATAGACCACGAGGACCCATCATTCACTAAACCATGGGTATAGCAGAGCGGGGTCAAGGCTATTACATGTTGATGAATCACATAATGAATGCTATTACTTGACTATAAATTAAAAGAAATGACAACATCTGAATCCAATACCATTTACTTGTGCCAAGGGCTTTGTGCTATAAATGAATGCACCATGAAGGCAGTCATTTGGAGAAGGAATGTCATCTACATACACAACCTCCCCTATGTAATTTGAGAGTTAAGAGTCAACCGTGGGGAAATTCCATACATTAAATACATTTTCGTTTGAAGTGCACAATAAATAAGTTAAATTAATAAGTAATGCTAAAACTAAAGAACAACAATAAATAGGAACAAACCAACAGAAAATTGTGAGAAAGCTTTCAATTTAGTCCAATAAATATAAAGTTCTAAACTACTATGTAAAATTTTATCCCAAAATAAAACAAAAAGAATAGCAATATCTATGAACATGACATATTGGTTCTAGATTTTCAGTGTCTTGATATAATAAGAATGTAAAATTCTATCATAAATAGGGATACATGTTAAGAGCAATATACTTTGAGACGTTAAGGTAAGTGTGTCATGCACTGTTATCTCTGGAGTGTCTTGTCATTTCAGGACTAAATCATTCCAAAGTATCAGCACTTAACACTATATCATCAGCTAGAAGAAAAAGTATAACAAGTCATATTCTTGATAATAGAAAATACTAGATTAAGCATAACGAACCAGAAGCTTGGATCTCAGCTCCAGCTTTTTTAGTTGGCTCACCAACTGGATGGTACTCCCTACTAATTTCCACCACCTACTTTGCAAATAAGAGCAAACTTGGTTTTGTAATATGATAATTGTTGGGTTTGGAAGCCTTAATCTCTGAAGTATTGATATTTTCATCAAAACCACTACCAGGAATTGCAGTACTAACTCCAACTAGAGGGTGAAGCAAATCAAAAAGAAAACCTACAGCCCAGCTTGATCTATAAGCAGGACTTGAAGTGCCCTACAAACCAAAAATCAGCCTCAGTATTGATTTCAAAACTTTGGATCTTTGTGCTCAAATCCAACGGCACAAATCACGCTGATTTTTTGGTGTGTAGATCCACCTTTGGATCTTTATGCTCAAATCCAACGACAGAAATCACCAATCAAGTTAATTTTTTGGTGTGTAGATCCACCTTTGGATCTTTATGCTCAAATCCAAGGCAGAAATCACCAATCAGGCGGATTTTTTGTTGTGCAAAACCTCTAGATCTTTATGCTCAAATCCAAAGGCAAAATCACCAATCGAGCTGATTTTTTGGTGTGCAGATCCACCTTTTGACCTTTACGCTCAAACCCAAAACCAGAAATCACCAATAAAGCTGATTTTTTGGTGTGCAAATCCACCTTTGGATCTATATGCTCAAATCCAAAGGCAAAAATCAGCAATAAATCTGATTTTCGGTGTGAAGATTTACCAAAGATGAGCTCAATATCCATGCGGTCACAAATCAAAGAGAAAATGAAGAAATCTGAAAAAACCTGACTGTTAACAATGGACAGGGTTTTGAAAAGAAAAAAAAAAACAAAAAAACTAACCTATTCGACGCCTTACGTATGGTTGGAGCTGCGACGAGGCGGTCTGCAACTCTTCGGTAGGCGTTAGAGGCGGTCTACAACTCTCCGACAAGCGTTAGAGGCGGAGGGAAGAGGCGGAGTGAGGAGAGAGAGGAAAGAGAGGAGAGGGCTGTGGTTCGGGCTCTAGAAGTGGAAACATGGGTTTTGCCTTTATATATATAAAACCTTTAGTTGCGGCCAGAATATATGGTTTTTAGCTGCGATTATAATTTTTAGTGCCGGTGAAAGAACATATAGTAGCGCCTACACCTCTGGCCATCGCTATATCTCACCGCTAATTGAGTAAATTTCCCTCCAAAATTTTTGCACAAACTTATAGCAGCGGCTAGACCTATGGCAGCCGCTAAAACCATTCTATTGCGACGATTTTTGGTGGGCGCCGCTAAAAGGTCGCCGCTAATGGCCCAATTTCTTGTAGTGATACTGTATAACAATGTCAAAAAAATTTTGAATACTTGAATTGGGCTCCATAGCTAAGCAATTCATATAACATCAATCAACATTTCTTCTATTATTATAATAGCACAGACGCCAAAGAGTATTGATCATCTACCTTAAAAAGATGAATATGTATGTGATTGCATCCATCTGATAGTTAGAATTGAGGCTTCTGACTGAAAGTAGAAGCACAAAACACAATCAAAACCAAAGCAACTTCCTTAAAGCATAGATTGGTATTGTTCAAAGCAATGTTAACTTAAATCTAGACAAAGATATCACAATATAATAAAAATGTCAATTAAATTTTATTTATTTAGACCCTTCCTACTTACATTCATGGTTGGCAATATGTAATACTAAAATCAACATTTCAAATGATTTTATTTATTTAGACCCTTTTGCATCTTTCTTTCCTAAAAAGTTCTACAATCATGTAGGATGTGTTTTGGTTAATTTGTATAAAGGTATTTAAGTCTTTTTATTTTTATGAAATAAAATTATTTTAAGTTAGTGTCTTGAGAGAAGATCGAAGCTAACTTTTTCTACTTCTCAACCTTCCACGTCTCTTTCATTATCCAAAAAACACGTCTCTACATAGCATATTTATAGGAAAATCTTGTTTGATAAGTTTAGAAACTTATAACTCAATCCGTGATATTCGCTTAAAAGTGCTTTTTTAAGCCATTATCTTTTTAGTGTTATCGCACTATCCTACATAAAATTTTCTACTTATCAACTTTTCTACGTAAGAATTTTTCATTGTGTAGAACACACTTTTCTGGATGAAATTGTATGTTTGCATGTATTAAACACATTTTTAAAAATCTAGATAGGAAGCTGTCTTGATTAAGTCTCATTACGCTTTTTTCGTTATTGTAGAAAACTTGATCGGATGATTTTCGAGACTAGCGGGTCCACGATCAATCACTAAAGCTTAATATCATTACTTAAAGAGCCAACAGGCTAATACAAGAAAATATAAGCAATGTACGAGCCAAGCTGGAGGATTATAAAGTTGACCCAAAGAATCAAGAGAGCTGAAGAGCTGAATACCAAGAGAATGACCAAAGTCTTTAAAACCACATGAATTTATAAGAAATGATGGCCTGCTCTATTTGTGAAGCTTAGTTGAAGAATATTTTGAAGATTAGGTTTCAAGTCCCTCCGCCAGCTATTCTCTTTGTATTTCATTCTTTTCTCTCTCCTTTCTCTTCCATCTCTTTTAACCCTAACATTTAACCCTTAGATCATCTTATCCTACCATTAGATCCGTAGATCAACCGTCCAACCCCCCTCTCCATGATTTAAGTATTCATATCTCACGTCCGATCATCCATCTAACATTAGATCATCATATCCCACCATCCGATCTTTAGATCAACCACTTCGATCCTCAAATCGATCATCCTAACCCTCCGATCTCCATCATCTAACTTCTGATCTCATCTTCTCTAGCTCTATCCCATATCCCATAGCCTTTCCATCGTTAGATCTTCAATCAGACCGTTAGATCATCAATTGGACCGTTGGATCTCTCTAGATATGATGATTTATCAATCTTGGGCTTGACCCAGCCATCACCCTTCTATCATCACCAATATTTCTCACCCTAACCTTAATTCGATCATATCCCTCCATCTCACCCTCTCCTCCACTTAATCAAACGGTCCACAACTCAACAACCTAAAACCCTTTTTCCCCACTTAACCAAGCCCATAACCTTCACGGCCCGCTCACCCACGGTCCATAGCGCTCAATTCTACGGCCCATTCCCCACAGCCCATAACTCACTTTAACCCAAAAACTAAAAGAAAAAGAAAAGAAAATAAAGAAAGAAAAAGAAAAATAGAAACCCACGATTCTATCAATCTCTCTCCACTCTCTCACGTGGCCACCTCCTTTGGTCCACTTCCCCTCTCTCCCATGTGCTCCCAACTCTCTCACTTATCGCCCTCTAACCTAGCGCCACATCCCCAATCTTGAACAAATCAAACTTCTCTCCCAGCGAAGCCAACTCTCTTCTCCTCACCCGATTCTTTATCCTCTCTCTTCCTCACTTGTCTCTCTCATCACGTCTCTTACCAAGCCCTCTCACATATCTCTCTCCCACTCTCACGTCTCTAACCCGAACCACCCTTGGATCTCTCCCTCTGCAATCCCATTCATGTAACAACCCCTCTCTCAAAACATGTGAGCCCATTGGTGGCTCCCCTTGGAACTACCACCTTCACTTTCAGAGTTGCAACACCGAGTTGCAGGTCTGCAACTCAACCTCCAGGTGCTCCTCTCTCCATGCACCAACCACCTACTTCGTCCTCCTGGTTGGACGAACTAGCAAACCCACCAGACTGACCTCTAGCACCATCTCCGGTGCTGCAACTCCAGGAATACAGTGCACCACCGCCATTGAATATTCTGGCCGGAAGCTTGCAGCCTCTCCTCCACTCTCTCCTCTAGTCGAGCCAGGCGCATCTTCTCCTCCACCATGCTTGAGGGTTGAGTTGCAGACCAGCAAGATTCGTCTTCAAGTCAACTTCGTCTCCAACTGCAAGGCTCCATCCCTCCACGGCCTCACACGGTGGCTGAACCACTCTCTCCCATGGCCAACAATCTTGCCGTAGTCTTCTCCTCATCTTTTATACCGCTTGCTGCTCGGGTTTCTCCACCAGGTAGGACGTCCTCCATTTGCTGTGCACCTGATACCGACCCGAGTGCTTCTTCTTACACTGCTTTCCTTGTGGGTTGCCTCGGTGGTTTGCCATGATGGGAAGACAACCAAGGGTGTGATTTATGATGGACGATCATTGATCGTCAATGGAAAGAGAGAGCTTTTCTTCTCGGGGTCAATCCATTACCCGCGTAGCCCCCCTGAGGTAATGTAATTGATTAGTTCAATTCTATAATATTTTTTGTTTTCAGTGTTGCAGTTAGAAATTAATGATGATTTTGTTGTTTTTTGTTTAGATGTGGCCGAAGATCCTGAGCAAAGCTAAGCATGGAGGGTTGAATGTGATACAGACTTACGTCTTTTGGAACATTCATGAACCTGTACAAGGCCAGGTAAAGGAAAACGTGCTGAAAAAAAGGTTTTTTCATTTTATTTTTTGTTAATTTGTTGATTCTACAAGATATTATTTCTTGATTAAAACACAAATTC
The DNA here is from genome assembly GCA_035048495.1 of Euptelea pleiosperma. Lineage (NCBI taxonomy): Eukaryota > Viridiplantae > Streptophyta > Magnoliopsida > Ranunculales > Eupteleaceae > Euptelea > Euptelea pleiosperma. Next base: position 28,445,255 of record CM068552.1, read on the forward strand.
ATTTAAAAATAAAAATGGGAAATAACACAAATTTTGTCTATCTGTTGTCCATGTGGTCAATCGTATTACTGATTTCTAATCGTTGGATTAAGCATTATTGGCCATTATTCGGAGTAAAAAATCCAAAGGTTTGAAATCACTAATCAGACTGATTGGTGGACCTATAGTTACAAAATTATCATGATTAGTGCTTTTTAATCCTTTGATTAAGCATTATTGACCATTATTTGGGGTACAAAGATCCAAAGGTTTAAAATCAGTAATCAGACTGGTTTTTGGTATATATAGGTCCACCAAGGGATGAGCCAGAGATCCATATATACGATCAGTGTCCTCGAAGAGTGCTCCACATGGCTCATTTTGTGGTCCTTAGCAAGAGAATGTGGAAATGAATTCCACCCCAGCAAGCGAACTTGGGTTCCACCCTAGCAAGAGTACGCATGGTGCGGGCTCCAAGGTTTAAAAGGGGCCGTTATAACGGTATAACAGACTGGGGGCGTTTTTCCGTTGTAACAAATTGTAACGCTCAGGGGCAACAATGGAAAATAACGGGAAAAATGAAAATGATGGAAAATAACGGAAAAATGGTGCTAAAATTCAAATTTAAAAAAAAAAAAAAAAAAATCGAAAATAACGGCCATTTTTTGACAAAAATTTCCAGATAATTACAGTTGTTATTTTCGTTATAACAGAAAAATAACGGCCGTTATTTTTAGAGCGTTCTAGCGGTACATAACGTAAGCAAGTGAGTTCCAAGCCCTTGCAAACTCCTTCACAAATTAGATGCAAGCAAGTGCAGCCCAAAAACTGATGCAAGTGGGTGCATTGTATTAGTTCAACATTTTTTCTTCCGAAAAATATTAATAATAATAATAACTAATTATTTTTTTATTTTTATTTAGTTTTCTATTTTTTTGAGATAGTTGGTGGGGTTAGTTTTCACCCAACCCCAAGCTTTCCCCTCCAAAAAATAATAATAAATAAATAAAATAACATGATAACAATAATAGTTTGGGCTTTTAGTCAAAAAAATACTGAATAGTAAATCATAGGTTAAAACAGGTAAATTTTCAAAACAATACTCGGATCATACCAATTTTTTGTTTTTTGACCCTTTAACCCCGCACTTCTCTCCAAGCATCTGATCTTGTCAGATAAAAAAGTGATTAAAAAATAAAATTAACTCCTCCCTTTCTCAGAATCTCTGTCTCCCTTGTTTCTCTCTTCTCAAAACCTTCCGTCTTCTTCTCGTGTCGCATGGCGCCGTTGTCTGCTACCGTCGCTCCTCCATCTCGCTGCCGTATAGTTGTCATTTGTCTCACCGTCGTCTCTCTCCCTACCCTTTAAACGTTAATCTCTCGCAAACCCCCCCTCTCTCTCAGCCTCCCTCCCTGTCTTTGGATCCTTTTTTCTCCACTACCGTGTGCGTGTACAAAAATGAGTGTTCTGTAAATTTTCAGCTTATGGGACAAGAGAAAGTGATCAAAGAAACCAAATAGGAACAAGGTTCTTCAAGACCCACACTGCCTTGTGACTTGTGGAAGACAAAATTGTCCACAGCCCTCTCCAAAATACACTTGCTTTGGTAGAAATTGGAGGACGAGGGCAATTTCTTGCGATGGAAATGCGGTAATGGTGGTGGTCTAGGTCTCGACTCTTGATTAGAAAGAAAGAGGAGAGAAGAGGATTTGAAGAAGCACGAATTCATCATTTTTAGGCATTTTAATGGATTTTACTATGAATATTGAATTCACTATCGTTGGGCAATAAAGAAATGGCCTCATCAAAGGACGAAACTAGAAACCAGAGAAAGGGAGAAAGAGCCATGGCGTCCTTTATTTTTTTATTTTTTAAAAAGGGTCTGTTTGACCCCCTTGACAGACGTATTGTATTTTTTTTATAAAATCAAGAAATAAAATAATCCATGCATTTTTTTGCAATGCACTACCAACCAATCATCTAAACTTCGTTAATTTGCATCTATTTACAAGGCGTGAACCAAACAGTTGTAAGTGATCACTTGCGCATTGTAAGTGATTATAACGTAAGTCGCTACATTTGCACAACAGGGAGGTGTGAACCTCCATTTGATGGGTCCGCAAGGCCAATATGTCAACCTAGCAAAACAATGTACCTCAGTTTTTGGCAAATGAGGGCTTTTTGGAACATCATTTGTGATTGATCATTTGATTAGCATACCAGAACACTGCACCGATAAAAAAAATAAAAATAAAAAAGCATTCCAGAACATAAACGGCCCAGAACACCAATGTGGACCCATCAGGGACACAATATAAGCCACGTGACACACTGTTACAGGACTCGGACCATATGGATGTTTGTCCTATCCCATGTTGGACCTACAAACCACAAATCAGCCTGATTAGTGATTCATAGGCTTTGGATTGGACTTCTTTTCATGGGCTGATCTCAACTGTGGGAATTTGAGCAGTATGATTCGATGTAGGAATAGATACCCCTTAAGAATTGGTCAGGGTGCTCTATCTGGGCGCTACGAACTACTTTATTATAGATATCCCAAAGCTCCCAAAGAAATGTGCAAATGTACTGAGTTTGGAATGAATTCTCTTCAGTTTGATTGTTAGATGGCATGATTTTTTTCCATTATCTATGTTTCACCTTCCTCTGCTGACCAGTACTCACAGTGAAGAGATAGAGGAGAGGTGAACCACAAACGAACACTGATCGGACAGTTAAATAAAGCATGATGAGATGTCTCCTTAGGTGTATGACAACGAGGACATTCTAGCGAGAAGTGCCTGATTTGTCGATGAATTGTCGTCCGATTAGGAAGGATATTTCTAAAAAGTTTCCATATGAACATTTGAATTCTGTACAGGAGAGGAAGGCGCCAAATTTTTGTCCATATGGGATGGGCTGTGCTCTGTTCCGCTGTGATTCGACGCTGTGTGCTAAGGGTTTGGAATGCTGATTTGGTAGAGAATTGACCTCTTGGATGGGGCATCCAATGGATGCGATTCCTATTCAAGTTCGTACTAAGAGGAATGGATTCAATGGAAACCTCAGATATATGGAATAACGAGGATAGGAGTTGTCTATTCCATGAAGCATTGGGAAGAATAAGATCACTGACCTTTTGAATGCTTGACTGCCCCATATGCGAAGGAGCGGTGAGCTGACCCGAAGGGTTTGGAATCCATTTATCTTCCCTAATGTTAACTTGTCTCCCAGAGCCTATCACCCAACCACAATGAGGCGCGAACTTTGCGGTTGCTTTATGCATGCTTTTCTAGCTCCAAGATGCCGATGGGGGACACATTGTCCTAAGAATGTTGAAGTCAGGACTATATCTTTTCAGTAAATGAGCTGACAAGAATGAATGTTGGTCCTATTGAAGACGCCACATTGTTTTAAACAGAAGTGTTAAGTTAGCTGGATGAAATCGCCGAAATCCCAAGCCACCTTCCGCTTTCGGCTTATAGAGAGAGGTCCAATTTGTGAGGCGAAGAGTGCGCTTGTGTTCTGATGCGCCCCACCAAAATTGATTAGATAGAGAGTCCATTCTTTCACAAAGCGTCTTTGGGAGGAGGAAGGATTGCATTACGTAGACGGGAATAGCCTCTGTCACACTTTTAATCAAAGTGGCTCAACTCGCTTGTGAAAGGAGTTTCGATCTCCATCCTTCCATGAGATTCGTGATTTTTTCCTCACAGTACTGAAAGGTTTTCATTTTGGATCTTCCCAGAATAAGAGGAGTGCCCAAATAATTGGTAGATGTTTTAAAATTTTTATCCCAATGATATAGGATAACGCCTTTTTCTGTCTGCGAAGTAGACTAGGACTAAAGATCATTTCGGATTTCATGAAATTAACTTGCTGACCTGACAGACAGCAATAGTCCTCCAGAATTTACTTTAACACTCTCGCTTCTACTAGATTGGCATGGCAAAAAAGTATGCAATCGTCTGCAAATAGAAGGTGTGAGATTGGAGGGCAAGCACGAGAGATTTTCATACCATGGATCTGGTTCTCCATTTCTGCCTTTTGTAACATAAATGATAGGACATTCATGCATAAGACAAAAAGATATGGAGATAGAGGGTCGCCTTGACGTAACCCACGAGATGCCCGGAAGAAACCGAAGGGAGAACCATTCAGTTTAATCGAGAAAGATGAAGAAGAGATGCATTGCTAAATAATGTTTATCCAAGCGTCGTTGAACCCCATTTTCTTTAAGACTTGAAGAAGGAATGGCCATTCAATTCTATCATAAGCTTTAGCCATATCAATTTTGATTGCCATCAAACCTGTTTTACCTTTTTTCTTTTTCCGGAGAACCTTCATCAATTCTTGAGCTAGAATAATATTGTATGAGATTTGACAACCAGGGATAAAGGCTCTTTGATTTTCCGCTACAAGATGAGTCATGAGAGGACGAAGCCTTTGCGCAAAAATTTTAGCGATGATTTTATAAATCATATTACAAAGGCTTATGGGTCTGAAATGATGAGGATATTCTGGATTTGGAATTTTCGGGATAAGAGCAATAAGGGTTTGGTTGATATTGCTCAGGTCACTCTCATTGGAAAAGGCTTGCTGGACCAAAGCAAGAACTAAATCTTTGATGGTTTCCCAATAGGTTTGATAGAAAAGAGCTGTGAATCCATCTGGCCCAGGTGCTTTGTGTGGCCCCATAGTAAAAACCACTTTTTGAACTTCCTCCATAGTTATAGGTTGCATGAGTCTGAAATTGTCATCCGCTGATATACAAGGAAGCTGAATGCGATCAAGTAATTCAAAGTTTTGAGAATTTGATGAAGAGAATATGTCTTTGAAAAACTCAACAAATGATGTTCCTACTTGTTTCCTCGTACTGCAAGGATTGCCCTGCCCTTCTTTGATCCATTCAATACGTTTTTTCCTCCTTTGAATGAGAGTTGAGACATGGAAAATTTTGAGTTTTTGTCCCCTACCTTCAACCACTTTTCTCTGGACTTGTCACGCCAAAGTTTTTCCTCCTGAGACAAAATAGAATCAATCTCTTCTGCAATTTCTTTCTCCTGTCTCAGGTTATCCTCCGAGAGATATAGTTGTTGGGTATGAGATAATTGATCTTTGAGCGTATGCAATCGAGCAAACGTTGAGCTTTATTCTGATTATTCCATTTTTTCAACTGGTGTTTTAGAGATTTCAGCTTTTTGAGCATTATTTCATTAGGCTTTCCTTGGGTTTCTTGATTCCAAACTCTTTCCACAGTACTTTGACATTCCTTCTCAGTGGACCACATCGACATAAAATGGAAAGGCTTAAGAAAGCGAGGTTGTGACGGATCTGTGTCCAGGAGCATGGGACAATGATCAAATGAGTAGTTCAGAAGGTGATGAACACAAGCATTTGGAAAATGGACTCGCCATGCACAGTTTGCTATGGCCTTGTCCAATCGTTCACGCACATTTGCCCACCCTTTTCGCTTATTAGTCCAAGTGAAGGGATGACCAATAAATCCAAGATCAATGAGATCATTCTGCTGCAAAAAGTCCAAGAAGGATTGATTATAGATCAAGGGAGTTGAAGAGTGACTACGTTTTTCCCATGCTGCTAAAAGTCATTGAAATCACCCAATATAACCCAAGGGTGAGAAGTATTGTGAGCTTTTGTATGGAGATCATTCCAAAGAGTTTTCCGATGACTAGAGCGCGAATCTCCATAAATAAGAGATAGATTCCAAGGGTTGTAACTGTGTTCTGAAATGATTCTGAGATGAATGCCTCTCATATTTTGATCTAGTAGGTTTACTTGCACCCCTTCTTTCCAACATACTAGAAGACCACCACTATAATTCACTGCTTCCGCCACAACATAATGTTTAAATCCCAACGACTGAATTAACACAGCACTTTTTTCCTTGGAAGCTTTGGTCTCAGATAAGAATATTATATCAGGATTATGCTCTCTGAGGTGGGTTTTTAGAGCTCAAATTGTTGAGGGTTTCCCACTCCCTCGACAATTCCAGGCCATGATTAACATATCACCCTGGGGGGCGGATAAGGACCTGCCACCCACGCCCATAAAAAATGAATTGATACATTCCAATAAATTAGAGAGCAGAGCCAATTTCTCCAGATGAAAGGAACAGTTGTGATTAGAAGGCTGACCTGATTATTAAGGCGTGCTTGAGGATGGTTTGTTTGCAAGTCTGAGGAGGCCATGATTTCGTCCTCTACCACTGTTGCTTCACATGCTTCTTGCATTGTTCTTTTCCGTGCTTGGACCATCACAACATTTTCTATGCTCTGAGAGACTTGGGGATCAGGAGGTGAGGATGTACTGCCCAAAGATTCTCCATCTTTGCTCCGTAGGGGTTTGATGTGTTGGCAGAGTGAATTTCAACCAATTTGCATAGATGTTTAGGCTTCCTTGCAACTACATCATAGCGAATCCTTTTGGGAGGAAGCAATTCCATTATTGTGAGTTTTTGCAGGGGAGAAGGATTTTGCTTTGCTTGTTGCACTAAGTACGAGGGGATCCCTGAGAATTCAAGGCGCATTTTATTTTTCTCTGTGTTTCTTGATTCCGCATTCAACCATGCACCATATTGCTTGGTATCAGGATCTGCCTAGAAAGTTGATAATTCTGCATTGAAGTATTCTATTTTTTCCCCTCCACATCGGGAGTCTGTGTGTCCAACCTGTCCACATAGATAGCAAAAAGCAAGTAAACGTTCATACTTGAAGGCAATCCAGTACCAGTTTTCCTGAAATGGCATCCACACTCCCGGAGTTAAACTTTTTCGAAGGTCGACTTTGACTCAGAACCGAAGAAATTTATATTTGTTGATTTCATCATCTTCAATAAAGTCAACTTTAATGGGTTCTCCTATTTGTTTGGCAAGGTCTTTTGTTGTCAAGGGTTTGAACAGTTCTTCTGCCTGAACCCAGAAGGGGCAATACCAGAATATAGTTTCAGCGGGTGATCGGGCTAAGCTCCGTTTAATCATCACCATTAGATGCGTATGAACTGTCCAAGGCCCTTCATCAAGAACCCATTCCTGATCACGACCATTTGTGAACAGGAATCCGAAGACATTCCCTCCCATGTCCATAAGCTTAAACCTCCTGACAGTTCCCCACCCCATCGAGAGGCTTTGTTTTACCGCCATGGGGTTGACATTTTTCTCCGTCAGGAGTTTCCCAACCACAGCAAACTTTCACTCGCGAGCACCTTTTTGTTCGATTTCTAGCCGGGGAAGAAAAATAGGTCCCACTCGGCAACCTAGGGATAGCTTTTTGGAGAGCTCTTCACTCAACCTCTCCAGATTTTGTCGTTCCTGTGCTAAAGAATCTGCCATGAACGTAGGTATGTGGGGAAAACTAGTGCTTCCTCTTTCCTGTCATAAGACTGGTGGGAGTATAATAACTGGAGGATGAAATAAGTGCTCCTTCATCTGGGAATGTGATGTGTCACGTCCCGAATTCGGATACCCAGATACGACTCAAAAATCTGTGGATCGACCCGTACCCAAACCCAGTGGTGACCATGAATGTCCCCTAGTGGTCCAATTAGGTCAATTAGACTACTAAGGTTCATTTGAAAACCTACTAAGTAAACAAAAAAGAATAGATGTAGAAAGTAAATAATTAAAATAATTCATAACTCAAACAATTCAATCAATCAATTAAGTGTGGAGAGATGGAGGTGAGAACATACTCTCAATCAAAGGACTACATGCACATGAAAATAAATAAGTAATGTTTTAAAACAATCAAAATAAAGTCTTCTAAAGTGTGGGATCGACTCCCAAATCATCGCCGATCTCCTCAAATGCATCGGAGTCTTTCGCCTCAAAATCATCTCACGTACCCAACTCCTCAAAATCTGAAAATGGTATCGGTGTAGCACCATGAACTGAGGCCTAGTAATACAACAGTGTGCATGGTATGATATCATACTATACAAGTTTTTAACCAAGGTATGCATCTCAATCATATAATAAGAATGACATGAATATGAAGGTAAATGCAACTAGTACCCATAACCACATAGGGTCTCCATCTCCTTCCCGCACTGGGAGCAGTCTCATTGACCCATCTGCAAGATATAATAACGTCTGGGGCCTTTCACCTTAAGGTACCGAACCCTGATTAATTGATAAAACCAGTATCAACGTATATAATATACTTCAACCACGTTCCCTTATGCACCTCTTATATGAAATGACGTGATGATCATGGTATGATAACAAGATGGTACTACTGTTACATGGCATAAGCAAACATGTATTTAATATTTAAATAAGAATATAAAATGAAGATATGATCATCAAAAGTGATAACATGGGAACAAATTAGGGTTAACCATGAATAACATATAACAATCATCGAAAGTCACGATCAACACGAATGAACAATATAAGTGAAAATCAAAAGACAATCCAACACACCATGGTCGAACCCTATGAGGGATCCATGACACAAGGTCGAACCCTAAAGAGGGATGCAAGACACTTGACCGAACCCTATGAGAGATCCAAGACACATGGGTGGGATCCCCATGCATACAAGTATAGGTCAAACTATCTAGGGTTTAGTCAAACAATAAGGGTTAAACCCCTTAATAGTAAATAATCATGAACGCACCACTAAGGGTTCCCAAGGTCATTAATCGTCCAAAATCCAAAAAATAAGTTTTTTTTTTACAGAAAACGTGTTTCTTTATAAAAATCATAACTAAATAAATATAAATTAAAAAAATACAAACTCAATGAATTTAGAGACTATATTCACTAAGGTTTCTAAGAAAAATAAATTCAAAAATATTTATTTCTAAAATTAAAGTCGAAATTCTTAAAGAAATAGAATGAACAGAATCTGAAATTCTGGATTTTGCATAAAGTGTCAATACCTTAGAAAAATTACAACTAAATAAATACATATCCTAAAAATATAAAATTAATGGATTTAAAAAATAGATTCACATAGGTTTATAAAAAAAATAAATAGAAAAATATTTAATTTCAAAATATATATATGTAAATTCTTAACCAATTGGACCGTACAGAATCTGAAATTCTGGGTCTTGTAGAAAAGTCCAGCATATTATAAAACTTATAACTAAATAAATAAATATCAGAAAAATACAAACTCAATAAATTTGGAGACTAGATTCAGAGAGGTATTTATGAAAAATAATTATAAAAATATTTCGATTCAAAATATAGATCGAAACCTTTGATGAACTGGACTGTACAGAATCTAAAATTTTGGGTTTTATAGAAAAGTCCAGCACATTTAAAAAATCATAACTTAATCAATACAAATCACAAAAATACAAACTCAAAGGTTCTAGAAACTAAATTGATAGAGGTATCTATGAAAAATAATTAGAAAAATATTTAAGTTCAAAATATAGATCAAAATCCCAAGTGAAATGGACTATGCAAAATCTGGAATTCTAGGTTTTGAAGAAAATGACAGTACCTTAGAAAAATCGTAACTAAATAAATATAAATCATAAAAATATAAACTCAACTGTTTTGAAAAATAGATTCATAGAGGGTTTTAGAAAAAATATTTAAGTATTAAAAATACAACAAAAATTATAAAGAAATGGCTATCTATTATGGATGCCAAATAAGTCATGGCCAAACTCATCATAGTGGCACTAAACAGTAATCAACTCAAGAAAAATATACTAAATCATATTCAAATTAATTTATAGTTAAGATCTACTATTATATAATGAATGAAAAGCAATAATTTGAAGAAGAACAAGCATAGGATGTATCAAGCACACTTATCTTAAGGTTCTCGAACTTTAATGGAATCAAAAGTTTCTTTAAATTTGAAAATCGTTGGATCGTCCTCTTCTCGGGATATGTTCTTCTATTCAGAGTCTTCGTCAATTCTTCCTTCTTGCTCGAGTATAATCGGTGCCCAAATGAAGGTTTAATGGAGATTTCTCTATTCTTTAATGGAGTTTGGGTTTGTGAAACCTTCTTAAGCTTTAGGGTTTTCATAAATAGGTTTAGGGTAGGATTAGGGTTTCTATATTAGTGAAATTCGTAACTATCAAATGAATGACTTTTTCAACCCTCAAAAACTTATATTTTACATTACTAATGGATTAAAAATGGGCCCAAGGCCCATATACATCAACTAGGCTTCATTTAATAATATTATCAAGCCCAAAAGGCCTCTTGATTGGCCATACGGGCCCACCCAAAAATCATAACATAAATAATTATACATTAATTCAATTAAATTATATTACATAATTTAAAAGTTCATACAATAAGGTATTGACACATGTCACACACATAAATCATAAAAACGTTCAAAACCCTATAAAAGTGTCAAATGATATTGGAATGACCCGAAAGTGATTCGTGGGTCCCACACGCCTATTAAATAAATAAAATATAATTAAATATTATTTTTTTTAAAATATGCGAATGGTAGGCAGTTCAAAAATTATGAAAATACTATTTTTGTCAAAATCTCTCACTAAGGTTTTTATGTCTCAAGAAAGGTTTCAAATCTCATAGGTAAGTTGGTAAGGATAAAAAAAATATGAATATTTTTTATATCTCGGGCCTACAAAATAATTTTTTTATAAAAGTTCTGGAATGTTAGCTAGGGAAAGAAAAAGTCCCTTGCAAGTTATGGTTCATTATTTTTAGTAAGAAATTCAGCCCTAAAGAGCGAGTTTCAAAAATAGCAGGTTTTCTAAGTTGTCGGAATGAAACCAAATTAAACATACATACTTAACAATGATATTAAACCATAAAAACAATAATAGAAGTCTGAAAAGGTTTAGGTTTTCATTCTTAGGTGAATTTATCGTAATACCCTAAAACAAATGTTCAGGGTATTACAATCTACCCCCCTTAAAGAAAATTTCGTCCTCAAAAATCAAACCCCCTCAAAGAAATTCTCAACCTAGTCTATCAAATCTGATTAGTCAGCTAATCATTTTAGACAAGCTTAGTTAGATTGGTTGACAAACTTTATAACTACACACAGTCAGATTGGCCAACTTTATCAATATAGTAAACCTAGCCAAATTGGTCATCTACACCAATCTAGTCCAATCCAGGCAAGTTAATCATCTACGTCTAGTCAACTTAACTATACTGGTCAAACTAGTCAATATAGTCAACCTTAGTTAAACTGATAAACTTGATCAATCTAATCGACCTAATCAGCTGGTAAAACTAATCAATCTATCTTCCAGTCAAACTGGTCATGCTAGTCAACTGGCCTACTAGTCAAAATAGTCAGACTGTTCAATTAAGATCATCTGAGGGGTTAATTCTGTCAATATACCATTCTGTCACGATCTTCTTTAGAAGTATGACAGTATTAGGTTTACGACAAAGTCAAGTATAATCTAGAATTAAGTATTACAATAATATACATATAAACAATAGTACACAATCACTATTTATAAGTATTACAAACAATCAGAGTGCTCTAGCTTATAGTATTTCAAAGTGTCTCTAATGTATATACTAAAATGTCACAGTCCCCATAACCAGAATGGACACATTAACCAAATCCCCCTAATGGTCTCCATTGCACAGGTATCTAGGGTAATCTACTAATTGTGCTCTGATACCACTCTGTCACACACAACTCAATTATGCATGGACCCATTACATACAAATACTTAAGTGTCTGAAGCCTGTGCTCTGATACCACTCTGTCATGTCCCGAATCCGGATACCCAGATACGATGTGAAAATCCGTGGATCGACCCGTACCCAAACCTAGTGGTGACCATGAATGTCCCCTAGTGGTCCAATTAGGTCAATTAGACTACTAAGGTTCATTCGAAAACTCACTAAGTAAACAAAAAAGTCTAGATGTAGAAAGTAAATAATTAAAATAATTCATAACTCAAACAATTCAATCAATCAATTAAGTGTGGAGAGATGGAGGTGAGAACATACTCTTAATCAAAGGACTACATGCCCATGAAAATAAATAAGTAATATTTTAAAACAATCAAAATAAAGTCTTCTAAAGTGTGGGATCGATTCCCAAATCATCGCCGATCTCCTCAAATGCATCGGAGTCTTTCGCCTCAAAATCATCTCACGTACCCGACTCCTCAAAATCTGAAAATGGTATCGGTGTAGCCCCGTGAACCGAGGCCCAGTAATACAACAGTGTGCATAGTATGATTTCATACTATACAAGTTTTTAACCAAGGTATGCATCTCAATCATATAATAAGAATGACATGAATATGAAGGTAAATACAAGTGAGTACGGGATGCCAATGCAACTAGTACCCATAACCACATAGGGTCTCCATCTCCTTCCCGCACTGGGAGCGGTCTCATTGACCCATCTGCAGGATATAGTAACGTCTGGGGCCTTTCATCCTAGGGTACCGAACCCTGATTAATTGATAAAACCAATATAAACGTATATAATATACTTCAACCCCGTTCCCTTATGCACCCCTAATATGAAATGACGTGATAATCATTGTATGATAACAAGATGGTACTAGGGTTACATGACATAAACAAACATGTATTTAATATTTAAATAAGAATAAAAATGAAGAGATGATCATCAACAGTAATAACATGGGAACGAATTAGGGTTAACCATGAATAACATGTAACAATCATCGTAGGTCACGATCAACACGGATGAACAATATAAGTGGAAATCACAAGACAATCCAACACACCATGGCCAAACCCTATGAGGGATCTAGACACAAGGTCGAACCCTAAATAGGGATCCAAGACACTTGGCCGAACCCTATGAGAGATCCAAGACACATGGGTGGGATCCCCATGCATACAAGTATAGGTCAAACCATCTAAGGTTTAGTCAAAGAACAATGGTCTAAATCCCTTAATAGTCAATAATTATGAGTGCACCACTAAGGGTTCCCAAGGCCATTAATTGTCTAAAATCCAAGAAATAAGTTTTTTTTTACAGAAAACGCGTTTCTTTGTAAAAATTATAACTAAATAAATATAAATTAAAAAAATACAAACTCAATGAATTTGAAGACTATATTCACTAAGATTTCTAAGAAAAATAAATTTAAAAATATTTATTTTTAAAATTAAATTCAAAATTCTTAAAGAAGTAGAATGAACAGAATCTAAAATTCTAGGTTTTATAGAAAATGTCAGTACCTTAGAAAAATTACAACTAAATAAATACATATCCTAAAAATATAAAATCAATGGATCTAGAAAATAGATTCACATAGGTTTATAGAAAAAATAAATAAAAAAATATTTAATTTTAAAATATATATATATATATATATATATGTAAATTCTTAACCAATTGGACCGTACAGAATCTGAAATTCTGGGTCTTGTAGAAAAGTTCAGCATATTATAAAATTTATAACTAAATAAATAAATATCAAAAAATACAAACTTAATAAATTTGGAGACTAGATTTAGAGAGGTATTTATGAAAAATAATTATGAAAATATTTCGATTCAAAATATAGATCGAAACCTTTGATGAACTGGACTGTACAAAATCTAAAATTCTGGGTTTTACAGAAAAGTCTAGCACATTTAAAAAATCATAACTTAATTAATACAAATCACAAAAATACAAACTCAAAGGTTTTAGAAACTAGATTGATAGAAGTATCTATGAAAAATAATTAAAAAAATATTTAGATTCAAAATATAGATCAAAATCTCAAGTGAAATGGACCATGCAAAATCTGGAATTCTAGGTTTTGAAGAAAATGACAGTACCTTAGAAAAATAGTAACTAAATAAATATAAATCATAAAAATATAAACTCAACTGTTTTGAAAAATAGATTCATAGAGGGTTTTAGAAAAAATATTTAAGTCTTAAAAATACAATGAAAATTATAAAAAAATGGCTATCTATTATGGATGCCAAATAAGTCATTGCCAAACCCATCATGGTGGCACCAAACAATAATCAACTCAAGAAAAATATACTAAATCATATCCAAATTAATTTATAGTTAAAATCTACCATTATATAATTAATGAAAAGCAATAACTTGAAGAAGAACAAGCATAGGATGGATCAAGCATACTTACCTTAAGGTTATTGAACTTTAATGGAAATCAAAAGTTTCTTCAAATTTGAAAGTCGTCGGATCGTCATCTCCTCGGGGTATGTTCTTCCATTTAGAGTCCCCATCAATTCTCCCTTCTTGCTCGAGTGCGATCGGTGCCCAGATAAAGGTTTAATGGAGATTTCTCTATTCTTTAATGGAGTTTGGGTTTGTGAAACCTTCTAAAGTTTTAGGGTTTTCATAAATAAGTTTAAGGAAGGATTAGGGTTTCTATATTAGTGAAATTCGTAACTATCAAAGGGATAACTTTTTCAACCCTCAAAAACTTATATTTTACATTACTAATGGGTTAAAAATGGGCCCAAGGCCCATATACATCAACTAGGCTTCATTTAAGAATATTATCAAGCCCAAAAGGCCTCTTGATTAGCCATACGGGCCCACCCAAAAATTATAACATAAATAATTATACATTAATTCAATTAAATTATATTACATAATTTAAAAGTTCATACAATAAGGTATTGACACATGTCACACACATAAATCATAAAAATGTTCAAAACCCTATAAAAGTGTCAAATGATATTAAAATGACCCGAAAGTGATTCGCGGGTCCCACACGCCTATTAAATAAATAAAATATAATAAAATATTATTTTTTTTAAAATATGCGAATGGTAGGCAGTTCAATAATTATGAAAATACTATTTTTGTCAAAATCTCTCACTAAGGTTTTTATGTCTCAAGAAATGTTTCAAATTTCACAGGTAAGTTGTTAAGGATAAAATAGGAATATTTTTTGTATCTAGGGCCTACAAAATAATTTTTTTTATAGAAGTTCTGAAATGTTAGCTGGGGAAAGAAAAAGTTCCTTGCAAGTTATGGTTCATTATTTTTAGTAAGAAATTTAGCCCTAAAGAGTGAGTTTCAAAAATAGCATGTTTTCAAAGTTGTTGGAATAAAACCAAAGTAAACATACATACTTAATAATAATATTAAACCATAAAAACAATAATAGAAGTCTGAAAAAGGTTTAAATTTTCATTCTTAGGTGAATTTACCGTAATACCCTAGAACGAAAGTTCAGGGTATTACATGATGTCTATGCAAAAGTGACTACTGATTGATAATCATCAGTAACGTCGGGGCGTAATAATGAACACCTCCCTCCAGTACAAAAATAAATATTATATTTCGGATCAGAAGGGAAAAGCTAAGAAGGATTGGAGTATATAAGTCCTGCCACATGTGGTCAGGTGGATTTCGCTGGCAGTAAAATGAATCCTACCTTACTTCGAAATCTGAGAGGCCGAAATAATTTATTGTAAAGTAAGGCTGGATTTGGGGACCAAAAGAGACGCTAAAGAAATCTGAGCCCACCCCTAGAGGGGGATAAACTCCCTAGTACCCATGGAACAAAGCAAAAGGGAATAGTACCCCAAAAATCGCACACTTGATGATCGGAAATCGCACCACCTAATGGTCGAAAATCACACCACCTGAGAATCCCCGTATGGTTGAGCTATTTGTTGTATGCTTACAAGTCATAGTATTAGTAGGACATGTTACTTGCTAGAGGTCTCCACCTGTCGGGGAGTGTTGTGAGCACGGGAGTGGAGTGGAGCGGAGTGCCTGTGAAATGGATTTTAGTGCCAAAGGAATGCAAATTCATTTGCGACACTTCCTTGGGGAGTGTCGTGGGCACGGGTCAAAGGCATGCAGATTTATTTGCGGATGCTCTGTCGAGTAGTGTCGTAGGCACGAGAGGAGTGGAATCCCTGTGAAATGGATTTTAGTGCCGAAGGCACGTAAATTGATTTATTGATGCTTTGTTAAGGAATGCCATAGGCACATGTCAAAGGCGCACGAATTGATTTGTGGACGCTTTGTTGGAGAGTGTCATAGGCACGGTACTAGAGTGGAATGCCTTTGAAATGGATTTGAAAGCCGACCGCATGCAAATTTATTTGCGGACGCATTATCGGGGAGTGCCGTAGGCACGGGACTGGAGTGGAGTGGAGTGCCTCTGAAATGGATTTGAGTGCTGGAGGCACGTTTGAACACAGTGGTTGTCTCCCCACTTATACCCCCTCTTATAGGTTTCAAAAGAACGGTCCCGATCTTATCCCCCCAAATGGACGGTGGATCTCGATCACTCATATCCAATTTTGGCAAACGCTTTATTTGGGAGTGTCGTTAGCACGGGCCACCCACTAGTAGTATATATAAGTTAGGGTTGGGATAGAATGACTCGTGATATTCTTACTAATAGATTACTAAAGGACATGGGGACCACGTGCAGATGAGTTAATAGTTGATTTTTGGTGAGGATGATCTCCTCACCGTGGAGATCATCCTCACCAAAAATCAGTTATTTTTTAAACTTTTAACCCTATCAAATATGGAGCTAAATTTAACAGTGAAAATGGAGGATTCAAAATTTTTCAATTTGCAATCCACCTTTCACAAGGCTGCAAATGTTGGAATGGACTAATTTTTTGTGTGGATGATATCCATGTTGAGAAGAATATCATCACCAAAAATACATAGCCCGCAACCCAGCCTGTTACTAAGCCCGTGACCCAGCCCGATACCAAGCCTGTCGACCAAACTACGGACCGTGCCAGAAGCTGGGACTGGGTATGAATTTTGGATTGACGCCCATCCCGCATCCCAGCCCAAGTAGCCTGCGGGCCTCGTGAGCCCGGCCTGACTTAAGCCAGGCAGGCCAAATCGCCACCTTTAATTTAATATGCTGTGGTATTTATTATAACATCGGCTATAAAAGGAGTGTCTAGCCATGTGTTTTGTGTAGATAAAGGTATAGAAAAAAGCATAGAGGAAATGCAGAGAATTTGTAAAGATAGGAAAATGGTGAAAGGGTATAAAATTAAGAGTAAGTTTCCTTGTTTCCTTCTTTTAAACAAGAGTACCCCTTTGGGGAGTGCATCTCCATGTTTCCTTTCACCCCATGTGTATTTAGCCCAACATGGAGTAATTATGAGAAGAGCTTGCATTGCAACCGCAGGGGTTGCATCTCCATGTTTTAAAGAGGAAGAAGGTGGCAAGATATCATATAAAACTGGGTCTCAAGTAGTTGGCACCAAAATTACACACATCATCAAGTGGAGATCGAAGGCGACACAGGCAACATCAAGGCGATCTTGAACAGGCAAAGGAGCATAGAATGGAATGTCATAACAATTAAAAGTTTATCAGTTTATTTATGTTCCTAAAACTGCAAACCAGGGGCAACCCATCGCAATTAAAAGTTTCCTTTTCCTTTTTCCTTTCTTTTTTTATGATTTTGGGAAATTTGGGGTCGTCGTTAAGTGTTAACATCACAACGATGCAATTCATTCCCATAAATAGCTGAACTTTAGTCTACTTTATTAAAGTCGTAAGCACGCAAGCTCCATTGTCTTCCTGTTGTTGATAGGCTACTAGCCCGGGCCCCTACAGCCCTTTGTCATTAATTTTGTGCATTTCATTTTCTTTTTCTTTTTCTTTTTCTTTTACAAGCCAGCCACGTAGTAGACTCTTTTGTGCACTTCACTAATGTTTGGCCCACACCTTGGTGGACCCACATAGCAAAAATCAGTGTGATTAGTGATTCCTAGCTATTGGATTTGAGCACTGTTTCTTCATGGGCTTGGAACCAACACAAGCTAGTTCATAAAGCCCATGATGAAAAAGTGCTCAAATCCTATGGCTGTGTAGGTTCATCATAGTGTGGGCCAAATATTCAGGTGGCAAGTGGGCCCAAACGAGTCTACTAAGTTGCAATTTGAGGGCTTCTGCATCAAATTTTTGATATAGAAGTCTGCATCAAAGAACAGCACTGATGCCGCCAGCCACCGTCAAAACAAACAAATTTATAAGATTATTCATATATTGAAGATTAGGGTATTTTAGTAGCATCCCCCTGAAATTTGAAACTAATTTGTAATACCCCCCTTACACTTTCGAACATTTGAATTACCCTCTTGACCTAGTTTAACAGTGGTTGACTTCTGTTAAAACAGCCTTGAACCACGTACACATCGTTAGCATTGTAATTGCAATATGATGATCCTTTCATAGGTGCATTAACAGGCGCGCGATGCATGTCACATTTTAATGTTAGTCAAGGGGGGGGGGGGGGGGGGGGGTAGCATTGTAATTGCAATATGATGATCCTTTGATAGGTGCATTAACAGGTGCGCGATGCATGTCACATTTTAATGTTAGTCAAATGTCGCGCATGTCACATTTTAATGTTAGCCAAATGATTTTTATTTTTATTTTTTACAAAACATACTGCTCTTAAAAGCAAAAAAAAAAAAAAATTACTTTTAAGTCCATATTTACAAAAAAAATACCGACCATTAAGTCCCCTCTACAAAACTACGGACACTTTGGTTTAATTGTCTGTCCATTAAAGCCTTTTTTTTAAAATGCCCATACTACCCTCTAGCTAATGTCAGTTTGAATTGATAGCATCAGTTTGATTTGAGGTTTGACTGACGCACAGTACCGTACGTCAATTTTGTTCAGCTCTTTCCTCAATTTTCTTGCTCTATAGCTTTTTTTCCCTCCATTTTCTTGTTCTACACCTCTTTCCCTCGATTTTCTTCCTCCATAGCGCTTTGCAACTCACTTATACTCTATTCAAGGTGAAGAAAGACGAAGGTGATTCCAGTTTTAAAGATTTCCTTCCAATCATTTATTTTATAGCATCTCGGTTATCTTCCGCAACTCTTTGTATCTTGTCTATGTGCCATTGAAGACAAATAAAGAAGGCAACACTGGTTTCACGGGTTGGTTAAGAAAAAAAAATGTGAAGGAACGAAGAAGAAGATGGTTATCACTTTCATTTTCGTTAAGCATGAATCTTCAAGGAAGAAGCTGAAGAAGATGATTATCACTTTCATTTTTGTTAAGTAAGAATCGTCTCTCAAATTTTAGTAATGATACCACGAAACTGGTTGAACCATGACCATTTTCCCCAAACTAATTGAATCATTACCATTTTCACCAAACTGGTTGACCCAGTACCATTTTCATGATGTCTATCTCTGTTTCTAGTTTGAATATGGAGCCCAACTTAGTTGAAACACTAACACACTTGGACTATAATGAAAAGATGATGAGAAAATGCATCTCAACGAAGAAGAACCCGTGTAACAATGGTGGAAATAAATAATTTTTTTTCTAAAAAACCGTTCTACTTGGTTGAACCATGGCCATTTTCCCCAAACTGATTGAATCATTACCATTTTCACCAAACCGGTTGACTCAGTACCATTATCATGATGTCTGTCTCTGTTTCTAGTTTGAGTATTGAGCCCAACTTAGTTGAAACACTAACACACTTGGACTATAATGAAAAGATGATGAGAAAATGCATCTCAACGAATAAGAACCCGTGTAACAATGGTGGAAATAAATAATTTTTTTTTCTAAAAAACCGTTCTACTTGGTTGAACCAATACATTTTCATAAAGTCGATATTTATTCCTAAGTTGAGTATTGAACTCAACTTGATTGAACTAATAATATAGTGAGACAATAATGAAGAGATGATGCGAATATATCTCTACAAAAGGAACTCTTGTAACAATGGTGAAACATTTTTTTTTTCAAAAAAACCACTCAACTTGGTTGAACTAGTACCATTTTCATGAAGCCCATATCTGTTTTCAATTTGAGTTTTAACACAACTTAGTTGAATCACTAACAAAATTAGATGATAATTAAGAGAAGATGAGAAATGCATAACGAAGAGAACCCCTATAACAATAGTGAAACAAACAAAATTTTGTTAAAGGAATCGCTCAACTTGATCGAACCAGTACTATTTTCATGAAGTTGATATTTTGTTTTTAGTTCGAATACTAAACCTTAAAACCTACAAGCAAAGCTTCATCTCTCTAACTGTTTCTCTTTTATAAGGCACGTTTGAAACTCCGTTCCACTCTCAATACCTTCTCTATTCCTTTAACTATTTTTAAGTCGGTATTTCATTTCAGGTTTGAGTATGGAGCTCAAATTGGTTGAACCAATAACAATGGTGAAACGGATGTCAAAAATATTTCAAAGGGATTAAGTCTTCAAGCGTCATGAACGAGGAATTGTACCATTATCAAACAAGGATGAGGGCATTGTTGTCTTTTCATTATGATTTCAAATATATTTAACAGTAAAAGTAACCAAATAAGACTTATTGGCCCATACTTTGATAAAGCAATATTAATTGAAACCGAAAATTTTCCTACGGCTTGAATGGTCGAGTCGTGCGTACACTACGGACTTTTTGATACTTTTCGCAAAAAAAAACCAAGGTTTAAAGGGAGGCGTTATAATGGTATAACAGACTGGGGCGTTACCATTTTTTCTGTTATAACGGTCGTTATTACGGAAATATGATCAGGGGCAAAAATGGAAAATAACTAAAATAACAGAAAAAATGGCGCTGAAATTCAAATTTTGAATTTCAATATTTCAATAAGGGAAAATGACAGGAAAAAAAAGGGTCCGTTTTTTCCACAATTTTTCCAGAAAATAACTGCCATTATTTTCTGGGCGTTTTAACAGTGTGTAACCTAACGGGAGAGGTCCGAATCCATTATAACGGTCATTTTTTAAACCTTGAAGAAAACTGTTCTTTTTCACTCGTGGGTCAAGTGAAGCCGAGTCAACTCATAAACTCGGCCAAATTTTGAGTTGACTCGTCAAGTTCTTAAGTAGGTTTCATACTTGAGTCCTAGAGCTGCACCTATTTCTTACATCCAGTTCTTACACCCAGGGGTGGGGCCCACATGGAGATCCTGTTGGACAATCCAACTGCACAATGAGTTTTTCATGCTATGGTTACCCTCCTCACAAAAAAAATCTAAAAAATTCAACATTCCTAACCTCATGAAAAATAGACTTTAATTTGAAAAATCCAAACCATCCAGTTAAACCATTATTTTGGATCAATTGTTTTTTATATGGTTGGCAATGTCGAAATGAACTGATTTTTGGTGATGATCATCATCATGGCAAGAACAGCTCAATGTATGGTTGGATTTATTATCCAACATGATCTGTATATGTTGGCCCCACATCCGGGTGTAAGAACTGGATGTAAGAAATGGGTGTAAGCTCTAGAAGTAAATTTTGTAAGGGGACTAGTGACAAGTGACATATATCCACTAGTCTTTTTAAGTAATAAAAGGAAGAAGAAAAGTTAGAGAAGCAAAGAACATTTTGACTTGGGAAATGTTTTGTTTGGGTACATGTGTTTGTAATTTCCAAAGAGAGACCCACACATCTGTCACAACCTTGCTGGCTAGAAGAGACAACCGCGTTTCACTCAACCTCCACCAATTGCCTGATCACCAAAGATAGGATATGCCACGTTGGACTTAAGTGATAGACATGGTGTTCTAAAACTTTTCTAGAAATATTCTAAATCCTTTTTTCTAGAAATCTTATCTGTAGTCTTCGTATACGGCTCTAGTGACCATATATTGCTCATTTTTTGGGCCCACTAACCGCATGGATGTTTAGCCCACCCCTTGATGGATATACATACCAAAAATCAGTCTGATTGGTTTTCTCTAACCATAGATTTCAGCATTTTTTTTGGATTATTTCTAATCGTTGGATTCAGGCATGTTTTTTACATATTTTTTGAGTACTTAATCCAACTGCTAGAAATTATCAATCGAGCTGATTTTTTGTACAAATATCCACCAAGGGATGGGATAAACATCCATGCGGTTAGTGGGCCCCAAAAATGAGCTATCTAGGGTATGAGCACTCAATACCCTTTACTTAATCATCTGTTTTCCAGTGAAAAAAAAAAAAGATAATGAGGAAATTAAAGAATAAAGAAAAAGAATATTTTCTTTTTTCCTTTTCGAGTATTTTTGAGAAATCACAAATTCCTTTTTTTTTTTTAATAAAATCATAATATTCTCTATGTGCATTATTTTCTCATTTTAAAACATTTACATAGATAATTTGTACAAATATATATAAAACCAAGTGATTGATCACCTTCCTCGCAGTTTAACTAAATTTTTTTATTTAATTATAATTTAATTTTTAATTAACTTAAGATTCCTATAATACCCTTATAATCTAGATTTTATGATTAATAATGAAGTGCAAAAAAGTAATTTCATTATTAAATTACACACTTAATATTCATACCCTATTCGCTGGTATATGAGAATCTCTACAAAATTATTTAGGCGTGTCAAAAAACCAACTCATAAAAATATTTAGGCGTGTCAAAATAGCCCAACTCATATATAAAGATATTTAAATGAATAAATAAAAGGAGAGTAGATGAGCAAGAAAATAAATAAAAAATGAAAACGAAATAAAAAGGTGAAAGAAAAAAAAAAAAAACATGCAGTATATTTGACACATTTCGTCCGACTCATAAAAGCTATTAACTTAAGAGCTAGCAACACGGAGTCCTTCCCACCCGTGTCTTCTTTTCTTCCTTTCCTCTTCTGTTTCTTCTTTCTTCTTTCTTCTTTCTTTTTGTTCACTACATTTTCTTCTTTCTAAAAGCCCAATTTGAATTCGATGGCTCTGGTCTTTGCTCTCATACTTAGTTTTTTTCTTGGATTTTCACAAGCACAACTCAGAGTTGGTTTCTACTCCTCAACATGCCCCCATGCCGAAGAAATCGTTAGCTCTGTTGTTCGACAAGCCTTTCTTTCCGACCCCAAAATGGCTCCCGTCTTGCTTAGGCTCCACTTCCATGATTGCTTTGTTCAGGTCTCTCTCTTTCTCTCTCTCATCTCTCTTCTCTCTCTCTCATGAAGAACTGGTTAATATGTTTGTTAATGTTCTTTTTATACAGGGGTGTGATGGGTCGATACTAATCGAGGGTCAGGACGCAGAGCAACATGCATTCGGTCACCAAGGCGTGGGCGGCTTTGAAGTGATAGAGAGAGCGAAAGCCCAGTTGGAAGCTGTGTGTCAAGGTGTAGTTTCTTGTGCAGATATCGTAGCCATGGCCGCTCGAGATGCTATAACGCTGGTACGAGAGTTGTGATTGTAATCTCTATATATGGTGATTTCTTTAATTCTCGATCCTTTTTATATATTTGAATTTGAATAGAAGAGAGATTGTTGTTTTTGATGGTGCAGAGCAATGGGCCAGTTTATCAGGTTCCAACCGGTCGAAGAGACGGTCGGATATCGAATATCTCGCTTGCCACTGACATGCCTGATGTCAGTGAATCAGTTCAGCAGCTTAAAGCTAAGTTCATGCAGAAGGGACTTTCAGAGAAAGACCTTGTTCTTCTCAGTGGTACATAACTCTCTCTCTCTCTCTCTCTCTCTCTCTCTCTCATTAGTGATCTCATGGTTGGTCTCTCTCTCATTATGATCTCATGGTTGGTGAAAATTTAAGGAACATAATTTGTAACAGATGGCACACTGGAAGGCACATGGCGCCACACTGGAAGCAATTATAGAACTTAGGATAAAACTAGATCATTGATTCCCTTAAGGAGCATTGAGAACAATACTCCCTATATAATATAATGTACATGGTATATGTAGATCGTCCAGCTAGATTGTTCAATCAGTGAAGCTACCTCATGAATTGAACTAGCCCAAAAATTTGAACGATCAGGATGAGAATCTTAACCGTCCAATCTTGATCAAAAAACTTCTCTTTCCTCTCTTTTTTTTAAATCGTATTTTGGTCATGATAATATTGATATTGTAATACTTGATTATTTAATGAAATTTTACAGCCGCACATACCATCGGAACTACTGCTTGCTTCTTCATGACGAGACGACTCTACGACTTCTCCCCAGGCGGAGGAGGCTCCGATCCAACAATTAACCCTGTGTTCCTTCCGGAACTAAAAGCTAAATGCCCACAGAACGGAGACGTTAACGTTCGATTACCTCTCGATCGTGGAAGTGAATTAGCATTCGATAATCAGATCTTGCGCAACATTAAAGACGGATTCGCCGTGTTAGAATCCGACGCTGAGCTATACAACGACGAAGAGACTAAGAGCGTGGTTGACTCCTACTTTGGCTTCTTGAATTCAATTTTTGGACCATTTTTCGAGTCCGATTTCGCCAATTCAATGGTGAAAATGGGAATGATAGGTGTCAAGACGGGTTCACAGGGTGAAATTAGGCGAGTTTGCAGGGCTTTTAATTGAATTCGGCGGGTGGGATCATGTTATCATGCCATATGAGCTTTTATGAACTTAACGGCCTAGCCTATAAAGTTGTTAGAGGTTAATTCACATGCTTTAATGAAATTCATGTTAGACTTGTTGGTATCACGTGAATCTCAATGTCCTATATATGAAATCTTTTATCAGCTCTGTCGTTTTAACTTTTCACCAATTATTATTGGAAAGTGAAACCTAAGCCTGGTATACTACTGGCCGAGTTTAATCTTCTTGGAACTTGTCATATGGGGTATTCCCTTTTTTTTTTTTTTTTTTTCTGATAACACTGTTTAAAAAAAAGTTTAGAGGGTGTTTGGATCACTATTTTTCAAAAAGGGTCGGGCTCAAGGGACCCCCTTTTTTGACCCCCATCTTGGCGTACCCACATAGAAGATGAATCAATGGCTGATTTTTGGTGAGGAGATCATCCTCACCAAAATTCAAATCATTCTGATATTTATAGACTGGTTTAGAAGCTGAAGACTTGTCATATGGGGTATTCCCTTTTTTTTTTTTTTTTTCTGAGAACACTGTTTAAAAAAAAGTTTAGAGGGTGTTTGGATCACTATTTTTCAAAAAGGGTCGGGCTCAAGGGACCCCCTTTTTTGACCCCCATCTTGGCGTACCCACATAGAAGATGAATCAATGGCTGATTTTTGGTGAGGAGATCATCCTCACCAAAATTCAAATCATTCTGATATTTATAGACTGGTTTAGAAGCTGAAGAATTATGGACTGTCGATTTTACTGTTAAAACCACATTTGATGGGGTTAGAAATTTCAGAATGGGCTAATTTTTTGGTGGGGTGATCTATATGGTGAGGTTATCATCCCCACCAAAAATCAGCCATTGATTCATCTTCTATGTGGGTACGCCAATATGGGGGTCAAAAAAGAGGGTCATAAATGGGGGTCCCTTGAGCCTGACCCTTTCAAAAAATATTTATTTTAAGAAAATGACTTTTCTATATTTTGAAAATGGGTTGTCGTTTGGATCATCATTAATGCAAAATGTCTTTTATCTTCTATGGGTTACCCCCACCAATATAATGTCTATTCTTTGGAAGGGAACTTCTACCCAAACATCTTTCTTCCTTCATTATGTTCATTGAGCTACCAAAATTTTAAAGTCTTTTTTTACTTGAAAAACAGCTGAAAGCTGGTTTTTTTTATAAAAATACATTTTTTAAAATATAGAATAAATACTTTTTTTAAAAATGGTCAACCAAACAATCTTTTGTGGAAATTAAAAAAAGACTTTTTAAAGTCATAAAATGGCGATCCAAACACCCCCTTAAATTTCAAGAATTGAAAACATGGTTATAATGGGTACTCGTCAAATGGGTAGGCGCTGGTCATCACATTTTGGACAATTTAATGGGTTGCGATGTAACATGCTGTAGCTTTTTTTTTTGATAAGTTCAAAAGATATATTTGTCACGCCCCGAATGTTGGGTTCTAAGACCCAACCCAAATACTCGTGGGTCGCCTCATTTACCTAAGATCCAGGGTGTGATAAAGAAAAAAATTTAATTATGATGTCTCACAGTCTAGTCAGGATAAATATTCAATGTCACCAAAAGTGACAAAAAAATGTCCAATTAATTTCTTTAAAGTTCATACTAAAGTTTTACATTGTAAATGGTCTGATTATATCATTAATAACTAAATTAAAACAAAAGATTTAACTAGATCTGTTTATCGGCCTATTCCATCTCATGATGCCCGTTGTCCCACTGAGGGTCATCCTCTAGGTAATCATCGCCATTCCATTGGAGATCGTTCTTTAAGTGGTCTTGATTCTCTATATCTGGAATTTTGTGGCATAAGAGGCCGTGAGCAATGATGCTCAGTAGTAAAATACCATACTGCTTACAAGTTAAATATATAATTATGTATAGAGAATAACACTAGAATTTTATTAAATCAAACATACATCAAATATCAATAGGAAATTAAATATAGATGCAATAAGAATTCATATATTGCAGATATAAATCAATGATAAGTGCGTTATCATTGGGTGTGAGTAGCTGAGATCCACTGTCCATTTGGAGTGATAAGATCTTGGCCATCCTTTATGAAGCAGGATAAGAGGGGGAGACAACCATCATGTTTTATTATATAGACTAGTGGGTGCCCCGTGCCATCGGCACTCGACAAAGAATTTGCCAAAATCAGTTGAGTGGCGTCCACATTAGATCGATGGATTTGATCTTAACCACTCTTTATCTAACCGTTCACATTAGGATGAATAAGATAAGAGAATACAACTGAGTTGTCTTGATATATGCATGGGTGGCCCGTGCCCGCGGCACTTTCCAGCAAAGTGTTTGTCAAAATGGGGTGGGAGTTAATCTCAGCCATCGATATGAAGCATAGTGGATCTCAGCCACCCATTATTGAAGCCATATAAGATAAGAGGGTATAAGAAAACCATTAAATTTTCGTTAAATTCTATTTTTTTTTAATTTTAAAATTTCAAATTTAAATTTTGAATTTCAGCACCACTTTTTTTCGTTAAAATCAATAAAATCCGTTAAAATCTATTTTTTCTATTTTTGCCCCTGGCCATTTCAATCCGTTTTAATGGTAACACCTCTCTTGAGGGATAAAAAGTGGGGCTCCTGAGCCTAACCCTTGGACTATATGTAAATCCAACCCATTTCATGCCTTATATGTAGGTAAATAGTAGGTGACCCGTGCCCACGGCACTCATCGACAAAGCGTTTGTCAAAATTGGGTGTGAGTGGCTGAGATCCACCGTCCATTTGGTGTGATAAGATCTCGACCATCCTTTATGAAGCCGGATAAGAGGGGGAGACAACCATCCTATTTTGTTATATAGATGTTATAGGTTCGAAAACCTATCAAGATCCTGTCACTGCTAAGCCCCTAAGATTCAAGAAAAATCCTAGAAACTCCATCTTCATTTTTTTAGTTCTCTTGAATGATCTAAGCTTATTGTTCTTGTTTTTTATGTTGATCTTCTAAGCTAGGTCAGTCTCTATCTAAGTATTAATGATCAAAATTCATACTTAGAGACTTTAGAAACCACATGGTTCAATTCACTCAACTTGATTGAGTATTGTGCGGTTTAGGTAAGGACCAAATCGTTATAGTTTGGGGATGGACCAGATTATAGAAGGAAATCAGGACTAGACCGATTCCAAAGCAAGTTCGAAGATAGACCAAGACTTGGGGCACATTCAGGGATGGATCGAGATGTGTTGATCGTATGATCGTTCACTTGGGAAGGAAAGAAGGCGTGGATGCATCGACAGTTGCTTGAGGAAGTCGAGTGTATGTTATGGTAACAGTGTTGCGTGAGTAACTTCTTGTTCTTCGTTAACTTCACATAGTAATACGTATCTGGACGTGGTCCCGTGGTTTTTCCTGTTAAAGATTTCCACGTAAAAATCGTGTGTATGATTTGATTTGTTTCTATTATTATTATCTAAGATTAAAATAAACAAATCAGTGTAGAATGTATATATATCTTTGATATATTTGAATTGAGTCGGTTAGATTAATCACATTAATAAAATCAACCATATCTAGGATTGTGTTGCATACGATTAATTACCCTGGACTAGATCAGTAAACAAATTCAGGTTGAAGCATTTAGATTAATTTTAAATAAAATATTCACCCCCATCTAGGTCTACATCTACTAGCTAAATACTAGTACTTTTCATCAACCTCACTCTACTTGTCATCACCCGAACAATAAAATCTCTCACTCCAACTAAAACTCACTTTACTCGGTTAATGGTCAGCCCCCTCTCATGTTAGGATCTACGATCAATCCTTCAATTCCTATAATTGCTCCTCTAAAGTGGTGAGGAGATATCAAGATCTATTTTTTGTGAATAATTGGCAGATCAATTTCATGGCCTGATAGAGGTTACGGGTCCCACATCTCTCTCAAGTTCTACATGTACAATGAGCTCAAGTTTAAGAAAGCATGTAAAGAGAAGGGGGGTAGAGAGAGAAACATCTATAGAGATCTTGGAGCTAAGGGCGTTACCGATCAAGAAGACGATCGTCCAAGATTTCAATAAATGCTTTCAATCATGAGAAGGAGAATATGGAAATCAATCAGTTAGGATTTCCCAATTTTAGAAAGAGATCGTGTCACCCAATCTCAATTGATCGAAAATCTCTAAATGATCGAAACACCATGAGATCCGATTGGCTAGGATCCTCCGATCATGAGAGAGCTCACTGTCCCCCGACGTCTCTTTTGGATTCGGAGATACCTAGATGATTGAAGCTTAAGAGAAGAAGAGAGAGAGAATGTAGAGAGAGAAAACAAACCCTAGAGAGAGATAGTTTTCTAGAGAGAGAAAATACCTTTGAGAACTTACAGTGGGGATTGGCCATGTGGAAGGATCGGCCATGTGAATGATGAAGAGCCCGATCAGCCATGCAAATGATGAAGATCCTGATCGGCCATGGAGTTGCTTGGCTTGCACCATGTGGTGGTTGCATGCCGGAGAAAAGCAACTTGGTGGTCGAGTGAAGAGGAGCACTTGGCAAGTGGAGGTGGCTGGATGTGCACCGGTGAACGGAGGATCGGTCATGTGAATGGCTAAGAAGCTTGAGGTTCGGCCAAGTGGTAGCTCCAATGGAGATGTGGTGAGCACAGAGGATGGATTAGTGGTGATGGTTGCTGACCTGCAAGGATGCACAAGCAGTGGTGCAAGGTGGTTGCTGGGGGGAAGAGTTGCAAGTGCAACAATGTGGGAGGAGAAGCTGTTACAGATCTGCACATGAAGAAGGAGCATGTGGAGTGCACGGCCTAGATTGTGGATCTGCTGGAGGAGCGCCCGAAAGGGTAGGAGATGGAAGACGATGGTGGAAAGAGGATGCAAGCCGAACTGATACGTGTTGTGAGGCACGTTTGAACCCAATTTAAGCCTCCTTTTTCCAAGCCTCGATGAAGATGGTCTACGCTCTCCTAGGGCCGTCTCTACCATAAGGCCAGTAAGGCGGTCGCCTTAGGCCCCAGGTGAGAGAAGGCCCCTAGCCCAGGTGAGAGACAGCCTCAGCCCACTAACCACGCACGTGGATGTTTAGCCCACCCCTTGTTGGATATGCGAACCAGAAATCAACCTGATTGGTTATCTCTAGCCATAGATTTTAGTTCCTTTTAGGATTGATTCTAGCCACTGGATCCAATCATGTTTTTTGGGCACTAAATACAATGGCTAGAAATCATCAATCAAGCTGATTTTTAGTGTGTTTATCTACCAATAGGTGGGCTGAACATCCACGCAGTCATTTGGCCCAAAACCACCATTGGATTCCCGAAATCCCCGGCTGAAAGACAAGTGCAAAAAGGTGAGTCCCCTGATCCCGACCCATGTAAAAAGGCCTTATATGGAGTTTTCGCCTTAGGCCTCAACTTGCATAGAGACGGTCCTGCACTCTCCTTCATTGAAGAAAAACTTGCAACCATCGATCTGGACTGTAGGCCGGGTCACGTTTTGATTGGCCATGGTAGTCGAACCACTGTCATACTCTTTAGAGACCATTGACCATAGACCTATGAACCAAAATACACCATTGATTAGCTCGCAACATTTTCATCACAGACGGCTGAGAACTACTGCCATACTCTTAGAGACCAACCCTCGAAAAGGAACAGTCAGAGATACCCATGGTTCTTCTTCCGATCCTCCATTGCTTTCAGCTTCGCCATTGTTGAGTAATCAATCAACCCCAGATCGAGAGATAATGGGTTTTAGAGTGGTTGGTTCGAATTTCGTTGGTTCTATTTTATTTGATTTTTAAATCAAGGTTTAAAAGGGGCCGTTATCGTTTTTTCTGTTATAATGAAAATAATGGTCAGGGACAAAAATGAAAAATACAGGAGAAAAATGAAAATAACAAAATAACGAAAAAATGGGGCCAGACTTCAAATTTTGAATTTTGGAATTTGAATTTCAGATTTTCAAAAAATAAAAAATAACGGCAATAAGGACCTTTTTTTCCTCAAAATTAATAACGGACTTTATTTTCTAGACGTTTTAACGGTACGTAACGTAATGGGGGAGTCCGAATCCGTTATAATGGTCTCAAGAAATGTGATGTTTAAATAATTAAGTGTTTACTTGGACAGCCTCCTTATAAGAAAATATATTTATTAATTTATGAGCCACTCGAGGAGTAGGCGGGTCCAGAAGGTGTAGATTCCTTAGAGTACTGGATTCCCTTCCTTCAGGCCTAAGAATTCAAGTGTTTGACTTCGAATCAAAAAATATACATATATATTTTTTTAGGAAAAGAAAAACCATGTTCTTGAAAAACAGTGAAATCACTTGTTGAGAAAAATTAAAATTATATAAAATTTTAATTTTTTTAAATACCCATGCGTGGAGCACGGCCTATTGAATATTAATTTTTTTTAGTAATTTTCATAGGGCAATGGAGGTGATGTAATTACCAAAACACGCTAAAATGTAGTTGACACCCCAAATCAAGTGAGAGTGTGAGCTGTAGCACGTGAAGGTGTGTTTTTAAAGCCCGGTCTTCTTGTCTTTTGCGCGGGTTGCATGCAAGTTGAGGCCTAAGGCGAAAACTCCATGTGACGCCTTTTTCTATATTTAATATATTAATATATAAGATATATATTAATTAAAATTTTTAACTCTCAATATAGTAGAAAATCTTATTTAAAACCTATTCGTGATAATGATAAGCTACGGAAAAAAAAAATTCAGATGGAGAGGACTCCCTAGTCCCATTGCAGTCCAAGCAGACTCTCACGGTCCTACATAGATCATTTTTTGGGCCTAATGACTGCGTGGATATTCTGTCCACCTATTGGTGGATAAACACACAAAATCAGCTTGATCGATGATTTCTAGGCATTGGATTTACTACTCAGAAAACATTCTTGAATCCAATGACTAGAATCAATCCTAAAAAGTAGTAAAATCTATAGCTAGAGATAACCAATCAGGACAAAGGGTGGGCCAAAACATCCATGTGGTTAGCGGGCGGACTGAAGATTAATTCTAGTTTTAAAAAAGAAAAAAAAATCAGGTTAATTTAATAGGGTGCGGTCGCATTAATCAGGAACACATGGTGGGGTCCACACCACTAAAGTTAAGTTATATATCTCCTTTTAAAATGAGAAATGCGACTTCTCTACGCGACTTCATCGTTCTTAGATAGTTTGTGCTTGCACATAGTCTTCTTGTTTTTCTCTGGGAAAAAAAAAAAAAAAATTCAGAATGGATTCAGAGTTCGCTGATCAACTTCACATTTTTTTCTTACCATTCATGTCTCCAAGCCACACGATCCCCTTGGTAGATATGGCCAGACTATTCGCTGCTCAAGGGGTTAAGGTTACTATAATCACCACCCCCCTAAACGCCCTCGTCATCCAAAACACCATCGATCCAGACGTCAAGTCCGGCCGCCAAATTGGACTTCAGATACTCCAATTCCCATCTGTAGAGGCTGGGCTGCCAGAAGGATGCGAGACTTTTAGCTCCATCACTTCTCCAGAAATGTCTATAAACTTCTTCAAAGCGATTGAAATGCTCGAACAACCGTTTTATCAACTCGTCAGTGAGCACCTCCCCCATTGTATTGTATCTGACACGCTCTTCGGTTGGACGACCGATCTTGCGGCCGAGTTCAAAATACCGAGACTCGTCTACCATGGGACATGCGTCTTCTCTCTTTGCATTTCTTCTGCCTTGTGTCGTTATGCACCTCACGAGAACGTCGCATCGGATGATGAGACTTTTGTTGTCCCCGGCCTTCCGGATCATATAGAGTTGACAAGGTCCCAAGTGTTTGAATTTGGTCAAACTCAGAGTTGGTTTAGTGACTTCATACGAAGAGTCAGAGAGTCAGAACTAAGGAGCTATGGGGCCGTGGTGAATAGCTTCTATGAGATGGAATCGGCTTACGTGGAACACTTCAGGATGATCTTAGGATGGAAGGCGTGGCATATAGGCCCGGTGTCAGTTTTCAACATGCACACCACTGATAAGGTCGAGAAGGGGAACAAGGCCTCCATTGATGAACATGACTGTTTGGGTTGGCTAGACTCTAAGAAACGTAACTCAGTTCTCTACCTTTGTTTTGGGAGTCTGGTTAGCTTCACTAATGCACAGCTGAGGGAGATTGCGTCCGCACTCGAAGCCTTGGCCCACCCATTCATTTGGGTTGTCAAGAAAGTGGATAAATCGTTGGACGGGTTTGAGGAGAGGATGGAAGGGAAGGGTCTGATTATAAGTGATTGGGCCCCTCAGGTCCAGATCCTTGATCATCCAGCCATCGGAGGATTCGTGACTCACTGTGGCTGGAACTCGTTACTGGAAGGTATTACCTCAGGCGTGCCCATGATCACATGGCCAAATTTTGCGGAGCAGTTCTATAATGAGAAGCTTGTCACTAAGGTTCTGAGAACCGGAGTTGGAGTGGGTTCTGATGTTTTAATTGATTGGACAAAACAAGAGAGGCCTTTGGTGAAGAGGGAGGAGATAGAGAAGGCAGTGAATCGACTGATGGACGGTAGAGATGAAGCACAGATTATAAGAAACCGAGCTAGAGAGCTCGGAGAGATGGCTAAGAGGGCTGTGGAAGTAGGTGGCTCGTCTTACGCTGATTTGACTGCTCTGGTCGAGGAGCTTCGACTGATCAAGGTAAAGAGAAATCAAAACAGTAGCTAAACTCTTCTTCTCAATGAAGATAGAGCTAACCTTCCATCCAAACAGCCCCATATTTTATTAAGTTATAATAATAGGCCTGTTTGTAACAATTATGATAATGGATTATCATCACAAATAAATGCATTTCATTAGAGTAAACAAACCATTTTGTCATAATTATAAATTGTTCTCTTTCAAATAATAATGAAAAAAAACCTACTTATATATATAATGATAAATTGATTTCTCTCTCCCTCATTTTCTTCTTTATCATGACCACCACGTGAGAGGTTTAATCTGGGCCGTGCACCCGCCCACCTCCCCTAAGGGCTGGGTCTGGGCTTGGCATTTTGTACTCCGGTCCGGACAATCAAGCCCGACCCCAACCTCGTCAGGCTCGTGAAATTGAATAGTGTTCCCCCTTTGATTTTGTACCCCACCCACTACATAGGGTATTAGCAGCGGCCGAGACTGCAGCTAAAAGTTACAAAATTCGCCGTTAAAACTTTCAGCGGCGGTGGCGACTGCCGCTGATACCCTGGTCGCTGAAAGTTTTAGCGGCGACCACCTCCAAAATGGCCGCCGCTAAAAAGTACCACACCACAGAAGGTACAGTCGTGGTGGAAAGCCTATATTTCAAGCGGAAAAGTCACTATTAGAGGCGGTTACTGACCGCCGCTAAAAGAAGTATTAGCGGCGGGCATACAGTAACCACCGCTGAAAGTAAGTATTAGTGGCGGTTTTTGTCCGCCACTAATACTTCTTTTAGCGGTGGTCAAAGCCTGACCACCGCTAATGCATACTTTTAGCGGCGGTCAGTAACCGCCGCTAATACATACTTTAAGCGGCAGTGACTATCCGACTGCCGCTAATACTTCTTTAAGCGGCGGCTGCTGACTGCCGCTAATACATATTTTCAGAAGCGGTTACTGTCTGACCACCGCTAATACTTCTTTTAGCAGCTACTACTGGTTTTCTTATGTTTTAGCGGCGGCCATTGATCGCTGCTAATATTTTTTTAATTTTTTTTTCTACTTGTACCTGTACTTGTACCACCTGTAGCATTTTGATTACTATAATACGAACTAAACCAAATAAACAAAAATAAAAATAATCCATTCATTAAACTGAAAGATTAATTAATATAATATCCTTAGTTCAGAAACATCCATAAATGAAATAGAAATGTCGACGACTAAAACATCAACTGGGTCTACAGCAAATCAATAATTAGCTGGGTCCTGCAAAAAAAAAATATAGTATTAGAATAAAATATGTTAGAACTTATAATAAAATAAATATATTGTTCAAAACTCGAAATAAATTTTACTTTTAAGTCTTAAATGTCTAAACTTACAAGTGACTACAATGACCCAACCGAATGTCAGAATTTGACCTCGTCTCTTCAATACATTTGTTTCAACATGTTTAAAGTGTTGGAAGAGTTTCCGGGAGATTCGGACCATGTACGTTTGTTCGATTTGGACGTCGACGTTTTGAAATAGATTTTAGTTCTAAGTCTTAAATGCCTAAATGTACAACTGACTATAGTGTACTAACCAGACCTTGGATTCTGATCCCGTCTCTTCTAACACATCTGTTTCAACAAAATTGAAGTGTTGGAAGAGGTTACGGTAGATTCCGACCTCATTTGCCCGATTCGGGCGTCGAGGTCCAAATAATGTATTTCAGTTCTAAGTCTTAAATACTTAAACATACAACTGACTACAATCCACCAATTGGACCTCAGAATTTGACCCCGTTTCTTCCAACACATTTGTTTCAACATGTTTGAAGTGTTGGAAGAAGTTTCAGGAGATTCCTACATTGTTTGCCCAATTTGGGCATCGAGGTCCAAATAATGGATTTCAGTTCTAAGTCTTAAATGCTTAAACCTACAACTGACTATAGTTTTCTAACCCGAACTCAGAATTTGACCCCTTCTCTTCCAACACATTTGTTTCAACACGTTTGAAGTGTTAGATGAGGTTTCGGGTGATTCGGACCACGTTTGCCAGATTTGGATGTCGAAGTCCCGAAATGAATTTCAGTTCTAAGTCTTAAATGATTAAACCTACAACTGACTATAGTTTTTTAACCCGACCTCAGAATTTGACCCCGTCTCTTCCAACACATTTGTTTTAACACGTTTGAACTGTTGAAAGAAGTTTTGAAAGATTCTGACCTCGTTTGCTCGATTTAGGCGTCGAGGTCCAAATAATGGATTTTAGTTCTAAGTCTTAAATGCCTAAACTTACAACTTACTATAGTTTTCTAACCCGATCTCAGAATTTGACCCCGTCTCTTCCAACACATTTGTTTCAATATATTTGAAGTGTTGGAAGAAGTTTCGGGAGATTCAGACCTCGTTTGTTCGATTTGGGCATCGAGGTCCAAATAATGGATTTCAGTTCTAAGTCTTAAATGCCTAAACCTACAATTGACTATAGTTTTCTAACTTGACTTCGAAATTTGACCCCGTCTCTTTCAACACATTTGTTTCAACATGTTTGAAGTGTTGGAAGAAGTTTCGGGAGATTCCGATTTCGTTTTGCCTGATTTGGACGTCGAGGTCTAAGTAATGGATTTCAATTCTAAGTCTTAAATGCTTAAACCTACAACTGACTATAGTTTTTTAACCCGACCTCAGAATTTGACCTCATCTCTTCCAACACATTTGTTTCAACGCGTTTGAAGTGTTGGAAGAGGTTTTGGGTGATTCAGACTATGCTTGCCTAATTTGGACGTCGAAGTCCCGAAATGAATTTCAGTTCTAAGTCTTAAATGCTTAAACCTACAACTGACTATAGTTTTCTAACTCGACCTCGGAATTTGATCCTGTCTCTTCCAACAAGTTTCGGCATATCTTATTTTATCTAACTTTTATCCATCGGCATATCTCTTTCAAAGCGACGTCACCTTCACCACACGACTCAAGTGCACATGCATCATGCTTTCTATCTCCTCTCTAACGGGTGGGTGGTTCTTATCCCATTTAGGAATGCATAATTTCTATTACACTCAATAGCCAAGTGGCTATTTCCATCTGAAGAAAAATTTCAGCAGCATTTCCCTATAGTTCTCCATGTACACGATTTAGACTAGGGACAAACATGTCACTTTGTCTAAATATGTACCCAGAGAACAAGAAGAATGCTTGCCGAAACTGTCCTTCAAATAGAAATAACCACTTTAGCTACTGACTGCACTAGAGATTATGCATTTCCAAACATGTCCAAAATGCACAATTCATAAATCAACAACAAATAATTACTCCTCACCACAAACAAGACAAAAAATTTGTTCACTTGTACAACTAATCTGTAACATGTAGGTGGTAAGGCACAATTGTCACACAATAATTCTTGAACGGGAGATTTAAGATTCAATACATGTATATGCATTATGTGTGTGTCAACTATTTACATGATATATAACATAAAATTAAATTAAATAATAGGTCATGAAATAAATAATATCATAAGCAATTGAATATAAAATTAGATAAAATAACAGGTCATGAAATAAACATTATCATAAGAAATTGAATATAAAATTAGATAGAATAACATGTTATGAAAAATTTAACAAAAACACATGCATATAATAGACATGAAGAACAAATTCTATATTTTAATATCAAGATGTCCTAAGAACCATACCTGCAACTACAAATGAAGCACAAATGGTCAGAAGTCACTAACTAGACTAATCTTTGGTCTGTATGTCCATCTACGATTTAGCCAAATATCCATACGGTCAAAAATTACTAAGCACACTCATTTTGGGTCTATATTTCCATCTACGAATCGGCCAGACATCCATATAGTCAGAAATCATCAATGAAATTGATTTTAGGACTACGTCTGAACATCCATAGGTTGTGTGTTATCACTATTGCTGATTATAGAATTCAGTTGGTGGGGTAAAGAAATAAACTTGGTGGATCGATGCAATGCGGTGAATAAATCAACTTGGTAGATCGATGCCGGGCAGTGAAAAAATCCAATAGGTGGAGAAAGTTGAGGTATTTATACCATATGACTTTCAAACTGATTTTGGGACTTTGTATGGCATCCCAAGTATAAAAGCTAACAGAAGACCTTTCTTTGTATGGCATCACATTTCCCAATTTGCATGCATGAGCCTATCTGCAGCTGGTTTAATGGCAAAAACTTTTTTTCCCATTCCACCCATTCCCAACTTCTTCACCTCTTCTTTGTATTCCTGACATCTTTCTTTATCTTCAATTTGAATGTTACATCTGAAACATTATTTATCGGATGATGTATTCTATGTCAACCCTATAGTTAAAAATTTTATAAAAATATGCACAACCTAGAGTCAATCTAAGCCATATAACATAGATTATGATGACCTGTCATTCACTATACCATGGGTATAGTAGAGCGGGGTCAGAGCTGCTACAGGTTAATGAATCACATAATGAATGCAATTAATTGACTATAAATTAAACATAACTAGAACAAAGTAAACCTAATTAACAAATTAATGCAATGTAAACCTAATTAACTAGAATTAGGTTGATTTTTTAAGCAGATAAGATAAATCAAATAGAACGAAGGGCTCACTGGATGTCGAAAAGCACAAGTCCAACCAACCAATACCAAAAATCCCTCGGATTGAGCCTTGCACTCTCACTATGCCGATACTCACATTCCCTATTTACCTAACTGTTGGGTAGTTTCGTCGAGCTCTAACCTAAAATAATATCCAATTTTCCACGTAGTAAACTCTTTTGGGCCAACGACCCCTAATGTTTCGCCCATATCTTGGTGGACCCACACACCATAAATCAGTGTGATTAGTGATTCCTAGCCATGAAAATGACTCCAATACAATGGTTAGAAATCACTAATTAGGCTATTTTTTGGTCCATCTAGGAGTAAAACTTTCTGACCCTCCACGATGATTGAACCCATGACCGCCACAATATGAGTCACATGGCACATCTGTGGAGGATGTTGACCATATAGATGTTTGGCCAATCCCTAAGTGGATCCACAAATCAAAAGTCAAGCTGATTAGTGATTTTTAAGTGTTGGATTGGAGTCGTATTCATGGGTTGAATGTCTACCAAAGGATGGGGTAAACATCTATGCGGTTAGTGGGCCCATTTGCCCCAATTTGACAGGCGCTTGTTGCCTTGCCCACTAGAACAAAATGCTAGCTCCACCACTGTTTACATCCACTAAGGATGAGCTAAATATCCATGTGATTAGTGGGTCCACAAAGATAAAAAAAAACCAAAATCAGCATGATTATTGATTCCAAAGGTTTGAAATCAATAATATGGTTAATTTTTGGTCTGTTTTGGGGAACAAAGATCATATCTAAAAGTTTAAAATCAACAATTAGACTGATTTTTGGTCTGGCCACTGACAAATCAACCCATGAAATCAAACCATGAAAATAGACTCTAATCCAACACTTAGAAATCACAAATCAGCCTGATTAGTGATTAAAACATTGGATCTTTGAACCCAAATAATGCTCAGATTCCTATGGTTCTACCCATGAAAATATATTCAATCCAACGCTTACAAATCACTGATCAGCCTGATTAGTCATTTAACACCTTTGGATCTTTGTACCCAAACAATGCTCAAATTCCTAGCAATTAAAATCAACCCATGAAAATGGCTTCAATCCAACGCTTAGAAATCACTAATCAGCCTGATTTGTGATTTAAAACCTTTGGATCTTTGTACCCAAACAAATAGAATAAAAAATGGCACTAGCTTACAAGCTTTTGGCCTAAGCTACAACTTCTTAAATACCCCCCAACCTTTCATGGATTATTGGAACAAGATCGAAAGGTTTGAAACCTTGATCAGGTTAGAACTCTGATCGAAAATAGAAAAATTTTACCACTTACAGGTGCAACAGTGCAAGGCGGAACTCTGGCAACTGGAAGGTAGGGCTCTAGCGACGGCACGGTGAGGTGGGGCTCCGGCTCCGGCGTCAGGCGATGAGGGTCGACGGAGGAGAGGAAGAAGGGTTTTGGGCGACAGAATAATAAAGAGGTGGAAAGTTAGAATTTTTCTTATATCCTAACTTTTACCAGCGGCCACTCTATGATTGCCGCTATAGGATGATATTAGCGGCGGTCATGTACTTGACCGCCGCTAATACCATGTATATAGCGACAGGCAGAAAAAAACCACCCCTATATGTCATATTAGCGGTAGTTGGGTACTGACCGCTGGTAAAGGGTCGCTGCTGTAAGCAAATTTTTTTCCCTCCATTTTTCCAACAAGCCTTTAGTGGCGGTTTTGCCACTGGCCGCCGCTAAAACCCTCTGTAGCAGCTATTTTTTACTGGCCGCCGCTAAAAGTCTGCTGCTAAAAATTGAATTTCTTGTAGTGACAGATATATATTGGACTATTAAACAACCTATCCCGACCCTGCCCATTGGCCCAACTTGAGGCTTCCCCCATGACACAGCATACCTAAGGGCCGAGGTCAGTGTTAGGCTTGGGATCTTAGCATCCGTCGAGCCCAGCCCACATCATAAATAACTTCAAACGAAATAAAACCATGTTAGGACATGAATGAATAACTAAATATGTATGCCGATTAACCCATAAAGGGTTTTCCATCTCTTGCTCCCCTCATGCTCAGATGAACAAAACCTTTCTCAGATAATGGAGGACGGTATTTTGGTCAGTTTGGTTATTTTGAGGAGAACCTGTTTGGGTTGATCATTGTGCCTACGACACTCCGTGCATAAGAGAGAGAGAGAGAGAGAGAGAGAGAGAGAGAGAGAGAGAGAGAGAGAGATGGCACTACTCGAAAAATCACATTCGATGCGGGTTAAAAATCGACGCCTTGCGTTGGATTTTTTTTCCTTCTAAAAAACCATCGCAAATACCAGTGGCACGAAAGGTTTATGTCGGTTTTGTACCAACGTGGC
The DNA here is from genome assembly GCA_035048495.1 of Euptelea pleiosperma. Taxonomy (NCBI): domain Eukaryota; kingdom Viridiplantae; phylum Streptophyta; class Magnoliopsida; order Ranunculales; family Eupteleaceae; genus Euptelea; species Euptelea pleiosperma. Next base: position 28,485,095 of record CM068552.1, read on the forward strand.
AAGTCAGGCAATAGTATCGATTTTCAGAAAAACCGTTGCCATTTCCTGTAATATATATGGATCTTTGGAGTCGGTTTTGCGAAAAATCGACGCCAAATGTTATTTTTTTATGTTCTATTTGTTTTTGCAATGTCACCTATACCCACCTGTAGTACATATCACACAATATATGTACATTCAAATGACATTTCATTCACCATTACAGAAATATTGTACATATTCACATTCATGACCATTCATGCAAATTCAAAATGAATTAAAAAAATTCTAACTCATCAATACATTACACATGCATTGGTTGAATCCAACAACTAGAATTAGTCCTAAATAAGTAGTACTATTAAATTATACATGGCTAAAGTTAATAACCATAATATATTAAGGCTGATTGATTGCAATTGAACACATATATTTCAATCAATTTATATACTGAGAAGCATAAAGGCGTATTGTTAAGTAGAAATGAATATTTATTCCTACCTTATTTGAATAGGAAATGAATTTCAGGCTTAGTACATAGCTAAGGAAAATTATCCAAATTTAAATGGCTTGGTACGGAAAATTATAGAGATTTAGAAGAAGATATATATATATACCTTATAATTTCCTAGAAAATAGCTAATCGCCTGCAATAATATTAAAAAACCAAAGAAAATAATTAGCTAGAGCCAAAAAATGTACATGCATTAGCTTAGAGAAAAAAAAGAAATGATGACAAACGATCTATGTCAATATATATACCTCTAAAATTCTATTTGAAGAGCTCAATCCACTCAACTCTATATTCTGTCAGCTCTTGAAGTATGTATTTAAATAACTTTTGATTTAAAATTTTTGACCTAATTAATCAGAAAAATAGGTAGAGATAATTAATAAATTGTTGTGAATGTGATAGTTTTCTCATTGATCAAGCACATATATATAGCCCTTAAGAGGGAGTTACAACAAAGGGAGAGTTACATATTGATGTTACAACATTGATGCAAGGGAGAGTTACACATTGATGTCTGACACCATAATGAGTGGTGGTCAGCCATCGATTTATATTACAACACTCCCCCTTGGATGTCCACCGCTTTATGAAAACTGCCTCGTTAAAACCTTGTTAGAAAAACCCTATGGGATAAAACCTGATCGAAAGAAAAAGAGTACAGTATACCAACGGATTATGGTGATTGTGATAGATGCGTTTAGGACTGCCTCATTAAAACCTTGTCAGGAAAACCCAGTGGGATAAAACCTGATCGAAGAAAAAGAGTACAGTATGCAAATGATCATTGAGAATAATAGCTCCCCTTATAAGAATGCTCCCCCTGATGTGAACTAAAATGAGTATACGGACATATCAACAAGAAAATTCATGGAGCCGATGCATACCAATGCTGTATACCAATTTCTTGAGTGTTGACGTAGGTAGCGCCTTGGTGAACAAATCTGCAAGATTGTCATTTGAACGTATCTGCTAGACGTCAATATTGCCTTTTTGTTGAAGCTCATGAGTATAAAAGAACTTTGGTAAAATATGCTTTGTTCTATCTCCCTTGATATATCCGCCTTTAATTTGTGCGATACATGCGGCGTTATCCTCATATAACGTCGTCAGGACGTTTGTGATTGAAAAAATACCACATGTGTTTCGAATATGGTGGACTACAGATCTCAACCATATACATTCACGGCTAGCTTCATGAAGTGCAAGTATCTTAGAGTGGTTCGAGGATGTAGCAACCATAGTCTGCTTGGTAGAGCGCAAGAGATCGCTGTGTTATCGCAAGTAAATACATACCTTGTTTGCGATCGAGCTTTGTGAGGATCAGAAAGATATCCAGCATCTGCATATCCAACCAATTTTAAAGTATGGGTTGATTCATTTGAATAGAACAATCCCATGTCTGTTGTCCCACGGAGGTAACGTAAGATGTGCTTGATGCCATTCCAATGTCTTAGAGTTGGTGCAGAACTATATCTTGTCAATAGATTGACCGAGAATGCGATGTCAGGATGAATACAACTTGCTAGATACATTAATGCACCAATCGCACTAAGGTATGGTACTTTGGGACTGAGGAGTGCTTCGTCGTCTTCTTGAGGACGAAAAGGGTCTGTCTTAATGTCAAGTGATCGGACAACCATTAGAGAACTTAGTGGATGAGCTTTATCCATGTTAAAGCGCTTCAGGACCTTTTCAATGTATGTGGATTGGTGTACGAGGATTCTACTTGAGAGATGTTCGATCTGTAGGCCGAGACAAAATTTTGTTTTTCCAAGATCTTTCATTTCAAATTCCTTCTTCAAGTATGCAGTAGTTTTTATGAGTCTTCAGGAGTCCCAATGATATTCAGATCATCTACATATACTGCAATAATGGCAAATCCTATTTCGAATTTCTTAATGAAAATGCACGGGCATATGGGGTCGTTAACATATCCTTCTTTTACCAAGTACTTACTTAGACGATGATACCCCACATGCGTCCAGATTGCTTCAATCCATACAGTGATTGTTGTAATTTGATAGAGTACATGCTACGTTGCTTCAATGTACTTGCTTCTGGCAATTTAAATCCTTCAGGGACTTTCATATAGATATCGGTATCTAATAGCCCATATAAATATGCTGTTACTACATCCATAAGGCGCATGTCAAGTCTTTCTGAGACTACTAGACTAATTAAGAATCGAAACATAATTGCATCGATTACTGGAGAATAAGTTTTCTCGTAATCAATACCAGGTCTTTGTGAGAAACCTTATGCTACGAGTTATGCTTTATATTTAACTATCTCGCCTTTCTCGTTACGTTTTCGTAGGAACACCCACTTGTGTCTTACTGGTTTAACACCTTCGGGTGTTAGGACTACAGGTCCAAATACTTCGTGTTTTGCTAGCGAATCTAGCTCTGCCTGGATTGCTTCTTTCACTTTAACCAATCGGTCCTATGTCGATATTCTTCGATGGTGCATGGTTCAGGATCATCATCATTTTTTATGATGGTAAGAGCTACAGCGAAGGCAAATACATTGTCGACAACTATTTTATCATGATTCCATTTTTCTCCCGTACAGACATAATTTGTTGAGATCTCTTCATTTACAGGTACCTGAGCCTCTTCGGGGACTATCTGTTTTGAGATGATGGATGTGGTTTCTTCAGGAGTACCAACTTCTACAGGAGTCGTATGGATTTTCTCTTGTACCCTTCGCTTTCTGGGAGTCACATCTTTTGCATCGACGAGTCTGCCACGCTTCAAGTGTGCTGTTGACGATTCATTTGCTGCTATGTTGACTGATTTTCCTACAAGGATGTCAATCCTTGCTGGAGTATTTGTAGCTAGTATGTATGATTTCATTACCTTTGCCGCGTCGGTAAAAGAATCTGGTAATTGGTTAGCAATCTTCTGGAGATGAATGATTCGTTGCACTTCTATTTCGCATTGAGTGTTGCGAGGGTCAAGATGAGATTGGGTTGATGCATCCCAAATAAGTTCACGCCGTTCAACCCATGCCTTTCCTCTCCTAACGACGGGAAGATTGATTCATCAAAGTGGCAATCCGCAAATCGTGCGGTAAAGACATCACCAGTCAGGGGCTCAAGATATCTAATGATAGACGGTGAGTCAAACCCAACGTAAATGCCTAATCTACGTTGTGGACCCATCTTTGTGCGTTGCGGGGATGAAATCGGTACTTGCACAGCACAACCAAAAGTGCACAGATGGGAAATGTTTGGTTGATGACTGAGTACAAGTTGATGTGGAGAGTATTGGTGATACGCAGTTGGTCGGATGTGAATCAATGATGTGGCATGCAATATGCCATGTCCCCATGCAGTGATAGGTAATTTCGACCGCATTAATAGGGGTCTCGCTATCATCTGGATGCGTTTAATGAAGGATTCTGCCAATCCGTTCTGGGTGTGGACGTGAGCAACATGATGCTCTACATCAATCCCAACCGACATGCAATAGTCATCAAACGTTTGTGATGTAAATTCTCCAGCACCGTCAAGGCGAATTGACTTGATTGGGTAATCTAGAAATTGAGCACGTAATCGAATGACTTGGGCTAAAAGTCGTGCAAATGCAACATTGCGGGTCGATAATAAGCAAACGTGAGACCAACGTACAGAAGCATTGAGTATGACCATAAAATATCTAAACGGTCCACATGGTGGGTGGATTGGTCCACATATATCCCCATGAATTCATTATAAAAAAGTAGGAGATTCAACAACAATTTTAGTTGGTGATGGCTTAATGATCAGTTTGCCTTGCGAACAAGCAGTACATGGATGGTCATTTGGGAGCAAAATCTTCTGGTTTGTCAAGGGATGTCCATGTGAGTTCTTAATGATGCGATGCATCATTGTAGACCCAGGGTGACCAAGACGGTCATGCCAAAGCATAAAGGTCTTTGGATCAAAAAACTTATTGTTCATCACGACATACACTTCAATTGTTCGTATGGTCGTATGGTACAACCCAGATGATAGAGCTGGGAGTTGCTCCAATTTACGCTTCTGGCCTGATATAGTGGAAGTAATGCATAGGTATTCGACATTATTTGCACTTAGAGTCTCGATATGATATCCATTATTACGTATATCTTTAAAACTGAGTAGATTTCTTCTAGATCTACCTGAGTATAATGCTTCTTTGATATGAATTGCGTTCCATCAGGTTGTACGATGTCGGCCCTTCTAGAGCCTTCGATCAAGTTAGTAGGACCTGATATGGTGTGGACATCAGCTTCGGTTAATGTCAAATTCAAAAAATATTTTCGGTCTCTCAGTATTGTGTGTTGTTGCACAGTCTGCTAGACATACATCATTACCATCGAATCCCTCTTCAGTGAAGCCATCTTTACAGTGCATCGGAACTTGCATGCTTTTCAAATTAAGAGATATATAGGAGTATCAAATTGTAATGCAAATAAAGTGCTAACAAATTAAAGTACCAATTATTAAGATAAAATAAAAGAGAACTAAAGTAAAGTTCAAGAGACTAATATGCTTGAATAGTTATTAGTCATGATAGGTTGTCTCCATCATCAACTCTTTTGTCCACCGACATCGGAATCTTCAAAAAAATCTGAAGCATCTATGTGAGTCATATCTACCTTCAGGGTGGAGTGATCAGTGTAATTCATTTCAACATTTTTTCCTTTTGCCTTGATCAAGCCTTGATATAGGTCGATCAAATGTTTGGGTGTACGATAGGTATGCGACCAATGCCCTTTCATTCCACATCTATAACAAATGTCCTCATAGTCGTGTGGGCGTTTGTTTGGTAGCTTTTTTTCTTTGGTAGCTTTTGTTACTTCGGCCCTCCTGTGATATGAGTAATAGTAATGGCTACGACCACTGGGACCAGTGCGACCACCACGACCGTGGAAACCTCCTCGTCCCCGACTTTGTCCATGACCACCAGGACCATGACCATGACCATGACCACGACCACGACCTCAACTACGCCCGCGACCACTGAATGAAACAACATTAGCTTCAGGTAAAGGTTTAGAACCGATCGGACGTGATCCATGGTTCTTCATCAGAAGCTCATTGTTTTGTTCGGCAACAAGGAGGCACGAGATCAATTCTGAGTACTTCTGGAATCTACGTTCTCGATACTGTTGTTGCAGGAGCATGTTCGAGGCATGAAATGTGGAGTAAGTTTTCTCCAACATATCTGCATCGGTAATCTTTTCTCCACACAATTTCAGCTGTGAGGTGATCTTAAACATTGCAGAGTTATATTCTGCGAGTGTTTTAAAATCCTGCAAATGCAAGTGCATCCAATCGTAACGGGCTTTTGGGAGGATCACGGTCTTCTGATGATCGTATCGCTCCTTTAGGTCATTCCAAAGGGTAAGTGGGTCCTTAACGGTAAGGTATTCGGTCTTCAGGCCTTCATGTAGGTGATGGCGGAGAAAAATCATCGCCTTTGCTTTGTCCTGTAAGGACGCTTCATTTCTGACCTTGATTGTTGATCCAAGGTTCTTAGCGTCAAGTTGGACCTCAGCATCGAGGACCCAAGAGAGTTAGTTATTCCCCGTGATGTCGAAGGCGGCAAATTCAAGTTTGGTGAGGTTCGACATGCTTACAATCTAAGTCAGAAAATTAATTAACATTTGTATATGGTCCTACTGAAGTCATAAACAAATTTACAAAGCAAAGCATCATATGAAGGTCAGATGACAATTTGAGTAAGAAATTCCATTAGCATCGTGTAGCAATAGACATAATAATATTCAACTAATTAAGAGAATATGGCAACTACAAGTCACAAATCACACGAAGCAATGGACTCGCATAAATCCATGAAAAATCATCATTTGAATTAAAAATTCACAATTGTTCTCTAGTCGTCAGTAGTGCACAGCCCTAGGCTGTGCGTTCCAAGAATAATGATGGACATTTCCTAGCATGTTAAGGTCTACAATGTTAATTAAGCCAGGCCTAAGGTCACAGAGTTTGAGTCCGTTGATGGTCCACTGGGGAAACCGTTGAACCAAAGGCAGTGATCTCTTAAGGTTTTGATGGAAAATAATGATGTTATCATCCGGGGGACGGCATTCTTCATATGATCTAGACCTTTGGATGGTCTTTAAATTTTTGTAATTATTGATCTTGAGGATCATCCAACACTTTGGACCTTGTGTTAGAAAAAGGTTTCTGATTGTGATACATAGGAAGCCTTCCCCATGATTGACATAGTTTGGTGCAAGTTCACACACATTTGGGCCCCCAGACCGGCCCCATGAATGTGCTGCCCAGCCCTTTGTGAACACACCCACAACAGTCAGTTTGATTGGTTCAACAATCCCGACCATTTGATCAATTTAATATTGACCACTAAAATTGAGCAACTAGAATCATTACCTATCCACATTTGGATGGTCCAGGTTGATTATTTTGAATTCAATATTTCTATGCTAGATTTAGGTATGAAAGCTTAAATTATATTCAACCAATATGAACTTTGAGTTTACCAAAAAAAATCAACTTTGAAATCGATGCAAGGGCTGAGTGAAAATATGGTCATCAATGGGCATGGCTTTGGCTAAAATCTTTAACCCGTTGGAAATTTCAAGTTGGGCCCAACAAAATTTTATTATATAACTAACTTTCATTTTGCAATTATTTCATAAATCACCGAAGTAATAGATATTTACTACATAAGTAATCATGGAACTTAGTACTTATTTCTCCATCTAACACTATATTGTTATAGCGAACGCATTAAATACCAATCACTTACTATTCAACATTATGTTCAAGTAATAACTGATAACATGGATTTAACCAAAAATAAATAAAATTAAACTACTTAGCTGTTATACTTGGTGTGGTTATAAAGTTGCATGCATTCTATCAATTTCAACCTCTAAGACATATCGAAACTGTACTTATTATCCAATTAAAATATAATTGATTGCACTATTAGACATAATGTCATCCTGATATATAGATATATGTTTATAGTGTAACTAGGACACTTGACACATGTAACTAGGACACATGTATCCTAAGAGTCTAGATCAGTCTACTTCCTTTGATTATTTTTCTTATTATCCTTTTTTTTATTTTTATTTTTATTTTTTTTAATCTTGTTTGAGCAGCAAACTAAATTGGCTCCTACCTGCCTTGCAAGTTTTCAAGACCAGCCAAATATTTTAAAGAGTGATTACATAGTCAGTTATTAATCGACATTTTTCTGATCTATTGTATCTTATCTTGATTGTCTCTTTTGATGCTTAGAAATATGAGACGTGTGATTCTTTGAATATGGACCATCTAATGTATGATGCATTGGCAGAACGGTTCCAATTTATCATTATTATCAAAAGGGCAGGCACACTGTTAACATTCTATAAATCCACTTAATAGAATGGCGGTAAGATAACAGTTTTTGTGACTATAATTTACATTATAAAATGATAAACAAGACATAAATGTGGACGTGCATGTATTATACAACTTACATGCAAGAAGATTGATATTCTCATGAATACAAGAGCATTCTATATCGGAGGCAGAAATACCTTTTTTAAATTAAGAGATATTGATCCATGCTCGCCCCCGATTTGCGCTTACCGCGAATTCACCTTCACTATCCAACCCTTGATAGAAGACAAGGAAAAAATTGAGCTCTCGTGCTGATAACGTGTTGTGAATGGGATAGCTTTCTCATTGATCAATCACATATATATAGCCCTTAAGAGGGAGTTACAACAAAGGGAGAGTTACACATTGATGTTACAACATTGATGCAAGGGAGAGTTACACATTGATGTCTGACACCATAATGAGCAGTGGTCAGCCATCGGTTTACATTACAACATAAATTAATTTTACTTATTAAGATGTATACATCAAGAATTGCATGTACCTCATAACAAAAACTCCACAAGATTTCATATCTTGTTGTTTCGAGCAGTACGTACAAGAATGCAATAATTTGTTAATTAATAAGCAAAAAAATTAACTTTCGACCAATAAAAAATAAGTACTTATAGATAGATTTTAATTACCGCAACTACCCTCCATGTTGGTTCATTCTTTCTCAATTTGTCGCCAAAATTTTCTTTTTTCGAATACTTTGAAGGCAGTGCAAGAAAAGAATCGATACAATTCAATTAATCTTTATTACATGTATAAATATTACTTAATTTATTAATATAAGATTAACTTACCTTTTGATGTTGGCTTTCAAATTTTGGTCAATTAAATTATTTAGTGAGTCGAAACAATAGATTATCATCGGTAATAAGTCGATGACAATCAAAATCCAAAAGTGCTAGGATACATACATCGGGAGGCCGACAAAGAGTTGTCATGACGAGGAAGCAATGGAGAGAGCAACGATGGTGTGGAATGGTAGTGATGAAAAGGCGCACATTGTGAGAAGAAAGAGATAGCGAAAGAGAGGTGGGTGGTATCTAACCATTCACATTAGATGGATGGGAAGATCTGAACCATTCTTTATGGGGTGAGATAAGAAGGGGAGACAACCTTCGTCCCTTATTATATAGATTTTAAAAAATATTAAAAGCATCGTTTATGTTTTAAAATCTTATAATTTTTTTTAAAATGGAATTTTTTTAACAACAATACAAAATTAAATCAATTTGTAGAAAACAATACTTAATTATTTTAAAAATTATAAAAATGAATATGCATAGTCGTTTGAATTAGCGTCAACCTTTTTAAAATTTAATCCCCAAAATACCCTTTTAGAATCCATTTCGATTGGCGTTAGATTATGTCTGGCGCCAATTCAAATGGAGTCAGATCAATGTGGGCGCCATCTAGACTTAACTTTCTAAAAAGTAGATCTAAGATTAAACAATAATCTACATTTATTAATTTGGGTTAAAGCTTATCTTTCGTGCTTACCCAATACCACTTGTATGTAAAGTGTTTTTAAGTTGTTTTCCCCATTTAGTAACCATTAAAAAAAAGTAGTGCTGCTTTTCTTAAAAAGTCCTATTGTGTATTTTTGGTGGAAAAAAAAATAGATTTTTGTATTACAATTTTTTTAACGAAAAATAAAAAAAAGATTTGGCGCCATTTGAAATGGCGTCAAAACCATTCTGACTCCAGGAGCTAGATACATTTTGACTCCATTTCAAATGGCATCAAATGGGTGAGGTTACACTCGGGTTTGGTCGAAAAAATATGTTTTGACACCGAATGAAATGGCATCAACTTGTTGATGCCAATTCAAATGGCTTTGCATATTCGTTTTTATAATTTTTGTAAACAAGTATTGCATGTTTTCTACGAATTGATTTAATTTCGTATTTTTTTAAAATTTTCTCTTAAAAACATCTAAATTTTTTAAAAGAAATTCAAAAATTATTAAAGAGACAATTAACAAATATTCTCAACTTTATTAAATTTAAATTTCTTTAAAAGTTACAATGATAACATTTTATTTAAGGGGTGAGGAACTATATCACTATATGTTAAGTACATCCCAACTAGGTTGGCACCTATTCACCTATCCTTCATTTGCATGCACAACTTTACCCCAAAATAAAAATACATAAAGAATAAAGAAAAAAAATACAATCTTCAGACTCTATACTTCTAGTTTTTAATTTCTTTTAGAAGAAGTGCATCTTCGGTAGCTTTAGCTTTGACAGCTTTACTTTGATTTTTTTATCAGCATCGTACCAGTCTTTTAGGTACATGCAACACTCCACCAGACCATTATATCATGATGTCATCTGAGTCTGATGTTCATTAATTATACGGTCAGCTCCTCTGAATGCTTGTTCTGAAGCAACTGACATTGAAATTCTTAGTACATCATGGGCCATGGTAGAAACAATAGGAAATCTACTTTCTTCTCCCTTCTACCAGACCATTATATCAATATTCAATTCTTCAAAGATCTTTCTAATTATGATAAACCACCACTCGTAGGACGGTTCATACCTCACCCTTTGAGTAATTTCCAGGACACATGGCGTTCTATCGCCGATGAGCTGGATCCTACTTCACTACTACACACTACATTATCACCTTATTTAATTTAATATTCTTCAAAAAATTATCTTAGTGTTGAATTAATTTTCTATAAGTTGTTTACATTAGTTCCTTCTCCATAGCTATTCATATATTGAGAATTAATTTTTATTAAGATTTCTAATCCTACTTCCTTAATTTTACGGTCCAAAATACAAGTTATTCCATATATAGGTACATGTTTCCAATTTTTTTGAAATTTACTTTCAATTTCATAACAAATTACAGTAAATAAAGGATTTGATCAGTATTTTTAAAAATTACATTTATATTAATTAAGTTATGTAATACTAAAAATGTCGTTGGATAATAAGTTTTATAAAAAATAAGTGTTGCTTTATAAAAAAAATTAAAAAGTCTTTAAATAATATTGTTGAGTTCCAATCTTCTTCTGTTAGGAATGTGATAATTGGTGCATATAAAGAAATCGATTAATTACTAATCCATAAGGAATTATAGATTTCAACATTAAAAATTCTTTCTACCTATGTTTGATATCTGCAAGTAATTTTTAAGGTTTAATTCCTATAGATTTACATAATCTATGAAATTCTTGAAATTTACATTGACATGCATGTATTGTAAAGTTTCTCTCATACGTTCTAGTAAAATTTTTATTATCCTAAATCATCTTATTGTATAATTAAGTTTAGTATATAACAATATCTGTTGTGGAATTGTTTACTACTTACTAGCAAATCTAATATTTACTTAAGGTAGTTAATTACTACATTATTACTAGTATTAACTAAAATAATTAAAAATATTTTATCTTGTATACCCTACATTCTAAGATATTCACCTATAATTGTACTTGTATTTATTCTAGTATGAAGGCTTTGTTTAAAGTACAAATTATAAGTCACTTTTGAAGACTTCATTCAAAATCTATAAAATGTGTAATAATTGTAATATGGCTAAATTTGAAGTTAGACTAATTTTACTTCTAAGATTTTGAAATAAGTTTGTTAAGTCTTTTATTTTAATTTTATATAATTTTATTATATCGCTTCTAATTGTATTACTGTTAGCAGTGAAATGTGGACTGACTCAAAATTACGACCAAGGGATACAATGACCTACAGGGCCAATCAGAGATAATTAAAGTAGAAGTTTAATGGTAGAATAAAGAACACAAGTGGTTAAGCATCAAATGAAAAGAATCAACACCATATAATTGTGTCAAATTACACAATAGTATGGAGTCAGAAGTGGTTTTTAGGGCACGGGTCTCTAAATATCAGTGAAACTATGAAATCAAGACAGCAAAAGGTGGCAAGTTTACAAAGGAAGTATGTACTAATGATCTCCAAAATGGCTGGATTTCTAGATTATATTCCTTGAAACATTTGACCAAACTATACCCATTGGATCAGTCAGATGCTTTCAATAACAGGAGATATCGCAGTAACTTTAACAAGGTGAGACTGACAGGTTTACAAAGGACGTACAGACTAATGAATTTCAAAATGGCTGAAATTTCTAGAGTATGTTCCTTGAAACATTTGACCAAAATGTACCAACTGGATCAGTCAGATGCTTTTCATAGTAGGAGATATCGCAGTAACTTTAACAGGTTGAGACTAACAGTTTTAAAAATGAAGTATAGATTAATGAACTCCAAAATGGCTGAAATATTTGTAGTATGTTCCTTGAAACATTTTATCAACATGTACCCAGGTGATTGGTATTATTTTCAGAGAGAGAGAGAGAGAGAGAGAGAGAGATATCACAATAACTTCAAAAGGGAACAATGACAGTTTTACAAAGGATGTATATCCAAGGGAGCTCTAAATGATATGAAACTGGGTGTAAGTATTCTTGAGGGTATTTGAACCAATACAAATAATTTTCAAGGCCATCAGACAAGTATCATGGTAGTTATAGCAATCAGAAGAGGATGTGATAGTTAAAATTCAACGGCCCAGATTGATATTCACTCAAAAGTGCTTATTTTAAGCTATTATCCTTCTAGCGTTCACACTCTCCTATGTAAAATTCTTATAATTATCCACTTTTCTATGTAAGAGTTTCTTCTATTGCATAGAACACACTTTTCTTGACGAAATGGTATACTAATTTGCATGTATTAAACACATTTTCAGAAGTCAATCTAGATATTAAACCGTTCTGATTAAGTCTCATTACGTGTTTCTTCTATCGCAGGAAACCCCGATTGGATGATTTTTGAGACTTGCGGGCTCACATCGATCATGAAAGCTAATTATCAAAGCTTAAAGAGCCAACATGCTATGATTAAAGATATGGGCCAAATACGGGCTGAACAAGAGAACTGAAGAGCCGGCCTAAAGAACCAGAGAGCGGGAGAGCCGATGACCAAGAGACGGACCAAAGCGTTTAAAGCGACATGAAATGACAAGAAATGATGGTCTGCTCTACTGGTGAAGCGTGATGAAGGACACAGTGAAGACCTGGGTTCCAGATCCTCTGCCAGTGCTCTCTCCATTTTCTGACATTTTCTCTCTCATCTCTCCTAATTCTCTCTCCTCTCTCTAAACCCTAACTTTCTCTCTCCTAACTCTAACCAATTATCTCACCATGGCTGATCATCATCGTCGTAACATCTATCCACCCCCTCAATTCAACCACATGATCTCCTCTAACCCTAACTTTCCTCTCCATTCGATCACCATCATAACTTTGCGAGCACTCACAATCCAACAGTTCTTCACCATTTCTCTCTCCTCTTCCCCCATACTTTCTCTCACTAAAGACTAACTCTTATCCCTCTAATCTCACCCTAACCCAACACTTTCTAAACACTCATCCTCAATCCCTTGGGCCCACAAGCCTCTTGGCCAAACGGCCCACTCACATGTGGTCCACGGCCTCGCAAGGGTCCCACGACCTTGTTAACACAATACCTCACTCACTGGAGACCCACGGCCTCAAATCCCACAACCCACTAATCCATTCTCTCTCCCGTTGTAAAAATTAAGAATAAAAAGAAGATAGGAGATCTTTCTCTCTCACTTGCCCAATCACCCACAATGCCCATGACCCGCAACCCAAAACATAAAAACAAAAATAAAAATCAAATAAAAATAAAAGAGAAGAAAAAGAAAAAAAAGAAAAAAAAAAGAAATGAATAAGTGAAGAGAGACCCATGGTTTCTCAAATCATGGATCTCCCCCTTACATCTTTACCCTCCAAACCCGAAACCTAACCCCTTATAAATTAGAAACCTTCTAACCCTAGTGCCCCCCCTTCAAAAAAAGAAACACAACTGTTCTCCTCCTCTTCCCCTTCTTCTTCTTCACTTGCTGTTGCTGCTGCACTTCATCGGAGCGACTCAAGGTTCACCTGCTGATGCGTTTACACCAACGTCGTAGGCTCCTCCATGATCTACATCAAGTTCTCCATGGGTCTGCTGTGGATACATCCCCTCTTCGGTGCACCTGCTGGTGCGAACTCCTGTCACCACCACCGGAGTTGCAGGTTTGCAACTCTGGCGAAACCTGCAACCCCTCATCTTCAACCCACAACGGCACCTCGCCTGCTGCACAATCTGGTATGGATCTCCTCCTCTTCTTCTTCTTCTTCTTCTTCTTCTTCTTCTTCTTCTTCTTCTTCTTCTCTTCTTCTTCTTTTCCTTCATCTTTTACCGGAGTTGCAGACCTGCAACTCTGGCGACCAACCTCCATTGCTGCTTCCGCCACCCTCCTCTTCACGGACTGCAACCAGATTGGCCACTCTCCCATCCTCTTTGCTAAGGCAGAAACCAACAAGCTAATGGCCTGCAACACTTACAGGCCGCTATTCCCTTCTCTTCCCCTCTCTCTAGCTGTCCTCCTCCACCTCTCCCCACGATCATCTTCCCACGGCGTCTCCACCATCGCCTGCTTCCGCCTGCGCCTCCACTAATGGCACCGCCTCCATCAACGGTCACAACCACCTGCTACCTCCGCCTGTAACCAGCCACCAAGCGACCACCCACTTCATTCCTCCCTTGCTGGTGTGTGCCTCCGCACCATCTCTTCACGTTGTAGGTCCTCCACGAGGTCTCCCTCCTTCTCTTTTATCATAACAGACCTGTAACACGAGTTGCATGTCTGTCTTCTCACCGCCTCCAGTCCGCCATTAAAAAAAAACCGTCTCCACCAACTGTGCACACCGACCCTTTGCTCCACCAATAGTGGAGAATGTCCTCTCACCAAGCAACCTATGACCAGACCTGCAAAAGCTCCCCTCTTCCATGATGTTGCAGCCCCTTAAACACCACGCTGTCTTGCTGTGATCATCCATGGACAGGTCGTGATCTTCCACTAGGTGAGTATATTGTGAATCTCTAATCCTACTCCCCATCTTTCTATTTTCTTCTCTCTATCTCTCTAGATCCAACTTTCTCTCTCATCCTCTTGTTCTCTCTCTCTCTCTAGTTTTCTCAATTCTCTCTCTAGAATACTAAGTATTCTCTCTCTACCACTTTCTCTCTCATCCTCTTGTTCTCTCTCTCTAGTTCTCTCGATTATCTCTATAGAACACTAAGTTTTCTCTCTCTAGGATAATATTTTATTTTCTCTCTCTATCTCTAGACTTGCTCTCTCTCTCTCATTTTCTCTCTCTCTCACTCTTACATGCTTTCTAGGTTAGTCCATTACATTGCTTTAGAGTTAATTGTGTGTTATTGTTGTTTCAACTATTTACAAGTTGTATGCAACAGTTCAATTTGATGAATAAAAGTTAAGGTTGTTTTTATAATTTTTGTTATGGTTTGAATAGCAATTTCTCTCTCTAAAAATCAATCAATCATGTTTTAATCCACCACCATTCTCACATCTCCGTCAATTTCTAGCAAAAATTTGTCATTTTATGTTCTTTATTGTACTAATGTGATTAATCCTGAGTGCGGACGATATCCGGCACGAAGCCCTATACAAATCTCTACATTTTATAGGATAAGTGAACCAAAAAGATACAAATTTTGTTGATTCTAGGTTTTCGAATCCAACGATCGAGAAAAACCTAGTTTCACAGATCAATCTAATCAAGGATCAGATCAAGAAAAATATTCACATACAGTTGTGTCGGTTGTGTGGAATTAAAAAACCATACAACCATATGTCCTTACTTATTTTAGATGTTGAGCAAATCAAAAGATATCTGACAATCAAAAATTCAAGGGCCACGATCGATCGGATAAAAAAACTAATTGGATACGGTTGTGAGGGATCAAAACCCCACAACCATATGTATTTACATTTTCAAATGATGGAGTATATTTTGAGATATTAAAGGTTGATCAAAGGGCTCAAAATTGAGATATGGTTCAGATCGAAGTGATCAGACAACATTTTTGCAGATACAAGGCTATATCTTTATGTAAAATGATGAAATAAGCACATCTATCGACTCGTATCAGATTAGTTTTGCACAAATCTCAAGATATCACCATAAAAGTGATAAAAATGAGGGTTTTTCTTCAAATCTTGATGTTTAGGAGTTGTATCAGGAAATCAAATTATATAATATTGTGTACGATTGATGACCATGCAATGTATGTGTTTAATTTTGTCAGAGGTAGAGAAGACCAAGAGATATCAGACGATCAATATTTCAAGGGCCCAGATCGATCTGATTAAGGATCAGATCAAGAAACCTAGTTGGATATGGTTGTGTGAAATTCAAAACCCTACAACTGCATGTGTTTACTTTTTTGAGGTTGAACAAATCAAAAGATATTGAACGATCAATATTTCAAGGGCCCAGATCGATCTGATCAAGAATCAAATCAAGAAACCTAATTAAATACGGTTGTATGGAATTCAAAATCCTACAACTGTATATATTTAATTTTTTCAGAGGTGGAGCAGATCAAGATATATCAGACGATCAAGATTTCAAAAGATAGATCGATCCGATCAAGGATTAGATCAAGAAAACTAATTGGATATGGTTGTGTGGAATTCAAAACCCTAAAATTGTATGTGTTTACTTTTTTTTTTTTCTGAGGTGGAGAAGATCAAGAGATATCGGATAATCAAGATTTCAAGGGCCCAGATCAATCCGATTAAGAATCAAATCAAGAAAGCTAATTGGATACGGTTGTGTGGAATTCAAAACCCTACAACTGTATGTGTTTACTTTTTTCGGAGGTGGAATAGATCAATAGATATTGGATGATCAAGATTTCAAGGGTCCAAATCGATTCGATCAAGGATCAGATCAAGAAAACTAATTGGATACGGTCGTATGTGTTTATATTTTAAAATGATGAAATCAATTTTGAGATATATGGCACATTATGATTTGACAGTCTAGATCGATCAGACTGAAAAAAGTAATTGGATATGGTTGTGTAGGCCAAGGAGCTACACAATTATATAGGGTTAAATTTGAGGGTTAAATCTGGAAGATCAATCGTTGATTTTAAGATATTTGAGAAAGTGTGATTTGACGGTCTAGATCGATCGGATCAGAAAAAGTAATTAGATACGTTTGTGTAGGCCAAGGAGCTACACAATCGTATGTCTTTATTTGTGGCAATTTAGTTATATTTTGGTGTATTTTTTTGTTTTTATCCATTCATAGTGAGAGAGAATATGTGACATGTGCATGCCCCATCCCCTAGGGAATGTAAGGAATATTTTCATATTCAATTTGGCAAAGATACCATATGATATAAAAACATTCTTGTAACCGTTCCTACGAGCACCAGTGTAGTGTGAAGATGTCATGGTATGCATACTTCGCCGACTACTTGAAGACTAGAGGACAGAGACAGCAAGGATCAGACGGTTGACGACAGGAGTCATCTGAGTAACTGCTCATTTGTTTGTTATAGATCGTGTACTCTCGCTTAGGAAGGTAAGTGCCTTAGTGGCCATATGAATAGGTTTAAATGAATAAAATATAATGGTCAAACCTAGTCATTGGACAAACCCGAGTCTTAGTCAAAGTTATTGACTTATGGGAGAGTCCGATCGATTGGACTATTTGGGCCAATCGATTGGACAAAGCCCAATTGATTGGAGTCTACGAGACAGAACATGATAAAAGCCCAATCGATTGGAGACCTCTGTAAAATCGATTGGAGTCTACGAGACAGAACATGATCAAAGCCCAATCGATTGGAGCCTACGGGATAGAAACTTATTTAAGTTCGATCGATTAGACTATGTACAATCGATTGGATTTACAAAGAAAATTGTCATCCGTACAAGGCCAATCGATTGGACCCAAAACCCAATCGATTGGACCTAGCCCAATCGATTGGACCTAGCCCAATCGATTGGACCTAGCCCAATCGATTGGACCTAGCCTAATCGATTGGACCTAGCCCAATCGATTGGACCCAGAGTACAATCGATTGGACTTCACGCGGATTGAGTCTTTCTCAGATCCAAAATTCTAGTTTTCACTCTCCCACGTTCTACAAGGCTCAGGGTCACGGATTTTATAAATACAACCCTTTTATGACTTCTCTAAACACACACATACACTTCTACACTTCAATAGAGAAGAAAATGTTTATTTGTTAGAGTCAATTTGAAGAGCAAGAAGCTTATTCCTCATAACATCTTGTGAGCTTGTTCCTCTCATTGATCAAAGCCAAGAGCTTGATCCATTACTCAACTTAGGTCTTCTACTTAGATATTTGACCTAGTAGCCTGAGTGTACCAGTGTGACTCAACACCATTGAGCAACTTAGGGTTCAGGGTGTACTGAATCCTTCACCTTCGGCAAAGGCTGGAGTGTCAAAAATTAAGATCAAAGTGGCTGATCGACGGTAGGTTTGGGGTGTACCAAACTAAACAAGCGGACAAGGCTTCTTGGCTAGGAGAGCGTGCGTGGACTCGTAGCGTTGATTCAGAGGACGTGGACGCATCGACAGTAGGCCTTGGCTAAGGTTGGAAGCTACATTTGCAACGGTGCTGCGTAGGTAACCTTTGTTTTGTTTAACTTTCTAGTCAGTGATACTTTTCGTCTGGACGTGGTCTCGTGGTTTTTCCTTGGCTAAGGTTTCTACGTAAAAATCTCTTATCTTGTGTGATTGTTTGTTTGTATTCTGCTATCTATATTGATTAGACCAAACGACGAAAAGAAAATATACCACGGAGGTATATTCGATTTGAGTTGGTTGTGATAATCTTTTATCAAACAACTAAGGCATACAATTTTATTCCCTATCATAAACCAGTAAAACTGTTTAGGAATAATTAATTTTAAATACCTAATCAACCCCCCTGCTAGGTATATTAGATTAAATAGAATGGACCGGTTGTTATTTAAATTGGTATCAGAGCGGGTTATTCTATTAAAGGTTTAATCATCTGAACTTAGATTACTGTATAACTAGTCTATTTTCATTAATTTGTCAAAATGCAAAGAAAGGTGGAAACACATCCAGACCTCCATTGTTTGATGGAGAAGACTATGCCTATTGGAAGGCTAAGATGAGGGCTTTTCTAAAATTTATTGATGAAAGAGTCTAGATGGCTGTAGTAGATGGTTGGTCACCACCCACAATGATAGTAGGAGATAAAGCTATTCTTAAACCAAAAGCCGACTGGAGTAAAGAGGACATAGGCTAGTGTTGTCTAAATAGCAAAGGGCTAAATGTTATTTTTAATGCGGTTGATAAGAATGAGTTTTGAATCTCTACTTGTTCATTGGCTAAAGAAGCATGGGACATTCTCAAAGTCACCCATGAAGGAACGTCAGTAGTTAA
Organism: Euptelea pleiosperma; assembly: GCA_035048495.1. Lineage (NCBI taxonomy): Eukaryota > Viridiplantae > Streptophyta > Magnoliopsida > Ranunculales > Eupteleaceae > Euptelea > Euptelea pleiosperma. The sequence continues at coordinate 28,504,319 of CM068552.1, forward strand.
AATTTCTAAACTACAAATGCTGACTACTAAGTTCGAATCCATAAGAATGGAGGAGAATGACACATTCATTGAGTTCTATGCCCAACTCAATGATATTGTGAATTCTACTAAACTTGGGTTAAAGCATTCTTGAACCCAAAGTAGTTCAAAAAATTTTGAGACCCTTCCCTGATAGGTTTCAGGCCAAGGTAACAGCTATTAAGGAGAGCAAGGATATTGACTCTCTCAAAATTGATGAGCTGGTTGGGTCTTTACAAACTTATGAGATGAATTTGAGACAACCAAACAAATCAAAGGGTTTAGCCCTTAAAGTTTCTGAAGCTCAGGACTCAGAGTTAGATGTTGACTCTGAAGTTGAAATTGCCTTATTTGTTAAAAAGTTCAAAAAATTTTTTCGTTTTAAAAACGATAGATTTAAGAACAATAAAACTTTTGATAAATCTAAGGAACATGCCAAACCTCATGAGAGAGGTAGTAGAAGTGAAAGGACCCATAGGGAAAGCCGCTCAAGTGAACCCCAATGTTTCAAATGTTAGGGTTTTGGTCACTTTACTAATGTTTGCCCCAACAAAGAAGAATATAAAGGCAAGGCAAAAGCCTTAAATGCCACATGGGATGAAGAATCAGAAGATCATTCTGATGATTCAGATAGCAATGAAAATACTAATAAGTATATAACTTTTGTTGCTCGGTTTAATAGTCCCTATGGATCTCATGGAGAATAAAAAAAAATGATGAATAGAGTTCGGAAGACTCTTACAATGGGGACTCGGATGACTCGACAGTTGGTGTGAAAGAACTGTACAAGGAATCAATAAAATTCATTAAGTCAAATAAAGTTTTATCTGACAGAGTTAAATGTTTTGACTCTAAAAATGCTGCCTTATTGATCGACACTGAAAAATTAAAATTGTCAATTATTAGTTTAGAACAAGAGAATAAGTCTCTGTTAAAAAGGAATAAGTCATTGTAATGTGAATTCTAAACTTGTATGACACATAAGGAATCCCTAGAAAATGAGTTTCTTAAAATTAATAGGGATGTGTCAGGATTCTCATCTAGCTCTGCAAAGCTTGATGAGATTCTACTTGTGAGTAAAGTCTATGGAGATAAACATGGCTTGGGCTATAAACCAAATCAAGAGAAAATGGTCTACTTCCAAGATGACTTTTGTTAAGGCACAAGCTATTCCTACTCAGATCAATGATCAAATCAAAATTGTCAAAAGCAATCATACTTGTGTGTACTGCAAAAATTTGGGTCATGTGATTAGAGATTGTCATAAACTGAGAAGAGGACATCAAAATTCTTTTGAGAAAGAAGTGAACTCAACTCAGAATGTGAAGAGTAAAAAATTTCATATGAAGACACATTATGAGCTGAATAAATTGGATGTGCTATCTAGGAAGATGAAAGACCTACTGGAAAGGTCTAGAGATTTAATCAAGGAGGTTGAGTCCCTTGAAAAATTCAGACTTCCTCAGAGTTCTATAACTCTAAAGAGGAGAGATCCTAAGAGAATTAGTCACTCCACAAAAATCATATCTGTGTGGGTTAGAAAAGATTCTCTAAAGGAGAACTGCTCGAAATTGTCTTAACTCTGAGCAAAGAGCTCATTATCCCTTATTGTTTTCCATTCTTATTATCTGTATGGCCATGTTTGAAATAGTAATCTGATTTTTATTGCTGCAGAAAAGGGCTACTTACGGGGAGAGTAAAAGCTACTAATATTTAAAGTAAATACAAAGGGTGTAAAAGACAACCAATTTGCTAAAACTTTTTTTATCCATTAGCAAATACCCGTATACAAGAGTGTATGTGAGAACCTTAATAACTTTAATGAAGATTTTATGATCGGATATAGGATACCTCTAGATTCCAATTTTTATGAGAAATTATTACTGAAATCTATCCGGTATTACAGATAGAATCAGATCACTTACACTTGATGATATTACTGTTGATATTTGAATCTATGATTTCTAGTGATTTGTGACTTGCGCTAATTTCTAAAAGAGTTGATATTTCTGATGAAGCAAAAATTGAACTAATGTGTTTAGTTATTTTTTCTTAAATATACTCAAAGTTTAGTGCCTATCAAGATTGATTCATGAATTGAATTCTAACATTTTTTTGAATATTATCTTGTTTCATTATCTTTTCTTGAGCTATTTTAAAAATGATATCTGTTTTGAAAAGATTTAATTGGGGGACTTGGAAAATGAGCCTATTGGTTTAAAACAAAAAAAAATAGAATTTAAAAATTTTCGGGTCTGATTCCAATTGATTGGAGTTTAATAGCCAATCGATCAGACAATCTCAATCGATTGGATTGTACAGACCAATCGATTGGACAATGCGACGCTCGATTTTATAAAACCCAAAATGGGTCATTTTCAACCCCAATTGATCGCTCCGCCTCCCAAATTTTTCGCAATCGATCGCAGGTGCCCGATCTACTGTTCCCATACAATTTTGGCGAGATTCTCGTGATTTCTCAAGCTTCCCACTTCATCTTCTTTGTGGTTTTTTGGTTCAAATGGTGCTTTTTTGGTATTTTCTTCCATTTGTGGTTCTTATGGCGAGTAATCCTCATCGCTGGAGGACCATTGTGAGTTCCGATGTTGAGAGTGATGATGAGGAACCGCTTGTGCTACGCGGTCAATCTCGTGCAAAACAAGGAGGAAGACTGGGTGGTTCTAGACATTTTGAGCGTGGAGAATCTTCTTGAGGTCCTAGAAGAACTCGATCACGAGGTCGATCTGGACCCACAGAAATTCCTTTGGTGAGTGCTCCAATTTCCCAATTTCTTTCTGATTTAGCTAGGGACCGATTTGAGCATTTCATTATTCGCAAATTCACTATTGAGAGAGTAGTTGAATTTGGTTCTATCATGGGTTCATTTGTTCATTCCATTTTCATATCTCGTGAGTGGATTCTTGCTACGCATCTGAACATCCCATTCTATCCTATTTTGGTTAAATTGTTTTATGCCAACATGCATTCTATCCAGTGTGATGTCCAGAGTGAGCTATCGTTTGAGACTTATGTCTCTGGGGCTCACCTGACTATTACCCCTGATCTGATTTCTACATTGTTGAGCATACCTCATCCTTCTGCCACACATGAGTACATCTGTAGGACTCGTGTGTCAACAACTGACAGAGCCATCCTAATTAAGACTCTCACTGGATAGTCATTTGATTGGAGTACTACTTATATTCCACTTATATCTCTTCTCCCTGACTATTGGTTGTTGCACCTTATCTGTGGGTACAACATTGATCCTCCTGGCCATGGTGTACAGGTGAATGTTGATCGCCTTCGGCTACTCTATCATCTGGGTACTGGTTTTGTCATTGATCTTCCTAGATTCATGTTTAGGGCCATGGCCAGTGCGGGTAGCCATTTGGCTAATCATCCTTGTCTTCATTTCCCTCTGCTTGTGAGCTCTATCCTTCTTTATCTAGATGTACCAATTTCACCATCAGAGGAAGTCTATTTTCCTATGGGACCTATTGGACCATCTACTATTGATATTCGCTTAAAAGTGCGTATTTTCCACTGGTATCTTCTAAGCGTTTTCACACTCTCCTATGTTAAAATGCTCTATTTATCTACTTTTCTACGTAAGAATCTCTTTTGTTGCGTAGAACACACTTTTCTGGACGAAATGGTATATTTGCATGCATTAAACACATTTTCGGAAGTCTAGACATTGAGTCGTTCTGATAAAGTCTCATTACGTGCTTCTTCTGTCGCAGGAAACCCCGATGGGACAATTCTCGAGACTTGCGAGCCCACATCGATCAGGAAAGCCCATTATCAAAGCTTAAAGAGCCCACATGATATGACTAGAAGATATGGGCCAAATATGGGTTGAATAAGAGGACTAAAAAGCTGGCCCAAAGAACGAAGAGAGTAGGAGAGCCAATGACCAAGAGACGGACCAAAGCGTTTAAAGCCACATGAGTCAGCAAGGAATGATAGTCTACTCTACTGGAGAAGCGTGAGGATGGTCACAGTGAAGACCAGGGTTCCAGACCCTCTCCCAATACTTTTATCTTCATTTTCTGATATTTTTTCTCTCATCTCTCCTTATTCTCTCTCTCTCTTCATCTCTTGGTCCTCGAATCTATTGACCTAACCCCAGAACTCTTGCCCATTGGCTCTGTCTCATCTACCTTAGCTTTCTGACCGTTGGATCTTCAATCGGACTGTTGGATCTTCCACCGGACCGTTGGATCTCTCTAGATCCGTCGATCTACCAATCTGGGTCCCAATCAAGTCACCATCCATCCGATCGCCATCAGATTGTCTGTCACATCATCTTGTGAGACGATGGACATCATCATTCCATGTGGGCCAGTAGCCGGGCCCATCATCATCGACCCGTTGTCCGACCATTTACTGGACCCCGTGAATTTCAAAATAATTTCAATTAAATTTTAAAAAATGAGGGGTCCACCAAATGGGGAAATTCCCCAAAGAAAAGTAGTGTTTTACTTAAAAAAAAAAAATTATTTTTTCTTATTTTTTATTTTCAAAAAATCCCTATTTCCTTAAAGGAAATAGGGAGCTTTAAAAGGGGAAGGAGAAGGGTTCGTTCGAACCCTAATCCCCCTCTTTTCTTCTCCTCCCTTCCCCGAATCTTCTCCCCACGTTTTCCCCTCTTCTTTGGCCTCATTCTTTTCCTTCTTTTTCTTCTTTCTCTTCTTAATCTTCTTCATCTTCTTCATCTTTATCACCGGAGTTGCAGCCTGCAACTCCGGCCAGCAACCTCCATCTCTCTTCCATCTCCACTGCTCGCCGTAACCGTCCTCGCCGCACTGGTTCTTCTTCTCCGGCGAACAGGTGAGGTGTCTTCAAAATCCTCTTTGGGGTGACAGCAACAACAACGCCCCTTGCTCCTCTTGCGCCACTGGTTCGCCAGTGAAACCAGCGCCACCATCACCTCTGTCTCCCATGTTCTCTTCCATCTCCACGCCCCGATCATGTCCTCTTCGTTTTCAGAATTCTCTCCCACGAGCACCCATAAAACTTTAAGCCGTTAGAGGCTCCCACGTCCCTCACTTTCTAATTTTTTTTTTTTAAACCCAGACCGCCCCTCTCCTCTCTCCGGTAGCCGTCCACATCTCTTCCACGCTTCTCCCCCTCTCAACCAGCTTCTCACGTTCTCCAGCTATCCTCACCATTCTGCCAAAAAAATAAAAAAAAATAAAAACAGAAAAACAGAAAAAAAGAAGAGGAAGAAGGAGGAGGATCATCCTCCATTGCTGGACAGACTACCACCACCCTTCTCCTCCATCGTGAAGCTGCACTGTGCTCCACTCAGGTAAGTTCCCAAAGCTCCACTGTCGGCTGCCCCAAACAATACTGCCACCAGTAAAGTGTTTTTCGGTGTTGAACCTTGCAACACCGGCTTGCAAGTCAATAATGGTGCACCTCTTCCTCCCTTCACGTTGTGGACTGGTGCACATCAGTCTCCCTCCACCAACGTGGTGAACTTGACTTTTTGGTGGGTTCCTCTCCATCCACTCCATCGACTTGCTGCTCCTCTTGCAACGTGGAGTTTTATCTCCACCATGCACCCAACACTTTGCTGACCAAACTTGGCCAACAACCGATCCACCGATTCATCTCGAGGCCAATCCAATGGTCGATCTCGATCTAATGGTCAGTCTTAAGGTGAGTTTCTTCCTCGTTTCTCCTTTTCTCTCTAGGACTTTCTCCCTTTCTATCTCTCTCCTCTCTTTCCCTCTCTAGATCCAAAGGTTTTAGTTTATTTTGAAGTAGATTTAAATTTCAATAAGTGTACTGGATTGCTTAATTGTAAGACTTTGAATTTAATGAATAAGGTTGATTTTATGAGAATGATGTTTCTTTGAATTTTTTTTATTATTTCTACTAAGATGAATTTAGCAATCTCTTTGAAAAAAAAAAGAATGTTTTAAAAAGCGATCATTAATCACCACTCTCACCTCCCCATCTTCTTTGGTGGCATTTTCTGTGGAAAAATTCGTCATTGTATGTTCTTTAATGCGTGTTCTCTAACCCTCGAGTGAGGATCAACATCCGACACTGTCCACTGTACAAGCTTGAATATTTTGCAGAAATAAACAGTAAAATAGAAGGATCAAATCAAAAATGTGTTGAAACCGGGGTTTCCGATTTGACGACACGAAAAAACCCTACTTTCAACTATTCGGAAGAGTATGTCTCAGGTTCGGAGGGTGACTAAGGTTCTTCCGAATTTCGACGATCCTTTTGATGATGACTTAGGAGACGATTTTGAGCCAGGAGCACACTAGACCGATACAGAGATGCATCCTTCTGAGCCACATCCATCATATGTCCAATCACCTGAGATGCCTGCATCCTATACTTTAGAGTCTCTTCATTATCAGATGATTGGATTCAATCAAAGACTTAGCTCTCATGAAGAGCGGTCGTCTCAGAGCTTTCGACACTTAGAGGAGGGTCAGGATCGGATGACAGGCACCTTATCGGATAGGCGGCGCTACATGGAGTACCAGTTTACTCAGATGGGCTTCGGACAGCATCCGACTGGGGATCCACATGATGGTACAGGACCATCTAAGGGGGAGAGAAATTAAGGACCATCTATTTAATCTCTTGGAGAGCGACTACTTATTTATATTAAGGGGGAGAAAAATTGTTTATATTATTTTTCTAATTTCTCTACTTGTGATGTGCATAATTAACTCACTACATTTTATTGGTTTATTTTTATTTTTCCGATGATATTACATGGTATGTGTTGTTGGTAGAATGTGCAGGGAACATATCAAATGCTACTAATCTATTATCTGTTCGATTATCTTTGAGAGATTGTGAGATAGTGAGTGAAACATGTAAGATGGTGAGATTGTAATTCTTTTGTGTTGACCTTCTTTATGATTAAATATTTTTTGTCACAGAATTGTCAAAGGGGGAGATTGTAAGGAATATTTTCATATTCAATTCGGCAAAGATTCCGTATGACATAAAACATTCTTGTAACTATTCCTACGAGCGCCTGTGTAGTGTGAAGATGTCATGGTACGCATACTTCACCGACTACTTGAAGACTAGAAGATAGAGACATCAAGGATCAGACGGTTGGCGACAGGAGTCATCTGAGTAACTGCCCATTTATCGGTTATAGATCGTGTACGCTTGCTTAGGAAGGTAAGTGACTTAGTGGCCATAGGAATAGGTTTAAATGAATAAAATATAATGGTCAAACTTAGTCATTGGACAAACCCGAGTCTTAGTCAAAGTTATTGACTTTTGGGAGAGTCCGATCGATTGGACTATTTGGGCTAATCGATTGGACAAAGCCCAATCGATTGGAGGCATCTTTAAAATCGATTGGAGTCTACGAGACAGAACATGATCAAAGCCCAATCGATTGGAGACCTCTGTAAAATCGATTGGAGTTTACGAGACAGAATATGATTAGAGCCCAATCGATTGGAGCCTATGGGACAGAAACTTATTTAAGTTTGATCGATTGGACTATGTACAATCGATTGAATTTACGAAGGAAATTGCCATCCGTACAAGGCCAATCGATTGGACCCAGAGTACAATCGATTGGACTTCACACGGATTGAGTCTTTCTCAGATCCAAAATTCTAGTTTCCACTCTCCCACGTTCTACAAGGCTAAGGGTCACGAATTCTATAAATACAACCCTTCTATGACTTCTCTAAACACACACATACACTTCTACACTTTAATAGAGAGAAGAAAATGTTTATTTATTAGAGTATCCATTGGAAGAGCAAGAAGCTTATTCCTCATAAACATCTTGTGAGCTTGATCCTCTTCTTGATCAAAGCCAAGAGCTTGATTCATTACTCAGCTTAGGTCTTCTACTTAGATATTTGACTTAGTAGCTTGAGTGTACCAGTGTGACTCAACACCATTGAGCAACCTAGGGTTTAGGGTGTACTGAATCCTTCACCTTCAGCAAAGGCTGGATTATTGAGAATTAAGATCAGAGTGGCCGATCGACGGTAGGTTTGGGGTGTACCAAACTGAATAAGCAGACAAGGCTTCTTGGCTAGGAGGGCGGGCGTGGACTCGTAGCATTGATTTAGAGGACGTGGACGAATCGGCAGTAGGCCTTGGCTAAGGTTGGAAGCTGTATTTGCAACGGTGCTGCGTAGGTAATTTAACTTTTCAGTTAGTGATACTTTCCGTTTGGACGTGGTCCAGTAGTTTTTCCTTGGCTAAGGTTTTCACGTAAAAATCTCTTGTCTTGTGTGATTGTTTGTTTGTATTCTGCTATTTATATTGATTAGACCAAACGATGAAAAAAAAATATACCACGGATGTATATTCGATTTGAGTCGGTTGTGATAATCTTTTATCAAACAACTAAAGCATGCAATTTTATTCCCCTATCATAGACCAGTAAAACTATTTATGTATAATTAATTTTAAATACCTAATCAAGCCCCCTTCTAGGTATATTGGATTAAAGAGAACGGACCGGTTGTTATTTCAGGGAATTTTAGATATCGAAGGACTAAGGGTCATTTTTTGGGGGATCGATTCTTTTTTTATTTGCCTAAGTTGAAACTCTGCTCAAATCTTATTGGAGTTGGATTTAGCCATTTGAGAGCATTTGCACTTCTTTTTACGTACTTGAATATATTGAGATCTAAATCTTTTTACACTATTGATTCCTAACATGAACATTAATGCATCAACCTTCTTATTCTAGTCCTCTAATCCAAACCTCTATGCAACAATGGAAACATCAATGTTAACCAATTTGGGAGGATTCATGTATAAGCAAGGTTACAAGTCTACCTTAGGTGGGACTTCTAGATTCTATTTATGGTAAAAAATAGTAGAGAATTTGGAAGAGAATGAGAGAATTATTGGCTCATTCTTTTTGATTATCTTAAGAGATCTAGAAGACTTCTGGCCTATTTTAGGAGTAACTATGGACTACCATTAGGAAATGTATTCAAACTACAAATATGAGAGAAAACCCCTCATCTTTTGACCATCATCTTGCAATCTGTTATAATGATCTAATCACACTCTTAATCCCACAAATGAACTAAAAAGATCTAGAAAGAGAGGGAGCCAAAGTTATCTCTGAATTAAGAATGTTGAGGGTTCTTTGGACCTAGAAGCCTCCCGATGTGACAACTCGAGAGACAAGACCAAAAAACTATCTATTGGGTGAACAAAAAAGTCCACAACAATTACGTGATGCTTTTATAAATTGAGAGAAATAAATTTTTTTAATATAATGATCAAACTCTTATATTCAACAAAACCAAATGGGAGTTCTGTTTTAACTATAAATTTAACTATCTCTTCCTTAGCGATAGTGTGCCTAAAATTAGAAGTTGATAATGATCCACTAGAGTCAACATTTAATTAAGTTTGTTTGGGGTCTATGTTTCTACTTGTTGCACATTGTTTTATCTGCCTAACAAAGTGACTAGTGCTACTTGAACCTATACAAGATAATAATTTGGGAGAAAAGTAATATTTTATTCTAAGTACTAAAATACCAGGAGGTTGATTTAAATCATGAATTTGTATTCCATCAACGGGTGCCAATTCTTGTGAAGTTTGTTTACATTTTTTAAAAGTTGTAACTTATTCTTTTTATAAATTAATAGAATCCACAGATTCAGGATTAATTTTAGATGGATAAGAGGTGTTTGCAATTCGTCCTCTTCGTATTGAGTCCATATTTTTAATATGGATTTTCTTTAGTTATAAAAGTATTTTTAAAAAAAATTTCTAAGCTTTTTTATATTTTTATAAAATTAGCTAAAATTTTTAAGTATTTATAGATTTTTTTAAATTTTTATAGAATTTTAAGTTTTTATAGATTTTTTAGAATTTTTTAGGAGTTTTTAAATTTTTTTAGGTTTTTAAAGTTTTATAGAATTTTCTAGATTTTTTTAAGTTTTTATAGAATTTTCTTGATTTTTTAATATTTTATACAATTTTTTAAACATACATAGATTATTCTAGATTTTTTAAGTTTTATAAAATTTTCTAGGAATTTTTATTTTTTTAATATTTACAATTTTAAGATTTTTGTATTATTTTTTTACATTTTTATAGAATTTTTGAAGATTTTATAAGTTTTTGTAGATTTTTTAGAATCTTCTAAGCTTTTTATAATTTTTTCCAGATTTTCAAAGATTTATAGGATTTTCTTGTTTTTTTTGTTTTTTTAATTTTTAATAGAATTTTTAAGCATTTATATAAATATTTAAAATTTTCTAGATTTTTTAGTTTTTATAGAATTTTCTAATTTTTTTAAGTTTTATAGAATTTTTAAAGTTTTTTTTGAATTTTTGTTATATAACAATCTTGTAATGTAATGTACTATAACTTTTTGAAATGTAGGCCCTGCTTGGTTCGCTACACTTGGGTGCATTTTGCACTGTTGTGCAAATGTAGGACTTGCGTTGTAATCACTTACAATGCGAGTCACTTACAGCTGTTTGGTTCACACCCTGTAAATAGATGCAAACGATCAAAGTTTAGCTGATGGATTATTTTATTTTTTGATTTTAGAAAAAAATACACAATAAATTTATGATTGTTATCATGTTGTTATTATTATTATTGTCATTATTATTATCGTTTTTTGGAGGGAAAAGCTTGGGGGTGGCCCCGACCAACTAAATGCAAAAAAATAGAAAACTATAACTAAAAATTAAAAAATAAAAAGATAATAATAAAAAAAATAATCACAGTTATTATTAATATTTTTCGGAAGAAAAAATGTTGAGCTAATACAATGCACCAACTTGCATCAATTTTTGGGTTGCACTTGCTTGCATCTATTTTGTTAGGGAGTTTGCAAGGGCTTGGAACCCACTTGCACGGCAATTCATTTGCATGCCTCCAACCAATCACTTGCAATCCCGAAATTGTGGCAAGTGAGTGCATTGCACTCAATTTGCTGTGAACCAAGCTAGACCGTAATGTAATGTAAGTTGCAATGTAATGGAACTTGTTGAAATGTAATGTAATGAAACTTGTTGAAATGTAATGACATGTTGTAACTTGTTACTTGTAATGTAATCTAATGTGTAACCTTATGTAAAGTCTAATAATGTAACTTATAATTTAAATTTAAAGTCTAATAATGTAACAAAAATATAAGTAACATGTAACTTCGATCTAACTCCTTGATAGTTAATTTCTAAGCAAAATGTAATGTAATGTAACAAGTAACCTTTAAGCAAATTGTAATGTAATATCACACTCTAACTTGTTACTTGACTAGTGGGTGGCCCGTGCCCTCGGCACTCCCCGACAAAGCATTTTCCAAAATCAGGTGTGAGTGGCTGAGATCCACCGTCCATTTGGGGGATAAGATCTCGGCCATCCTTTGTTGAAACATATAAGAGGGGTATAAGTGGGGAGACAACTTCCCTGTTTTGTTATATAGACTAGTGGGTGGCCCATGCCCACGGCACCCCGACAAAGCATTTGCCCAAATTGGGTGTGAGTGGCTGAGATCCACCGTCCAATTGCGGATAAGATCTCAGCCATCTATATATGAAGCCTATAAGAGGGGGAGACAACTGAGCTGATTTGTTATATAGATAGTGGGTGGCCCGTGCCCACGGCAATTTCGGGGCAAAACATTTGCCAAAATTGGGTGTGAGTGGCTGAGATCCACCGCCTAGTTAGGGGATATGATCTCGACCCTTCTTCATTGAACCCTATAAGAGGGGGGTATAAGTGGGGAGATCCACCATCCAGTTGGGGGATAAAATCTCGGCCCTTCTTTATGAAGCCTATAAGAGGGGCGGGAGACAACTTCCCTGTTTTGTTATATAGATAGTTAATTTCTTTTTTGAAATGTAACAATTTTTTTTTTTTTTGAAATGTAACAAAAATATAATCCTAAGTTTTGAAATGTAACAAATAACTTGTTTTGAAGTCCAATTTTAAAAGGATTTTTGTTGCACATTAGTGTCTAATGAAGACTTTCTTGAATTAGTGTGTCCAAGAAACTCTCCCTTTGTTGCACATTGCCAGGAGGTTTCTTTCTCTATAGAAGCACTTATTTTTTCTTTCTCTATAGAAGGACTTATTTATGACTTAAGACGTGTACACTTTCAATTATATTCCTTAGCTTGTTCCACTAGTGAGATAAAATATTTGATGGGGGTTTTTCATAAAGTATTTATTCCATAAAGTATTTTCAAAATAACAAATGATCACTAAACGAACATAATGGATTGAGTGGTCCACTACGTGGGTTGGTAGGAGGAAGTCACGACACTCATTGGGTTTACAATGATTCTTATGAGGACGATAGAATTAAGATTTTTATTTTTATTTTTAGAGAGGCAAAATCTGGATGAGCTAGGTAATGAGCAAGGTTTAAAAGGGGCCGTTATAACGGACTGGGGGGGTTACCGCTTTTTCCGCCGTTATAATGAATTGTAACACTCGGGCAAAAACGGAAAAAAATGGTGCTGGATTAAAATTTTGTAATTTGAATTTCAAATTTTCTAAGTGAAAAAAAAAAATAGAAAATAATAGAAAAAAGGCCATTTTTTCACATTTTTCTAGAAAATAATGGTCGTTATTTTCTTTATAACGGAAAAATAATGGTACATAACGTAATGGGGGAGGTCCGAATCCGTTATAACGGCCGTGCTTTGAACCGTGTTAATGAGTACCCCACTAAAAAAGCCATGTTTTGAACCATGGTAATGAGTACCCCACTAAAAATGCCAAATGGATGTTTAGCTTATCCCTTAGATATATATACGTACACACCAAAAATCATCCTGATTGGTTATCTCTAACCATCACATTTGACACTTTTTAAGCCATAGGATTCAAGAATTTTTGGGATACATAATTCAGATGGCTAGAAATTATTAATCAAATTGATTTTTAGTTTAAGAATCACCAAGGGGTGGGCCAAACATCCATGTGGCCAGTGGGCCCCCAATAGCCCTTTTCTCTCTGTGGCATTATTGTTATTTGAGTAGACAATTAGGTGAAGGGAATACCTCTATTAATCAACTAATATATATTAATTAAAATAAGTCAGTCAAAAAATTCAATAATATGAGCACATATTTGCACGCCCCATTTCCTATCCCGGTGTACTCCTAGTCAGGGCACACCCCAAAAAGAGAGATCTCTCTAAAACTTGGCCGACCGGTGACCATCACTGACTGCCCAAAAAATGAGCCACGTGGCATATTGTTAGAGGGCACTGACCGTGGATGTTTGGCCAATCCTTAGGTGGACCTACAAACCAAAAATCAGCCTGAACAGTGATTTCAAACCTTTCGATCTTGTACACCAAATAATGGTCGATAATGCTCAAATTCCCACAGTTAAATCAACCCATTAAATGGCTCCAATCCAACGCTTGGAAATCACTAATGAGGTTGATTTTTGGTTTGTAGGTCCACCTAGAGATTGGCCAAACTACGGAAAAAATTCGGACTCCCGTAGTCTTATTGCAGTCCATGTAGAGGACTCTCGCGCTTGATTGATGATTTCTGGGCATTGGATTTACTACTTAAAAAACATGCTTGAATCCAATGACTAGAATCAATCCTAAAAAGTACTAAAATCTATGGGGCCTAAGGCGACCGCCTTATAGAGACGGTCCTGGTGCAATGTCAACTGCGAGCATTAGTTTTTTTTAATAGGGTGAGGTCGAATTAATTTATCAGGAACACATGGTGGGCGGGTCCACACCACTTAAGTTATATCTCCTTTTAAAATGAGAAATGTTGATCGCAACTCGCATTTCTGTGGAAATACAGAGCGACTTCTACGAGACTTCATAGTTCTTAGCTAGTTTGTACTTGCACAGTCTTCTCTTCTCTTTCTCTGGGAAAAAAAAATTCAGAATGGATTTAGAATTAGCTAATCAACTTCACATTTTTTTCCTACCATTCATGTCTCCAAGCCACACGATCCCCTTGGTAGACATGGCCAAACTCTTCGCTGCTCAAGGGGTTAAGGTTACCATAATCACCACCCCCCTAAACGCCCGCTTCATCCAGAACGCGATCGATCCAGAAGTCAAGTCCGGCTGCCAAATTGGACTTCAGATACTCCAATTCCCATCTTTAGAGGCTGGGCTGCCCGAAGGATGCGAGAGTTTTGACTCCATCGCTTCTCCAGAAATGTCTGTAAACTTCTTCAAAGCGATTGACATGCTCCAACAACCGTTCAATCAACTCCTAAGTGAACTCCTCCCTCATTGCATCGTATCTGACGTGCTCTTCGGTTGGACGACCAATCTTGCGGCCGAGTTCAAAATACCGAGGCTCGTCTACCATGGGACATGCGTCTTCTCTCTTTGCATTTCGTCTTCCTTGAGTCGTTATTCACCTCAGGAGAACGTCGCATCGGATAATGAAACTTTTGTTGTCCCTGGCCTTCCGGATCACATAGAGTTGACAAGGTCCCAACTGTTTGATTTTGATAAAACCCAGAGTTGGTTTGGTGACTTCTTACGACGAGTCAGAGAGTCAGAACTAAGGAGCTATGGGGCCGTGGTGAATAGCTTCCATGAGATGGAATCGGCTTATGTGGAACACTTCAAGATGATCTTAGGAAGGAAGGCGTGGCATATAGGCCCTGTATCAGTTTTCAACAGGGTCACCGTTGATAAGGCCGAGAGGGGTAACAAGGCCTCCGTTGATAAACATGACTGTTTGGGTTGGCTAGACTCTAAGAAACCCAAGTCAGTTCTCTACCTTTGTTTTGGGAGTCTGGTTAGCTTCACTAATGCACAGCTGAGGGAGATCGCATCGGCACTCGAAGCTGTGGCCCACCCATTCATTTGGGTTGTCAAGAAAGTTGATAAATCGTTGGACGGGTTTGAGGAGAGGATGGACGGGGAAGGGAAGGGTCTGATAATAAGGGATTGGGCCCCTCAGGTCCAGATCCTTGAGCATCCAGCCATCGGAGGATTCGTGACTCACTGTGGCTGGAACTCGTTACTGGAAGGTATTACCTCAGGCGTGCCCATGATGACTTGGCCAAATTTTGCGGAGCAGTTCTATAATGAGAAGCTTGTCACTAAGGTTCTGAGAACCGGAGTTGGAGTGGGTTCCGATGTTCTAATTGATTGGACACAACAAGAGAGGCCTTTGGTGAAGAGGGAGGAGATAGAGAAGGCGGTGAATCGACTGATGGACGGTGGAGATGAAGCACAGATGATGAGAAACCGAGCTAGAGAGCTCGGAGAGATGGCTAAGAGGGCTGTGGAAGTAGGTGGCTCGTCTTACGCTGATTTGGCTGCTCTGGTCGAGGAGCTTCGACTGATCAAGGTAAAGAGAAATCAAAATAGTAGCTAAACTCTTCTTCTTAACGAAGACAGAGCTAACCTTCCATCCAAACAGCCCTATATTTTATTTAGTTATAATATTAGGGCCTGTATGTGACAATTATGATAATGCATGGATTATCATCACAAATAAATGAATTTCGTTATAGTAGACATAAACCATTTTGTCATAATTATAAGTTGTTCTCTTTCAAATAATAATGAAAAAAAAACCTACTTATATAATTATAAAATGATTTCTCTTTCTCTCCCTTGTTTTCTTCTTTATCATGACCACCACGTGAGAGGGTACAGGCTTGGCATTTTGGACCCCGGTTCGGACAATCAAGCCCGGCCACAGCCTGGGCTGCTGGGCTGTGTAATTGAATAGTGTTCCCCCTTATGCTTTTGTGCCCAACAGACATAAATTGGACTGTTGGACACCCTATCCCGACCCTGCCCAACTTGGCCCAATTTGAGGCCTCCCCCGTTACACAGCACACCTAAGGGCCAAGGGTCAGTCATGGGCT
Source organism: Euptelea pleiosperma (assembly GCA_035048495.1). NCBI lineage: Eukaryota > Viridiplantae > Streptophyta > Magnoliopsida > Ranunculales > Eupteleaceae > Euptelea > Euptelea pleiosperma. The sequence goes on from CM068552.1 coordinate 28,520,171, forward strand.
TGGGATCTTACCATCCGGCCATCCCAGCCCATTTACACAACTAGCTACCACCAAATTTGCTGCCAATGCTCTCTCTCTCTCTCTCTCTCTCTCTCTCTCTCTCATTGTCGCCAGTTTATGAAATTAATGGGCAGGTCCCCAAAATCCGATCTGATACAAACCCATATTTAATGGGTTTGGAGCATTGAGATCCAAGCCCGAATGAAAAATGGGTCAGATATGGATTAATGTAAATTAACCCAATTAGATTTCGGATGAATTTGGATCTTGGTATTAGGTATTCGGATCAGGTCAAATACTACGTGTAGGGTTTGGATCTTTACTAAAACTTCTTATATGTAGTGGATATGACCCATACCACATATGAGTTTGATCAAGATATTTTCATATGGATCATGTGTCAAGGATTTGAAATCCAAATTCGGGTATGGGTCATGATATTAATGAAATTCTTCTCCAATTTAATCAAAGATACCTAGAGGGGGTCAATAGGTATTTTAAAAATTTATCTAATAATTAACACCCTATTTCAATTACTGGTCTCGGTAGATAGATTCTAATGGCATGTAATAATAATCCTAGTTGAGATTGATTGATTAACAAGTGATTACCTCTACTGATTCGAATTTAATATACAACGATATATTATTTCTTAGCCGTTGATTTAATCTATATAGTAGTGCGAAAATAAACAAATTAATCAACACATGTTAGTTTTTACGTGAAAATCTTTTACAAGTAAAATAATAGGACTACGTCTAGATGTCAAAGTATCACTATAAAAATTTATACAAGACAAGAAGTTACTCTTTCAACTCGAATCAGTCAAGCCCACTACTGATGCTTCTATACCCTGTCTTTCATGCCACTGGTCGATTAATTAAGAGGTTAATTGACTTGAATTATCAGTGGTCAAGGTTGACCCCTATCAATGTAGGTTGACTAGTAAACCTATGCCTCGATCCACACGCTCGCCCCTTATCTAATCTTTTATCACTCTATTTCACTATAAATACTCCCCACCTACCCCATTTACTCACCAACTCTCATCTCTGCTTGAGAATTCCTTTGAACCCTTTGAGAAGATTCATTCTTGTTAGAAAAATCTCTCTTGCCTTTTGCTTTGTTCTTAAGACCGATAAAGGAGATCTTTGCTGTATGAGTTTGTCTTTATTCCGATTTGTGAATCCACTTGGCAAGTTGTCCGAGCTAGCCTCTTAAGTTGGTGTGTGCTATGTTTGAGCTCCAACAACATTGAATCTATGTTCCTCTTCGATCTTGCATTGAGAGGTAACTTTGTTTGTTAGTAAGGAACTTTTCTAAAATGGGTCGGGTTCCGGTGACCAACAGTTTGGTGTACCCTCATAGAAGATGAATCAATGGCTGATTTTTGGTGAGGATGATCTACTCACCATATAGATCACCCCAACAAACACCACCAAAAAAATGACCTTTCCCGGCGGTTCAAAACCGCCGATAAATCCATCGCTAGCGGTTATTAACCGCCACATAATACGTTGGCGTAGCCCCTGTCGGCATTGAGAAAAGACCAATGCTGGTGGTTTCTATACCGCTGGGAAAAGACTAACACCGGCGGTTTAAAACTGCCGCGGTAATTGTAAAACCCTAGAAACCCTAAAAGGGTATTTCGGTCCATTTTGAACTTTTAGAACCCTTTTCACATATTTTTCTTCACCAAATAACGTGATCTAACAGTTTAAACATACACGTGAAGTTTCAGCCAATTCCGACAAAAATAATTTTTGGAGTTTTAGGGTCGTTTCATGCGGGCCCACGTGGGCTCAGTAGACCAATGTTTTTTTTTTACTGTTTTGTGTCCCACACGTACGACACATTACTTAAATAGACATATTGAATTTATTTAGATTTTTTTTTTGGAAGTATTTAGCCCATGTTAAATATAATGCATATGCGTACATTGCGCGTATACCGTACGTACACGTATATGTGTGACAATATCCCTTTTTGACCCTAAGTACCTATTCTATTGTTGGTGGGTGACATATACACCCATAAGCTATAAGTGAATAATATATATAATCTATCTTAGTTATTATGTGATAGATACACTTAACTATTAAGTCATGAGTTAATTAGAACTCAAGTTATATATATATTATATTCTGACTAAAGCCATCCCACTTTTAGATTTCATATTTTTATTCTAATAGAATAAGCCACAAACCTTCAGCCACACCCATGAAATTCTAACCGTCCTTCTCATTGATATCCATTTCTTTTTTTGGCCCAACCTATTAGATCATCTCTTACTCAAATCTACCATGATCTTGTTTCAACAAACCACGATCTCCCCAACTTCCTTTTCTTTCCTTTCCTAGTGATACATCCTAGCCGTCCAAACCCATTGGGCTGTATGTAAATATCCTCCTCTCCACCGGCTGAACTTATTCTTCCAACCCTAAAATAAAACCATATATATAGAGATATGTACGACGTGTTGCGATTGAACTATCGGTGCCTCACCCCTGCCAATGTTTTGTTGATCAAGAATGATCCCCACAATCTTGCTGGTCTCCATACCCTTCTACAGCTGCTAAGACGTCTCCCCTCCTTTTTGCTCCATTGTCAATCACGTGCAAATCCCCAAGGCGTGCTGACCCATGAACTTGCAAATCAGATTGAACATCTAGGCATCTCCTTCGTTGTGAATCAGCCCCACCTAGCTGGCGATCAATACCCTAATACTCCATCAATAAGTAACATGCAACTCTACCGTTGATCTTAATCATACCTCCATCTTCTGCCATACAATCTTCTTCTACAGGTAAGATTTCTTTTTTTTTTTTTTTTCCTTTTCTTTTCTTTCTGGTTACACCAAAAAGAAAATCCATGTGTAAATCTTGAAAGAAACCTCCACCATTGATCTTCACCCCTTCACATTGATCTGCAACAAACGGACCACCTTACCTCACACTTAGGAAGTAAGTTTAGGCAGAAAACCATACATGTCTTCTTCTTTACATCATGTTTTACACATTGGTTCTTTGTGGTAGTAAATCTTTTATTTTATATATTTTTATTCGCATATCAATTTGTCCCTCTTCAGCACTGTATAGGTTGCATTTTATCTCCTTTTATCATAATCGTCTATTTTATTCCACGCATATCTCCTTCCTTATATACGATCAACTACCCTATTCTAACAAACATCTATATTACTATCATCTCTTTTTCATCATTAATTACTTTTATCAATTCCCTCACTACTCTTGTTCGATCAAGCTCTCTAATTAAAATTACCTCGTTGTGAGAGCCAAATTCATTTGTTCATTGTAGGATAAGAATTGTGGTGGTTTGTTGATGACTCGTCCTCATGCCTTCTCTGATTAATCAAGAATATATCTAGTAGTACATGTATAGACATTAGTGCATTTGCAGGTAACTACAATATTATAGAGCAAGACAACTACGATCACCCTTTACTTTTATATATGCAGGGATTGTTTAGTGTTAAGCTTTCAACTCTTTAAGACCGTACAACCCCATTATAATAAAATAATAAAAACACTAAAATTTTGATCATTGAAGGTCCAATAACGGGTTGAATCTACGCGAAGAGAACCGACTTAAAGAATTACAGTTAATCTGATAGCGAACTAAGGTAGGATTCTGTTCCCGATCTCTTACTTTTATCGTTGCATTTTATTATTATATTATTAAATGCATGTGTTTAAAATAGAAAATTTATTTCAATCTATGTTGAAAAGCATGTATATCGATTCTCATGCATCTCCGTTGATTTATCTGCATGTATTGAAACATGGTCGTTCATTGGATATTATCTTGGATTGTAAATTATTGTTGGAGATGCATTGGTTGTTATTATTTCGTTGTTATCATTTTGAGGGTTCGGATGTATCGTAGGACCACAACCCCTTGGATGCTCTCTCAAATTCCGAGAGCATGCCTAAAAAGCAACGGGGACATTCTGCTTCCAATGGTGAAAGACCTGAAACATCCCTGGATCCTTGTGGTGGAATTAACGGCATGGCCCGCCCGTAAGAAAGCCACTTGTTTAGCCCAACCATACACTCTCATTATTATTTTGACTCATTGGGGTTGGGATTTACCCGATGAGTCCAGTATTTGATTGTCGATAGCATTGATGCATATTCCGATCATTGTATAGTTTTTATCATGTTTTAACTGCTCATTCCCATAGAAGTATGGGTGGTGGAGTGAACCGACTGAGTTGTTGATAACTCATGCCTATATTCTAACATTTTTGCAGAGATACCAGATGGACCAGCAGCTCAGTGATAGGAGCCAGGGGATTCTAGCACTTTTATTGCATTCCTAGAAATTATGTTTAGGTTTTGCTTCTAGTCATTTAAATTCATAGTTATCTCAGTAGGTTGTTATTTGACATTTGGAATGTAATCGGAAATAAGTTTCAAATTTACGTTATGAGATTGATTCATTTTGATTTGTGTGATGACTTAGATACATGCTCACTACTTCATTAATATTATTTTTATCCGCACCTCGTGCCTTAGCCTCGGATACCAGGTTCGATCCATATTCTTCTAGGTCGGGTCATGGGTCCCGGGTTCGGGTCGCGACAGTAATAATAACCATGACGGTTATGAACCGCCGGTGTTAGTCTTTCCCCGGCGGTTAAGAAACCGTCGTCGTTGGTCTTTTCTCAATGCCAACAGTAGTTATGCCGACGTATTATGCAGCGGTTTAGAACCGCCAGTAAAAACTGCCACAAATAAAAAAATTATGCACTCAAGGTCCATCTCTGCCCTCCATTCTGCATAAAACCAAAGTGCACCTGAAAGTCATAGAACATGGTGAACAAGTACAGACTTGGAGCAATAAACAAGAATTACAAAACAAATTAGTAAGCTAATGTTATATAGAGAAAACATATGTTAAAATCAACACATGAAAATAGCTTCAATCGAATCGCTTAAAAATCACTAATCGGGCTGATTTTTGGTTTAGAGTTCCACAAAGGGACTGGCCAAACATCCATACGGTCAGCGTCCACTAAGAGTATGCCATGTGACTCGTATTATGCATTGTGACGGAAGCATATATGTCACAATGCTGTGACAGAAGTTTTACTCGAAGGAAAAAACTCCTTCTAGTAGACTCAAGACGCTGGAGAGTCTGGTCCTTGGAGAATGTAGTGGCCCTCACAAAAAACAATTGACAAATCTAGGTTCCGCTGTCGAGAACAAACCCTAACCCTAACCAACGAAAATCCTAACTCTAACCAACAAAAACCCTAACCTAACCAAATAAAACCCTAATCAAATTTGAAACCCCTAACCCAAAACAAAATTCAATTGAAATAATCGAACAAACCGATAAAAATACATACCTATAGGGCAGGGATGGTAAAGGGCCTCGTCGCGTAGTGGTGAATAGCGGAGTCGGCGTCAATTGCCCCAAGTACCGGAGAGATTGAGAACTGTGAGAAAGAGAGAGGAATATGAGAGTGAATAAGGGAGAGGGAGAGAACGAGAGGGAGAGAGAGAGAGAGAGGGGGGAGAGGCAGAGTCGTGATAGAATGAGGGGGAATAGGCGAGAACAAAAAATATTATAAGTGGCGGGTCCGCACGTTTTAATTTTTTTTTTCAGTATTGATTTCACCGGCGATTTAAAACCGTCGCTGAAACACTTTTCCCGGCGGATATAAACAGCTGGGGATGTTATTCGCAAAAAAAAATGAAAAAATACAAGTTCCGGCAGTTTTCTGTCAACACCGGCGGATATAAACCGCCCAAATGATCCAGCGGTTTATAGCCGCCAGTAAAAATAAAATTGTCTGCCGGCAAAAGTCATTTTTTTGGTAGTGAAAAATCAGCTAGCCCATTCTGAAATTTCTAACCCAGTCAAATGTGGATTTCAAGTGACATGGTAAAAATCGATGGTCCATAACTCTTCACCTTCTAAACCAGTCTATGAATATCAGAATGATTTGAATTTTTGTGAGGATGACCTCCTTACCATAGAGATCATCTTCACCAAAATCAGTCATTGATTCATCTTCTATGAGGGTACATCAAAGTGTTAAAATCAGTCATTGATTCATCTTCTACGAGGGTACAAGTGTTGGTCAAAACTATTGGTCATCGGAACCCAACCCTTCTAAAAATCTCTCAAGTTTGATTTTGTAAGGTTATACCTTTTGTATTGTCAATTCTATAATTGTAACCGATTAAATACTTGTCTTGGAGATCTCTGAAGATAGTGCTTGTTGAAGACTATCCAAGATCTGTTGGAGATTTAAGCTTGAAGATCTGATTAAGAACTTCCTCCATATGCGTTCCGTTAAATTTATTGCTGAACTTCAATGCGTTCCATTACTAATCTGTCCCGAGATGTAATTTCCTCAGACAAGTTTATTGAACATGTGGCTTTGTTTGGAATGTCTGACGTGCAATTGAAAAGGTTGATAGCTTTCTCTGATGAATCCCTTCGGCGCATTTACTCACGCAGGCGTTGAGATGTCAGACATCGATATTTCATGTTTTACATGTGTGATTGCCAGTAATACGTGTAGCTTTCTTATTCGTTGGAAAATACAGTACCCACAATGACTATATGTGTGATCTTGATACACTGGCACATGGGGGCCCACCTAGCACTTGAGACCCACCTAATATACAAGTAACTTGATTTGGGGCCACACAAATGTGCCACGTGTTTATTTTTAGACCATGTGCAATAAACTCCCATAAATATGCAATGCATATAATAAATTCCTAAAACCAGAGTTATGCCATGTGTCCATTACTATTCATCGTTTAAATGTAGGTTTGCACCAAATTGATATGCAAATTAATTTATACTTTGCGTGAACTGCAATTCTCAATAAACAAATGCTAATAATTAATTTTGTAAGATGACTCTTAAACCCTCCAAGGACTAAATAATATCTCTTGAGAAAACACACAACGACCGCTTGGTTGAATGGTCCAAACATGTCTCTTGGACCCGCATGTATTAGGTTGTGTTTGGCATTGTGATTGGCTGAAAATAAGTGCTTCTCAAAAAGCACCTTTTTGTAAATAACTTAATTTAAGTAATTTTGGGTGTTTGGCTCACCCCGTCAGAAAAGTGCTTATTTTAAGCACCGCAATCGGATAAGAGAGAGGCAAAGGAAGCGACGGGAGGGATTCTCCTCTTTTAGGTTTTCTTTGAAGAAAACAAGGGTGTTTTGGTCATTTGAAAATGTTTAAAAGGATAGAAGCGTAAAGCAAATGTTAAGTGAAGTTGTCCACAAATGCAGAAGCCATTTTGAAACGGCTTTGTGCGTTTTGTTTTGTTTTGGCTTTTCACAGTTTAAAAACGCTGTTTTGTTTTTTATCCAAACAACACGAAACAACTTTTTGCAGTCTTGCTAATTTTACACAATCAATAATGTAGTCAATAAATTAAATAATTTCATTCAATTTAAGATGCCTTAATTGCGTGTTTGTTGACATGCAATGTTCTAATACTTGGCCGTCAAGGCAACTTGGTCCCCACGGCTAGGCCTATCAATGGATAGTCGAAACACGGCTAGGCCTATCAATGGATAGTCGAAAATTCGAATCTGATTCGAATTCGTATTCAAAAAATCGGATATTATCCAAAATTTTCGGATATCGGATTTGAATTCGGATAAATTTTTTATATTCGAAATTATTTCGGATAGAATACAGATATTGGTGTATCAGATTCAATAATATCCGATCCGATTTATACATAGGGTTTTTTTGGACTTTTCAGGTGGTTATATAAAAACCCCCCAAAACCCTATTCTCCTCATCTCTACAGTTTGACTCTCTAAACCCTACCTACCTCCCACTCTCTCTCTCTCTCCCTCCGATCACCTCCGTCGCCTCTGTTTCTCCATTGCACCGCCATCAAGTAGCTGGAATTAGGGTTTTGAGCTGCTTTCAAGTGTATTTCAACAGTGTGTAGTCAAGTTTGTTTCCTTCGATAGTGACGGCTAAATCGACGAACAATGCTAGGGTTAATGGGAACTATATCGTCAGTTGACAGATCGGTTAGAAATCGTTCGCCACTTTCTGGCACACGAGACATTTAGTCCATGGCATGGAGGTTGCGATTAAGGAGATCGTGATGGTTGCACGATATCATCAAGGTTGGTGAAACTTTCTTTTTTGTTATTTATTCTTCTTATGTTCTTCGAGTGCTTTTTTTGATTCTCCCGGTGTTGCTCTAGACTTGGATATTGGATATCAAATATTTAAAAATTTAGAAATTCGGATTTTGGATAGGGGACAATAATAAATCAATTTTATTAATGGATTTCGGATAACATTCGAATCTGCTTTGCTTATTGGTCGGATTGGATATTTTCGGATATCCGATAAGCAAATTGAATTCGAATTCGAATTCAATTTTTAGTTTGGAACATCCGTCAGATTCAAATTCGAATTTAAATACCACTTATTTTTTTCGAATTCGAATTCGGATATGCCCCTATTTGATTCGATAGGTATCTGTAGACTGGCCTACCCACGGCCCAAAAGAAGTAGACTAAGTGAGACCATCCAAGATTTAAGAAATAATTACTATCATACCCCAAACAAGCGAAAATGTTTAGCCCACACCTTAGTGGACATTCATCCCAAAAATCAGCTTGTTTGATGATTTTTAGCCATTGGTTTTAGTACTAAAAAAATGGTTGAATTCAACGGATATAAGCACGTCTTAAAAAGTACTAAAATCTAATGGTTAGAGATTACCAATCAGAGTGATTTTTGTTGTGTATATCCACCAAGGGGTGGGATAAACATCCATGCAGCAAGTGGGTCTAGATGATAGCGGTGATAAATAAAAAACGTGCTTCCGCATTTGAAAAAGTTTCAGGTATACCTTGTTACATATTTTTCATTTTTAATTTTTGATCTACCAAGGGTCTTGTAAAACCCCGAAAATCATAAAGAGGATATTTTGGTCAATTTTAATTTGTAGGATTTTTTTTTCACACTTTCCTCTTCATGAAACACTATATTTTAATGGTTATGACATCCTGGTGAAGTTTCAACAAATTTCAAGAAAAAATATTTTTTCAGGGTTCCTAGCCAACTCTTGTGGGCCCACATTGGCTCAGTAAGCCCATGCATTTTTGGACTGTTTTGAGTCCCATATGCGTAGTGTATTATTTTAAATATAATTAGTGTATTTATTTTAGTTTTTACAAATATTTTTACATATGCCTTGCGCGCATTAATGTATGTACATATATTATGTACACGTCATGCGTACACGGTCCCTATACCCATCACGCCCTACATCCATTATAATTTTCTGAAATATATTACACCCTATCCCAAAGCCATCTCACCTTTAAAAATGTTTTTATAGAATGAACTAAGTCATAACACCCATACAAGCCCATATTTTATATCATGCATGTTTCTTTATTATTGTGGCCACAATATTAAACAATTCACACTTTAACCCAACCAAACTATAAACCCTTCTATACTCCTAGGTTAATTTTGTAATTTCTATCCCTTCTTTCCTAAGCCCTTATCCTCTTTTGGTGTGTCGAGAAACACAATATCAAAAACCCAATCCATAAAATCCCCATTCTTCCTAACCTAATACCCAAGGCCCATGTCCGTCCAACCTACCATTCACTTATTATATTTTATTCCCTTTCCCCTCAACTCAACCATTAAACTAGTAAAAAAATCATTGTTCATATATCCTATTCTAACAAACCTTTTATTAACCTATTATTTTAACCAAAACTTGTTGATATTTTATTCATACCTATCTAATACCTTCATGTCCTTACCCTCCTTTGACCATACCTTTTGTTTTCCAATAGGGATTGGTAAAGACCAAAACCTATTAGGGTTACTATACTTGTAGCCTTTCTATTCTAACCTATACCCCAAGACTTCCCTACGTCTCCCTCTTGCTCCACCTTCTATCATAGGGTTGGTTGAGGAACAACAATCCCCACGAACTTGCTGGCCGCCCTCTAAAGCCCTCAACTTCAACAGTCTCCAATAGGACCTTTACTCCTTACTCCCATCTCCATTAGATCAAGAAGTGCAGTCGGGTGTACCTTGAAGAATCATCGTGGAAAGATCTTTGTAGTGAGCAATAGCCCCTATCCAGCAAGACACCTCCCCTCCTTGCTTCCATCGCCATTTGCGATCACACAAACGGAAGGTGTTGCAGCCATAGGAGGTGCAGCAGGCATCAGCCATCATCTCCTCTTCCTTGAAAACCACCACAGTGGATCATCATCTCCTCCAAATATCCTCCAATCGGCAACCTGTCAGGTAAGAATTATTATTTTTCGTTACTTTTCTTTCCCTCTTCAGTCCTTCTTCAAGGGTCTATGCTGGACCGAATCTAGTATTTTCCTCTTTCTTTCTCTTTTTCTTCTTTTTCTTTTTTGGTCCTGTTACATGAGACCCATCTGTTGTTGATTTGAATAATGTCCGTTTCCATCTTTTATCCTTTCGTTGTTTTAAACCGTCTGATCTTGGGCGGATGTTATAGCGTCAATTTCTTTTTATTGATCCGTGCATGATCATTGGTCTACCACTTGATCCACTTTTACTAGAAAGATCGGCCTGATTGGACCCTTTTGATTGCACCTTTAGATGCCACACGTTAGCATCGGAAGGTCAATTAATGCATCATCCTACTTGATGCAATGTAGCACACTCTCCCAGGGACTAAGCCCATGAACGTTTGACCACTGATGTTGGGCCAAACCCTTATGTAGCAGTGGGCCCCACGGAGTGTGGAACATGGTACCTATTGGAAGGATTACTTGAAGCATCAAATACCACACTCATTGCCTAAACTATTAAATTTATTGTTTGGGTTAAGCCATTGCTTGCACGTTTGTACCCTCTTGAGGAATACAAATAATAATAATAATAAAGCTCAACATATGAGTAATTAAATCCATCAGCTCATCACTTGTACTATTACCAAACAAGGCTTAATAAGGTTATATTTTCTAATCTACTTTATTAGTATATCTTACATGCTCTTTATTTTATGAGTGAGTTTTTAATTTCTACTTGCATATGTAAGTTTTATAGGTTATCTGCTAATCCTACAAGTGCTAGGTGCTTATGTATGCTAAACTTTCAAATAGTTGGAATCCACTATTTCGATAGTTCTATAGACCCAATGGCAATACACGTGCGTGCGAATGCTCCCGATTACCCACACTATCTTATTTTGTTGACCCTCCTAATTGCGTAAAACTCAAGTAATCAGGCCCTACTTCTTTACGTTGTCGTGGGCTTGAGTAAATATACTAAGTCTCAGTCAACCGAGTCCACAAAGAAAATATTTTCTTAAAAACAATCACCATTGGATTTTATCTAACTCCAAATCATGGGAAAAATTGAAGGTTCAATAACCTTGGGTGGAACTTAGCGAAGAGGACCGATTGAGAAAGAAAAAAATATATATATTGGGAAGCGATCAAAGGTAGGTACCCTTCCCATGATTCTTTCAATACTAGTCATTGACTCGTGAGCATGTTTTTATTATTAAACGGTAATTGATAGTCGGTTCTATATTGGAGATCCCCTGCGTGGATATTTACATTTTCAGTAATTTCTCATATATATGAAGGCATGCATTGTATTTTCAATTTAGAAGCGATAAAGCAAGTTGGGAGTGAGTTCTCCAGGGTGAAAGACCCGAAAACCCCGGGAAGACCCCCTGTGTGGGTGAAGAAGGAGACCCCCTGTGTGGGTTGTGTATTACTTTTGATTAATTATTTATGCAATTATTATGATCATGATATTACTGCTGACAATTTAATCCATGCGAACATGTCTATACATATCTTGTATTGTTTGAATCATGTTTTGGGTGAAAAACTTGAGTGAGCGCTTGGCTCACTCCTACAACCACATTTTCAGATGTAGATGAGACGGAGATGTACGAAGCAGAGTACGAGGAGAAATTGCATCCAGTGGATGGAATATGCGACGAGGCATGTGAAATTAAGATTTTTCCATGTCGTCAATTCAGAAACCCTAACTTCAACAATATTTGTAAAATCCGATTATCTGCAAAATGTAACTTGTATAGCAGTACGTGTCGGATGTCGATCCGCACTCGGTGTGAGTTAGCACAATAAGGAATTAAACTGACAAATAATATACAGAGAGAAATGAGAATTGTTGAAAGATGAGAAGGGCGAGTCGATTTAAAACATCTTTAGTTTGAGATCCAGAGAACAATAAATTAATAAAAAATCAAATTTCATTAATCATCGAAGAGTGCGTACATTAATCAAAATATTAGAAATAAAGAAAGCACGTAAAAAAGTATGTAAAGGGTTGAGAGATGAAGAGGTAAGGGAAAGAAACGTCTATTGAAATCTCAGAGCTAAGAGCGCTACCGATCAAGAAGAGGATCGTCCAAGACTTCGATGAATGCTTCAATCAAGAGAAGGGTTTTGACAGAGAAGCATCCCATGACCTTTGGAGCTAAGGGCGCTACCGATCAAGAAGATGACCGTCCAAATTTCATGGAATGCTGCTCAATCGAGAGAAGGGGTAAGGGAAAGAAATGTCCATTGAAATCTCAGAGCTAAGGGCGCTACCGATCAAGAAGAGGATCGTCCAAGACTCTGATGAATGCTTCAATCGTGGAGAGGGGGATCGAAAGGTAGATCTTGGGATCTAATGGTAGGATGAGATGATCTACGGGTTAGATATCTAGAGAAATGGAGAGAGAATTAGGAGAGATGAGAGAGAAAATAACACAAAATAAATGCAAAAGAGCTGGCAGAGGGTCTTGAACCCTGATCTTCAATGTAATCTTCAGTTAGCTTCACCAATCACGTAAGTCGTCATTTGATGCGGCTTTGAATCACTTTGGCCCGTCTCTTGGTCTTCAGCTTTGCCTCTCTTGATTCTTTATCTGGCTCTACGATCCTCTGACTTGACTCGTACTTGGCCTGTATCTTCTAGTCATAGCCTATTGGCTCTTTAAGCTTTGATATTAGGCTCCTATTGTTGACCGTGGGCCCATAAGTCTCGAGAATAGCCCGATCGGGTTTCCTACAATCACGAAAAGCGCGTAATGAGACTTAATCAAAACAGCTTCATATCTAGACTTCCAAAAATATGTTTAATGCATGCAAATATACCACGTCGTCTAGAAAAGTGTATTCTACGCAATGAAAGAGACTCTTACGTAGAAAAGTGGATAAATAGGAAAGTTTTACTTAAGAGAGTGTGATAACGCTAAAGGATAATGACTTAAAATAAGCACTTTTAAGCGAATATCACAACCCCCAACCAGCATATTGCCAATCCTTGATAATTAGTGTGAAATAAATGAGCTTGAAAGGGCTCTGCACATGCTGCACACTTTTTTATATTAGCTCAAGGAAAACACCGTTTGTCAATTTATCGTATGGATGCAAAAATAGTTACAAGCTAGCAGATAGTCATGAAGTTTTGACAAGACTACAGACTGATAATCATGACCCAGAACAGTGTGTGGTCAACATTATCATCCGACAGTGAAGAGTTCCAAATCACCTAGGAGATTGTATGCCTTGACCTCAAATCTCACTTGTAAAACACTCAGAAATGATCACTCGTCAGTGGTTTTATTTCTTTTCTCTCTATTTATATGTGAGGAGATTTATTTAATATAAACATGCAAAAGATCTCACATATGTTTTATTTGAAGGAAGGACATTTTTAACAGAAGAAGATCTCATGACAGGAATATCATTTCACTTGGGAACGTTAGATCAAACTCTATAGCTTCTCTTTCTCCATTCTCTACATTAATGATCGTGCTATCCTAGAATCAAGTAGGACTTTCATAAGTTGTAATGAGGCTTAGGTCAGGTGTAGAAAAATAAGGGGATATAGGATTTCAAAGCTTCTGAGAGGATATTTCAATTTTCTTGTATTTTCCTGCAAGTGTAAAACCATTTATTTTTCTTTTCCTTCTTTCGTATTTTTCTATTTTTCTCGATATTTCTGAGACTGCTCAATTTCATCTTCAGCTCTTTCTATACTTTCTTTTCATATTTTCTTTTCAGCTTGAACCACTTGTCTTTTTCTAGACTTTTTCTTGACTTTTCTTTTCATAGTATACCCATATCAATTATTTATCTATCCTTCTCAGAAGTAGGGTCGCGAGTCATACTTCGTAACTAGATTGGGTTATAGGTTAATGGGCTTTAACAAGGAAATGCTTTTTATAAAGGCTCAGAAGAGTTTCAAACGGTAGAGATTTAAGGTAAACTAAAAAGGCTGAAAGGTTTAAAAAGATGGCCTAAATCATTTTCTAGGGTTTGCACTCTCATGTAACATGTTTTGAATGGATATAGAAAAAGGTTCTATCGTAATAATCCAATTTTGATGTCGTTCCAAGTTCCATGATCAATACAAAGGATAATGAGATCTCTCAACGAAATATTGCGGACGTGAAGAAATTGTGAGTCATCTTATGACTCAGAGTTGTAGTATAACCCTCTGAAATGATGAAAGGCTCAAAAGCGCACTGGGTTAGGTCTCCACAAATATTCTTCTAGGATCTTTAGAGATTCTAAACTTAGGATGACTCTGATGATGAATGTGTACAATTTGTGCCAAATCTGAGTTTTTCTAAGTTTTCAAATCTGCTGTAGTGACGCTTGACTTGACTTGACTCAAAGCTAACATGTAACACTGAAAATGGCATCCTTTATAAAATGATTTCACGGATATTTCCTGCTAATAAAAGTCAGGGTATTTGACACATTTTGGAAGTTCTAGAAAACATTGAAAATCATCGGAAAACACCCAAAAATACAATGATTTTTTTTTTTTTATATATTTTATTATTTTTTTAGAAATTTATCAAAATGAAAACATGAGTTTTGGTAAATACCCACCCCCAACCAAAATATAGCACCGTCCTCGGTGCTCATGATCAGGACCAAAAAATGATGAAATATCGATAATGATGCAAGTAGTTTTAGGGAGGATGTTACCAAGGGGGCATGAAAGAATCATGTCTAATACCAGATGATTTTCTGTATTGATGGTACCTGCATGAAAGATAGATATAGCAATAAAATATGCATGCGACTCACGTAATTACGAATACCGGAATTGCCTTTCCGAAAGCGCTAAGTTTTACGTCTTCAGCCAGACACAACGGGGATGATAAGCACCCCCAACCAAGTTGAAGCACAGGGAGACTGAGTGAATCATCAGTCATCCAGCTCATCAGTTGGAGCAATAACGCTTCCATTCGAGCTAACCAAACCCAGCACTAGTACGGGTAGGTTCTTTCTCAGGTAAGACTGAGAGGGTTCTCTGACTGTGGTTAGCAGAGCCGCAAACTCTGAAAGAGGAGCGGGTATGGGATTGCAGTAATGGGTCTCTCATCAGTAAGAGACCTAGCAAAGGGATTCTCTGGCCATGGTTAGCAGAGCCGAAGTCACAATGTGTATCGGGGATGGATTTTGTGGAGCAGACTCCAGTGGGGTTTACAGTAAGCATCCTTATCCAAGATTATGGTGTTGAAGATCGAAAGACTCTCAGATCGAATCAAACGATGTGGCAGTTAAAACCATAGAAATAAGCTATAGAATCGGTTACAAGGAGACACTGGACTAGTGATCCTAAATGATGCACATAGAGCAAGCAAGATAATCCTATGTCTAAAACAAATCAGTATAAGTTTGAGGATTTATCTTGTTAGTTATTGGGGTATTGTAGATTATGACAGTGGGCGGACCACTGGTTTATCTTGTTAACCACCGGACTAACTTTGTCACTCTTGGGTTCTCACTGGGATACACTCTTCAAAGCAAATGCTTCAGTACTAACTCAAATTGATCGCAAGATAATCCGAAGCCTAGACAGACGTGCGGCACATCGGCTGACTTAAGCATGCCCCAGACTAATCGGATTTGTCAAGCAATGGAGATAAGTGTTCCATTAGTATAAGCTAGGGTTGTTTTGTGTTCCTAATCCGACACTAAGCTAATCCGACAGACAATCAATGAGGCCACTTACGAGCTCTGTATACTTGAGTAGTAGGGACCTATGGGTGTTTTAGATAACAGGGACCCGCACTCATGGACTTAATCGACTTGATCTTTGAAGGGGTCGCTTTATGTAGAGTTTTCCTTGAACACCGATCTAATTTGGCTCTAGTTTTTTATTCTTTTTATTAGAGTGGATCTTGGGGATCAAGCTCAGCTGGAGTGATGAGGTGGGTGATGAAATCCTACCAGTTTCAAGTTAGAGATGGGTCTGCTCAATTAGGGTTCATTAATTAGCGGCCATATCTACGCAGTGCGAATAAGTTTATGCAAAAAGCAAATTGACACGCGGCACTATAATGCACCCAATTGCACAGTATCGCACTCAAGGCGAGGGAAGGGACTTACCTCCCGTGGGCCACACCACGGGGTCTCCTCTTCGGGGTAGGAAGGGGTATCTTCATTGGCTTGGGCCCGATTCCTTCGTAGTAAGCTTTCGCTCCCAAGCCGCATTTAGAATCACAATCCTACATACGAATTAGTATACGATATGGGTCTAGGGTGTGGAAATATTTTTTGGAATGTCCCTGCCTTGTGTGGGTAAGCAATCAATCAATCAATTAGGCAGGGTAAATTGAAAAGTTACTATTTATGAGAGTTGACTAAACAACTATCAACCCCCTAATAGACCTTTTCAATTTAAGAGTTTCTCCAAGTTAGAAAAATCCCCTAAAAGTAGAAGTTTCCTAAATCTGAAAACTTGCTAAATTTAGGGTTTCTTCCCGTGTTGGAAACCTTCCAGAAAGGGGACCTTCCACATCTAGAAATCCTCTAAAAATAAGAATTTCTAAGTATGGAATTTCATCCAATTTGAAAATTTTCCAAATAAGCTTGATTCCAATGAAATTTCCCAAGAATGGAAACCTTGCAAAGATGGAAACCTCCAAACTGGAAAGCATCCAAAAATGCAATCATCCCATATGCGAATATCCTAAAATGTGCAGAAATGGAAACTAGCATTTTTAATTTTTTGTGAGTTAGGCACTCAATCAAGGGTTTTTAAAACCCTCGATCACACATCTAGATATGGTACTAATCAAAGTGTCCGATTACAACTTTGCACCCAGCCTTCCGAGGAATAATAAAATAATACTAAAAATCTGCAAATAGAAAGTTTTCAAATGTCCGGATCTTTTCGTTTTCGTCGTCTTCATTCCTTTACGCATTCCTATACACCAAACGGCAACGACGCCATTTGAAATTAAGGTTTTTCCGTGTCGTCAATTCGAAAATCCTATTTGTAAAATTCGATTATCTGCAAAATGTAACTTGTATAGCAGTACATGTCGGATGTCGATCCGCACTCGGTGTGAGTTAGCACAATAAGGAATTAAACTGACAAATAATATACAGAGAGAAATGAGAATTGTGGAAAGATAAGAAGGGCGAGTCGATTTAAAACATCTTTAGTTTGAGATCCGGAGAACAATAAATTAATAAAAAATCAAATTTCATTAATCATCAAAGAGTGCGTACATTAATCAAAATATTAGAAATAAAGAAAGCATGTAAGAAAGCATGTAAAGGGTTGAGAGATGAAGAGGTGAGGGAAAGAAACGTCTATTGAAATCTCAGAGCTAAGGGCGCTACCGATCAAGAAGAGGATCGTCCAAGACTTCGATGAATGCTTCAATCAAGAGAAGGGTTTTGACAGAGAAGCATCCCATGACCTTTGGAGCTAAGGGCGCTACCGATCAAGAAGAGAACCGTCCAAATTTCATGGAATGCTGCTCAATCGAGAGAAGGGGTAAGGGAAAGAAACGTCCATTGAAATCTCAGAGCTAAGGGCGCTACCGATCAAGAAGAGGATCGTCCAAGACTCTGATGAATGCTTCAATCGTGGAGAGGGGGATCGGAAGGTAGATCTTGGGATCTAATGGTAGGATGAGATGATCTACGGGTTAGATATCTAGAGAAATGGAGAGAGAATTAGGAGAGATGAGAGAGAAAATAACACAAAATAAATGCAAAAGAGCTGGCAGAGGGTCTTGAACCCTGATATTTAATGTAATCTTCAGTTAGCTTCACCAATCACGTAAGCCGTCATTTAATGCGGCTTTGAATCACTTTGGCCCGTCTCTTGGTCTTCAGCTTTGCCTCTCTTGATTCTTTATCTGGCTCTACGATCCTCTGACTTGACTCGTACTTGGCCTGTATCTTCTAGTCATAGCCTATTGGCTCTTTAAGCTTTGATATTAGGCTCCTATTGTTGATCATGGGCCCATAAGTCTCGAGAATAGCCCGATCGGGTTTCCTACAATAACGAAAAGCACATAATGAGACTTAATCAAAACAGCTCCATATCTAGACTTTTAAAAATATGTTTAATGTATGCAAATATACCATTTCATCTAGAAAAATATGTTCTACCCAATGAAAGAGACTCTTACGTAGAAAAGTGGATAAATATGGAAGTTTTACGTAGGAGAGTGTGATAACGCTAAAGGATAATGACTTAAAATAAACACTTTTAAACGAATATCAGCATGCGAACCCGAGGAGCATGAACCAAACTTTGAAGAGGAATATTATTAGTGACTTTGATATCATTGCTTTTTAATTAATGTAATAAATTCATTATTTTATATTATTTGGATTGTCGGATAGATAAGACCTTTTGGTGAATCGTGATTAGTAGATCATCGGGTCCTTTTGACTTTGTGTGTTACGGATGACGTTAGCTATCGGAGATTATGATTTTGAGATCTTAGTAAATTTTGAACTATCGATATCTTGTTGTAAACATTGAGATTTTATTTCCCTTTACTATTTTTCACACCCTGGATTTTGAGTAAACGGACAGATCCACAGGCATTTGGGTGGGGTTCGGGTGCCGAAATTCGGGCTGTGACAGGTCTTCATTTAGTGAAGATGGGTCTTTGCCACTCCAACATTTATATAAACCCACCACAATAAGTGATGTGTTTATTCCAAGGAAAAAAGTGCTGTGTTTATTCGGTCGTTGGGGTTTAAACATTATGTTGTGGTGGAAGCAGTGAATTATAGTGGTGGTCTTCTAGTATGCTGGAAAGAAGGGGTGCAAGTAAACCTTCTTGATCAAAATAAGAGGGGCCTTCATCTCAAAATCATTTCAGAACCCAGTTACAACCCTTGGATCCTATCTCTTATTTATGGAGATCTACGCTCTGGTCATCGGAAAACTCTTTGGAATGATCTCAATGCAAAAGCTCACATTACTTCACAACCATGGGTTATACTGGGTGATTTCAATGACCTTTCAACAGCATGGGAAAAACGTAGTCATTCTTCAACTCCCCTGATCTATAATCAATCCTTCTTGGACTTCTTGCAGCAAAATGATTTCACTGATCTTGGTTTTATCGGTCATCCCTTCACTTGGACTAATAAGTGAAAAGGGTGGGCAAATGTGCGTGAACGATTGGACAAGGCCATAGCAAACTGTGCATGGAGAGTCCAATTTCCAAATGCTTGTGTTCATCACCTTCTGAATTACTCATTTGATTATTGTCCCATCCTCCTGGACACTGATCAGTTACAACCTCATCTTTTAAAGTATTGTTGAAAGAGTTTGGAATCAAGAAACCCAAGGAAAGCCTAATGAAATTATGCCCAAAAAGTTGAAATCTCTAAAACACCAGTTGAAAAAATGGAATAATCAGAATAAAGCTCAGAGGTTTGCCCGATTGCAGAGACTCAAAGATCAATTATCTCATACCCAACAATTGTATCCCTCGGAGGAAAACCTACGACAGGAAAAAGAAATTGCAGAAGAGATTGATGCTATTTATCTCAGGAGGAAAAACTTTGGTGTGACAAGTCCAGAGAGAAGTGGTTGAGGGTAGGGGACAAAAATTCAAAATTTTTCCATGTCTCAATTCTCATCCAAAGGAGGAAGAATCGTATTGAATAGATTAAAGATGGGGAGGGCAATCCTTGCAGTACGAGGAAAGAAGTAGGAATGTCATTTGTTGAGTTTTTCAAAGACATATTCTCTTCATCAAATCCTCAGCACTTTGAATTACTTGATCGCACTCCGCTTCCTTGTATATCAGAGGAAGACAATTTCAGATTCACCCACCCTATAACTATGGAGGAAGTTCAAAAAATGGTTTTTGGTATGGGGCCTCACAAAGCGCATGGGCCAGATGGATTCACAACTCTTTTCTATCAAACCTATTGGGAAACCATCAAAGATTCAGTTCTTGCTTCGGTCCAGCAAGCCTTTTCCAATGAGAGTGACCTAAGCAATATCAACCAAACCGTTATTGCTCTCATCCCGAAAATTCCAAATCCTGAGTATCCCCATCATTTTAGACCTATAAGCCTTTGTAATATGCTTTACAAAATCATCGCCAAAATTCTTGCGCAAAGGCTCCGTCCTCTCATGACTCATCTAGTAACAGAAAATCAAATAGCCTTTATCCCTGGTCGTCAAATCTCAGACAATATTATTCTGGCTTAAGAATTGATGAAGGTCGTTCTCTAGGAAAAGAAAAAAGAAAAAAAATGTTTGATGGCAATCAAAATTGACATGGCTAAAGCTTATGATATAATTGAATGGCCATTCCTTCTACAAGTCTTCATGAAAATGGGGTTCAATGACGCTTGGATAAACATCATTCAGCAGTGCATCTCTTCTTCATCTTTCTCGATTAAACTGAATGGTTCTCCCTTTGGTTTCTTCCAGGCTTCTCGTGGGTTACGTCAAGGCGACCCTCTATCTCCTTACCTTTTTGTCTTATGTACGAATGTCCTATCCTTGATGTTACAAAAGGCGGAAATGGAGAACAAGATCCATGGTATGAACATCTCTCGTGCTTGCCCTCCAATCTCATATCTTCTATTTGCAGATGATTGCATTCTTTTTTGCCATGCCAATCTAGTGGAAGTGAGAGTGTTAAAGCAAATTCTGGAGGACTATTGCGGTATGTCAGGCCAGCAAATTAATTTCATAAAATCCGGCATGATCTTTAGTCCTAAGCTACATCGCAGACAGAAAAAGGTGTTATCATATATGATTGGGATCAAAAATTTCAAAATAGCTACCAATTATTTGGGCACTCCTCTTATTCTGGGCAGATCCATAATGAAAACCTTTTGGTACTGTGAAGAAAAAATCAGGAATCTAATGGAAGGTTGGAGATAGAAACTCCTTTCACAAGCCGGTCGCACCACTTTGATTAAAAGTGTGACAGAGGCTATTGCAGTATACGCTATGCAATCCTTCCTCCTCCCAAAGACGCTTTGTGAAAGAATGGACTCTCTGTTTAATCAATTCTGGTGGGGCGCCTCAGAGCACAAGCACACTCTTCGCCTCACAAATTGGACCTCTCTCATTAAGCCAAAAGCGCAAGGTGGCTTGGGATTTCGACGATTCCAGCTAGCTAACTTTGCACTTATGTTTAAAACAACGTGGCATCTTCAACATGACCAAAATTCTTTCCTGTCAACTCAATTACTGAAAAAATATAGTCTTGACGGAAACATTCTTAGGACGAAGTGTCCTCCATCGGCATCATGGAGTTAGAAAAGCATGCATAAAGCTACCGCAAAGTTCGCGCCTCATTGCGGTTGGGTGACAGGCTCTAGGAGACAAATTAACATCAGGGAAGATAAATGGATTCCACACCCTTCGGGTCAGCTCAATGCTCCTTCGCATATGAGGCAGTCAAGCATTCAAAAGGTTAGTGATCTTATTCTCTCCCCAATGTTACTTGGAATAGACAACTTCTATCGGTGTTATTCCCTACCTCTGAGGCAGCCTCTATTGAATCCATTCCTCTTAGTACGAAATTGACTAGGGATCGAATCTATTGGATGCCCCATCCAAGAGGTCAATTCTCTACCAAATCAGCATTCCAAACCCTCAGCACACAGCATCAAATCACAGTGGAACAGAGCACAGCCCATCCCATATGGAAAAAAATTTGGCGCTTTCCTCTCCCGTACAGAATTCAAATGTTGATCTGGAAGCTTTTCAGTAATATCCTTCCCAATCGGATGACAATTCATCAACAAATCAGGCACTTCTCGCCAGAATGTCCTCGTTGTCATGCACCTGCAGAGACATCTCATCACGCTTTATTTAATTGTCCGATCCGTGCTCGTTTGTAGTTCGCCTCTGCACTATCTCTTCGCTGTGAGTACTGGTCATCAGAGGAATGTGAAACATGGGTAATGGAAAAAATCATGCCGTCTGACAATCAAAATGAAGAGAGATCCTTCCAAACTCAGTACATATGCACATTTCTTTGGAAGCTTTGGGATCTCCGTAACAAAGTAGTTCATAGTGTCCAGATAGAGCACCCTAATAAATTCTTACGGGGTATCTATTCTTACATCGAATCAGAAAAGACTATACCCAAAACTTCTAAACCAAGCACTGTTTGGAAACCACCATCAGTTGGCTCGCTGAAACTAAACACTGATGCAGCATGGCAAAAAGAAAGTGGACAGACGGGATTGGGTTTTGTGATTAGAAATGATGCTAAAAAATGTGTGTTGGCAGGAGGTAGTCGAGCCAGATCCTTCTCTGCTGAAGAAGCAGAAATCCAAGCCATAAAATGGGGACTAGAACAAGCAAAATCTTTTGGCGCCAAAGAACTTGTACTGGAATCTGATGCAAAGTTGATAGTCGAAGCGCTGCAGCGAAAATCTACTGCTCTTAACTGGTCTTCTTCGGCCATCCTAACTGATATTTTGGGTTTATGTCCGTCTTTTTTCTCGCTTCATTTTGTTTACACACCGCAAGATGGTAATGCGGTGGCTCACTGTATGGCCTCTAAGGCGCTCGCCTTTAACGACTCTCATATGGTATGGTGGGAAAGTAGATATCCTCCTTGGTTGACTGCTATTCTTCAGAAGGATATCTCCCATGACCAGCCTTGTAATGACTTTCCTTTTGTTATATGAAGGTCTTAATTACAAAAAAAAAAAATAATCCCCATACTCACAATTCTCAAACAAGTCATAGAAGTGAAGATGGGTCTTTGCCTCTCCAGTTTTTCAACTTTCAAAGTTTCTCCCCAAGAAAAATTAGAGGTGGGTAGGGAGGTCAAAGAGAAGGAGAAGAAACACAAGAAGCCCTGAGAGTGCAGCCTTGGTTGTACCTTATTTTCCTGTATCATCTCTTCTCTCCCTCTAATTTAATCACACATCAACATCTACTTCTTTAAAGCGATCCTATATGATGGAGAAGATGAATAATCGGTACCGTTTGATCACCATCAAACTGTGTACACCCTTTGGAGCCATGGATTGGAATTTATCACCTATCACCACATTGAATCAAGTGGCCATCCACAAAACCAAATCATCAGATCAATCTACACGAAAACTGGTGATCCAGTGATGTGACGGTGGTGTTGCCTCATTGGGATTTATGATGATCAACAAACTTAAGAGATTGAATATTGAAAAATTATTACTTGGAAACCATTTCCCTATTTGCTACCACTCCAAAAAGTGTATGTCTTCTATTGTAAGATCTATATGACAAAACAGGAAGTTGTCTTATCTCTTATCCCCCCTCTTATCATTGGTTTCAACAAAAGACGGTCGAGATGTTATCCCCCAAATGGACGGCGGATCTCAGCCACTCACACTCAATTTTTGCAAACGCTTTGTGGGAGAGTGCCGTGGGCACGGGCCACCCATTAGTTAGGATATAATTGGTGGTTTGTTATGTATTGAAAAGTTATAATATATGGCATGTCTTTTTTCTTAGGTATTTCTCTTCAAAAATCAGTCACAGTAACCTGGGAAGACAAAGAACTTCAATCCGTGCTAGAACAAGGTCTTTATGTGGGTCTACCTCCATGTTGCAAGTTTCAGCCAAGGTTTATAAGAGGCCGTTATAACGGTATAATGGACTGGGGGCGTTACCGTTAAAACTGTTAAAAAGAATTGTAACTGACGGGCAAAAATGAAATAAAAAACGGATCGAAAAAGTGGAATTTAACGGAAATAATGGGAAAACCGAAAAAATAACTGAAATTTCAAATTTGAAATTTGAAAAAAAGAAAAATAATGGACTTTTTCACAAATTTTTTCAGAAAATAATAGCTGTTAAAATGAATATAATGGTCATTATTTTGTAAGCATCAAAACGGTTCTTAATGTAATGGGCTTGGGGCGTTACCATTTTAACAGCCATTACACTGGCATTATTTTAAACCATGGTTTCAGCCTTGTTTGTCTGTGCCATGGGGCAAAAGAAATAGGTTTTTTTTAATGTTTTCTCCATTCAAAAAATTACACGTGAAGGTCTGTCATTCACAGAGAAAAAGTGCAAAAGTTTGCTGTAATTTTAGTATTTTTTTGAAGCAGTAGGATTTTTGAAGCGGCCATCATGCACGAATAATCGCGCAACATATATACCCATGCTTAGTTTTTAGAAGTCTTTTTAAAACCGAAGCCTAAACCATGGGTATATGTGGAGCACGATCATTGGCGCACGATTGCCGCTCCAAAAATCCCACTGCTTCAAAAAAATACTAAAATTAGATGGTCATTTATTAGATCAATGGGTCCCGATTTGCCATGTAGTGTCCCATCGGCCACCTGGCAATATGAATGGTGAACAACATTATTGCTGTAGTACAACACTACAACATGCACAAATATTCCAACAAAGCACCTTGTTCAAAAAGCAAAGAAACATGTGGGTAACTGAGTATGGAAATTTATTGACCTTTGCCACTGTAAGAGGTGCTGCTCATATGGTACCCTATGCACAGCCTGCAACAGCTTTGCATCTGTTCAAGTCATTTGTGTCTGGCAGGAGATTGCCGAATACGACTTATATCCTTCCATAGATGTTGAGATTGAATGTGATTTTTTTGTGGTAGGAAGACTGGTGGGGATGGCCAATTAGGTAGGAATATCTGAGTCTTCAAGCAAACATGTAAGGGAAACTGTTGGTTTCTTTTTTCTCTTATCTTCATTATTCTCCCGATTTTATCCAAGAAAAACAACAAAACGTTCTATAATTCATATAAAAATAACACACATTATTTTCCTATATTACTACTTCTTATAGAGACAATACTTTCTCTAGCGTAATCTTCTAACAAGTTGGTATATGGGTGACACATTTTGTCCTTACGGTGAAGAAGCACAGCCATTCCAAACGTCAGAAGCCCTTTGGTCAAGTAAGGCTGCATAGGGTCTGTATGCGGGTATTGCACTGAGCGCCTTTATCAATGCAAAGTGGCAGTCTTTGCCCATTACAACAAGCTGGTGGCAACAAGGGTTTTGAATCACCGTCTTCTTGAACATAGCAGAGAAGATCTCTTCGTGGCAATTTGGAGTTAACATCTTTGAACAGGACCGCAGATATTCATAATATCCAGACGAAGGTTCAGGCTCAATTGGTGAAGGTGCTATGGCTGCGAAAGCAACCATGCCACTAGCCAAGAACAAGACCACAAACATCGAGAAACCAGTCAACCATGCCATGCTTCCTGAGCTTTGGTGAGGAAGAGAGTTTGGGATTGGAGTTGCATGGTGAGAGATCGTGAAGTTATATAGTAGTGTGAGAGTGGAAACTGAAAGGGTTATTGGTCTAGAAAACGTCTCCTTTTTATATTTGCATGTGAATTGTGAATTGAAGTCACTTTGGAATTAAATGACTTTGGTGGAATTAGCTTTAACATATGTCAGCAGATCATGGCTGTTTCAAAAGGGTGCATGTGTTTCACCGCTTCAGGTTAATTAATTATTATTGTTCGTCATGTTTCCAACAAATAGCCATTCAAAGTGGCTGTTTCAAAGTGGGTCTTTTTTTTTTTTTTTTAAAGAAGAAGAAATATGTATTAATATTAAAAAAAAAACCTAGTACAACCAGAAAAGAAAACCAAAAAGTGCAGAACACAGGATCAGGAAGAAAGGACTATATCACATTAATCAAGTTTTACCCCAAAAGATCGACCTATTAGGAAAGGCGAAACAACTATGTATATAAATGGGTCGGCGGGCCAACACGACACGTGCACGGGAACAAATCATCCGCTAACACTCCCCCTCAGCGGGAATACACTCCGCTGGAGACTCGAACCCACGACCTCCCAGGCCATAAGGCTCTGATACATGTGAAACAACCATTTACCCCAAAAGATTGACCTATTAGGGAAATGCGAAACAACTACTACCAAAAAAATGACTTTCCCCGGCCGATGAGTTTTTTTTCCCCGGCGGCTATTAACCGCCAGTTTGTTTGGGCGGTTTAAATCCGCCGGGGGATACAAATTACCGCCGCCAAAAAGTTTTTTTTTTAATTTTTTGCGAATTAAGATCCCCGGTGGCTTAAAGCTGCCGAGACAAGTTTTTATCGGCAACTTTAAGCCGCCGGAGATATCAATTCGCAAATAATGAATAGAGGCCGTGACCCCAAATGCCCAAACTACCCCTATTTTTTTGTTTTGAAGAGAATGGATTTTGAGGGTGTTTTGGTCTTAATGTCAAAAGATCCAATAAAGCTTTTTTTCTTTCGTGCGCATAAGACTTCCAATTCGCGCCAAACTCTTGGTCTCCCATTTTCTTTATCCCACTCTCATTTCTCTTAGATCTTTCCCTCTCTCTGAATCTCGTTCTCTCTTGTGGGTGAGGACGGAGGCTGGTTCTCTTGAGGCCGTTCTCCATCAACAGTTTGATCCAGCTAGAGTTTTCAGGTATGTTTCTCTCTCTATCTCTCAGTTTCCTCTCTCAAGCCCTAATCCCTCTCTCGTTCTTGGGAAGGAATAAACACTAATCTCTCTTGTTCCCGGAGAAGGTAGGCAGCTTGTCCGTTTGAAGCCAAAACCTTAAAAAAATTTGGGTTTTTAAGTATCTATTGATTAGATTAGGGTTTGTGATGTGGGTGGGTGTTCTTGGAAAGGCTAGACTTGGGGTTGTTGGAGGGAACGAAAATGGGGATTTGTAGGTGGACCTACAAACCAAAACTACACCTAATCAGTGATTTCTAAACGTTGGATTGAATTTATTTTCACGGGTTGATTTTAACCGTAGGAATTTGAACATTATTGAGCGTTATTTGGGTGAAATGATCCAAAGGTTGTAAATCACTAATCAGGCTAATTTTTGGTTTGCAAGTCCACGGAGGGACTGGCCACCGATTTTTGGTTTGTGAATTCCACCTGAACTGATTTGGGTTCTTGGATTTTAGTTTATTCTTGTGGAATTTAGATCATACTGTGATCAACTATGATCTTCAGGCTAAGGGGCCTCTGTCGTGCAGATTCTGAGAGTTGGAAGAATATTGGACAATGAGTCCCTAACTACCATAAGGCATGGGGCTCCTCATGCAGTAGATGGATGGGTTGCTGAATATAGCCAACACAGAGCAGCAAGCCTAGGGCCACTCATTTGAGCAACAACATGGCACTAGTAGTTGGGCTTCTGAATTTGAGCAGGTTAGCAAGCACGTAATAATCTGTATAATTTGCTTCATTTTAATTCCATTTCTCTTGCCTAATATGTCGGTTGGTGTAGCTCTAGCTCTGAAATTTTTTACATATTACTAGTTAACTTTACAACCTCCAAACTATAGATCTGTTGAAGGCAAACTCAGCACTTCTAGATTCATTGAAATAGAGCAAGTTGAACTTGTATGGGATTCTGACACAAAACATGGATTTGTAATATAGTAGAGATCGGAGAATAAAATGGGCTTTTATGGCCGAATCAACTCGACTTGGTATTGTTAGGTTGCTAATATTATGTTGCAAAGTGTTGAAACCTAGGAGGCTTTGGAGTGCTTGGTTTTAATTCTAGGAATTCTTGTCTTTGAGGACCCATTGCTAAAATCATGGAGATGAATTGGGTAATTTATGTACCCAATAGCTTACTTATATTGATATAAAAAATTACTTATGTGTGCTCGCATTGGGGTAGTGTGGTCGTGTAAAATGCATCACAAGGCTCACTCATCTTTCGTGCCTACTAACTCTTGAATGTTAGGCCCATCCCTTGGATAAACCACACACAAAGATAAGCCGGATTGATGATTTCTAGCCATTTGATGGTGGAAAAAAAAACTATGATCTGACAGAGAATTATGTATCAATATTTTGATACAGAAGTCCCTATAATCATGGTTTAAAAAATGTCCGTTATAATGAAATTAACGGCCGTTATAACTGATTCGGACCTCCACCGTTACGTTATGTGCCGTTAGAACGCCCCGAATAACTTACTTATATTACCTTATATCACCCAAACTTGTGACTTGGTTTGTTGTTCATTTTGTTTTCTTTTTTGAATAACACTGAACTGATTGTTGGTTTGCAGGTCCACCGAGGGACTGGCCAAACATCCATACAGTCAACGTTCACCAAGAGTGTGCCATGTGGCTCGTATTGTGCATTGTGACAGAAGCATCTATTACAACGTTGTGACATAAGTTTTACTCTCAAGGAGTAAAGTAAAACTTCTGTCACAACGTTGTGATAGAAGCATATGTCACAACGCACAATATGAGCCACATGGCACACTCTTGGTGGACGCTGACCGCATGGATGTTTGGCCAGTCCCTTGATGGACTTGTAAACCAAAAATCAGCCTGATTACTGATTTCTAAGTGATTCAATTGAAGTTATGTTTAGGGGTTGCTACATTGCAAACCTTGGATTGTTGTAGCATGTGTATTGAGTGCTGATGTGGCTGCATGTTTGAGACAACAGGTTGGGTAGCAAGGAATCTATACTTCTGTGTTATAGATTTTGGTGCCCTTTGCTTATGGATTGACTAAACAGGGTAATGTAGTGTAGTGAGGTCTAAGGGTAGTGTTCTAGAATCTGGATTGGATCTTCCTTTCATCTATCATTTTTATTTAGTTTGGACGAAGTACTGATTTTTTTAGTGAAAAGGAAGACCTGGTATCCTTGATAACTATGCATTCATGGCATTGAAGTAGAAAACAACCTCTATAATATATGGTACTCCCTCAAACAAACATAAATGGATATAATAAGGGTTGTTTTGTCTGCTAGAGAATAATGTCTGGTGATGGGAAATGTCTTCATAAAAATCATTGGCATTTTGGATGGTGGTCTGAGCATTTAAGTCACTCATTGCACACTGAAACTGAGTTCATATTATTATTGTGCTAAGTTTTCTGAGCAACCCTCAATGGGGCTATGGCAAGTCCTTCACAAGCCAAACAACTCATGTTAAAGAGAAAAGATTCAACTTTTAATTTTACATTTTTAGAAGATATATGACTGTTCCAATCTACATCTTGTTTTAGTTGGCAGATATTGAATTGACAAGCAAGCAAAGGGCTGTCTTTGAGAGCTTGAAATCAGGAAATAATGCTATCAAAGCTATACAAAATGAGATCAATTTGGAGGATGTTCAGAAGTTGAAGGATGATACAGCCGAAGAACAAGCTTATCAAGATGTGAGTTTCATTACTCGTATCTTTTACTCTGGTTTTCCTTCACATTTTGTCAGTATTCATCGAACTTTTTCGCTATTTTTTTTCTGGTACAAGCTCACATGAATCGTTATTTTAAGAGAAAAAAAAATTTAGGAGATACTCTATTTTCTTTTTGTTAAAATGAGATCCACGTTTGCTTGGACAAAAAGGACTATCTTCTTAATACGGACTAGTTTTTTTGTTGGGTTGTTTTGGCAAAATGTCTTTTATTTTATTGATATAAATTTATTGAACTACCATCTATAAAATATTTTTGCATATTGTTATTGTTGCTGTTGTGATTGATATCAGAAAATTGGATATAGACTAAGGAAATAGTAGATGCTTGGAAATTGACAATAGGCCTCCTTCATTGATCTATTGATTTTAGAAACAGCTTAGCGGGCATTGTATTAGGATAGACAAACTCTATATTGTCAAGTCAGAAGTGCGGAACACTTGCTATTTTTTACTAACTACGACAACACCATGACTTGGAGAGATGAAAGCAACAAGTACATGTGAGTCATGCATCAAGTATCAAGCAAGGTTGTGCAGCAACAATGTGTTCTTGCTAGTTATTGCATCTTTTGGATGTTTTTGTTTATGACCATGTGCATGTTTAATGTATTCCTTGGACAGTTAGTAAAAATGTAGACCACCTAGTAAAAATGGGAAGGTAATTAGCAAGAATGCCACAGCGAAGGAAATTCCTATTCCTTAAGCAAGGGCTGAGATCGATGCCAAGTGCCACTCAACAGTTGTTTCTGGGTGATTTTCCAAACCTCCTCTGTTTTTTCTTGTTATTTTGTTTGCATCTTAATTAAGCTCTTGTTTGTGTGTGTGTGTGCACATGAGGGATGCATTGGAGAATGATGGGGAGTGTTAAAGGAGGATTTTTGTGTTATCAATCAACCTACATGACTCATTTGAGTGTTGACAAATTGGGTACCC
Organism: Euptelea pleiosperma; assembly: GCA_035048495.1. Lineage (NCBI taxonomy): Eukaryota > Viridiplantae > Streptophyta > Magnoliopsida > Ranunculales > Eupteleaceae > Euptelea > Euptelea pleiosperma. The sequence continues at coordinate 28,550,599 of CM068552.1, forward strand.
CTTCAATTAAATCCCTTACAAAGAGTTTGAATATTGAGCATAGAACATGTTTGACAAATTGGGTTTACAGAAAATGATTGTTTGTTTGTTAACTACCTTTGATAAAGACTAATTGATCTTCATCTTCTCTTTTTCATGTGTTTCTGATGTATGGACTCATTGCCGCTGTGACAACCACGTTCATGATAAAGACGGCATTTGATGGTAATGACATATATTTCACTTTTGGATTTTCACATAGCAATGGACCCACTGAGTAATAATGTCATCTTTTCACTTTTGGATTTTCACTCATTGCCAAAGAAATTAAAGCTATATTTTTCTTTAATTAGCCAAGTTCAGCAACATAAGTAAAATTTAATTATCCATTAGTTATTGTCCAACTTTGGTTGTTAATAAATTGATCTTATTTTCTACTTCTTGCTATGTCTCTATTTGCAACATGATTCAAATGGTTGATCTTATTTTCTACTTCTTGCTATATATCCATTTGGTGCTATTTGTGTTTCAGACGAACATGAAAGATCTTACACACTTGAAGATCTACGCAATAGACATCGATGAAGTTGATGAGGTAAACATTTATTTGCTGTTTATTCTTGACTTCCATTGCAGACAAGTGTTGCATGGAATCCCTAAATGATCCTGTATCCTTGGTTCTAATTCAGTTATTTGGTGAACCCTTGCTGTCAAAGCTCTTAATTGACCATGAAAATGCAACTTGATGATGCCATGAGGTGCAACAAGGCTACAAGATGGCCGGATCGAAGTTTGGATACTTGTTGCTAATTCGACTAGCTTAATTCAACCAGGGAGCAAAATAGATAAGTATTTTTGGAGTTCTGTAGAAGATATCGGTAAAATGGTTTTGCTGCCCAAGCTATTCTTGATATAGTTTTTGATGTGTAGAGAGGCAATGAGAAGAGGAACTTCTATTTTCTTGCCCACTGCCACTTTTCCTATGTTCCCGGAGAAACTTGCCACTTGCCATGGAGGGAATGAGCTTGAAACAAGGCACTTTTCAAGTTTTAGTAAGTTTGGGTTCCATTAGGAGTTTCTAGATGCTGTCCAATTGTCTTTTTATAGCCCTTGTATTCCACTAGTTTTGATGGACAAAGGCAAAGGTTTCAAATTCAGCATGAAAGAGGTAAGAAATTCAAGGAGAACAAGCACTCCACAAGTACGTCATCTGATGGAAGTACTTTGAGTCAAACTCGAGGTTGTGTTTGTTTCAAATGGAAACATATAATACAAGAGGTAAGCTACTGAGCATGAGGCTGTAATCTAGCCTTATTGTGCCTAACTGACCACATGACCTACCCAACAAGCCTCTTTTTAGGCCCAGTCACGAATTATGTTTTGGGGCCCATGATCCACACAAAATATGGGTTTTCCTAAGCACATGCGTACTTATTCAAGCTGGTTTCTAAATTGAGTCTAGTTACGTTTTGGTAGTTTCTATTTTCTGGTTTGCTTAATTTGAATGTTGTAAGGCATGTGATTTGGAAGTCAATGTAATCAGAATTATGATTTAGAAATACTTTTCAAGAAGTCCTAGGCTAGTTTGTATTTCATGTTTTAGTAAGTTTGAGTTCACTTAAGAGTCCTGTAAGGCTGCTTACTAGTCCTATATTTATCCTTTGTACTAGTTTTGATTGTCGAATTGAAGTTTATATATAAATTACTGTGAAGGCTATTGAATGTGTTGTGAAGTCTTGCAATTGGGTGGTCTTGATTTTATCCATTGGAGGACCTAAGGTTACTGTGGATTTTAACCTCAAGTACTCCATAGAAGTTGTGAGTTTCAGCTTCATATTCCTCTTTTCTTTGTATTTATTTTCTACAATTCTATTTGGCATTACAACCTACTACTGTAAATTCTTGATGGCTAAGTGCTTGCCTTTCTTTGAGTTGAATGTGTAGATTGATGTGTGTGATAATATTGATCTTCCCCTCTAAGAGGCAGTTGAAATAATGAAATTTCTGTGGCGAATTTCTAACAACCAGATTGTGGAGAGAAAGCTTTGAGTCTCGTGGATACCCTAGTCCGGAGTGGTTCCGTTGATGTTGTTGTTGTGGACAGTGTAAATAGAGGGGATTCATTGGATCAAACTTCTTTTTCATGCGATAGCACTGCTGTCTATGATTGTTTATAATGAAAGAAACTACTTCTTGATGTGTTTGTTCCAAACCTTAAATTTCTTTGTGAAATTTGGATGTTTGTATTAAATCTATTTTTTTTCATGTAATGTTAGTATTGTCTTAGGAAGGCTGAGTGGAGGATGCCTCCCAGTTTGTGCCACACACTACGCAAGAGCACCCTTTCATTTGTTTTTGATATTGATAGACACTCATAACAAACTTTTCATGTGCTTTTTTGTATTCTTCTTTTAGTTGAACACAAATTTGCTCTGTCACTATTAAAATATAGAGTTTAACTTCTTTGTTCATAGTTACCATTTAAGGGCAAAACTGTTGAGGTCCAATTGTGAGGGTGCAGCCCCTATTTTTTAGTTCCTTTCATTTTGGGTTTATTTTGACTTGCAAAACAGAGTTCATTATGTGCTGTGACTGACTTATATTGTTACTTCATGCAACTGATTTTGGAACTTGATCCTTACATTGAAGAGCACAAACACACGAGGTGCCATTTCGAAGTTTGTTTCAAATAAATGCAATCAGAGGTGAAATAAGGTTTGAAAGATTGGAAATAGGTTTTGATCTGCTATTTTTGGTGTTCGATCGATTGAGTTGCAGAGGTTCTCTAAGGTTTTGATTTGAGTGAAGATGTTTGGCCTAGTGAAGATGCAATCAAGAGATCCTTGATGTCAAGGCTTGTAGCTTTTTGGTGAAATGCGTGGACTTCAAATTTAAGGTGTACATCCACTTTGACCCCATAATCATCTCCCATAATCAAGGAGATCTAGAATTACAGCCTTTTTGTAGTGATATTGTGATATGATTTTATTTTTTCTTCGTCTAATAACATGAGGGTTCCAATATGGCATTTTTTTACTACAAGTTGTCATGGTGGGTTGCTAAAAATTGAAGGTTTTTTATTGAATTTTGTGAGTTGAATGGTGGTTGCAGTTTTGATTGGTTTCTATAATTTAAGTAGCCTATGACCATTTTCTAGGTTGACAAGGTGATGTATTCATTGATTTTTAGTCTATGCTACTAGTACCTGTGTCTGATATGTTTCAGTTCTGACATTTTCCTGATTTAACAGTTTTGGATTTCATTTTCGTTCTGTCATACAAGATATTTATTAACATTTATTATATATTATGAGTTCTAACATTTTCAACTTAATTTTTTTGTGTAGCAAATAAAGAATCATATGCTAGATGATAATGATGCCATGCTTGCCATAGATCCACACGACAAATTTAAAATTCAGGTAATTCCAGCATCATTAGGTGTTAGCTCCACCAAACGTCTGCTTGTTGACTTCAAAGACTAGTTAGTAATTGTACAACTCACACAACAACTATATTTAAGATCTAGATGAGTCAGCAAATTTGAACATATTTGGCTCGTAAAGCTGAAATATCAAATGTGTCTTGCACTCATGTTTGTGTTCCTTGAAGGATGAAACCCTAGTTTCTTATCCATGATTTCAATCAACCATGATAACTCCTCCTTGCTTGAGATAGCATCCTTATGGAGTTTATGTTTTGTTTTTATCTTTTATTTTTTCTTTTTAACCTTGGATGTTAGTGCCTACAAGATCTTGAACATTTATCTTTTTAATATGAAGTTTTCTAATTTTCTTTATGAAGAGGCTAATGTGTGTCTCTTGAGGATTCTTGATCAATTTATGTGTTTTGATCTGGCATCTTTTATTTGCACACTTCAATAAAATTTTCATTCTATGAGATTTTTTTTAACATAATTTAGTCTACTAATGTTTTGGCTGAAACTGACTTATATTGTTACATATTTTCATGCAGCTGATTTTGGAACTTGATCGTTACATTGAAGAGCTTACAAACACACGAGGTGCCATTTCGGAGTTTGTTAATCCTAAGTAATTTTCGTCTTGATGTTCTTGTTACCTCGGATTAGATCTTTATTATTTTTCTTCTGTGAGAATACTATTCCAATGCTTAGTAGCTGGCATCCATTATTGTCTTCTAAATTTCTTACCTAAAATTGCCAACCGTTCGTAACAAGAGATGCCATACTAGAGTTTGTTAATCCTAATTATTTCTTCTCTATGTTGTCCTAAATCGGATGTTTTTTCTTTCTATTGTAATTTTTGTAGCTTACAACTATCATTGCCTTCTAACATCATATTTTAAATTGATTTCCATTGACAAACATTATCATATGGTTAACGACTTTCATTTTAGTCCAAACAATATATCCATGCCTATATACATAAACACACACACACACACACTCTACTACTGGAGGGGCATCATGTTTCATCACTTTTATGATTTTATATTGCTTCATTCAAATGTTCAAGGTTCTTTTGTATACAATGATTATGTAAAGTAGCTTTTTTGTAGTGTATATAATAATTGAGTTGGAACTTTTATTTTTATTTATCAACTGTATTAGATTTTGTTTCTTCTATTAGGTAGGGTAAACTGACTCATCATCAGTACATTTTTTTTTTATTTTGATGGAATTCGTCGGCGGTTATTAACAGACGGTATAACATGTTTACCGACAGTTATAAACCGCTGGAAATTTGCTGACGGTGTAGGTAAAAGGCCAACACCGGCGGTTTCAAAACCGCCAGGAAATTACTAAATTCTGCGGTTTATAACCGCCGGAAAAATTAATATACCGGTGGCTCTAATCCGCTGGTACTGAACTTTCCTCGACGGTTTTATAACCGCTGGTGTTGGCCTTTTACTTATATCATCGGCAAATTTCCGGCAGTTTATGCGGCGGTTGATAACCGCTGGCGAAGACGTTGCCGACAGTTTAGAGCCGCCGGGAAAAACCATTTTTTTGGTAGTGAACTATGTATACCAACGGGTCGTCGGGCCAACACAACACGTGCGCGGGAACAAGTCATCCGCTAACAGAACCCCAATTGGCAAGTTTGTCTGGAACACCTCCATTGCCTTCTCTAAAAATACAAGAGCATCTAAAATCTATTTTGCTAATTTTGTAGAGGCAATTAAGCCATTGGTTTCTCAGTCTCCAAGGAACGTCAAAGGATTTATGTGACGAGATGAATCACACAATCACTTTTCAACCTAATTGAGTGCCAACCTTTACTCTAGACAATGTCAATACCAATAATAATCACAATAAATTCAGCTTGGAGAGCTGTAGAGATACCTAGGCCCTAAGCAAAAGCACTAACGACTAGCCGGCCCTCTACAGTTTATAAAAGTATCCCCACACCCTACGACCCCCGGACTTCTTCCCTTGACTACACCATCTGAGTTGAATTTAATCCAACATGGAGGTGGAGAGACTAAATGACTTCTTTGTTGCTCGGAGCACGACGGTAACATTAAGATGACAAAAGATGGCTAAGTCAGATGTAGTGCTTCTCATACTAGCACAAGAGACTTTACTAGCATCAAGAATCCAAGCTTGAATCAATTTAATTCATTTAAAAGGATAGGGATCTCATTATATCTTGATTTGATTTCGAGCACTCCAAATGGGCCACAGGCTAGCAATAATAGATCTAAACCATAGCTCACCCACTTGACCTTCATGGACATTTTTGACTGTTTTTTGCACCATCTCCAAAAGAGAATTGTTGTTGGCATATGATCTCCAAAATTTAACATAGATCCAAGACTAGATAGTTTTAGCAAAATTACATTCCAAGAATAAATTAGAAGCTATTTCTCTGCAACTGGGGGTAGAGCAAAGTGTACAGCACGTAACGATATTATATCCCCTACTCCAAAGGGTATCTTCTTCAGGTAATCTGCTCTGAATCAATCGCCAAAGAAAACATGACCTTCGAGGCGGAATGAATTTAGTCCATATAGTTGCACCCCAAAACACTGTTTAACCTTTAATTCTGGAGACTTCGTAGGCCTATCTGAAAGTAAGTTACCCATTAGGAGAAGCATCCCAAACTAAATGATCTTCACATGGATTAATGAGGATATCAATTTGAAGAATCTGGTCAAAATCGAAGGAGCATAATGCTTGAACTGGACAGGAATATTCCATCTACTCTCAATAATCAGAAACCTTGGCTTTAAGCATATTCCAAATTGGTTCAAGAATATTTAACATATCAGAGATTGTCTTTCAACCAATGTCATTCCAAAAATTAACAAATGATCCATCTCCTATCATCCAATGTGATTGGTCCACAACATTGTTGAGATCTTTTTTATGCCTAACCAAATGGAAGATTTCTTGTAATAAATAATGGGAAGAGTGGGCTTGGTGATGAATCGAGCTATAAGAAAAATACACATTGAGACGTACCAGAAAAGCATTTCCAAGCAAGTTTGGTCATGGCCGCTTTATTCGTGCCTTTCGAATTGCGAATTCCCAATCCTCCTTCCTCCGTAGGTAAGCACGTTTTTTTTCGAAGCCACGGTGACTAATCCTTTTTATTTTTTTTGGACAACCTGTCCAAATAAAATTACGAATCCATTTTTCAACAAGGGAGATACAATAATGATGCCAAATGTAATATGACATAATTTGAACCATGGTTGAACAACTGAGCCAGTACTTTTTCTTAGTAAGATATGAGGATTTCTAATCGATAGATCAAATTCATGTTGACCTTTATCCTACACTTTTCTTCCTTTTTGATCAACTCCAAAGCCTCATTGGCCAGTTCAGGTATCACTATGATTACATTTTAGTTGGTTTTAGTGTATTATCTTGTTATGTACGTTCTTAAGCCAGTGCTGCCTGGATCTCAAGCTTGGATGTTATATATTTTCTTTTCAATATTTTTCTTAGTAAATAATTATATTTGTTTTGGCCCATTTGCCTATTGCTTTAATTATTATTATTCGAAAAACCCAATTATTTTGAGAAATATACATGGCTATTTTGGACATCTTAGCCGATTTAATGATTGTCATATCAATTTAAAACAGCCTGGCAATATAAAAGTAGAAACTATATAATGTGTGGCATATGAAGGTCTTCTAAGTGATATGGCATCCATATGGATCCACTGACTTCATGAATGTTTTGTCTACTACTGGTGATATTAAACCAAAATGGCTTTTTTTATTTGTTTTTATCATCTGTTGGAACAAACCATAGAGACTGTGAACGAAAATCATTTGGTCTAGACCAATGATGAAAATAAATCAAATCCAAAGTTTAGGAATTTCAGACCGGGCTTATTTTTGGGATATCAAAGATTGGGCAGGCCAAATCAAGGGCTTGTGGGAGATTAACCAGGACCATATCGAGTGGGTCATGTTTTCCTCTATCTGGTGTGAAGAAAATTTTAGTGCAGACTCGTGTGCTAATTTCGCTTGTGCCCTAGATTTAGGAAGTAAATTATGGTGGAACAACAAGCCTGAATTTATTTCATGTTTAGAGGATCCAAATAGGACTTATTTTAGATTTGTGAATTGAGTTAGAGGTTTTGGAGGCGGCTAATGCAAATGTTTGATGAAAGTGGGGGTGCGAACTTGGTTGGGATGCTTATTTTTAGAGTGATGCAATGTTGTTTCCATTTTGACGTCCGTTCGTTGTAATCTTTTCTTTTGCTTTTTTAATACAATTCTTACTGAGCAAAAAAAAAAAAAAAAAGGGCAGGCCAAACAATAAGGAAGCATAAGAAGGGGTCATGTGATTTGGAGTAGTGATATAGCTAGAGGAGCGTATGGTTGTAGGGTGTGGAGAGAATCATGAATATATGGTTTACATAATTCGAAGGGGGTGATGTTTAAAGTGGGAAGAGGAGATAATTAAGGTTTTGTTCTCTGAGGATAGATGGTGTATAAAGGGTAATCTTAAATTTGTGTTTTTAAAATTTGAGTTTTATGATCTTTTTATTTATTTTAGATAAGAAGTCTGCTTCTATTAGCGACCGAGATGTAAGTTGCTATTGATGGTCAACCAACTTGGGAGCTAACCTTTCGTCGTCATTTCTATGATTGGAAGGCGCCATGCACTTGCGAATGCTCTAATGAGAAAGGTGGGAGAAACTCCTAGGCTCAATTTGTAAAACAAGTCTAGGTGGTGGACTTATGATAGTAAAGGTAAAATTTTCATTCATTCATTTATGGGGCACTTGACGGGGGTTAGACTGAGGAGTTTCTAGCAGCTAGAACTTGGGATACATCTAAAGTACAGTTTTTAGCGTGATGTGCAGTTTGGAGTAGACTTCAAACAATAGATTTCGTGTGGAAGAGAGAGGTAAGAGTTTTGGATCACTGTCCCTTGTGCTTGAAGAGTGGGGAATCAATGGATCACTTGTTTTTACATTGTAGAAGTGCCTGACTCATTTGAAAATGGTTACTTAAGGAGTTTGAGATGCTTTGGGTAGCTCCAAGGTTGATTAATTAAAGAGTTTTTCTTGGTTAGAAAGGGAAAGGGTTTCGTAAGCTTGGGACTATAGGATGTGGGCATTGACACCTTTAGCGGTTATTTGCGGTTTGTGGAGGGAGAGGAATAACAAGGTGTTTGAGAGCACAAACCTTCAATTGAAACAGATTATCTTAGAGATCAAGGCGTTGGTGTACGTACTTTTGGGTTAAGTAGTACGAGGAAGGGAAAGGCGTTCCTTTCGAGGATATGGTATTGAAATGGCCCAAACTAGTTAGGAGGAAGGATTAGCGGTGGGAGTTTGTTGGGATATTTAGTATTGCCCGTTTATTTTGTTGTTGTTTACATTTTCTATTTGTAATTTATTTTGGGTTTTGGTAGGTTTCCTCAGTCTCTAAAAGCTAGTACCATCCAATCAAATCTCTTATACTTGTAAAAAAAAAAAGTTATGTCAGCATCTCGATCTCCATATGTGGCAAGTTTGAGCCCATGACGAAAGTGCTCCAATCAAATGTCTAGAAATCACCAATAAGGCTTTTTTTTGGTGTCTAGGTCCAGCAAGGTGTGCATGGTTGAAACATTCATGGAGTCTGTGGAACCAAGAGATTGTGCCACATTCAGGGATTCTCTATCTTGAGGCCATTAATAAGGCAGTTGCCTAAGGCCCCTTGGCGAGACAGGCCCCAGCCCAGGTGATCAGAGAAGGACCCCAGCCCACGAACCACATGTATATTTAGCCCACCTCTTGTTGGATATACAAATTGCTGGTTATCTCTAGCCATAGATGTACTTTTTAGGATTGATTCTAGCCGTTGGATTCAAGCATGTTTTTTGGGTAGTAAATCAAATCCTAGAAATTATCAATCAAGCTGGGTTTTAGTGTTATTATCCACCAATAGGTGGGCTGAACATGCACACAGTCATTAGGCCCAAAAAATGATCTATGTAGAGCCGCGAGAGTCCTCTGCATGGACTACAAAGGCCTTGCTCCCAAACCTGAAATTGAATATTGCTTTCTCAATTCTTCCGTATTTTCAAGTGGGTGATACAGTTGAATTATTTGCAAGAATGATTGATCATTGAAAGGTATTAAGGTTTTGCTAGATCAATTGATCATGACCAGTTCCATGATCTGTTTCAGATGTTTTTAAGATTCAATAATGTCATCAAGCAATTCAGTGATTCCGTCTGTGGGTTTTACTAGATCGATTGGTCATTACCTGATCCATGATCTGTTTCAGATGTTTTTAAGATTCAGTAATGTAAACATGTAAAATAGTATTAACGATATACACGATCTACCGCTTACTCTACACGTTTGGAAAGATCTCCAGAATACCTTTCAACTCCTAGCACATCATCTGACGAACCTTGTGGGTCCCAGCTGAATGAAACAATATTAGAAACTCCAGAATACTATCCAAGAATGGAAGGATTTCCAAACACCAGCCAAAGGAAACAACACCTAGAGAAAAATGCAAAGAGATTAGAAAAGGGTTAGTTTCTAATGGTGTGAGGTTGACGGTTTCTTTTTTTGGCATTACCCTTGTCATGTTTCTACTTTGTAATGTTTCTAATTATTGTAAATGGTTCTTTTATTTAATGGAATGCCATGTGCTAGGAAACTCATCTTTTGAGATCCTAGAGTTTCTTCACGTTTTTCTCTTGATACAATTGTTTTCAAATAGGATAAACTTGTAAATTAAGTTGATCTTTGAAGACAACTATCGGTTTCCTTTTTCCCTTTTCTTCATTATTCTCCTCATATGATCCAAGTAAAATAACAAAACTTTCCTTAATTCACGTGGAGATAAAACATGCATATTAATTATTTTCTTTATTACTCTCTTCTTACAGAGACATACTTTCTCTAACATAATCTTCTAACAAGTTGGTGTGGGTGACACATTTTGTCCTTACTGCGAAGGAACGCAGCCATTCCAAATTGCAGAAGCCCTTTGGTCAAGTAAGGCTTCGTAGGGTCTGTATGCAGGTATTGCACTGAGCGCCTTTATCAATGCAAAGTGGCAATCTTTGCCCATTACAACAAGCTGGTGACAACAAAGGTTTTCAATCACCGTCTTCTTGAACATAGCAAAGAAGATCTATTTGTGGTAATTTGGGGTTAACACCCTTGAACAGGACTGCAGATATTCATAATATGTTGCTGAAGGTTCGGGCTACAACTCAATTGGTGAAGGTGCAATGGCCGCGAAAGCAACCATGCCACTAGCCAAGAACAAGACCACAAACATCGAGAAACAAGTCAACCTTGCCATGCTTCCTGAGATTTATCTGTTTTTTGGTGAGGAAGAGAGTCTGGGATTGGAGTTACATGGTGAGAGATGGTGAGGTTATATAGTGTGAGAGAGGAAACTGAAAGCGTTATTGGTCTAGAAAACGTCTTTTGCTTTTATGTTTGCATGGGCTTCATTGAGTTCTTGAGTTCATTAATGTGAATTGAAGTCACTTTGAAAATTCTTGAAATTAACAACCATTTACATAACGGCTCACATTGATTACTTGAGAAAAATAACTGGCAGAGAAGGTAGGTCCGTCCCGATTGATCTAGGATGTCCAATAGTTAAGTACATTGTGATCCTAGGGGTCCTATGAATTGTTACTTAAATGTCTTATAAACTGTACGAGATGGTGACGGGGTTTGGTGGGAGTCTTGGGTGTGGCGGGCTTCTAATCACCCACGAGTCTCAGCCAATAGCTGGAAACTTTTCCACGGTTGTGCAGCTACCGACTTAGTCCTCAAGAGAAAAGGAATGCATATGGCTTCTCGTTGCTGCCTCTATTTTTCGGAGGAATCTCTCGACCACCTGCTTTGGGATTGCGCCAATACCAAAGCCCTTTGGACTTGGATTCAAGCGTCTTTCAAGGCTAAGGGTAACATGGTTTCTTTCAAGGAAGCACTATGGTGGAGTAAGAATGGTAGTCCAATCATTAAAGACCTTTGGTGTGCGGCCATCCTCAACACAGCCAATACCATATGGGCCACTAGAAATGCCATTATTTTTTAAGGTAAAGTTCTAGATTTGGAAGCTTGCAAATGTAAAATCAGTCATGCTATCTGGAATGCAGGCAATCTATCTCGGAATCATATGAAAAACTCTATTGAAGATCTGACCACCTTGTCTTCATTTGGCATTGGCTGCAAGCTCGGTAAAACCCCTCAAATCCGGGAATGCAAGTGGAACCCACCATTGGAGAGTTACATAAAGATGAATTGTGACGGAGCTGCCAAGGGGAACCCAGGAAGAGGAGGCCTTGGAGTTATTTTTTGAGACCATTTGAGCATCTTCCGGGGTGCTATTTGCAAAAGCCTGGGCGTTACCACCAACTTCCTAGCGGAGTGTTAGGCAATAGTGGAAGGATTAGATTGGGCTTCTAGTAATGGTCGGAGAAAGATATGGATAGAATCTGACTCGGTTGCTGCTGTCCAAGCCTTTGGGAAGAACAAAATCCCTTGGCAAGTCAGACCAAGATGGGAGAATGCTATCAAAAGAACCTACCACTGCTTCATTACATCCACCTGGAGATAATCAAACTTCTCAGCCGACATGTTAGCCAACCGAGGCGCAACTTTAGGCGAAGAAGGCATAAAAATTTTTGTACAAAGGCCTCCATTCCTCTATAAAATGGAGGACCCTCATACCCCATATTATAGATTTGATTAGTTTTTTGTTTCCAGCCCGAGGTGTGTGGTCTGAAGGACATCGAGGTAGTGCCAACCTAGTTGGGATGTCGGTGTGGTTCGGACTCTCCTTAGTGCTCCTTGTATAGTTTTTTCTCAGTTATACAATTTTATCTTAGCAAAAAAAAAAAAGTCTTGTTTATGAAAAAAAGGTAATCAGAAAGTGGGAAATTTATTTAGGAAATTTTTTCTCAATGGATGTAGAGTAAATATTGATTCTTCCCCTTAAGTCGATAACACGCACACACAATTATCCCTACCTTAACCAACATCCTTTTTGTTTTTGGTGTCTTCATTTTTTAATCCTGGTAGAAGTGGCTGGGGTAACATCCAGCGTCCCCCGGCCTGCCCCTTCCTCACCTCGGTTGAGGATCGATCCTTCGAAACTTTATTACAGATTTAGCTTTCGATGCTTTTCAATCTTGCCTATTGTTTTCGCTTTGTACATTCTCCAAAGGGGAGTTCTTGTCTTCCCTTGCCTCTGTAATCTCTGAAGCTTAGAATTCCTTTGTTTCTTCGTTGATATCTTCTTTGTTCTCCAAAATCATTTTCCAAGTATCCATTTTTCTCATTACCAGTGAATATGTCTTTATAAGAATAATTATCACAAATCTAAAGAGAAGGTATTTTTCTATGTTTAGGGAAAAATTCTTAAATATTCTACAATACGAGCTAATTCTAGACGGTCAGCAAGTGAAGTATATGGTAAAAGCTCAAGGGGTTTGAGTACGAAGGCTCAAGCAAGCCTCTTGAATTCGGTTACACTTGCAAATTGGTTCTTTTGCATGAGCATAAGAACCTACTTTAGAGTAGGGATTTTAAGAGAGCAGGATAATTCGTGGGGCCGGTTTAGGCTAGGTCTAGCTCTGCTCAGGAATGGCCTGGAGCATAAGTAGCTAATACCAAGCTTTCTGCTTCTGGAACATAAATATGGCTACTGTATAGGCCTTAATGCATGCTAGCTGGCCAAACTTTCAAAAAGGCACCCCCGATTAGCCTTAATGCACACTAGCTGGTTGTTCAGGGCCGTAATAATTCAAGTAATTTTTTCTATTTTATTAAAGAAATAAAATTAAGGGTATAATGGTACTTTAAACTTTTGAAGTTCATTATAGTCATTTAAAAAATATTGGGATGTCCATCCAGAGCGTCTATGGTCAATGAGGTTGACCATGGTCAAAGGGTGAGACACAAATATTTTAAAACATTGGGTGAGATTCAAATTGCATCAATGAAGTAGGGGCACTCACCAGCCAAAAATCCCTTTTACTAATGATTTTTGTGACATTTTGATCATTTCACTAAATCTCTTGGCTATTTTAAAGAAGCAAATGGAGATAAAACCTTCTTGTTAGAGTACCCATTTAATTGAGGAGACGCCCTAAAGAGTACATCTACAGAAGTGTTACAAAAGAGGGTCGGGCTCCAGTTACCGTCCTAAAACGACAGGCTCCGGTTACAGTACACAATATGAGCCACAAGGCACACTTTTAGAGGACTCTGACCGTACGGATGTTTGTCCAATCCCTAGGCGGACCTACAAACAAAAATGAGCCTGATTAGTGAGTTCTAGTTGTTGGATCTTAATTTGTACCTCAAATACTGCTCAAATTCCCACAGTTGAGATCAACCCATGAAAATAAGTCCAATCCAAGGCCGCTATAAATCACTAATCCTGCTGATTTTTTGTTTGTAGGTCCACTTGCAATGTTCCATTCTTCTATAGGGTGCAGCCCAAGACCACCCTGTTCTTTAATTAGGTTTGCACACCTTGGACAAAGGCCAGATAATGTTGCAAGTCTACTAAGAACATTCAAGAAGATAAAATATTTTAGGCAAAAAATAGGTGAGTGATCAAAGGACTGTGGCAATAATGGTGGAGCCAGAAATCACCATTCCTCGCAGCAGTGTCAATAATTTTTATTGGTGAATATCTCCATAAACAAAAACAAATAAATACAGTCGGTGAGAGACGGAAACGAGAAATAAAATTCGTGAGTAGTGGATGTTCAAGTGTGAATCCAGAAATAAAATTCGTCAGGAATTTAGCTTTCTCAAGGATATACGAAGGATATAGCTTCACTGGGACCATTGATCTCATGATGATGAATGTTTGATCCACTCTCACGAAAAAATCATCCTGATATAGATGATTCTTAGCCATTGGATTTGACCTTTTTTTTTTTTTCAATATGGGCTTCGACCCAATCCATGGGTCTCATGTAGCCCGTGATGAAAATGTTCAAACTTCAAAGTTCAAACCAAATGGATAGAAAATCATCAGTCAAACCGATTTTTGGTGTGTAGATTCATCAAGGTGGGGTCCCGTTGGAATGATATTGCGTGCGTGAGAGAGTACCAAACACCATGGAAATTCAGACAAACCAAAACCATGAACACCAAGTAAGAAAAGACATCAAAACACGAGAACTACTACACGCACAATTCTTAAACACCCAAACACCCAAAACAAGCCTAACAGACTCAACAGACCCTTCAAATTTCTTTCTTTCACTATCCCAACACCCCAGCCGGAACCTGACTCAAAGGTGACTGAGCTAGAGACTGCACCGGCGGAGGAGCAGACGATGCGTCACAGTAGCCACTAAGTATGTCTCCCTCTTGAGAAGTGAAACCGAGGGAAGTGAGCATTGCGGGCCAGCATTGGCGGGTGATGACACGAATGGCTCGGCAACAATCGAGTCCGAGATAGCCCTCGCCGTTGAGGAAGAAAAGAATGATCTCGTTCGTGCATGATCGTAACTCAGCAAGTGCGTTCCAGCATTCCACCAAACCTCCTTCGCCATTGAGCCGGGCTTCCAGGTTGTGTCCCGGCTGAAAGTGCAGCTCCCGTGTTGCCGTGGCAGTTCCCACGAGCCATGAAATTGCTAATAGGAGAGCCAACTTGTTGAGAGCCATGGTTTCTATGATTCTATCCGAGAAGAAGAGAGAAAGAAACAGAGGGAGATGGGTTTTGATGAGCATGGAGATGGTTTGAAATATATAGAGGGGGGGAGAGAGAGGAACTAATTAAGCACGTTATAATTGTGCAAATCGTGAGATGGTTGATTGAATAAAATTCTAAAACGTACGTGCTGATTTGAGAAACAAATCGATCGGCTGCGTAACTGCCATGATTTCTGATAATGAACAGTCAAGTGATTCTATTCACAGCTCCCCGATCAGCTGGGCCCCATCAAGGAGATCTAAACGTCAGAAACAAACATGATCAGATGATTGCAACCTTCTGATCAGTAGGTTTTTTTTTCTCCATCTCACCAAACTAAAATTATGAAATAAATCCAATGGTTCATGTCATCGTATCTTGTTCAGGTCGTTCTCGTTGTGGTATTGTGGGTGTGGTTTGTATAAAAAAAATCCCACGTGGCACACTCTTCCGGGCTGACTGGCCACTGAATGTTTGTTCCCACCTCTTGTTGGACCTAATCATCTAAAGTCAGTCAGATTGGTGATTTCTAGCAGTTGGGGTCTGAGTCCCCAAAAAATGCTTAAATCCAACGGGCGGAGATTACAGTGAGTTTCAAAATGATGATTAATAGGTTATTTGGTCATTTGACGCGATAAATGTTGATTGCTAAGCTAATAGAGTGGGTTTTGGACGTTAGATCTACGGGTGTAAATTTGACCCGAGGCCTGACCCGGAAACAATTTATTCGGCCACGGGGCTGCCTTAAGTCCGATTCCGTCTCGAAATCACACCCAAGCCCGGCACAAAGCCCAGACCAATCTCTCCCGTCCCCCCTCTAGGGCTGCAACTTGGGCAGGTTGGGTCGAGTTTGGGGTCAACCCAAGCCCAACCCAATCTTCAAGGTTGTGAAACCCAGCCCCAGCCCAATCTGAAGTCGAGCCTTAATTTCCCAGCACGAACCCAACCCGAAGTCGAGCCTTGATTGTCCCCCTTACTTTATTGATGCAATTTGCATCTCACCCAATGTTTCTAAAATATTTGCATCTCACACCGGTCAACGTCGTTGACCATAGATGCCCATTAACGATCTCCGGATGGACATCCCAATTTTTTTTAAATGATTATAATGACCTTGGGTGAGACGCAAATATTTTAAAAACACTGGGTGCGATGCAAATTGCATCAATAAAATAAGGGGGGACAAGCAAAAAAAAAAATTTTAGGTTCTTTTTATTTTAAGGATTTGTCCGCTCAAAACTTTTTTTATTTACTTTGGAACTGCAAATTTGATGGTTAAGATCTGATTGCACTTGAGTGATTATAGGGGGCCTCTGCAGTATGAGCCCCGTGGCACACTCTTAGAGACCACTGACCTTATGGATGTTTGGCCCAACTGTAGGTGGACCTACAAACCAAAAATTAGTCACATTGTTAATTTTGTAAGAATTGGATTAGAGTCATTTTTCTGGGTTGATTTTATTCATAGAATTTGAGCATTATTTGGCGAACAAAGATCCGACAGTTTGAAATCACTAATCAGGCTGATATTTAGTATGTAGCTCCACCTAGCGATGGGTCCAACTACGGTTAGTGACCTCTAAGAGTGAGTCACGTGTCTTCTATTGTGGACCCTCGTCATCATAGATGAGGGACATCAGCATGCTTAACAACCCGTGAAGATGAAGACGGATGGGGATGGCCACTTAGGTAGGAATGTCCAAGTCTTCAAGCAATTAAACATGTAAAATATAGAATAGACCAGTAAATTAAGTTGATCTTTGAAGACAAATTTTCAATTTTCCTCATATTATTCCAACTAAAACAACAAAACTTTCCTTATTTCATGTGGAAATAACACATGCATATTATTTTCTACATTACTCCTCTTATAGATATACTTTCTCTGGTGTGGGTGACATATATTGTCCTTATTGTGAAGAAGTGCAGCCATTCCAAACATCAGAAGCCCTTTGGTCAAGTAAGGCTACATAGGGTCTGTATGCGGGTATTGCACCGAGGGCCTTTATCAACGAAAAGTGGCAATCTTTGCCCATTACGACAAGCTGGTGGCAACAAGGGTTTTCAATCACCTTGTTCTTGAACATAGCAGAGAAGATTTCTTCGTGGCAATTTAGGGTTAACATCCTTGAACAGGACCGCAGATATTGATAATATGCTTCCGAAGGTTGGGGCTGCAATTCAATTGGTGAAGGTGCTATGGCCGCGAAAGTAACCATGCCACTAGCCAAGAACAAAACCACAAACATCAAGAAACCAGTTAACCTTGCCATGCTTCCTGAGCTTTATCTGTCTTTTGGTGAGGAGGAGAGTTTGGGATTGGAGTTACATGGTGAGAGATGGTGATCAGGTTATATAGTGTAAGAGAGTGGAAACTGAAAGGGTTCTCATTGACTACTTGAAAAAACAATAAATGACAGTTAAGATGGAACTTCCAATATTTCAACCGTTACCTCTTGAAAGAGCGCCTAAACGGCTAATTAGATAGGCAGTTGTATACAATTATTATGGAAAATGTTACGATGGTTTTTTGAGGACTTTGATAATCTTAAGGTCGATACCAAACATTGAATTGTTCCATTCAAGTCTCCCTGTGCATATGCGTGACTTGAGCCCAAGTTTGATGTTCCCAAGGACTTCAAAGTCTCCCAAAATGCCACGTGTAGCACTCTTTAGGGCCCAAGGGACTTCCAAGTCTCCCAAAATGGCACGTGTAGCCACTCTTTAGGGCCCACTGACTGACCTGTTAGGGAAAGACGAAACAACTATAACAACTATGCGTAGGAATAGGTCATCGGGCCAACACAACATGTATGCGGGAAAACACCATCCGCTGACACGTCCTCTCAACAGGAATACATTCCGTTAGAGACTTGAACCCGTAACCTCTCAGGCCTTAAGGCTCCGATACCATGTTAAATACCACTTTATTCTAAAAGCTTAAGCTGTTAAAGGTAGTTATATCAAAGGTCCATCGGTCTAATAGAGTCGGAGTGCTGGCCACACAGCCAATTACAATTATGAACAATCAAGAAGATATAATATTTTTGGCAAATAATGGAGCTAGATATATATCACACTCTCGCAGCAGTGTCAATTTTTATTGGAGAATTATCTCCATAAACCAAAACAAAGTCGGTGAGTATTGAATCCAAGAAATAAAATTCGTCAGGACTTTAGCTTTCTCAAGGATACCGACGGATATAACTCCACTGGGACCGCGATCTCATGATGAATATTTGGCCTACTCACAAGCAGATATCATCCTGATAGATGATTCTTAGCGATTGGATTTTTATTTTCGGTATGGGCTTGGACCCAATCCATGATTGCATGATTCTGCTCGTGTAGCTAGCCCATGATGAAAATGTTCAAACCAAAACCAAATAGATAGAAAATCACAAATTAATCAAACTGATTCTCCTTCCTTCCCAACCTTCTCAAATAATTGGATAATGCATTTCATTCCCAATCTCAGCCGTGGTAAAATTCGAGCATCTAAGGCAAACCAAACTCGGGCACTGTCCAAACATTGAAATAGAGCATGGATGTTGCCCTCTCTTAGGAAACCATGTCGCGGGCTTTCGGGATTTTAGAAGCAGCGATCATGCGCCAATGATCGCACACCACATATATGATGGTTTTTTTTTGAAACTAAAGCTTAAACCATGGGTATATGTGGCGCACAATCATTGGCAGCATGATCGCTGCTTCTAAAATCCCGCCGCTTGAAAAATTTTCTTGGAAAAAGGCATCCAAAACATTCAGTTAAATGAATTGTTGGATCGGTTTTCATCTTGGGAACGATCTCATATTTTCCTTCATTGAGTTGCCAACCTTTCAGATTCCGTTTCTTTAGCGGAAAAACACAGCTAGATACAAATTTCTATCAGAAAGCTTTTTTGCCTTCTAGTTTTTTCTTGCTGTTTGGTTGTGTCAAGGGAAAATCTACAAAACTTCTTGCAAACTTTTTTTAATTGGGGATTTTTTTGGCTTGTCCCCCTTATTCTATTGATACAATTTGCATCTCATCCAATATTTTTAAAATATTTGCGTCTCACCCTCTCACCATGGTCAACGCCGTTGACCATAAACGCCCATTGCCCCTCTCCTGATAAAGAAAATAATAGAGGTTATGTGGCTCTATATATATTGACCCAAATAAGTAGTGCCATGTGGGGAGTCTGGGGACCTTATATGTAGGGCTCACTTCGCATGTGTGGCATTTATATTTAGGCCACCTGACATGTACCTGAGGTCCTTATATATGAGCTCACCTGACATGTGTGACACTAATATGCGGGGCCTACCTCGATTTGAGGCCTACCTCATACAAAGGGTCCTATGTGGGGACCACCTGACAGGTGGAGCCCACCTAGCATATGCAATTGATGTGTTTACTTAATAAGTAGAGTGTAATTGACACATGTGGCACATCTAACCAGTAGAGTTCTTATACATAGGGCTAACATGGCATGTGACCCTAATATGTGGGTCCTACTTCGACAGTAACAGGTACTCAACAGCAAGGTTTAAAGGAGGCCGTTTTAACGCTTAACTGGACTGGGGGTGCTACCGTTTAAACAGCCGTTAAAACGGATTGAAATGGCCAGGGGTAAAAATGGAAAAAAAATAAAATTTAACAATTTTAACGGAAAAAATGGCTCTGAAATTCAAATTTTGAAATTTGAAATTTGAAATTTGAAAATTAAAAAAATTAGAATTTAACGGATTTTAAAGGAAATTAAACGGATTTAACAGCTGTTTTTTCACAAAAAAATTCAGAATTTAACGGCCGTCTAAAAGATTTTAACGGCTGTTAAAACAAAATAAAAAATAAAAAACTCATATGTACGTGTAATATGGGTCAGATTCACTACAAATGAGAAGTTTCAGTAAGATCCAAACCCCAAACTCAGTATTTGACCCCACCCGAATACCTAATACCAAGATCAGAGTTCAGGTTTGACATGCCCATTTCATGGCCTGTTTACACACCTACCACCACCCACCTACCACCTTTGGTGGTGGTAGGTGTGTAAACAGGCCAGCCCAGGCTGCTCGGAAGCTGATATTTATACAGGCCGTGCTGCAAGACAAGATCCCAAGCTCAGGCCTGGCCCTCGACGCTTAGGTGGGTGGGGTCAGGCCTATTCAATTACGCCAAGCTTTGTTGGCTTGGCTGAGGCTGGCCCGGCTCGGGCTCCAAAATGCCGGGGGCTAACAGGCCAAATTTACACCCCGCGCGAGGTAGTGGTGGTTATAAAGAAGAAATAGTTTATGTCTACTTTAACCAAGGCATTTATTTGTGATTATCATGCATGATCGATACAAACGGGCCCTAATATTTTAACTTAATAAAATATAACCATGGCTTCGTTGAGAATAAGAGTTTAGCTACTGTTTTGATTTCTCTTTACCTTGATCAGGCTAAGCTCCTCGACCAGACCAATCAAGTCAGCATAAGACGAGCCACCTACTTCCACAGCCCTCTTCGCCATCTCTCCGAGCTTCCTCGCTCGGTTTCTCATCTCCTGTGCTTCATCTCCACAGTCCATTACTCGATTCACCGCCTTCTCTATCTGCTCCCTCTTCACAAAAGGCGTCTCTTCTTTTGTCCAATTAAAAAAAACATCAGCACCCACTCCAACTCCAGTTTTCAGAACCCGAGTGACAAGCTTCTCATTATAGAACTGCTCCGCAAAGTGTGGCCAAGTGATCATGGGCACGCCTGAGCTAATACCTTCCAGTAACGAGTTCCAACCACAGTGAGTCATGAATCCTCCGATGGCTGGATGGTCAAGGATAAGGACCTGAGGGGCCCAATCCCTTATTATCAAACCCTTCCCTTTGATCCTCTCCTCAAAACCTTCCGACGATTTATCAACTTTCCTGATAACCCAAATGAATGGGTAGGCTAAAGCTTCAAGAGCCGATGCAATCTCCCTCAGCTGTACATTAGTGAAGTTAGCTATACTCCCGAAACAAATGTAGAGAACTGAGTTGGGTTTCTTAGAGTCTAGCCAACTCAGACAGTCATGTTCATCACTGGAGCCTTTGTTCACCCTCTCGGCCTTATAAGTGGTATCTCTGTTGAAAACAGACACAGGGCCTACATACCACGCCTTCGATCCAAAGGCCATCTTGAAGTGTTCCACATAAGCCGGTTCCATCTCATAGAAGCTATTTACAACGGCTCCATAGCTCCTTCGTGCTGACTCTTCGGCTCGTTGTAAGTACTTATTGAACCAATTCTTGGTTTTAACAAAATCAGGCAATTGGGACCTCGTCAACTCTATGTGATCCGGAAGGCCAGGGACAACGAAAGCCTCATTATCCGATGAGATGTTCTCGTGAGGTGCGTAACGATTCAAGGAATGCGAAATGCAGATAGAGAAGACGCATGTCCCATGGTAGATCAGCGACGGTATTTGGAACTTGGCAGCCACATCGGGCATCCAAGTAAAGAGCACATCAGATACGATGCAATGAGGGAGAAGTTCACCTAGAAGTTGATTGAACGGTTGTTGGAGCATGTCACTCGCTTTGAAGAAGTTCACAAACATTTCTGGAGAAGTGACGGAGTTTAAATTCTCGCATCCTTCGGGCAGCCCAGCCTCTACAGATGGAAATGGGAGTATGTGAAGTCCGATTTGGCCGCCAGACTTGACGTCTCGATCGATGACGTTCTTGAAGAGGGGAGCATTGAGAGGGGTGATGATTATGGTAACCTTAACCCCATGCGCAGCGAATAGTCTGGCCATGTCTACCATGGGGATCATGTGGCTTGGAGACATGAATGGTAGGAAAAGCATGTGAAGTTGATGAGCTATTTCTGAATCCATTCGGATTTTTTTTTTCTTCCTCCAGAAAACGAGAAGAATACTTTGTGCAAGTGCAAGTAAAAAAACTAATTTAAGAACTATGAACTTATGAAGTATGAAGAGGAAGCGAGAGATAAATAGAAAGAGATTTTCTTGCTCGGTTGCTCGCTCTCTTAACCCTCCACGAAGATGGCTCATTGTATCCACAGAATTGCGAGGCGGGGCCCAACATAGTGTTGGAGTAAATGTTCTAGAAGTCGCAGTATGGTCACAATGTCAGTACCACTTGATGAAGTGAGGTCAACATGTTAAAGGAGATATTAATGTGGTGTGGACCTACCATGTGGACTCTTGATCAAGGTTTAAAAGGGGCCGTTATAACTGTATAACGGACTGGGGGCATTACCCTTTTTTCCGTTATAACGAAAATAACCCTCAGGGGCAAAAACAGAAAATAATGGTAAAAAATTAGAAATAACCGAAAAAATGAGGCAGAATTCAAATTTTGAATTTTGAAATTTGAATTTCAGATTTTCAAAAAATAGAAAATAATGGAAAAATGGAATAAAAATGAAAATAACGGCCTTTTTTTCCTCAAACTTTTCCAGAAAATAACGGTCATTATTTTCGTTATAACTGCCGTTTTTTAAACCATGGTCTTGATTAAGCGAACATGGCCTTAGTCCGTTAATGCGACCTCACCCTAATAAAACCTCATTTAATTTATTTTTTTGAAGAGCGGTGTTGCGCTTGAAAAACTGCTTCCAAACCATATTTCAATTAGAAAATATTCTACTTTGTTCACATCCTCTCTCAATTCTCGAGAAGTAATACATCCAGTAGTCACCGTGGAGGATAATGCTCTTCTTACACGCCAGGTGACGGTGACGATAGAAGAAGTTAGGGAGGCTATCTTCTATTTAATTAAGCCCATATATACAAAGCACCAGGTCCCGATGGATTCACATCCCATTTTTATCAACAATTCTGGTACATTCTCAAGGGTGATATTTTCCAACTATTCCAAAGCTTCATGGATACCGAAGACGATCTTGTGTGCTCAACCGCACCAACATTGCCCTGGTTACATCGGTTAAGGCTCCCATCAATCTTTCTCATTTTTGACCCTCAGTTTGTGCAATGTTAGTTATAAGATAATATCCAAAATTCTGACAGCCCGCCCGTCTTAATTCTATATTGCAGCCAATCATATCCCCTAATCAAGCAGCTTTAATTCTTGGGCGATTAATCTCAGACAACACAATGCTCACCCAAGAATGCCATTTGGTACACTGTTTTGGGCCCACACAACCAAGAATATATGGTTCACAAAAAATCAGCTTAGTTTGTGATTTTAACCGTTGGATTTGTTCATTTTGAAGTAAATGGCCGGTGGATTTGAGTTTTTTTTTTTTTGTGCTAAAATCATTCCTAGAAATCACAAATCAAACTGATTATGAGCCAAACATCCCAAAGTCATTGGATACGAAACAGTGCTCCAAGTGGCATGTTGGGAGAGGAGATTTCAAACTTTGAAGTCCCAAGCGTACACCCAAATTTTTCTCCTTGTCCAAGTACTCAAAGATGTCTTCTAGTGTACTACCAAACGTCTGTAAAGAAGAACCAGTGCGTCTTCGTAGGTATGCACCATGAAGGTGTCCCTTCATGCGAGGGTTTTTAACCCCGAGAAAAGTGAATCCCTCCGTCGGCCAGGAAAGGTCGTTCCTCAATTTTCTTCTTACACGTTTATCCTAAATTTTAATTTGTAATACCGAAACTTTTTCTTTTACTTTACCCCCAAAAAAGCACTTTTTACCAAACAGTATAAAAGGGCTTTTTATTAAAAGATACTTTTCTTGTATGATTACCAAACGGCAAAACAGCTTAACTCAAGCACTCTTATATATAATTGCTATTGGATAAGCACTAGATATACTTTTCATGGGTTATTTTTAAGTAGTAGAATTTGATGAGCATTATCTGGGCTATTAAAATCCAATGTCTAGAAATCGCAAATCAGGTTGATTTTTGGTCAATAGGTCCACCTAGGGATGGGCAAAACATCCATACGGTCAGTGGTCTCTAAAAATGTACCACGTGTCCCATACAATCGTCTATAAGGAAATTCCCTACAAGTACAAATCTCTTTTGTCACCAGGCATAGGGTTATTCGGCCAAAAACTTGCCACTTGGCTTGACTGTTGAAAGCCTGTAGGGAAATCTCAACTGTTCGTTTGTTAAAAAGAACGGGGGTACTCAAGGTGCACATGTTTGAATGTGGGACCTCCAACTTGATAGTCTCACAAAGATCTTTACACTAGAAATAACTCTAAATTGATCATACACTACTGGAAAAAGCACTTTTAATTTGATGTCGATTTTTCATCGATACCAAATACATAAGGCGTTAAATTTTTGTCCAATACCAAAGCTTTATAGGGCGACGCCAAAAACTCTAAGGAAACAGCGTCGGTTTTTCCCCGACACCAAAATATTGTAAAGGCATCGACTTCTTAAACAACGGACGTGAAAAATTAAAGCTACATATAAGGATGTGGTGTCGGTTATGTCAAAAACCAACACTTCTCTCTCTTTTCGGTGTCGATTTTGATAGAAAGGACGCCAAATATATATATATAATCTTCGTAAATTATACTCAAATTATAACTGTAAAATGTATAAACTTATAACTCACTATAGTTTTCCAATCAGACCTATATTTTTTATCCCATCTCTTCTAAAACATTTATTTCAACACAATATGAGCCACGTGGCACACTCTTAGTTAACTCTGACCATATGGATGTTTTTCCAATCCCTAGATGGACCTACAAATCAAAAATCAGCTTGATTAGTCATTTCAAACCTTTGGATCTTTGTACCTAAAATAATGGTAAAAAATGCTCAAATTCACAAGGATAAAATCGACCCATGAAAATAATTCCGACCCAACGCCTAGAAATCACTAATCGGGCTGATTTTTGGTTTGTAGGTCCACCTAGGGATTGGCCAAACATCCATACGGTCAGAGTCTTCTAAGAGTGTGCCACGTAACTCATATTGTGACGGAAGTTTTACTCTTCTATGGCAAAATAGATGCCCTTTAAAAGGGCGTTTGTCAGCCTATTTCAGCTTTAATTTTTTTCAGGGAGAGGCCCTTTCAAAGGGCGTTTAGTTACTTTTTTTGTAAATATCAAAAATATTTTGTTGTTTTTGTAAATATATTTTAAATTGGGTCGGGATCCGATGACCAACATTTTTGACTAACACCTTTGTGTACCCTCATAGATGATGAATCAATGGCTGATTTTTGGTGAGGATGGTCTCCTCACCATATAGATAACCCCAACAAAAAATCAGCCCATTCTGAAATTTCTAACCCTGTTAAATGTGGTTTTCAAGTTACACTGTCAAAAATCGATGGTCCATAATTCTTCAACTTCTAAAACAGTCTATGAATATCGAAATTATTTGTATTTTTGTGAGGATGATCTCCTCGCCATATAGATCATCTTCACCAAAAATCAGCCATTGATTCATCTTCTATGAGGGTACACAAGGTGTTGGTAAAAAAATGTTGGTCACCCGTGCCTAACCCTTTCAAATTTTTTCTTTCAAGAAATTTTCCGTAGAATTTTCCAAACCCTTAAAATTTTGAAAATTAAAAAAAAAAAAAATTGAAAAGCCCCCCTTGTAAACTTAGTAGAATGCCCACCTTAACAATATCAAAATTTGAATTTCAGTGCATTTTTTCCATTTGTAAAAAAAAAAAAAATGGCCGTTTTATTATTTCTTTCCGTTTTTGAAATTTTAAAATTCAAAATTTGAATTTCAGCGCCATTTTTTCCAGTTTTTTTTTTTTCTATATTTGCCCCTTATAATTTTTTTTTTGGTTATAACGGAAAAAATGGTAGCACCCCCAGTCCGTCGTACCGTTATAACAGTCCCCTTTAAACCTTGGTGGGAACAATGACCATCACGTGCTACAACTCATGCTCTCACGTGTGTTTTGGTAATTACATCACTTCCATTGTCCTATGTAAAATTCTTAAACAAAATGACAGTCGTCCAATACGTACACTTTAGAATAAATCTCTACAGCAATAGTCATTTTCATAATAATGGCTGTGATTATGCAAGTCCTTTTTGGTTTTCTTGATTATTTTTTTTTGCAAATAAATGACAGCTTATTGTTTTTGGCAAATAAATGATAGCCTTAGAGCATTAGGTGTGAGGGAGCAGAGTTTTTGTTACTCATCGCTGCCATCTAGGCCCACAGACCTCATGCATATTTAGTCCACCCTTTGCTAGAGATTCTTTCCAAAGGGGGCTTGAAAAAGCCCTTAAAAATAAATTTACCTCCTAAACTATCATTTTTTTCTTTGGATGCCCCCCTTATTTTTTCTTTTTTTCTCTTTCTTTTTTGCGCTTTTTTACCCCGCTTAACATAATCGAAACACGTCGTTCATACTCTTTATATACATAAATTTTGGAATAAATCTTTGACGACAGCTGTCATTTTCGTAATGATGTAATAAGTCATTTTTTCCCTTGTCTTACTGTTTTTTTGCTAATAACTTAGAGCATTAATGTTACTAAGGGGAACGCACGTTATGTGTGGCAGCACCTTACACTTGGCATATATTTAAAGATTACTGACCGTATAGATGTTTTTCCTATCTCTAAGTGGACTTACCTATGAAAAATTATCCTGATTAGCAATTTCTATCCATTTGATTAGTCTTTTTCAAAATTTATTTTCAACCGTAGATTTTAGCATTACTATTTACTATTTAACACACAATTTGAGGTGCATTTTTGGCCAATGACACCACCATGCCCCGTCCATGGAACTTGAACCATGTGATCACTACTCTTTAAGTTAACAGTGGGTATATGTATGTACATCTCGTTAACTTTTTATTTTTCACGAATGAGTTTTTCCACCATTGATGATGGGTCATATTATGAGCCACGTGGCATACTATTAGAGACCCTGACTGTATGGATGTTTTGCCCTACCCTAGATGGACTTACATATCAAAATTTATCCTGATTAGTACTTTATATCAGATTCTTTTCTTTAGTTTATTTTTAATCGTAGATTTTTATAATTATAATCCAAAGGATACAAATCACTAACCAGGCGTATTTTTGTTACATAAGTCTATCTAGGGGTGGATCAAACATCCATACGACCAGTAGCCTCTAATAATATGCCACGTATCGCATGTTGTGGGTCCATCATCAACTTTGATGATGGATATCATCATCTCAATTTTACAACCAATAGATAATAAGTGAGAGGTCAGGATGCAATAATGCTTGCAAAGTTGATTTGAGATGTGAAAATTTTGAATGACCAAATCACCCTTGTAAATTAAAAAAAAACTCAAAATCGAAAGAAATATTTTTTGTCGATTTAAAGAAATTAAGGGCATATTAGGAATAAGAAATTTTTTTTTACTTTTTCATCATTGAATGAGCTGAAGGGTGACATGTGCTTGCAGGGTGACATGCTATTTGACACTCATAAGATCAAAAAGTCCCTACATGTAATTAAATTGAAGAAAAGAAAATAAAAAAAATAAGGGCATTTGTGAGATTTTGGGGTTTAGCGTGAGCAACGCAAGAAAGGCCTTCGTGCGTTAAATAGTAGAATAGATAAGAGGGTGTGTGTGTGTGTCTGTGTGTGTTGAGAAGTCCTTAAAAAAAGAAATTACTTCTTAAACCATCCTTTTACTTTGGATTGCCCCCTTAAATTTTTTTTTCTTTTATGCGATTTTGCACCCCCTTGAACAATTTTTTGCAATTTTGCACCTCCCTTGGTCAAAATCGTGGCTTCGGTACTGCATATCAAGCCTCTGGATAATCTCTAAACATGTGGTGCATACTCTTTAAATAAATAAACTTTGGAATAAATCTTTGAGTACAACTGTCATTTTCATAATAATGGCTATTATTATGATAAGTCCTTTTTTCCCTAGTCATACTATTTTTTTACAAATAACTAGCCTCCTTAGAGCATTAACATTATAATTTGTGTTTAGGGTTGTGATGTAACAAGGTATACATAAAGTATTTTGGCATGAGGAAGCACGATTTTTGTTACTCACCGCTACCATCCGGGCCCATTGACCACATGGATGTTTAGTCCACCCCTTGGTAGACATTCATACTAAGCCATTGGGTACTCTCTGAACACATGGTGCGTACAATTTAAATACACAAACTTTGGAATAAATCTCTAATGAGAGCCGCCGTCATTTTCGTAATAATGTGGTTATTATGTAATCCATTTTTTTTTTATTTTTACGATTTCTTGCAAATAGCTAAATAGCCTTTGGTGGTTCTCTTAGCTAACCCATGTGGGAGATCTGATTTGGTGATTTGCCCTCTTCGATTCCAAGTACATTTCGGGTGGTTGGTCTGAGCTGCTTGTGGGATTATCTGCTTGGCTTTGCGCTTCAAAAACATCCAAGCTGCGTTCCTCCGATCTCGATTGAGAGGTAACTTTGTTTATCGAGAACTGTCTTTCTAGAAATGCTCTCTATATTAAAATACCTTATCTCTATACTTTGTTTTCTTGCTTGAGTAAAGATTAGTCTTGACCGAGCTAGAGTTTGGTTGTGACCTTACTCTATCATATCGATTGTGATCGAAACTGGGTCTTTTATCCTATTCAGTATATTGTAAGACTACTTAAGTATTGAATTAAAAATTGTGCTAGCTTGAAATATCTTTAAAAAAAATAACTTCTTAAACTATCCCTTCCTTTTGGATTGCCCTTTGATTTTTTTTTTTTTACGATTTTCCACCCTCTTAACAATTTATAGATGACTCATCTCGATACACTAGTGTGTATCTTCTTAGATACAAAGACGAGATTTTTGAGAAATTCAAAACTTATATAGAAGAAGTGAAAACTCATCTTGGTAAGAAGATTAAGATCTTTTGTTAAGACAGAGAAGGTGAGTATACGACTTCAGATCTTGATACATTACGTCAGGAATTTGGAATAGTAAGATAATGCTCAACTCCCAAGGACTCCTCAATAGAATGGTGTAGTAGAAAGGAAGATAGAACTTTAGTAGAAATGATATAAATACCATACTTACCAGTTCAGGATTGCCAAAGAAAAATAGAACTTTAGTAGAAATGATTATTTTATTTTGGCTTCATAGGCAAAATAATTTTTTTACGTAGAAAAATAACTTGATCCTAAAATGTCAATTGTTCTCTCAACTCCTACAAGAGTATCCTGCAAACGACTATGATGATGAATTCATTAATGTTTGTAATGAATATCAGCATGTTACCAGTGTATTACCAATTGATGATGACATCGAAGAGTCTTATGTGCAACATGATCATTCTAGAGGAATTTGGAATGATATTAAAAAATCATAATTGGATTTTTTTTTTTTTTAAATTGTGGGATAGGGGTAAGGCTGGATGTCCCCCCCTCATTATTGGATTATTTTTAGGGTTGGGCTCCGTTGACTGATATAAAATGACAGGGACACAATATAAGCCAGGTGGCACACTGTTATAGGACTCTGACCGTACGGATGTTTATCCTATCCCATGGTTGACCTATAAATCACTAATCAGGCTGATTTTTGGTTTGTAAGTCCACCATGGGATAGGACAAACATCCATATGGTCAGAGTCCTGTAACAGTGTGCCACCTGGCTTATATTGTGTCCCTGTCATTTTAGATCTATCAACGGAGCCCGACCCAATAACTATTTCACCTTTTGCACTTGGTGAAGATGAATCTATGGAATCCAATGGTCTATGGCCTCAACCACACAGCATTTATCATTTTTATTTGGACCGTGATGCAACAACGTAGTCCTGACTCTTGTTAGTACTAAAAAAATGTGGTTGAATCCGACAGCTAGAATTACGCCTTAAAAAGTAAAATCTAATGGCTAGAGATTACCAATTAGGATGACTTTTGGTGTGTGTATATCCAGGGTGACTAAACATCCATGCGGTCAGTGGGCCCAAACGTCATGCGGTGAGTAACAAAAGCGGGGCTACCCTACCTTGTTACATCTTTTTCTTTTGTAAAATTAAATTATTTTGCAATCAGGAAAGGAAAATGCTCCACCAACCGGAAGAGGTGAGGTCCCTCAGCCATGCGGTCAGGTCCACCAAGAGGCGAACTAAGCATCCATAAAGTCAGTCGGCCCGAAAGTGAGGCATTTTTGGGAGGGGGGATTTCAAATTTTAAAGTCCTCGGGGGACAGCAAATATTTTGTTAGCACGACTCAACAGTGAAATGACAATGTTGTCAAGGCATTGAAGTTTGGAATAAATCTTTGAGGACGAAGGATGTCTGTCATGAGCAGGACCACAGTTTGAGCCTCATGTTACACTCTTAGAGGCCATCGACCATATGGATGTTTGGTCCATCCTTAGGTGTCTACAAGCCAAAAAATCATCCTGATAAATGATTTTTAATCGTTGGATTGAAGTCTTTTTAATGAGTTGATTTTTAACTGTGGGATTCGAACATTGTTTGTGGTACTCAGATCCAAAGGTTTGAAATCACTAGTAGGGTTTATTTTTGGTATGTAGGTCTACGGGATCAGCCAAACATCCATAGGATTGGTAATCTCTTAAACTGTTCCATGTTGCCCGAAAATCTTACGCCTAAACTTATATCTCAAGAACAAGGTACTGTTTTGAAGGACAGACTCATCACTAAAAATGTGGCATTAAACCAAGAATTAGTGCATTGCATGTGTAATAAAGTGTTTCAAGGGAATCTAATCCTTAAGTTGGATATAGCTTTTTTTTTTTTTTTTTGATAAGTGTAACTGGTTTATTAAAAAATGCCTTGGAGGCTAAGGATGCCTACCAAAACAATTATAGTGAATACAAAGGAAAAGAATATACATCAAAAGAAATAACACAGAAGCCAAACTTCTTCCCCATCCCACACCTAGTTCCTCACTATACTAACCAAGTCTGCCCATTTAAAAACCATGTCTTCGAAAGCTATACCTTTGCCTTCCTCGTACATTTTTGCCCAAATATACACCAAGGACTTAATCTCAATCACCAGTTGCTCATCCTTTAGGCTTTTACCTTCAAACACTCTATTGTTCCTTTCCCTTCACAAGCCCCATATAATCGCCAACGGAGTTAATGCCCACATACACTTTCCAAGACGTCCAAAAGGCTTTCATTTCCAATAAAAGAATAGCTCTTTCACTGTCCTAGGGACAACCCACAACACCCCAAACTCCTTGAAAAAACTTGTCCAAATCCTCCACGCGCATCTACAATGTAAGAACAAGTGGTCCACTGATTCTCCATTGTGTAAGCAAAGTGGACAATGGTCCAGTATCCTCACTCCTCTCTTCCATAGAAAGTCCATTGTCTGAAGTCTACCTCAAGCTGCACACCAAGCTAGAAACCGCACCTTGGACGGAGTTTTATTACACCATATACTTGCAATAGGAAAGTCTTCTACTTCTCCCCCTTCCAAAACCCCATAAAGTGAATGAATGGAAAATATGCCTTTGCTATCATAGATCCATTGCCTAGTGTCATTCCCTGAGTTATGAAGAGGAGTCTCTCCCACCCTGGTCATAAGATTTGCCAAACGAGGCATCTCCCAGTCGTAAAGCTGACGACGAAAGCCAAGCTCCCAACTCGGTACACCATCTATATCAACCTACATTTCACTTACAATAGCAGACTTCTTATCTAAAATGAGAAAGAGATCATGAAACTCAGATTTAAGATTACCTTCCATACACCATCTATCCTCCCAAAATAAAACTTTATTCCCCCTACCCACCTTAAATATCACTCCCTCTTCAAATCTAGCTGAACCACTCATAATGCCCTTCCATACTCTACATCCATACGCCCCTCTTGGCCTACCACTACACCACCCCATAACTCCTTCCCCATACTTGCCTGCAATAACTCTACACCATAAGCTCTCTCTCTCAACTCCAAATCGCTACAGCCATTTTCCTTTCAAAGCCTCATTCATGCTACAAATATCTTTAACACCTAACCCTCATCTTTCTCTCGGTCTAGTCACTTTTTACCACTTGACCAAGTTTATCTTTCTTCCATCACCTTTTTCACTCCATAAAAAATTCCTCATCAACCTTACCACTCTCTTCTCCATACTTACAAGCATCGAAAATAGAGACATATAATAAAGTGGCATACTAGACAAGGTACTTTTGACAAGCACCAATCTATCCCCTTTGAACAAAAAATTTGCTTCCATCTAGCTAGCCGGCTCTCCAAACGTTCTTTCACCAGATCCCAAATTACCTTGCTCCTGTAACTCGCACCCAATGGCAATCCAAGATACTTTGTAGGAAGGTTGTCAACCTTGCACCCTAAAATGTTGGCTGCCTCACTAAGCCCCTCAGTTTCACCCACCCCAAAAACCTCCGACTTCGCTAGATTCATATGCAACCCGGATACAACCTCAAAACAACATAACACTCCCTTAAGAATCACTATGTCACCTCTCCCACCCTCAATGAACAAAATAGTGTCATTGACAAACTGAAGATGAGAAATCAGTGGACCATTGCGACCCACCCTAAAACCCTCAAGCGCACCTAGTACCTTGGCTTTTTCATTATTCGGTTGAATACTTTTGCCACCAAGACAAATAAAAATGGAGATAATGGGTCCCCCTGCCTTAAGCCCCTCAAACTTCTAAAGAATCTAGACTGAGATCCGTTAATTAAAAGTGAAAAGGATGTTGTTGTAATGCACTTTCTAATCCAACCTCTCCATCTCACCCCGAACCCCATGCGCTCTAAAATGTAATTTAAAAATTTCTAACCCACATGATCATAGGCTTTCTCCATATCCAACTTAACCACCATACCTAGCCTTCCTTCTTTGACTCTAGAATCTACACACTCATTGGCAATCAACACGCTACCAACGATCTGCCTACTAGGCACAAATGCTCCTTGTGCCACTGATACAATCTCAGATATCACACCTCGAATTCTGAAAGCAAGAACCTATGCTAAAATCCTGTGGACACTACCTACCAGGCTAATCGGTCTAAAATCTTTGATATTTTTTGCCCCCTTCTTCTTTGAAATAATGGAAATAAAAGTACTATTAGACCCATAATCTAGAAAACAATTATCTTGAAAATCTTTAACTAATGCCATAAAATCCTTACCAACTATCCCCCAACAAGTCACAAAAAATGACATTGTAAATTCATCTGGTCTAGGCCATCTCTTCCTCTGAAATATCTCTATCCAACAATTGACTATATATGCTCTTGCCCTAACTTTAAAAATTTTAGCCCATCTACTTTATTTGGTCTATATGATAGCTTTTCTTTATATAATTCCTCACAAAAATCACTCACCCCTTTTCTAATATCTTCCTCCTCTACCAATTCTCGGTCCCCTATTACGATTTTCTCTATAGAATTGATCCTCCGTCTTGCATTCGCCATCTTGTGGAAAAAACTAGTATTATTATCCCTTTTTAAGCCACTTTACCCTAGATTTTTGCCTCCAGCTAATCTCCTCCCATCGCATGACAATATTCAACTCCTCTCTCAACCTGCTCCTTTTGCACCTATCTTCCACACATAACACATCTTCCTCCTCCAACATATCTGAAAGTAGGTTTTTTTCCGCGTCGTTGGTTACGGAAACCCTAATTCCAACAAGATTTGTAATTTTTATCCGATTATCCTGCAAAATTGATAGATTTGTATAGAGATTCATGTCGGATGTCGATCCGCACTCGGGATTAGTTGGATTAGCGCGAATAAGAACATAAAATGATAAATAATATACAAGAGAAAAAGGAGAATGATGGAAGAGATGAGAAGGGCGAGTCGATTTAAAACACATCCAAATAAGATCCAGAGAAGACTAAAATTATCGAAATCAAATTGCATTAATCAAACTGTTGCTTATATGAAATAAATGACAGAAATAAATAAAGTGGTAAATCTATTCTAGAAAGCATGTAAGAAAGCATGTAAAAAGAGATTTTAGAGAGAGAGGAAGAAGGTAGAGAGAGATTTTTCACACCTCGGTCATTTACCGGCCGACAAGGTAGAGGTGAGAGAAAAACTCACCCTCTTGCATTCACCGAATAGAGTCGGTGGTGCAAAAAGGCGATCAGCCTGGGGATTCTAGATAGAGAAAGTGGATTCCCAAACTCTAGAGAGATAAAATAAGGGAAGAGAGAGAAAATTACCTCTTGAAACGAATGAGATCAGCCTTGTGAATCGGCCAATGAGGTTTTGCAATAAGTGATCATCCCGTACGGTGGCATGGTGCATGAGAATGGAGATCGGGATGAGGAGGATGCCCAGAAAGTTGTTGGTGGTAGGTTCCATCAACTGGTGGTGAGCGCAGTAATGGGAGGAGGTTGGAGGACATCCTCTAGTCCAAGAAGAAGAAGATGGCGGAGGAGATGTTTGCTGGAAGTGCAGCAATCATGGACGATTGACTAGCGTTAATGGAGGTTACTGGTACCTGTTCGTGGGGATGCACCACCTGAAGACGGAGGAGAAAGTGGAAGCCGTTGGCTGGTGGTGTGCAGAGCTTTGGTGAGGAAGGTAGCAAAGAGGTGGGCGTTGCCCATTGAGAGGAGACGGTGGTGCTCTAGCCAGCCAATGAGAAGATGGTGGTGTTGTGATTGGCAAACAAAAGATAGTTGCAGGTGACCAAAATCAGTGAAGACGTTGCTGATATGGTGGCTCAGGAGGTTGCTGTCCAGCGTGCAACTTGTAGGTTGACCACACCCTGGTTGAAGGTGGTTCACCGGAGATGCCAGTTGCTGGTTCAAGCGGTGGTGCACCGCCTTGCCGACCTGATGAAGAAGATGACCTACGAGTGAAGAAATCATCCTGAGAAGAGGAAGACGGCACTTGCTGGTTCAGGCAGTGCATAGAGGATGTGCACGTTGCAGGCCGTGGAAGAGGGAGGCGGAGCAAGGAGGCGGAGTTTGGAGGATGGCCAACAGTTGCATGTTCCTAGCGGAAGAGGAAGGACGGTGGTGTTGCTGGAGGCGGAGTAGCAGCAATGGTGCTGCACGCAGCAACAAGCAGTGCTGCACGCTGGCAGAGAAACAGGCAGAGGAAGCAGGGTTGCAGGTGGGCATGCAGGCGGAGGTGCAAACTGGCGGAACAGCAATGTCATGGACGGCCATGGAAGATGAATGTGCAAGCGAGTTGCAGGTTGGCTGGCCGGAGTGCAGCAAGTTGCTAGGCAGCATGGTGAGATGATGTTGCTGTGGGGTCATGCAGGCCATTCTCGCAACAGGGAGCAGCAGGTGTACAAGCGGTGTAAGAGGTGGCTGTTGTTGCTACCAGCCGGAGTTGCAGGCTGCAACTCCGGTAAAGAAAATGAAGAAGATGAAGAAGATGAGAAGGAAGAAGAGGAGAAGAAGGAGGGGGAAGAAGGGGCAAACGTGGGGGGCAAGTTTTGGGGAAAGGAGAGGAGGAGAGGGATTAGGAGATTAGGGTTTCAAACCCTCTCTTCTCCCCTTTTAAAGCTTCCCTATTTCCTTTAATGGAAATAGGGGATTTTTGAAAATAAAAAAAATAAAAAAAATATATATATTTTTTTTTTAAGTAAAACTCTACTTTTCTTTGGGGAATGTCCCCATTTAGTGGACCCCCCATTTTTTAAAATTTAATTAAAATTATTTGGAAATTCACGGGGTCCACTAACTGGTCGGACATCGGGTCAATGATGATGGGCCCAGCTATTGGCCCACATGGATTGATGATGTCCATCGTCTCACAAGATGATGTGGCAGACAGTCTGATGGCGATCGGATGGATGGTGACTTGATTGGGACCCAGATTGGTAGATCGACGGATCTAGAAAGATCCAACGGTCCGGTGGAAGATCCAACGGTCCGATTGAAGATCCAACGGTCAGAAAGCTAAGAGAGATGAGACAGAGCCAATGGGCAGGAGTTCTGGGGTTAGGTCAGTAGATTCGAGGACCGAGAGATGAAGAGAGAGAGAGAATAAGGAGAGATGAGAGAGAAAGCATCAGAAAATGAGATAAAAGTATTGGCAGAGGGTCTGGAACCCTGGTCTTCACTGTGACCATCCTCACGCTTCTCCAGTAGAGTAGACTATCATTCAAACATGACTCATGTGGCTTTAAACGCTTTGGTCCATCTCTTGGTCATTAGCTCTCCTGCTCTCTTCGTTCATTGGGCCGACTTTTTGGTCCTCTTATTCAGTCCATATTTGGCCTATATCTTCTAGTCATAGCATGTGGGCTCTTTAAGCTTTGATAATGGGCTTTCCTGATCGATGTGGGCTCGCAAGTCTCGAGAATTGTCCCATCGGGATTTCCTGTGACAGAAGAAGCGCGTAATGAGATTTTATCAGAACGACTTAATGTCTAGACTTCCGAAAATGTGTTTAATGCATGCAAATATACCATTTCGTCCAGAAAAGTGTGTTCTACGCAACAGAAGAGACTATTACATAGAAAAGTAGATAAATAGAGTATTTTAACGTAAGAGAGTGTGAAAATGCTTAGAAGATAATAGTGGAAAATACACACTTTTAAGCGAATATCAATATCCAATGTCGCTATATTTTGTAGGATGGAGTCCTTCCGCCTCTTGACCTTACCAAATCCAGTTTCATTCCATACTTTAATTCTAGTTTTTAGATCCTTTAACTTCTCTTTAAAGACCACTCCTGGTCTCCCAAAGCCCACCATTTCATCCCACCACTCTTTAATTTTTTCACAAAAACCTAGAACCTTCAACCACATATTTTCAAATCTAAACGGTCATGGTCTACTAGATTCTTGCTCTATCTGTAGCAAAATCGGTAAATGATCAGAAGTTGGTCTGGGTAGAATAACTTGTTTCACATTAAGGACCACGTCTTCCCATGTGTCAGAAATCAAGAACCTATCAAGTCGGGTCATCACCGATCTATCTTGATTATTAGACCATGTGTACTTTCCCCCAAAAAAGGTAGATCAATCAGAGAATGGTCATCTACAAATCCACGAAAATCAATCGTACTCCTAGTCATCCTACTAAGTACCGCCCTTCTTTTTGTCGCAAAACCTGATGACATTAAAATCTCCACATACACACCACGAACCCTTCCACAAACCTCGAACATCTGACAGCTCTTCCCAAAATTGAGCCCTCTCTATCCTTTTCGTCAGTCCATATACTCTAGTAAAAATGAAAGAAGATCCAGAATTTCTAATCCAGCCCAAAATGGTTACTGGAAAAGCTCCAACCAACCTTTCGGTAACTTCAATCACTCGTTCATCCCACATAACCATTACACCACCAGACGCACCAATAGATGGTAAAGTACACCACCCAACCTCCTCTCTCCTCCAT
This sequence comes from Euptelea pleiosperma, assembly GCA_035048495.1. Classification (NCBI taxonomy): domain Eukaryota; kingdom Viridiplantae; phylum Streptophyta; class Magnoliopsida; order Ranunculales; family Eupteleaceae; genus Euptelea; species Euptelea pleiosperma. Next base: position 28,587,917 of record CM068552.1, read on the forward strand.
ACCTCCCCAATCACCTTCTTATCAATACATTCCATCTTAGTTTCTTGAACCACAATGATATTACATTTGTTTTTAATAACCACATTCTTACAAGCCAATTTTCGATTCCTAGAGTTAAGACCTCTAACATTCCAAGATAACCAGTTAAGCTTCATATCTAACCACCGGCTTCCTCCCTCTCTTGCAACTGCCCGTCATACCTGAGTCTTTATTTACAAGAATGCAACTAATGCGATGTAACTCCCTGGATAATTTAGACATGCTCTTACAGTTAGGGCTCTCCATCGGCCTTTCGCTACCACCCAGCCCCTCACACGTATCTTTTGCCTTATTCCTTATTCTCTCAACCTCTGCAGCATCTACATCCCGAGAACACTCTTTAATCCTAACTTCTCTAGTAGACTCAAACATTTTCCTTCCCCTATTCTCTCCACACCTTATCGACATATCCTCTCGTCTGCCCCTACATTCAAGATGGAAGTGAGGAGGTCTCTAGCCTTACTCTGATATTCCACCCAAGTTAAACCCAAGCTAGCCCCAACCCTCATTATATTATAGAGAAGCCACATATTAGATTCTAGTCTCATTCCCCCCTCTACCTCCATATCTTCTACCTCACACAAGTTAACACTCCCCTCTTCCCGATATTCGATTTGAGCATTTAGCCTACGATTAACCTCACTACTCCTTGAGGGAATAATAATAGTATTTTTGCCACTATGCTTTCCTCTCTTTCTTTTCTCATTCTCCTGACCCTTATCCATCCTCACTAAGTCACTCTCATCCCTCATTCCAATCTGATTTTCATGATCTCGGAAATCTGCTAATGAAAATGAAAAATTATAATTACAATTGACATAGCTGTTACCTGTAATATTGGGCTGCTCTGTGACCATATTGGGAGAGTCTCCTGCATCTGAAACTTCTGCATGCACACTAACCAAAGAACCCGACACAATCATATCTTGCCACCCATCCACCTGTGTCAAAGCTTTAGAAAAGAAGGTTAGAGAATCATATTTGATGCCCATAGAATCTCCTATCACTGTCTGGCCCATTCGGTTAGTTCTTATATCTTGGCTGTTTCTGATTTGATCGACCTCTCTGTTGGTACTCTATACATGCTGATCTATCTCCACAAGCTCTCTTCTTTCTGAGCAAACCCTTTCTTGGCTTTCGTTACTGACCACTTCGGATTCGCGCCCACATCGTTGTTGTACCATTGCCTCTTTCTCTGCTTCAATGTCATTCGTAATATGTTTATCACAATTAAACTGCTGCACCTTCGCATGAACCATTAACTCATCCACATGTTCTTCAGCATCACCAATCGTGAAAAGTCCTGCACCATTAGTATCCTTTTCCAAAGACCTCCTCATTACTAATCCATTTGTCAAGATAATATTTGAGTCTTGATCCTTTTTTGTACCTGTTGGGACAAATCAACTGATATTCGCTCAAAAGTGCTTATTTTAAGCAATTATCCTTTTAGCATTATTGCAGTCTCCTACGTTAAAATACTCTATTTATCTACTTTTCTACGTAAGAGTCTCTTTTGTTGCGTAGAACACACTTTTCTGGACGAAATGGTATATTTGCATGCATTAAACACATTTTTGAAAGTCTAGGTATGAGACGTTATGATTGAGACTCATTACGCATTTTTCACTATTGCAGAAAACCAAATCGGATGATTCTTGAAAATTGCGGACCGACGAGCGATCACAGAAGCTCACTATCGAAGCTTAAAGAGCCAGCAAGTTATCATAGGAAAATACGGGACAAGTACATGCCATGCCTGAGGATGATAGAGTTGAACAAGGAACCAACGAGCTGACTGGTCCGTGAAACAAGATAAAGATGACTGTAGGGAGTTCCATGCAAATAATGAAGATGGTGTTGCACGTGAGTTCCAAGGATCCAATCAAGAAATTTCCCAAGACCTGGGAAGCATTGGTCGAGTCAGGAGACCACGGGCCATAGGGTGACCAAGTCAATGGCTAGCTAGATCATGAAGAGACAAACATGGTTCAAACAAAGATGATCAAAGAGATTGATTCAAGATGAGGGGTCACGGTTTTAAAAATACATGGAAAGTTGGCCTGTGAACATGATAAGACAGGTCAGATGGTTCTGACTGTCTGATTGAGTTGAACAGCTAGATATTGTCGAATCAGGGACAAGACGGAGCTAGATGCATGGACCAATGATTATTGTTAGAAAATTGGTCTAAACAATTCCCAAAATGGTGGTTGCATTTGCAATAAACCACCACATGTGTGGCAAAGATGTAGCAAGCGTGTTCCATTCCAGAGAAGTAGGAAAGAGAGTAGTTTGGCTAACAAGAAGTGATGACATGTGAGGTGGCAGCATGTAGCATGCTATGGACCATCACATGGGATAATATCTTGCCTAATTGAGAAGAGGGCTGTAGCATGGTCCACCAAATAGTGACTATCCTCCCTTGGAAGTTTTGATAAGGTGAATCTCGCCTTATTGGGGAGAGTTAAGTTGGACCAAGAAAGGAAAAGTAGAGGACTATCTTCCCTTGGAAGTTTTGATAAGGTGCATCTCGCCTTATGGGGGAGAGGGCAAGTTGGACCAAGAAGGGAAAAGTAGGGACCAAACCCTAATGAGGATGGTCTCATCCTTAATATAAATAGAAAAGAAAGAGGAGAAGAGGTCGGCTCTTCATTCTCGACGTTCTCTCTTCATCTCTCCCCCCATGCTCTTCTTCCCCAAGCCGTTACAGCCCCTCTTCACTATCAATCGATCCATCTCCAAGACCGCCCAGTAACTTCTTCACGTTGCTGCCCTTTGCACGATCTTCAGTGTTGCCATCCTTCTCCTCAACCTGCATGCACATCTCTGTTTTCATTGGTGAAACCAGCAACATACTGCTGCAACGCCAACCGTTCCAACACTATCCACCCACCTCTTGACCTCCCTTCCTCATCTCTCCATCGTCCATTATTGCAACCCGTCTCCAGCCCCTCAAAGAAGAAAAAAAAAAAAGGGAAGAGAAGAGAGGAAAGGGAGGCGTGACCTTACCTGGTTGGCGCGTCTCCACCCTGTAAGTGTACTGCCACCCTGTAAGTGTACCGCCCAACATCCATTCCACAACCCAGCAAAGTTGCTCCTCCATCTATCACAATTTGCTACTCTTCATCACCAACTCTCCCTCTCTCTATTCATTCACCTAGCCACCCCATTGATCACAAAAAAAAAAAAAAAAAAAAAATTTCAAGATCACCGGAGTTGCAGGTTGCAACTCCGGCAACCTCCATTAACTCCGGCCACCTGTTGCTGATCACCTACCTCTTCCCCCTCTCACTAGCAACCACCACGAAGACCACTCTCGTAGCCATTTTCTCTTCCTCTCCACGGTGCTGCTGCACCGCCTGAAACTCCTTCACCATTCTCCACGCCACTGCCTCCACCTGTACTAGCAGCAACCGCCCCCATCCCCTTATGCACTCAACGCTGCTATCACGGCCTGCAAGTTATAGGCCGCTAAACCCTTTACCACTATCCTCTCCCAACAAGGGTGCAGACCGCCAGTCACCTCTGCATTCTCCACCGCCACCTTCTTCTCCCTTTCCACCGTTCTCACAATCCCCACAACCTGTAACTTTGCCAGTGCAACCCCCATTCAACTTGCAGCCCCTCGTCCTCCTCTGGTTGGCCTGCACACATGTGCTGTCCCTCTTAAAAGCGCTCCGTTACCATGGCCAGTGATCAATCCCAAATGGTCTCACCTTCAAAACGATAGGTGAATCTATTCTCTCGGACGGTACAGCAATAGCATTTCCTACCACGGACTGGTGTGCTCCTCCATAACGAGTTCCACCATCGATTTAACTTACAGGCGTAACACCATTGCCGCCTTCCCTTGCTGCCCAAATTAGCAAGTACACACATGCACATGCATGCACTCTTCTCATGGCGGATCATCTCCTTGACCGGGTCCACATTCTTCATTCATTGGCCAATCAATTCCGGTAAGTATGCTAAAGGTAAACCCTCGACTTTCCCCCTCTAGTTTTCTCTCTCTAAAATGGCTTTCTCTCCCTATATTAGGAACCAATTTCTCTCTCTAGATGCATCTACCTATTTTCTCTCTACTTTTTCCCTCATTAGCTAGTTTTTAAATGTTTCAATTATTTCATGCGAGTTCAATTCAAGCATTGTAATTTGGATTTTTAGATTAATGGAATAAATTAGCAGTATTTGTTTTTATGTTGATATTTTTATTGTTAGTGGCTAGTTCTCTCCAAAAAGATGTGTTCTAAAAATTACTTTTATCCACCATTCTCATCTCTCCAAAAATTTCTGAGAAAAATTCGTCATTTCATGTTCACTGCTTGCACAAACTAACCCCGAGTGCGGATCGACATCCGACACGAATCCCTATACAAAGCCTGTAATTTTGCAGGAATTTTGAGGCTCGGATCAAATTAGCAATCTTGTTGATTCTAGGGTTTCCGTAACCAACGACGCGGAAAAATCCCCGGCAACGGCGCCATTTGAAAATAGGATTTTTCCGCGTCGTTGGTTACGGAAACTCTAGAATCAACAAGATTTGTAATTTGATCCGAGCCTCAAAATTCCTGCAAAATTACAGGCTTTGTATAGGGATTCGTGTCGGATGTCGATCCGCACTCGGGGTTAGTTTGTGCAAGCAGTGAACATGAAATGACGAATTTTTCTCAGAAATTTTTGGAGAGATGAGAATGGTGGATAAAAGTAATTTTTAGAACACATCTTTTTGGAGAGAACTAGCCACTAACAATAAAAATATCAACATAAAAACAAATACTGCTAATTTATTCCATTAATCTAAAAATCCAAATTACAATGCTTGAATTGAACTCGCATGAAATAATTGAAACATTTAAAAACTAGCTAATGAGGGAAAAAGTAGAGAGAAAATAGGTAGATGCATCTAGAGAGAGAAATTGGTTCCTAATATAGGGAGAGAAAGCCATTTTAGAGAGAGAAAACTAGAGGGGGAAAGTCGAGGGTTTACCTTTAGCATACTTACCGGAATTGATTGGCCAATGAATGAAGAATGTGGACCCGGTCAAGGAGATGATCCGCCATGAGAAGAGTGCATGCATGTGCATGTGTGTACTTGCTAATTTGGGCAGCAAGGGAAGGCGGCAATGGTGTTACGCCTGTAAGTTAAATCGATGGTGGAACTCGTTACGGAGGAGCACACCAGTCCGTGGTAGGAAATGCTATTGCTGTACCGTCCGAGAGAATAGATTCACCTATCGTTTTGAAGGTGAGACCATTTGGGATTGATCACTGGCCATGGTAACGGAGCGCTTTTAAGAGGGACAGCACATGTGTGCAGGCCAACCAGAGGAGGACGAGGGGCTGCAAGTTGAATGGGGGTTGCACTGGCAAAGTTACAGGTTGTGGGGATTGTGAGAACGGTGGAAAGGGAGAAGAAGGTGGCGGTGGAGAATGCAGAGGTGACTGGCGGTCTGCACCCTTGTTGGGAGAGGATAGTGGTAAAGGGTTTAGCGGCCTGTAACTTGCAGGCCGTGATAGCAGCGTTGAGTGCAAAAGGGGATGGGGGCGGTTGCTGCTAGTACAGGTGGAGGCAGTGGCGTGGAGAATGGTGAAGGAGTTTCAGGCGGTGCAGCAGCACCGTGGAGAGGAAGAGAAAATGGCTACGAGAGTGGTCTTCGTGGTGGTTGCTAGCGAGAGGGGGAAGAGGTAGGTGATCAGCAACAGGTGGCCGGAGTTAATGGAGGTTGCCGGAGTTGTTGAATTGCCTATTGGGTTGATTGAACCCAGGAGGATACATGCCCTGAGGTTGACGTGGACGTTGAGCTTGTGGTTGAGTAGACTGAGGCCGCCAGGAGAAGTTAGGGTGGTTTCTCGTGTCCGGATGATAAGATTGACTATACGAGTTCTGAGTGGGTGGTTTGTATGTGCTGAAAGCACAAACTTCTTCCTGAAGAGGATTAGACCATCCTTCATTCAAAGGACAATGCTCAGTAGTATGGGAGGGTTGCAGACAGAGGATGCAGGATTCCATAGGGCTCTCGTGTCCCACATGCATGACTGAGGTAGATTGTTGAGTAGGCTTTTGTACAGACACAGCCAGTGCCGAGACTGACTTGCTCAACTCTTGAATGACAGATCGAAGCTCAGTATCAGCTGTAGCATCATGTCCCTTGGTTGTCCTTTGGACTGAAGTGGTTCAACTGAACTCTGAGTCAGTCGTCCAATGTTGAGAGTTTTCTCCTAACTCTCCCAAAAATTTGTATGCATCGGTCGGAGTTTGGTGCAGGAATTTTCCTTGGCACATTGACTCTACCATGGTCCGGGACTCATCAGTAAGTCCCTTATAGAAGACGTGGACAAGATTTCCCTTGTCGATGCTATGGTGGGGACACTTAGTCAGGTAGTCTTGGAATCTATCCCATGCTTCGAAAAATTTCTCATCGGACTTCTGTCGAAAGTTTTGGATGAGTTGCTTCATTTGGTTTGTCCGAGTCATGGGGTAGAATTTAGACATGAATTTGCCTACCAATTCTTTCCAACTGCTGATTGAATCAGCGGGTAAGGAGTAAAGCCAATCTGAGGCTCGGTCTTTGAGCGAGAATGGGAAAACTCGCAGACGGACATTGTCATCATCAAGGTTCTGATTCTTGAAAAGTAGGATGACATGTTGGAATTCCCTAATATGAGAATATGGGTCTTCTCTTGGGAGACCACGAAAGGTAGGCAGCATTTGGATCGTCTGCGGTCTGATCTCAAACTGTACCGCAGTAGTAGGTGGAAGAATAATGCAAGTGGGCGGATTAGCAGAGATAGGGGCGAACGTCTCGATAAGAGGTCGTTCGACTGCCATGACTACAAAGGTAGTAGTACTGGGGGAGGCGGGTGGTGAAAGAGATGGGGAAGAATTCAGTGGAGGATCCACTGTAGGGACGTGATTCTCAGATCGAACCAAGCGCTTGTTCGGACGATTCCAAACGGGCATACGCGAATGAGGCAAGCTCTATACTTGGCAAAAAGTTGTCAGAGAGGAACACTATCCTAAATGATGCACACCAAGCACAGATAATCCTATTCTAAGCAATGAGGATATATTTTAGGAATTATCTTTGTTAGTTTTGGGGCTAGAGTAGATTATGACAGTGGGCGGACCACTGGTGTATCTTTTAACCGCCGGACTAACTATTTTGCACTCAGAGGTTCTCACCAGGCTACACTCTTCAGAGCGAATCCTTTAGTACTAACTCTAGTTAACAACAAGGCAATCCGAAGCCTAGACAGACGTGCGGCACAATGGCTGACTTAAGTACGTCCCAGACTAACCGGATTGGTCAAGTGGATAAGAAAAGTGTTCCCTCGGGTTAAGCTAGGGTTGGTGCGTGTTCCTAGTCCACACGTAACTAACCGCCGAATAGTCCAAGATGCCACGTCGAGCTCAGTGTACTTGAGTAGCAGGGACTTATGGGTGTGTTAGACAACAGGGACCCGCGCTCGTGGTCTTATTTCGATTGGATGTTAAGCGGGTTCGCTTTGCGTGGATTTTTCCTCGAACACCGGGCTAATTGGCTCTACTTCTTGATTCTTTTTAATATAGATGGATCCTGGGGATCAATATCAGCTGGAGTGATGAGGTGGGTGATGAAATCCCACCAGTTTCAATTTTGGAGCTGGGTTTGCTCGCTTAGAGTTGATTGATTAACGGCCACACCACGCAAGTCGAATAAGTTGTTGCTAGAAAACAAATAGACAAGCGGCAATGATGCACCCAATATGCTCTGTATCGCACTCAAGGCGAGGATAGAGACTTACCTCCCGTGGGCTACGCAACGGGGTCGCCTCCGTGGGTTAGAGAGGGGTATCCTAATGGGCTTGGGCCAAACTCCACCTCTTTGAGCTTTCGCTCTCTACCCACACTGGATCGTGTTCCTGCAAAAAAGTTAGATCGCACGGTCTAGGTAGTCGGGATTCTATTTGGAAGATCTTTGCTTTTTTAGGGTTCACAGAACAAGCACTGGATTAAGGCAAGTTTTTGAATTAATTTCCAAGTTCGAGATGGGTTAAAATTTAGGAATTCCCAGATTGGAAAATACCTAGATTGGAAAGTTTTTCGAACGGTGGAGATCTTCCAAGAAAGATTTGATTGCGAGATCCCTTATAATTTTGGGAAATTTCCCAAAATTGAAATTCTGCTAGATTTGGGGTGTTTCCTTTTGTAGACTTTTCCAAATTCGGAAGATTTCTAAAGATAGAAATTCTTCTAAAGAGGAAACTTCTAAGAGGGAAAACCCTAATTAAGCAGAGTTTCAAGATTTTGGAATCTTTCTAAAAATCGCAAATCCTTGATTGGTGATTTGTAAAAATTTACAGAATATAAAACCCTAATTTTTTTGAATTTTGATTTTTTTAATTTTTTTGGTAATTTCCACTTAATCTAGGGTTTCTAAAAAAACCCTAGAACAAGATCTAGCAGTTATATGGAAAGCAGTAAAATTCCTAAATTATTACAAATTGCACTCGGCCTTCCGAGGCATTAAAAATAGTAATTTAAAAACTACTAAAAATCACTAAAAACCAAAAATAGAAAGTTTCCCGAAAAGGTCGGGCTGTCCAAATTGAGCAGCTTTCCGATTTAGCAACTTTCCAATTCCGTCTTTACGTCCTTTTTCGCACTCCCGAACACCCGAGCGGCAATCACTATTGAGGATCCCAAGGATCACTCCTCATTCCAGGTAAATGGCCAGCGTCTTAAACAGTTCCATGAACTTGACGTATTATTCATTCAGACTTTTGAGATCGATCTAATCGATCCTCTCTATGTCGACTGATGATCGACTCAGTCTCCTGTGCTCCAACTTGGTTGGGGGTGCCTGTCACCCCCGTCATGTCTGGCTGAAGACGTAAAACTTAGCGCTTTCGGAAAGGCAATTCCGGTATTCCTAGAGTACATGAGTCTCATGCATTTGCTATTACTGTTAAATCTCTGGAAATGCAGGTACATTCATTCTTCCGATCATCAGGTACCACACACTGTCGAGTTTCTGCCGACTTGGTAACATCCTTCCTGAATCTTTGCATCATCATCACTGATTTTTCATCATTTTATGTCCCGGTCATGAGCACCGAGGACGGTGCTGTATTTTGGTTGGGGGTGGGTATTTACCAAAACTCATGTCTTCATATAAAAAAAAAAAAAAAAAAATTGTTGTTTTTGGGGTGATTTCCGATATTATCCAAAAGTTTTCTAGAATTTCAAAAAATGTGTCAAATACCCTGACTTTGATTAGCTGAAAACCTCCGTTAAGTCAGTATTGAGGATGTCAATTTTTGTTTAAAGTTAGCGTTGAGTCAATTCAAGCATGACTACAGCAGGTTTGAAAACTCAGAAAAACTCATATTCAGCACAATTGTACACTATCAATATCAGAGTCATCCTAAGTTTAGAAATTCTAGAGATCCTGTGAGAAGAATTGTGGAGACCTAACCTAGTGAGCTTTCGAGCCTTTAATCAATTCAGAGTGTTATACAACAATTCTGAGTCACAAGATGACTCACTATTCTTCATGCCCATAATATTCGTTGAGAGATCTCATTATCTTTTGCTTCGATCATAAAACTCGGAACGACATCAAAATTGGATTACTACGACAGAACCTTCTCTATATCCAGTCAAGACAGTATACATGATAGTGCAAACCCTAGAAAATGATTTAGGCCATTTTTCTGAACCATTCAGCCTTTTTACTCACCTGAATTATACTTCACTAGAAACCCCTTGAGCCATTCTATAAAAGCCTTTTCTTTGCAAACCCATCAACCTAAAATCCAGTCCAGCTACGAAACATGACTGGCTACCCTTATTTTGAGATGGACAAAAGAATAACTGATGTGGGTGTACCGTGAAAAAGAAAAGTAAAGAAGAAGAATCAAAAGGAAAAGAAAGTGGTTCAAGCCAAAAATAAAATATAGAAAGAAAGTATGAAGAAGAGCTGAAAAGAAATGGAGCAGTCTCAGAAATATCAAGAAAAAGAGAAAAATACGAAAAAAGGAAAAAGAACCAGATAATGGTGTTACGTCGCAGGAAAAATGCAAGAAAATGGCAATATCCTCTCAAGATCTTTGAAATCCTGTATCCCTTTATCTCTCTACACCTGACCTAAGCCTCATTACAACCCAGGAAAGTCCTACTTGATTCTAGGATAGTATGATCATAAAATGTGGAGATTGGAGAAAGAGAAGCTATAGAGTTTGATCTGACGTTCCCGAGTGAAGTGGTATTCCAATCATGAGATCTTCTTCTGTTAAAGATGTCCTTCCTTCAAATAATACATATGTGAGATCTTTGCTTTCATATATCAGCACATCTCCTCACATATAAATTGAGAGAAAAAAAAAGAAAACCCTTCTTGTGTGATTCTATTTTGAGTGCTAAACATGTGAGATTTGAGGTCGAGGCATAAAAACTTAGAGGTGATCTGAAAATCTTTACTGTCGGATGATGAGAATGTTGAGCACACACACACGCAGAGTCTGACTATTCTGGGTCATGATTATCAGTCTGTAGTCTTGCCAAAACTCTCCAACTCTTCGCTAGCATGTAACTATTTTTGCATCCATTCAATTATTTGATGAACGATGTTTTCCTTGAGCTAATATGAAAAAGTGTGCAGCATGTGCAGAGCCCTTTTAAGCTCATTTATTTCGCACTAATTGCCAAGGATTGGCAATATGCTGGTTGGGGGTTGTGATATTCGCTCAAAAGTGCTTATTTTAAGCAATTATCCTTTTAGCATTATTACAGTCTCCTACGTTAAAATACTCTATTTATCTACTTTTCTACGTAAGAGTCTCTTTTGTTGCGTAGAACACACTTTTCTGGATGAAATGGTATATTTGCATGCATTAAACACATTTTCGAAAGTTTAGGTATGAGACGTTATGATTGAGACTCATTACGCGTTTTTCACTATTGCAGGAAACCAAATCGGATGATTCTTGAAAATTGCGGACCGACAAGCGATCACAGAAGGTCACTATCGAAGCTTAAAGAGCCAGCAAGTTATCATAGGAAAATACGGGACAAGTACATGCCATGCCTGAGGATAATAGAGTTGAACAAGGAACCAACGAGCTGACTGGTCTGTGAAACAAGATAAAGATGACTGTAGGGAGTTCCATGCAAATAATGAAGATGGTGTTGCACGTGAGTTCCAAGGATCCAATCAAGAAATTTCCCAAGACCTGGGAAGCATTGGTCGAGTCAGGAGACCACGGGCCATAGGGTGACCAAGTCAATGGCTAGCTAGATCATGAAGAGACAAACATGGTTCAAACAAAGATGATCAAAGAGATTGATTCAAGATGAGGGGTCACGGTTTTAAAAATACATGGAAAGTTGGCCTGTGAACATGATAAGACAGGTCAGATGGTTCTGACTGTCTGATTGAGTTGAACAGCTAGATATTGTCGAATCAGGGACAAGACGGAGCTAGATGCATGGACCAATGATTATTGTTAGAAAATTGGTCTAAACAATTCCCAAAATGGTGGTTGCATTTGCAATAAACCACCACATGTGTGGCAAAGATGTAGCAAGCGTGTTCCATTCCAGAGAAGTAGGAAAGAGAGTAGTTTGGCTAACAAGAAGTGATGACATGTGAGGTGGCAGCATGTAGCATGCTATGGACCATCACATGGGATAATATCTTGCCTAATTGAGAAGAGGGCTGTAGCATGGTCCACCAAATAGTGACTATCCTCCCTTGGAAGTTTTGATAAGGTGAATCTCGCCTTATTGGGGAGAGTTAAGTTGGACCAAGAAAGGAAAAGTAGAGGACTATCTTCCCTTGGAAGTTTTGATAAGGTGCATCTCGCCTTATGGGGGAGAGGGCAAGTTGGACCAAGAAGGGAAAAGTAGGGACCAAACCCTAATGAGGATGGTCTCATCCTTAATATAAATAGAAAAGAAAGAGGAGAAGAGGTCGGCTCTTCATTCTCGACGTTCTCTCTTCATCTCTCCCCCCATGCTCTTCTTCCCCAAGCCGTTACAGCCCCTCTTCACTATCAATCGATCCATCTCCAAGACCGCCCAGTAACTTCTTCACGTTGCTGCCCTTTGCACGATCTTCAGTGTTGCCATCCTTCTCCTCAACCTGCATGCACATCTCTGTTTTCATTGGTGAAACCAGCAACATACTGCTGCAACGCCAACCGTTCCAACACTATCCACCCACCTCTTGACCTCCCTTCCTCATCTCTCCATCGTCCATTATTGCAACCCGTCTCCAGCCCCTCAAAGAAGAAAAAAAAAAAAAGGGAAGAGAAGAGAGGAAAGGGAGGCGTGACCTTACCTGGTTGGCGCGTCTCCACCCTGTAAGTGTACTGCCACCCTGTAAGTGTACCGCCCAACATCCATTCCACAACCCAGCAAAGTTGCTCCTCCATCTTTCACAATTTGCTACTCTTCATCACCAACTCTCCCTCTCTCTATTCATTCACCTAGCCACCCCATTGATCACAAAAAAAAAAAAAAAAAAAAAAAATTTTCAAGATCACCGGAGTTGCAGGTTGCAACTCCGGCAACCTCCATTAACTCCGGCCACCTGTTGCTGATCACCTACCTCTTCCCCCTCTCGCTAGCAACCACCACGAAGACCACTCTCGTAGCCATTTTCTCTTCCTCTCCACGGTGCTGCTGCACCGCCTGAAACTCCTTCACCATTCTCCACGCCACTGCCTCCACCTGTACTAGCAGCAACCGCCCCCATCCCCTTTTGCACTCAACGCTGCTATCACGGCCTGCAAGTTACAGGCCGCTAAACCCTTTACCACTATCCTCTCCCAACAAGGGTGCAGACCGCCAGTCACCTCTGCATTCTCCACCGCCACCTTCTTCTCCCTTTCAGCCGTTCTCACAATCCCCACAACCTGTAACTTTGCCACTGCAACCCCCATTCAACTTGCAGCCCCTCGTCCTCCTCTGGTTGGCCTGCACACATGTGCTGTCCCTCTTAAAAGCGCTCCGTTACCATGGCCAGTGATCAATCCCAAATGGTCTCACCTTCAAAACGATAGGTGAATCTATTCTCTCGGACGGTACAGCAATAGCATTTCCTACCACGGACTGGTGTGCTCCTCCGTAACGAGTTCCACCATCGATTTAACTTACAGGCGCAACACCATTGCCGCCTTCCCTTGCTGCCCAAATTAGCAAGTACACACATGCACATGCATGCACTCTTCTCACGGCGGATCATCTCCTTGACCGGGTCCACATTCTTCATTCATTGGCCAATCAATTCCGGTAAGTATGCTAAAGGTAAACCCTCGACTTTCCCCCTCTAGTTTTCTCTCTCTAAAATGGCTTTCTCTCCCTATATTAGGAACCAATTTCTCTCTCTAGATGCATCTACCTATTTTCTCTCTACTTTTTCCCTCATTAGCTAGTTTTTAAATGTTTCAATTATTTCATGCGAGTTCAATTCAAGCATTGTAATTTGGATTTTTAGATTAATGGAATAAATTAGCAGTATTTGTTTTTATGTTGATATTTTTATTGTTAGTGGCTAGTTCTCTCCAAAAAGATGTGTTCTAAAAATTACTTTTATCCACCATTCTCATCTCTCCAAAAATTTCTGAGAAAAATTCGTCATTTCATGTTCACTGCTTGCACAAACTAACCCCGAGTGCGGATCGACATCCAACACGAATCCCTATACAAAGCCTGTAATTTTGCAGGAATTTTCAGGCTCGGATCAAATTACAAATCTTGTTGATTCTAGGGTTTCCGTAACCAACGACGCGGAAAAATCCTATTTTCATCAACCATAGAAACCGACTCTACTCCCCAGTGCATACCCCCTGAACATGAAGACTCCCCTCCTCACCCTTGTTAGAGACAACCAATCCCCTCACTCTACCTTCTCTCACCCCATCACTCTGATTTTCCTTTGTACAACAACTGTTATCGAATCCAAAACCACTAACCCCATCTAATTGGGCCTGTGACCCATTTATCTCTACTGAAAACATCTCAGATTCCCTACTCTCAATACCCACTAACCCTTCCCTACTAATACCCGAATCCCAAGCCCCAAAGTGAATCCCTTGGAATTTGTTAGACTCTACACACCATGACCCATCCCCAAGTCAACCATGATTTGACACGTCCAGGCCCACCTCTATTCCATTCCCAAAGCCCATGTTGCCGTTAAGTCCGTTAGGATCCTTACTAGAATTAGAATTTTTATCCTTTCCATTCTCGTCATATTCTGGATCTTCCTCATCAATGCTATGGATACCCACGTGGCCCTTTCCTTTAGCTTTCAGTTTATGCCTTCCTTCAACATCTCTTCATGCACGCCTTTCTTGGTAACATCTTCATTTCCCTCGAGTGGTTCTTTCCTTTTCCAACTTCTAATTCAAATTCTCATGCCTATTTTGATTTTCACCTTCAATATTCTCAACTGTCACTTTGCCAATCGTATGGCCATCAACACATCTAATGTTACCCTCCTTTGTGCTTGCGATAAGCTTGGCGTATGATTTTTGATCAAAAAATATGTTCCCCCTAATACGCTGATATGTATCATCCCTAACGTCCATCCCATCGCCATTACAAGACCTTCGAAGCTCACCCTTTTTCAATTCTAACCAATATTTTAACATGTGAACAATCTCTATTTTAACTTTATAAAAAACAATCTATCATGAACCAACACTCCCCTAGGAACCTAGAATTCTCCTCCTCTCACTTTGATCCTTGCCTTGCTAACATTTAACAATGTGACTTGGGTGTGTGAAGTATAAGATCTGTTAGCACAATGCATGACACTATATCAATGGTAAGATAGTTTAGAATTTTTTTATCGATCAAAATTTCATGAATATAATGATGCTACAATCTAATTAAGTTTATTTTATTTTAATTTATCAGCCATGCCTACCAAATGTTAGCTGAAAGACATTTTGATTTAAAAATTGGAATAGTTAGTGCTCAAGCCATCAGTGTGTCTATGAAAGACAGACAGTTTGTAGAACTTTTTACTATAATACATATGCGGCGGTTTACAATGAAAGGAAGACTTTGTTTATTCCCTTAAACAGTGAGTAATTCTCTTTTCGATTGTCATTGGACCTGATAATTAATAACTTGTTGAATGTCTTGCTAATAACTTGATTGATGCCTATACATAGGCAACATTAGATTTTGATTGTTGTCGGCTTATTATCGATGAGAATCTATTGGCTCGACTCGTTAAATTAATAATGTAATTTTATTACCTATTAAAGCCAATATCAAAATATAAGTTAATCTTAAATTAGTAAATTAAGTAATATTTATATAACAGATTGATTTGTTTCAATTTCTTTTTTGTAGGGCCTTCAAAGAATTAGAAGGCTATATGGGCCATAAATTGAAGAAGAAAGAACCAAGATAGAAGGTAGTTAAAGTAATTAAAATCTTATATACTAGTACTTGCAGTTTTGTATTGGTTGAAAGTTAATTTTTTTGTTTAATTAATGAATTACATGTTTGTACGTAGTGCCCGAAACAAGGAGATAGTAAATCTTGTGGCTGTTTTGTGATGAGGTACATGAGGAACCTCATTAGCGATCATCATGAGACAATTTACGTTCTTGATGTGTCTTAATAAGTAAAATCAATTTATTAATTATCTCCACATATTCTTCTGATTAACTAGCTCAAAATTTTGAAATCAAAAGCTTAATACACCCTTGAAGAGCTTACAGATTGTAAAACTGAATGGATTAAACTCTTCCAAGAAAATTATGGAAGTATATATTAACATTGATCGTTTGTCATCATTTCTTTTTTCTCCAAGTTAAAATGCATTTTTGACCTCTAACTAATTATTTTCCTTGATTTTTTTTATTGTTGCAGACTATTAGCCATTTTCTGGGAAAGCTACTATCTTCTTTTAAATCTATATAACCCTAGCCATAGTTTGGCACTTATTTAGGACTAATTCTAGTCATTTTTTACCATTAATAATGAAATATGGTAAATCTATTTTAGTATGCTCTATGTGTGGTCAATTGTGAAGTTGGCATATACCTGTTGAGGACATTTGTGGCTCCCTCTTTAAAAGTGACAGTTCTGGGCGAATGCATGATGTTATTGTGTTTTCCTTACATGTTATTATTTTTATTTTTCCTTTCTTCTTGTATGGTCCTTTGGAGCTCTTCAAGAGGGTTTTGTGGATTTCCAGTTGATGTATGGATTGGTGGGTATGGATATGAGTGAATCTGAGCATTGTCATTGGTTGTATCATTGGGAATGAAAGGGCTTTCTTCCTTAATTATTCATGTACCAAACCAGCAATGTGTATGAATGTGATTTTTAATTTTAATTTTTAATGGTGCGTGAATGTGCATATGCACTACAGGTGTGCCAGGGGATATAGACAACATAGCAGAAACAGGCAAGTCTTCCAAAAAACATAAATAACATATAGTGTCGATCGATTTTTCCAAAAAATGACGCTATAGGTGCTTACCTACTCCGTACTTTTAGCATCACTCGGAGTCGTGCTTTTTAGGGACAAGAAAACCGACGCTATAGGTCTATGGCGTGGGTGGGTTCTTTTTCTAGTAGTGATTTGTGTCAACTTTCGTGACAGTTAATCCCCAAAATACCCTTCTTGAAAGCCATTTACTAGGATTGCATATTTACAATCCTTAGTATGGAGCTATAAAATATCAGGTTTTAATAGGGTGACGTCCCATTAATCAGGACCACATGGTGGGTCCACGCCACTTTTAAGTAACATCTAGTTTTAAGACAAGTGGATCACGTATACACTTCTAAAATTTGTCTTCAAACGATCAATGGTGGACCCCGCCTCGCAATAATGTGGATACGAGGCTTATGAGCCACGGAGATGGATGGTCAAGCAAGGACATTGTACGAGAAGATTACACAAAAAAAAACAAAAAAAACAAAAAAGACATTGTACGAGACGTCTTTTTTAGAAGTGTGTCTGTAATATCTCTCTCACTCGCTCTTCATACTTGATAGTTTTAGATTAGTTGTTACTTGCACCTGCACGGAGTCTGCTTCTCTTTCTCTGGGAACAAAAAATCAGAATGGATTCGGAATTAGCTCATCAACTTCACATGTTTTTCCTACCATTCATGTCTCCAAGCCACATGATCCCCATGGTAGACATGGCCAGACTATTTGCTGTTCCAGGGGTTAAGGTTACCATAATCACCACCCCTCTAAACGTCCCCCTCTTCCAGAACGCCATCGATCGAGATATCAAGTCCGGCCGCCAAATCGGACTTCAGATACTCCGATTCCCATCTGTAGAGGCTGGGCTACCGGAAGGATGCGAGAGTTTAAACTCCATCCCTTCTCCAGAAATGTCTATAAACTTCTTCAAAGCGATTGACATGCTCCAACAACCGTTCAATCAACTCCTCAGTGAACACCTCCCCCATTGCATCGTATCTGACGTGCTCTTCGCTTGGACGTCTGATCTTGCGGCCAAGTTCAAAATACCCAGGCTCGTATACCATGGGACATGCGTTTTCTCTCTCTGCATTTCGCGTGCCTTGAGTCGTTATGCACCTCACGAGAACGTCTCATCGGATAATGAGGCTTTTGTTGTCCCTGGCCTTCCGGATGACATAGAGTTGACGAGGTCCCAACTTCCCGATTTTGCTAAAAACAAGAGTTGGTTTAGTGAGTTCTTACAACGAGTCAGCGAGTCAGAACGAAGGAGCTATGGGGCCGTTGTGAATAGCTTCTATGAGATGGAACCGGCTTATGTGGAACACTTCAGGATGGCCTTTGGATCGAAGGCGTGGCATGTAGGTCCTGTGTCGCTTTGCAGCAGAGACACCACTTATAAGGCCGAGAGGAGGAACAAAGCCTCCATTGATGAACATGACTGTTTGAGTTGGCTAGACTCTAAGAAACCCAACTCAGTTCTCTACATATGTTTTGGGAGTATGGCTAGATTCAGTAATGCACAGCTGAGGGAGATTGCAACCGCTCTCGAAGCTTTGGCCTACCCATTCATTTGGGTTGTCAGGAAAGTTGATAAATCGTCGGAAGGGTTTGAGGAGAGGATGGAAGGGAAGGGTCTGATAATAAGGGATTGGGCACCTCAGGTCCTGATCCTTGAGCATCCAGCCATCGGAGGATTCGTGACTCACTGTGGTTGGAACTCGTTACTGGAAGGCATTAGCTCAGGCGTGCCCATGATTACTTGGCCACAATTTGCGGAGCAGTTCTATAATGAGAAGCTTGTCACTAGGGTTCTGAGAACCGGAGTTGGAGTGGGGATTAATGTTCTAATCCATTGGACAAAAGAAGAGAGGCCTTTGGTGAAGAGGGAGCAGATAGAGAAGGCGGTGAATCGACTAATGGACAGTGGAGATGAAGGACAGGAGATGAGAAACCGAGCGAGGGAACTCGGAGAGATGGCCAAGAGGAGTGTGGAAGTAGGTGGCTCTTCTTACGCTGATTTGACTGCTCTGGTCGAGGAGCTTAGGCTGATGAAGGTAAAGAGCTAGAAATCAAAACAGTAGCTAAACTCTTCTTCTCGACGAAGACAGGGAGCCAACCTTCCATCCAAACACCCCCATAGTTTATTCAGTTAAAATACTAGGGCCCATCTGTAACGATTATAATAATCGATTATCATCCCAAATAAAGGCGTTTGTTTAGAGTAGACATAAACCATTTTTTCATAATTATAAGAAAAATGCTAACCCCAGATTAGGGCCCATTCAAGAGATGCATTGTCTACGAGGCAACAATGCAAAAGGTAGAACAGTTGTCACCTCGTGCACCATGAATCTCTTGAATCCAATGGTCAATGGCCTCAACCGCACATAATTTATCAGTGGGGTAGCATGACTATAATTATAAATTGTCTACTTATATAATGATAATTTATTAATGTTTCTTTCTTTTCTTCTTCATCACGGTCACTACCTCGATGTATAAATATAGCCCCAGCCCCAGCCCCAGCCCCAGCCCACCTCCTCTATGGTCTGAGTCTGGACTTGGCATTCTGGAGCTCCGCCTGTCAGGCCTGTCCAGCATGTCCTGTCAAGCTCGACCCCAACCAAGCCTGGCAGGCCCGCGTAATTGAGTAGTGTTCCACATCCCTTTTGTGCTTAGTAGTCATAAAAAATATATACATGTACCGCGTCACAAAAGATACTAAGTGATACATCATATCAAAAATGTACAGTCCGTGTTCTCTAATATATATAGATATAAAAAGTCTAAAACAAAAAGAAATGGAACTGCGGCAAAAACCCTACAAAATGGGACATGGTGTTCCAACTTTGGTGTTCCAATTCGGTGATGCTGTTAGCTAGCCAAGCATTAATCTAGTCCTGATTTACCCAATCCTGACATGGTGTTCCAGCTCAAGAATAAGCTATTTGCCGGCTTAAGTACGCAGGCCAAGCGTTTGATGACTTTACTTATCAGGACTACTAGGGCAGAATTACTCCCACCCTTGCGCTTAAGCTCATCGAGAAAGCATGATGTATACTGCTACAAAAAGACCTTTAAACTACGGTCAAAAATTACCTCTAAAACCCTAGTCTAGATGCGCGTAATCTAAAGTCTACACAAAAGACAACAGGTTTCCAACAAATACACACACCACGCCAATTCTCACATTCTGCCTGTTACTCTCGTTGTGGCATCCCGTCTACCACACAGTGAATGGGTGCGAGCTAGCAGGGAAGATAAAATTAATTCCTACTCATTCCAAACTCATTCCAGGTCAAATTCGGATAAAACTTGAACCTTAACATGAATCCAAAGTGATTCACAAGGGTCCCAAAAATTCAGATATCAAGAAACTAGTAAAATGAATTTATACAACAATCAATTGACAAAATACGAGATAGGAGAAAGGATATGTCAGAATAGAAATAGTAACTGTATAGCAAAAAAAGGGGTTGGTTTTACATAAATTAAAAATAGTAATTATAATTAAAAAAAATATGAAACTTGATTCATTTGAAATATATTTGAGCCCTCTTCAATTCGAGTACTCGTGCAACTCTAACGGATAAATATCGAAAAAACATATAAGCAAAATAGTATGATCAGTCTGAATAGAAAAATATATAGTACTTGGACTGTGAAAAAGATGTCTGGTTTTTCATTAATTAAAAATAGTAATTCTAATCATAAAATTATAAAACTTGATTAATTTGAAAGATATTTCAATCCTCTTCAATTCTAGTACTCGTTCAGCTCTAATAGATAAGTATCGAAAAAGATACAAGCAAAATAGTAGGGATATGTCTGAATAGAAAAAACAGTAGTGTCGAATTATTCACCGACATCTTGGACCATCCTCGGCGGTCTCGGGTAACATACTTGGATAGCTCGGACTATGCTATTTTTGGGCTGTACATGAAGCTCTCTGACGATGACATGTGGATTCTTGGAACACATGAGGGCAGAGTCCGAAGAAGAAATGAAAGACATCTTACGAATCAAACAACACCTCAGACACCGTGGATTATCCTCGGGAGAGACTCAGGATACTCTCGGATGCCTCGGATTCTCAGAGATTCATTTAGATTTGAATCTAATACACTTGGAGAACGTAGCAAACATAAAATATCTCATCAGAAAAGCTATAAATAGAGACACCTGCTATAGTATGAGGTACGCAATTTGGGATAACTAAACCCCATTTTTCATAAGTAATTAACTTAAGCATCAGAGGCTCACTTGGTGGAAATCCACCATCTTAGTTATTGCAGATCACAGTGACGGATCGCTCAGACTCATCGGATCGCGGTGATAAATTTCTCCAACTCCTCGGATCACTTAACGGATTTCTCAGAGTTCTCAGTCCAAGCTAAGCTCCTTGAAGTTCTCAATATATATATATGGGTCATGATCGGGGGACAACATTTTTGACAACAATTTTGGCGTACCCACATGGAAGATAAATCAATAGCTGATTTTTGGTGAGGATGATCTCCTCATATAGATCACCCCTACAAAAAATCAGCACATTCTGAAATTTCTAACTCCATCAAATGTGGTTTTCAAGTTAACGATAAAAATAGTCAGTCCATAATTCTTCGACTTGTAAACCGATCTACGAATATCTGATTGATTTGAATTTTTGTGAAGATGATCTCCTCGCTATAGAGACCATCCTCGCCAAAAATCACCCCATTCCAAGATTTCTAATTTATGCATTGGCCTGTGCCAATCTTCGTTGTCAAAAATGTTGTATGAAATTATTGTCCCCCGATCCTAACCCTATATATATTCCTCTCTTAATTTCCTTCTTGTAGCAAATGGGATTCTTGAAGAGTTTTGGAGGGTAGAAGAGATATCCAACGGTTGCAAGAAGGTAGAGGTGCTAGACTTTTCAATGGAACAAGATCTAGATGAAGCTAGGGCTGCACCTATAAGTACTCCCAAGTGTGGACGGCTAGGGTAGAAGAGGGTGTGGTTTTGCTCTATAAGCAAAGGGATGCTAAATTCTGGTTTTGGAGAAGAATTCCAAGGGTAGAAGTGGTTAGGATGTCCAGCCCTACAGCTCTTTCTATAGGTGTATTTTGGGTGCAAGATATAAGGGGTTGCATGCCAAAATAGGGTGTGCACATTAGAAAGGGGTCCATCAATATGTGAAAGTTTCTAATTAATACACATTTCTACTTATACTTTAATTGATTGATCGATTCTTTATTTAAAATAAATTTTTATTTTTTTGTTTCTAATTAGTTTTTAATTTATTGATTTATTCAAATAACTTTCTGTTTTTCTCTTAAACCATACAAACATTCTCTAAGGTGGCGTTTGGTAAATAAGTTATCAAATCTAAAAGCTTAAAGTACTTAAGATCTGGTAGCTTAATGACTTGTGTCTGAATTAGGTTGTTTCGTAAAGGTCTTAAGTCTTAAAATTAAGTCATGGGCATTGTGGGTATTTTGAAATGTTTATTAGGATATTTTCGTAAGTTTTTAAAAGAAAAAACTTTGAAAAAAGGGCATTGTTGGTATTAAAAAAGAATCTAAGAATCTTTTTTAAAGATTCATTCACTTACCGCAATAAGTGAAGGTTGGGTCACTTTTTACTTTTCTCTTTTTTTCCTTGAGTTTAGTTATAAGTGCTGAAATTAAGCCGTTTACCAAACGCAACTTAATCACCAAAATCACTTAATTTCAGTTGAATCAGACTTAAGGTCTGAAAAAACGTTTTACCAAACGCCACCTAAATCATGTAGCATATATAATTGTAGGCCTAAAAATGATTCCAAAATGGTGGGTCCCACTAAGCCTATGTGGGCTCCATCCAAAAATCCTTAAAAAAAAAACCTAAAAAAATCAAAAAATTCTAAATGTCTCCAATCATTAGTTAATGTTCAAATAATGTAAAAAAAAAAAAGACTTAATTACTTTTACCAATAACATAATAATACCCTAAGTTATGTAGATGACAAAATATCATTTAAGGGGGGTTTAGGGTATTACAATACAAATAGCGACAGCCACTTAAAAATCATCTTGGCTGTCGCTTTAAATTTTCGCGCCAACCATACAGCGACGGTCATGCAAATAAAAGTAGATAAAAAACAGATCTATAGTGACGGTTTTGGTTGACAGCCACTGAGAGTCGTTTTTTCTTATTGTTTAATTACCAAAACAACCTAAGATGTTGACAGCCCTAATCAAGTGGGACAAATCTAGTATGCAACTGTTTACATACTTAAAAGTACGTAAACAGTGTATCCACCATTAAATGCTCTTTGAAAAATGTGTTTTAATTTATAAAATATATTATTTTTAAAACATTGAAATAACACATTTTTCAAGGGACATCCAACGGTACTGACACTGTTTGCATAGAAACAGTTGCATACCAAGTGAGCCCAATCAAGTGAGAGTGTGAGCTGTAGTGCGTGATGCAAACATGAAAAGAATCTAGAGGTCTTACAATTAGTAATTTGCCAGCTGTTATTATGGAAGCAAACGGTCGTCTTCAAAGTTTTATTCTGAACTACGCTTAGTCAAAGAATATGCACCACATGTTCAAAGAGCATCCACTGGTTTAGTGATTTCTAGGCTATGGATGAAAAAAACTTTGATGACAGGGCCCTGTCATCAAGGCCGATGACAGGGCACAATATGCGCCACGTGGAACACTCTTTGAGGACTCTGGCCGTATGGATGTTTGGCCTATCATTAGATGGACCCACAAACAAAAAAGCAGCACGATTAGTGATTTCTAGGCGTTGGATTGTAATTGTTTTCATGCGATGATTTTTACCGAGGGAAATTTGAGCATTATTGATCATTATTTGAGGTACAAAGATCCAAATTTTTGAAATCACAAAATCAAGCTAGTTTTTTGTTTGTATGTCCATACAGGGATTGGAAAAACATCCATACGGTCAGAGTCCTCTAAGAATATGCCACGTGGCTCTTATTGCACCCTGTCATCGGCCTTGATGACAGGGCCCTGTCATCAAAGTCTTACTCGTGTTGGATCTTTGTAACTCAAATACTGCTCAAATTCCCACAGTTGAGATCAACCGATGAAAACAAGTGCAATCCAACGCCAATAAATCACTAATCAGGCTGATTTTTGGTTCGTAGGTCCATTTAGGGATTGGCCAAACATTCATACGGTCAGAGTCCTCTACGAGTGTGCCACATGGCTCATATTGTGTCGTGTAACCGGAGCCTAGCAATTTAGGGCGGTAATTGGAGCCTGAGCCCTAGAGAATTACGACTTGGCTTTAAAAAAAAGTTTAGAAAATTAAAACATTAATTTTCTGGAAAATTTTGATGAAAAAAGAATGGCCGTTATTTCCTTTATTTTGAAAATTTCAAATTTTGAATTATGAATTATGAATTTCAGTCGTTATTTTACCGTTATGTTTCATTTTTGCTCGTTATAAAAGCCATTAGAAAGGGGTCCATCAATATGTGAAAGTTTCTAATTAATACACATTTCTACTTAGACTTTAATTGATTGATTGATTCTTTATTTAAAATAATTTTTTATTTTTTGTTTCTAATTATTTTTTATTTATTGATTTATTCAACTAACTTTCTATTTTTCTCTTAAACCATACAAACATTCTCTAAATCATGTAACATATTTAATTGTAGGCCTAAAAATGATTCCCAAATGGTGGGTCCCACTAAGCCTATGTGGGCTCCATCCAAAAATCCTTAAAAAAAAATCCCTAAAAAAATCCAAAAATTCCTTAATGTCTCCAATCATTAGTTAATGGTCAAATTAATGTAAAAAAAAAGACCTAATTACTTTTACCAATAACATAATAATACCCTAAGTTATGTAGATGACAAAATATCATTTTAGGGGGGTTCAGGGTATTACATTACAAATAGCGACAACCACTTAAAAATCATCCATAAAGGTACATATAGTGGTTCCAAGAAATGAAAACCGGGAGAGAGAGAGAGAGAGGCCTTATGGGTGGAGAACGATGGTCAGATCTCGACATCCTTGTGGGTCAGATCTCGACAAAGAGAAGAAGTAAAGTGGTTCAGACAATGGTTTTGGACCCAAAACCATGGCCGATGCTGCGATGCATGGTCGAATATGTGTTCACTCAAAAGGGCAAAACAGTAAAGTCATCAATGGCAGAGGGATATGGCGATGGAAGAATCTCCCGTTTTGGCTAACCCCTCTAAATAGCGAGGGGATTAGCGAGGCTGCTGGAGGATGATTTCCAAGGTTTCTCGCCAAAATTTTGTTTGGCGACCCGCGATAGAGATCAGTTGGAGATGCTCTAAGGTGGCTGTCGCTATATGCTAAATTTTTCCTCTTAAATTTTCGCGATAACCATATAGCGAGTCGTGCAAATAAAAGTAGCTAAAAATCAGATCTATAGCGACGGTTTTTGTTGACAGCCGCTAAAAGTCATTTTTTCTTATTGTGTAATTACCAAAACAACCTAAGATGTTGACAGCAGCCCTAATCAAGCGTGATGCAATCACGAAAAGAATCTAGAAGGTATTACAATTAGAAATTTGCCAGCTGTTATTATGAAAGCAACGGTCGTCTTCAAAGTTTTATTCTGAACTACGCTTAGTCAAAGAATATGCACCACATGTTCAAAGAGCATCCACTGGTTTAGTGATTTCTAGGCGTTGGATCTTTGTACCTCAAATACTGCTCAAATTCCCACACTGTTCATATCAACCCATGAAAACAAGTCCAATCCAACGCCTATAAATCACTAATCAGGCTGATTTTTGGTTTGTAGGTCCACTTAGTGATTGGCCAAACATTCATACGGTCAGAGTCCTCTACGAGTGTGCCACGTGGCTCATATTGTGTCCTGTAACCGGAGCCTAGCAATTTAGGGCGGTAACTGGTGCCTGAGCCCTAGAGAATTACGACTCGACTTCAAGAAAAAGTTTAGAAAATTAAAACCTTAATTTTCTAGAAATTTTTGTGGAAAAAAAAGAACGGTCATTATTTGCTTTAATTTGAAAATTTTGAAAATTTCAAATTTTGTATTATGAAATTCAGTTGTTATTTTCCATTTTTGCTCATTATAACGGCCATTATGACGGAAAACGGCCCCAGTCCATTTCATAAGTTATTTTACTTGTGAAACTCATATTCACGGCGGTCTGGTGTGTGGCCGTTGCTATATATTGTTGTAGCGACGGATTTTCATGGCCGTCGCTGTAAATTAAATTTCTTGTAGTGATTATACCGTTATAACAGCCCCTTTTAAACATTGGTTTGGGTGAATCATTTTGTTTAGTAATTTACACAAGGCTATGGAAGTCATTTTATTACTAAATCACCCTAAGATGTTGATAGCATGGTTTAAAAAACAACTGTTATAACAAAAATAGCAGCCATTATAACGGATTCGGACCTCCCCCGTTACATTATGTACCATTTTAACGCTCAAAAAATAACAGCTGTTATTTTCTGTTATTTTTCCGTTATAATGAAAATAACGACCATTATTTTCTGAGCAAATTTGTTAAAAAATGCCTGTTATTTCCCTTATTTTCTATTATTTTTTCAATATTTTCCGTTATTTGTTATAGAAAAGTTAGGCATTCAAATTTGGAATTTAGAATTTTAGTGCAATAATATTTTCCGTTTTTGACCATTATAACGGAAAAGACTCCAAACTTTGGTTGAGAGTCCCAATTAAGGTAGGGCGTGGGCTGTAGCGCGTGATGCTCATTGTTCCACTCATGAAAACTAAAAGGAATCTAAAATGTCTTTTGATAGAGATCGAATTACGACTTGGCTTAAAAAAAGTTATAACATTAACGCTCTAATTAAGGCCGTTATTAGTCAAATTTCAAGCTTGGATTACGTTAGCCTTGGCGTCACAGTATTATAGTCCATCTCCCTTCCACCACGTTTGAATGTTTCGCCCAAAACATAAAAAGAAGAATGCTACCAAACAACGCCTAAAGGACTTGCTCATATGTAACCTTGCAAAAACTCAACCATGGTGGTCACTGGTCAGGTAAGATATGGAAAATTTCTTAAACAAAAATAAAACTAACTTTTGAAAATTAATAAAAAAAAAAAAAAAAGCAACGTGCGTCTCTCCCCAACAAAAATTAAGGCTGAGAAAGCTGACAAACGCCGGCCATTAGTGGACGTTTGCCCATTGAGTAGTGAGCCATGTGGCATACTCTTAGGCCTCAGTGGACCTGCAAACCAAAAATCAGCCAGATTAGTTATTTACAACCTTAATTTGGATCTTTTCACTCAAATAACGCTCAAATTCCCACTCTTAAACTTAAAATCAACCCATGAAAAACACTTCAATCCAACGCTTATAAACCACTGATCATGTTTATTTTTGGTGTATAGGTCAATTGGCCAAACATCCATACGGTCATGTATTGTGATAGAAGTCTTACTCCTCGCCTTAATTTTTGTCCAGGAGAAAGGGCCTCTCGTTCTAATCATGTGGACCCCACTTCATCTTGTGGTACTGAGTCTTACTGTCTATTGGGACCAGAATATTTCCTCCAAAGCTATACGTTGGGCGGGCCCCGCCTGCCGCCTCGCGATTATGTGGATACACGCCATCGACATTCGACATGGTAGTCCATAAATATATCTCTCACTCGCTATTCATACTTCGTACTTCATACTTCATACTCCCACTTGCACTTGCATATCGTCTTCTTCTTGTTTGCTGGGAGAACAAAACAAATTCAGAATGGCTTCAGAAATAGCTCATCAACTTCACATGCTTTTCCTACCATTCATGTCTCCGAGCCATATGATCCCCATGGTAGACATGGCCAGACTATTCGCTGCGCATGGTGTTAAGGTTACCATAATCGTAACTCCCCTCAATGCTCCCCTCTTCCAGAACGCCATCGATCGAGACGTCAAGTCCGGCCGCCAAATCGGACTTCACATACTCAAATTTCCATCTGTAGAGGCTGGTCTGCCTGAAGGATGCGAGAGTTTAAACTCCGTGACTTCTCCAGAAATGTCTATAAACTTCTTCAAAGCTATTGACATGCTCCATCAACCGTTCAATCAACTCCTAAGTGCACTCCTCCCTGATTGCATCGTATATGATGTGCTCTTCGCTTGGACGGCCGACCTTGCGGCCGAGTTCCAAATTCCGAGGCTGTCGTACCAAGGGATAAGCTTCTTCTCTCTTTGCATTTCTTATGCCATGAATAGTTCTGCACCTCACGACAACGTCTCATCTGATAATGAGACTTTTGTCGTCCACGGCCTTCCGGATCACATAGAGTTGACGAGGTCCCAACTCCCTGATTTTGTTAAAACCAAGAGTTGGTTTAGTGAGTTCTTACAACGAGTCCACGAGTCAGAACGAAGGAGCTATGGGTCCGTTTTGAATAGCTTCTATGAGATGGAACCGGCATATGTTGAACACTTGAGGATGGCCTTTGGATCGAAGGCGTGGCATGTAGGCCCGGTGTCTGTTTTCAACAGAGACACCACTGATAAGGCCGAGAGGGGGAACAAGGCTTCCATTGATGAGCATGACTGTTTGAGTTGGCTAGATTCTAAGAAATCCAACTCAGTTCTCTACATATGTTTTGGGAGTATGGCTAGATTCACTAATGAACAGCTGAGGGAGATTGCATCAGCTCTAGAAGCTTTTGCTCACCCATTCATTTGGGTTGTCAGGAAAATTGATAAATCGTCGGAAGGGTTTGAGGAGAGTATCGAAGGGAAGGGTGTGATAATAAGGGATTGGGCCCCACAGGCCCTGATCCTTGACCATCCAGCTATCGGAGGATTCGTGACTCACTGTGGTTGGAACTCGTTACTGGAAGGTATTAGCTCAGGCGTGCCTATGATCACTTGGCCACAGTTTGCGGAGCAGTTCTATAATGAGAAGCTTGTCACTCAAGTTCTGAGAACCGGAGTTGGAGTGGGTGCTGATGTTTTAATTGATTGGACAAACAAAGATAGGCCTTTGGTGAAGAGGGAGCAGATAGAGAAAGCGGTAAATCGACTAATGGACGGTGGAGATGAAGCACAGGAGATGAGAAACCGAGCGAGGGAGCTCGGAGAGATGGCCAAGAGGGCTGTGGAAGTAGGTGGCTCGTCGTACGCTGATTTGACTAATCTGATCGAGGAGCTTAGACTTATCAAGGTACAGAAAAATCCAAACAGTAGCTAAACTCTCCTTCTCAACGAAGACAGTTATGTTTTATTCAGTTGAAATATTAGGGCCCGTTTGTAACGATTATGATAATCGATTATTATCACAAATAAATGTATTTGGTTAGAGTAGAGCCAGCAGACAAAACATTTTGTCGTAATTATAAGTTGTTCTCGTTAAAATCACAACTGCTGCTTTTTCGTACTCCACCCAAGTGTAGGGTTCATGAGAGGGGTGTCAAGTCGGAGTTACCGATTCATAGGTTGCCATTTAAAAATATGGGTCGGGCTCCAGTTACCGTCCTAAAATGACAGGCTCCCGTTACAGGACACAATATTAAAAAAGCCACGTGGCACACTCTTAGAGCAGTGGCGGAGCCAGGATTTTGTTGGAGGGTGGGCAAGGTTTTAGGTTAAAAGGGTTTCAGGATTTTTTTTTTCTTTAACTTAAAAGGGTATTTTTCTTCAAGTTTTGAAAGTTGAGGGTGGGCCCTGCTGGCTCCGCCACTGTCTTGGAGGACTCTGACCGTATGGATGTTTGGCAAATCCCTAGGTGGACTTACAAACCAAAAATCACCTGATTAGTGATTTCTAGTGGTTGGATCATTGTACCTCAAATACTCCTCAAATTCCTACAGTTGAGATCAACCCATGAAAATAAGTCCAATCCAACGCCTATAAATCACTAATCATGCTGATTTTTGCTTTGTAGGTTAACTTAGGGATTGGCCAAACATCCATAGGGTTAGAGTCCTGTAAGAATTATTTTTTAGGAATTGTAGTTTTTTGTAAGGAAAAAGATGTAACAAGGTATGCCTGAAACTGTAGCAAATGCGGAAGCACGATTTTTGTTACTCGCCACTGTCATCTGGGCCCACTGACCGCATGGATGTTTATCCCACCCCTTGGTGGATATACACACCAAAAATCACCCTGATTGGTAATCTATAACCATTAGATGTTAGCATTTTTTTAGAACTTTTAAGGCGTTCTTATAGCAGTAGTTGAATGAAACTATGTTTTGAGTACTAAAACCAACGGCTAAAAATCATTAAACAAGCTGATGTTTTGTATGAATGTCTATTAAGGGGTGGGCCTTAAAGAAGTGGGGCCTTAAAGTGGAGAAAGATTTAAGGAACATATGACAGAGTGCCGTTTTGCGGGAAGGGAGAGGGAGAGACGTGTTGGAAATTTTAAAGATGTCAACGTCATTTTTGGGAAAAGTCATAAATGGATGGAGAGCAAGCCAAGAGAAAGCTTTAATTTTCCATGAGTTAGCTTTAGTATATGGGTCGGGCTCAAGGGACCCCCATTTCTGACCCCCTTTTTTGACCCCCATCTTGGCGTACACACGTAGAAGATGAATCAATGGCTGATTTTTGGTGAGGATGATCTCTATGGTGAGGAGATCATCCTCACAAAAATTCAAATCATTCTGATATTCATAGACTGGTTTAGAAGCTGAAGCATTATGGACCGTCTATTTTTACCCCTTAACTTTAAAACCACATTTGATGGGGTTAGAAATTTCATAATGGGCTGATTTTTTGTTGGAGTGATCTATATGGTGAGGTTATCATCCCCACCAAAAATCAGCCATTGATTCATCTTCTACGTGGGTACGCCAAGATGGGGGTCAGAAATGGGGGTCCCTTGAGCCCGACCCTTAGTATATATAGATCCATAGATAGATGGAAAAATCTACTTAAATAATCATAAATTGATTTCTCTCTTTCTTTATGACTACCAACTTGGGTGTAAATCCAGCATGTGAGCCTCCTATTCGCTTCTTTTAACAATGGGCCTAAGCTTAACATTTTGTAACTTGGCCTAGCCCAATAGTTCCAGCTCCAGCCTGACCCGCATAATTGATTAGTGTTTCCCTCTCCATTCTGTGCCCAAAAGTCACAAATTTACTGTTGAAGACCCTAGCCCAACCGCACTCAATTTGGCCCAACCTGAGGCCCAGCCTGCGACACGGCACACCTAAGGGCAAGGCTCGAGCATGGGATCTTGGCTTGTGGCCTGGCCCTTTTAAATCTCAGCCCACAAGTGGCCCAGCCCATTTACACACCTACCACCACCTTTGCATCCAATGCTCTCTCTCTCTCAATGTCGTAATGGTATGAAATGGGCAGGTCAAGCATAAAGGTAGCAATTTGTTATTTGTCCCGTCTGGTCGGCCCTGGCCAGGCCATTAAAATTTTGAAGCCCAAGCAAGTGGCCTGGCCCTTTTAAATCTCAGCCCACAAGTGGCCCAACCCATTTACACACCTACCACCACCTTTGCATCCAGTGCTCTCTCTCTCTCAATGTCGTAATGGTATGAAATGGGCAGGTCAAGCATAAAGGTAGCAATTTGTTATTTGTCCCGTCTGGTCGGCCCTGGCCAGGCCATTAAAATTTTGAAGCCCAAGCAAATACCGTGGCCCGATCCTAGGTTGGGCTTCGGGCCGAGCCTCAGGGCAGGACTAGTGGGCCGGACCACAGGCTAACTGATGGGCCGGACCGCGGGCTGGACTTACGGGCCGGGCCTTATTAAAAATAGTTTAAAAAAAACCTAAAAAACAGTTGTTTTTTTTTAAGGGGGGACGGCTTTAATCCAGATATGAATCATGATATTAGAAGTTGAACTACAATTCGGATCTACGTATATCTGAATCAGGGGATATTGATCCAGATTCTAGAAGTCGAATTTGGATTTGGAGCTACCTATATTTGAGTCGGATCCTAATCTGGATATGGATCATGACGACGATTTTGGATCCGGATCTACCTAGTTCCGATCCAAGTACAAAGGGATAGATTAAGCATCCATACAATTAGTGGGCCCAAAAAAATGAGCTATGTAGGGCCACAAGAGCCCTCTGCATCGACTGCATCCAAGGTCCTCTCTGTTCCTAAAATTTTTCATACTCTTTATGCTTTAAAGAAGGCCTGAATTAACCATGTCCCAAAATTCTTGAACTCTCTCTCTCTCTCTCCTCTCTCTCTCTCGATATGGTCTGCTTGCTTTGGTTCTCCATTTGCTTACGAGTATTTGTTTATGGCAATAAGGGGAAAAACAAAGTTTGGCTAATCACAACAAAACCATTAACATTTTATCTTCAAAGATTAATGAAAAACATAATAAGGCCGACTGCTTTATGTTCAAAGAACGAATAGCTTAGACATGTACCTACAAACACCCAACAAATTCATCTTTTATTCTCATTTTACTTCGGATTCGGTTCATGCTTGATAGAGATGCAGAGCTCCAGTCTAGTCTATCCATCCATGCGGATAATACATCGGAGACCATCCCCTTGTAGCATGTAATCAAATGCCTTGTTGATCTCCGAAAATGGGACTTCATGGGTGATGAACTTCTCCAGCTCAATTTCCTGCACAATAAACACAATATCGATGAAAATTACACAATTACGTGGTTTTTCAACTACTAGATTTGTGGGTATAGGTGTGTCGAATTGAGCTTGCAAGGTTACCTTGTTCATGTATTTCTCTACAACAGAGGGAAGATCAGATCGCGGTTTGTAGTTCCCAAAGAAGGTACCCTTGAGGGTCCTTTCATTCAACAGGTTCATGGGGTGGGTCTTGAACACAGCATCTTTATGTGGTACGCCCACAAGAACAGCAACACCCCAACCCTGAGAAGGAAAATTGAAAATTTTAGATTAAGAAAGAATCTATGATGTGTTAGAGATCAGAACATCCAAGAAAGTAAATACAGGGGGGACGAGAAGATGAGAAGTGGGTGCTAGGAAATACATCATGAACACATTCGAATGCGGAGATCATGGCATCAACATTTCCAGTACATTCGATGCTCCGGTCCACTCCTCCACCAGTCATCTCAGCAATCACCTAATCAACAAATAGAGATCATCCCATTTCAAATTATTTTCTTTTGGGCAATCTGTATGGTTGTCCTGAAAACGTTTTCCAGAAATGATTTTTGCATATAAGACTGTTTATGGTTGTCCTGAAAAAGTTTTCTAGAAATGATTTTGCATATAAATGTCATACAACTTTTTCCATATCAACACTTTCTGACACACATCCTTTTTCTGTAAAACTTTTTGTTGATCACCATACAAAACCTTAGGGCAAAAAATTTCAATTACTGGAAACCGAATTTCTACAGAGATCTAGAATAGCACAAATTCTATAATCCTAGTAAAGAATCTACTTAAGTGAGATAAAGCCAGGGTTATTAATCACTTGTACATTCAGAAACAAACCTCTTGAACTGGCTTTTCATGGTCGTGTGGATTCACAAACTCGGTAATGCCGAACTTCTTGGCTGTTAGCAAGTTGAAAGAAATTCGATCATTAGTAACAAATATATAACAAAAAAAAGATAATATAACATATAGAGTCAAAGTACTAATCCAATGCGTTAGAGAGAAGAAAAAAATATCATAGTAATCTATGTTGCGTTGATATGGGTACAGATGTCAGAATTTGACACTGTTGTGGAGTGTCCGATTAGGTGAACCTTGAAAAATAGGATTCGTGGACTCAGAAGCATATTTTTAATTATGTGAAGAATTAATTATATATATGTAATAATAATGAGGTTAATATAATAGGATATCTTGTGATTTGTATCAAATATTTGTAGGCAAGAGATTATATACATGTAATGTTACAGAGAAAAACTTCTATTGAAAAATGTAGAACTTATTGCAAGTAAAAAAACTTCATGTTAGGTTCAAATCCACTTTAAACGGATCGCTTTTACCAATAAAGAAATAAAAATTGGCAGTGTCACAATAGAATCCTTATCATATTGGATTCCAACATGTGTCTGACACAAGTACTTCGTCCATTCAGAAGAATCCATGCAATATAGATAGTAACTGGATAACTATATACTGGTCGTTTTTTTCCTAGGTGGGAACTAATTGTTGGGAAGACAGAACAATAAAGAATCAAAAGAACAAAGATGCAATCACCCATGACATAGAGATTTACGAGGTTCCCTCTAGATTTAGGTACGTCCACGGATCTACACCGATTCCACTATGCTTTGAGGCAAAAAAGAGTGACTTACAATACAATGAATATCTCTAATCAACCGATGGATATATAACCCCAAGACAAAACTAGGGTTTCCGTATCTCTATGTAAAAGTACGAAAACGCCCTTGAGGGAAAAAGACCTCTCCCATGTACAGTACTCTAGCACCATCAGGCTCCACATAACACTATATACTGATCTACAATTAATATGTTGCACGGATTCTTACAAATGGGTAAAGTACCCGAGCTGGTGTGACACTTCTCAATTATATATATGTATCTTCTTCTCCATAGGTATATGATATTAATCATAAGATATTCCATCACATTATCCTTATTATTACCATAGTACAAAAAAAATCGCCAAAAATCTCCGATTTTTCGAATTCATGAATCAATCTCCAATTAATCAAAAAACTTGGCAATTATTCGACGATTTTGCCGATTAATCAGGTGATACCCATTTTTTTTATTTTTCCCCTCTTGATTCGATTTTGCCCATTTTGAAATTTTGATTATGAATCAAGCTTCTGAGTTATGACTTATTATTATGGAATTATAGATTTGTTTTTCATCATATAAATGTTTTTTGTTTAAAACAACATTTCTAACTTAAATATGCCATGATACATTTTTTATAATTTTGTTGATTTTTTCTGACTTAACCCCTTGTCGATTTATTGCTGAATCCTGACTTTATGATTATGATTATTACATCTATATATGCTCCGTATTTGTATCAGTATTAGTGCAACATACGCAATTAAAGAACACAAATATTCAATTAACTTAGCTTAACTATGAGCTAGCTAGAGAGCTGAGCCACTAACCATCATTGAATCGCTTAGAGTTCAGATCGACACCGATAATCCTAGAAGCCCCAGCAATCCTGGCCCCTTCTGCAGCCTAATTACATGGCACCACCATAACAAAATTCTTCATTAAAGGAAAAGGAAGACATAAAAAAAAACCAATTTGTCTAAGAAAGAAACTCACAGAAAGGCCTACTGCTCCCAATCCGAATACAGCTACTGTTGAACCCTTTGTTGGTTTTGCGACATTCAAGGTGGCACCAAGACCTTCAAAATAAAAACAGAATTCATCGATCAAAGAAACAGAGAAAAAAGAAATTTAGAAATTAGAATTCATCAGAATTTGATTCACAATTTATCCTCACCTGTCGAGACTCCACAGCTAAGTATGCAAACTTTGTCGAGAGGAGCAGAAGGGTTGATCTTGGCAACGCAACCAACATGGATCACAGTGTACTCACTGAAGGTGGAGGTGCCAACAAAATGGTAAATTGGCTTGCCTTTAATGGAGAACCTTGACTTGCCGTCGCTAATCATCACACCTCTGTCAGTGTTTATCCTAAGGAGGTCGCACATGTTGCTCTCCTCATGCTTGCAGTGGGCACATTCCTTGCATTCCCCCGTGAACACCGGGAGGACATGATCACCCGGTTTTACATCCGTCACACCCTTCCCGACACTCTCCACAATCCTAATCACACACACACACAAAATTAAATAGATATAATCTAGAACTTGTTGAATTACAGAAGCACCAAAATGAAGTCCAATTCATTTATATAGAGAAAAAAAAATTGTGCAAATGTCCCTACCCTCCTGCCTCATGGCCGAAGATTCGAGGAAACATTGGGGTCTGTCCCTGCAAATCAAATTGGCACTTTGGATTCAGTATAAAATCAATGAAACTCTCAACTATTAACCAAATTCAAGTAGAAAGTGACAGAGTAAGTGAATGAAAGTTCTTTTCTTCTCTTATAATACTACCTATGTTACTTCTTCATCTGTATGGATTTCAATTGCTTAAACAAATAATACTATCTAAGGCCTTGGTTGCTAGCACTACAAATGTTTGCGCGAGTGCGGCGTTTGCATGTGCTTAGTGGCGCAACATCAAACAAATATTTGCATTAGACCCAATCATTTTTTTGTGAAAAAAGTGGTATAATGTTTGCTGAGCCAAAAAAGTGGCTGCAAGTAGCTGCAAACAATAGGCAAATAAGTCTCTCATTCCCCTTGGTCTCCCCCAATAGCTCTCCCCTTCCCAACCGTACGAATATTTTCCCAACAAATATTTGTCATTTGCAAACATTTGATTATAAGATATTTTCCTACGAACATTTTCCTGCAAACTACAGAGTACAGACTACAGAGAGGATACCAAGCAGGGACTAAATGTTGTTACCTGGGCCTCCCAGAAGTAGACATCAGTGTGGCAAAGTGCGGTGTAGAGGATCTTCACACGAACCTCCATCTCCTGTGGCGGCGCCACCTCCACTTCTTCTATCACCAGTGGCTTCCCTGCTTCCCATGCCACAGCAGCTGCATGCACATACATACATCAACCCACAATATGAGTTCATAATGTTCAATAACAAGAAATAAAATTACATAAAAAAACAGTAGAAACAATTCCTAAAATCCCCAATAAATTAATTAAGAAAACCAATTTTCGTTTTCATCTGATTGCCTAAAATAATCCAAAATCAAAAAAGAACCCGACAAGTTCTCAGGCAAACAATAGAAAAAAAAAAAAAAAAAAAAACGGATCCAAGAAACAAGGAAGTGTGAGGGAGAGTTGTGTACCTCTGCAACGTATAACCTGACCAGCAGTGCTCGACATTTCTCTCTTTCTTCTGCTTTGCTGACAGACTTGAAAACACAGAAGAATCTGTTTTACTCACTGAAATGTTTTTGTTCTTTTTTTCTCTCAGGGTTTCTTTCTCCAACTCTTGCGTTCGAGATTTAAGTTTGTGGGATATTTATGCCCTGAAATCTGTGTACTGTAAAACCAGTAGTTGGTTTCGGGCGCCTTGGATTCTTGTTTCTGGTTTTACTGTTATCAAAGGAAAGTCAGGGGTGGCTGGGTGCTGCCACCTTATGCTTACGAATAAATTTGGTTGACTTGGTGAGATTTTTTGATCTAAAGCGATCTGGCACTTATAGTTAAGCGCCACCTGTCGTCGGTGACACATAACTGTAGTTATCTTAACAGTGGAGAAAAAGCAACTACAGTTAAATGCCACTTAACCCCAGGAGAGGTGGCACTAGAACATTAGAAATTTTCTGCAAATCAACAAGTCTCGGTGTTAAAAATCAGCATGCAAGATGCTGCCTCCCGAGTCCATTTTTGCTCGTGGACGTCGTAAAACTTCTGTCACAACGGATTGCAAATCACACAATCACAAGCCAATGAGTTCTCGGCACGTACACCGCAAAAGCAAAATACGTTGCAAAAAGCATTTGGGTACGTGCCGAGAACTCATTTGCTTGAGATTGTGTGATTTGCAATCCTGACAGAAGTTGAGCAAAATTTGATGACAGCGAGTATGACCACGTGGCACACTCTTAGAGGACTCTGACCGTATGGATGATTGGCCAATCCGTAGGTCCACCTAAGGATTGGCCAAACATCCATAAGGTCAGACTGTCAGAGTCTTCTAATAGTGTGCCATGTGGCTCATATTGCACGCTGTTGTAGATGTTTTTTTCCCAAAAAATGGACGGCTAGCCCTTATTTTTGGGATTCATTTGTCCTTATTGTGAAAAAATGTCAAGTGGATTAGATGGGGATGTGATGCTCATTAGAGATAAGATCAATAGAGTTGTCATGATTAGGATAAACTTAATTAGGATTGAGTAATATCTATTTGACTAAAATTAAGTTTATTAACTTTCTAAGTTTAGATTGCCTCTTAGAGCAACCGGCTAAATCCCACGGCCCGTATGTCACACGTAGCTGGTGTACTCGGATAAATCCCAAGGGGGTGGCAACCAAAGCGAAGAATCGAACTCAGAACCTCCGCTTCCTAAGGATTTTTAACATTGCATTTAAATGATTTCATTAGAAGTAAATGGGCACCTTCGACCTTTCCAACTTCAAAATTTATTTCCACGACTATAAAGCAAAGACTAATTAAGGGTTTTTAATTCGAACTCTCCCTCTATTTGCTAAAATTTCCAGATTTGCCCTCCAAGTTAATCTTCTAGATGTACGTACGTACTCCTTCACTTGCTGAATTTCTAAATTTTTCCTATTTTGCCAATGTTTCCAAAACTACCCTTTTGGTTTATAAATTCATCTATTTTTTAAGCAAGTAAGCTTGGGATTAGGTGGAGCCCTAGATAAAGTTGAAGAGTATATATAAAAATGTTACATTGTATAATATGTTATGTACAACCCACTAACATCCCTACAGGGTACAAGATTTTACAATAAAAAAAACATCACAAAAGGAAGCTAACATCTACAGCTATACGTGTGATGGAGAAACCATGCTTTAAACAATTATCTACCACTGGCATCCCTACAGGAACAAGATTTTATAATAAAAAAGCATCACGAAAGGAAGCTAAAATATCTGCATCTTTGTTTGTTTATCCATACAAACAAACAATTCTCTGGTTTTGGCAATCGACAAGAGTACTTTTGTGTATTCCAAGGAGCATACATAGTACCCCACAGCCAAGTTGGAATCACCTATGATTTTTTTTTTTTTTTTTTTTTTTTTAATCTCATTCTCGAGCGTAGGCAACAAATCTATATAGTAAGGTCTAATATTTTAGTGTTGGTTAATTCTATATGACAAAATATATGTATGTAACCTTCATAGTGTGGGGATAGTTACGAGTCAAATGTTTTAATGTGGTTTCATCACTGAAGATTATATGAAAGAAGATCAGAAGAGTAATATATCAGAAGATTCAAAACTTCAAGGAGTTGTTCTGATGAAGGGCGGGTCTTGGTTTTCGTTTTATGATAATTAGTTGATTACAAAAAAAATAAAAAAAAAGGGCTGGGTTCCATTGACAGATATAAAATGACAAGGACACAATATAAGCCAAGTGGAACACTGTTGTAGGACTCTGACCATACGGATGTTTGTCATATCCCATGGTGGACCTACAAACCAAAAATCAGCCTGATTAGTGATTTATAAGTGTTGCATCTTTGTACCTCAAATACTGCTCAAATTCCCACAGTTGAGATCAGCCCATGAACCCACCAAGGGTTAGCGCAGATGGTAGCTAGCAACAGGGCCTCTAGTCGTGTGTTCGATTCTGTGCGCCACTCGATTTACCCCGCTACACGTAGGGAAACTTCCGTGTGGGTCGGTGCGGTGCAGCCAGAGGGATTAGTCCCATTCTATGTGGGTGGGGAACCCTTCAAAAAAAAAAGAGAGATCAGCCCATGAAAATAAGTCCACTCCAAAGCCTATAAATCACTAATCAGGCTGATTTTTGGTTTGTAGGTCCACCATGGGATAGGACAAACATCCATACGGTCAGAGTCTTATAACAGTGTGCCACGTGGCTTATATTGTGTCCTTGTCATTTTATCTGTCACTTTAGATCTGTCAACGGAGCCCGACCCAAAAAAAAAATGCTATCCATAAGTTCCCTTCACTAGATTGAAGTTCATCAAATGGGTCAGATATGCAGATATGGGTTTCGGTCCACCTGCGAAGGACACTAATGGTTTTGCCATCATAACACTTGATAAGGTCCTCAGAGTAAAACTTTGATGACAGGTTCGTGGCAGCTAATGAGTTCTCGGCCCTTATCCAAAAACATTGCTCAAATCCTACGGTTAGAAATGTCCCCATGAAAAATGCTCGAATTCAATGGAAATGAATAATCAATCAGGCTGATCATTTGTGTGCAGATCCATTGGTGGGTTTCAAGCTTATGAGGACTTCAGGTTTTTTTCTTGATAAGCAATAACTTGGGATTGTCATTTTAATTTTTTTTGTTCACTTCCCTTTTACGTTAGACATGCCGCTAGGTTCAAAAAATTTAGACTTGCCTCCTTTGACTATTGACTTTCTAAGCCTAACTAAAATGACAAAATTACTTCTATATTTCTACTTTATTTTTTTTTTCTCAAAATCACATCTATATTTCTACTTTATTTTTTATCTTAGGTCGTGTTTGATTGCCAAGTGGAAAAATTGCATTTTCCTTGGGAAAACACAACTGTCCATTGTTAGATAGCCATTTTAAATCTGTATGATTTTGAATTTTCCCTACCAAGCACATGACTGGAATATGTGTTCTCAGGTGCAATCAATCAGACATTTAAGGCATTTCCCAAATGTATTTTCTCGGAAAATTTTCTGTGCAATCAAACAAGCCCTTAGTTTTGTCATTAATTATTAAACTTGGTGAAATTCAATGTTGAAGGGAGGCAAATCTAAATTTTCTAAATCAGGAAGGTAAGTCTGATTTTGCCTAAGAGCATTTCCAACCGGATCTTCCAATTCAATCTTCAAAAAGGCATATTCTTCAAATTTGAAGATAGAGACACACTCCAATAATTGTTGAACTCCAACTAGCCCTAGTTTCAAAATGCGTCTTTTAAAAAAAGGATATAAAAGATATTTAAAATTTATTGATAAAAAGTAGATGATGTTCAAAAGAATACAAGAGGTATTAAAGTTTTATATAATGACATGACAACGATAAAATTGGAATTCAGAAAGTCAAAAAGTAGGGTCTATATTTGAAGCCCAATATAGAAATAGAAACCCTATCTATAAATTTGAAGTTAGAGATAGAACCTGGTTGGAGTTGCATTTTACAACTATTTCGTCACATGTGAAGATAGAGCTAGGCAT
This sequence comes from Euptelea pleiosperma, assembly GCA_035048495.1. Taxonomy (NCBI): domain Eukaryota; kingdom Viridiplantae; phylum Streptophyta; class Magnoliopsida; order Ranunculales; family Eupteleaceae; genus Euptelea; species Euptelea pleiosperma. The sequence goes on from CM068552.1 coordinate 28,628,253, forward strand.
GGCAATTTGACCCGCAGCCCAGCCAGGCCCGATAGTAAGCCCGGCCCAGTCTGACCCGTGAATTGGATGGGTTGGGCCTGGGTAACAAAATCTGGCCCGAGCCTGGCCTGCGGCCTGTCCCAAAATATGTTTCATGGGTTGGACTCGGGCTGAGCCTTAAAGCCTGATTCGCGGCCCGGCCTGAGCCCAACTCGACCTATTGCATCACTAGTTTTGGTAAAAAAAAGAAAGGAAAAAGATGTAACGAGGTATATGGAGACTTTGTCAAATGTGGTAGCAAGATTTTTTTTACTCACTGTTGTCATCTAGGCCCACTGACCGTATGGATGTTTATCCCACCCCTTGGTGGATATACACACCAGAAATCACCATGATCGCTAATCTCTAACCATTAGATTTTAGTAGTTTTTAATGATTGCTTATAGCCGTTGAATTCAACCATTTTTTAGTACTAAAACCAACGGCGAAAAATAATTAAACAAGTTGATTTTTGGAATGAACATCTACTAAGAGGTGGGCTAAACATCCAAGCGGTCAGTGGGCCCATATGAAAACGGTGAGTAAAAACAATCTTGTCTCCGGTATCTATTATCTATAGTAAAGCTCGACCCTGTTGAGGTGGCGCTTTCTCCAGCTTTTTATTTTATCCCAAAAACACCCCTGCACAAAACATCTCTCTTTCCAATTATGTCACTCTTCCTCTCTTTAATTTTTTCATTAATTCTTAAATTATCTCTCCATCTTTTTAATTCTCAAAGTTCTTTTTCAAAAATACCCTTATTAATACGCAATCTCTTCTCCATTCCATAAAAATCATCTTTCCAAAATCTCATTAAAGAAAACGTAATAAATATTTTACATATCCAACCGCCTCCTCAATCTTCCATTTATGCATCTCCCTTCCCAAACGACAACTCTTTCCAATTCCAACTGTACCTCTCCATCTTCCATTTATGTCTCCCCTTCCCAAAATGTATCCTTTCTTAATTAAAGTCTATAAAAAAAATAATAACCTAACTATTTATTCCTTTATTAAAAAAGCAATCTCTTTTCAATTCCATAAAAATCGATTTTTCAAAATCTCATTAAATAAAATGTAATAAATACTTTACATATCCAACCACCCCCCTTAATCTTCCATTTATTCATATCCCTTCCCAAAACGACAACAACACTTTCCAATTCCAACTACACCCCTCCATCTTCCATTTATGTCTTCCCTTTCCAAAACGTATTATTTCTTAATTATAGTCTGTAAAAATAATAACCTAGTCATATATTTATTTCTTTATTAAAAATTTGATAATCTAAACATTTTAAAATTATAAACGCCTAAAACCTTTTCCTCTCCCGAAATGTCTATAACCTTTAACCTTTCTATCTCTATCCATAACTATCACTATACTTCTCCCTTTAAAACTCTAAAAAAAATTTCTGATTCTCTTTCACATTCAACTTTCGCATTACAACAACGTCGCATCTGGTTCTCTCTTCTTTAATTTCTCAATCCAAAAGTAACAATAGATTTTATCTTTTTCATTTTTCTTAGTTTTTATGTTTTTTCCCAATGTTCGCTCCGTACCTGTGGAACCATATCACCAAGCATTCCTTCGAAATGGTAAGCAAACCAAAACCTCTCTCAATTTTTATTTTTCAAATCAAATCTGTTAGTAAAAATCGAAAAATTTTAATTTTCTGATTTTTATTTAGTTTTTATAACTTTATTTATTTAATCTTGCAATTTACACTTTGAATCTTCGTGTAGGAATGCTATTGTTTCTTCTATCTCTCAGCGACGATCTTTCGAATGTTAGATTTTCTAGATTCGAATGAGAGTTTTTATAATTTTTTTATTTTTGTTTAGCTTTATATAAGTTCATTCGATTTGTTAAGTGTGTAGTTAAATAGCTTTGTTGAAGGAGTATATCACAAAATAAGGCGTCAAATCAAGAAATTTGAGAGGGATTCATTTTTAGTTCTTTATTTTGAAAGATAAAGTTTTTTTTTTATTTGGAAGCAAATCTGCTATATAAAATTATTTTGATTTTAGTTACTGAAAATCTTAGTGGGACCATTTATGGGGAGAATATATAGTAGCAATCTGAGTCGTCTAAGACATGTGAGTCCCTAATATTTTTTCTTTTGTTGATAGTTATGCAACTCCACATTTTCACCAAAATATGTATATACGTTTATTCATCTCTTTCAAGTTAGATGTGGCATACAAAACCAGATGATCATTCACTAAATAATGAAATTTATTATTAACTTCATCAAAGAGCTGCACGTTTAGAAATTATTTAAAAAGTCAAGAAAGGATCTGAGATGCGGTATACCCTAGAATGAGATTGTTGATAATTTGTTACTATAATAAATGAGGTATATATAGTAACTTATTTCTTTAACACATTTGAGGACTGTATAATAACAATAGATATAGTAAAATTTGTATACCACATATACGTTTGTATGCAGCAAAATATGAAAATTTTGTTGTATATCAAATATACGGGTCAGTGTCCTGTAATGTGTTAAAACGTTTAAAATAACTACTAATGTTGATTTTTGATCTATATGTCCATTTAGGGACTGCCCAAACATCCATACGGTTAGCATCCTCTAATGAGTTAAAAAGAATTTAGTTACTGTTCTAATTTTTTTAATTCATTTACTTTAACTATTTTTTTCTTTTTTTCTTATTTTTTGTATGCTTTTTTGTTTCATTAATAGTTTTGGAGGATTGAAGACGGAGAGCGACAAGCCAAAGCAACAAATGAATATGTTGTGTGCATGGAGTTTTGTGATTATTTTCTACACAGATTGTCTTAAATCCAATATATTATAATTTGGAATAATGTCGTATACAGATTTTACAAAGGGTTTTGCGCTTGCGTCAATAATATCTTTGACAAAACATCACCGGCCATCTAATTAAATAAGTAGATATTAATGACAACAACCCAAGTCAAAATATTTTTATTTTCTCAAATCTCTTCATGAATGTATAGTCCTTACCCTCTACAACTAAATCTCTTTCCTCATTTCTCTCTACCTCTTCATAACTCTTCCCGCCTATTTAAACATAATAATTTTTTATTTTATTATATATTTATATATATAAGTATAAGAAAATGGGATTGTATATGTCAAAAAATATTGTTTTCATATAATTATTTTTACTATGCCCATGCTAAGAATGGGCTATTAATTCCTAGTAACTCGTTACATCACGACCCAAAAAAAATTTAAAAACTGCCAAGTTGGGAGGGGGGGAGATGAAGGGTTGTGGGGGAAGTAAATCGTTGATGACGGACATCAGTTGAGCTAGGCGACACGTTCTTAAAGACGTACAAACCAAAAAATCAGTGTGAGTAGTGATTTCTAACCGTTGGATTAGAGTCTGTTTCACGAGTTTGTGTTTAACCGTGATTAAGCATTTTTTGGGTGCTCTGTTCCAAAGGCTAGAGATCAATGATCGGGCTAATTTTTTGTTTGTTGGTCTACGTCAGGATGGGCCAACATCCATTCGGCCAGATCTCTATGTTCCACGTGGTTTTATATTGTGGTCATCAAAGATTTTCTTGTGGGGGTGACGTAGATTTACAAGCCCAAAGTCCAACCCATATAAGCCCACGGCCCGGCCCTGGACCAACCCGTCGCCCCGACAATGTACCGGGCCACTGGCTGGGCCTGGGTTTTGTTTTAGTGGTGAAGCCTGGCCTGACTTAGGCCCGGCCCGAGCCTAGCCTGGTGGGCCAAATTGCCACCCTTAGATAGTGGAAATGTTCTAATTAAGGCAAGTCAAAAAGACCAAAAAAAAAAAAAAAATTGGCAAATTGTTTTGCTAGAGATTTGATGGTTGGAGTGATCCAATACGATAAAATTTTGACCTGAAAGATCTCCTTGGCTGGATAAATTGGAAGGGTCCATGATCACATTGGGCCCACTCAATTCAGGTCCATGTGCAGTAATAGTGCCATCATGGCACATGATGTTTTTTTTTTTTTGGGTAAAAGGAAAATTTATTTATTTAATGTAAAGATTCAAAGCTTGTCCACATTTAAATTGTACGCAAGAAAACGTCATGCCAATGGACCCACTGACCCGATGAATATCCGGCCCAATCCCTTGTGAACCGACAACCCAAAAACTCAGCCTGATAGGTGATTCTTAACTGTTGGATTTGAGCTTAATTTTTAATCATGGGATACGTGAAGATGCCCATAAGTGAAAAACATGGTATCCGAGACCATAATGCATAGAGCTCCTAAAATCTAACGGTTAGGAATCACCTATCAGGCTGATTTTTGGCGTGTAGGTTCACCTCCATTTAGTTGGCGTGATGAACATACGGACAAGTTTGTAACTGTAACACTTCATGTTTCATCATGATCATTGACTGACCATACTGAAACTTTGACTACAACATCGAATTATTCTTGAGGACAACAGGGTGTTTGACTATTCACATTGTGGTGATGTTCTTTTAGGCGTGTTTTTTTTTTTTTTTTATTATTATTATATATATACTAGAGGAACCCCTACCTTACACGTGGCATACTTGTAGAGATAACTGACCATATCGATGTTTGGCCCATTCCTAGGTGGACCTACATGAAAAAATAAGCTTAATTAGTGATTTTTAAGGATTTGACTGAAGTTGGTTTCATGGGTTAATTTTTAACCATAGATTTCGAACATTATTTTGGGTACTCAGGTCCAAAGGTTTGAAATCACTAATCAGCCTGATATTTGGTATATAGGTCCATCTAAGGATGGGACAAACATCCATATGATCAGTGGCCTCTAAGAGTGTGCCACGTGATTTTCACAGCCTGACCTGTGAAGGGCATACTCCAACCCGGCCAGGTTTTGTAATTAGAATAGGCTCAGGCTCCGAGGACCCGTGTCGGTGTTTGCACACGATTTCACGAATCCAACGGTGGTGGTCAGCGTCTCCAAAAGTGAAAAAAGTGATGCCAGCTAGACTTCCATTCTTGAAATCCATGGCCGAGCACACGAACACCAAGAGGGGTCCCTTGAGCCCGAGCCTAAGGCTCAGGCTCCGAAGACCCTCTTTTTCTGGCCATGGATTTTGAGAATCCAACGGTTGTTGATAGGGCTAAGCTGGCATATAAACTTGTTTAAAATATTTTCATTGATGAGAGAACAGTTATAAATATAACATTATGAAGGGTTTTTTGACTGTTGTTAATCAAGGTGTGGATTTGCCCCGTCGGGTCGGGCTGAGGTGGGCCGAGAACTGACGGGTTGGGCTTCGTGCCTAGATGCTGAGCTGGGCCTCAGGCTGGGCTGGCGGGTCAGATCTGATTTCAAAATATTTATTAAAATAAAAACAACTGTTTTCAAATGTTATGGGGAGGGGTTTCTTAAAATTCAAAATTTGGAGAGGGATATTTTAAAACTCAAATTTTAGGAGGGGCTCTTAAAATTCAAATTTTGGAGAGGGGTATATTTTAAAACTCAAATTTTAGGGGGATTGAATCCTTAAAATTCAAACTCTGGAGAGGGGTTGGCTTAACGGGCCGCTTCATGGCAGCCCGCGAAGCTCTCTTCACAGACTGGTCCGTGGGCTCAACTAACAGGCCCAAGCCCGTCCTGAAACTTTAAATGGCTTAGTCGGTCAGGGCCATGAAACGGGCCGGGTCGGCCCAAACCCTAAAAATGAGCTGGTCTCGGGCGGACAACAGGCCAAATCCACACCCCTATGTGAAATGTGAATACACAATAGTCCTTGGGTTGAAATCATTATGAATTTTTTTTCTCCTAAGATGTTTCTAATGTGTATAAAAAACCTTCCGACACCACTTTTTTTCTCCTAAAATGTATCCATGTGTACAAAATTAAAGCCCAAGTTCACCAGGATGGCCCAAACTATTAAGCCCAAGTCCAAAGTGGGGCAAATTGGCCCTGTCCTTGGAACTCAAAATTGCAGCCCAGGGGTGCTGAAGAGATCGACTTCAGTCATCGAGCTCGAGTCAAAATGCTTCATACTATATCGGCTGTTACAACTTACCGCACTCCTATATCGGCTGCTTTAATAGTATAATGGCCATTATTTTAAACAATTATAAAAATAATTCGAAATGGAAAGCAAATTTTAAGGTCGTTATAGCGACTGTTACCGTTATATAAAGATAGTGCTCGCCCAAAGTCAAGACATTGTAACAGACTGTTTCACACCTTTATTCAAATATCTCTCCTATTTCATGTTATTTATATAAACACGAGGGGGGCAGCACATGCAACGCATCGGGAGTGATTTTAGGGCATCATCGATGTTGATGACGGACAACAGTATGAGCCACATGCCACACTTACAGACCATTGACCATTTGGATGTTTGGCCCATCCCTAAGTGGACTTACATACCAAAATTCAACCTGATTAGTAATTTTGACCCACTGGATTAGATTCTTTCCCATGGTTTATTATTAACAATCGTGGATTTTGAGCATTATTTAGGGTACTCATATCCAAAGGTTAGAAATCATTAATCAGACTGATTTTTTGTATTTAGGTCTACCTATTGATGGGTGAAACATCCATACGGTCAGTAATCTCTAAAGAATGTGCCACGTTGCTCATACTATCGTCCATCGTGAACGTTAATGATGGACCTCCATCAACAAAGTTGTGTTCTGTGAATGTACATGAAGGTGAGCCAGTGTGAAGGGTCACCTTCACACTGGCCTCTAGCCCACCACCCAAGCTCAGCCCGGTTGCATCATAACCCGCAGAATTCAGCATAGTTGGTCCAAGCCCGACACATTTAAGTAATGGACCTCAAAGGCCCAGGCCTCAAAACCTCTGTGGTCAGTTAAACCCTATTCAAAGGCAGGCCGGGTCTTAAAGCTGGGCCAGCTCAGCTCATTGATGTCCATAATTAATGATGCGCAAGGGGGTGTGTTTTAAGTTTAGGTCCTGTTGGGCCCGGGGGGTGGGGTCCATAGGTTTTCAGGGACAACTGTCATCGAGACAACCGTACCAGTGACCAGTTGATGCTAGTCATGCTACGAGATACTAGCGTAGACACAGAATTCCTACCAATTCACCTATGGAACCTAATCACACTACGTAGTAGGGGGTTGATGGAGAAAAAAAAATCTGTCCCCCGGACACTTCATTTGAAGTCCCCCATGCCAAAATGCCACTTGGAGCACTCTTTCGGGCCCACTCACAGCATGATTGTTTGGACCTACACACTAAAAGCCAACTTGATTGGTGGTTTCTGGCACTTAGATCTCCAATACAAAGGCTAGATATTACTCGATTAAAATGCGCAAATCCAATGACTAAATCACCAATTAAGCTGATTTTTGGTGTATAGGTCCCCCATAGTAGAACTTTGCTGAGATCCACTGATTAATATCGATGGCTGAGATTAACTCCCACCCGATTTTGACAAACACTGTGTCGGAAAGTGCCACGGGCTCGGGCCACCCACACATATATCAAGACAACTCAATTGTATTCTCTTATCTTGTCCATCCATCTAATGTGGACGGTTAGATAAAGAGTGGTTGAAATCAAATCCATCGATCTAATGTGGACGGTTAGATTTCAGCCACTCAATCCGCCTCATTTGACCTCAATTTATTCAAAATTTAAATTTCAACGCCGTTATTTTTTGTTATTTCTGTTATTTTCCCATTTCTCCATCTGTGAGTTACAATTCGTTATAACAGCCGTATAAAGGAAAAAACGGTAACACCCAGTCTGTTATACTGTTTGAGTGCCGAAGGCACCCAATTTTTGCAAACGCTTTTGTCGGAGAGTGCCGTGGGCATGGGCCATTTACTGTTCTATATAACAAAAACATTGGTTGTCTCCCTACTTATACCTCCTCTTATAAGCATCAACAAAGAAGGGCTGAGATCTAATCCTCCCCCAAATGGACGGTAGATCTCCGCCACTCACCTGATTTTGGCAAATTCTTTGTGGAGGAGTGCCGATGGCACGGGGCACCCACTAGTGTATTAATATAAACCAAAGGAGATCGAGTAGATCTCGTAAACAACAAACAACAAAAGATCAAGTTTGAAAGTTATCACAAAATCTCATCAAACCTAAAGAAGTCACTAGAGAAAGTGCCTCTCATCTCCTGTGATAAGCTACCCAACTAAAGAGAAGAGCCTTAATACTCAAAATAACCTCCTAGAGGGAGCAATTTTGTCCTTGAAAGGTTCTTTTGCTCCTTTAAATCCAAACACCCCAAATAATTGCCATTGACACCATCTTCCATGGCACGTGTCCTCTTGCCGACATAGGAATGTGGGGCCAGCTCTCCAAGACTGCTCCTATTGACTCCGGAAAGACCAAAATTATGTTCATGTGTGCTAGGAAGACCAGCCAAACCTGTCTAGCAAACTCGTAGTGTACAAGAAGATGGTTAGTGTTCTCCCCATTGGCTTTACACATAACACCACAACAATCCATTTTCTAATGATTAAGTTTTCAATAGTAAGCTTTTTATCTAGAGAAGTAGCCCAAGCAAATAATCGAATTTTTAAGGGGACTATTGATTTCCAAAGTTTTGGGCAAGGGAAATGAGAAGATGCGATTGAAGGCGAAGATGACAAAACTTTGTATAACGATTTGATCGAGAAGCTACCCAATTTAGAATGGGTCTAGACTAGATGATCCTCCTTTGAATTGGAGACAAGATAAGGTTCAAGCAATCCTGCAATAATTTGATTTGTTCTTTTTCCAACTCGAAAGGATTCCTTCTGAGATCTAGGTCCCAACGAGCTTCGAAGAAGAATCAACCCAAAAGTGATTCATCATTTGGCCTTTTCGTTGCGAAAGAGAAAATACCCGAGGGAAGGACTCTTTTAAACAAATGTCTCCAAGCCAAGTATCCTCCCAAAACCTAATCCTAGATCCGTCCTCTAGAGCTAATATGGATCCATCCATCACCCTGTCCTTGACCTGCATAATGCCTCTCCATACTCCAAAACCAAGCGGAAAGCTAGAAGGCTTGGACACCCCCACCTCCTCCCCATAAATACCTATTATCACTCTACGCCATAGACTTTTTTCTCCTTCCCAAATCGCCAAATCCATTTTCCTAATAGTGTCATGTTCATACTGCCAATCCTCCTAAACCCTAGTCCACCTTCCGATTTAGGTAGACATGCTTGCGCCTAATTAACCAGATGATATCTGAAAGAATCCATCGGATTGTGCCATAGAAAATTTCGCACGAGCCTTTCCAATCTCTTAGCAACCATCGTTGGGATAGTGAAAAGTGATAGGACGTATATCGGAAGGCTAAACAACGTACTTTTGATAAGTACCATTTTCCCCCTTTAGAAAGATATTTCCCCTTCCATTTAGCCAACCTTCTCCTAACCCTTTCCACTACTGGAAACCAAACCGATCTAGCCTATACGGTGCTCCCAAAGGGAGACCAAGCTACGAAAAGGGCATAGATTCTAACGCACAACCAGATATATATCCTAGTCAACTCCTCAATATTGTCCAACTCGCCAATGCTCATTAATTTGCTTTTTCTAAAATTGACCTTGAGTCCCGAGCATATTTCAAAATAACACATCAATATTTTCAAAAAAGTCGCTTGTTCAGGTGATCCTGTCGTGAACAAGAGTGTGTCATATGCGAACTGTAGATGAGAAATAGACACCCCTCTCGTAGCTACCTGGAAGCTCACTATCTCTCCTAACTCAACTCCTTTCGAAATCATCCTCCCAACGGCTTCGGCCACCATAATGAAAAGGAATGGAGATAAGGGATCTCCTTGTATAAGACCCCTAGAACTCCCGAAAAATCCAGATGGAGATCCGTTAACTAATACTGAAAAACACTGTTAAAAATCAAATCATGAAAATGTCTCCAATCTAACGCTTAGAAATCACAAATCAAGCTAATTTTTGGTCTTTAAATCCACCTAGAGTAGGAACCAACATCCATACGATCAGCTATCTCTAAGAATCTGCCACGTGGCTCATACAATGATGAAGTCCGTCTACCGAGTCCACAACGTGGTGAACCAAACAACCAAGGTTCAGTGACCTGAAGGAGTGTGCTACATTGCTACCTGGCATTTTGTAAGTATGTCATACTTTGAAGACCCAAGGGGACCACAAACTCGACCTCAAGGTTGACAGGACTCATCAGGAGATCATCCAAATTTATTTCATTTAATTTTTCTTCAAAAATCTTCCAAAATGAAGAAAAAAAAAAAAAAAAAAAGGAGAAAAGAAAAAGAAAAGTACAAGAAACAGACTGAACGAATCACCTGAAACCTTGTCCACTAATATTGAGTAAAAAAAAAAAAACAAGATAGTAAGGACGATGATGAGGTGTTGTCATCCCTAGTCCAGAGTTTAGATAGTTTTCAAGACTTGTATTTTGTGAATTCAATGATCATTAGCTGTCTACACTCTAGACCTAGGGACAACGACAAGGACTATGCCCCTAGGGATGATCGTAACACATATATCCCAAAGGTAAATTATCTGCTGCCACTGACGCACACCATGCGCCGAGGCCAAATAAATCTAGACCCCACATTTGTATTGGATGAAGCATTGCCACATCTCTAGCAGTGATAATATCATCTTGAGGAAGACGTCCTTCCTAAGAATCTCGAAGACAACCAGCAGATTGACCCTATGAAGAACCTCCTCACTCTCCATCAGTGGGTTGGACCTAGGAAGGACATCATCCCGAGGCGGAAGAGAAGGAAAATGTTAGTGGGGTTGGATCAGATGAAACAGTCGGATAGAGATAGAGTATGGAGCGGAGCAGGCGGGCATGCGCGCTACGGAATCAGAGGTGGGGCCCACATCAATGCCTGATTAGTGTGGTATCACTTTCAATGGTTTTAACAAAAAGATGAGAAATGCTGGGAAAATTACCGACACGCTTTTAGTCCCCACCTTGTTGCCTCGTCGATTCTCTGTGTTTGACTTTGACTGTCTCGTCGCGACTTGGTATCCTCAGATTCCTGGATTGTCCTTCATTATTTTAATAATTTCTAGAAATAGCGCCTAGCCTTCTTAAGGAGTAAACTTCGCTGACGGCCCATAATATGAGCTACGTGTCTCATTTTTATAGGTCACTGACCATATAGATGTTTGGCCAATTCCTAGTTGGACCTACAAATCAAAAAATAAACCTGATTAGTGATTTCTAAAACTTGGATTGGAGTCATTTTCATTGGTTGGTTTTTTAACAGTTGAATTTGCGCATTATTGACTATTATTTGAGTACAAGGATCCAAAGGTTTGAAATAGCTAATCAGGCTGATTTTTGGTTTGTAAGTCCACCTAGGATTGGACAAACATCCATTCGGTCAGCATTCTCTAAGAGTGTGCCACGAAGCTCATATTATGGAAGGTCACGGCTTCACTGACCATCTGCGGTCGACGGTCAGCAACAAAGTTTAATTTACTCCTTTCTAAGGACCTTTGAGAATGATATCAAGGAATTCTATATTACCTAATTAACCCTTTTGGTAAAAAAAAAAACAAAAAAAACAAGACTGGGTTTACAAATTTGTCAAGTGGGAAAATTGAATTTTCCTTGGGAAAACACAACTGTCCATTGTTAGATAGCCATTTTAAATATGTATAATTTTATCTACCAAACTATTTAAATCTGGATAATTTTTCCTATTAAGCACGAAAATCATTTCCCATCCAGATAGGTGAGAGTTTATTTCCACCTGAGTATACGCTTTATTTTCTCACACAATTGCAATCAATCAGCCATTTAAGGGATTTCCTAGATGTATTTTCTCTTGAAAATTTTCTATGCAATCAAACACGCACTAAGTAAAAGATTAAAAAAAAAAAACAATTAAACTAGAGAACTCTTTAAGGGTCCCTTTGTTAGTATATATATTGAAATGGATTCTCAATCGAGAACAAAATCTGTCAAACTAAAAATTTGGAAAAAGAATTTTTATAGGAAATGTTACAAAACATTCGCTACACCTCAAGATTTTGCTATTCTTTCTCTCCATCTTCAAATCTTAACTTGTTAATCACTCACAATATCAAATAAAAGTTCAAAAGGAGTTTCTTATCAATGGAGGGGTAGTGGTGAAAGAAGGGGCAGCAACATTAAAAAGCGCAAAAAACGACAGCGAAAAAACTATAGTTTTTGGGTAAATACGACGGTTTTGATCACGTTTTTGTTACTAGTGTTTTTTAAAACAACATATAAAAATCGGCATTTATATGTCATTAAACAATATACCAGATTCGTTGATCAAAATGACAATCATTATTCACGAGTTTCTTATCACCCGAAACATCTTCTAACACGTCTAATATGTTGAAAGAAACGTGTTAGAAAAGACGAGACAAAAAATAGAACTTAGGTCAGGAATCTGTAGTGGGTTATAGTTTGAGAATTTTAAGGTTTTGACTTAACTTGATTTTGGAACCTCGACGTCCAAATCGGGTAAACAAAGTTCTTATCACCCAAAACATATGTTGAAACAAATGTGTTAGAAGAGACGGGGCAAAAAATAGAGCTTTAGTTTGGAATCTGTGGTGGACTTAACTTGATTTTCAAATTTTTGTAATTCTTTTGTTTAATATGAGTCTTAATTAACATTTCATATTCTAATCATTTTATTATTTGTTTTGTTGGGACTCAATGCTGATTGCCCTAACTTGATGCTGATTGGTCTGGCTAGATGCTGATTGATCTATCTTCTTCTCCTACTAGTGTCTTTTTTGTTGATTTGAACTATCAGTGTGAAATTTGAAACAATGAATATTGTAATCCATTTTTAGATATTGAATACATGTTTTCATGAAATGAAGCAGGTATATATTACAGGTTATAGATATTGAATATTAAATGTTATCATAAGAATTAAGCAGGATATATACAAGTTACAGTTATTACAAATTATAAAAAGTATTAAAAAAATTTCAATTTTAATGTTTCAAAACATTTACCGACGGCCAAAGACCATCGCTATAGGTGGTGTATAGCGACGGAAAAACATTGACTGTCGTTATATGTCTCATTAATGTTTCATTACATTAGTAATATATTTACCGACGGCGACGACCGTCGCTATAAGTCATAAATAGCGACGGTAACGAATGGCCATTGGTAAAAGTAATCTATAGCGACGATCATGACCATCGGTAAAATATTTATGTCATCGCTACATATAGCTTGGACAACGAAAATATATGGCAGGAAAGATTTTATACCAACGGTCATTCTAAAATAGGCCGTCGATAAAACCTTTAGCGACGAATGTTATACCGACACCTGCTGACGGCCACAGTGACCGTCGGTAAAACTTTTACCGATGAAATTATATCATTTACCGACGGTCTCTGGCCGTCGGTAAAACCCTTTTTTTGTTGTAGTGCCACTTTCGTAGAATACAACATACTAGAACTGTCGTTTATGATAATCACATTTAGCCATTTACTATTTTCGCAATAAACAGTGGGTCTAACCCATCACTTTTTTTGTCAAGCCACAAACTTGGGATTGCAACCGATCCATACTCCATGAGTCATCTAACACACGATCCGTGGTTGACTCGAAAACCTAAGGTTAAAGCATGAGGGTTAAAAGTATAATATGAGTCAAAACATGTAAAATAATTAACAACAATTACATCAAAGAGGTCCAATTATCAAAAGTCAATAATAAGTCAAATATCTTACTTTATTGCTTTCTTAGAAATATGTATTAAGCATTACTTTAGAAGCTATGATTTAATAAACATTGATACAATTTTATTTAATATTTGAATAATGTGATGATGGGATCTAGTAATTAAATAATTGGATTATTCTCATAATTATTTTTTCATCCTCACATCCGGGACCATGGGTCTGAGCTATGGACCATGGGTCGGGTCTAGTAAACCCAGGTTTGGGGTGTGATACTTCGTTCATCTCTGTTCTCAAATTGGGAGGTAACTTTGTTTGTTAGTTGAGAGTTTTTCTTAGAGCAACTCTCCGATTGGTATACTCTATCTTTTATTCTATTGCCCTGCTTGAGTCAAGTAAAATCTTGACTGAGCTAGAGTTTGGTTGAGATCAAACTGAAGTTATGTTCTCGGACAAAAGGAGTTGGTTTTTGAATAACCAACGCCATATATGTGTTTATATATAGTGTCGGTTATCTAAACCACCAACACCGTTTCCCTCAAGTTTTTGGCGTCACCCTATAAGGTGTCAATTATTTATATTAAAGAAACCAGCACCTTATGCCTTTGCAAAGTCACCATGTTGTACATTTAGGATGGTAAGTAACCAAGATACTTGGTTTGACCTTAGGTGAGTTTATTTAACTAGACTTTAGATACCTAGTCGACCAAATGATGTGTAATTAACTTAACCCTAACTTAGAATACTTTTGGTAAAGGTTTCAAATGATAAAAATTAGTTTTAATAGAAACTAAAGTTTGCCAAACTCGTTCGAATGAACTAGAAGTCATTCGTACGAAGTGTAGTTTGTTCGAACAAAATGTTAACTTTGTTCAAACGAACCCTACTCAAATGTTGCATTACTCATCGGGAAAATTGGTTAGAATGAAATGTTATATTGGTATAAATGAAGTTACAATTTTTTATTATGAAAACTTACCAAAAACTTGTTTTTCGATCTAAAAGTTTTCTAATAAATCAAAGACTCTCTATATGGATTTTTAAATATAAAATAACCTTAATTCGTGGGGTTTTATGACATACACATAAAGAGAGAATTACTAATAACTTTTTTTTACAAAGACCTAGGGTTTTTGAGAGATTTCTTAATCTTTTCTAGGTGTGTTCTTGATCCTTTGATCCAAGGTTCTACCTCTTTGATCTTGAGTAATGGAGTTTGTTAAACTTTTCATATATAGGCGAACTTCATGAAGTATTAAAGATTTTGAATTTTGTGTTTACCTTCCTTGTGTGATCCGGTGGTGATATGGTGGATTCAGAATTGTGAGAAGATTGTGCGGAGATAGATTATTCATGGATTCGAAGCATGGAGCTATAGAAGACGTGTTGAAGTAGCGGCTAGTAATTAACTTTATGTTGTATTGAGTTGGTATCTAAAAGGAACATCGTGTGTAAGGTAAATTTTGTACTCGTAGTTCTCTTAGTACACTTTCACATTTGGACGTTGTCCTGAAGTTTTTTTATTGAGTTTTTCTTTTAAAAAATATCGAGTGCCTATTTGTGTAATTTTTTATCTCTGAAAATTAACTAAACAAGTTTAATTAAGAAAAATATATCCTTGATAAATTTTGATTAAAGTTGATTAGATTGATTTGCTTTCACTTAGTTGATGCATGTGGATACCTGATCACCGCCAACCTAAATAGAATAGGTTAATTAATTTTAATTGGTTAAAATTTAAATCAAACCTATTCACCCCCTCTAGGTCCTATAGAAACATAGGCCCAAGCACTTTCAAGATCGGGGTGTGATAATTAAGGTGTGAGACCCACCCATGAATAATTGTAAAAGGCTAGTCAATTACTTATGTTAAAAGATAATGCTAAGCACTTCCAATACATCTAGTACTTGGATTCAAGTAATGTTCATATACTCCACCAAAATTTAGTCTATAGGCCAAAAATTAGACAAAAAATCAGTTTGATTAATTGGTGAATTCTAGCACTTGCATTTTAGTCTTTTCTTGGCTTGATTTTGAAATGTGGGATTCTAGCATTATTTGGATTTCTTAGATCCAACGGTTATGCAGCAGACGAAGAGGATTGGGGGAAAGAAGAAGAGTGGTTTCTACTTTATCAGGTCGTAAAGAAAATGAGAACCTTGTCTGTCATTTTCTAAACGCACTAAAAATGACAGCTTCAATGTATCATTTTTTTTAAATTGCTAAAATGACTATCCCAATCTGTCGTTATCAAAAAGTGCTAAAAATAATGGATTATCGACGGACATAATCCATCGTTTCTAGTATCTTAACCGACATTTAAATTTTCAAATGATATAACGAATATAGGCCATTGAAAACATGAAACATAGGCTCTAATTCATTGTTCAACAACTACTTTAGTCCATCACTTTGTGTGCCATTTTTGCATTGTTCTTTGTGTTTTTTAGTAGTGAATGGTGGAGAGAGGGGCCAATGGTGGAGAGAGGGGAAAGGGGTGACACTAATTAAAGATAGGGGCGGTGAGAAGAGATAGATCTAGGCACAAAGAGAGAGAGAGAGAGAAGAAAGAAAGACAGACAAAGAAGTGCTAGTGGCGGCGATAAGGGCAATAATAGTGAAAGGGGGCAAGGGAGTGTGGGTGTTATGTTATGTGATGCCTGATGGTGCTAGAAAACTATACATGAAGGAACGATATATATACCTCAATTGATCAAAGACAATCATTCATTGTATTGTGAATGTTTCTTTTGCCTCAAAGCATAGTGGAATTTGTGTGATTCTTTAGACGTACTTGATATTGAAAGAATCATGTAAATCTTTGTGTCATGTACATGTGTTTGAATCTTTGTTGTTTATTATTCTTCCTTCCAATAGTGGGATTATTGAAAGGGACAAGGGACAACAACACTAGCAGTGGAGGTAAGAAGAGGGAATAGAGAGAAATCAATTTATGAATATATAAAATACTTTTTATTATGATTTTAAAGATAAATTGGATTATTACTACGAAAAAATTAATGGATTTATGTCTTTTGTCACCAAACACGTTTATCAAGGTTCATAACTGTTAGGGGATGGTGTTTTCCCATGCACGTGTTGTGTTGGCCCAACGACCCATTTGTATACATAGTTGTTTCACATTTCCCCAACAGGTCGATTTTTTGGGGTAAATGGTTGTTTAACATAGTATCAGAGCCTTAGGGCCTAGGAGGTCGTGGGTTCAAGTCTCTAGCAAAGTGTATTCCCGTTGAGGAGGCGTGTTAGCGGATGGTGTTTTCCCGCGCACGTGCTATGTTGGCCCGACGACCCGTTTGTATACATAGTTGTTTCACATTTCCCCAAAAGGTCAATTTTTTGGGGTAAATGGTTGTTTAATAATAATCAATTATAGGACGAAAAACGTTATCAGCTCCTTAACTGATTATTATAATTGTTACCAAACAGGACCTTAACAAATTCATTGTTCACACCATACAAGTTGTGTACATTATCATCAAAGGCATAGGTTTTCCATAGACGAAATTCAATTTTCTCACACTTTGGAAAGAGTAAAACTTTTGCTGCTAAGCACTTAGCAACAAAGTGGCTGTTAAGCGGCTCTCGACCTACTATGTACTCACCCCTACAACCTTTTTAGTAGTATATTGAAACTCCCCTTTAAAATTTTGAAATTTGAATTCCTTTTGAAAATAGGTTTGTCAGGGTGCGGGTCGAGAGAGTAGAGAACCAAGAGATCTTGGAGAAAAGAGACTGTTGCGTTATCACTGAAACACTGTAGATTCACCATAGTTTAACTTTGGAAAGTAGTTCTTTGGATCAATCACAGATATTCAAGAAATTAAAAGATTAAAGGACTGTCACCTATCCGATGGACGGTTGGATTGGCCACATTAGTTTTCAATGTAGGTTTGCTACCTAGCTAGATACGAGGTTTTGACGAGCCATCAAGAAAACCTTTTCTCTATTTTCAACCTGGACCCACCAATTAAAAGTACTGGTCAAATGTGGTAGACCTCTTAAATAAAAAAATATAGCTTGACTGAAAAACTAGATTCCCAAAATTTGTGCTTTTGTTAGATTTGACATACTAATTGGACTAATACGAATGTGCAACTTTCTTTGATATCAAGGAATAGTTTAATCATTAAAATTCATTCTAAATGCTTGAAGACAAATGCCAATTGCCTTGACCAAAGATATAGCTCTTGACAGAGTCGAATGAAAATAGAATGTGTGTATACAACCCTAGATAGTTGAGATATGATGATAATGATGACGACGATGATGCTATTGAACCTCGGCGCTCCTAAAAAGGGTTACACTCAGCAGACACATATTTTAACTCACAATTTCACACACAAAAAAAAATCGTTGGGGGCGGGCCAATATATAAATTAGAAGTTTTGGAATAGGATGATTTTTGGTGAGGATGGGTCTGTATGGTGAGGAGATCACCGTCACAAAAATTCAAATCATTCTGATATTCGTAGCATGGTTTACAACTTGAAGAATTATGGACCGTCTAATTTTTACCATTAACTTGAAACCCACATTTGATGGTGTTATAAATTTCAGAATGGGCTGATTTTTTGTAAGGGTGATCTATATGTGAGGAGATCATCCTCCCCAAAAATCAGCCATTGATTTATCTTCCATGTGGGTACAACAAAATTGTGTGTGAGAATATGTGTCCGCTGAGCCTGACCTCGTAAAAAAAGGCAAATTGCCTTCAAACTAAGGGATGTTTCCCTCCAATTAGGATAAACACCATCCTTACATGATAATAAGAGAAACACTTTCTATTTGTCTCATAGGAGAGACAATAGATGTTGAAAGGTTAGTTAAGGTGCATACCTGAAATGTTAGTCACCGTAGACTAGATCTAGGCCCTTCTTGCGTGCCTCAAGCTAAACCCGAATATTTCAAAACTACCCATGTTTTGCTTCTTTCACTTTTTAATCTGTTCTACTTATTAAGGGCTTTTTGGTCCACACAACTTTTACTTTTCAACGGGCTGTAAAGGCATTAAATGCCTTCACGTGAACTTGTCCTCAAAGAAAATTTTTGATAATGGAAGTCCATTGTCAATGTTGATGATGTACCACATTGTAAGCGATGTGGCATATTATTAGAGGTCACTAACTGTATGGATGTTTGGATCATCCCTAGATACTTGTACATAACAAAAATTATTATGATTAGTGATTTCTAACCTTTGGATCCAAGTACCCGCCGTTAAAAATAAACCATTAAAAGGAATTGCTAACCAAGATGAATTTTCACATATACGTCTTCCTAAGGATGGGCAAAACATCTATACGGTCAGTGATCTCTAATAGTGTGACACGTGTAATGTTCTACCACATGTAAGGTGATGTGCATCGCCCATGGCGCCCCCTAGTAGGTATAGACTCACGATAAAACCGTGACTACTTCTACACACCGTGAAGAGATTGTAGGACCCACTTAAAATGGCACATCACTAATAATTGTGGGTATGGAAGATGGCTGTAGGGCCACCTATGGATTAAGATTGTTTGTCCATTTCTTTTATCCATATCCTTACTAAACATATTACTTAACTAGAGCTTTGCCTTGTTCCAATGAATCATCCTCTCCCGATTGGTTGTCCGGCCATGGTGCATGCATGTTTAGGTTGGAGGCTAGGGCTGATGATCCTAAGCCATTATTTCTTGAATGGAGATTGAAGAGAACCTGACGAAATTTAAGCTTAAGCGACTATCCCATCCCAACAGAACCAAACTCGTTACGTACCAAGCTCACCCACTAAGAGGGCCAGCTCGCTGTGGGCCCAAACCAATAAATTATAAGAAAAAAACAAAAAAAAATGATATAAGGAGTCGTTTGTTCACTACTCATAAACAACGCAAGTTTGTAAAGCATGCACTCTATAATTGAATGTTTTTATTTGTTTTAATGTTGGTTCTGCTCGGGAGTCAGAGAGCCCATTTTTTCTACCCTTTATCTTCTATTTACATAAGAGATCACCCAAATCCTTAAATTGAAATTATAATCACCCTCCTCAAAATATTAAAATTATACACTAGCCCTCATTTGAAAATTTAAAATAACCCTCAAATTCAAAAAATTACAGAACACAAAGTAAGAACACCCTATTACTCAAAAATTCATTAACATTTATTAACAAATAAAAAATTTATGAACTATACCTTTTTTAAAAATAGATAGAAAGACGAATCTAGTAAAAATATTTAGAGAGATTATTACTTAAACCTAACTGCACGAAAAATACACCGTGGAATCTAGACTGTGTATATGACAGATTGACATATGTTGATTCAGAAAATCATAACTTGAAAATACATGGAGTTCCAAGAAAAAATTGAACTTTCGAAAAATAGGCAAAATTTGGATTTCTAGAAAAATATCGAAAAATATGGTATTCTAGTCTTACACCTGAAATAACCACTGATATTCGCTCAAAAGTGCTTATTTTAAGCAATTATCCTTTTAGCGTTATCGCACTCTCCTACGTAAAATGCTCTATTTATCTACTTTTCTACGTAAGAGTCTCTTCTGTTTTGTAGAACACACTTTTCTAGATAAAATGATATATTTGCATGCATTAAATACATTTTCGAAAGTCTAGGTATGAAGACGTTATGATCAAGTCTCATTACGTGCTCTTCTCTTGCAAGAAACTCGATCGGGCTATTCTCGAGACTTGCGGGCCAAAATCGATCATGAAAGCCCATTATCAAAGCTTAAAGAGCCCACAGGCTATGACTAGAAGATATGGGCCAAATATGGGCTGAATAAGATGACCAAAAAGCTGACCCGAAGAATGAAGAGAGCAGGAGAGCCAACGACCAAGAGACAGACTAAAGCGTTTAAAGCCACATGAGTCAGCAAGGAATGATGGTTTACTCTACTGGAGAAGCGTGAGGATGGTCACAGTGAAGACTAGGGTTCCAGACCCTCTGCCAATACTTTTATCTCTATTTTCTAATATTTTCTCTCTCATCCCCCTAATTTTCTATCTCATCTCTCCCTATTCTTTCTCTCTTCATCTCCCTTAGCTTTTTGACCATTGGATCTTCAATCGGACCGTTGGATCTTCCACCGGACCGTTGGATCTCTCTAGATTCGTCGATCTACCAATTTGGGTTTCAATCAAGTCACCATCCATCTGATCGTCATCAAATTGTCTGTCACATCATCTTGTGAGACGATGGACATCATCAATCCATGTGGACCAGTAGCCGGGCCCATCATCATCGACCCGTGGCCCGACCATTTAGTGGACCACACGATTTTCAAATGCTTTAAATTAATTATTTTTAAATAAAAAATGGGGGGTCCATTAAATGGGGAAATTCTCCAAAAAAAAGTAAGGTTTTACTTAAAAAATTATATATATTTTTCTTATTTTTTATTTTCGAAAAATCCCCTATTTCTATTAAAGGAAATAGGGAAGCTTTTTAAGGGGAAGAGAAGGGTTCGTTGGAACCCTAATCCCTCTCCCATCTCCTCTTCTCCTCCCCCTATCAATCCCCCACATTCTCCCTTCTCCTTCTTGCCCCTTCTTCCTTTCTTCTTATTTTTTTTTTCTTGTTCTTCTTCTTTCTCCTTCATTCCGGCCGGAGTTGCAGAACTCCGGCCATCTCCTCCTCCTCCTTCTTCTTCTTCTTCTTCTTCTTCTTCTTCTTCTTCTTCTTCTTCTTCTTCTTCTCTTCTGCTTCTCTTATTGCTGCTCCTCCTCTTTCCTCCACCTGTGCGCGCGGGTCTTTGTTGTTGCAAACAGCAACACCGCCCTTGCCATAGCGCTCCGCCTGTGCACCGCCGCCTGCTGTGTGCTCCATCTGCTAGACTGACAGCAGCCTCTATTCCTCTCTCTCACAGGTTCCTCTCTGTCTCACGGCCACGAGATATCCTTGCCCCTTCAAGAAATCGGACTTGCAAACCCAGCAGGTCCGTTTTCTTCGTTGTTCTTCCGGTAAACCCCATTAAAATCGGCGAACCATTCTCCATCACCCCAGTCGGCCTGCTATTCTCCTTCAACGCTGCACTTCAAGGTGGTGGATATCCACCTTCGAAAACCGATCGTGTTCTTAGCACCTGCTACACCAGCTGCTCCACCACAAGCACACGCCCAGCATCTCTCCATCTTCCCCACGTTTTGGAGGTACAACACCCTCAACAACCACTTCTTGCAGGCCGCATCACCGGACAGCAAGCAAAATGCCTCCATCACATGCTGCCTTCTCCATTGTTGCGCCTGCAACAACCACACCGTGCATCTCTCCATCCACTTGCAACACCACGATTCTCTCTTCCACTTTCGATAGGTTCATGGTAAGAAGTCAACATCTCTCTATCTTGCTCTTCCATCACTTTCTCTATCTAGTTTGTTCTAGATCCATCTCTTTTGTTTGCTTTCTAGATTAATTTTATATGCTTTTTTATTTATGTTTAGTTGTTGTTTATTCAAAAAAATTTGTAAGCTACATGTTTGAAGTAATGAAGTTTGATTGTTATATGGTTGTTTTATTTCATTCTTTCTCTTTATGGCTCCGAGCAAGTTGTGATAATCTCAAGAAAAGAAAAAATGTTTGAATCACAATCCATCAATCATCATCCTCACCACTCCGCATATTTTCAAGCACTTTCTGTATTCCAATGTTACGATAATTTGCGTTCCCTAATCCCGAGTGCGATCGACATCTGACACGAATCCCTATACAAGAATTCATATTTTGCAGGATCAAAGTCTCGGATAATTAAAAATGTGTTGATTCTAGGGCTTCCGTAACCAACGACACGGAAAAACCCTACTATCAACCACACAACTCAAAACTAAAAGGATTATATACATATTCTATTTGGCATAATTTTGTGTGCCATAAAACACCGTTAAACCGTTCCTACGTGTGCAAGTTAGGCCTTGAGTATGTCGTGGTACGCATGACTCATTGACTGTCAAAAGACTAAAAGACAAAGATCGTAGACTCAGAAGATTTAATGAATGATTCATCTAAAGACATGTTGTTTGTCCGTTAATAAACGTGCTCACATGATTAGGAAGGTAAGTGACTTAGTAGCCTTAGTTATGGTGGTTTAAATCATAAATACATAAACCTAAGTCAAATAGCAAGACTTCAGTTTAGGGACCAATATGTCATTAAAAAACTGAACATGGGGAAGTCCAAGATCTAAAAATTTTGTTTCCACTCTCCCACCTCTTGTTCGACCTTGGGGCTTAGCTCTCTTTATAAAAAGTCATATCTTGGCTATTAGAACACACACATAGTATACAAAGCCTTTGAAAACTCTCTTGAGCTTTTCAAATAGTATCCCATCATTTAGGTTTTTCTTCTTCCATGATCATAGCTTAAAGTCTTACTTCATCGATAAGCTTGATCAAACATCTGCCTATGTTATCCTTAGTATCCAACCTAGTTAGTCAGAGAGTACCATGTCTGACTCAATCACAATTAAGCAAACGTTGAGGAGTTAGGGTGTATTGAATCTTTCACTTTCGGTGTTAGATCGGCTAGTGAGAATAAGATCGGGGGTGTACTGGTCGAACAGTAGGTTTGGGGTGTACAAAACTGAACAACGACAAAAGGATCTTGGTTGGAAGGGCGCTTGTGGATTCGACGCGTGGAGCTAGAGGACATGGACGTACTGGCAGTTAGCCTAAGGGTTGCATGCTGTATGAACAGTGCAACGTCGATAATTTTTGTAACTACTTAGAACTTTTTGACTAGTGATATTTTTCTTCTGGACATGGTCCCATGGTTTTTCTTTGGCTAAGGTTTCCACAATAAAAAAATGCATGTGTAGTGGTTTGTTGGTTTAAATTCCACACCTTGTTTATGAAAGTCTTATTTGTCAATCTCAGGAACCTTTAGCTATTCTATATATTATATCGCTAAGTTAGAAGTTTGCTGAAGATTGAAGCATCGAAGATCAAGTGGACTTCATCAACTCAAAGAAGACTTAAAGATGAAGAACAACAACCCAAGTTGTAAAGCTCAACCATGAAGATTTAAAGCAAATGATCAAAAGTACATTCTTACTCTCTGAACATTCATCTATCAAAGAATCTCGTGTTACAGATATTTGTGTAAATCTAAGGGTACACTACGCGTTTGCCGACGGAT
Source organism: Euptelea pleiosperma (assembly GCA_035048495.1). Classification (NCBI taxonomy): domain Eukaryota; kingdom Viridiplantae; phylum Streptophyta; class Magnoliopsida; order Ranunculales; family Eupteleaceae; genus Euptelea; species Euptelea pleiosperma. The sequence continues at coordinate 28,652,048 of CM068552.1, forward strand.
CAAATTTAACCCTAGATGTCTCCTGGTTCAAATGAAATAATTTGGTAGACATAAGATAAATTTATTTAGCTTATGGAAATTTTTCGATGAAGGTCTGCGAGGACTGACCGACCAACCACTTTGTGCAGCCGACCAGAGTCTATTGACCGGTCAAAAGGTGGAGTCGACCGGACCTTAAAATTGAAAATAAATTAATTATGATCTATTAGGTCGACTGGCCAAAAAGGGCGGCCGACCGAAGTAAGGTCAACCGATTAAGTTGTGTGGCCGACCCCACCCTTTCTAGATCTCATTTTGACTCGATCTTTTCTGCGATTTTAGGCGCACTTTGGCCCTTTAAACTGCTATTTTTGGTTCATTTTTCTTGAGTGATAGAGGCTTATAAATTAGAGCCTTCTCCCCTCATAAGAATCAACCTAATCAGGAGATCTCTAAACTCCATCCTTTGAGTCTAGAGATTTGAAATTTGTAAGAGCTTCACCTGAGCAAATCTAGTGTATTCCTTGTGAAGGCTCTAATGTTTGAAGAGACTATTAGCTATTGTTTTCTGCAAGCATCTTCTTTCAAGAAGAAGATTACCCTTAGCAGAGTATCTCTAAGGCGAATTCTTCTCCAAGGATTCTCTATTCGATCATATTCATCTAAAGGTAAGTGTCTCTATGATCAAACCCTTTTAGATAGAATTCGAATTTATGAACATTGAATATTTGTGATTGATGGTTGAGTGAGTACTCATCTAACTGAGTTGAGGATTATAGATCTATGAGAAAAAAGTTTATCTAAATAGACTACTGGCCTAGGCTGACTCTCTAGGTGAACGAGAAGTGATTCTCATTAGATTGAGACTAAGTGTTATCTTAGTTAGTTGATTATTTATTTCAATTGGATATGTTATAATGCATGATTGAGATAATATAATATTACTCATGTTGAGTATTGACAGTGAACGTAGGTGCAGAGTCACCGAATCACTATAAATCTGTGTCGCATGTGATTGTAAATGTTTGTATACCTTGTCTCAGATTTAGCCATATATTATTTTGTGGATGTTTATTAATTTGGTTGTTTGATCATTTTCCGCATTGTGTGTTCATTAATTTTTAATCCATATAAAATTCACAGAAAAATTAAAAATTATCCTACTCACCCCCTTCTAAGACTTTACGTGGTAATTAAAAGTGAATTTCAATTGATATCAGAGCATAGGTCACTTTGTGAAGGGCTTAACAACCTAAATGTGATCCTTAGTTCCCTTTGAATAATCATGAGTCAAAAGGGATTCTGTATCTAGACCTCCTCTATTCAATGGTACTAATTATGCCTATTAGAAGGCTAGAATGATAATTTTTATGAAATCTCTTGATGAACGAATTTGAGAATCAATTGAATTAGAATGGACATCTCCTACTGTTGCAACTACTGTTGGTGAGTCAACTACTATTGCTATTAAACCTAAAAGAGAATGGAGTGTGGGAGATAAGAAAGTATACCAATATAATAATCGAGCATTAAATGCTATATACCGTGCTTTATCTCCTAACAAATTTAAGAGAATTATTGCTTGTGTGACTTCAAAATAAGCATGTGACATTTTGAAAATGACCCATGAAAGAACAAACTCTGTTAAAGTGTCAAAACTTCAAATGCTTATAACACAGTTTCAAATCATAAGAATGAATGAGGATGAAAGTTTCACATATACTACACTAAATTGAATGAAATAATTAATTCTATGTGGGGTCTTGGTGAAGCTATCCTTGAATAAAAAATTGTTAAGAAAATTATGAGATCTTTACCTGATAGGTTTCACCCTAAAATAACGACTATTGAAGAAAATAAAAATGTTGATCTAATAAAACTAGAAGAATTAGCTCTAAAAATTGACTCTGATGAGTCTAATAACATTGATGATGAAGTTTCTCTTTTCGCTAAGAAATTCAGTTTGTTAGAAACAAAGATAAGAAAAATTTTGCACAAAGAAATATGAAATCTTTAAAAATTTTGATAAATACGAGAGAACAACAAAGATAAAATACAATGTTATAAATGCAGGGGGTTTGGTCATATCAATATTGACAATCCTAACAATGTTAAGAAAGGAAAAACTAAAGCTATGAAGGTTGTTGCTTGGGACATGAATAATGATGAATCTGATACGAAAACGATCACATCCAGTGATAACGGAGAATCATCTAATGTTAGAGCCTTAATGACTATTGGTAATCTTAATTGTCACTCTAAAAATGTTGAAATTGATAATGAAACTAACTTAAGTGATGATGAAGGTGAAGAAAATATTCATAATGTGTTTAACAATTTGTATAAAGAAAGCTTAACTTTGGCAAAAGCTTGTGATACCTTGAAAAATGAAAAGATTGAATTATGTTGTGAAAATACTTCACTAAAAATTGAATTAGAAAACTTATATCAAATTGTGAAGAACAAGAAGATGAAGTAACATAAACTTTGAACAGAGAATAAGAACTTGAAGATGAAATTGAAAAATTAAGTCTTAAAAGAGATGAACTTGAAGTCAAGAATGCAAACTTAATCAAAAATATTATTCAAGGAAATTCTAGACTCGAAAATCTACTAACCATGGGAAAAGCAAACCATGATAGGAGAGGACTTGGTTACATTAGAAAATCTTTTAAAAAATTAAATTCTAAAACTATGTTTGTAAAAGCTACTATGGATTCAACCCATAATGAATAATCTATAAAATTGAATATTATTTGTCATTATTGTAGACATTCTGGACATAAGAAATATAATTGTCATGTTCTTAAAAAGAAGTTAGAATTTTTTAAGAAAAAATAAGAAAATGAGAGAATGAAAAGTCTACAAATTTTAGAAGAAACCAAAAAACTAAACAAACAAAATGATTTGTTTAAGAAGATAGCTGATTTAAATGCTAAAGCTAGAACCATAAAAGAAAACTTTAATAGCTCTCAGTTCAACAAGAAAAGTAATGAGAAAATTCCTATAAAGATGGATTAAAAAATTTGTTGAAAAATATTTGGTTATTGATATTCGCTCAAAAGTGCTTATTTTAAGCCACTATCATTTTAGCGGTGTTATATTCTCTTACTTAAAACTTATCTTTTCGTCACTTTTCAACGTAAGAGTTTCTTCCATTGCGTAAAACACATTCTTTATATGAAAATTGACTATTCGTATGAAATATACACATTTCTGATAGTCTAATATATAGCCATTTTGATTAAATCTCATTACGTACTTCTTTTATCACAGGGACACCATTTGGACAATTTTGATGGATGGGTGGCCCACAACTGACCTACAGAGCCTATGACCAAAGCTAAAAAGCCAACAAGGTAAAGACAAGAAGCTATAGGTTGAATGCAAGCAGAGTCAGAGGATTGAAGAACCAAAGAGACGACCAAGAGAGTAGGAGAGTCAAGCCACGAGAGAAGAGGCTAAGGAGATTAAAGCCTAAGCAATTAACAATAGATGAAGGCTTGTTCAATTGGTGAAGCTTGCAAAAGACCAAGTCAGAGAGTAGGGTTCAAGACCATTTGTTAGCATTTTTCTCTCATTTATCTCTATTTTCTCTTTGCCCTCTCTAAACCCTCTCTCCTTTCAATCTCAACCATCCAATCCTCTTTCCCATCACCATTACTCTATCCCACGGCCTACCTTGGCCGATCATCACCACCCATCTCTCACCAGTATCTTCACCATCCGATCATCCACCCGCTCATCCATCCGATCAACCACTAAATTCTCATCATCACACCCATTCACTATGAGATCGCCACAAGATCTACAAGATAAACGGTTGTCCAATAGAAGGTGATTTTAGCATGCATAGGTGGTGTGTCCATTAAGGACCCACCAAAATGGATGGTCTAGATTACAAATGTATTAGAAATGTTAATTTTTCAAAACATACAAATTTTCTCTCAGATTTAAAAAGATTTTGGATATATATAATGGTTTTGATTTTAAAAGAAATTTTCTTTCATAAAAAGAATACTTACTTTTACATAAGAGAGTTGACATGTGGTTTTAGAAACTCACAAGCTTGAAACATGTTAAAAATATTTTCTTTACAAGAAAAGTCAAAACTTCGAAGAAAAATGAAATTTCTTACAAAAAAAGGAATTTTGTCTCTAAAGAAACTTTCCAAAAAATAATAAAAGGTGATCTTAAAATTCTAAAGATAGTTTTTGAAAAAAAAAATATTTCTAAAAAGATGGATGGGCATTAACCCACAAATGGCTCTCTCTCCCTATAAAAGGCCACTCATGGCTTATTCCCCTTAGTTCCCCCCTCTAATTCTCATCTCTTTTTTACCTTCTCCCCTAGCACAAAAGAAAAAAAAATGTAAAATAAAAAATTAAAAAAATTGGCGTCTCTGCCTTCACTTCTCCATCGAATGGCTCCATCATCTTCTTCTCAACATAACTCCAAGAACCATAGTTTGTTCTCCTCTTCTCTTTCTCTCTTTCTCTCTCTAATCTCTTCTTTTACTGCTTTCTCATTAAGTTTTTATTTTTTTAAGCATTTGTAATTCAAGCATTGTAAGTTAAAGTTATTTTTAATAAATGAAGTTTATTTTGACATTTTATTTTCTGTTATTAAATATTTATTTTCTTTTATTAATGTTGTAGGTAATTCCCCTCCTATAAAAAAATGTTTTAAAATCATTTTTCACGTACCATTCTCATCTCTCTACCATTTTCATCATTTCTTTGCTTTCTTTCTTTAATGTTACTTCTCTAACCCGGGTGCGGATTTGACATTCAACTTATCATGTTCGATCAAGAAATAAATTTTTGTAGGATTAAAGAACCGAAAAAATAATGTTGATTTAAGGGCTATCCGTGCCAACGACCGGAAAAACCTTGTTTCAGTTATTCATACTACTTTAATTGCAAATGAAACTTCTAAGTGGTACTTGGATAGTAGATGCTCTAGACACATGACTGGAGAAAGATCTTATTTCTCTTCTTTTGATGAATGTCATGATAGTGATGTAGTATTTGGTGGTGGTAGTAGTGCTAAAATAATTGGTAGATGGACTATTCAAGGTCCAAGAATACCTAAGAGAAGATTGAGAATGTATTGTGTGTATATCTTAGATAGATTTATGACAAAGATCATATATGCAAGTTCTCAAAAGAAAAATGTGAAATCATAGATAAAAAATCTAACAATGTAATAATTCAAGAAAATAGAAATAATCATAATTGCAATGTCATTGAGACTGGTGGTTTGATTAAGTGCAACATGGCACAAATAAACGAGATCGAATTTTGGCACCAACTTCTAGGACACATAAACTTTAAAGACTTAGCTAAGATCAGTAGAAAAGAATTAATTAGAGGAACCCCAAAACTTAATAAGAATTATCAAACTATTTGTGGGTCTTGCCTAAAAGGAAAACAAGTTGGAAGCCCACACAAAAAGGTTAAAAATATTGGAACCTCTAGAATTCTAGAACTGTTACACATGGACTTAATTGGACCTAATAAAATAGAAAGTCTTGGTGGAAAAAGATATTTTTTGACTGTTGTTGATGATTTCTTCAGATTTACTAGGGTAGCTTTTCTTAGAGAAAAATCGAAAACTTTTGAAGAACTCATGAAAATCTGTAAAATGGTACAAAATGAGAAAGGTTTGTCTATTATTAGGATTAGAAGTGACAATGGTAGAGAATTTGATAATCACAAGTTTGATGAATATTGTGAGTAAATGATCAGTCTTATTTGTGCTTTACTACTAAATTATTGTGCATGCTAGTTATTTTTCTATTATTTTATGTACCTTTGTCATTCATGTGACAAAGAAGAGAAGAGAAAATCAAAGATGTAAACATGTAGATATATGAGATAGAATGAGAGAAATTTAGGGGGAGAAAAAATGTTCTTCATGATATACAATTTTTTTCTCATTTCTCTTACTATGTATACTAGTTCATGCTTTACGATATGCATTTAGATGTCACACTCATTGCACATGTTTTTAAATTCAATATTTTTTTCGATGATATTACTTGGTATATGAGTTGTTGGTGAATGTGCAAGAAACAGACCTAAAGTTAATTTCTTGTTTGTTTATTTTTCTTCGAGTGACTGTGAGAAAGTGAGTAACATGTAAAGGTTTGGGATTCTAAATATTAATTTTTATTTACTCTTTATATGATTAGTATTTTTGTCACAGAATTGCCAAAGGGGAAGATTGTAAGGAATATATCCATATCTATTTGACATAATTCTGCATGACACAAAAACACTGCGTAACCATTTCTATGTGTGCAAGTGAGGCCTTGAGTATGTCATAGTACACATGACTCATTGACTGCCTGAAGACTAAAAGATGAAGACCGAAGACTCAAAAGATTGAAGAATGATTCATCTGATCATTTGTCCGCATATAAATGTGCTGACACGATTAGGAAGGTCAGTGACTTAGTGGCCTTAGTTATAAGTGGTTTAATCGTAAAATCTATGTAAAACTAAGTCACAATGCAAGACTTCGGTTCAGGATTATAGACGTCATAAAAAATTAAACATTAGGAAGTCCATTCGATTGTACAATGTTTACAATCGATGGACAAAACTTACAAGAAGGACTGACGAAGGAAATTATCAATTAAGATTCGAGATTCTTGGTTTCCACTCTCCCACCTCTTGTTCACCCTTAGGGCTAGCTTATCTCTTGTTATATAAAGTCATCCCTTGGCTATTAGAAAATACACAAAACACATGCATTTATAAATAACAAAAACTCTCTATTGAGCTATTAGAGTATTAATCATTGAGAGTTGAACCTCTTGAGAGAAAAACCCAAGTCATTCCTTTCATGTTAAGGTTTTTATTCTCTCATGATCAAATCTTGAAATGTTCACTTCATCAATGAGCTTGATCAAAACCTCTGCCTAGGTTATCCTTAGTATCCAACCTAATAAGCCAGAGATTACTATGTGTAACTTAATCATTATTGAGTAACATTAGGAGATGTACTGAATCTTCACTTTCAGGGATGTACCGGCAAGTGAGAATAAGATCGGGGTGTACTGATTGAAGGGTAGATTTGGAGTACACTAAACTAAACAGTGGCAGAGGGATCTTGATTGGGAGGGCGCTTGTGAACTCGACGTGTGGAACCAAAGGACATGGAGGCACTAGCAGTTGGCCGAGGGTTGTATGATGTATGTAAACGGTGTTACGTAGATAACTTATATAACCCAGAACTTTTTGATTAATGATGCTTTCCGTCTGGACGTGGTCCCGCAGTTTTTCTTGGCTAAGGTTTACACGATAAAAATTGCATGCGTAGTAGTTTGTTTATTTATATTTCGCACATTGTTTAAATTGTAACAAACGACTAAGAAACAATATATTACGGAGATATATTCGATCAAAGTCGGTTGTGATAATCATTGTTAAATCAGTAGTACATGTATGCGATATCACTTACTCAGTCCAGAAAATTGAATTAGACTGTTAGTATTAATCGATAATCTTAAAATACATATTCAACCCCCTTTCTAGGTATCTAAGAGATTGAAAGATGAACTTTCAATTCCTACAAAATACTAGACACCCTAACACAACAATAATCGGATATTAGATAAGTTAATCGGATTCGAATTCGAATAATGATTCAAAATATCCATTAGTATATGAATTGAATTCAAATATTGAATTTTTTTTTGATCCAGATATGCTACCCTACTAGAGGCCTCAACGACCACCAAGTGTTTACACGCACTTTATGTGTAAACACTTCATGGGTATTTTGTTTTGTACAAAAATTGAGGGTTTTTTGTGTAAACACGTTTGAGGTGCTTTTGTAGTTCTATTTTTCTTTTTTTGGTAATTTTTGACATAACCCCCATGTTATCTTTAAAATTTGACATCCCCCCCCCCCCCCCCCCCCCCTTTCAACTTTATAACAAGGGTTTGTCAAACATGAAAAGAGGAGATTAAAAATAAAAATTAAGCCCATGTTGGTAACCTTGAGATTTTTTTTTTGATGAATTAAGCAAATATTGAGAAGAAAAACCTCAAAAAATAGATAAAACTCATGAAGGAATATTTTAAAATTGAGAAAACCCATCTTTCCAAAATCCACATCTCAAAAGTTTAAAATATAAATTGCTTTGTCTTGTTTTTCATTTATGCTAATGAAAATTTCAAAACTAAAATCTTATGCTATTTTTTTTTTCTTTTTTACCTTGGGTTTTAAATTATTGCCGGAGTGGTGGTCGGCTGGCCATGAGACTCCAGTTGGTTGGTCGCCGATGATGGGCGGCCAACCCATTGGAATCTCTTGGTTAGCCGTCCACCACAGCCGTTTGATTTGGGGTTTGGGTTTTTGCCCAAACCCTTGTTCCAAGGTTGAAGACAAGGGCATTTTTATCATTTAATAAAAAATTAGTAGTCAACTCGGGTCAACACTGGCCAAATGACAGTGGACCGAGTCATAGGGGGCTATGTCAGCTTTTTCAAATTGTGGGGGGAGCGACGGGGTATGTCAAATTTTAAAGATAACATGAGGGGGTATGTCAAAAATTCCCTTCTTTTTTTACGGAACATAAGACATGTGGCATTCGTGGAAGCTTGCAAGAGCAAATTTGGTCTTGCATTCATAGAGAAAATTATATTTTCTAACGTTTTAAAAGTAATGTCATTTATGAAAGTTAGTGTCAGGCTCATTGTTGATAAGAATCTAAAACCTAGGGTTAGTTATTTTTCATACTTTAAAATATAAATAAAGGTCTTTTTTTTTTTTTATTAATTTGGCCAGACTTTAGGGTCTCTAAAGTGACATTTCGCCGGAAAGATTTATACCTTTTTCACCCTATTAAGTTGAAAGGGAAGAAACATTTTAATACTGTGAAGACGAAATCTATGACTGACTTTCTTTACGAGAAAGAAAGCTAGCTTTTCACCCCTTGAGGCCTCGGATTTTTCCAGGGGTTACCTATCAAATACAAAGGAAAGGAATAAAAGAAGGGAATTCCTTTTTTCCAAGAGCTTTTACCTTTTCAGTCAACATTTTTCACAATCGATAGAAATGCCCCTATCACTTCACATTTGCTTTTTTGAAAGACAGGTAAGGACAGTAATGGTAGAGGGGTATTTTCGTCAAATATAAGAAAGATGTTGACAAGAGGTAAAAAAAGAAAAAGCTAGCTCACTGGAAAATCAATTCCCTAAAAGAAAGGTAACTTTCCTGAATTCATCTATTAAGATCATAAGCCTACTAATTAGTATCAGGTAAATAAACATATTTTTAATAAGCTTACAATGGGTCCATTGGATGATCATAACCATTCATTTTGTAGGCCTTCTTCAGACCCACAACATTATCAGATAGTTACAACCATCTGATGAAGTTGATCTTTTTTTCCTTTGGCCCATTGAATAAAAACTTCAATGTATTAAGGTTTTTGTTATATTATGATGGACCTGAGTCCCATCACCCTCAATTAACCATACCCACATAGCCAACTGAGTAAATTAATCAAGACCCTTCAAATCCAGATCGATTCATCGATGAACTATATAGGGCCCGCTAACGATGATGAACCATGATATATTTTCCCTTCTTTTTTTGTGTATATCTACAATCAAATCTCTTTGACTTCAACATAGCAAACCTTATTTCCTAATGAGTGTAGCACCAAGCACAATAATCAATTAAGATTATATGATCATAAAAGCTATTAGTACTCCAACCAGTCTTGAGAGGTGCCAAGAAAGAATCCCAAATCTGAAAAAAAATTAAAAATAAATATCACTTGGCCATAATTCCCGCAAATCACAGGACTTCCCTAGTAAAATATTAATCTTTAAAGGGTATATTTGTCCTCAAAACTCCTATATAAACATATGGGCTCCCTTGGTCTTCCTTTACTCTTTATCAGTATATCCTTCTTGCATCCAAGCCCGGCCCCTATAGTAGAGAGTGAAGAAAAAATGATAAACAGTGATGATTTCTATAAGGTTATGTGTGCTATGGTTCCTCTGTACTTCGCAATGTTTGTAGCATATGGATCGGTGAAGTGGTGGAAGATCTTTACGCCGGAGCAATGCTCTGGTATCAATCGATTTGTCGCGGTGTTCGCCGTTCCAGTGCTTTCATTCCACTTCATAGCTCAGAACAACCCATATCAGATGGACACCAAGTTTATACTGGCTGATACTCTCTCTAAGATCCTAGTGCTTGTTTTGCTCTCCATGTGGGTCATGTTATTTAATGGAGGGTCGTTAGATTGGTTGATCACTCTCTTCTCTGTTGCAACTTTGCCTAATACCTTGGTTATGGGCATTCCCTTGCTTAAGGCCATGTATGGAGATTTTACTGAGAGTCTCATGGTGCAACTGGTTGTTCTACAATGCATAATATGGTATTATATATACTCTATTTTTCTGGGTTTTCTTTTATTATTCAAATTGGTTTTGGGAAGAAGCTAAATGGGATTTGTTCTCTCATTTTAATTTTTTTTTCTATCTAATTTGTTCTCTACATGGGTTTGTTTCTGTTTATTGTTTAGCCACATTTTCTACTGGAAGCTAAACTCTCTCTCTCTCTCTCTCTCTCTCTCTCTCTCTCTCTCTCTCTCTCTCTCTCTCTCTCTCTCTCTCTCTCTCTCTCTCTCTCTCTCTCATATGTTCTTGCAGGTACACACTTCTACTCTTCCTATTTGAATACAGAGCTGCCACCCTATTAATTCATGACCAGTTCCCGGGTTCCGCAGCTGCCGCCATAGCGAAATTTGAGATCGACGACGACGTAATTTCACTTGATGGCCGAGAACAACTACGCACCGAATCAGAAATCGATAGCACTGGACGTATCCGAGTCCGTATCCGACGCTCTACATCATCCGCTCCCGACTCAAACTTATCATCATCCATTGTGATCACCCCACGTGCATCAAATCTCTCCGGAGCCGAAATCTACTCAGTGAACACTCCAGCACGGATGACACATGAATTCAACAATGGTAACACCGATATAGTATTCGGCAATGGCGACTTGGCTTTCGGATACCGGTCGGCGAGCCCCCGGCTATCCGGGTATGCGTCGTCGGATGCCTACTCGCTTCAACCGACCCCTAGAGCATCGAATTTTAATGAATTGGATACAACAACAGTGACAACAACAAATACACCGATGTGGGTCAGATCGCCGGTAGCTGGGAGGGTATTCCGGCAGCAATCTCCGGCATTCTCCGGCGTGAAAGTGGTATGGGATTCGCCTGGGAAGTGTCAGGGTGGTGGGGAGAGACAAGTCTGCAAAGATGTTGGAGGTACGTAGGGTCAGCTCTGTCTCTGTGTGTCTTGACTGTCTTTCTTCTAGGGTTTCCATCTGGTTACAGTCTTACAGTTAAAACAGAGAATATAAGTTAAAACTATTTTTATTTTTATCAGATTTATCAGACAGCTCCTCAGCTTTTCAAGTTTTTTTTTTGGACGTTATCTGAAATCTGAATGTCCTCGAATTAAAGCAATAAGGATCTTTTTTGTATAATACCCCTCTATAAATCTTCGATATTAGTGAAACCCCCCCCCCCCTGTGTTTTTTTTCTTTTGCTCTTGCCTCCTTTAACTGTGTTACTGAGTTAAAGACATGACCCCCCATTAACCAAAGTTGAAGATTGTTGCTAGTTCTATTGGTCTTATGGCTTTTGAGTGATGGGGTTAATATTTCTGACTGGATCAATGATAGTCAACGCAGTCAAGGGGGCAAGACCAAAAGAATGAAAACACAAGGGGGTTTAACTAATATAAAAGATTTATCCGGGGTTTTAAAAAAAATTGATTATAATAAGTGATTTGGTGGCCCACGCAACATTATATTACAATACCACTACTCACTAAATCTTACTAAAGTTTTCTTAATTTCCCTTAATCCAACTAGTTGCAGTGCAGGTGGCACTTAGGTTACTTTATGTGATCCATAATAGTGTCCTCCTGAGGATTATTTCCTCCTCAGATCTACACTGTTTATGGTATATGATCAACCTTGAGGATCATCTAGTGGAGAAGACCCTAAGGAGGAAGTACTCTCAAGACTAAACCATGGTCTAACTAATGCTCGAGATCATTTTAGGGTACTTCATCAAAGGAGGAACCGGTAAAACAGGTAGTGGCTTTACCCATGGTCACGTGGAATGACAACGTGACAGGTCAGCTAAGTAGCTGACCCCTTGGCCCTTATACTTTCAAACTTTAGAATTACCCCCCTTAACCTAGTTTAACCGTCATTTGACTAACGTTTTAACGTGGGACATGTGTTATGTGCCTGTTAATGCACCTATGAAAAAGGACCATAATATTGCAAGTATAAAGCTAACGACGTGTGATTTAAGTCCGTTTTAACTTAAGACGACCACTGTTAAACTCGGTCAAGGGGGGTAATCCTAAAGTTTGAAAGTGTAAGGCGATTATTACTAATTACTTTCAAATTCCAGGGAGGTCTTACTAACATACCCAAAAAAATTGTTAATTAAATTTTTTTATAAATTAATATTAATTATTGTTTCCTAATCTTTTCCATAAGCAGAGAAAGATCTTAGCTTCAGAGACAGCTCAAAATTTCCTGCAAATGAGGAAGCAGAAGACAAGCCCGACGCTACAGCCAGTCAAGAAATGCCACGTACCTTCGTCATGCTAAGGCTCATACTGATCATGGTGGGACGAAAGCTCTCTCGCAATCCCAATACGTATTCGAGCGTCTTAGGGCTCCTCTGGTCTCTAATTTCATTCAAGTGAGTAAGTTTAATGTAAAATTAGGAGAAAATTTTAGAAGTCGCCATCATGTGCCCAATGATCGTGAGTCACATTACCGCATTCCCGCCGTTTCAAAAATATTATCGTAAAATTGGATGATTCCTTTTTTAATTTAATTAATTTTTTTTTTTTTTTTTTTATGGATTGAATAGGTGGGATGTGGGCATGCCGAATCTGGTGAAATATTCGATAAAGATAATTTCGGATGCAGGACTTGGGATGGCAATGTTCAGCTTAGGTATATTATTGGACTGGTTTCATTATGTACCATGGTTTATTATGACATTAACTAGTGTCACATTACTAGCACATGGATGTTGTCTGCAAATTTGTACCTATGAATGTTTCACCTAATTATGCTTTAAGCAATGATGTGCGATATGATGTATATGGCGACAATCTATCGCAGGCTTGTTCATGGCTCTTCAACACCGAATTATCGCGTGTGGCGCCAAAAGAGCAACCTGGGGGATGGCGATTCGATTCATTTGTGGACCCATATTAATGTCTGCAGCATCTATTGCTGTTGGACTAAGAGGAACTCGACTACGCACTGCCATAGTACAGGTACTATACGAGGACTATGAATGTGTAATACCAAATATACTTAGGGTGTGTTTGATTGCCAATTTTCCATTGTTTGATAGCCATTTTAAATTTGGAAAAAATTTCTGAGAAAATGAGATTTTTCCATCCAAGCCCGGAATTCATTTCTGTTCCACATTGGTGAGAATTCGTTTCCATGAAAATCCTCCTTTATTTTCTCATATAATTGAACATTGCATATTTTCTTGGATGCAATCAAACAACCTTATCGGGTGTATTTTCCCAATAAAATTTTCATTTCTCCGGAAAATGTTGTGTGTAATCAAACACGCCCTTACACATACATAGGTACGTAAACGAGCATTTAAAAGCATATATATAGACTTTAGTAGGTTTGATATCTTGTCTCAATTAATCACCGTGGCGTCCTTTCTCTGTAATTTACATATTTTTCTTCGTAAATAAGATTAGGGTTTTAAACATAGCTGATATGTATTTCAGGCTGCTCTTCCACAAGGGATTGTACCATTCGTCTTTGCCAGGGAATATGGATTGCACCCTGATATACTTAGCACTGGGTACGTACGTTTCAACATCACTTCCTGAGATTTTTTCAATATAAATATGTTACAGAAGAAATGCTTTATAGAAAAAAATAAAATGAACGTGAAAGCGCGAAAAAGACAAGAAAAACTGTCTCGAAAACCAAATCTTGGAATTAAAATATATATTTTTCTTGTCTTAAGCGGCTTGCATCTGTGCAACACCTTATTAGATGTATGGGTCAGGATCAGGGAACACAAAATTTCACATCAAAAAATTTGTGGGGGACATTTTTGGTGAGGATGCATGGTCTCTGTGGCGAGGAGATCACCCTCACAAAAATTCAAATCATTCTGATATTCGTAGCCTGATTTACAAGTTGAAGAATTATGGACTGCCTATTTTTTTACCGTTAATTTGAAACCTACATTTGATGGGGTTAGAAATTTCAGAATGGGCTGATTTTTTGTAGGGTGATCTATATGGTCACCAAAAATCAGCCATTGATTTATCTTCCATGTGGGTACACCAAAATTGGTGTCCCCTGATCTGACCCAAGAAAATGAATTAAAAATATAAAAAAACAAATGTACTAGCCATTCCTGAAGTGCCGACACCATGGTAACACCAAGTGCAGACAAGATGTGCAGCATAGTGCCATGGGTGCACCCCCACCTCAGGATGCTTGACCGTGCATTTGCCTGTTGTGAATTTGTCTCATTGAAGATGTACCAATATTTGTCCCCTTCTAGTGATCATGTAGGCCTACCATGTACCATAGAGTTATGTTATGTGACTTCACATCCATAATTAGTTAGTAGTAGCAAAACCTAATTTTGAAAATACAAGAAAATATTTTTGTATAGGCACTGTAGCAACATAAAACCTAGGTCTTCCTATTGTACAAATTTGATTATTAAAAAAAAAACCCACTACTTAGCTAGTGATGATCGAGCAATTTGCACCATCGGATCCACGAATCACCAAATCACATCACAACTAGATAGCACATGTTCAACTAGCGGTACACGTTAATGTAAAATCATGCATTAATCCAACGTGCCACATCCGATCATCCAACAAATTTTCGCAATAGACCATGCACAGAAAAGCTTGATATCTATACTCCAATTGTGTTCATTATTTCTACTTGCTTTTGCTAGTGTTCTCATTAATGAGAGAATTTGTATCTTCCATGAGAAGTAAGAAACAACAAGGCTTAGTAGGTTGAAGATGCTAGCTTAGCTTGCTCAGTTGGTAAAGTTTGTGGGTGATGATACCATAGATCAGGGTTCAAAACCCACCTTCATCTGACCCCTCTCGAGAGTCGTGTTCTCGGCCATGGATTCCGAGAATACAACGGTAGTTGATAGCGCTGAGCTGGCATCACTTTTTGCAGTGCTATCAAACACCATTAGATTCGTGTAATCCACGGCCGAGAACACTACTCCCGAGAGAGGTCAGAAAAAAGGGCTCATGAGCCTGAGCCAAAAGAAAAAGAAGAAATGTGGAGCAAAATTATTGTTTTTTTCCCAACTTTTTCTTCTTCTTGCTTTATCAAACTTTCCTCCCTAATACTTTTGCAGGGTTATATTTGGGATGATAGTGTCCTTGCCCGTAACCCTCCTCTACTACATATTCTTGGGGCTATGACAAGGGGGTGGGGGGAGACATTATAATTGAATAAAGCATGTGGAGCATCCTAAGTGTTGTGTGTACCCATCATCGATCCCATCCAAGTCGACCATCGATGTCACGATCAGATGTATCATGTCGGCACATGTTCATCAAGTACATGACGAATGTCAGCATCATATATATCAACGATCGATCTCCGTAATTGTAGGGTTTTTCGAGCACAAATGTGCCGAGAAACATTGTAGCAAGCAAGATCAATGGTTTGCAGGGGGGTTCATGATCTTGAAGCTGCTCTGAGTGAGCTTGTATTAGTAGATAGGTTAGTGGATAGCCGAAAGGAGATGGAAGTATCATGACTTATGATTAGGGTAGGAGAATATTTGTTGTGGGGATAGTGGAAATGAAAAAAAAATTTGTGGGGTGTGGGATAAAGTTATTGTTCTTGCTAAGTGTGCTTGACTCTAGAAAGGCAGAATTATTTTGTTGCCAACTTTTGCTGTGTTTTGATTTTGAAAACAATCATCACACACTCCTCCTTGTTTCCTCCTTTAATGGATTTTCATATGTGAAAACCATTTTTTCCTTGCTATCTAAGTCTTCTAAAGAGATCAAGGTCCAGACTTTTGACCCTTTCAAAAAGATTGTGAGATGACTTAAAAGACTTTTTAGCAAAAGGTAAAAAAAAAAAAAAAAAAAAGGGAGAATGGATGAATTCTTGTGTTATAAGTCTTGCTTGAACAAATTTAAAGTTTTTTTTTTTTGTAATTTTTTTAATAATTTTTTTTTTTTTGGGTAGGTAATAAACCGTGGTTCGGCATGTCCTCTGCCATATATCATTAACTAGTGGGTGGCCCGTGCCCACGACACTGTCTGACAAAGCGTTTCCCAAAATCGAGTGTGAGTGGTTGAGATCCACTATCCATTTTGAGGATAAAATCTCAATCACTCTTTGTTGAAACTGGATAAGTTAAGATAAGAGATAAGACAATTTACCTATTTTGTTATATAGACTAGTAAATGGCCCGTGCCCACGGCACTCTCCAACAAAAGTGTTTACAAAAAATTGGGTGCCTTCGGCACTCAAACGGTATAATGGACTGGGGCGTTACCTTTTTCCATTATAACAGCTGTTATAACGGATTGTAACGCACAGAGGGACAATGAAAAAAAATGTGAAAAAAACAGAAATTACCAAGGTTTAAAGGAGGCCGTTTTAACGGTTAAACGGACTGGGGGCGTTACCGTTTAAACCGTTTAAACGGACGTTAAAACGGATTGAAACGGTCAAGGGCAAAAATGGGAAAAAATGGAATTAAACGGATTTTAACGGTTTTAACAATTTTAACGGATTTTAACGGAAAAAACGGAAAAAGTGGCTCTGAAATTCAAATTTTGAAATTTGAAAATTAAAAAAAAAAAGGAATTTTAACGGATTTTAACGGAAATTAAACGGATTTTAACGGAATTAAACGGTTTTAACGGCCATTTTTTTTTACAAAATTTTTTGAAATTAAACAGCTGTTTAAACGATTTTAACGGCCGTTAAAACCAAAAAATGGCCGTTTTTCTCAAAACCAATAAAACGGGTTTAAACGGAAACGGGCTTGGGGCGTTACCGTTTAAACGGCCGTTTTTAAAACCATGGAAATAACAAAAAAAAAAAAAAACAGTGTTAAAATTCAAATTTTGAATTTCAAATTTTTAATAAATTGAGGTCAAATGAGTGGGAGTGAATGAATAAATGAGGGGGCCGGATTGAGTGGCTGAAATCTAACCGTCCACATTAGATGGATGGATTTGATCTCAACCACTCTTTATCTTATGAAGCAAGATAAGGATAAGAGAATACAACTGAGTTATTTTGTTATATGTGTGGGTAGCCCGTACCTGCGGCACTCTCCGACAAAACATTTGCCAAAACAGGGTGTTAGTGGCTGAGATCCACCATCCATTTGGGGGATAAGATCTCGGCCCTTCTTTGTTGAAACAGATAAGAGGGGGTATAAGCTGGGAGACAACTTCCCTGTTTTGTTATATAGATATAGAAATAAAATTTACAATCTAACATATTTACAGCCGTCAGCAACTTAGCATCTTCCCATATAATTTTGGAGAAATTAGAAAAATTATGAAAGTTACACTTTGAGAGCTATAGGCTCAACCAACCAATGCATGGGCCCACCTTGGATTGGCCATAACCACAAAATCATATTGATTGATCATCCCCACCCCCCTCCCCCCTTGGATTAGCCATCCAATTGAATTTTAACTGTTTTATATGCAAAAGCGAGATATAGATCTTGTGGTTTAGATCATCCGATCAGTTTATATTAGTGGGTATATGTGCTAATTGTGGGTTTTAGAGATGGTAAATCATTATTGGAACTATATCGTTTTCTTCTCTTTTTTTGACCCCTTTTTTTTTTTTCTTTTTTTTATTATTTTATTCATGTTTTTCGTATTCAGAAGGTAAATTAGTACAAACAATGAAACAAACTCAAACCAGAAGTAATACACATGGGCTGGCCCAGCCCATTGGGCTTTGGGTACAATATAAAGCTCAATGCAAATGGACCAAGCCTGGCCTGACTTTAAACAATATATTGAATCATTGGACTGGCTATAAGCCTGCGTTACTGCAGCCGGCCTCTGACGAGTAAACCTTCGCTAACACCATGCTGTGAGTGAAGCCGATCACAGCCCACAATACGAGCCATGTGGCACACTCTTAGTGGACGATGACTGTATAGATGTTTGGCCAATCACTAGGATGAGCTACAAACCAAAAATGAACCTGATCAGTGATTTGTAAGCGTTGGATTGAAGTCATTTTCATGGGTTGATTTTAACCTTAGGAATTTGAGCATTATTGAGCATTATTTGGGTGCAAAGATGCAAAGGTTGTAAATCACTAATCAGGATGATTTTTGGTTTGCATGCCCATCGAGGGACTTGGCAAACATCCATACGGTCAGTGCCCACTAAGAGTATGCCACATGTCTCGTATTGTGGGCTGTGATCGGCTTCGCTCAGAGCATGGTGTGAGTGAAGGTTTACTCGCCTCTGGCCAGCTCCTTAGGTCCCAGGCCCCCAACCATAGTTATCAGATAGTGAAGCAACAAAAATTCGCCCATTGAAAATTGCAAGTTTAAAATGATTTGGGTTGAAAAAACAGAGTCAAAACAAGACCATCAAAAAATCAATAAGTGAGGACTTCGGATTAAATATGGACCCCCAAAAACTTTTATTTATAAGCATAAGACTATTTGAAACTTACACCATGCATTTGGGCCCACACGTTTGTATTATACATGGTAGGACCATAGACAGAAATTTTCTGAGGCCCAAAAGCAGGGTCAAGAATAATTCCGAATAAAAGCACAACTCTTAAACATATCTTGGCCCACATCCCAGACCCAAATCTCACATGGGCCCAAAACCATGGACAAGCTTTCAAACCTCGGGCCGGATCTTGTCTATAATTCGAGTCCAACAATTTGGAGCTCCATACCATGGGCCAACTTTACAAATCCTTGCCGACTCATCCCTAGTCTGTCAAATTCATATGAACAAAAGAGTTTCTCGTCCATTAGGGACAGGTTGCACATCAAAGTTAGGTTTCGTTTCAGAAGAGTGACAGGTTGCACATCATGTACAGGTGGCAGGAATGTAGGTTTTGATTGCCAAGTGTGTGACATGTAGCCCCTTTAATTTTAATTCATGCAGGCACTCGAACGTGGCGCGACGTCGTGGGTATAAGCATTTCTTTTGTCGGCTGCCTGCGACATGGCTCAGCTCACTTCTTATCCCTTACGGCTGCTAGAGATAGGTTCTCCCACTACAAAGCTACAAACAATCGTACGAATTTTCTAAATTACCCTCAAATAAATTCAAATTTCCTACTCGTCTCCAGGTCAGAAATTACCCTCAAACAATCGTACGTCATGTGTTGCCTACTAGTGTCAATACAAGTAATTAGTATCTTCATTTGTAATTAACTAGTGGATGAGTGACTGCGATCCACCGTCCAGTTGAGGGATAAGATCTATGCCCTTCTTTATTGAAGCCTATAAGAGGGGTATAAGCGGGGAGACAACCGTTGTCACTTGTTATAGACTAGTGGGTGGCCTGTGGCAACAACAGTACTCCCTATAAAATGTTTGCCAAAATCAGATGTGAGTACCTAAGATCCACCGTTCAGTTGGGGGATAAGATCTTGGCCCTTCTTTATTGAAGCCTATAAGAGGGGGTATAAGTGGGGAGACAACCATTGTCACTTGCTATAGACTAGTTGGTGGCCCGTGGCAATGGCACTCCCGATAAAATGTTTGCCAAAATCGGGTGTGAGTGGTTGAGATCCACCATTCAGTTGGGGGATAAGATCTTGGCCCTTCTTTATTGAAGCCTATGAGAGGGGGTACAAGTGTGGAGACAACTATTGTCACTTATTATATAGACCATGGTTTTAAAAACGGCCGTTTAAACGGTTTAAACGGCTGTTTAAACAGTAACGCCCCAAGCCCGTTTCTGTTTAAACCCGTTTTATCGGTTTTGAAAAAAAACGGCCGTTTTTTTGTTTTAATGGCCGTTAAAATCGTTTAAACAGCCGTTTAATTTCAAAAAAATTTGTAAAAAAAAGGTCGTTAAAACCGTTTAATTCCGCTAAAATACGTTTAATTTCCGTTTAAATCCGTTAAATTCCGTTTTTTTTTTTTAATTTTCAAATTTCAAAATTTGAATTTCAGCGCCACTTTTTCCGTTTTTTCCATTAAAATCTGTTAAAACCGTTAAAATCCGTTTAATTCCATTTTTGCCCCTGACCGTTTCAATCCGTTTTAACGGCCGTTTAAACGGTTTAAACGGTAACGCCCCAAATCCGTTTAACCGTTAAAACGGCCTCCTTTAAACCTTGATATAGACTAATGGGTGGCCCATGGTAATGGTACTCCTGATAAAATATTTGCCAAAATCGAGTATAAGTGGCTAAGATCCACCGTTCAGTTGGGGGGATAAGATGAAGAGGGGGTATAAGTGGGGAGACAGCCACTGTCATTTGTTATATAGATTGGTTCTCTCAATTTTAGTTCAAGAAAATTTGTGATTTTGAGTGTGATAACATCAACATTAATGCATCGCATCCCACGTCAGAAGATTCAGATCTCCTTAATGAAGCATGTTTGGGCGAGAGTAGAACTAGGATGAGTAACCTGTTGGGAAGTCCGATTAAAAAGAAAACCATGTTAAAGAAGTCCTCATATTGCACCCCTCAAACCATTTTGCATGTTAATCCTAATCCACACCAGTAGCTGATTTGTGTTCTCTAGCCATTTGGATTCCAACGTTTTTCATTAGGTAATGTTGAAATCAACAGCTAAAAATCACCTAAACATTTATTTTTTGGATACCCGAATTCAATGGCTAGAGATCACCAATCAGTCTGATTGTGGTGTTTAGGTCCATCTAGGGGTGGGCCAACATTCATGGATCAGAGGAACCGAAAGATCATTCCAGGTGGTACATGTTTATGCGTTCCACAGGTCCACAAAACAAATTCTCAAGGGTAGCCTGAACCCCATCTCGGCTAAGTAGAAGCTAGAATCCAAGGCGCCGCTGGAAGCAAATCAAAGATCCTAAAATAATGTGTTTCTCGTACTTCCAAGGACCATCGTTTCATACTATAAATAGCCCCCACAAGCACACCCATCTCATCCCACTGTAGCAAGAATTCGTGCAAAGAAAGATAATCCAACTGAAGAGATCGATGTCGAGCAGCACAGCTGGTCAAGTCATTCGATGCAGAGGTAACCATTTTGATTCCTGTTTTGGATTGTGGGTATCTTAATTTCCTTATGTTTGTTTGATGGGTTTGTTTGATGGGTTTGTTTTAGGTCCAGAAAATCGTGATAAACTTTATAATCCTGTTCATTTTGTTTGTTTTTTTGGTTTCTTTGGTTTTGGTTCATTTTAGTTGGTCTGTTTGTTTTGGAGCAAGCTTAAGCTGTTCTTTGTTTGTTTGGTCTTTTGGGATTTGTGTGTGTTGATCGGTTTCTGTTGGGTCTATAGTTAGTGTTTGGGTGTGTGTTTTTTATGGGTTTGTGTTTATTTTAGCCAGTTTTGGGTCTTTTTGAGAAATTGGGTTCTCTAAATTAATATGGGTTCTTACATATCTTGATGGGTAATCGGATGAATCATGTATGTGTTGTAGCTGCGGTAGCATGGGAAGCAGGGAAGCCACTGGTTATAGAAGAAGTGGAGGTGGCACCTCCACAGAAGATGGAGGTTCGTTTGAAGATTCTCTACACCTCCCTCTGCCACACTGATGTTTACTTCTGGGAAGCCAAGGTAATTATTTTCAGATCGAATTTATCTGTTTAAGTTTTAACACTTGTAGTTAATCACAGTGATTTTTGTAAATTAAGTTATTAGATCTAAAAGTTTAAAGTGTTTTAAGGTCTGATAACTTAATGACTTATGTTAGAATTGATTGTTTGGTAAATGTGTTAGGTATTAAAATTAAGTCAAGGGCATTGTGGATATTTTGAAATGTTTATTAGACACTTTCCTAAGTTTTCAAAAGAGAAAGTTTTAATAAAAGAGCATTATCGGTATTAAAAGAGAATCGTAGAATCTTTTGGAAAGATGCTTTTGTAAGTTTTTTTTAAAAAGAAAGCTTTAAGAAAAGGACATTATCGGTATTAAATAAAAAAATCTTAGAATCTTTTGAAAAGATACTTTCATTTAATGGAGGGTGACTTTTTACTTAATTTCAATAGTTTTGGTAATAAGTGCTGAAATTAAGTTGTTTAACAAATGCAATTAATCATCAAAATCACTTAATTTCAGTTCCTTCATATTTAAGGTCTGAGAAAAAAGTTTTACAAAATGCGAATAGGGTTGGCTACACGAATCCTGTTTCAGGCCTGACGGTGCTAGTTTACCATCAAAGAATTTTTGCTTTTTTGCTTTACCCCCTTACTTTGTTGATGCAATTTGCGTCTCACCCTTTGACCATAGACGGCCATTAGCAGTCTCTGGATGGACATTCCAATATTTTTTAAATGACTATAATGACCTTGGGTGAGACAAATATTTTAAAAACATTGGGTGCGATGCAGATTGCATCAATAAAGTAAAGGGGACAAGCAAAAAATCATTTTTTTATAAGATTTTTTTTTTAGGATTGTGAGCTCAAAACCGTTCTTCATTTACTTTTGGCCCAACCGTATGGATGTTGGGCCCATCGCTAGGTGGAGCTACATATCAAATATCAGCATAATTAGTGATTTCAAACCATTGGATCTTTGTACCCTAAATAATGCTCAAATTCTACGAATAAAATCAACTCATGAAAATGACTCAAATCCAATGCATAAAAATTAACAATCAGATTAATTTTTGGTCTATAGGTCCACCTACAGTTCAGCCAAGGTATTAATGAAAAAAGGTTTTGAGCTCACAATCCTTAAAAAAAAAAAAAAAAAAGGGATTTTTACTTGTTCCCCCTTACTTTATTGATGCAATTTTTATCGCACCCAATGTTTTTGAAATATTTGCGTCTCACCCAAGGTCATTATAGTCATTTAAAAAATATTGGAATGTCCATCCGGAAACTGTTAATGGCGGGTGAGACCCAAATATTTTAAAACCATTGGGTGAGATGCAAATTGCATCAATAATGTAAGGAAGTAAAGCAAAAAATCCCAAGAATTTTTTTGAGGTTTCTAAAGGGCATGTTCGTACCTTTACATGGTGATACAGAAATCCTTAGTTTCGTTCTGGGGTGGGGGCTCAGCTTTATAAGTCACAGAGAAAACAAATAAAAAACTAAGAGCTTTACAATGCCCACCCTTGAACAAAATTTGACCGCCCACGATGACCATTCCGATGACTGCCCGCAATATCAGCCATGGCACACTTTTAGAGGATGCTGACAGTATGGATGTTTGGCCAATCCCTAGATGAGCCTACAAACCAAAAATCACCTTTGGATCCTTGTACCCAAATAATGGTCAATAATGCTCAAATTCCTACAAATAAAATGAACCCATGAAAATGAATCTAATCCCACGCTTAGAAATCACTGATCAGGCTGATTTTTTATTTGTAGGCCCATATATAGATTAGCCAAACATCCATACAGTCAGCATCCTCTAAAAGTGTGCCACATGTCTCCTATTGTAGATGGTCATTGGAGTCAGTCATCGTGGGCGGTCAGCGAAAGTGCTTTCACAAATTGTGGGGTGCAAATAAAATTTCCCCCACCTTTAAAACGTTGAAAATTAAAATAAAATCCGCTTTTAAACCTAGTAGAATGCCCACCCTTGAACAAAATCCTGGCTCCCCCACTGTTCTGGGGTTATATATGTACCTCGTTTTTTGGGAAATTGAATTGTAGTGAGAGTTCTTTTGCCTCAGAGCATAGTGGAATCGGTGCAAGTCCGTGGATGTACCTCGATCTTGAGGGGACCGTGTAAATCTCTATGTCGTGTGTTTGCATCTTCATTTTATTTTCTTTCTTTTGATTACGCTGTGGTTTGCTTGTGGTCCTCCAACACATACAACCCTGTCTAAAGCCATCTCTCTTCTGTTAAGTAGTCAAATTTCTTGATATATCCTCTCAAAACCTCACTCCACGTTCATTTTGCCCTTCTTTTCGCCTTTTTAGGTACTTTGACTTGCACATTCTTCCTCACTAGTGCTGTCACTGGTCTTCGTTGTATATGACCAAACCATCTCAATCTCAACAAGAATACTAAGTATAAGAGAAGAAAAAATGGAGAAGTCCTTCTTGCTTATCTTTCTTTTACCCGTCTCTTGAATAGGATTGATAGTGGTTAAGCTTCATTGATTTTATACTAAATCTTTACTGGGTAACGGTTTTGCAGGGACAGAAACCAATGTTTCCTCGCATCTTCGGCCACGAAGCAGGAGGGTATGTACATTTAACAACTAATTGAATTGTAATGCATGCCTTTCCTTAAAACCATTTATTTTTGGATGAGAGCAATGAAATGGGATCGAATTTTCATCCATATCTACTTGATTATTTATTTTAGTTTTTAAATTTTGTTGGTATTTAGAATCGTCGAGAGCATCGGCGAGGGGGTGACTGATCTTAAACCGGGAGATCACGTCCTACCAGTGTTCACTGGGGAGTGTAAGGAGTGCCGCCACTGTAAATCAGAGGAGAGCAACATGTGTGACCTCCTCAGGATTAACACTGACAGGGGAGTGATGCTTAGTGACGGAAAGTCGAGGTTCTCCATCAATGGAAAACCCATATACCATTTTGTTGGCACTTCCACCTTCAGTGAGTACACTGTTGTCCATGTCGGTTGTGTTGCCAAGATCAACCCTGCTGCTCCACTCGACAAAGTTTGTATTCTCAGCTGTGGAATCTCTACAGGTTAGAAGAACATAAATCCCATTTCATTTCCATTACATATTCTTACTTCTTTTTTGTTGACAGATTTGGTTTCTGTGTTGCAGGTCTTGGTGCTGCTTTGAATGTTGCAAAACCCAAAAAGGGTTCAACAGTAGCCATTTTTGGATTGGGAGCTGTGGGCCTTGCTGTGAGCTTCTTCTCCTGCTGGATTCA
Source organism: Euptelea pleiosperma (assembly GCA_035048495.1). Lineage (NCBI taxonomy): Eukaryota > Viridiplantae > Streptophyta > Magnoliopsida > Ranunculales > Eupteleaceae > Euptelea > Euptelea pleiosperma. The sequence goes on from CM068552.1 coordinate 28,677,149, forward strand.
TCCTCTTATTACAGAGGAAGCAATATTCATTTGTTACATTAATTAAAAAAAAAAATTAATTGTGGTGGTTTAAAATGATTAGGCTGCTGAAGGAGCTAGAATTGCTGGGGCTTCGAGGATTATTGGTGTCGATTTGAACTCTAATAGATTCAATGAAGGTGAGTGAACTACTAACCATCTCCCGCTTGAGTTCCATCGATCGAATTCGTGATCTATAAGTGCAGATCAATACATTGTTATTTAGTTGCAATGGTGTTTATCTAATTGTGTACTATATATTCCTTACCGATGATCCAATTTCCTTGTGCTTGCTATTAGCCAAGAAGTTTGGCGTTACCGAGTTTGTGAACCCGAAAGACCATAACAAACCAGTTCAAGAGGTTTGTTTCTGAACATTTTACCATAAATCTTGATGTGCTGAATTAGTGATTCCAAACCTTGATTCATTTGCAGTAGAAAAGAGCAGGGAATTTTCTTCACTAGTTTGAAAAAGATTTGAGGTTTGATTATGGATTTGATCATCAGGTGATTGCTGAGATGACAGTTGGAGGAGTGGACCGAAGCATCGAGTGTACTGGGAGCATCAACGCAATGATCTCTGCTTTCGAATGTGTTCACGATGTAATTTCCTATCACATCCATCCTCTACTCTTTAACCTAATAAATTCAACAATGTCTTAACACAGCGTTAATGCCTTTCTAATCTGAAATTCGGGTCATTTCTTCACAGGGTTGGGGTGTTGCTGTACTTGTCGGTGTGCCAAACAAAGATGACGCGTTCAAGACCCACCCCATGAATGTGTTGAATGAGAGGACTCTCAAGGGTACCTTCTTTGGCAACTACAAACCTCGCTCTGATCTTCCCTCCATTGTAGAGAAGTACATGAATAAGGTAGACCCAATTCCCCATCAAGTTATTAGTTTTCCAAAGAACTCTGCCAAAATACGAAAACTTGGGACTATAATGTTAAACAACCATTTACAACAAAATCGACCTGTTGGGAAAAGGCGAAACAACTATGTATACCAACGGATCGTGGGGTCAACACAACACGTGTGCAGGATTACACCTTTCGCTAACATGCCTCTTAGTTGGAATACATTCCATTGAAGACTTGAACACGCGGCTTCCCAAGCCTTAAAGGTTCTGATACCATGTTAAGCAACCAATTACCCCAAAAGATCAACTTGTTGGGGAAAGGTGAAACAACTATGTCTACAAAGAGTTGTTGGGCCAACACAAGACATGCGCGCGGGAACACACTATCCGCTAACATATAATGTGTCATATTCATCCTTGTGATATTTGGTTGTGCAGGAGCTTGAACTGGAGAAGTTCTTGACCCATGAAGTCTCTTTCACTGAGATCAACAAGGCGTTTGAGTACATGCTACAAGGTGACAGCCTCCGATGCATCATCCGCATGGATGCATAGAATGGATGTGACCGTAGAAGTTCGTAACCGCCGTTTTTTAGTGAATAATGATGAATATATTTAGGCTTGTTTTATGACTAATTAGATCATGTAAACAGTGTTTTGTTATGTAGCATGGTTCATATTGAAATAAATGCTTTTTTGCATGGTTTCTGTTTGCTCACTAAATTTCTTGGTTAATGAGAGGGCACTCTTCCATACCACTATCCTTGATTTGAGAGAAAAACATGGCTGCTTAGGGTGTTTGTTACATCTCTGACTCGAACTCTTTCAAGACCATGGTTCGAGGACCTCGGAGCCTGGGACTGAACCATACGGTCTTGGGTTGTCTCACCCGAGACAACCTATTTGCTATAAGGGGCTAACATGTCTCCAAACCTATGATCCATGGATGAGGCCAAGGTTTAAAAGGGGCCGTTATAACGGTATAACGGGCTGGGGGCATTACCGTTTATATGTTATAACGGTTGTTATAACAAATTGTAACACTTGGGCAAAAACAGAAAATAACGGAAATAAAAGGTGCGAAAATTCAAAATTTGAATTTCAAATTTTCAATAATAAAATAACGGCATACCAGCCACTTTTTTTCACTTGATGGGTCTAAATCTGCCTGAAATAACTAAAGAAGGAGAAGGTAGACTGGGTTGTTGCTGTAAATTTTGTGAAGTGCTGATGTGACCAATCCAAAAGTCCATCTGATGGGTGGTCATTTGGATTGGCCATGTGGGCAGTGCCCATACTACCAATCATGCCAATGCCTATTTGACAACCTTTGAGATTTAGGGCCCCGTTTGGATTACCATTTTTTAAAAAATATTCTATTTTAAAAAATAATTATTTGAAAATGTTTGTTTCTTAAAAAGATCATTTGGATCATCATTGATGCAAAATGTCTTTAATTTTCTCTTAATGGACAACCAACTATAATTGATGAGAATGATAGATGGGGAGGGGTAGAGTAGGGTTTCTTTGTTTTTTTGTTCATTGAGCTTGCAAAATTAAAAAAATTATCTTTTGACTTAAAAACAGCATTCACCTATTTTGATAAAAAAAGACTTTTTGGCTTAAAAATATATATTTTTATGGAATAAATACTTTTAAAAAAATAGTCATCCCAACTATATGTTATTTTGAAAATTGTCTTTTTGTAAAAAAAAGATTTTTTTCAGGTTAAAAATTGCGCAGCGATTCAAACTGGCCTTCAAGCTTTTAAAATAAAATAAAAAACGTACACGTATATGTGTATATGCCCATAATGTATATAAATTGAGTGGTAATATAATTATAATTGAACTGAAATTATATGATATTTCCCTTAAATCTACGTAATATAAGCAACGCTAATAATTTCCAAAATTTTTTATCATTTATTAAAGTTGCCAAATCCATAGGTATCTGTTAATCTTTTTAAAAAAAATATTTTTTAAACATAAAAAATAGTGACATATATTATAAATAAATAAAATATTCTTTAATTTTTTAAAACAAAAATGAGTGTTTTTTTTTCATGAGATTTTTTGAAAAAATTAAAATTATGGGTTATTTTGGATTATTGAATATTTTGCGTTTTTTTTCGCAATGTTTTGAAAATACCGTGATTTGAAATGTTTTTTTTCAAAAAGTTGGGTTTTAAGCAGAGATTTGCTAACTGTGGTTAAAAGCCGGATGTCATGGAAGCAGTATCCAACACCATTGATCAATGTCTGAAAATACACTCCTTGGTTTGAAACATTTGATTGCGGGATCAACGGCATAGGGATCCCTGAAACGATTTGATCGAATACTTCACTAGTTACCAGATATTAATTTCCCATTCCAAGGGGGACCGTTCCAGGATTTTTCCAACTTGAATCTTCAGATACATTGGATTGAGGATCCACAGTGTTGTGTACCCGTGAACTAATCAGTATGGGTAGCTACCAAACAACACCCCTTACCTTCAATACAGAGAGTAGAACAAAAGAAACTAATTTATATACAACTTGTGGTGATTTCAGTGAAGATTTAGATCTCATATGTGAGGACCATAAAAGAAAGGAAACCCGGATGTCCTCTTCCCAAAATGTCAGGTGGAGTATGCTTTAGGGCCCACTGACCTTTTGGATGTTTGGTTCACTTCTTGATGGATCTACACATCAAAAATCAGTTTAATCGATGATTTCTAACCATAGATGCTAATATATAACTGTTAGAAATCATCTATCAAGCTGATATTTGTTAGATAAGGTCAGTGGGCCGTAAAGGGAGGCATTTTTGGGAAGGATAGACTTCAAATTTTGAAGTCCCCAGGGGACAGCAAATATCTTCTCCTCTAGGTGCATCCTAGCTTTAACCAATGTTTTCATACCAGGATCGGTCATCGAACTTTCATTGTGTCACCAATTTAACCGCCAGGTCGACTGGGTCAACTCGTCACATGGAAACTCTTTGGGGCCTATTGACCCATGAATTAATGTTTTGCCTGCCCCTTGGTGGACCACCTCGGGTCATCAATTCAACCCGTGTCCAAGTCAGTCAGGTCACCAATTCAATCGGCCAGGTCGAGTGGATTACAAGAATATGAATGTTTTTTCACAGATTGCTGGGTCAGGATCAACCCAACTTGGTTTTGTAACTGAGTCACCGGTTTGACCGACCGGGCTGGGCCAGGTTTAAGAATGTTGGCTTTAACCTATTAAGGGCACTGTGCACTTAGCTTGAATGCTTAGAAAAAATTAGAATTGGGTTTCAAGACTAAGTCCTCCCCTCTCTCTCTCTCTATATATATAAGAGAGTGAAAGTGAATAAGGACCACATATTCTCTCTTTAATGAGATGGGAATGGGATTACTTGGTTTCTTCCATCTTCTTCTCCTCTCATTCCTTCACTTCTTCAATCAATCCCATTTGTTTGTAAAAGGAGATGCCAATTTGATCCAGAAAACTTGCAAGAGCACAAACTACTACGATCTCTGCATTTCATCTCTCAAATCCAATGCTTCGAGCTTCAAAGCAGACACTAAGGGACTAGCTGTGATCATGGTTGGCATAGGGATGGCTAATGCTACCGGAACACACGCGTATTTGTCGTCTCAGCTACTTAGTAACACGAACGACACTGTCGTGAAGAAAGCTATCAAAGAATGCGCAAACAAGTACTCTTACGCGAACGACGCTCTCCAAGCATCTCTCGACGAATTGGCATCCATGTCATTCGATTATGCGTACGTGCAAGTGACTGCGGCCATGGACTACCCTAACGCTTGCCGCAATGCGTATAAACGGTTTCCGGGTTGGTGTATCCGTTGGAGCTAGCACATAGGGAAGAATTTCTGGAGCATATTTGTGATGTAGCTCTAGGAATAATCAACCTTCTTGATTGGTAGTTGTGGATCTTAGTTTTCAACTTTTTTTTTAATCTATTTGTTGCTACTTCTACTATGATGATGACGATGACGACGGCAACGGTAACGGTAACAGTAACTGTGACGGTAATGGTAACGGTGACGGTGACGATGATGGTGACGGAAATCAATTGCTTATGTTTGCTTTGTTCTCTCCCAATTGTGGTTCTTGCGAAGAGACTAATGTTTTTATCTTTTTACGTAATATAGCTTAAATCTAGAGGCTAAGGCGGCATGTTACATGGCAAGTAAAAGGCTGAACGCCACAAATCAAAATTGGCAAGAAACGTTGATAGGTAAAAAAAGGAAAAATTTCCCAAATGACACTTATTTAATTTGGGGGCAGGTATGAGGGTGGCACAACTTACGAGGCATGAGGGGGTATAATCCAAACCCAACAATGTAGTTGGTGCACGTAAGAACTTGTGGTTCAAATGTGTCCCGAGTTGTTCACCAGCGCCACCTTACAAAACTAAGGACCTGTTTGGAAAGCTCATGCTTTTACGTAACCTAGTCCTAATTTGGAAGAATAACTGGTTCGATGTTGCAACCTCTTTTCAAAAAGCCAACTGTGTTCTTGTTGTAAGGGAAAAGAAAACTGAAGAAGTGGGGCCTTAGATAGCCCCACATGGTTACTGAACATAGGCTAGAACAACTAGAGGTGGACTGACGTTTGGTGGCCCCACTTTTGAGGTTTACAAACAAGCCCGTTTTTTGTTTCTCCTCCTAAACCATACATGTTGCCCACCAACTAATTGATTTGAAGCCTGAACCGTTTAACCAGTGAACCACTAGCTCCCACCTTTTGTGGGAGTGTAGTGACAAAAGTCATAGCAACCTTCCGTCATTTTTTTTTAAGTAGAGGTCTTGTTTGGAACTAGCCAAATCAATCTCTCAACTTGGATCACGATGATGCCCATATGACCATCTCACCATTTCTTGGATCCGGCCTTTGAGACTGCCCACGCCAAAATCCAATTTCGATGACAATCACCATTAAATCACCACGCCAAAATAAATCAACAATCCAAATCCAAGGTTACATTACCATTATGACCGTTATAACGGTTCACGTCTGAAGTCAAAATAGGTCAGAATTTATTTATTTTAATGTTTTTGTTCAAAATAATCTTGGAAAAAAAATAATTCAAATATATAAGAGTGAATTTCTTATATTAGAGGTTACCTATTTTATATCTTTAAATATATTTTTTAAAATTTTAAGGGACTTGTAATCTCTATTTTACGTGCGTTGAAATTGAAATTGAAATTGAAATTGTTTTAATTTAAGGGTATTTTTTACATACCCAGATCAAACATTTAGGGAAGATGCCTCGATGAACACAGAAATCGATACCTCAAGCTTGCTCTTCAACATCAAAGTGCCAGCATGCGGTATGATGTTTGAAGGCCAATCGAGAGAGAGAGAGAGAGAGAGGGAGAAGATGAAGGTGATGGTGGCGGTGGCGGTGGTAGTGGTGGGGGCGGTGGTGATGGCAACAGCCCCGATGGAGTTGTTGGTAATGGTTACGAGGAAAGTGATAGAGAAGGGCTAAATAGTCTTTATACATTAATTATAACGGACACGTGACACAGGTGACTGTGCACTGCTAGTCAAAAGAAAGTGCAACTTAATCAAAGGGGGTATTACTAAATGACCATAATTTTTAAGGGTGCTTTGGTCATTCAACATTTTCACATTTCAACCCATCTGTGAAAGCATTTATTGAGCCCCCACGTGGCACATAACTTTGTCCCTCGACAAAATATTAGACGATGGTACCCATCATCAAAGTTGATGATGACCCACAATGTGAGCCATGTGGCACACTATTAGAGGCTACTGACCATATGGATTTTTGACTCATCCCTAAATAGACTTATATGACAAAAAGACATGCTTGATTAGTGATTTCTAATCTCTGAATTTGAGTAACCAAAATAATGCTAGAAATCCGTGGTTGAAAATTAGCCATGAAAAGGACTCTAATCCAATGGACCTAAATTACTAATCAGGATGCATTTTGGTACGTAGGTCCAACTAGGGATGGGCAAAACAAAACATCTATATGGTTAGTGGTCTCTAAGAGTGTGCCATGTGGCTCATAATATGGTCCATCATTAATGTGGATGTTTTGAAAAAAAAATACAAAACAAAAAAGATAGTTAATCATGTTACATGTATATAACTCATTATTAAAATAGTAATGATCACATGGTTCAAGAGCCATGGATGTTATCATGTTGCATAGTGGTGTCATTTTGTCATTGGCCAAATAATACTCAAAATCCACGGTAAAAAAATAAACCATGAAAAAGACTCTAATCCAATGGATAGAAATAACTAATTAGAATGAAATTTTGTATGTAGGTCCACCTTGGGATGGGCGAAACATCTTTACTATCATTGATCTCTAAGAGTATGCCATGTGTAAGGTACTGGCGCATGTATGGTGCACATGCATCACACGTGGGGTCCCCTAGTGAGAGTAGTTAAAATCCACTGATTCGGTGATTTGGGACATCAAAGTGTGGCCTTTAGGTACCGTAAGATGTTTTGCAGACCATCATTAAAGTCTAGCAAACGGCTTATGAAAAGCTGGAGTCTCCACTATTTGAGTACCACTTGGCACACTCTTAGTGGATGATGACCGTATGGATGTTTGGCCAGTCCCTCGGTGGACCTGCAAACCAAAAATCAACCTGATTAGTGATTTACAACCTTTGGATCTTTGGACCCAAATAACACTCAATAATGCTCAAATTCCTATCGTTAAAATCAATCCATGAAAATAACTTCAATTGAATCGCTTAGAAATCACTAATCAGGCTGATTTTTAGTTTACAGGTCCACCGAAGGACTGGCCAAACATCCATACGGTCAGCGTCCATTAAGAGTGTGCCACGTGGCTCGTATTGTGCGTTGTACAGAAGTTTTAGGGGGCGTTTGGCAAACAAAAATAAGTAACTTGTTGACTTTTATGAGCCAAAAAAATAAAAAGCTAGTTTGGATGTGTTTCATATTTTAAATTTTGAAAAGTTAAAAATTAACTTAAAACTGAAGCTAAATTTTTTAGATTTTAACTTCTAAGAGAAATTACTTCTCAAAAATTAAAACGCCCTCCCGACGCTCTATGGCTTTTTTGTAGGTAAAAAATCAATTATTAACTACAAGTAGAAGTGCTTTTACTTTTCGTTCCCAAACGCCCCCTTACTCCTACTGTCTAGTCTCTACTGTCCATATATAAGACATTCCCGCCTTCAAATCACTGGCGCCAAAATCCGCTCTCTTTCATCTCCGCCCCTTTCAGTCTTCTTCTCTGCTCAGAAACCCTAACATTTCTTTTTCAAACCCTAATAGAAGAATGAGGGGAGGGACCGTTCAGATCAATTGGCACGAAACCAAACCTGTTCTAACCCTAGATTTTCATCCCCAATCTGGACTCCTCGCCACCGGTGGTGCCGATTTCGATATCAAGGTGCTCTTTCCCTCTCTCTCGTTATCTTTCCTTTTATATATTTTTTGTCTTTGATCGGAGTCATTTACGTATTAATTTTGGGAAATGTGGACAGTTAATTTTGTTCATATGTTGATGCAACTGAATTTTGGAGTTAGTTTTGATAAATTTTGTGGTAATATATGGATTAAAATAGGAATTTTTATTGATTTTCTCGAATGGGTGTTTTGCGGTATAGAGAGATCTAGAAACTTTATAGCTCGTTTGGGTGGGCGTAGGATATGAATTGTACAAATCGAAATGGTTGGAAAACGTTGATGGTGAATTTTTTTTCCTGCTAAATTTGCGGCAATGGTGATTGGGGGACCTTTTGTGGGTGGTTAGGATTACGAGGTGAATGGTAGGCACCTTCCAAAATGTAGTTGGCACATGCTAAAAATTGCACAATCTGTCTTTTAGCGGTGCATTTAAATGGTTCTTAGTTTATTGGCTAGATCATGCTTTGATTGGTTTTACAACGAATGCTTTATCTTGAATGATTGAAGCCTTGAAGGAGTGGTTTTGATGTTCCACGCACATTGGGTTTATCACAATAACTGAAATAAGAATTTTTTTGTGTTTTGAGAATGCATGGGCTTTGCTTTAGATGAGAAGCTGTGTTAACTTAATTATTTTGGAAGGTTTCTTGGTTAATTTCCTTAAATTGAGGGTAAGGAGACACTGTCGATTTTGAGAAATGAGTTGTCTTCTGTATGTTAGAAGATGGACTGGGATTAATTTCTACAGTTTGAACTGTTGTACTTGGCAAAAGGTTTTCTGGGTGTTATAACTCATAAGCGACAAAAAACTTTATTCCCTGCTAAGGCGAGGGTTTTTTTTTTGCATGTGGAGGGATAATGTGGAAAATTTAGACCATCTATCTGACAGAGGATCCTCTAGATTGGCCACATGGGCAGTGTGTTATCAGATATGTAGAAATACGTATTTATCTTGTATAGGGGTAGTTCTGTAAATACCTCTTATGAGGGGTATACTTGTCCTTTCTTTATGTAACCCTTTTCCAAAAATAAGATTTATGGGGTCATTGTGAATTAACACAAGACATCCAATTCCTCCATCTCTTCTCTCTCTTCTCTTTCTCTTCATATTGGAAACCCTAACTCCTAATCCTAATCGCATCTAAGGAATTCAACTTGGTATCAGAGCCTCACCGAAGGATTGTCGTCTGCAGAAGGCACCGAGAGTTTTTCTACTTGCTGATGTCATGCTGACGTCACTAGACTGTATAGATGACGTCAGCACCTGTACGGTCAGTTTGTTCTGAGCTTCTCACTCCTGGTAGATCTCGATCCCCTGGAATTAATGGTGATTTTTGCCGGATTTTTTGAGCACATCTACATAGTTTTTTGTTGATTCTTCTATAAGCATTTTTCGGTACTTGTTTTTCGTTTTTCTGGGTTTCGGCTCATTGAACATGGTTTTTACCCTAATTTCTTCTTTGGATCTAGTTCGTTTTTCCCTTAGAAACCCATTGCACCCATTCTTGCTCCATTCTATGGAGTATTGAAGGTTTTGGGTTGAAAAAACCCCCTCTTTGCTACCGTCGGTAACGCCTTTAGCGTTTTTTGACCTATCGGTTGGGTCTAAAACTTCCCCAATCTGTTTCTAATACCTCCTAAAAGCTCTAATAGCTTTTCTTCAGTGGTATGCTGGCCTGTGGCAAGTGTTTTGCCTCTATATTTAGCTTTTTTGCCTTAATCCAGCCTCTTATACACCCTTTCTGATGTTGTATGGGTGTTCTTGATTATTTTGGGAGATTTTTTTGGTTCCTACATGCCTATTAGGATCTATTTGGATGATTTCTTGACCTTCGATGCTGGTTTTTAGTCCTCTCTGGATCTAAAACTGATCTTCCGCCCGTATTCCTAGTTGTTCTTGGCCATTATTCTTCATGGCAGATCCTCCACCTCCCGTGGTTACTCCACCTTCCTTGGTTTCTCCATCCGGGTCAGACGTGAGCACAGAAGTTCCCTCCAGTGGAGTTGGAGGCCCTATAGTGCAGCACTTAGCCTATGAGAACCCAAGTTTGCAGATCACCTCAGTGAAGTTAGATGGTAAGAACTACTTACGTTGGGCTCAGGCTGCACGGTTGCTCATTGGGGGCCGTGGGAAACTTGGCCACACTACAGGAGATACGGTTGAGCCTCCCAGATCAGATCCCTCTTATCGACAGTGGCAGACAGATGATCCTACTGTCATGTCATGGCTCCTCAACTCTATGGAGCCTGATATCAGTGAGAGTTTCTTATTCATGCGCACAGCACAAGAGATTTGGGAGATCACTGAGAAGACCTACTCGCAGCAGCAGAACGATGGACGAGCATTTCAGCTGCGACAGACTATCTCCCACTTCCGGCAAGGGGAGAAGTCTCTTTCTCAGTACTATACTACTCTCCGTACTTTGTGGCAGGAGCTTGATCATTATTACTCCTATCAGCCTATCAATCCCACAGAGATTGCACCCTTTCGTCGATATATAGAGAAGGGCCGAATCTTTGATTTTCTTGCTGGCCTCAATCCTTCTTATGAGCTGGCTCGTGTTCAGATCTTGAGTAGCAGGGTGGATCTTCCCTCTCTCAGTGAGGTGTACGCCTATCTTCAGAGTGAAGAGAGTAGGTGGATCTCTCTTCAGAGTGAGCATCCTCTTCCAGAGCGATCAGCGCTAGTTGCCTCTCCTGCTTATCAGCCTCAGCAGTCGCAGCAGCCTCAGAGAGGCTCTTCTTATCCGACTCCTGTCTCAGCTCCATCCTATGCTCCTACTGGACCTTCGTCTGGGAAGTCCTTGACTAGAGAAAGGCCCAAGTGTGATTTCTGTGGCAAGTTAGGGCATGTGCGTGCCAAGTGTTGGAAGTTACATGGTCGCCCTAGCCAGCCAGGGTCTTCTGGTGCTCATACTGCCAGTGTGGATACTTCGGGTTTAGCTCCTCCTGGACAGTCTCTGACTATCTCTCCGATTGGTGGTATCTCAGCCACAGAGCTTGCAGGCCTTCGACGATTGCTTCAGCAGCTGGATGGTCCTTCTGCCACATCATCCACCTCCTTTGCCCAGTCAGCTAACCTTAGACCTGCTCATCATGTGTCTTTTCTATCGTACAGTCCCACTTGGATCATTGATTCTGGGGCTTCAGAACACATGACGGGCATGTCATCTTTATTTTCCAGTTATACTATTTGTTCTGGCCGTGATAAGGTGAAAACAGCTGATGGCACCTTATCTTCTGTGTCTGGGAAAGGGAATATCCTTCCCTTTCCCCAATTGTCTCTTTCATCTGTTTTGCATGTTCTCAGATTTACTTCTAACCTACTTTCTGTTAGTGCTTTGACTAAAACCCTAAACTGCAGTGTCACTTTTTCCTCTACTTCTTGTTTCTTTCAGGACCTAGAGACGAGGAGGACGATTGGCACTGGACATGAAGCTAATGGCCTCTACCTTTTGGATGGACGCCTTCCTGAGCCCACAGCACTACAGTCTTCTGCTAGTAGTAGTAGTAGTAGGATAAATGTTGTTTTGAACTGGCATGCTCATCTAGGGCATCTCTCTTTTCAGTATTTGAAACTTTTATTTCCAAGTTTGTTTACTTCTATTTCTTTTTCTGCTTTACACTGTGAGACATGTGAGCTCTCCAAGCATTGTAGACCAAATTATCCCTCCAGAGGTAATAGAAGTTCTACTTGTTTTGGCATTGTGCATTCTGATGTATGGGGTCCCTCCCCAACTTCTTCTATCTTTGGCTTCCGCTACTTCATTTCCTTTGTTGATGATCATACTAGGTGTACATGGGTTTATCTTATGAAAACCAGGGATGAAGCTCATTCCATCTTTCAGGGTTTTCATAAGATGATCCAAACCCAGTATGGTATCTCCATCAAGGTTCTTCGTACTGACCAGAGTGGAGAATATATGTTTGGGGGCCTTCAACACTACCTTCTTGACCATGGGATTTGTCATCAAAATTCTTGTAGCTACACCCCTTAACAGAATGGTGTAGCTAAGAGAAAAATGCGACATTTGACTGAGATAGCTAGATCTCTTTTGATTGGCTCTCATGTCCCCAAGACCTATTGGTCAGATGTTGTGTTGACGGCTGCCTACTTGAGTAACAGAATACCCTCTCGTTTTCTCAATTTTAAATCTCCTCTTCAGGTTCTTTCCCCTGATTCTCCTCTTTTATCTGTTCCTCATCGCATCTTTGGTTGTGTATGTTATGTACATATCCTTCGTCCTCATCATACCAAACTCGATCCCAAAGCACTCAAGTGCGTCTTCCTCAGTTACTCCTCTACCCATAAAGGGTACAAGTGTTACCATCCATCCTCTGGAAAGAAGTTTGTATGCATGGATGTCACCTTTCGTGAGGAGCTTTCATTTTTCTCTCCCACCTCTCTTCAGGGGGAGAGTAGTAATGAAGAGAGGTGGAATGTTCCTCTTCCTGCTATATCCCTATCTCCTCCTCTAGAGTTTGAGAGGCCTCCACCCACTCATACTACTAGTATGATTGATAGTGCTCCTGGAGCTCAGAAGGAGCTCAAAGTCTATAGTAGAAGGGCGACAGTCACAGCTGATCCAGGACCAGTGGTTCACTCCTCGGATCCAGGTAATCCTCCATCTCTCCCTATACCTGTCATTCCTTTGCCTACTGATGATTTTGATCTTCCTATTGCGATTAGAAAAGGCATCAGAAGTCGTACTCAACATCCTTTGAGCAACTTCGTTTCCTACGATGCCTTGTCATCTTCATATAGAGCCTTTATCACATCAGTTTCCACCATTCCCACTCCCTCTTCCGTGGCAGAAGGGTTAGCACACCCTAGATGGAAAGCTGCTATGGTAGAAGAAATGAAGGCGCTGGATAAGAACAAAACTTGGGAGTTCGTTGACTTGCCAAGAGGCAAGAAGCTGCTTGGATGCAGATGGGTGTTCACAGTGAAGTACAAGGCCGATGGGTCAGTCGAGAAGTACAAGGCCAGACTGGTTGCCAAAGAGTACACTCAGACCTACGGGATTGACTATTTGGAGACCTTTGCACCCGTTGCAAAGATGAACTCCATCAGGGTATTGTTGTCTGTAGCAGCAAACCAAGCGTGGCCTTTGCATCAGTTGGATGTGAAGAATGCGTTCCTTCATGGTGATCTGCATGAAGAGGTCTATATGGTACCTCCTCCAGGGTTCACTCCCTTAGGGGACAGCAGCAAGGTGTGTCGTCTAAGGAAAGCCCTCTATGGGCTTAAACAATCTCCCAGAGCTTGGTTTGAGAGGTTCACTCTAGCAGTGAAGAAGCTGGGATATACTCAAAGCCAAGCCGATCACACCCTATTTGTGAAGCACCTAGGGAAAAGCACTACGGCCCTCATCGTCTATGTTGACGATATCATTCTGACAGGGAATGATGCAGACGAGGTGATCAAGCTAAAGGATCATCTAGCAGGCGAGTTTGAGACCCAAGATTTGGGACTCCTCAAGTACTTTCTTGGCATAGAAGTTGTAAGATCCAGCCAAGGGATCTTCATCTCACAAAGGAAGTATGTCTTAGATTTATTGAAGGACACTGGTAAGCTGGGAGCTAAGCCAGTGGAGACCCCCATAGAGTAGAATCACGAGCTGGCCGACTTGAGTAGTATACCTTTGCAAGATGTGGGGAGCTTTCAGAGATTGGTTGGAAGGTTGATCTACCTCTCCTTGACTCGTCCAGACATTGCCTATGCAGTCAGTGTTATCAGTCAGTACATGCATTCTCCTAGGGAGATTCACTTAGAGACAGCTTACAGGATATTGAGATACCTCAAGTCTGCCTCTGGCCGAGGCCTTCTTTTTCAGAAGAATGGCCACATGAGAGTAGAGTCATATAGTGATGCAGACTAAGCTGGTGCCAAGGATGACAGGAGATCTACTTCAGGCTATTGCACCTTTGTGGGAGGCAATCTAGTTACCTGGAGGAGCAAGAAGCAACCAGTAGTTGCCAGATCCAATGCAGAGGCAGAATTTAGGGCAATGGCCCATGGCTTGTGTGAGATACTCTGGCTGAAGATGTTGGTGGCTGAACTTGGCTTTCCAGTCTTGGGACCCATGAACTTGTACTGTGACAACAAGGCGGCTATTAGCATTGCTCACAATCCGGTGCAACATGATCGGGCCAAGCATATTGAAGTGGATCGTCACTTCATTCGGGAGAAGATTGTATCTGGGGAGGTTTGTACTCCCTTTGTGAAGACAGATGAGCAAGTAGCAGATGTCTTCACTAAAAGAGTTTCCAGTTGGCAACTTCATAGATGTTTACGCAAGTTGGGCATGAAAGATATCTATGCGCCAACTTGAGGGGGAGTGTTATCAGATACGTAGAAATACGTATTTATCTTGTATAGGGGTAGTTCTGTAAATACCTCTTATGAGGAGTATACTTGTCCTTTTTTTATGTAACCCTTTTCCAAAAATAAGATTTATGGGGTCATTGTGAATTAACACAAGACATCCAATTCCTCCATCTCTTCTCTCTCTTCTCTCTCTCTTCATATTGGAAACCCTAACTCCTAACCCTAATCTCATCTAAGGAATTCAACTCAGTGTCCTTATTGAACGAACCCTCATCCCTGTGTATTGCACTCTTTCCCTATCTAATAGCTGCCAAATATTTCCCATTGTTTAAGAATAGAAAAGCTAAGAAGGAAGGAAACATGCTTTCTTTTAGTCATGTGGTCGAGGGCTTCGGTGCTGAAACTTTCAACGTGGAATTGGGGTGAGGTGGTCAAACAGGTGGACCCCTGTGGACCCGCCACGTGTGGAATACCTGCCTGTGCTGGAAACTGAATCTATTATGTCACCCCAGACTCCCAGAGTACTATCCTATTATTACTTTGTGTTTGTTATCTGGTGCTATTTCTATTTATAGATGGAAACTGAATTGCAAAGAGAAAAGGATGTAATTTGTTTGCTATCTTTTTCTAGTATAAGGTCTGAACTGTCAATTGTGATCTCAATCACTGTGAATTCTGTGTATGGCACTCATCCCTGTGTCATGTACACTTTCCCCAACGAATAGCAGCTGTCAAATACTTCCTATTGTCTGAGAATAAAAACCAAGAAAGAAAGAAATATGCTTTCTTTTAGTCACGTGTTTGAGGGGTTTGCGGTTGAAACTTTCCATTTGATGTCGGGGTAAGGTGGTCAAACAAGGGATCCCTTTGTACCTTGCCATATGTGAAAATCCTGTTCATGGTGGACACTGAGTCTGTATGTCACCCCAGAGTACTCTTCCTCTTACTAATGGTGTTTGTTATTTTCCCGTGCTATTTCTATTTATAGCTGGAAACTGGATTGCAAAGAGAAATGGATGTTATTTGTTTACTATCTTTTTCCAGTACAAGTTCTGAACTGTCAGTTGTGTTCTGAATCACCAGGATCTGAATTGTATGTTTTGCAGTTTTCCCCAACTAGTAGCAGCTGTCAAATACTTCCTATTTTCTGAGGATAAAATCCAAGAAAGAAAGAAGCATGCTTTCTTTTAGTCACGTGTTTGAGGGGTTTGCGGCTGAAACTTTGCATGTGATGTTGGGGTGAGGTGGTCAAACAGGGGGAACCCTTTGTACCTGCCACATGTGAAAAATATGCCTGTGCTGGAAACCGAGTCTGTTATGTCACCCCAGAGTGCTCATCCTCATATTACTTTGTGTTTGTTACTTTCTGGTGCTATTTCTATTTACAGCTGGAAAACTGGCTTGCAAGGATAAATCTGTTTGCTATCTTTTTATGGTATAAGGTCTGAACTGTCGGTTATGATCTGTATCACTGGGTTGTAAAATCTGGTTCTTGGGAATGCTACCTATACCTATTAGTATAAGTTGATGAGATCTTCAATGACATTTTGACTGGTTAAACTTATTGTTTAGTGTGAAGCGTGAAATTGCAATTGACTTTCTTGTGTGGGAATTAGTACATATTTTTTTCGTCTTTTCTAGCAGTGCAAAATTTAAAGCAGGTTTGGTCTTCAGGCATTTTTGTTGGACTAATTGTAAGATTATTCAACCTGATTTTTCAGCTTTGGCTAATTAACCCATGTGAAGTGCAAAAGAAAGCTCCGACAGCTTCCTATCAAAGTAGCCTTTCTTACCATGGCTCTGCTGTGAATGTTTTGCGTTTCTCCCCTTTTGGTAAGAATATACCTATCTCCCTCAAAGTAGTAGCTTGGTGAAGGAATAGTGTTGTTAATGGAAAATCTGCTCCGTACAATTCAATAGTTGGCTAAAATTATGAAAATATGATTATGAAGGGTAAATCTAAATGTGTCTTTGGCAAGGTCCAAAATATTGTTCCGTCTCATTGTCTTAGTAAGCTGACAAGACGAAACATTTCAACTAAGCCAGAATGTGATTAAATGAGACAATGGAAAAAATACCATATGTTGTGATAATATTGAACCATTTTTTAATGCTCAATTAGCCTATAAATTTGTTTTTAGCATTTATATGTGTGATAAAATATACATATTCCATGAAAAAAGGTTCTGAACTAATTTTAGTACTTGAATTAGGATTTTGGCATGAGACAATACAATCCCTACCCTATCGGTGTTTGACATAAATACGAGGTTCAAACATGGCAACTTAAAAAACCTTGGCATGAGGACATGCCTGAACAAAATATTAAAATAATTGACTATTCTTACTTTTAAAATAAATTTTTGATGGGATCCCTCAAATAAGTTGAGGGCGACAAGAGCCACGACAACATCAAATAATTGATCCTCAAGATGTGCATCATTTTAAATAACAATTTAAAATCATCACACTTTATTGTGGAATTGAGGTGCACTTTAAAGCTTTTTTTTTATGCAAATTTGTTTGATGCAAATTTTTTCTTTGATGCAATGCTTGTGACAAATATTTATAATTCTTTTGCCTGTTCTTCTTCTTGTTCTCCTTGGAAAACTTTGGCACTAAAACTTGGTCCTTTCGTTCAAAGAGAAGTTTCACTTTTGCTTGTTGATCCATTTTAACGAGTATATCTAACAAGGCTCAGGCTCCAGTTACCACCCTAAAATGACAGGCTCCAGTTACAGAACACAATATGAGCCATGTGGCACACTCTTAGAGGACTCTGACCGTATGGTGTCTGGCCAATTCCTAAGTGGGCCTACAAACCGAAAATCAACCTGATTAGTGATTTATAGGCGGTGGATTGGACTTATTTTCATGGGTTAATCTCAACTGTGGGAATTTGAGCAGTATTTGAGGTACAAAATCCAACGTCTAGAAATCATTAATCAGGCTGATTTTTGGTTTTTAGGTCCACCTAGGGATTGGACATACATCCATACAGTCAGAGTCCTCTAAGAGTGTCCCATGTGGCTCATATTGTGTCCTGTAACCGGAGCCTGTCATTTTAGGGCGGTAACTAGAGCCCAACCCATCTAACAATAGGAGGGCCACTATGTTTTTATTCATCAATTTCATACTAAAGAATCTTGTCAAGGAAACTGCATTAAACTTGTTTTAGGACGCCTACTAGTAGGAAGGAAGCATAAGTATATCGAGGGTTCAAACTTCAAAGGGACCCGTCATAAAGATCATTCTATTAGAAGGCCAACAAATACTATTCTCTTGTAGGATTAACAAGTGTGGATTTCCTAATCCATTTCACGCCATATGCAGTAAGAGAAAGGTCATTGCAAAGTCAGGGTATATTGGCACAATCAAATGCGATGCAGCTTGACATTCATCATGACGTCATATATTAGCCATTTATAGTATGTGAAGCACCGGTATTCTTGAGAAGCTTACTTGCAGACTTTTGATGTTGTCTTGTGCCTCTTGGCCAACCTAGATGATTGATAATGATCTCATCAAGGAGGGGATGCCAAGTTGTTTCTTTTAGGCATTATCTGTATCCAGCTTCCATATCTCAAAGATTAATATCCCACTCAATAGGACCGTGGAATTTTCTCTGGATTGAGTAGTCGTAAGAATTTAATTTTCAAATTTTGATCAAGCTTAATTTAGATTGGAATAAGATAGAGTAGAAAAATAACATGAGTGTGTTTGGACTATAATAGTATGCAATATGTAATTAGTGTATCAGTGTATGGAAGGACATTTGTCTTGTTTGCTTTGAATCTACCAAAAACTGAAGCTGTTTTGTTATATGAAGATGTTTCTCCTATGTGCCGTTCTCTTGCAACTAAGACTAAAACATGTTATACTATCTGCATTTTGTATTACTGCGATTCTTCAACAAATAAATAGTTTCCCTCCTTGAAACTATGCAGGAGAACAACTTGCCTCTGGTGCAGATGGTATGACTTTCCTCATTCATTGGAACTTTCTTTGTTGGTGTTGATTTGTTCCCAATTTTTCGGATTAGGCATTTTAGGCTGTTATTGAGTGAGACAAGGTGTTGCTAATGGGCTTCTCTAATGTTAGGAGGTGAGCTAATCATATGGAAGCTACACACCACTGATGTTGGTCAAACTTGGAAAGTACTGAAGACATTATCGTAAGAATCTCCATCTGTACTTCTCACTAAGCTTCTGCTTGCATTTAGAATTAGTTGTATATGCTTTACTTTTGTGGGTCAGGTTTCACCGGAAGGATGTTCTGGACCTGCAGTGGTCGATGGATGGTGCATATCTCATTTCTGGATCTGTTGATAACTCCTGCATCATTTGGGATGTTAATAAAGGTAACAAGAACAGCATATGACTGTAGCATTTTTCAAATCCAACGAGTTCGTTTTTAATGTAATTGTCGCTATGTTTCTATATATCAGGTTCTGTCCATCAGATTTTGGATGGTCATTTGCATTACGTTCAAGGTGTTGCGTGGGATCCATTGGGTCATTATGTTGCTTCTCTTAGTTCAGATAGAACTTGTCGGGTTTACGTAAATAAGCCTCAGACTAAATCAAAAGGCCTTAAGACAATGAATTATGTTTCTCAGCATGTCATTACAAAGGCAGAACAGCAACTGTCAGATGATTCAAAGGTTAGAGAAATGCTCTACCAACTTTGATGTCTTACATTTCAGGTGGATTTATTACATATAATAAAGCGTGCTTTTATTTTTCAGATGCTGTCGACTAAAACCCATCTCTTTCATGATGAGACATTGCCATCCTTCTTTCGAAGATTGGCCTGGTCTCCTGATGGATCATTTTTAGTGACGCCTGCAGGTCTGGACCTAAATGGATATTCCATTTTCGTAATTAAATGTGGAATACTGCTATCTTATTCTAATTTTCTCTGAATGTAACTTTGAAAATTTTAAAGTGATCTCACTAATAAAAAAAAAATTAAAGTCATCTTCCTGACGTTGTGTATGAATTAATAACTTGTATTGGTAATAACTTCTATCTTATACTTTTTTGCTCTAAATGTTGCTGTGGCAGTTATCTTTTTTTTCTGGTCATCATTCCTAGACATTAAAAGATTGCTTTTTCGGAATCATCCTTTCTGACAATATATGGGTTTGATTTTTTCATCAGTTAATGTGGTTCTTCTCTCAATAAACAATTGTGGTCCTTTATTGAAATCTTGGGTGAGTTACAACTTGCTTGTGCTGGAAATCCAATGTATGACGAGTATTTAATGATTTGTCTATGATAGGAAGTAAATCACTAATTTGGAAGAAGAGGAGGAGATGGAGTAGGACGGCAATAGTACTCTTTCTTCATTGGGGATTGTGTGTGTGTGGGGGGGGGGGGAGATTGGCCTCCACCTGATGGGGTTCCTTTGTCCCAAGAGTTTGAACATCCATCCCCCCGATCCTACGGGTTCCCCCACCTTACTCCATAGGGCCCCTATCAAGCTGCACTTTGCCTTGAAGCAAGCAAAAGACAAGAGTCGCGTGTACCGTACCCTTCTGGCCATCAAGCAAGAACAACTCCCATCATAAGCCTTATCACAATTATACGGGGTCAGCTCACGAATTCTGAGTTGAATTGTAGTATTAGGGTTAGGTTAGATGTTTCAAAGTATAGGAGAAAGGGAGAAAGATGGGAGATGAAAGGATGTCATTGTGCTTAGGTCACAATGACTCTATAAATCTTATATATATCAAAAGGAATAGACAAAGACAAGTATACCCCTCACACTAAGGGGTATTTACATAAATCCCAATACTTATAAAATACGCATCTGATAACACTCCCCTTCAAGTTGGTGCATAGATATGTCGCATGCCCAACTTGCATAAACATCTGTGAAGCTGCCAACTGGGAACTCCTTTGGTGAAGATATCCGCTATTTGCTCATCGGTCTTCATAAAGGGAGTACGGACTTCTCCAGATACAATCTTCTCTCTTATGAAGTGACAATCCACTTCAATGTGCTTGGCTCGATCATGCTGTACCGGGTTATGAGCAATACTGATAGCAGCTTTGTTGTCGCAATACAAGCTCACCGACCCCAAGACTGGAAAACCAAGCTTAGCAACCAACATCTTCAACCAGAGCATCTCGCACAAGCCATATGCCATTGCCCTGAATTCTGCCTCTGCACTGGATCTGGCAACAACAGGTTGCTTCTTGCTCCTCCAAGTAACTAAATTGCTCCCAACAAATGTGCAATAACCTGAAGTAGATCGCCTATCATCCTTGGCACCTGCCCAGTCTACATCAGTATATGACTCAACTCTCATGTGGTCATTTTTCTGGAAGAGAAGGCCTCTGCCAGGGGCAGACTTGAGATATCTCAGAATCCCGTGTGTTGCCTCTAAGTGGATCTCCCTAGGAGAGTGCATGTACTGGCTAATAACACTGACCGCATAGGCAATGTCTGGTCGAGTCAGGGATAGATAGATCAATCTCCCAACCAGCCGCTGAAAACCCCTCACATCCTGTAAGGGCTCATTGTTCGAGTCAGTCAACTGGTGATTCTGCTCTATGGGAGTCTCAATTGGCTTAGTTCCCAGCTTGCTAGAGTCCTGCAATAGGTCTATGACGTACTTCCGTTGTGAGATGAAGATCCTTTGACTGGATCTTGCAACTTCTATGCCGAGAAAGTACTTGAGAGGCCCCAGATCCTTAGTCTCAAATTCCCCTTTCAGATGATTCTTTAGCTTGGACACCTCTTCTGCATCATTCCCTGTCAGAATGATGTCATCCACATAAACGATGAGAGCAGTAGTGTTCTTCCCTAGATGTTTCACAAATAGGGTGTGATTGGCTTGGCTTTGAGTATACCCCCAGCTTCTTTACTGCTAGAGTGAACCTCTCAAACCAAGCTTTGGGAGACTGCTTGAGCCCATAGAGGGCTTTTCTCAGTCTACATACCTTGCTGCCATTCCCTAGGGGGCTGAATCCTAGCGGAGGTACCATATAGTCTTCTTCATGTAGATCACCATGAAGGAAAGCATTTTTTACATCCAGCTGATGCAAAGGTCATGCTTGGTTTGCTGCTAACGACAACAACACCCTGATAGAGTTTATCTTTGCCACAGGTGCAAAGGTCTCCACGTAGTTAATCCCGTAGGTCTGAGTATACCCTTTGGCTACCAATCTAGCCTTGTACTTCTCAACTGACCCATCTACCTGGTACTTTACTGTGAATACCCATCTGCACCCAACTGGCTTCTTGCCTCTTGGCAAATCAACAAGCTCTCATGTCTTATTCTTGTCTAAGGCATGCATCTCCTCGACCATAGCAGTTTTCCATCTGGGATGTGCCAATCCTTCTGCCACAGAAGTGGGAATAGAGATAGTGTCCACAGAAGAAATGAACGCCTTGTAGGAAGGAGACAAGGTACTGTAGGAGACAAAGTTGCTCAAGGGATGTTGAGTACAACTACGAGTGCTCTTCTGTAAAGCAATGGGAAGATCAAGAGCACACACATCAGTGGAAGAAGGAATGACAGGAATAGAGGTGCAAGATCGGTTACCTGGATCCAAGGATTGAACTACTGGTACTGGATCAGCAATGGCCTTCTCTCTTCTAGGATAGACCTGAAGCTCCCCCTGTGCTCCAGGAGCACTATCAAACACTATAGTAGGCTGAGTAGGTTGCTCGATAACCAACGGGAATGGAGGAGATATAGATACAGTAGGAAGAGGACAAAGATCAGATGACTTCTTTTTACTACGTCTCTCCCCCTGAAGAGAGGGAGGGGAGAAAAAGAATGTCTCCTCGCGAAAGGTGACATCCATGGAAACAAACTTCTTGCCTGTCGAGGGGTGATAACACTTGTACCCCTTGTGAGAAGAAGAGTAACCAAGGAAGACACATTTAAGCGCTTTAGGATCCAACTTGTTACGGTGTGGACCTAGAATGTGAACAAAGCAGACACACCCAAAGATGCGAGGTGTGATAGGGAATAAAGACGATCTAGGGGCAAGAACTTGAACCGGAGACTTGAAGTTGAGCGCACGTGAAGGCATCCGGTTAGTTAGGTAAGCAGCGGTTAAAACAGCATCGGACCAATAAGAGCTTGGGATATGGGCGCCGATCGAAAGAGATAGCGACCTCTGTCAGATGACACATTTTTTGTTCAGCCACACCATTCTGCTGAGGTGTGTAGCTGCAAGAATTCTGATGGCAAATCCCATGATAAAAAAAATACTGCTTGAGACCTCCAAACATGTACTCTCCACCTTGGTTAGATCGAACGACCTTGATGGAGGCACCATACTGTGTGTGGATCATCTTATAAAAATCCTTGAAGATGGAATGGACTTCATCTTTAGTTTTCATGAGATAGACCCAAGTACAGCGTGTATGGTCATCAACGAAAGAAACAAAGTAGCGGAAGCCAAAAATAGAGGTAACAGGGGAAGGACCCCACACATCAGAATGCACAATATCAAAAGAACTTGAGCTTTTATTACCTCTGGATGGATAAGTAGATCTACAATGTTTGGAGAGCTCACATATTTCACAGTGTAACTCAGAAAAAGAAACAGAACTAAACAAAGCAGGAAATAAGTGTTTTAAGTACTGAAAAGAGACATGCCCCAGATGGGCATGCCAACATAGAACAGAAGATAAACTACTACTAAGACTACTATGAGACTGAAGCGATGTGGGCTCAGAGATACGTCCATCGGCTTCACGTCCAGTGCAAATTGTCCTCATCGTTTTCAGGTCCTGAAAGACACATGAGGAAGGAAAAAAGGCCACACTGCAGTTTAGCTGACGGGTAAGGGAACTCACAGACAATAGGTTAGAAGTAAAAGTAGGAACATGCAAAACAGAGTATAAAGGTAAATGAGGGAAATGAAGGATATTCCCTTTCCCAGAGATAGAAGATAAGGTACCATCTGCAGTTTTAACCTTATCTCTACCAGAACAAATAGTGTATATGGAAAAAAGGGAAGACATACTCATCATGTGTTCCGAAGCTTCTAAATCAATGATCCAAGGGGAACTAGAAGAGGATATGGACATATGATGGGTAGGTCTAATGTTTCTTGACTGGGCAAAGGAGGTCGAAGGTGAGGCAGAAGGACCATCCAGCTGACTCAGCAAGCGTCGGAGAACAGCAATCTCAGCAGTAGAAATTCTAGCTGGAGCCACCAAAGAACTAGGTTGTGAATCCTGAAGAGGCACAGAAGCATCCAACCGAGCAGTATGAGCTCCAGAGGACGGTGGCTGGCTAGGACGACCATGAAGCTTCCAACACCGATCTCGCATATGTCCCAACTTACTACAATAATCACACTTGGGCCGTTCCCTCGGAGAAGACTTCCTTGAAGTTGTGCCAGTAGGAACATAAGACACAGCTGTAGAAGAAGGTTGAGAAGAGTGACCCCTTTGAGACTGTCGTTGCTGGAAGGTAGGAGCAGAGGAACTGGCAAGCGCTGATCGCTCGAAAATTGGATGCTCATCCTGGAGGGAACTCCGGTGACTCTCCTCGCTCTGAAGATACGCATACACCTTGCTGAGAGAGGGAAGATCCATCCTGCTGCTCAAGATCTGAACACGAGCAAGCTCATAAGATGGATGGAGTCCAGCAAGGAAATAAAAAATACGACCCTTCTCCATATACCGCTGGTAGGGAGCTATCTCTCATGGATGAAGAGGCTGATAGGAATAGTAATGATCGAGCTCCTGCCACATGGTGTGAAGAGCGGTATAGTACTGAGAAAAGGATTTCTCCCTCGTGGTGGCGTCAGTGATGACGTCAGCACTCCATGGCTCCACGCAGGGTGCCCAATGCTTTTGTGATGTCTAGTGAAGCTTCAAAACCCTTTGTGCTCTGATACCAAGTTGAAATATTCTAGGGTTAATGGAGAAACCCTAGAGAAGAAGAGGAGAGAGAAGAGAGAGGAGAAGAGAAGAGTTACTGGAGAGTGTTAACCCTACACACTCCAAAGAAAGACTTTTATATTAGTTATTGTGGGCCCTTACATAAAATAAGAAAATAAGAAATAAAGACATAACCAAGGTAGTTAAAGGAGCAAGGCGCACTTCAGGCGCTAGGATCTCTAGCGCCTGTGGCGCAAGGCGCAAGGCGAGGCACGCGCCTGATTGAAGCAAGGCGCAATATTAACAATTATAATAAATATAAGAAATATAAAAAATAAAGAAAAATAACATCATAAAATAATAAAATAAGTAATTATTAGGCCATAAAACATAAAAGATAGCAAATATCAAAAATCACAAGTAACCCAAAAGCAGTTCTAGTTAACATTGTCATTATCTTAATACAAAACAAGTAATCAAAAAGTCATAAAACATAAAAGATAGCAAATGTTCAAAATTTCAAATAGCCCACAATTAGTTCTAGTTACCATCACTATCATTTAAAATATAATCATTAGCTTCATCCCATCATCATCAGATATGTTAGCCTCCTCAATATATTCTTCTTATGTCTCCTCCGAATTGGCCTCTTCCTCTTCCGGCTCTCTTATTAAAGCCCTTGCTCTTACTCTTGATCTTGATTGTAATCTAGTATTTGATGTTGATTCACCAACTCTAGCAGCTCTCGCAACAACACTGCATGTTAAGCTATCGTCATCAAACACCAATTTATTTTCTGCTACTCCACCTTCTGTTTCCATCTCCCCAAGTAGTCATTCATTGCTTTCATCAATGTCTTTACAATGAGATTTGTTCAATTGTATCTCTCCTATCATGCCGATGTTTAATATAATAGGCCAAAGAACAAAAGTTTCACAAAAAAACATGTATTTTAGTGAGGCGCACGCCTGATGTGCCTGGAGCCTGCTTAAGGCACGCGCCTTACTAAACGCGCCTCGCCTTGACCCTTCTAAGGCGCTTTAGGTGTGCTTGGAGCCTGAGACGCACGCCTTGACTACAGAGGACATAACAAATAAATAAATAGCAAGCGCATCATTCAATAAGGATGTCATTGTGCTTAGGTCACAATGACTCCATAAATCTTATATATATATCAAAAAATAGACAAAGACAAGTATACCCCTCACACCAAGGGGTATTTACATAAATCCCAATACGTATAAAATACGCATCTGATAACATTCTGTTCCTCTATTCAATTTTGTCTGATCCATTTCTTCCGTTAAGGCACGTTTCACAAAATCTCAATCCACGTCCTTTCTGACATTTTCCTCGCCCTCTTTGAACCTTCAACTTGCCCATTCCTCCTCACTGGTGCTAGGGCTGTCAATGGATAGTCGAAAATTTGAATCCGTATTCAAAAAACAGGATATATTCGAAAATTTCGAACGTTGGATTTCGATTCGGATATTTTTTTAATATTCAAATAGTTTTCGGAAATTGATATATTCAATTCGATAATATCGATCCGATATATTATTTAATAATTATATTTGTCATATATTATATTTATCATATTTAATAATATTTGTTAGATATAAATATAATAATTATATTTATTTTATATGTGTTTATTATTATATAAATATGATAATGTATATACCGATAAAAAAAAAAATGATAATGTATTATATATATATATATATTCAATTTTTGGATTGGATATTATCGGATATCCGATAATTTAATCGGATTCGAATTTGACAATTGATTCCAAATAATCATCGGATATTGAATTGGATTCGGATATCAGATATTTTATTCGGATTTGGATTCGGATATGCTTATATATATATATATATATTTTTTTTTTTTTTGATAAGTCGGATATGCTTATATTCGATCCTAGTAATATCTGTTGACAACCCTAACTTGCGCTATTATAGGTCTTTGTTGGATATGACCAAACCATCTCAATTGACTTTCCCCCATTTTGTCACTTATTTTGTTATTCCTATATTTTCAAGAATCAATTCATTTTTTTTTTTTTTTTGTCTTTTCTAATATTTTCATTCATCCATCTTTGCTATAGTTTGTTGAGCAATTCACTTGGCTGAATTTCATGTTGATTGCACAAGTTTTCAAACCTTAGTTCCATGAAGTGGGAGCTGGTGTGGGAGCGGGTAAGCAGTTGTTGCAAACCAGTTTTAATTGGATTGTTTTAGGAAGCAAGAATGAGAATGAGATTCTGGAGTGGGACAGATAGTGATGTAGAATAGGAGAGCCAATTCTACACTAGTGTAGGGGTCTTGATGGAATCACCACCATCAAGACTAGCGGAACTAGAATCCCCCACTCAATTGAAGAATCACTCCTCACAATAAGGTCTCCACGTCAAATCAAACTAATTTTCATACCTCAACTCTATCAAAATAAGAGATTTTATGTTTCATTTATAGAATTCCCCAACTTAATGATGTAGTCAGCTTGTAAAAGGCATATCTTTATCTTCAAATATCCAATAGAGAGGCCGTTAGATGCATTGGAAAGTTTGTATTGGCATCTACATTTTGGCTTTAAAATTTTGATAAAAATCTAGATGTAATGGGATTTAGGGGTAATTTAGTCAATTTAAAAGTTAGATTCAGGTTATTTTAAAACAATGGTCCTTAGTCCTTAAGTTAGCTTTTAGGGTTTGTTAAGAGATCATTATAAAAGAATTTTGTTTGTTGACTGAAATTTTCATTTAAGCTTCTAGTTCCTTTGTGGACTCTTGGGATTGCTTAGATTAACACTTTGTAGGAGCTTTTTTTAGGGGTTTTCGCTCTAAGCAAACCTTATTAGTGTGTTTAGTCAAACTCTACTTGCATCAAATGTATTAGAGCAAGTCTTTCCTCGGGACATTTCGGATTGAGATTTGAAGATGTTGTCTTGGGGTGCTCGTGATGCTAAGATAACTCAAAGATTGGAGCTTCTAGAAGACATTGGTGTTGAGGTAACTAGTCCGATTGGATTACTCTTATTTTCACTGTACTTGAAACATTCTACAACCATTCCAGATTTGGGGTCACCATTAATATTCGATGAATATCCAAAGAAAGAAGATTTTGTCGCTATAATAGATTAGTCACCACCAATCTTTGACGAGGAAATAATTGGACAAAACTATTTCAATGGAGAGTCAATTTACGATGAGGAGATTATTTGAGAAAACGATGGTGGACGCATCTTTGATGATGAAGCCATTTACAATGAATGTGAGATTAGTGAGCTTTCGAATTTTGATCTTGGCGAAACATTTGTAATGGTGAGGTGGTTTTGGTTGATGACAAAGAGTGTTATTAACTTGATGCCTTCCAAGTGCTAAGAAAATGCTTAAGTGAGAGTTTGGGTGTTGAAACTTGAAACAACTAATATTAGTAGTAGATCTGTGCACGAGGATAAAAATCATTCATGTGAAGATGACATGTTCGATTATCTCATTTACAAAAATGCATATGATGATATTTTACTATGGAGATCTAATGTGTCATCATTCACACATCTAGAGAAGACAATTCAATAATATGACATCAAGTGGATCATGGCAAAGTAAAGACCCAAGAGAGACAAACCTTGGTTGGTTGTGGGTTTGCATTATCAATTACTTCCAAAGAGGAGGTCAATGAAAGAAGATGCCATACGACAAAACAAACTTGAGGTTGAGTTTTCTCCAACCGGAGGAGAACGATACAGTCTGCTTGTAGATGGCATATCTTTTTCTTTAAATATCCAATTGAGACATCGTTAGTTGTGTTGGAAAGGTTGTTCTGACATCTACAACACTAATATCGAGATTTTGACATTTTGGGCTTCAAAACTGTGTTAGAAATCTGGATGTAATATTAGTGATGGGATTTAGGAGTATTTTAGTCGTTTTAAAGTTGGATTTGGGGTATTTTTTTGATAAGTATGATTTACATATATAAAAAGGGATGAATCCCAAAAGTAGCAAACAAACTAACACCCCAATGATTGATGTAGGCCTAGAAGTTCATCCCATCTAAAGACAAAGAGATAAAAAAAACATCCCCTAAACTCATGAGAGAAGATGTCCAAAGATAAAGGAACGCTTTAATTCTCAGAACCACCTCTTGAACTCCCACTTCTTTTCCCTCAAAGATCCTAGAGTTCCTTTCGTTCCATAAAGCCCACATAACGGCAAAGGGAAGGATATGCCAAAGCAGCCTACCTCTCATGACTAGTCACAAAAATCTCCGATTTTTTTAAAAATTCTCCAAAAATCTCCGATTTTTTGAATTCACGAATCAATCGCCGATTAATCGGCAAAAACGGCAAAATCTCCGATTAATAAAAAAACTCGACGATTAATCAGCGATTTTGCCGAATTTTGCCGATTAATCGACTGAAACCCATTTTTTCCCCTTTTGATTTCAATTTTGGAACTATGAATGATATATCATGCTTACGAGTTATGAGTTACGACTTATTATTATGGAATTATAGATGTGCTTTTCATCATATAATTGCGTTTTGTTAAAAATAACATTTCTAACTTGAAAAATGCCATGATATATTTTTTTATTTTTGCCAATTTCTGCCGATTTTTACCGAATTTATCCGAATTTTCCCGACTTGACCCCTTGCCGATTTATTGTCGAATCCCGACTTTGTGACTATGCTCATGAGTCATGAAAAGAGTCGTCAGAGCTTCTATGGAAGAAACCCTCCACATGATGTGGAATCACAAAATGAAGACCGAACAAGCTGAAAAAACTCTGCCGCACTTCTGTAGAGAAACTGCAAAGAATGAGGACTTGATCTACTGATTCTATATTGGACTTGTACAACTCGCACCTGTTCAGCATCATCACCCCTCTACTGATCAAGTGGTCCACAGTGAGGATCTTATCTAGAATTGCAGTCCAAGCGAAGAACTCAACTCTCATAGGAACCAGTGCCCCCCAAATTGCTTTATCCGAGAAAGCCCCTACACGCTCCTCGAAGCAATGAGTAAAAAGAGCGAACTGAGAATAGGACTTGCCTATCCCACCTCCAAATCCTTCTATCCATTTCCAAGTCTAGATTAGAATCTCCCCCATGCGAGTAATTAAAGAGGCAAGGCTGTCCATCTCCTTCTCCTAGTCGTTAAAGGATCTTCTAAAACCCAGATTCCATGAGGCAAATCTTCACTTCTCTCGACGCAATCCGGAATCACAGTTCTTTTACGATCAAAAAGCGAGAATAAGATGGGAAAGGTGTTCTCACATACATATTTCTACGTATTTTCATGTATTTTGGGTAGTTCTGTAAATACTCCCTTTGAGGGGTATATTTGTTTTTTGTAATGTTCTCCATATATAGTATATTTTAGTCGAGTCATGTGACCTAATCACATGACATCCTTCTCTCTCTCTTCTCTCTTTGACTCTCTAAACCTAACCCTAACCCTAATCACCATTGCAACTTAGTATCAGAGTCAACAATTGAAATCAACAGCCGGAAAAGATCGCCGGAGCAGTGCTGATGCTACATTGTACCGTATGGCTGATGTCATAGGCCATATGGACACACATCTCGAGGTCTGTCAGAAACTTTCCTCCTTGGTAGATCTTGATTTTTTTAGGATTTTTGGTGATTTTTTGGGAATGTGTTGGAGAGTTCTTGATGGTATTAAGACTCATCTCCTTCGAAAAATTGTGGTAATTGTTTTTTTTTGCAGCATAAATCCATTCGATTGGGGGTTTTATGGTGGGGTTTCTTGGTTATTTCTGATCCCTTACAATCTTAGGGACGTCTCAAATCAATCCTTGTTTGATTTCATGGAGGATTGAATTTTTTATGAGGAAATCACTCTTCCAGAGTTAGCGTCGGCAGCTTTTTTGGGAGGTGTTTTTGAGCCCTCAACTTGATTTCAACCCCTCTCATCTGCAGCTTTACATTTTGTTCTATGTTTTTGATAAGTTTGGGCATCTTTAGGCATCTCGGTGTTTGTTTTAAGGTTCGTGGGGGCTATCAAGTGGGTCTTCAAGCTCTCTATTGGTTTCGGTTGGCCTATGGGAATATCCCACCATGGTTTCTATTGGATCCATTGTGTTTCGATCCATCTATGTGCTGCTACCATGGCTCTCCGGTGTGAATTACCTCTTTTGATGCATTCTGGAGCATTGATTGGGTGTTTTTAACTTTTTATTGACCACTGGCATTTGTTAGCTATGGATACTCCACCACCTATCCCGGGAAATCCCTCAAGGTCCAATATGAGCACGGAAGCCACCTCTAGTGGAGTAGGAGGGTCTATGGTGCATTAGTTGGCTTATGAGAACCCCGGATTGCAGATCACCTCAGTGAAGTTAGATGACAAGAATTACTTGGAGTGGGCTCAGGCTGCCCGGTTGTTCATTGGAGGCCGTAGGAAGCTGAGCCATGTTACTGGGGATACAGTTGAGCATGCTAAGACTGATCCCGCGTATCGACAATGGGAGACCGATGACCTTACAGTTATGTCCTGGCTCCTCAACTCTATGCAACATGATATCAGCCGGAGTTTCTTGTTTATGCGCACGGCCCTGGAGGTTTGGGAGACTACTAAGAAGACAGCATTGCTCACAATCAGTTCAGTACGATCGAGCCAAGTACATTGAGGTGGACCGCCACTTCATTAGGGAGAAGATTGTATTTGGGGAAGTGTGTACCCCTTTTGTGAAGACTGATGAACTGGTTGCTGATGTCTTTACTAAGAGAACTTCCTAGTTGGCAACTTCACAAGTGTCTGTGCAAGTTGGGCATGAGAGATATCTATCTACCAACTTGAGGGGGAGTGTTATCACATACGTATTTGTACGTATTTCTATGTATTAGGGGTAGTTCTATAAATACTCCCTTTGACGGGTATTATTGTCTTTTGTAATGTTCTCCATATATAATATATTTTAGTGGAGTCATGTGGCCTAATCACATGACATCCTTCTCTCTCTTTTCTCTCTTTGACTCTCTAAACCTAACCCTAATCACCATTGCAACTAAAGGCCTCTTTAAGAGACTCTTCCCCACACCACTTTTTTTTTTTGTAGCGAACCTTGTCTCCCATCCCCACCTTAAAGGTTATAAACTCTCTCAAAACACTCTTGAGAGACAATAATGCCTTTCCACATATTGACACCATAGGACGACTGAATTAGGGAGTTCTCCCAACATATTGCATCATCCCATGCTAGCAATGACCATCCGCCACAAGTTGTCTACCTCCTCCCCAAACCTCCATGGCCACTTCCCAAGAAGTGCCAATCCCAAGCAAATCTTCTCCTAGTCTATGAGATGAAACTTGTGTGCATCTCCCTTACCTTCCCACGAAAAGTCTCTCATATTCTTTTCCAATCTGTGAGCTACATACACCAGAATAGAAAACAAAGATAAAGTGAATAGGCAAATTGAAGAGGGTACTTTTAATAAGAGTTATCCTCCCACCTCTACCCTTCTACCCTGCAAGTCTTCTCCCAAATCTTTTCACAACGAATCCCAAATAGTCTTGTCCTTATACTTGGCTCCCAAGGGCTGCCCAAGATAAGTAGAATGCAAGCGACCAACACCACAACCCAAACTAGTTGTCATGCTCCTCACATTTCGCACTTATCCTACACCAAAGACCTCGCTTTTCATCAAATTCACCCGAAGCCTGGAAACTGCCTCAAAGCATCGAAGAACACATCTAAGGTAGCGAAGTCGGTGGGAGGCATTAGAGAAAAAGATCGTGTCATCTGCAAACTGAAGGTGAGTAATCATGGGGCCACTAATGCCAACCCGATAACCCTCCAAATAACCTCCTCCGGTTGCTCTACTAGCCATCCTCCCAAGAGCTTCGACCACCACCACAAACAAAAGTGGGAAAGTGGATCACCTTGTCTCAACCCCTCATACTAGTGAAATACCTCGTCAGAGAGCCGTTCACGAGAATAGAGAAGGTAGCTGTTGATATGCCCACTTGAATCTAAGACCTCAACTGCTCTCCAAGACCCATCCGCCTCAACATATATTCAAGAAATTTCCAACTCATATGGTCGTAAGCTTTCTCCATATCGATCTTACAAAGAATACCTCCTCTCCCTTCTCTAACTCGAGAATCGATACATTCGTTAGCAATCAGAACACCATCCAACATTTGCCTACCCTTCACAAAAGCTCCTGGTGTGGGGAAATGATCGAACCCATCACCTCCTTCAATCCTCGTGGCAAGCACCTTAGCAATAATCTTATAAGAGCTTCCTACTAAGCTAATAGGGTGATAATTGCATAAGGAGTCAACACCTTCCTTCGTCGGGGTAAGAGTAATAAACGTGCTATTGGAACACCGATCAAGATAGGCTTCCTCCTCAAATTCCTTGACTAGCATAAAATCCTCCCCTACTATATCCCAACATTTTGGTAGAATGCTAAGGAAAAACCATCAAGACCCGGTGCAAGGTCACCACTACGACCCTTAATCGCACTTAAAACTTCCTCCTCAGAGATAGTCCTCTCTAACCACTCCTTTTGATCCTGACTGCTGCTATCCATCTCTAGTCCATCTACTATCTGCCTATAACAGTTGGACTCCGTGTACAACTTGGAATAGAACTCCACAATGTGGTCCCTAATCTCCTCCCCCCCTCAACTACTGACTCATTAACCCTGAGTTTGGAAATGCTATTGCTTCTCCTCCTCGCATTAGCAATGTGGTTGAAAAATAATCTTTCTTAGCTTCAATTCTCCTCCTCGGCTGATCATCTAAAAGAAATCCCCCCTTCTTCTATGGAATCTAACACAACTATCTCAGCCATAATAGCTCTCAGCTTCTCTTCCACCCTCCCAAACACTTCCTTATTCAACTCCTTTAGCTTCCCCTTTAGGGCTTTCAACTTGCTTCTAAAGACATAGCCCTCCTTACCCGAGTAACTGAAGACTTCCACTACGTTCTCACTAACACTTTGAAATTTGGTTCTTGAAGCCACATATTCTCAAACTTGAAAGGTAAGGGCCTTCTACGCAAAGTCTCGCAAACTAATAACACCAGATTATGATCCGACGTAGGTTTCGGCAGGAATTCTTGTGAGATGTGCAAGATCATCCTCACCCAACCATATGTAATCTGGTATCTGGCAAGCCTAGTCAGTGTTGGAGAATCCTGATTAATCTGGTATCTTGTGAGATGTCCAAGTTCATCCTCACTACACCATCGAACTCCCTCATTTACTTCATTATTGTGTGCCCCTGTTTCTTCTCGAAAGAGAACCCGATCACGTTAAAATCACCATTTACACACCGTGGGAGCTCCCACCTACCTCGATAGAACCGAGCTCCTTCAAAATCATCTCTAAGTTGATTAATGGTAGGTTCATAAACCCCCGTAAAGACCCACTCCTCTCGATCTTCAGTACAACAACACTTCACTGATATGGGAAAGACCCCTACAAAGCAATCATCCATACGGACCTTCGACTTGTTCCACATCAAAAGAATACCTTCCGCTGATCCCTTAGCCGGTAAAGCTAACCAGCCACAATCACCATTAGCCCATATCTCCTTCACCACCCTATTGTTAATCACTTCCAATTTGGTTTCCTGAAGGACTACTACGTCAACCTTCCAATTACGGATGAATCACTTACAAGTCGCCCTTCTATCTAACCCTCCCAACCCCCTTACATTCCATGACAAGAATTTCAAATTCATGGTAACATATCACCACCTCTCCCCTTCCCCCTCTCTTCCTTCCTCTACCTCCTAAATCAATGACTTTGATTAGTTTTTTAGTCCTTAAGTGAGTTGTTAGGGTTTGTTATCTTATAAATAATTGCTAAGAGATCATTGTAAAAAGACTTGATTATTGAATGAAATTTTAAGCTTTTAGTTCCTTTGTGAACTCTTGGGACTGCTTGGATTAGCACCCTGCAGAAGCTTTTTCAAGGGCTTTCGCGCTAAGAAAACCTTAGCAGTGCATTGAGTAAAACTTTGCTTGCGTCACCTAAGTTCCTTAGTTCTAATCAAAATAAAATACTACTAAATTTTATCTCTATTTTATGTTCTTAACAATCAAATGCTATCATTAGTTAGAAAAATAAATATAAATAATTTCTGAATTAATCTTGTGGTGCCCACGGTGATTCGTTTAGCTTCTATGATCCCACTTAATATAGTACTATTGCAATGTGATGCTCCTGAACCACAGAGAGTGGCACCTAGGGTAACAGGTTTCTGCAACTAAGTTTTAAACTATAATATCAACTTCTGTTATCCAAATTTTATCTTTTTTCATATATATAATTTTACTGACAATGCATTCTACTGTATCACCTCTTTTGGGGACCCCTAATACCACAACGTCAAACTTTTTACTGCTCCCAACACAGTTTCCTGCTATGTAACAAGGACACTGTTTTCTAAGAATTTGCTGTCGGACACCTTGCCATATTCACGTGTCAGACACATGCCGACACACCTTTTCAAACAAATCTTAGTTTATTCAAAAATTTTGTTTTCAGGTATTATTTGTATATGGTTTATATGATTTTAATGTATATCAGCTTAATCTAAATACATTCTTTCTATATTTTGCATATTTAACATGGACTAAAGTATTTAAAAGATATATCTTTCAGCATAAAGAATGAATTGTATGACATTTTGACATAATGGGTTTGTGGGGGTTACCGTGTCTGTCAATCCGTATATGTGTCGTATACTGACACACATGTCCGTTTCCTTGTTACATAGGTTTCCTTGCATTAAAAGATGCAAATTGATGGCCATCGTATTTTTCCTTATTTCTCATTGCTCACTCCTACTCTTTTCCCTGTTTCAGGTTCTTACAAATTCTCACCTGCGTCGGACTCAGTAAATACAGCTTATATATTTTCAAGAAAAGACCTTTCAAGGCAAGAGATCCATCCCTTATCTTTTCCTAATTTGAATGATTCCCTTGCTCAGTTATCCCTAGAAGGGAGTTTCGTCCCTTTAAATGCATGAACTGAGATGTGTTCATCACCCACATAATGCATTTATCTCTGAGAAAAATGATAGATTCTAAAAATGAATTGTGCAGTTTGAAGAAGGCCTTGCAAACTGTACTATTTTAGTTATGTATGCTCCTAGAATCCTCTGATCTTGGATGCATAGAGGTGTCTGATATACTCCAAGGATATCTGTATGCCAATACGTTCATACAATTGTTTTAAAGGATTAAAAGTCTTAATTATATCTACTGTACTACCAATTATTAAGAAATTGAAGTAAATGTAATGATACAGAAATCATGAAACTAGAATATCTTCAAAAGGGAGTTGTTCATTAGTGGAATAGGCTTGCAACTCCTATTTTTATAGTTTTCTAAATTTATAACATTTTGAGTTTTTAATTATTTATTGAATGATTCTCAGATGTTACTATTTGTAAATTTGTGTTGTTTTCGTAATAGTGTTTGTAACTATGGATCTACCGCCTGAAATTCAATGCACGATTTCCGCATTTTATGCATGTCGAATGACTATTCATTTATTATAATTCATTGAGATACGGTGTTGGAAGATTATGGAAAAAATGGTGGTGGAATTAGTTAGCTTTTGTATTATACGTCTGCAAAACTTACGATGTTTACGTATGCATATACATAAATCATCTTAATGTTTGATATATTCTTAAGTATGTGTACATGTAGTATGTAGATAATGGTTCAGAAGAAGGAAAAAATGTGACATTTTGCTCTAGTAAGTGTGTAGTTTGCCTCTGGTATGTGTTGGATGGAGATGTATCTGGACATGGAAACTTCTCAGAAGATTGTAGTGTCCTTGTTAAAGGTTCCTAGGCAATGTAACTTATCCACCTTCTATTCTCTACTTTTTGTATTTACGTAATTGTTACTTTTTGCTGCACTAGTAGGGTGTCAATGGGTCGGGTTCAGGTCAGTTATCCATACATCTGATCCAACCCACTCAGTAACTGGGTCTAACATTGGACTGAAATCCGGCGAAACAGTGTCAAGTCTATGGGGTATCAGGTCGGGTAGTGCATTGAAAATTTGTATACCAGGATAACCAAACCCAACCAAATTATTAGTTGGACCCAAAACTCAGACCTGAATCCGAAAAATCCAAGTTGGGATATGTTGGGGTGTTGAACTGCTATGCACTGACTCCTATGTAGTAGTGACACTTCGGTGTCTTCTGCTTAAGCTCTGGCTTTTGAATTGGAAAGTCTTATGTTAATCCGTGTAACATGCACATTACATGTGATCCAAAAGCATCTATGGAGTTACTATATGATAATGATGAAAACTGTACTCAACTCCAATGCCATGGTAGTAACATACTTAGGGATTCCAAGCAATTGGTTTGGAGGACCAAGATGTAACCACTTTTCCATGCTGTTGTTTCCACTAGTCGATGGCGTGGATTCCCATTTTGTGTATAATAACATGGCAGTAGGGCTAGGCTATTAAATATTGTCAATAAGGTATACCAGCTAGAAGAGGCTAATGGAAAAAAAAAAATTCTTAATAGTGTGAGCATTCAATGTATTCAACATACTGAACATAGCATTCTTTTTATTGATAGAATGGTCTATTTGATTGACTTGTAAATTTACTATTTCCCTTTCCTCTGATGTTAAGATGTTCTTGGATTCTGCAGCTCTGACTGAGATGCTATGAGCTACACTGCTTGACCCCTCTGTCAAGTAAAGCTATGTCTATGTGAAATATTGTTTTGAGGAACATCATTTCCTGTTGTTGTTGAAGTGCATGGGTTTATTTATTGGTTCCATGTGTCTCCATGCTTCCTACTTGCATCAGGATACAAAAAGAAAAAGAAAACAAACAGGAGGTCTAGACAAAGTTCAGCTTTAAAACAAACAAAATCTAAATTTGGGAAACAAGTTTTTATATTCCATCTGCTTTTTATTCTCAATATTTGCTGTTTTCCCATTTGCAGGCCTTCTTTACAACTCCCTGCTGCCAGCAAACCAATTGTGGCAGTTCGCTTCTGCCCCGTTGTTTTTAGCCTGCGGGGATCTAACTCAGGTAGTTTAATGCTATTTATTATCCTCTTTGAATTTTAGTTGCTCTGAGTTATATGATAAGAGACTGAACCATCTCTGGTGACTTGAGCAGCCACATTCTTCAAGCTCCCGTATCGTTTTGTTTTTGCGGTGGTCACTTTGAACTCTCTATACATCTATGACACAGAGAGTGTTCCTCCTGTGGCAGTCTTGGCAGGTCTTCACTATGCAGCCATAACAGATATTGCATGGTAAGTTTAAATTCCTTTCTTTGTCATGTGCTTTTTTGGTGCATATTTTCAACTTCTTCGAGGAAAATCAAAATTTCCTCTGATTTTGATTATCTCTCTTTTTGTTGTTGCAAGGTCATCTAATGCCAAGTATCTAGCTTTGTCCTCTCAAGATGGCTATTGCACTCTTGTGGAATTTGAAAGTGCTGAATTGGGATCACCTATCTCCATACCAGGTTTTGTTTGTCTTTCTGGCTTATTTTTTGCAGGGATTACTTCTAGTACAATAGATGATTGATGACATTGGTTTTTTTTTATGCATGCGTGGACTCATGATTTTTTTTGTTGTTATGGGGGATATTATGTCATATTTATGTTATTAAAATAGTGCTTATCATTTCTATTTAAAAATAATATTTTTCTTACTATTTTAGTTTTGCATAAAAACTTTATTTTATATTTCAACAAAGAAGAAGTCATGAACTAGGGTTGGTAAAATGATCCTTTGTATTGCAGTATTAGTGAGATTTCCATAGTTTTCTTTTCTTTTTCTTTTGAAAACGAAACTTGAGAAAATCTTGGAAAAGTAGGTCGACTAGCGGCATTTTAAAAGAATACTTTACACACATTCATGACCGATTATGGTTGCATGTTCACATACCACGTGATGAGTTAACATTATATGTAATTTTATCACAAGTAGTTTCTTTTGTGTATCTTGGCATTCTCTACATTTTGGATTCCATGAACATAAATGTGTTTCAATCTGCTCCAGAAGCTAAAAAAGTCAAGGAAGAAAACAAGAATCCAATGGTTCAGAACCCAGAGGAAATGGTGAATAAGGCAACTAGGGCTGAAGTTGTGGCTACAGTTGACAGAAGAACAAATACAGATGGGAATGAAGTGAAACAAGCATCACCCAGTTCTATAAATGCTTCTGTCCCAGATAAGCCTGCCAAGAGGCGCATTACTCCCATGGCAATTGACAAGCCGTAACTGGAACCCACCATTGTAATTTTTTTGGTGATGAGCTATATTGAAGTGTTATCCACAAGCAGTTGGTTTCTCTTAGTATAGTGTATCAATAAATGGTGTCTTTTCCACTGAGGTTGACCGATATGATGGAAACTGCAAACAAGGCACATTGATGGATCGTTCCCGACATTGCATGCAGTTTCCCGCCTTGCAGATGTCAGCCAAAATATCATGCTGACTAGATGATCCCGACCCTCTGAGGTATGTATTTTTTCCTTGATTTTTATCCCTATATAAAACTATGATCCCAATCAGTATGAGATTTAGGCTATATGGTACATCTGACCATTTGAAGGGTCCCATGTAGTTGTACTCCAAAAGTTGACCCGTTGAGATGAAAATAACCATCCCAAGTATAGACTTTCTAGACAACTGACCACATTGTTTGCGGTTCAGGTTTAATAGTTTATGATCATCCAGCTGATTTTTCGATGGATCTTGGTGGAATCTGTCAAGTGGTAGCATGATAATCTAAGTCCAAATATATGTGTTATTTCTAGACCATCCCCTTACAACTTTTTTTCCACAATAATACCTCACAAGGATACTTAGTGGACCAAACTTGTAGCCATTTTGAGAGGATATTGGGTTTGAAAGATATTTTTAGGCGTTCCAAATGTACTCTCTTTCTACAAGAGACATATATCTCTCTGGGGATGTAAATGGGATGTTCAGACCTAATGGCGTTCCAAAGATCAATCCGTTTGTTAAATGCGTCTGGAAACCAGACGGGGATCAAACCCTGACCCTAACCCGTACAAGACCAATTAAACACTAATTTAATATCTATCTATATATACTATAAAGCCCAAACCTGGGTTGGGGCATGACACCAGCTTCACTAGACGTTCACCTATAAACGACACGTGCGGGGAAAATTTTGCTCCACGAGAAAAAATTGATCCAGTACTTTTTTTTTAGCTAGGTGTCCAGCTGTACCTATAAATGCCGCGTGGCACACTGCTAGAGATGCATGACTGTATGGATGTTTGAAACATCCCTAGGTGGCCTGCAGACCAATATGAACCACATGGCACACTCTTAGAGAAGATTGACATGAGGAGAATCATAAAAAGGGGTCCCACGGTAAAATGAACACAATTCTCCTATCCAAGCAAAATAATAATAAACATGTAGTGGAATAAAATAAAAGATCAATAAATGTGAATAGATGTCTCATAACCACTTAGTATGGATAACTAGTCCTACAGAAATATGTAGGCATCGACTATCATTAATTGACCTGGTTAGCCTCATTGAGGCTTATAGCCTGAAAAATGTTGTCCGCAAAAAGGGTGAGCAAAATTAGCTCCACATCTAACTTCATATTATGCAGAGAAGCAAAACACATACTGGAAGAGGTACAAGATTAGAATAATTGAGAATAAGCTATAGTATGAAGTGCAGTAATAGAATAACGTGTTCCAAAGCAAAAAAGTATTTTTCCATTTATGCCAACTGGTTGGGTTAATTTACCATCTTAGAAAGCAATGTAGTCTACCTGAAATATTCTAGTACATAGGATCCAGTTCTCTCTCATCCATCTGATCCTATTAGATGTGTAATCTTATTTAGACACCAACTAGGATTAGGTTGTCCTAACAATATCACATGATCATGCATGGTGTTCTTGGTGCTAACAGTGAAATGTGGATCGCCTTGAAAATCATGACCAAGGGACGCGATGAGTCAAAGTCAACATAGTTTGACCTGACACAAGAAGACAAAGTTTTCATATGTAGAATACACTCATTGTTGAAAGAAGTATATATGGTTGCGTAGGAAGATAAACCCTACAACCGTATACCAACTAAATACACTAGAGTGGGACAGACTTGGAGGGATCACTAAAAGCAAGAAGAATAGAAGATATACCAAAATCAGATGACATTTCATCCAAACTAATCACATACAATTGTGTAGGATGGAGAATTACACAACTGTATCCCATCAGATTTGTCAAATATGACATAGATTTTGAAAAAAAATACAAAATTAACTTTTTCTCAAAATTTGTGTAAAAGTAGATGAAATTAACCACATAGGTTGTGTAGGATGGACAACTACACAACTGTATCCCTTTGGTTTGTTGAGATTTGACATAAACTTCGACGAAACACAAAAATATCATTTCCTTGAAATCTGTGCATGATCCTGCAAAACTAACCACATACGGTTGTGAAGGACATTGGAATACATAACTGTATGACATTAGAATGTGAATATCAGCCATAGATCAAGAGATATCAGAGAAAAAGTGATCCAATGGTCCAGATCATCCAGATAAAAAAAGTGACAATATACGGTTGTGTAGGATGTTATTCTTCACAAGCCCATGTGTTCAAATCTTACTTCTGTTGTGTATATCTTCAGATATCAAGAATCGAGATCAAACGTGATCATGACCGTCTGATAAAGGGAGGATCCAAATATCCATCAGAACCAACAAGACATAGTTGTGTAGGAGGAGATTTCACACAACCGTATGACCTCCAATTGTCCAGAAGATGCCCCTGCACAGAGATAGCATAAATTCTCACTTTTCTCAGAAGCCTGCTAGATCTGCCCAAACTATTGCCATACGGTTGTGTAGGAAACTTAACTACACAAGCGTATCATTTTACTTGGGTCACATAATGCTCTAGTTGATCAAAATCTCAAATGTAAACTTTCTTCGAGATGCGTGTAGGATTTGGCATATCCAATGACATATGGTTTTGTAGGACTTCCTACTACACAACCCAATGTAATTACTTTTG
Source organism: Euptelea pleiosperma (assembly GCA_035048495.1). Lineage (NCBI taxonomy): Eukaryota > Viridiplantae > Streptophyta > Magnoliopsida > Ranunculales > Eupteleaceae > Euptelea > Euptelea pleiosperma. The sequence goes on from CM068552.1 coordinate 28,718,724, forward strand.
ATAAAAAGTATAAAGTTTTTTAATTACGTAGTATTTTGTATTCAACTGTAAAGGTGAGTCTACAACATCTACATGCCCCCTCTCCCAGGGAATTCGATAAATAGAAGGACCTAGGAACATTTTCCTGAGAATTTTTGTTCTCCTACATCCTCACACTATCGAAATCCGATTTGAGTAAGACTTAGTCATTTTCAAGAATCTTGTAACCTTGATTTCTATTAGAACCAAGTATTGTCTGTGTTTTTTCAAGTATTTGGACAAGGTAAGATTGCTAACATGAGAATCCAAGAAGAACAAACTTTTTTACTTTATCCATCTCTAATGAACTATACTTAATGCCTTTTGAATTAGACTCCTTCCCTTTGTGAGAGGATGATTATGTGCAAGAGAACAAGCCTACTCTATGTACTTGTGGGTCTCTCGATTCCACTTAGGGTAGGAAAACAATAAAGAATCTGCAAGAAAACATAGAACAATTATGGAATCCTCCATTGTAATACATTTAGAAAATATAAGGAACCAATTATACAATGAAACACGGATTCTTCATGACATTAAGAATGTTTACATTCCCCTTTACATGTAATTTCCAAGATACATTTGATGACTAAGAGAGAAGACTACCCTTACAATGCATTTTCACTAAATTCGTAGATAATCCCTACCCAAAGAGAGTTACAAGAGATGAGAGATTCCGAAACCAACTTAGAACCGAGACCGTTGAGGAGCATTTGCACCCTATAGCTCCCCGGTGTGATAGCTTGGGAGAGGATTCAACAACCTAACCTCACGGGTGATCCTAAATGTCCATAACAATATGGTGCCATTATCGACTCCTGTTTCTTCTTGTTCCTTGGTCGTAAAAATCCTCCCAAGGGATGAGTTTGAAATCATAGCATGAGTGAGGCTATTCTATCCTGCTTCCGATATGGTAGAATAGTCAAGAACCTTAACTTTTTTTATATACCTTGAATGTTGTATCCTTGACAACTCCAATACCATAGTGAACTACACATGAATAAGAAATTATAACATTAATTAAAAAGAAGAATTAAATATTAATATTACAACATATGTTACAATAATCAAGTAACAAGAAGCATGTAAAATTCAGTGTTGTCATACCTATACCACCGAAAATGTAAGTAAAACTAGTAGGGGACACATGTGCCTATGTCTGGATGTAATACCAACATGGAACCATGTTTGCATTGAAATCTAGTCCGTTTGCTTTTATCCGAATACCTAGAAGGGTGGTTGATTAGGTATTAAAATTCTCTTTATTTAACGTAATAAGATTACTGGTCTGATAGGGGTAATCTAATCGCATGCAACAATCCTAACAAATAATTGATTGATTAACAAATGATTATCTCAATCGACTAAGATCAAATATATTTCCGTAATATGTTATTTCTAGATCGCTTAAGTTAATCTAACAGTTGTACAGAAATTAAACAATCAAACATCATGACACATGCAATTTTAAATAGAAACCTTAGCAAAGAAAACCACGAGACCTACGTCCAGACGAAAAATATCACTAACTAGAAAGTTATGAGCGGCACTAGGAGTGTAGGATCACTGGATGTTTTGCTTTTTCCACAACACATCTATAAATAGAAGCTAAGGCAAGATTAAAATATCACAAAATCTATGGAAGCCTTTTGGTTCATCTTCTTAGTCTCTCTTTGCCTCTGCGCAACCTTCAAATCCCTCCTTGACATACTTCAATACACCACAACTACAAAAACAAGAAAGTTACCACTGGGCCCACCAACCATACCCATCTTGGGCAGCCTCAAATGGCTTCTCAAATCATTACCCGATATTGAGGAGACTTTTCGACGCCTACAAACTAAATATGGATCCATCTTCATGATCTATCACACCTACCCCACCATTTTCATAACTACGCAAAGTCTCGCTCATAAGGCCCTTATCTAGAATGATGCCGCCTTCGCCGGTTGTCCTCCACACACACAAACACACACACAAACTCGAGGACAAGATCATTGAAGAAATCGAAACTACACAACAAGCTCTCCTGAATATTAACAGATTCAACATCCTCAATTCCTTTCCAAGGTTGGGAAAGATTTTGTTTCGGAATCAGTGGTGTGAATTCTTTGAGATGCGGCGGAATCAAGAAAATGTTATTCTCCCTCTCATAAATGCCCGTCAAGTAAAGGAGCAGTAGCTGCAGCACAACGAGGACTTCATCATCTCATATGTTGATACCCTTCTCGATCTTCATCTCCCAGATGAAGGTGGAAGGAAACTTAACGAGGATGAGATGGTGAGTTTGTGTTCGGAGTTTGCTAATGCGAGTACTCACACAACACCAGCCGTATTCGAGTGGACCATGGCCAACCTGGTGAGACACTAAGACATACAAGCGAAGTTGCTTAATGAAATAGAGCACGTAGTAGGACCAGAAGATGAGATCAAAAAGGAAGATCTGAAGAAGATGCTATATCTGAAGGCAGCTGTATATGAAGCGATTAGGCATCACCCACCATTTCATTTTGTTCTGCCACACGCAGTCACAACGGAGGATGTCTGTTTAGATGGTTACTATATACCTAAGAATGCTACGGTGAATTTCATTGCAGCAGAAATGGCGTGGGACCCAAAAGTGTGGAAGGATCTAATGGAGTTCAGACCGGAGAGGTTCTTGAGTAATGGTGGAGGGGAAGTATGTGATATAACTGGGAACAAGGAGATTAAGATGATGCCATTTGGTGCTAGGAGAAGGATTTGCCCCAGTCTCAGTTTAGCGATCCTTCACCTAGAGTATTTCGTGGCCAATTTGGTAAGGGAGTTTAAATGGACCGTTAAGGATGGATATAAGGTGGACCTGACGGAGAAGCAGGAGTTAAGCAGCGGGATGAAGTATCGACTGAGATCCCTTATCACTCCAAAGATGAAGTAATTAAGTGCTTATGATGTTGTATGTATATGATGTTGAAGTTATTTCACAAGAATAAACTTGTATCTACATGATGTTGTTGTATCTACGTGATGTCTAGAATAGTGGGTTGATGTCCTTTCTGTGTGTCTAGTGTCTACTGGGTATGGTCCACCTCGTGTCTCAACAATTTGTCTAGGCCAATTGACCCCATGAGTCTTTCTCACTCTCTCCTACTACAGATGGACAGCACTTGTTTAGCTGTGCTGGACCCTAGGTGCATTGAATACTAAAAGGATTAATCTTTAGTTTGGCTGAGTTGGTCATACATTGTCCAGCTGCGACACTAAAGATTGACACGTACTTATCAAAAAAAAAAAAAAAAAAAAAGATTGACACGGGGCTATGTATGGAACGGGCAATCAGGATAAGGAAACTTCTCCCTTCCCCTTCCTCGTATTTCCTTTCAGATAGAGGAGCTTCACTGCCATTGTAATGAAGCAACAGAAGTGGTTGCTCTATTTTGGACACTATAGACCAATTGATTGGACACTCCGACCAATCAATTGGATCAAAAAAGGAAATAGTCAAAATCGTGTATAGGATTCGTGGCCCACTTACCCTATCACTTGTTCGACCTAAGGCTTCAACTCTTTTATAAATAAACCGCTCCCTTTGGCTTTAGTAGACACAACTTTATACAACTCTACACAAAAAGCAATAGCACTCAAGCTATCAAGAGAGAGAAACAATACTTCAAGAGAGAGAAGAAAATGTTTATTTTAGAGTGTTCATTCTAAGAGCAAGAAACTTGTTTCTCATTAATATCTTGTGAGCTTATTCCTCTTCTTGATCAAAGCCAAGTGTTTGATCTATTACTCAGCTTAGGTCTTCTACTTAGATATTAGACCTAGTAGCCTGAGAGTACCAGTGTGACTCAATACATTTGAGCAACCTAGGGTTCATGGTGTATTAAATCCTTCACCTTCGGCAAAGGCGGGAGTGTTGAGAATTAAGATCGGAGCAACCGATCGACGGTAGGTTTGGGGTGTACCAAACTGAACAAGCGGACAAGGCTTCTTGGCTGGAAGGGCGCGCGGATTCGTAGCGTTGATTCAGAGGACGTGGACGCATCGGCAGTAGGCCTTAGCTAAGGTTGGAAGTTGCATTTGTAACGGTACTGTGTAGGTAACCTTTGTTTCATTTAACTTTCCAGTTAGTGATATTTTTCTTCTGGACGTGGTCTCGTGGTTTTTTCCTTGGCTAAGGTTTCCACGTAAAAATCTCTTGGCTTGTGTGATTGTTTGTTTGTATTCCGCTATCTATCTTGATTAGACTAAACGACGAAAAAAAATACACTACGGAGGTATATTTGATTTGAGTCGGTTCTGATAGTCTTTTATTAAACAACTAAATCATGCGATTTTGTTCCCCTACTATAGACCAATATAACTATGTAGGTATAATTAATTTTAAATACATAATCAACCCCCCCTTCTAGGTATATTGGATTAAAGAGAACGGACTGGTTATTTCAACAGCACCTTCTCTATTCGAAAGACAAAATCTTTAGTGTCCTCGAGCATTCAACTGATAGCTCTACCTTGGTCCACATGCCAAATTCATGGAGGGATTGTGTCGGCAAGATGAGACATTTTTGCCCCCACAAAGAAGATTTCACAACGGTAGGGAACTATCCAAGAAAGAGTCAAACATTGGATGACTAAAAAGAAAAAATTTAAAAATCAAATTAATGATAATTATACCATTGCATAAAATGATAGGTTAGTAGAGACCCACAATCGAGATTCGAGCTCAACCTGACATGGTGTAGGCAAGCGCGTGTTTTTTTTTTTTGGTTGTACAGAGTTGTACCCTTGGGGCACAAAAGTGGGAGACATAAGGACGTGCGCGCGCTACACTTAAGTTTGACTCTAATCTTTATATACTCAAAGAGCTCCACTCTCCGAAGCAATGTGGAAGGACATGCTCATGCAAGAGTGCAAAGAGCTATTCATAGCATCACTTCTACAAAGGAGATCCCTTAAATTCAACCTAATTACATGATAGCCTAAAAAAAGAAACAAACCTATTTTTTTTTTTATGGTAGTAAGCATCCAACCCTGCAGATTTTCTTTCTTCTTTCTCTAATGTTGGAAGTGAAATTTAGTTGTTTTTTTCAAGTTTACCTAATACTGTCCTCAAGATTTTTTCTTTGTTTATTAATTTAGCAGCTGGTAGGAATTTCCCCAACCCCATCTTACGCAAGTACGTACACATAAACCTTGATAACATGAAAAAGGTTTCAAATAAAATAATTTACTTTTTAAGTTGTGAGGAACTTAATCTTACGACCTTACCGGTAGATGACCTAAGTTAGCTGTCCCCCAGGACTTGGACCTTTCGGACCCATTGACCTTATCTATGTTTGTTGTTCCACTCCTTGGTTGATCTACACGTCAAAAAAACACTTTAATTGTTGGCTTTTAACCGTTGGATTTGAGCTTTTTTTGGATGCTAAAATTTGGCTTCTGGAAATCACCTGTCAATTAGGTCTACCAAGAAGTAGAACAAACTCTCATGGGGTGGGCCTACCACACCCGAAAATTTCAAGTCCAATTGACGAGACGAGGTGTACCATACCCACTAGGCACGGAGGAAGGACATCAACCCACTGTTACAGGCAGTGTCACAAACCAACTGTGACACAACTATCACCTCGCCAAGCTGAGTAAATCTTTGCTGACCGCCCACGATATGAGCCACGCGGCACATTGGTAGAGGACACCGACCTTATGGATGTTTGGCCAATCCAAGTGGGACCCACAAATCAAAAAATCAACCTGATTAGTGATTTCTAAGCTTTGGATTGGAGTCATTTTCATGGTTTGATTTTAACTGTGGAATTTGGGCATTATAGACCATTATTTAGGTACAAGGATTCAAAAGTTTGAAATCAATAATCAGACTGATTTTTGGTTTTTAGACCCATCTAGGGATTGGCCAAACATCCACACGAACGTCATCTAAAAGTGTGCCACGTGGCTCATATTGTGGGCCGTTAGCAAAGTTTTACTGGTAGTGGATACTTCATCACGTGCACGTTGATGAACTCCAACAATCTATAAACATCGTATGGATATAATATCATAATCACTTCATTAATTGAACATCGTATAGATAGTAGATACAACATCATAATCACTTTATTATTTCATCCTTGGAGTGATAAGTGCTCTAAGTGGGTACTTCATCATGGTGGTTATCTCATGCTTCTCCGTCAAGTCCACTTCTTCTCCATCCTTAGCCGTCCATTTATACTCCCTCACCAAATTGGCCACGAAATACTGTAGGATAAGGATCGCTAAACCATAACCTGGGCAAATCCTTCTCCCAGCACCAAATGGTATCATCTTAATCTCCCTGTTCCCTGTTATATCACATACTACTTCCCCTTCACTATTCAATAATCTCTCTGGACTGAACTCCATTGGATCCTCCCACACATTTGGGTCCCACGCTATATCTGCTGCCATGAAATTCACCGTAGCATTCTTAGGTATGTAGTAACCGTCTAAATAGAAATCCTTCTCTGTGACTGCGTGTGGCAGCAAAAAATGAAACGGTGGGTGGCGCCTAATCGCTTCAAACACCACTGCCTTCAGATACGGCATCTTCTTCAGATCTTCCTCCTTGATCTCATCTTCTGATCCTACTACTTGCTCTATTTCATCGAACAACTTCGCTTGTATGTCCTGGTGTTTCACCAGGTTCGCCATGGTCCACTCGAATACGGTGGGTGTTGTGTGAGTACCCGCGTTAACGAACTCCGAACACAAACTCACCATCTCTTCGTCGTTAAGTTTCCTTCCACCTTCATCTGGGAGACGGAGATCTAGAAGGGTATCGACGTATGAGACGATGAATTCCTCGTTGTGCCGCACCTGCTGCTCCTTCTTGCTTGACGAGCTTTTATGAGTGGGAGGATAACATTTTCTTGATTCCGTCGTATTTCTAAGAATTCGTACCACCGATTCCGAAACAAAATCTTTCCCAACCTTGGAAAGGAATTGAGAATATTGAATCTGCTGGTATTCAGGAGAGCATGTTGTGTAGCTTCGATTTCTTCAATGATCTTATCATCGAGTTTCTCACCAAAACACATGAGTGTTAGCAAGCAGAACATGGAGTGATGAAATTGATCCATAACGCAGACAGGTTCACCAGATTTAGCTTGGGCTTTTAGCTTCTTGTTTAAAATCTCCAATGCCCACTTGCGGCCATGAGCATTGGATCTCAATCGAGAAGGTTGGAGGATCTCTGATGTTAGGTTTCGGCGGAGGATCCGCCAAAGTGAGCCATATGTCGCAGAGCTGATGGTATGATTGTTGCTACTTGTGACAAGATGAGTTTGGACGGATGGAGGACGACCGGCGAAGACGGCAGAATTCTTGATAAGGGCCTTATGAGCGAGACTTTGTGTAGTTATGAAGATGGTCGGGTGGGTTTGATAGATATTGGGTAAGAGTGATTTGAGAAGCCATTTGAGGTTGCTCAAGATGGGTGAGGCTGGTGGGGCGCCCGATGGTAACTTTCTTGCTTTTGCAGCTGTGGTGTATTGAAGTATGTTAAGGAGGGATTTGAGGGCTACGCAGAGAAAAAGAGAAACTAAGAGGATGAACCAGAAGACCTCCATGGATTCTGTGATATTTTTTTTTTCACCTTGCCTTGCCTTCTATTTATAGATGGGAAAATGCCCCACCGGATAACCGGACAACAGTTGAACGATACGTGCGGTTTAAGGTTATCGACCAAAGTCTACGATGCAACAATTACTGGGCAAGGTTTAAAGGAGGCCTTTTTGACGGTTTAACAGACTGGGGGCGTTACCGTTAAAATGGATTGAAACGGTCAGGGGCAAAAATGGGGCAAAAATTGGAAAAAAACGGATTTAGCCAATTTTAATGATTTAACGGAATTTAACGAAAAAAATGGAAAAGTGGCGCTGAAATTCAAATTTTGAAATTTAAAATTTGAAAATTTCTCAAAAAAAAAAAGGGATTTAACAGAAATTTAATGCCGTTTTTTCATAATTTTTTTCAGAATTTAACGGCCGTTAAGACCAAAAAACGGCCGTTAATTTAAAAGCGTCAAAATGTGTTTAAACGGTTTTAACGGAAACGGGCTTGGGGCGTTACCGTTTAAACGGTCATTTTTAAAACCATGCTACTGGGATCTCTAGATTCTAGAATGCAAATGCAACAATCAAATGCCAAAATCTATGATACCGACATCTTGGTGGACCCACACACACCAAAAATCAGTATGAATAGTGATTTCTAGTCATTGGATTTGAGCACTTTTTCATCATGGGCTTGGAACCAACTCATAGGCCTGTTCATAAAAGGCCACGATGAAAAAGTGCTCAAATCCTACCGCTAGAAATCACCAATTACGCTGATTTTTAGTGTAGGTCTATCATAGTGTGGGCCAGACATTCAAGTGGCAAGTAGGCCCGAACGAGTCTACTACTTTGCAATTTGAGGGATTTCTGCGTCAAAATTTTGATACAGCATCCAAGAACAGCCCCGGATAAGTGATCTTTTATTACTTACCACTGCCATTAGGCCCACTGACCGCATAGATGTTTAGCATATCCCTTGGTAGCTAGACAGTCATACAAAAATCAGCTTGTTCGAATATTTTTAGCCGTTTGTTTTAGTACTAAAAAAATGGTTGAATGATCAACGGCTAGAATCACGCCTTAAAAAGAACTAAATGTAATGGCTAGAGATGACCAACTATAGTGATTTTTGGTCATGCGGTCAGTGGGCCCAGATGGCAGTGGTATGTAAGAGATGCTTACAAGACACGTGATTCATAAAAGTTTCTAGAAGACTTAGAGTTAGTGTAAGTGGTGGGTGCACTTTGTAGAAATTTTGGTATTGCTCACCGCCCATTTGGCTCCCCATTGTTGAACCTCCTGGTGCGGGAGCCCTCGATGTGTAAGTTCGTTTGCTCCTTTCATGATAGGGTCGGGCTCAGGGGACCCCATTTTTCTAACCCCTTTGGTGTTCGTGTGCTCAGGCCGTGGATTTCAAGAATCCAACGATGGTTGTCAGCGCCGAGCTGGCATCACTTTTTTCATTTTTGGGGGCGCTGAGAACCACGGTTGGATTCTTAAAATCCACGGCCGAGCCCGTGAGAGGGGTCAGAAAAAAGGGGGTCCCAGGAACCAGACTGCCTGAGCCTTTATGATACATCTGCTTGCGTTTAAAAAAGAAAAGTAAAAAAAGACGGAAGGAGGAAAGATATTTCGTTGCTCTGCTTCTAGAAATATGCTAACGTAACAAGGTATAGCTGACGCTTTTTTTGGCGTGAAGAAGTGCCAATTTGTCACTCGCCGCCCCATTTTGGGGAAAAATTTAGACGCAGAGGACTTTGGATGCAGACGGCTCCCGTGGCTTTTTCGTTTTTGTACCCACTAACTGCTTAGATGTTTAGCCTACCCCTCGGTGGATACATATACCAAAAATCAGCTTGATCGATAATTTCTAGCTGTTGGACTAAGTATTCAAAAACTATGTAGAAAGCGTGCTTTAATCCAACGGCTAGAATCAATCCTACAAAAGTGCTAAAATCTAAGGCTACAGAAAACCAAAACCAGTCAGATTGATTTTTGGTATGTATATCCACCAAGGGGTGGGCTAAACATCTATGCGGTTGGTGGGCCCAAAAAATAAGCTACGTAGGATCACAAAAGTCCTCTGCATCTAAAATATCTCCACCATCTGGGCCCACTGACCGCATGAATGTTTCTACTTTGTAGATAATGCGAAAAAGCGTAAGCTACAGCTTGTTATATCGTGGCGTTACGTCTGTACATAGGGATGATGATGCTTAAGTATCTTTCCGAGGACGATACTAGAATTTTCCCAGTCCTATAAATACGTAAGATGAGTCACGTGACTCATGAAAGTCTCTAGATGACCCATGTGATTTGTGTAAGACCTAAGTGGTGGGGACAAATTGTGTGGACTGAGTGACATAAAGACGAGGAGAAAAGATACTTCGTCGTTTTCCTTCTAGAAAAATGCTACCCGACGTACACGGTTGACGGGAAAACTAGGGCTGCAACTTGGACTTAGGCTCAACCCGAGCCCGACAGGTTGAAACCGATATTAGGGTTGGGTTGGGTTAGGGTTGAGGCTTGGCCCAACCTGACTCAACCCTAGCCCGACTTACAAACTATATATATATATAGGATCGGGGGACAACAATTTCATACAACATTTTTTACAGCAATTTTGACGTACCCACTTGGAAGATGAATCAATAGCTAATTTTTGGTGAGGATGATCTCATCATATAGATCACTCCGACAAAAAATCAGCTTATTTTGAAATTACCCCATCAAATGTGGTTTTCAAGTTAACGATAAAAAATAAACGATCCATAATTCTTCAACTTGTAAACCAGTCTATGAATATCAGATTGATTTGAATTTTCGTGAGGATGATCTCCTCACTATAGAGACCATCCTTGCCAAAAATCATCTCATTCAAATACTTCTAATTTATAAATTGGCCGACACCAATTTTTGTTGTAAAAAATGTTGTTGAAATTGTTGTCCCCCGATCTTGACTCATTAGTTTTACCAACAAATATCCACACTACATTTTGGCAAATGCAGCAACCCATGGATGTTTGTCTTAGTAACTACAACCTTTGAGTTATATTACCAAATGTCATTGAATTACATTTTGGCATTTTATGTGATCGGTTGATAGCGAAAATATCGTGTTTTTCTCCAACGATTGTTTTTGGTTATTTCTTTAGTGACTTTTATCATGCATTTGAGTTAATGAACTTTTTTGTTATTATGAAAATATCATGTTTTCTTTCACGAGTGTTGGAAATGAAGTTATGCTATTATTTAATGGTTAGCACAACGGCTATTGTATTGACCGATAATTTATTTTAATATGAAAAAATTCAACGATATTTCCAACCAATAAAAAAATTAAAAATTGACCAACCCGATCAACCCGACTAACCCGACCCAACCCTATTAGGGTTGAAAAATCTAAGCCCGACCTTGGGTTGGGTTGGGTTAGGGTTGATAGCCTTTAAGGTTGGGTTGGGCTAGGGTTGACCTCCAACCCGACCCAACCCGCCCGAGTTGCAGCCCTAGGGAAAACCAAGGTTTAAAGGGGGCCGTTATTACGGTATAACGGATTGAGGCGTTACCGTTTTCCGTTATAACGAAAAAACGCTCAGGGGCAAAAATGAAAAAAAGGGGAAAAATGGAAAATAACAGAATATAAAGGAAAAAATGGCACTGTGAATTTTAAAATTTGAATTTCAAAATTTCAAAAATACAAAATAACGGAAAAAATGGAATATAACAGCAAAATAATGAAAAATAACGGAAAAAATGAAAATAACGGCCGTTTATTTTCACAAAAATTTCCAGAAAATAGCGGTCGTTATTTTCGTTATAACATAAACATAACGGCCGTTATTTCCATTATAATGGCCGTTATTTTTTGGGCGTTTTAACGGTCCATAACGTAATGGGATAGGTCCGAATCCATTATAACGGCCGTTTTTTAAACCTTGGGGAAAACATTTAGGACTTTTGATTCAATCAATGAAGAGGGATCTCCTAGCCCTAGATAACTCACTTTTTGCCATAGATTTTAGCACTATTTTAGGACTGATTCTAGTTGTTGGATTGAAGCTTTGTTTGCATACTTTAATCCAACGGTTAAAAATTATCAATCAAGCTGATTTTTGGTATGCATATCCACAATTACAGGAAAATAGGGTATTAGCGGCTGCCGCGACTGCCGCTAAAAGTCACAAAAACTTTCAGCGGCGGCCACTCCAGCGGTCAGTGACCGCCTTGATACCCTGGTCGCTGAAAGTTATAGCGGCGGGCAACTGAAAATCTGCCGCCGCTAAAAATTACAACACTAACGACGGTACAGTGATGGTGGAAGCTAATATTAGAGGCGAGAATAGAAGTATTAGCGGTGGTCAACAACTACCGTTGAAAGTATGTATTAGCGGCGATTAGCCTCTCACCACCGCTGAAATGGAGTATTAGTGGTGGGTCTGACCGCCGCTAATACATACTTTCAACGGTGGCTATTTACTGACCGCCGCTAATATTGATTTTTTCCATGTTTTAGCGGCAGCCAATGACTGCTGCTAATTGTTTTTATTTTTTTGTACTATTTTTTGAAATTTTTTTTTCACCTGTACCTGTAGCACTTGTAGCATTTTGATTACTATAATACTATCTAAACCAAATAAACAAAAATAAAAAAATCTGTTCATTAAACTCAATGATTAATTAATACAATATCCTTAGTTCAGAAACATCTATAAATGAAATAGAAAAGTCGACGGCTCAAACATCAACTGGGTCTACAGCAGATCAATAATCAGCTAGGTCCTGCAAAAGAAAATGTAGTAAACTTATTAGAATAAAATATGTTAGAAGTTATAAAAAAATAAATATATAGTTAAATACTAGAAATGGACTTTACTTTTAAGTCTTACATGTCTAAACTTACAAGTGACTACAATTTCCCAACCGAACGTCGGAATTTGACCCCTTCTCTTCCAACACATTTGTTTCAACACGTTTAAATTGTTGAAAGAAGTTTCGGGAGATTCCGATCTCGTTTCCCGATTTGGACGTCGAAGTCCCTAAATGGATTTCAGTTCTGTTTTAAATGCTTAAAGCTACAACTGACTATAATTTTCTAACCCGACCTCAAAATTCGACTCTATCTTTTCCAACACATTTGTTTCAATACGTTTGAAGTATTGGAAGAAGTTTCGAGAGATTCTAACCTCGTTTGCCCGATTTGGGCGTCGAAGTCCCGAAATGGATTTCAGTTCTAAGTCTTAAATGCCTAAACCTATAACTGACTATAATTTTCTAACCCGACCTCGGAATTTGACCCCGACTCTTCCAACTCATTTGTTTCAATACGTTTGAAGTGTTGGAAGAAGTTTCGGGAGATTCCAACCTCGTTTGCCTAATTTGGACGTTGAAGTCCCGTAATGAATTTCAGTTTTAAGTCTTAAATGCCTAAAGCTATAACTCACTATAATTTTCTAACTCGACCTCGAAATTTGACCCCGTCTCTTCCAACACATTTGTTTCAACATGTTTCAAGTGTTGAAGAAGTTTCGAGAGATTCCGACCTCGTTTGCCTTATTTGGAACAAACTGAAAGTCAGCCTGATTAGTAATTTACAACCTTTGGATCTTTGCACTCAAATAATGCTCAAATTCCTACGGTTAATATCAACCCATGAAAATAACTTCAATCCAATGCTTATAAATCAATGGCCAAACATCCATATGGTCAGCGCCCACTAAGAGTGTGCCACGTGGCTCGTATTGTAATACAAGTTTTATGCCTCTATGGTCAAACGCCCTTTTAAAGGGCATTTGTCAGGTGCAGACGCCCTTTAAAAGGATGTTAGTCAGCCTTTTTTTAGCAGGCACAGTTGTTGGGCAGCATTGTCAGCCCTTTAATTTTGTAATCGCCCTTTCAAATGGCGTTTAGTTACTTTTTGCAAATGTTAGAAAGTTGTTTTTGTTTTTGTAAATACATTTAAATTTATTTTCTTTTATGAAATTTTCGGAACAAAAATTAACTTGATTAATGATTTCTATGCGTTAGATTAGAAAAGTTGATTTTTAATCTTGAAATTTGAGCATTATTGACCATTATTTTGGGGTACAAAGATCAAAAGGTTTGAAATTACTAATCAGGCTGATTTTTCCTCTATAGCTCCACCCACCGAAGGATGGGCCAAACATTTATACTGTGAGCACCCTCTAAGAGTCTTCCACGTGTCTTATATGGTCCGTCGTCCCTCAGCAACTTTGCTGACTGTATTTTAATATTCCATACCCAATGATATTGCGCCAGGTACACCAGGGCTATCTGGCGCAAATGATTGCCCCTAGACCTAGCTGTGCCTACAGCTCAGTACGACGATATGTCCACCAAGGCACCAAGACTCCTTGTACCCGCCATCTCTTTCCCTACCGTTGGGTTTAAAATTTTGAAAATGTCACATATAAATGCCAATACCCTGTCTTCCCTTCTGAGAAGCATTGTTCCTCTCTCTTCTATCTACCAAGCGAAGCAAATCCACGCCCAAATCCTGGTTCGTGGTTTTCTTCCCAACGTCACTCTTCAAACCGATCTCTTGCTGGCGTACTCAAAATGTGCAAGTCTGGAAGACGCTCGGCGGGTCTTTGACGGAATGACTGAAAGAAATATGCACTCTTGGAACATATTGATCTCTTCGTACGTTCAGAATTCTCTCTATTATGAATCCTTAAGCATTTTTTATGGGTTTTTGAAGGCGGGTCTTCGACCAGACCACTTCACCTTTCCATCAATCTTTAAGGCATGTGCAGGAATCGGAGATTCTTGTCTAGGAAAGCAGCTTCACAATTGGGTTTATAAAATTGGGTTCGAGGACCATGTGGTTGTGGGGAGTTCGATTATGGATTTTTATGCAAAATGTGAAAATCTAATATATGCACATCAGTTGTTTGTGAAAATGCCCCGGAGAGATGTTGTTGTTTGGAATTCCATGATTTCGGGGTTTGGGAGGGCTGGATTTTTTGTAGAGGCATTGAGTTATTTTAGGAAAATGCAGTTGGAAGGAGTTAAGATGGATTCGAGGACAATTCCAAGCATTTTGAATGCTTGTGGGAGGGAAGGAGACTTGATGAAAGGGAAAGAAATTCATGGGCAAGTAGTTAAGCATCTAGTCTTTAACGGGGATGTTGCAGTTGGGAATTCTTTGATCGATATGTATGCGAAGTGTGGGTGCTTGGCCGAATCAAAAAAAGTTTTTGGAAACATGCCTGATTTGAGTTTGGTGACCTGGACCACATTGATATCTTGCCATGGGGTTCATGGAAAAGGAGAGGAATCTTTGGTTCTTTTTGAGAAAATGAAAGTTTGTGGATTTAAACCTAATTGTGTCACATTCACTGCAGTTATAGCTAGTTGTAGCCACTCAGGCCTTATAGATCAAGGTCGTAGAATTTTTTACTCGATGAGTTCGAATTACGGTGTTGAACCCAGTGTAGAGCACTATGCTTGTATGGTGGACCTCTTAGGCCGTTTTGGGTATCTTGAGGAAGCACTAGGATTGATAAATAAGATGCCACAAGAGCCAACAGCAAGTGTTTGGGGTGCTCTGCTTGGTGCATGTAGGATGCACAAGAATGTTGAGATTGGAGAACTTGCAGCCTATCAACTTTTTGAATTGGAAGCCAGAAATTCTAGCAACTACATTGCCTTGTGTAGTATTTATGACTCTGTGGGTAGATGGGATGGTGTTTCAAGGATTAGATTGAGGATGAGAGAATTGGGTTTAGTTAAAACACCTGGGTGTAGCTGTATTGCTATCAAAGGTAGGGTCCACAGTTTCTACCAAGGGGATATTTCTCATCCATGGACAAAGATGGTGTATGAGACATTAGATGGGCTAATTAAGACAATGATGTTGCCTGAAGGTTATGGATAGCCAAACTAGTACTTAAATGAGACAAAACTTCAGTTTGCATTAAATGGCAGTGCAAGCAGATTTGGGTGTGGGAGTAGCGAAGCAGGACCACCTAGAATGTGTGGCTCTATGATAGAACAATACCTAATGCAATTGCTTCTCATAAAATTACAGTGCAGACTAGAGAATGGCAGAACTACAAATGGTAGAAAGCCTACTGGAACAACAGGAGGTCTTGATGTTAGCACAGTCGCTGTATTTGGTGGTGGAGCTCTTAGGCAGGAAGATTTGGAGTTGGGAACAATATTCTTTAGTGAAAGAAGCACTGCACAAGGAGCCCAAGTGCGCAACTAGATGGCTTTGATCCATGATAGAATACATGGATATACGACGAGAGACTATCGAACAACTTTGAGAGATGGACTGGTCTTCAATATATGCATTCTAACCGATAGTATGGTAAATAACTTACCTTCTTCTACCCATGCTTTTTCCACTGCAGTTTTCTGTTTCTTTTTAACATTTCCTTTAACATAGAATTCATTTGCTTCAACACTTCACACTAAGTTAATGGAGCAGCTAAGCAGTCATTCAGACTGAAAAAACTCAAAAACAAAACCAGCTAGGCATTCTGAGAATGGAGCAGGCGATTCAGCCTCAATGGCTTCACAAAGCCAATAAGGTGGTGATCGAGTCCATCTCAAAGGGAGAAAGAAAGTACGAGCACATCGGGCAATAGTGTGAGCAGTTTTGTTAATTACACGACCAGTAAATTTAAAAGATAAGTTTGTGAAAGAAGAGAGAAAAGCCAGGATCTCTGCACAAAGTCCTGATGAGATGGACTTAGTAGTCTTACTGGTTGGTTTGGTTACTGATACTTTGTTTTTTACTTTCAGATCAAATCATGTCCAGTTTGTAAACCTTCTTCCTCTCTTTCTCAAGGAGGCTAGAGTTCAGCAAGTTGTAATTTGTTGTCTCCCTGTAAGTAATTTTTCTTTCAATTTTAGTTTACTGCTTCCTATTCACTTGTTTAAGCAGTGTCTCTTACTGACTAGTTTATAATTTGGTTTACCTATATCAAAAGGAAAAAAGATTGTGGAACTTGTCTTTGCTTGGGTGCAATCACCATTCTAAAGTTCAAAATGCATATATTGGCCATTTTATTTAGGCAAAATATGATTGAGTTCTCAAAAATGTTAACAAGGCATCAAATTCTTGTAATTTTGGTTCAACGAGTGGGTCTTGTTCTCTTAGTTCTTTGTTCAGACCCCTCTGGAGGAAATGCACCTATGATCGAGTAAAAGACCCTCAGGTGAACCCACTTATCAATTAGAGGCTAAGGTGAGGCCAAATACTTCAATCCCTTGGACTCTTACAGGGAAATTCTGGCTCTTAGATCTGCTCAGGCGGCTGAATTTTGGTTCAACGAATGGGTCTTGTTCTATTAGTTCTTTGTTCAAACCCCTTTGGAGCAAATGCATCCATGATCAAGTAAAAGACCCTCTTGTGAACCCACCTATCAATTAGAGGCTAAGGTGAGGCGAAATACTTCAATCCCTTGGACTCTTACAGGGAAATCCTGGCTCTTAGATCTGCTCAGGCAGATCTCAGCCCTAACAAGGCTGAATTTTGGTTCAACAAGTGGATCTTGTTCTCTTAGTTCTTTGTTCAAACCCCTTTGGAGGAAATGCACCCATGATCAAGGTTTTTTGGAGAAGGAAGATAAGAGGAAGAGTTGGGGGCTTAAGGTTTTTTTTATTAAATATATAACTTAACGGAGAACTATCACCCTTTGTTTCCTTTTCTTTAGAGTCACATGGCATGCAAATAGCTCCCAAATACACTCTGATTAGTTATCTCTAGGCATTAAATTTTAGCACATTTTAAAGAGTGATTCTAGCCGTTGGATTCGAGCATTTTTTTGGGTAGTATATCCAACGGATATAAATCATGGGAAAATTACCATGCAACTAGATATTGGTTAGTGTGGCTAAAAGGGGGTGCCTTTTTAGAAGTTTGGCCTGGCACCCCCAATTCTACTGTATAAGGTAGCTTTAGTTGTTTTGTTTCCATTTTTACTCTTTGTAACCCGTACGCTATTATGTCTATTATAGGTTCAATTTTTTTTCTTAACAAAAGAAAACAGTTAGAAGTCAAGCAGTCTCCTCATCTCATATCTTCGTCTTTTATAGGCCATTACACAAAAAATGTTCTCTCCATAAAACCCTAATCCACCCTTTCTCCTCTGCAACTCCTCCCCAATCCTAATCTCTACCTCCAACTATCCTCTCTCAAGTGGGTCCACCTTTTATGTGTGATCTTGATCTCAAACGAACTAATTACCCCATCCAGTTCATCTAAATGCTCAGAAATGCAGCTTACTGTAGGTGGAACTAGGCCACAAATTTGCTAATAGTAGGTCAGTGAACATGTACAAGCTCTCTTGAGCAGCTTGGTCAATTATTGACATACATGCGGTGTAGGGATATCAAGCCACGTCTTGTTGATGAAGCCCCAATTTCTGTTGGAGAATAACCACATATGAGCTCTGGAACACTTTTAATTAACTGCTTTCATGTGGCAAGAGATGTAAGTGGTCATTGCCCTCTTCAATCATGAATCTCTCCGGTCTGGGTAGAATTCAAGGGGGTTGTCCCAGCGCTTGGGGTCCCTTCCAATGGCTTTGCAGTGTAATAATCTCTTGTGAATATGGTCAGATATATGTTTTTTAAAAATCGGTACTTTTTTTACTAGATTTGTAGACTGGTATTTTTTTTAACCAGATTCATAATATGGTAGAAAAAGTACAAAAAATCGCAGATCATAAAAACTTTGAAAATAGATTTAACAAGGTAGATCAGATGCCAAAGGATTCAAGTATAGCCATTTATTTACTTACTGCTAATCTCTAGGACCACTGGAAGAGACTCCAAGAGTTGGAGAAGGAAAGAGGAAACTAGAGAGCATGAGAGATCTCCTTCCCTTTTTACTTTGTTTTTTTAGCTTAACCTCCATTCCAACAAAGATCGTTTTTGTGGCCGCTTCGTCTTCGTCTTCAATGATGGGGTCACTAGAAGGGACCCCAAGCGCTAGAAGGAGACAGAAGAGACTGTAGAGGGAGAGGAAACTAGAGAGAATGAGAGATCAAATTCTTTTTTTTGCTTTGTTTTTTTTTTCTTAACCTCCATTGCAATAGAGATCATCTTGGTGGTCGCTTCGTCTTCATCTTTGTCTTCAACGAATCAACAATAAAAAACAGAGAGTTTTTCTCTCTTTTGTTGACTCCATTAGAGCTTGATAAGGTTTGGAGTAGCTGACATTGAATTGATGGTTTGTATGCTAAAGCTACTCTTGTCATCGTAGAGGCTATAGGGTAAATATGGAACAAATGGGCTCAGAACAGTGTATTTGGGGGTGTCGAGCCAATGTATGAAAAACGCAACCCCTTTCAGCCGAACAAACCACCGCTGCCTGTGAAGGGCCGTAATTGCAAAGTTACAGCCCCTCAAGTAATTTTCCCATAAATCGTCAACCAGGCTGATTTTTTGTGTATATGGGTGGACTAAACACCCATGTTGTCAGGTGGCCCATAAAAGCGTTAGGTAGAGCCACCGATGGACTGGAGAGATGTACATATCACATAGACTTACCAAATTGCCCCTACCTTTTTGTACCATCATCCATGTTCTCTCATGGAAGGCCCAGCGGTAGATAGATAACATTTTGCTCTCTCACTAGAATTTTTTTTGTTTTTTTTTAAACTGGGCCAAGTGGCCTAGCCCAAGGGCCTTGGGCTGGGCTTAGGATTTTAGCCAGGACAGGCCTATTTTACACCCCTATAAATGTGCCAGGATCAATTGCACTTAAAGGAAAACCTTTCCCAAATTGGCATGATTGTGATGCCAAATTATTTCTTTATGACAGAGTAATCCTCTCCTCAAACACGTTAAGGTGTAGCTCACAAAGTCTGGAGTAGAACTTTGCTGACCGACCACAATAGGAACCACGTGGCAGGATGCTGACTGTATGGATGTTTGGTCAATCCCTAGGTGGACCTACAAACCAAAATTCAGCCTGATTAGTGATTTCAAACCTTTGGATATTTGTACCCCAAAGAATGATCAAATTCCGGGTTAAAAATCAACCCATGAAAACAACTCCAATCCAATGCTTAGAAATCACTAATCAAGCTAATTTTTGGTCTGTCAGCAAAGTTCTAATCTAACAAGCTGTCTCTTTCGAGCTCTTCTTCTCCCTCCACTTTTCAAATTCAAATGTTGGGAGGGACGCGGGAGTCTTGCCCAATAACCAGAGATGTAACAAGGCATGCCTCACGCGTTGTCGCGCGGTTTTTGTTACTCACAGCTGTCATCTGGGCCCACTGACCGCATGGATGTTTAGTCCAACCCCTTGGTTGATATACACACCAAAAATCACCCTGATTGGTAATCTCTAACCCTTAGATTTTAGTACTTTATTTTTAAGGTGTGATTAAAACTGTCAGATTCAATCATTATTCTTGAGTACTAAAACAAACAGCTAAAAATCAACAAAACAAGCTGATTTTTGGTATGAATGTCTACCAAGGGGTGGGCTAAACATCCATGCGATCAGAGGGCCCATATCCAAAGAAGGTGAGGTATACCTTGTTTGTGGCAGTCAGCAAAGTTTTACTCGAGATATCCAGTCCACCAAATGAAAGGCCTAGATTAGTCAGTCGATGATTAGGTGTATAGTGTACGGTGACCAGGACACCAATGTATTTTGTTTCATACATGTTTTGCTTTCCTTGGTCCCTATGGATTTATCTTCTGCTAGTTTAATTTGGTTAATGAGAATTAACATAAAAAAACACAACAATTCAATCTTTATTTCATCAAATTATTCCAAATGAAAGAAACAGTAGTATCTAGTGGGAAGATATGTAAATATAACCACCCTTGGGCTTGTGTTCATCAGGGCTTGGGTTCAATAAGGTGAAGACTGGAACCAGAAGACGATGCTCCAGCCTCAAGATCATCCACAGACTTAGCATGCAAACCTTCACGACCATCCGCCGACTTAGCGTGCAAACCTTCACCGACTGTTTCGTTCTTCTTGATTGCTTCTTGAATATGTACATCCTCCTCTAGCGAAAGTATCACAGCTTGTGTACCATGTGGTCCGGGTATAATGGCCTCCTGCACCTTCAAATGTTCGTCGAAATTTATGAGTTTGGTTTCTTGAACTTGCTTCTTCTTCTTCTTAACGAAGCAAAAAAGAGCAACCGCGAGGAATGCTAAGAAGAAGAGACAACCCAGAGAGACAAACACGATTATAATTACGGTATTGTTTCCTGATGGTGGGGAAGGTGGTGGAATGACATGAGGAGGCGGTGGTGGTTTTGCAGCCGGAGGAGGTGGTGGTGCAAAGGGCTTATGGGGTGGCGCCACCTTTGGAGGGGATGGGAAATTATGAGGGGGTGGTGGAGAAAAATAAGGATAGCCATAGTTTTGGATGGGACCCGCCATTCTATTAGTGGAAACTGGTAGTATTGAAGGAAGGGATGGAAAACATGGAACGTGAGTGTCTCTATTTGTAGTACGAGGCAACTTGGATTATTTAATGCAAACTTGTAAGTTCTTTGTGACTTGACTCTCATGCTAAGATTTTGAAGGGCTGTCATTGATTGCATTGAACTACACTTTTTCGATCTCAAGCTTTCCTTGTTAACCTCAGCCTAAAGATAAGGAAATTTGACGGAGAAGATGAGAAATATGTTGAATCATAAGCAAGTATGTGGCTCATCTAGGATAGATCTCTTAAGATCAAAAAGCTTTGGTGGGTGTGGGACCATTTGCCAAATTTGTTTGACCATCCAAAAGAATTTGATTGATTAGATCAAATTGGTTTTTAGCATAAAATCTTGTAATGGAATTAATCCGATGAGTTCTTGACATTTGATCTGTGAGGACAAAGCGTAAATAGTTGGGACAAGGTTTGACAGGACGACAATGACGACGATGGCGATGATGGTGATGTATCTTTTGCAGTTTCTCTACACATATGGCACTAGCACTGCTTGGTTCAATGCAAATTGGAAGCAATGCATCCACTTGCCACGGTTTTGAGATTATACACGTGATTTTGGTAGGGGGGCGGGCAAATGAGTTGCCGTGCCAAGTCCTTGCAAACTCTTAAGAGAAAATAGATGCAAGTATGTGCAGCCCAAAAACCGTGGTAAATGACTGCAATGCATCTCACCGCGTTTGCACTAGAGTGCAAAATGTCCACATAGTGATTTTATTTTTTTGATTCGTAGGTAAGTTGGGATCGAACTCACAACCTCATCATGTTGGCGATAAGGTCATTGATCCCTTGAAATCATTGATTTGATTGCCAACTTGTATGAGGCCAGGATCAGGGTCCATTATATGTCTAACCTCTAAGATATTTGATGTGTTGCACATCATTTTATATTATTCTAGTGTGTACATGCATATAGAAACTTATTTAAACATGGGTCGGGCTCTAGTTACCGCCCTAAAATGACAGGCTCCGGTTATAGGACCCAATATGAGCCACGTGGAACACTATTAGAGGACTCTGACCGTCTGGATGTTTGGACAATACCTAGGTGGACATAAAAACAAAAAATCAGTCTTATTAGTGATTTATAGGCGTTGGATATTTGTACCTAAAATACTGCTCAAATTCCACAGTTGAGATTAACCAATGAAAATAAGTCTAATGCCAGGCCTATAAATCACTAATCAGGCTGATGTTTGGTTTGTAGGTCCACTTAGGGAATGGCCAAACATCCATACGATCATAGTCCTATAATAGTGTGCCACGTGGCTCCTATTGTGTCCTGGAACTGCAGCCTGTCAGTTTAGGGCGGTAACTGGAGCCTGAGCCTTTAAACATATATACTTATATAGCATCTATCTACTAAAAAGCGAAAAATGGGGTTTGGTGTACACGCAGGCTTCACAAGACGTTCACCATTATTCCCCAAAATATCCCTGGTTTGCTTCAATTTTTTTTAATTATTTCTATTGATAAGGTTTTTAAGTATTTATACATCTTTTAGAATGTGGATAATGCACTCACATGCATGAAAATTTTTGCTCTCCACGGAAAAAAATTGATACTAATATTTTTTATACGGCTTCCAGGCCGCATCTATAAACACCACATGGAACACTGTTAGAGATCAGACCAAAAGTTAGTTGGATTGGTGGTTTCCAACCATTAGATGTGTACCTTTTTTGTGGGTTGAATTTCAATTGTGGATTGGATAATTATTTTGGGTACTGAGATTCAATGCCTAGAAAACACTAATTAGACTGATTTTTGGGTTGCGTGTCCACCTAGTGATGCTTTAAACATCCGTACGATCATAAATCTCTAAGAGTGTGCTACGCGCATGCCCTTTTTAGGAGTGGCTTGATGCCCGTATAGAACAATACCAAACATCAAAACTTTTCTCCCTCTCAAACCATAGCTTTCACATTATTCCAAAACAGAACTTCGATGATAGAAGTCCATCGTCAACGTTGACGACGGACCACAGTATGAGCGGCAAACTATTAGAGGCCACTGACCATATGGATGCTTGGCCCTTCCCTAGGTAGAGTTACGCAACAAAAATAAGCCCGATTAGTGATTTCTAACCTATGGATCATAATGCTCGAAATCCATAATTACAAAAACCATGAAAAGACTCTAATCGGATGAATTTTAGTATGTAGATCCACCTGGGGATGGGCCGGCCAAACATCCATACGGTCAGTGGTCTCCAAGAATAGCACGTGGCATCAACGTGGGACCAATTATTTGGTATCAAAATTCAATGTTTGCACAAAAAATAATAATAATTAAAAGTCCCCGTACATACTCCATTATTATCATTTTTTAAAATAGTAATGTGGGGAAAGAAGAGGCCATAATCCTAAATATATCATAAACTTTCAAAACAGATACCCTTGCAATACTAACTGATACTGAGTCCACCAATAGTATCATTTGTGAGATGTATTACTATATATAATCTTCTTGTAATCTGCATACCCAAGAACCAACATATGTTTGGCAAAAGTAGCTTGTACGAGTCATATACATTATACAGTGCACCCCTTTTATTGCGGATAGATTGAATCCATTTTTTATGATCATAACATATTTAGATCTATGATTTTGGACAATCAAATCAAGGCCATGCTCTTTAAAAAATGATATAATTGTCATTAATTATAATGTTAATGCTCCAACATATTTAGATCATCTTTACTTCCCTCGGCTCGAAACAATAATAAAAGCCAATGAGGGAGGGAATTAGACCAAGTCTGAGGGGAAGACAAAGTTTTTGCCTTAATGGCCAAAACATTAGCACAAGTATTCCACTCCTTATGGGAGAAACAAAAAGAGATACAAGGAAAAGATTGGGCAAGAATCAAAATGTCTGAGGAGATACTAGAATAAGTGCCAGACCACCGAAGATGACCCAACAGTTTCAAAATAATGACCATTATTTTGTCCTTTATACGTTATTTTACCATTATCAATGTTAGTTTGAAAAATTATTAAAAATAATAGAATAATGGAAATTTTGGACATATCCCCATGTTATCTTTGAAATTTGACATACCTCCCTATGACACGCCCGTTGTTAGTTGACTGTCGTTGACCTTGTTTGACTAACATAATTGTTTGAATGGACAAAAATGCCATTTTCTTAAACCTTGGATCACAACATGTGGAGGGTTTTTTGGCTGAATTCCAAACTCTGAAATCGGACATCTTTGGTGGTTAGCCGTGTAAAGAATATTTTCATATTCTAGTTTGACAAAGATTCCGTATGACATAAAACATTCATGTAACATTACCTACGAGCACAAGTGTAGTGTGAAGATGTCGTGGTACGCATACTTCGTTGACTACGTGAAGACTAGAAGACAGAGACAGCAATGATCAGACAGTTAACGACAGGCATCATCTGAGTAACTGCCCATTTGTTGGTTATAGATCGTGTACGCTCGCTTAGGAAGGTAAGTGACTTAGTGGTCATAGGAACATATTTTAAAATGAATAAAATATAATGGTCAAACCTAGTCATGGACAGACCCGAGTCTAAGTCAAGATTATTGACTTCTGAAAAGGTCTAATCGATTGGACTATTTAGGCCAATCGATTGGACTATTTAGGCCAATCGATTGGAGACCTCTATGAAATTGATTGGACTCTACGAGACAGAACTTAATTGAAGCCAATCGATTGGACACCTCTGTGAAATTGATTGGAGCTTACGGGACAAAAACTTATTTAAGTCCAATCGATTGGACTATGGACAATCGATTGAATTTACAAAAGAAAAACCCATCCGTACAAGACCAATCGATTGGACCCAAAGTACAATCTATTGGACTTCACACGGATTGAGTCTTTTGCAGATCTAAAATTCTAGTCTCCACTTACCCCACTTTCTAATAGACTCTGGGCTACGAATTCTATAAATATAACTCATCTCTGGCCTTACAAAATACACTTCTACACTTTAGAATACAGAGAATAAAGTTTTATTTATCAAGAGTGTCCATTCGAAGAGCAAAAAGTATTTAGTTCTCATAAATATCTTGTGAGTTTTTTCTCTTCTAGATCAAAGCCAAAAGCTTGATCTCTTACTCAGCTTAGGTCTTCCACATAGATACTTGACCTAGTAACCTGAGAGTACTAGTGCGTCTCAATACTATTTGAGCGACTTAGGGTTCAGGGTATACTGAATCATTCACCTTCAGCAAAGGCTGGAGAGTTGAGAATTAAGATCAGAGTGGCTAATCGAATGTAGGTTTGGGGAGTACCAAACTGAACAAGCGGACAAGGCTTCTTGGCTAGGAGGGCGAGCGTGGATTCGTAGCATTGATTCAGAGGACGTGGACGCATCGACAGTAGGTCTTGGCTAAAGTTGGAAGCTGCATTTGAAACGATGCTGCGTAGGTAACCTTTGTTTCGTTTAACCTTTCAATTAGTGATACTTTTTGTTTGGACATGGTCCCGTAGTTTTCCTTGGCTAAGGTTTCCACGTAAAAACTCTTTGTCTTGTGGATGTTTTATTGTTATTCCGCTAAATCTATTGATTAGATCAAACGACGAAAAGACAATATACCACGGAGGTATATTTGATTTGAGTCGGTTGTGATAATATTTTTTATCAATCAATTAAGACATGCGAGTTTATCACCTTACATTGACTAGTAAATTTGTAATAGGTTAGATTAATTTTTGAATAACCTAATCACCCCTCCCTTCTAGGTATTTGTGATTAAAGAGAACGTACCGGTTATTTTTCAAGTCGGCCACAAGACTCCGTCATGTTGGTACTCCAGTGAGTTGTACAACGTGGGAAAATGGCTCTCTTGATATTCTTAAATAATATATATTAGTTTCTCATTGTCAATTGAATGTGAAAGTCTCGTTTAGCTTAATCGACTACTACAAGTTAAAGACGAAAGCGCTGAAGATAGAAAATTGCAAAACCACATCTGCTACTAGCGCTTGTAAATAATGTGAAACCATTTTTTTTTATGCTCTCTTTTTCTATCATAACATATAAATGTATGGACACAAAGAAAAAGGGGAAAGGAAATCCTTGAAATATTGTTTCAGCGTGGGGTTTGAAGTTGTGTTTCTATTTTTACCAATTTTCCACTTGTTGGTTGGCTGGTAGGTTGTTCATACCCAGATTGGATCAGTCTTGATCCAAACCGAACTGAGACCTTATTGGATTCAATTTTTAGATTTGGACCCAATTAAATGAACCCAACACTTTGATCCAAACCTAATGTTATTGATATAGATCAGATCATCGGGTGACCTAATCCATTGAAACCCTAGTTGTGGGTTAATGTACTTGAAAAATGATTAATATGCTTGTGGTTGGAACTATGCTTTTAATAGAATCTAATGGATTAGAACTCAAATAACAAAATTATTGTCACGGTGGGATGGACACAAGGGTAAACTAAACCTGCCATTGATCATGTGATTTGGTCATTTAACTAGGTTATACGGCTCGCCGGAGTGCCACCTATCTCTAGCGACCAACATACTGGAGTCTTGTGGTTAGCCGATCACCAAAGACATCTAATTTTGGGAGTTAGGGTTTTCCACATGTTGTGATCCATGGTTGAAGAAAGGGACATTTTTTGTCCTTTCAAACAAATTATGTTAGTCAAATGAGGTCAACTAACAACGGACTGAGTCATAAGGGGGTAACTCAGTATTTTCAAATTGTAAGGGGTATGTCAAATTTCAAAGATAATATGGGGGTATGTCAAAAATTCCCTAAAATAATAGGGTATTTAGTCAAAAAATACTAAATAGTATTTCTTTTGGCCAAAACTACCATGACTGCAAAACAATAGAAAAATCATGCTCCCAAAAAAAATTGGGATGTTTTTATCCCTCTTAAATAGTTATTTAAAAAGGGCAATTTCTTGTTGTCCCGCTAGTTTCTCTTATCTCCCCCACTCTCAAATCTCCCCTACCCATTTTAATGGGTCTCTAATTGCCCTTCCACCCCGTCGAATCTCTAATCTCCCCGCTAGTAAAAACCGAAAAGGGTAAACCTAGGTTTTACCCTTTTCACTGTGAGATAATATTGGTTGGTTTCGACGCCTCTTCACCGCGAAGTGTGAGAAAATGAGAGGAATCTCTCATTGTGACCATTTTTTTAAGGAAATTTTTGACATACCCCCCTATGACTTGGTCCACTATCATTTCACCAGTGTTGACCTAAGTTGACCACTAATTTTTTTTAAAGGACAAAATTGCCATTGTCTTCAACTTTGGAACAAGGGTTTGGACCAAAAACCAGACCCCAAATCAATAGGCTGTGGTGGACTGCCTGCCAAGAGATTCAAATGGGTTAGCCACCCATCACAAGTGACCAATCCACCAGAGTCTCATCGCCGGCCGTCCACCACTCCGGCGACAATTTAAAAACCCAATGTAAAAGAAAAATATTTTTCTTACATTTTTTGTCGAAAATGTTTAACAAGTTTTCTTTGAAGATCTATTATTGTGGGTATTGGAGTTTGAATTTAGTTTTTCAATAACACGTAAAAGAGAAATTAACTTGGGTTTGTGTAATAAGAGATTTTTAATTCATAAAGAAAATGAAAAACATTTGGTTTTTAAATTGTCTCCAGAGTGGTGGACGGCTGGCAATGAGACTCCGGTGGATTGGTCGCCGGTGATGGGTGTAAAAGAAAAAAAATTTCTTACATTTTTTGTCGAAAATGTTTAACAAGTTTTCTTTGAAGATTTGTTATTGTGGGTACTGGAGTTTGAATTTAGTTTTTCAATAACACTTAAAAGAGAAACTTGAGTTTGTGTAATAAGAGATTTTTAATTCATAAAGAAAATGAAAAACATTTGGTTTTTAAATTGTCGCCAGAGTGGTGGATGGCTGGCAATGAGACTCCGGTGGATTGGTCGCCGGTGATGGGTGACAACCATTTGAATCTCTTGGCTGGCCGTCCACCACAATCGTTTGATTTGGGGTCTGGTTTTTTGTCCGAACCCTTGTTCCAAAGTTGAAGACGAGCAATTTTATCCTTTAATAAAAAAATTGTTGGTCAACTTGGGTCAACATCGGTCAAATGATAGTGGACCAAGTCATAGTGGGGTATGTCAACTTTTTCAAATTGTAGGGTGGTATGTCAAATTTTAAAGATAACAAGGGGGGTATGTCAAAAATACCTTTTTTTTTTAATCAAGACTTCACTAAACACAAAGAGAACAAGAAATCGTTTTGTTTTGTTTCTGTTCCATTTTTGTTTTGTGGTGTTTGGTGATGAGAGGTGGTAGGTAGGGACTCCCGAAACGAGAAAAATGCTTTCATCTCGTCACCTTTTGGCTTCTGCTAAGCAACACCCATTGTTCCCACCTCTCTCTTGAGATACTGGTCTACGAGTGCCACGTCAACATATATACTTTGGTAGACATGAAGCCATGCAGTCATCCTCTTTTGATGATTTTTGTCCTACTGAAGTACTCCAAATCTGTTTAAGGATTTTGTGAATAGATCAATAACAAGCACTACATCAATTCTTGAATATAGTGGGTTGGGCCAACTTCATCTTTACCAAGGAAATAAATTTCACAAAATTAATGAAATATTTCGCGAAATATTTTTATTTTCTAGGTTACCGACAGAAAAGAATACATACACGAAATGTTTCCATAAATGTCGAAATATTTTACATTAACAGTAAATGTCGATCAATTGATGGTGTAAATATGTATTATTTCGGTCGAAATGTTTCAACATCTATAGAAACATTTCGATCGAAGGTAAGAAACATCCCATTCGAGCACCACAAATCCCATATTTGATCATTTAACCCATTTTCACATCTATATAACAAAGCAGGGAAGTTGTCTCCCCACTTATACCCCCTCTTATATGTTTCAACAAAGAAAGGCCAAGATCTTATCTCCAAAACAAACAGTGGATCTCAGCCACTCACAACTGATTTTGGCAAATGCTTTGATGGGGAATGCCGTGGGCATGGGCCACCCACTATCTATATAACAAGTGAAAGTGGTTGTCTTACACCCCCTCTTACCTTATATATATGGCTTCAATAATGAGTGGCTGAGATCCACTATGCTTCATATTGATGGCTGAGATTAACTCTCACCCGATTTTGACAAACACTTTGTCGGAAAAGTGCCGCGGGCACGGGCCACCCACGCATATAACAAGACAACTCAGTTGTCTTCTCTTATCTTATCCATCCATCTAATGTGGACGGTTAGATAAAGAGTGGTTGAGATCAAATCCATCTATCTAATGTGGACGGTTAGATTTCAGCCACTCAATCCGCCTCAATTTATTCACAATTTGAATTTCAACACTGTTATTTTTTATTATTTCTGTTACTTTCTCATTTCTCCCTTTGTGCGTTACAATTCGTTATAACAGCCGTTATAATGGAAAAAATAGTAACGCCCCAACCTCTTATACTGTTTGAGTGCCGAAGGCACCCAATTTTTGCAAACGCTTTTGTCGGAGAGTGCCGTGGGCATGGGCCATTTACTATTCTATATAACAAAGCACATTGGTTGTCTCCCTACTTATGCCTCCTCTTATAATTAAGCATCAACAAAGAAGGGCTGAGATCTAATCCTCCCCCAAATGGATTGTGAATCTCTGCCACTCACCTGATTTTGGCAAATTCTTTGTCGAGGAGTGCCGACGGCACGGGGCACCCACTAGTATATATATATATATATATATATATATATATATATATATATATATATATATATTATAAAGAAGACCAATCCATTATAGATTTCTTGGTTCGCAGATTGATCGTGATGACGAATCGAATCCCATTTTGAAATTTTTTTAAATTCGAAATGTACATAAGAATAGAAATTTTTACTATCATTTCTTGTTACAAATAGATAGATTAGGCGTAAATGCATCAAATCTATGAATCTATGATGCATTTACAGTTGATTTGTGCAAAGATTGAAAATTATTTAGGGTAAAAATTTAAATTTGAGGAAAACCCCAATTTCATTGATTTTTACCCTAAACATCCATGATTGTGCATAAATAGATTATAAGTATAACTTAGCTCGTTCTACAAGTTGGTTGGGTTAAATATTTTTTCCGAAAAAATATTTAAACATTCAAAAAGTTAAGTAATGCTAAAAGTTAATAATAAATAAGTTTTCTAAAATTATATAATATTAAGACACTAACGTAAGTGAATAAAGATTCGTTAATACATTGATTTACGATTTTTAAAAAAAATAAGTAATTAAATAATAGTTATCTAATTAAATAATATTTAGACTACCTATCAGATACATGTCTCAACATATTATAGACTGCTATGGTCATTTATTTTCACACTATATATGGTTGTATATTATAGTTTGATAGTTTATGAGTGTGTTTTTAGGCTTGTTTTATCATTTCCCAAACTTTCCACAAACATTTTTATAATATTTTCATTATTTCCACATTATTTCCATCATTTCCACGAAAATGTATTATTTCCACACTGGTCGAAATATTTCCACGAAATATTTTCATTTCCGGGCTGTTAGAAATAAACCTCAAAACCAAAATTTATTTCCTTGCTCTTTACGACCATCTACCATGTCCTATTGTAACGGTAAGAGGCTGCCGAAATATGGAATTACCATACGGTATTGAACTACCGAATGTATCTTAAAAACTCTGGTAAGCTCCTGCCGAAATACCTCGGCAAGATCCTGTAGTTTGAACCAAACTAATACATCTCGAACTAATTTGGTTCAAACGGCAAGACAAAGCCAAAAAATAGACTTATAATACGGTACTGAACTACCGAAACCAAATTAAGCACTCCGTTAAGATACTGTCGTTTGAACCAAAATAGTACATCCCGAATTGATTTGGTTCAAACAGCAAGACATAACTTTAAAATGGACTTACGATATGGTACTAAACTACTAAAACCAAATTAAGCAACCCAGTAAGATCCTGTCGTTTGAACCAAACCAGTGGAACGGTAAGATCCTACCGGTACATAACCTCCTTCTGCGTTTCGGCTGAGTAAAAACTAAGGGATGAATAGGGGGAAGATTAGAGAAAATAGGATTTCAAGTGGGGATGTTCAGAAAATAGAAAGGGCAAATAAGTATATTTTCCATTGGGAGAAGATTAGATAAAACAAAGGGGATATAGTAGTCTTTTTATTTGAAGTTTGAAGCGGGGGAGATAAGAGAAACCGACGGGCCCAAGAGATGTATTTAAACCCTGGGTTAAAGAATAGTGACATGCATGTTATACATCGATAAACATGGCCTTGATCGCCCAAATTTAAGGCCACCTATTGATTAGACACACCTAACTCACTTGGGAATGAGAGTTCAGTAGGGTATGGTGCGAATTTCTTGTCCATGTAACTAATTGATTATTAAAACAAAAGTGCCAAACTTACATTAAAATTGCATAGCAAAATGACCCATTGCAATCTGATCTTTTTTGGCAATTTAATTTGATGGCAAACCCAAAATCTACATTAACTTGCAACTTAATAAATTTCCTTTCCTAGTCAGTTGGATTTTTCTATTTTATCAAGTCACTTTGTTTCTTTTGTAGTCAGGGAAGTGGTTTATCCTGAAATGCAGAAAATAAGCAAGATGAGCTATAATGTTGGTGACATTGACTGTATGTTGGCATATATCATCAAACACCTCATCATCAATCAAATTACTGATGTTTTCCCCTATGTCAGAACTTAAATGAATTACCTTCGATTCTAATTACCCGAGTAAAGATGATTTTATCAAGAGAAGATCCTACCCCCTGAATCCCCTTTCTCCGATTACAATTGAAAAAACTCAATTATTGCTTTATTTCCCAAAAAAAAAAAAAACTAAAATGCAGGAATTATGAGAACTTAAACCGCCATTATTTGGTGATGATTGGTCGAAGCTTTTCAATCATCAATGGAACGATAAGTTTCAATTAGCAATGGAAGGATAAGTTTCAATCATCTATGGAAGGATAAGTCGAATTTGGCAATCTCCTGCTAGACACAAATGACTTGAACAGATGCAAAGCTCTTGCAGGCTGTGCATAGGGTACCATATGAGCAGCACCTCTTACAGTGGCAAAGGTCAATAAATTTCCATACTCAGTTACCCAACCTCCCACCTATTCACAAAATAAAAGGAAAAAAAAAAAAAAAGAGTGAAGGAAACATACAAATAGTAGTGAGTTACTAATTGATGAGGATAAGCAAGTTTATTATATCATCAATGAGTTAAAGGAAAATGACAAGATAAAGGTACCTGTCCTTTGTGAAACCAAGCTCCATAGGGGACTGTGATCTTAAATTTCAGATCGTGAGCTAGTTCACGGATGAGTGTACGTGAACCCATCAATGGTACAACAGAATCTTGATCTCCACTAGAGTTTGAAAAAATTACCGATCATCATACTATTCAAATAATGTCAGAGAATTGGGTCTATTCTTTTATGATTTTGAAGAAACGCTCACCTGAAAACCCAGACAGGAATACGATGTTGGACTATGTTTTTCAGTATGGGAAGGATGTTGATGCTGCCATCGGTGTTGTTATAATCCACTACACTGTCCAATCCAAACGAAAATCAGGCTTCTCATATATGCAAGTTAATAACTTATAGCATATATTTATACGCTAATTATAAGATTTTAAGTTTATCATTATATTACTACTGGAATGAGATTTTTAAGTTCGCAACAAGGATAAAAACCACATGTTTCTTTAATTTGTTGTATCGCCTTTAGGAGGCCATCCTGTCCTCGGCATTTTTGCCCTCTTCAATAAATTTATACTAATAAAAAAAAAAGACTCCTCACTGTCCATCCTATGGATACCTTACATATCCACATGAGAGAAAAGTGAGACCAATTCTACTATAACAGATACTTGACCATGTTGGTGGGACGTAGAGCAGCGTAGAAGATTACAAGGGATACTGATTTTCAGGTGATTACTTGAAAATAAATAATTTGATTGATTTTCTTAAAAGAAGGTGATAGATAACATATTAAAGGTAACAGAAGAGCAAGGAAAACAATTGAAAAACCCAAGGATCAGACCAGTAACCTCAATGTCATGGAGAGAACCATCCAATTGAACAGGCCTTGCAGATAATAAAAGAAAAGGTTAATAGCTTATGCTAAGAGTATTTATCATTTGTTTAAAAGCTACTTACTCACTGCACATTGACCATCTGTAAGGTAAATTGGTCCGGTTTGCATGAAGAGCCCGTTGAACTTCCGGCAGGTTAAAATAGAAACGTCTCTCATAGGTCATGCACACATCAACCCCAATGCTGATCTTAGTAGCCTGCCATGTATGCATTCAGTTAAAAACACAAATATCGTATGAATGTGAGAGCAGAGAGGAAATAAAAGAAATACCATTTTCTTCAATCGCAGCTCTTGTTCTACAATAGACGGGTAACAGACATCGAGGATCACATCATATTGGTTTACATAATCGCCAACCACCTGATTTGCATCTGCAATAGCTTGGTTGCATGAATGGGTCACATTGTGTGGACTGCTAAAGACATAATCATCGAAATCACATTCATTCATGATCGTGAGGCCAATTTCATCAGAAATCATCCCGTGCGACCAAAAGAATTCGTAGGATGCGGGGATATCCCTATCGAGCTTAAGAAGTGGATTTCCAATCTATTTAAAAAAATCAAGAGACTAGGATTAAAGATGTGTTCAAATATTCACTATAGATACCACAAGCATGCGCATACACAAGTATTATTTATACATACAAGAAGGAGAATTTTAGTAGTGTAGCAAGTTCTCTTACAGCTACTCCTTTGATCTTGAACTTGAAATCAGTTGAATATTTATTGTGCTCCAGTAGAACATTTGCCAACTGTGGTATGTAATGCCCTGCCACACACCATTCCATGTAAAGAATCTACTCAAATGAAAGGGTGGAAACAACTATGAGATGGCTCCAAGAAGTTTTACAGTATCTGTTAAGACAGGCACAAGTATCCCCAATCATAGAAGAAAATCTCACTGTGCCTTCCCAGTCTTTTCTCAGAGGATAAAAACTCAATTTTCTCACATAAAATTAGATATCTTGCAAGAGGTTTATCTCTTCTGTTCTTGCAACAATCTTGCAAAATAATTCTGAGACATTTCCAACAGTTTGATGTTTAAAATTTAATGAATAAAATTTTTTTGGTTCTTCTAACTTCTTATATATATATATATATCATTCTGGTATTTCTTTTGGATTTTTTAGATAAGAACTCCAAAAATTCTGAAAAAAAAAAGTAACTAATTTCAATTCTCACACCTGCATAACTTTCTCCAGTAAGAAACAAGTCTCTGGACTTGAACGCTGGAAACTTGCCGTACCAGCTAATTAGGAATTCATGCATGTCCTTAGCTGTTAAGAATGAAATAGAAATAGGTGGGTCAAATCAAAATAAACACATCTATACAACAAGTGACAGTGGTTGTCTCCCCACTTATACCCCCTCTTATAGGCTTCAATAAAGAAGGGCCGAGATCTTATCCCCCAACTGGACGGTGGATCTCAGTCACTCACACCCGATTTTGGCAAACGCTTTGTCGGGGAGTGCCGTGGGCATGGGCCACCCACTAGTCATTTACAACAACAAACTTCTACTATATATCATAAATATTTGAGATTTGATTTTTTTTTTTTTTTTGTGATAAGTAAAGTGTGTATGTACAAGAATATTAGAACTTAAAAGTAAACAGATGCCGACTGTTCCACTTACCAGTGGAGTCATCCCCACAAGTATAATCTGAAGTTGTATTTGAATAAGACCATCCGACCCCAGCAGGAGATTCAATGAAGAGTAGATTTGATGCTAGAAAAAGATTAAGAAGCAGAGGCAATTGAGTTGTGAAGTGGGAATTCATAGATCAGAAAAAAAAATCAGGCCTAACTTAAATAGATCAAACCTTTGTTCCATGATTTTGGATTTCTCCTAAGGCTCCGACCATCTCCTCTTGGAAAGAATGGGCCCAATTCTGTAAATGCACCTCCACCAATGGAGGAACAACCTGGGCCTGAACACAAAAGTAGTTATCCACACTCACTGCTCAAAAGTTACATGGATTAAAAACACATGGAATAGTTCCTACTTGAATTATACAGAAGACATCAATATTAAACCAAAGTTCTTCTTTGAAAAGGCTGGATCGAGAAGAAAAAGAATATGTTGGAAAGAGAACATTCCACACTTTGAAGAAAATTGAAAGAGGGATAAAATCAAAGAGAACCTCTGTTCATTGTTTCAGGAGGCCTATTAAGGGATACAGTAGTTCTGAATACAATTAGTCTCCAACAATCCAACAAAACTTTAGCAAATTCCTTCATGGGTTTTAAGTTAAACATCACCTTGATGTCCAATTGCTAAAGAATTTAAATAATTTTATTTTCTCAAAACTTTGTCCTAGTTACTGCTCTGAGAGACAAACAAAGTGATCTCTGTAACTTCCCATAAAAAGTAAACTTCATATCACAATTCTAATCAAATCACATCCTCTCTAGTCTCAGCTGTTCAAAAGTCACACAATCACCCTTTGCAGTAAAGAAGAAGTCAAAAAAAACAAAACCCCACCTATGAAACATGAAGAAAAACCTCAAAAATGAATTAGAGAAAATACCCAAACATCAAATCCAACAGAATAACAAATGTGATTCATAAACTAATAATTCATCTTCAAACCCCAACAGAACAGAACAGAACCCATCTCATCATCCATGACTAAGTAAACAGAAAAACAATCATAAAAATAAAAATAAAAAAGAACCCCAAGAAAAACTACTTAAAGAGAAGAAGACTCCAAACCCAGAAAAGAGAAAGAGAAGAAAAGAAACTTACCTCCATTTAACCAGAGAGTAAGGGGCTTCTTGTGTGCATCTCCCTCCGCTTCAACAAAGTAATAAAATAAACTCCTCCCAGCCTTAACATCAACATCAACATACCCAGCAAACTGCCTGAAGTCCACCTTGGGTTGACCAGGCAACCTCACAACCAGATCCTCAATTGGGAACCCATCAACACCACAAATCCACACAAACAACCCCAGAAAAACTAACCCACAAAAACAGAACTTACCCATCTCATAAAATTGCAAGAATTTCAAATAAGAACCAAAGAAACAGAGAAAGGGAGAGAGAGGGAGAGAGAGAACTCTTTCTGCTCTCTCTCTGGCTTCTGTGACACAGATTAATTAAGAAAAGATGAGAAAGTAGTTGTTGTAGAAGAATTATTTATTGTATTTCTGTGAAATCTGTTGAGAAAGAGGCACGTGAATCCCGGACGTCTTTAAGTAAAGAGATTTTCGGGCTTCAGGAGGAGGAGGAGGAGGAGGAGGAGGACTGTGTGTGCGTTTTGGATTTGTTTTGACTTGAAGAGAGTGCTAAAAATAGATATTGTTGAGAGAGAGAGGAGAGAGAGAGGGAGAGCCGTTAGTAAGGAGCAGACTTCCTTTCGATTGAGTTGGCTGCCAATTGGCATTTCCCAAAGTGGATAGAAGGATAGAAGTACTATCCAATAACATAACCATTTTTTTCAGGGATTTGGCTTTCTGGAGCTACATTCCAGATTTCTTTTCAGGACTACCGAAGGTTTCGCAGCCCCAGCTGGAAACTAGCCATTCAGCATGTTTATTTTGCCTTTTTTACTATTTTAGAAAAAAAAATTAAAAATCAGTGTTTGCAAATAGGTTTAAAAGGGACCGTTATAACGGTATAACGGCCTGGGGGCCTCATCATTTTCTTTTATAACGGCCGTCATAATGAATGGTAACGCACATGGGTAAAAATGGAAAAAAAAAACGGAAAAATGGTGCTAAAATTCAAAATTCAAAATTCAAATTTGGATTTTAAAATTTAACGTAAAAATAACGGTTGTTATTTTCTGAGCATTAAAACTGTACATCACGTAACAGTGGAAGTCCGATTCCGTTATAGCGGCCGTTATTTCCGTTATAACGGCTGTTTTTTTAAAACCATGGTTGCAATTACTAGAGAAAAGAATATCGAGTGGTAATCATTTGGTCCGGGGTCCATGTAGTGCCCAACTGGTGGCACATTTTGATTGGTGTTGAACAGATAGGACAAGTATAATATAAATTCAAATATAATAAAATATTAGTACAACACCAATCAAAATGTGCCACCTTGGGCACCACATTGACCCCGGACCATACGGTCACCACTCAAGAATATAACGACGAGTTAAGTAATGAGAAATTTTTTCCAAGCAGCAGGATTTTAGAAGCAGTGATCATGCGCCAATGATCGCACGCCATATATACCCATGGTTACTTTTTAAAAAAAATTAACTAAATCTTAAACCCAGGTATATGTGGCACGGGATCATTGGGCGTATGAAATCCCGCTGCTTCAAAAAAATTCTCGAAGTTATAGGCATGGTACTATCCACGTGGACAAAATCGGCTTTAGATGGATGTTCTCACTAAATCTTTGAGGACAGATCACAGATAACCCACGTTAAACATTATTAGAGACAACTGACCCTATGGATGTTTGGCCCATCTCTAGATTGGCTCACAGACCAAAAATCAGCTTTATTAGTGATTTCTAACCATTTGATTGGAGTCTTTTTTCATTAGTTATTTTTAACCCTGGGATTCTGGAATTATTTGGGGTACTCATATTCAAAGGTCAGAAATCACTGATCAGACTGATGTATGATACGTAGGTCCAACTAATGATGTGGCAAACATCCATACGGGCAGTGGTCACTAAGACACGTGTCTCATACTGTGGATTCTCTTCTTGAGTCCTGCCTCCAGACTGTACAGAAAATTGGCCGTACAGATTAGATTTCTGGAGTATAGCTCCAGAAAATTTATGCCACTTTTTACTCTTTTTAACTTTTTCTTCTTGTTATTACTTTTTTTTTTTACTTTAGAGTAACTTTCATACAAATAAAATATATGTATACACTTAGATGCTGATACAATAGGTTCTCATGTCCATTGATCATGGCCATCCAATTGCATGGATTTGATTTAACACAATAATCAAACTGATCAGATAATCCTAACCATCAAATATGACCAACTGATATTGCATTTACTTATACGAAGAACAATGCATCGATCGAACATCAATTGTCAATCAGATGATAACATTTAACATGCAAAGTAGGAGCAATGGTTGGGATCGTCTCATTCATTTTGGTGTAGGAGAGCCATGGACTAAGTGGGTCCCACAGTGTGCTACTATCTCATTCGTAGACAAAGTCCTTCCAGTCTACTGAGATGTACCTTAGATTTCCTCTGCAATATTTGTCAAAAAAGTAAAAGTCAAAGTATTTAAAAGTTGCTTATAGCCATTCACTATCACTAACAAGCTTTCATGAGAGCATAAATTTTGGCTCCAAACCCGAGCTTGAACAAACGAAAGGTCCCGTTTGGTTTGGTTTGCCATTTAAATAAAACTTATTTTAAAAAGGGTCGAGCTCAGGGGGACCCCCATTTTGGCGTACCCACGTAGAAGATGAATCAATGGATGATTTTTGGTGAGGATGATCTCTATGGTGAGGAGATCATCCTCACAAAAATTCAAATCATTCCGATATTCGTAGACTCGTTTAGAAGTTGAGGAATTATGTCACATTGATTTTTACTGTGTAACTTGAAAACCACATTTGATGGGGTTGGAAATTTCAGAATGGGCTGACTTTTTGTTGAGGTGATATAATCTCCTCACCAAAAATCAGCCGTTGATTCATCTTCTACATGGGTACGCCAAAATGTGGGTCAAAATGGGGTCCCCCAAGCCCCGACCTTTTTAAAAATGTATTTATTGAAAATATATTTTGAAAATGTGTTTTTCTTAAAAAGGTTGTTTGGATCATCATCAATGCAAAATGTATTTATAATTAATGAGAGAGATGGGGAAGTTTGGGAGTAGGGTTTGTTTGTTTATTATGTTCATTGATACCAAGATTAAAAAAGATGTTTTTTTTTACTTGAAAAACAATTTTCAGGTAATTTTTATAAAAAAAGTCTTTTTGGCTATAAATTTATTTTATATGGAATAAACGCTTTTGCCAAAAGCAAAAGTGAACACCAGCTCAGCACTGTCAATTGCCGTTTGATTCTCAGGATCCACGGACGAGATTTTCTGTGAAAATTTGTCCAAAACTTTAGGTCCGCGAATCCCGACCCTTTCGAAAAAAAAAAAGTTTTCAACTTTTCATTTCCAAAATTACGATACAAACACGCCTTAATTCTTTATTATTTACTAATAAAATGGTCAACCGTTAGCTTTGACTAATCATTCTCCCATCTTTGTTTTATTCTACTGACGTCCTCATGGCTGTATTATCCACGTGTCAACTCTCAGAGGAGAGAATTATTTATCCTGCCACTAATGGACCTACGAGCCAAAGATCAGCTTAATTGGCAATTTCAAACCGTCGGATTTGAGTCGTTTTGGTGGATTGGTTTTTTGCCGTGGATTTGAGTCATTTTGGTGGATTACTCAGATCCAACGCTAGAAATCACGAATGAGTTGATTTTTGGTCTATCTGTCCACCTCGAACGGGCAAAACGCCCATACGCGGTCAATGGTCTCTAAAAATATGCCATGTGGTAAGTGGACTTTTTTGTATTTTTTTTTCATTTTCTGGGTAGGCAACGTGGCACAGAAGTATACATGCGTGAGTGACAAAAATCGCGCAAACACCAAAAAGCCTGAGGTCTACCTTGTTACATCATTTTCCAAAGAATACGGAAAAAGTAACAAGTTAGTCCTCACGCCAAAGGCATCAGGTATAGTCATTTTCTTACTCACCGCAACACTGACGAGAAAATTTTGAAGCGGCGGGATTTTTGAAGGAAGGTTTAAAAGGGGCCGTTATAACGAAAATAACGCAAAGATGCAAAAAGTCTCAGCAGCAAAAAGGGAGGAAAACAGAAAATAACGGAAAAATGACGCAGGATTCAAATTTTAAATTTTGAAATTTGAATTCAGATTTTCAAAAAATGGAACATAACGGAAATAACGGTCGTTTTTCTCAATTTTTTCCAAAAAATAAGCCGTTATTTTTGTTATAACAGAAAATAATGTACGGTCCGTTATTTTTTAGGTGTTTTAACGGTAGATAACGTAACGGAGGAGGTCCGAATCCGTTTAACGGCCGTTTTTTAAACCTTGTTTTGAAGTAGTGGTCATGCGACGAATGATCGAGTGCCACATATACCCATGGTTTAGACTTCGGTATTAAAAAACTTTTTAAAAAGTAACCATGGGTATATGTGGCGTCCAATCATTGGCGCATGATCACCGCTTCATAACTCCCACAGCTTCAAAAAAATTCTCCCTCTAGACCTACTGACCGCATGGATGTTTAGCCCTCCTTGTTGGATCTACAAACCAAAAATCATCTTGATTGGTGATCTCTAGCCATTCGGTTTTAGTACTTTTAAGGCGTGATTATAACAGTTGGATCTAACCATTTTTTGGGTACTAAATCCAGCGGCTAAAAATCATAAAACAAATTAATTTTTGGTATGAATTAATATGTCTACTGAGGGTTGGACTAAACAAGTGTTTGAAAAATCAAAAACTCGACTCGACTCGACTCAAAAGTCTACCGAGTTGAGTTAACTCGAAGACTCGAACTCAACCCGAAGTATCTCGACTCGAGTAATATATTAATATTATTTACATATATTAATATTAAAATATATAAATATCATATTTTTATAAGCAGAATTTATAAGATTTGGTTGAGTTTGAGTTGACAAGGCATTTGAGAAACTTATTTGGATCATCGATTGTAAAACAACGTGCTTGGTGCGTTGTTTTTTCAGGAAAACAACTCACCAAACCCGTTATTTATTTGATTCGAGTTTATTTCGACTCTACTCGAAATTCAGCTGAGTCGAGTCAACTCAGCTGAGTTCCAAGTTGACTTGACAAGTTTTAAAACACTGGAGTAAACATCCATGCGGCCAGTGGGCCCAGATGATAGCGGCGAGTAACAAAAAGCGCTATACCCTGTGCCTTTGGCGTCACGTCTACCTTGTTAATCATGACCGAAAGAGTATTATGAGAAGGTGAGTTATACGCCACGTGGCCAATATCGACTTAGATGGTGTTAGCAAGTAAATCTTTGATCACGGATCACAAATGAGCCACGAGAAATGCCCTTAGGGACACTTTTTTGCTCATCCCTAGGTAGACCTACTTTCCAAAATCAGCACAATTTGGACCGTGGGACTCCAGCATTATTTGGCGTACTCATATCCAAAGGTCAAAAATCACTGATCAGGTTATTTTTGGTATGTAGGTCCACCTAAGGATGAGCCAAACATTCATATGGTCAGTATTCTCTAAGAGTGTGCCACGTGGGTTATATTGTGGTTCGCCTGTCAATGTAAGTGCACTATCATCTATATAGGCCCTTTCTCGTGGCGAGCGGCTACAAAATCGTAGCCAAGATGCTTTCTCTTAGGATTCGTAGTGTTCTTGTCTCAGTAGTCTCGATTGAATAGGATGACTTCGTTCTTGGAAGACAGATCCTAGATAGCGTTCTAGTAGCTAATGAATATGTGGACTCGAGAATCAAAGTGGATAAGCCTGGGTATGTTTATAAGTTGGACATAGAAAAGGCGTTAGATCATATTAATGGGGAATTTTTAGATTACTTTATGGATAAGATGGGGTTTGGATATTTCATTATGATATATATATATATATTCTCTAACACTTGTTAATGGTTCCCATGTAGGTTTTTTATGAGTTCTAGAGGTTTGAGGCACGATAGGGTGATCCACATCACACTAGTTCTAGTTTGTGTTAGTAGTAGAGGCTTTTGTTCGGATGATGAGAAGAGCGATTGAGTTAGGGTGCCTTGATGGCTTGGGTGAGGAAGAGAGGGTTGATTGTCTCACATCTTTAGTTTGCTGACGATATTATATTTTTCTATAGAGCTAAGATGTTGTTTCTTAGAGGTCTTCTTTATTGTTTTGAGTCTTTGTCTGGTCTTCATATTAATTAATCTCATGAACTTAGAAGTTTATGGGATTGGTGATGCCAAAGGGGTAAGGGATGTGGCTTCCATTTTGTAGTGTCGGATTGGGTCTTACTTACTATATATCTTGGGTTACCTTGGGATCCTGTGTTAGAGCGTTTGGAGAATTGTCTATTTAGGTGAAAAGCTAAGCTTTTGTCCAAAGAAGATAGACTTGTGTTTATAAAGAGTACTCTTTCTAGCTTACCGCTGCACTATGTGTCTTTTTATAATGTCCTGTTAGTGCATGAAAGAGGTTAATTAGAGTTATGAAAAGCTTTTTATGGAGTGAAAATGAAATAGTCGTAAGTTGAATCTTATTGGGTGAAAGGTTGTTATGAGACCTAGAGAGAAAGGTAGGTTGGGATCAAGAAGCGTAAAAGTATGTGTGAATTGTTGAGAGGTAAGTGGCTAGCTATGAAGGATTGGCTCGAAGAGAGAGAGCTTGTGGTGCAATGTGATTGTAGGGAGGTATGGTGAGAGTGGTGGGTTGGGTAAATGCAGCCTAAAAGTGAGAGGATTTTAGAAGCTTGAGGAAGGAGTTGTATTCAAAGTGGAAAAATGTAATAGAGTGTTGTTTTGAAAAGATATCTGGCATTCTGAGTTTAGGTTGGAGTCCGGGATTCATGACCTTTATACTATCTCTAGTAACAAATCGATCTCTGCTTGCAAGATGCAAGTTGTAAGTGATGGTTTATTAGCTTGGGATTTAGATTTCCGTTAGAACCTCAATGATGAAGAAACATCACGAGTGGCAAATCTCCTTGTGAAAGTGTGAAATACACCCTTTTTTAGTCAGGTCGTAGATGTTAGATGGTGAAAACATGACAACAACGGTAAATTTTTTGTGTGCCCTTTCTATAAAGCATTAGAGGAGGAATTCCCCGTGGCTAGGGTGTGGGGCAATAGAGCTCCCTCAAAAGTTAATTTCCTGACATGGTGCGATGTCCATGAGAGTCTAATAA
Organism: Euptelea pleiosperma; assembly: GCA_035048495.1. Classification (NCBI taxonomy): domain Eukaryota; kingdom Viridiplantae; phylum Streptophyta; class Magnoliopsida; order Ranunculales; family Eupteleaceae; genus Euptelea; species Euptelea pleiosperma. The sequence goes on from CM068552.1 coordinate 28,761,783, forward strand.
GTCATCATTTTATGCATTTTTATCTCATTTTCCTTTGTTGATTATTAGAATTATCATACATAAATTATCAAACTTATATGCAAAATATGATATTCTCTTTTCACCAATTGTATATTAGATTTCTCTTAATAATAATTAATTAATTTATATTAATAATCTTATCTCATTAGGTATGTCACGCCTCATATCTGGGCACCAGGATCCGACTCGAACGTCTGAAAAATGACCCGTTTGCCCAAGATCCAAGGTGTGAAAAAAATAAAAAAATAAAATAATCTGAAATAATTTTTTAAAATTATCATAATTCATAATATATTAAAATAAAAATCTTTTGTAAAGACATTTTGGCTAAAACTTCTGTTTGTTAGGCTTTTAGAATTAATATTTTAGAATTAAGTGGATAGGTATAACTTTTTTGAAAAAATATAATTTAAATAAAAAATTATCTTATTAATTATTTACTATTAAAAAGTCATTTTAAGCATATTTTGTGAAGGCACTTTGTCCAAAAATATCATTTACTATTTTATTTTAATAAATTTTCACTCTCAACTGGCCCAATCGAGTTTTATTGAAAAAGAATAGAATTTGTGGGTCAGATTATATATTTTATTAAAATATAAATAATAAAACAAAATTACTAAATCAATCAATTCGAATTTAAAATAGATCAATAAAGTTAAGATTCAAGTTATTACAATTATAAAACCAAAATAAATAAATAAAACTATGTGTCTTCAATGAAAGCTTCAATATTTTTTAGTACACCGTCTTTTAGTTCATCATTTCTTCTATCCCCAAATAATCTGAAAATATTATCGGTTGAACCATGAGCTTATGAAAATCCAATAAGATTTAATCACTACATCATATCTATAACAGTTCTATCATCAATAGTTCATACGCAGAGTATATGTATAGAACAAGAATAACAAGTATTTCAAAATAAACTATGATCCAAAATTAATATGTGGATGCAACCAATAACCCACCATGGGTCTCATTCTCCTTCCCACGTTGGGAGCAATTCAACCAAGAACTCTTCTGCAGGATTTTAGGGCTTTGCACCCAAATGCTCCAGGCCTTTTCATGCTTAAAATTTTTTAACCATTGAGATCAATCCTACACTTCCAAAATATATGTAATTCAATATCTAATCATTCAATAGATTTAAAAAATTTTAATACATTCGAGTGCAATATATATACAAAGAGTATAACCTAAATTAATTAATCGAAAAATCATAGAAGAGTGTACTTACTTGTTATTACTTTCTCTTAGATTCGAGAGAGATAGGAATGCGTAGTATATTTCTTTGATTGTTGTCTGATGAAGTCATTCTTCTAGTATGTTATATTTCGGGGTCTTATCAATATTTTTGTCTCAATGGATAATGTCAAATGGTAACACGCTATGATATTTCTAGGACTTCGAAGGTTCTTCAAGTTCTTCTTTAATGGATGTGTTTCAATGGAAGAAGAGGGAGAGAAAGATGAGAGAAATATTGGAGTAATGGTTTAGGGTTTGTAAGAGTTCATAAGCTTCGAATGCTTTATTAAATAGGTTTAGGAAATAGGGTTTCTATTTTTAAGTGATTTTCGTCACTTTAAAATAGATGAATTTTATAACTCACTAAAAAGCTTATTTTAATATGGATATGGGCTAAAAATGAGCTTAAGGCCTATAGGTATCAAGTAGGCTTCATTTAAGATTATTATTAAGCCAAAAAGGTTTTTAAATTGGCCCTACAGGCCCATTCAACTAGTATAACTCATTAATTATTTATTAAGACTATGCCACTCATAGACCACAATAGAAATATAGTTAATTATCATTGAAAATAAATTGTAGAAAAAGAAATTAAGGAGTCAAATTCAACTTTTATAATTAATTTACTAAAAAATTCATGAACAAAAGTTCAGGGTATTACAAGGTACCCGAGCCCAAGACTAAAGTGAGCATAAGTCCAAGTCCAAAGATTATGTACAAAGTCCAAATCTGAGCAAAAGTGTGGGCTACATTGACGGGCCAGAAATTGGGCCAAGAAGTGGGTCAATATAGTAGGCCAAGTTGGTGGACTAAGCATGGACCAATGTGGTTGAGATTACAACAAAATGAATGGTCCAAATTGTAAAAAGCATGAGGATGACTTTCCAAAAATAAAATTGGGGTTTTGGTTTTGAAATTTAAAAATGATGGAATGTTTAAGATAGAAATATCTTATCAAAAGAAAATTCTTTTATAAAATAAAAGAATATTTTATTGGTTCTCAAAAGAAAGTTTTAAAAGAATAAATTAATGATTAATTCTATTAGAAAAAGAAAAAGAATTTTATTGATTTCAAAAGAAAGTTTTAAAATAATAATTTAATAAGTGATTCTATTGAGAAAAGAAAAATATATTTTATATAATTGTTTCAATCTTTGAAAATATTTTTCTAAGAAAAGAAAATCATAATTTACTAAAGATGGAAGGAATGTTACATATCCTAGCCTATAAAAGGGCCTTCAATCGATGGACGGCATTCTTCTCTTGGCTGCTCTCCAGCTGGCGATCTCTCTCGACTACATACCTTTTACGGCTACAATCTTCTCTTGGCATCGGATATCTTTCATCTTTCTTTTTTTTTTTTAATTTCTTTGTCTTTTATTTGTCCTTCTTATATTTTTTTTTCTTTTTTCTTTAGTTTAGTTTTACTTATTAATTGTAATAGTTTTCGGTCGTTAAAGAGATTGACAACCTCTGTTGATGATTCGTATAACTCGTTCTCTAACATTAGAGTCAATAAATATTTTTTTTGCTTGAATTATTTGTGTTTGATAAAGTTACTTCACTATTCATCACCCCTCTAGACTACAAGAAAATTGAGTATTAACGACGGACTTTTAGCGGCGGCCAGAAAAAATCGCCACGATAGGGGGGATTTAGCGGCGGCCAGGTGATGACCGCCGCTATAGGCTTGGTGCAAAAAATTGGTGGGAAAATTTCACTTTTCACTGACGAGTTTTAGCGGCGGTCAGCTTATGGTCGTCGCTAATGGAACCATTAGCGGCGGTTTTTTGCACAATCGCCACTATACATTGACTAATAGTGGTGGCCAAGTATGTGACTGCCGCTAATAGGTCGATTACGGGAGGCCACATTTGGCCGCCGCTAAAAAGTTTCATATATAACAAAAAAATAAAACCCCAAAAATGCCCTAAAATCTCTCCTTACTCTCTCCACTCGTCGTTCTTTCTCCTTTCTCCTTCTCCTTACTCTCTCCGTCGGTGCTCCAACGTTGTTCCACTAGTTTTTCACCTTTATGTTGTCGGTTCTCTCGTCGGTGCTCCACCATTGATGTGCTTCTGCCTCCATCCACTCCGCACTGAAGAAAACGAACTAAAGAAGATGCTCTCTCACTGAACCCACTCCGCAAAACTGTATGTCCTCTTTCTCTCTCTGTCTCTCTTTCTACGGTTTCGGGTTTGGTTGTGTAGGGACTGAAAGGGGTTGAGGGTTGGGGTTGATTGGGGTTGGGGTTTTTCATTTTGACAGAACTGTACATGTTTTCTCTCTCTCTCTATGGTTTTTGGTTGCTGGTTGTATATGGATTGAAAGGGGTTGACGATTTGGGTTTAGGGTTTGGTTAATTTGTGAATGTTTAGCCCTTATTCCATTTCAAATCTGTGTGTTTGAATAGGTTTTTTACATTTCAAATCTGTATTTCTTTTTACATTAATCTGATTCAAATCTGTATTTTTTTACATTCAAGTGTGGATATGGGCCCAGGGTTGTCACCATTGAATTAGGATTTAGCCCTTATTCCATTTCAAATGTGTTTTGAGTAACTTATAAAAAAAAAGTGTTATGAGTAGGTATTTTAGATTTGAAATCTGTATCTTTTTTTGCATTCCAAATCTGATTCAAATCTATATTCAAGTGTAGATACGGGCCTAGGGTTGCTCCATTGAATCCGGACGAAAGACTACTCTCAGTTCCAACGCCTATGTACCACCAATAGGTTGATTTTTTGCCCATTTCTAATCGTTGGATTTGAGCATGATTGGTGTGTTTAGCATTTTTTGGGGTTTTTGGCCCTTTACAAAACCTTGATTTCTGACCTAATACAATACCTATAAACCACCAATCAGGCTGATCTTTTCTAAAGACCAATCAGCCTGATTTGTGTTTTTTAACTGTTGGATTCCTGTATTTTCAGGGGTAGTTAGCTTGGTTGGTGTGTTTAAATCGTTGTATTTTAGTCTTACACACCAAAATTCAGCCTGATTGGTGTGTTTAAATTGTTGGATTTTAGTCTTTTCAAGGGTTGTTTTGGTGTATTCAGATTTAACGCCTATAAACCATTAATTAGGCTGATCTTTTGTATACACCAAAATTCAGCCTGATTGGTGTATCACCCTGTGATCAATTTTACTATTTCACTTTGTCCACTGAGGCAAGTTCGTGTTTACCTATTGCCCTACTAATAACAAAGTGCTGGAATATTGTGGAATGGTCCTTTTTTCTAGTGATGATGAATCCAAGTGTGTAATATTGAGGTCATGAGCCTTTACTGATTTCTTAGTCTTAGGAAACTTTTTTAACAGGTTTATTCCTTATTAAAGTCTATACATTTGGTAGAACTTGTTCATATGCAATAATGTTGTTTGCTTGAAAAATAATATTATATAACTAAGTTTATTTCCATCGTATAAACTCATCTTTGTTTTTCTTCATTGTAGAAATGTCTTTGTTACTCAGCTTTATAGTTGTTGTTTTGGTCATGCATCATTCATTGGAGAGTGACACTGTAGATTCCTTGGCTGCTATTGGCATTATGGATCCTAAAGTGGGTGTTCCACTGTTGCTAGCTATTCTCTTTTATATTAAAAGTTTCTGCAATTATGAGAGTAGCTTATAGGAAATATTGGTAACTTATTTGGATGACCAAGGCTTGTCAATATACCACATTGTTGGCCATTATATAGCTTTGTTGTGATATTTGTTTCCAATCTCTTTTAACCTGATGTCCCTTGTATTCCATTTCACTTTTTTATTTGAGTAGATTGGCCTTTAATTCAAATGCTTGTAAGCTATGATTAGACAACTATAGGTTTTCTTATTTTAGGATCTTAGGATTAATCAGCAAGATTTTCAACATCTGGAAAGGTTTAATGGTTCCTGCAACCACAACATTTAATTTACTTCAATTCACTAATGCATAGCCTACATATTTGTTTTGTTAAAGTTGTTGACTGCAATTTATTTTTAAGTAGCCATGGAGATAAAAGAAGGCAGAAATAGAATTGCTTGAAGATTTGGGTGTTTTTCTGCTTAGTGTAACAAAATAGGTGTCTTTTCTAATGATAGTTTCATCATGAGTTGTTAGTTAAAGGCTAGACTAGTATGGGTTAAAGAAATTCTGTTTAAGACGGATATTTAACTAAGAATCTCCAAATCTTGTTCTGTACTTTGAGAGGTGAAAGAACCCAATTTGTGGGGCATTTTGCACTATGTTTTGTTGCAAATATGAAGGTTAACATGCCCTTGTTTTATGTGGATGTTGCTAGGATTTGAAGGACATTTCAATGGTAGCAAAAAAGGTTGGATTTATGGATTATCTTTGGGTTTAAATAGTCCTATGGAGGACTTTTTATAGTCTGAAACCAAACTTTCATTGGTTTAATTCATGGGTATTGTATCTTATTTGTTTATGTGGCTTGCTAAAATTGAAGGTTTATTGTGATGAGTCCTTGTCCTATTAGATAAATATTTGAATTAGTCAAACAAGGAGTGGGTTCATTGCCACGAGCTATGATTATGATGCCCTAATTGATGAGTATGGTAAGCTTGCATTGATCACCTTTTTATTTTGTACCATATTTTTGTTTTCAATGGTGTTTATTGGGTTTAGAGACATGATCCACAAATGCTATTTCAAATCATCCATATTATGAAATGGAATTAGTTATTGTGATTAACATGGCATGTTCTTGGGTTGCTTGCTAAAATATTGATAAGGCCGTCCATAAATATATACTTCTTGCTTTATTATATATGAGAAAAGTCTTGTGTTGCTTGTCCATAAATATTGTGTTGCTTGTCCCCCAAATAATGCTCAAGTTCCCACGGTTAAAATCAACCCATGAAAATGACTCTAATCCAAAGCTTAAAAATCACTAATTAGGTTGATTTTTGGTTTTTAGCGCACTCTTTTGGACCCATTGACAGCATGGATATTTCATAGCATAGTCTTACTTAAAACCTATAATTAGGTCACAATAATTTAAAACTTTAAGGCAATAATGTATGTATTGCATAGGATGTTGAATGAGGTATGTTACCATTGAATTAATTTTTTCTAATATCGTCCATTGTGTATATATTTTCAGTATATAAGATGACAAATTTTCAGGATACTTATGTAGTTAGACTGAGATATTTGATGTCATATGTCTCTTGGAGACTCTTGATTTCCTTTTCACTTACTTGTTAGTTTATCCTGAACTCGAGTACTTTTGTTAGTTCTTTATCATCTTGCCTAGCCTAAAAACCATCATCACTAATGCCTTATCACAACTATTAGGGTAAAAATTCGATCCACTGTTTGAGGTATACCTTCTCTTCTTGTATTTTAAAACATCACAACTCCTGATGTACAGAAACACTACAGTGGTGAGGAAGTGAGTGAAGAGACAAGAAAAAGATAGAAATGTGGTTTGCCGCTTCACACGATAAGGTATGTCCTTGTTTTTACGATTTTCTAATTGGATTTTTCCATCAACATTGAGGGTTTATAAGTGAAACCCTTCCTATTAGAGTTGTGATTAGGGTTTATAAGTGAAACCCTTCCCACATTTTTCAATCAAGTGGCTTATTCTTAGAGATTTTTGGGTGTATGGATGAATCCCCAACCTTAGGTGGACATAACATTGCAAGAAAAATGATTTTTAGCGGCGGACTTGAAACCCACATTTGATGGTGTTAGAAATTTCGAAATGGGTTGATTTGCTGTAGGTGTGGTCTATATGGTGAGGAGATCACCTTGACAAAAATTCAAATCATTCTTATATTCATAGGTTGGTTTACAAGTTGAAGAATTATGGACTGTCTATTTTATTGTTAACTTGAAACCCACATTTGATAGTGTTAAAATTTTAGAATGGGTTGATTTTTTGTAGGTGTGGTCTATATGTTGAGGAGATCACCCTAATCACAACTCAAATGGGAAGAGTTTCACTTATAAATCATTCCCATTGGGTTTCCTGTCGAATGATTTTTATTTTTTTGGTAATCTAATAGATATTGTTTCGTTCAGGAAATTGAATGTGAGTATCGGCATAGTTAGAGTGCGAGGCTCAATCCGAGGGATTTTTGGTATTGGTTGGCTGGACTTGTGCTTTTCAACATCTAGTGAGCCTTTCGTTCTATTTGATTAATGATTTATAAGCATTGGCATTTTTAAATTTATAGATTTTTCCTTTGCTAGGTTTGTTTTATCTTTTAAGAATCTGTAGTGTAGTTATATTTACTAGAAGAAGAGTTAATTAGGTTTACATTGCATTAATTTGTTAATTAGGTTTACTTTGTTCTAATTATGTTTAATTTATAGTCAAGTAATTGCATTCATTATGTGATTCATCAACTTGTAACAGCCCTGACCCCGCTCTGCTATACCCATGGTATAGTGAATGACAGGTCATCGTGGTCTATGTTATATGGCTTAGATTGACTCTAGGTTGTGCATATTTTTTTAAAATTTCTTAACTATAGGGTTGACATAGAATACATCATCCGATAAATAATGTTTCAAATGTAACATTCAAATGGAAGATAAAGAAGGATGTCAGGAATACAAGGAAGATGTGAAGAAGTTGAGAATGGGTGGAATGGAGAAAAAAGGTTTTTGTCATTAAACCAGTTGCAGATAGGCTAATGCATGTCAATTGGGAAATGGGATGCCATACAAAGAAAAGTCTTCTGTTAGCTGTTATAATTGGGATGCCATACAAAGTCCCAAAATCAGTTTGAAAGTCATCCGGTATAAATACCTCTTACTTTCTACACCTATTGAATTTTTTCAGTGCCCGGCATCGATCCACCAAGTTGACTTCTTTGCCGCATTGCATCGATCCACCAAGTTGATTTCTTCGCCGCATTGCATCAATCAAACAAGTTTATTTCTTCACCCCACCAACTGAATTCCATAACCAACAATAGTGATAACACACAACCTATGAATGTTCAAACGTAGTCTTAAAATCAATTTCATTGATGATTTCTAAACATATGGATGTTTGGCCGATTCGTAGATGGAGATATAGACCCAAGATGACTGTGCTTAGTGATTTCTGACCGTATGGATGTTTGGCTAAATCGTAGATGGACATACTGATCGAAGATTAGTCTAGTTAGTGACTTCTGACTATTGGTGCTTCGTTTGTAGTTGTAGGTATGGTTCTTAGGACATCTTGATATTAAAATATAGGATTTGTTCTTCATGTCTACTATATGCATGTGTTTTTGTTAAATTTTTCATGACCTGTTATTCTATCTAATTTAATATTTAATTGCTTATGATAATATTTATTTCATTATTTTACCACCGAATTCTTCATTGTATGCTGGTAGTACTGTATGTAATATAAGGCTAGTATTGAAGTACAAACATTTTAATTTACTTAACGTTTTAAAGTTTCAATCATTCCTTACTTTATGTTGTATATCATGTAAATAGTTGATACACACACATCATGCATATACATGCATTGAACCTTAGATCTCCCGTTCAAGAATCATTGTGTGACAATTGTATTTTATCACTTACATGTGATAGATTAGTTGTACAGTGAACAACTTTTTTGTCTTGTTTGTGGTGAGGAGTAATTGTCTGCTGTTGATTCTTGAATTGTCCAGTTTGGACCTGTTTGGGAATGCATAATCTCTAGTACAGTCAGTAGCTAAAGTGATTATTTCTATTTGAAGGACAGTGTCGGCAAGCATTCCTTTTGTTCTCTAGGTACATATTCAGATGGAAGTAACCACTTGGCTATTGAGTGTAACAGAGATTATGCATTCCTGAATGGGATAGGAGCCACCCACCCATTAGAGATGAGATAGGAAGCATGTTGCATGCATGTGCCATTGAGTCGTGTATGACAATGTGCTTTCCGGTGAAGGTGATGTCGCTCTGAAGGAATATGCTGATGGATAAAAGTTAGATTAAGAAGCCAAGAAATGCTCGTGAGTATCTAGCTGGAGTCGAGCAATTCTTGGATTCTATATTTGCTAATACAAGGTTTGGGGACAAGATTTGGTGTCCTTGTCTTGAATGCAAGAATGTGATCGTAAAGGATAGAAAAGACGCGCATGGTGACTTATTATGGTATGAAATAATGACGGATTACACCATCTGGATTCGCTATGAGGAGGCTCTAAATGCGGGTGAATATATGAAAAATGAGATTGATGAGGGCGGTGAGAGTGAGGTTGAAGGTGAGACCGATGATATGCAAGGAATGTTACAAGATGCATTTGGAATATCCCCTCCTGATCATGAAGAAGAGAATGAATCAATTGAGACGGGACCATTTGAGCCAAATCAGGAAGCGAATAAATTTTATGAGATGTTGAAGGATGCCGAGACTAAACTGTATCCAGGTTGCACAAAATTTTTGAAACTATCTTTCCTTGTATGGCTATTACACCTGAAGTGTCTAAACGGATGGAGTAACAAATCGTTCGACATGTTACTTGAATTATTAAAAGAGGCACTGCCAGCTGGTGAAAAGTTGTCAAAAAATCATTACGAATCAAAAAAGATCCTTCGAGATCTTGGTCTGCATTACATGAAGATAAATGCATGTCCGAATGACTGCATGTTATACTGGAAGGAGCATGAGAGCAAATGAATGTCTCGTATGTGGTGCGTCCAGGTAGAAATCAGTTATAGGTCAGTCTGTTGAAGAAGCTTCCAGTTCATCTGCAGATCGAGGGTACCAAAATACCTGCAAAGATTTTGCGTTATTTTTCGTTGAAACCGCGACTTCAGAGATTGTTTATGTGTTCAAAAATAGCCGAGCAAATAAGATGGCATGATGAGGGTCATACGAAAGATGGTGTGTTGAGACATCCTACAGATTTTAAGTCATGGGAAACTTTGGACATGCGATACCCAGCGTTCGGTTCTGAACCGAGGAATATTCAACTTGGAGTTCAAAAATAGCCGAGCAAATGAGATGGCATGATGATGGTCGTACGAAAGATGGTGTGTTGAGACATCCTGCAGATTCCAAGTCATGGGAAACTTTGGACATGCAATACCCAGCGTTCGGTTCTGAACCGATGAATGTTCAACTTGGAGTAGGGAGTGATGGTTTCACCCCATTTAGTTATACGAGCACTCTGTATAGCACGTGGCCTGTAGTTCTTATTCCATACAATTTGTCACCATGGATGTATATGAAGCCAACGTCTTTCATGTTGACGTTGCTTATTCCTAGTCCCAAAACTCCCGGGAACGACATTGATGTAAACTTACAACCATTAATAGAGGAGTTGAAGGAATTGTGGACAGATAGATTTGAGGCATACGACGCCTCTTTAAAGCAAAATTTTTGATACCGTACAGGAGTTATATGGACTATCAATGACTTCCCTGCATTAACGAACTTGTCAGGATGGAGCACTAAAGGAAAACTTGCTTGTCCCTCTTGCCACATAGAGACATGTTCGGTAAGATTGACAAAAGGACGCAAAGAATGCTACATGGGACATCGTCGATTTCTTCCACATGATCATAAATTTCGACATAACAAAAGGTCGGTTGATGGCAAAACAGAAACAAGGAACGTGCCCAAACTGTTGATTGGCAAGGATGTGCTCGATCAATTATATGATTACGAGCAGATCACATTTGGCAAGGCAGATACAGATATCAGTGGGAGGAAGAGAAAGGGGGATGGCTGTAATTTACCAAAGAATTGGAAGAAGATGAGCATTTTCTTCGAATTGCCATATTGGAAAGATCTTTTGTTGCGGTACAATCTGGATGTTATGCACATTGAGAAGAATGTTTGTGATAATGTGATCGGGACACTGTTGGACATGGAGGGTTCAAAAATCAACTTGAAGGCTCGTCTAGATATAAAGAAAATGCGTATAAGAAAAGAACTTCACCCAAAATCGGACGGGAGAAAATGTTTACTACCTCCGGCATGCCACACGATGTCGACTATTGAAAAAAAGAAATTTTGTCAAGTGTTAAAAGAGGTCAAGGTTCCAGATAATTATTCGTCAAACTTTTCACGATGTGTGCAAGTCAAACAGTGCAAGATCTCAGGGCTAAAGAGTCACGATAGTCATGTTCTTTTGCAACAATTTCTACCGCTTGCAGTATGTGGTGTCTTACCTAAGAACGTTTGTCCAGCGTTGATTGAGTTGTCCACGTTCTTTAGGCAGTTATGTTCGAAAGTCTTGAAGGTGAGAGAACTGGAACAACTTGAAGCGCAGATTGCAGTAATACTTTGTAAATTAGAGACGATTTTTTTGCCGACTTTTTTTGATATTATGGTGCACTTGCCCATTCATCTAGCTGGTGAGGCCAAGATAGTCGGACCAGTGCAATACCGGTGGATGTATCCAATAGAGAGGTACTTGCATAGGTTGAAGACATATGTCCGAAATAAAAATATCCTGAGGGTTCAATAGCGGAAGGGTATATATGCGAAGAATCCTTGACATTTTGCTCGAGATACTTGCATGCGGTTGAGACAAGGTTCAACAAACCAGAGCGGAATAATGACGTTGTTGATGATGAATCACCTGCTAAGGTATCCACTTTTATAAGAACTGGCCGTGCCGTTGGGATGGCTACATCACGCATGCTAAACAACACTGAGTGGGAACAAGTTCGTCTCTATGTGCTCATCAATTGCGCCGAAGTCGCTCCATTTATTGAGTAAGACTAACTGCTCAAAATCTACTAAGATTATGTTATTCATATACATTGATACTTAATGTTTTATTTAGGTTTGGATTGTAATTTAATTTTTATTGTACATGAAGCACAAATAAGTAATCAATGAGACTAATAATTATATACTTCTTAGGGATCTGAAATGAAAACATAATAAAGAGTTTGCGCAATGATTTAAAAAACACGTAAGGTTTAGATATATAACAATTTTTCTTTTTAACTGTAATATTATGTGATGCAAATTTAAATATGTAAAAGGCATTAATTTAAGTTTTATCTGAATAGGTGATGCACATGCGATATAACGGTGAAGAAGTAGATAAATCACTTGAATTGTTGTCTGTGGGTCCTGGTTGGACAGTAAGATCATTTTCAGGGTACATTGTCAATGGCTTTCGATTTCACACAAGCGATAGGGAGCTACGAAGGAAAACTCAAAATAGTGGAGTTTTTGTAACTGTAGAGACAAATAGCTACACTAGCACAAGCGACACGAACCCGATGGTAGGCAATGTCGGATACTATGGCATCTTAAATGAAGTTCTAGAGTTACAGTATCCTGGTCAGAATACTGTTGTATTATTCAAATGTCATTAGTATGATGTCATGAATAATGAGGAATTCAAGCAAGATGAGTATGGGTTCAACTGTGTTAATGTCAGATGAACCTTAACTACAAATGAACCATTTTATTCTTGCAAATCAAGCACAACAAATATTTTATATCCAAGACACCACCAGTGATGATTGGCACGTCGCAATAAAGACAACACCATGGGACACATACGATATGGCGTCGACAAATGAGCTTCAAGAAGAGTCTTTCCAAGAAAATGAGTCTGGGTTGCACTTTGATTATTCAATCGACACCAATGATGAGGTTCTCACTTGGAGTAGGAATGATATCGACGATATTATGGTTAAAGGACAGTTTGCTGCAGATGAAGCCTTTATTGACGATGGAGATGATTGTACTTAGTATAAAGTTGAATATCAATTGTTGTAATGTTCTTTTTGTAAGATGTTTAATTAATAAAATTGAGTATTGTTGTATCAATTATTATAATGTTCTCTAATGGCTATATTTATTTATTCATATTCTTTATGTATTTATTGAGATCTCTGTTCATTTATCCATCTTGATGATGTTGACATATATGTGTATATATAATTCATGATTCATGCAGAAATTTAGAAATGTCTAGTCGGAGTCAAAAATCTGCTAGAGCTAGAGTGCTGCAGTTTGCTCCTTCCATATCAGGAGCACAACAGTAGGGCCCCCCCTCCACCTCGGCACTACAGCAGCAGACGCCCCCATATATCCACCTCGATACCACAACAACAGGGCCCCCCCTCCACCTTGACACCACAGGAGTAGGGCCCCCCTCTACCTCGGCACCACAGTCGCAGGGGGCCCCCTCCCCTATTACTCAGTAGTCCACTAACACCACTAGTATGTTCAGTTGTTTGTTATTGTATATATTTATAATTGTTATATACTCATTAACGTGTATGTATTTTATTCTTATTTTTGTATTATTGAAACAGCTTTGAGCAGCGTCAGGCGACGAGGACCCACAAAAAGCCTGCCCATGGTTATAGGCTCTATGACAAAAGTGCCCCTGACTTGGAATGAAACAAACCAACCCATAGGCGAAACGGCATCCACGTTTACCAATCAATTAGGGGTGATTGTCCATATTTCTAGACATGCCCAGTTACAGGTAGAGACATGGGGCAAAATGCATCCCCACAACAAGGAGCTGTTGTGGCAAAAAGTCAAGGTAAATGTGTCTGATACCCATCGTTTGGTATAATTTGTTTATATTATTTTCATGTACATAACTAATGTTTTTTACATACTTAGCAGAGTAAATTTGACATCGACGAAGAATGAAAAAGCTATACCTTGCAATCAATGGGCAAGCGATTCAGAGATTGGCGAGGTGATTTGAAATGCCAATATTTCGATGTCATGGAGACACGTCAGGATCGAATCAATAATAAACCAGATGGTATCGCAGATGAGGATTGGATCTGGCTTGTTGACTACTGGAGTAGTAACAACTTCAAGATATGAAAAAAGTCATACTTAATTAACTATCCATTACCCATTTGTCAAGATGTTAATAAAAAAATCAATGCATTTATGCAGGCGGTGTCGGCAAGAAATAAAGCGAACCGCAAGAAATAAAGAATAAATCATACTGGGAAACAAAGACGTTTGCCCGTTACAGGGACGAAGCGGTAAATTATTTTACTTTTTTAAATTTAATATTCACATATAACTTCTAACGATTGGTCTATTTTCTACAATGATAGATTCGGAGTAATGACGGTACTCCACCGACTCAGGTAGCACTATTTATTACGACCCATACACGGAAAGATGGGTCACCAGTCGATGACGGGTCTGCTGAAATAATTGTATGTACGATTCTTATTATACATAATAATATATAGTTGGTTGTGTACTAATTAAATGTTTTCCATGCAGTCAAAATTTACGCAGCTCTCACAGACTGGAGAGTCCTCTACGCCCGACCCCGATGCCATCTATACCGTTGTGATGGGTCCAGAGAGACATGGTCATGTACGTGGCTACAGCTTAGGTCCAACACCTTCTACTATATTTGGTACTTCCAATACCTCCAGTCGGAGCAGCAACAACAGTACCCTTCAAGATGAGTTGACACGACTATAAGTACAGATGGCAGAGCGTGAGACTCGTCATCAGGAGGAGCTGACTCGTATTCATCAGCAGATAGAGATACGGGACTAATAGCAGCTAGAGAGAGAAGAGACGCTGCGGAGGGATTTAGAGATGCAGTTTCAGAGGCAGTTTACAGATTTTATTCGAAACATGCAGCCTCCTCCCACGTAGCCTCCCAGCCATTCTGATGATGAGGATCTGGGACATGATAATCTAGTTGATGACGATGAGGTATGTCCACATTTAAGTACTTTCTGTTATTAAATTGTAATCAGTTGTAGGTTTAGGCATTTAAGAGTTAGAACTGAAATCCATTTCGGGACTTCGACGCCCAAATCGGGCAAACGAGGTCAGAATCTCCCGAAACTACTTCTAACACTTCAAACGTATTAAAACAAATGTGTTGGAAGAGACGGGGTCAAATTCTGAGGTCGGGTTAAAAAATTATAGTCATTTGTAGGTTTAGGCATTTAAGACTTAGAACGAAAATCCATTTCGGGACTTCGACGCCCAAATTGGGCAAACGAGGTCGGAATCTCCCGAAACTTCTTCCAACACTTTAAATGCATTGAAACAAATATGTTTGAAGAGACAGGGTCAAATTCTGAGGTCGGGTTAGAAAATTATAGTCATTTGTAGGTTTAGGCATTTAAGACTTATAACTGAAATCCATTTAGGGACTTCGACGCCCAAATCGGGCAAACGAGGTCGGAATCTCCCGAAACTTCTTCCAACACTTCAAACGTGTTGAAACAAATCTGTTGGAAGAGATGGGGTCAAATTCCGAGGTCAGGTTAGAAAATTATAGTCAT
This sequence comes from Euptelea pleiosperma, assembly GCA_035048495.1. Lineage (NCBI taxonomy): Eukaryota > Viridiplantae > Streptophyta > Magnoliopsida > Ranunculales > Eupteleaceae > Euptelea > Euptelea pleiosperma. The sequence goes on from CM068552.1 coordinate 28,777,267, forward strand.
TTGTAGGTTTAGCCATTTAAGACTTAGAACTGAAATCCATTTTGGGACTTCGACGCCCAAATCGGACAAACGAGGTCGGAATCTCCCGAAACTTCTTCCAACACTTCAAACGTATTAAAATAAATGTGTTGGCAGAGACGGGGTCAAATTCTGAGATCGGGTTAGAAAATTATAGTCATTTGTAGGTTTAGGCATTTAAGACTTAGAACAAAAATCCATTTCGGGACTTCGACGCCCAAATCGGGCAAACGAGGTCAGAATCTCCCGAAACTTCTTCTAACACTTTAAATGTATTGAAACAAATATGTTTGAAGAGACGGGGTCAAATTCTGAGGTCGGGTTAAAAAACTATAGTCATTTGTAGGTTTAGGCATTTAAGACTTAGAACTGAAATCCATTTATGGACTTCGACGCCCAAATCGGGCAAACGAGGTCGGAATCTCCCGAAACTTCTTCCAACACTTCAACCGTGTTGAAACAAATCTGTTGGAAGAGATGGGGTCAAATTCCGAGGTCGGGTTAGAAAATTATAGTCATTTGTAGGTTTAGCCATTTAAGACTTAGAACTGAAATCCATTTCGGACTTCGACGCCCAAATCTGGCAAACGAGGTCGGAATCTCCTGAAACTTCTTCCAACACTTCAAACGTGTTGAAACAAATGTGTTGAAGAGACGAGGTCAAATTCTGACTTTCGGTTGGGAGATTGTAGTCACTTGTAGGTTTAGGCATTTAAGACTTAGAACTGAAATCCATATCGGGACTTCGATGCCCAAATCGGGCAAACGAGGTCAGAATCTCCTGAAACTTCTTCGAACACTTTAAATGTATTGAAACAAATGTGTTGGAAGAGACGTGGTCAAATTCCGAGGTCGGGTTAGAAACTATAGTCATTTGTAGGTTTAGGCATTTAAGACTTATAACTGAAATTCATTTCGGGACTTCGACGCCTAAATCGGGCAAACGAGGTCGGAATCTCCCAAAACTTCTTCAAACATTTTAAACATATTAAAACAAATGTGTTGAAAGAGACGGGGTCAAATTCTGAGGTCGAGTTAAAAAATTATAGTCATTTGTAGGTTTAGGCATTTAAGACTTAGAACTGAAATCCATTTCGGGACTTCGACGCCCAAATCGGGCAAACGAGGTCGGAATCTCCCGAAACTTCTTCCAACACTTCAAACGTATTGAAACAAATGTGTTGGAAGAGATGGGGTCAAATTCCGAGGTCGGGTTAGAAAACTATAGTCTTTGTAGGTTTAGGCATTTAAGACTTAGAACTGAAATCAATTTCGGGACTTCGACGCCCAAATCTGACAAACGAGGTCGGAATCTCTCGAAACTTCTTCCAACACTTCAAGCGTATTGAAACAAATGTGTTGGAAGAAATGGGGTCAAATTCCGAGGTCGGGTTAGAAAATTATAGTCATTTGTAGGTTTAGGCATTTAAGACTTAGAACTGAAATCTATTTTGGGACTTCGACGCTCAAATTGGGCAAATGAGGTCAGAATCTCCTGAAACTTCTTCAACACTTCTAATGTGTTGGAAGAGACAGGGTCAAATTTCGACGTTCGGTTGGGAGATTGTAGTCACTTGTAGATTTAGGCATTTAAGACTTAGAACTGAAATCCATTTCGGGACTTCGACGCCTAAATCGGGCAAACGAGGTCGGAATCTCCCGAAACAGACGGGGTCAAATTCTAATGTTCGATTGTAGTCACTTGTAAGTTTAGACATGTAAAACTTAAAAGTAATTAAAGTCTATTTTGAGTTTTTAACGATATATTTATTTTATTATAACTATTAACGTATTTTATTCTAATAAGTTTACTATTTTTTTTTGTAGGACCCATGTGATTATTGATCTGATGCAGACCCAGTAGATTAGGGCTATCAATTTTACCCTTTTAACCGAACCGGAATCGGAACCGAACCGACAATAACGGTTCCGGTTCTGGGTAGCCTAATATGGAACCGAAACCGATAAGAACCGGAACCGAACCGATAAGAACCGGTACCAATAAATAAATATAGTGTAAATATTCTGATTTTCTCAAGATTTGGCCCAATATACCCAGAACCAGAACCAGAACCGACATAAATACATAATCGGTTTCGGTTCCGGATCCATCACTTTGAGAACCGGAACCGTTAAGGAACCGAACCAATAGATGGTTCCGGTTCTGGTCACCATAGGAACCGAATCGGAATCGACCCGTTGACACCCCTACAGTAGATGTTTGAGCCCTGGACTTTTTTATTTCATTTATGGATGTTTCTGAACAAACGATATTGTATTAATTAATTTTTGAGTTTAATGAACAGATTATTTTTATTTTTGTTTATTTGGTTTAGTTAGTATTATAGTAATCAAAATGCTACAGGTCTACAGGTGGGAAAAATTCAAAAAAAAAAATAAATAAATCAAATAGTAAATCAGTATTAGCAGCGGTCAGGGACCGCCGCTAAAAGAAGTATTAGCGGCAGCCAGTATCTGCACTATACTTAAATTGCTAGTTCAATTTTTATAAATTTGAATTTGATTTGAAAGTAAGTTACAACGGCTAATCAAAATACTGTCCATCAGAATTCAAACTATAGACTTTTATGGAGGAGAGTCATTGAACTGATACGTCATTGTCTCATGTGTTTGGAGAGTGGAGAATCTTACGACCACCTATATTCTTCCATTGTAGGCGATTTGGTCAACGTTTTGCAGAGATTTTGGTTTAGTTGACCAACTCCTCTGTTGATTAAAGAGTTGATATTAGCTTGACATTGCAAGTTGTTTGGGGGTTTCAGCAAGAGATTGTAGGCTCTAACTCCATTTGTTATCTTGTGGGGTATTTGAAAAGTGCACAACAGTAGGGTCTTTGAGGGTAGAAGTAATTCCCTAGATACTCTCTTGGTTAATATTTGGATTAAATTGTATGAAGAAGGGGTGTTAGATTCGACGAGGAGGTGTTCAATTGGTCGTCTTTAGTATGGAAGAATTAAGGTGTGAGTGGGACAGAAGCTTTGTTGGGGGTTCTTTTGATTCGTGCCTTTTGGCAAGCCTTCTCAGCCTCCAAAGTCTTTCATAATGGTTTCTTTATCTATCCAAAAACAATTCTTAATTGTGTAAAGAAAATTTTTAGTACAGACAAGATTCCTGAAGTATTAGCTCCAGAAAATTTATGCCACTTCTTAACTTTTTAACCTTTTCTTCTTGTTATTATTATTTTTTACTTTTGAGTAACTTTCATACAAAGATATATGTATACACTCAGATGATGATACAATATTTACTTTGTCCGTTGATCATGGTCATCCAATGGTTTGGATATTTGACTACCTACCTTTATAAATTAGTAATCAACAAATAATCAAACTGACCAGATAATCCTAACCAATGAATTTTTTTTTTTTTGGTGAAGGGATGATTTATTTAAACACAGGAATAGTACGGCTCATACATCGTCCCCATTGATCATCTAGCAGTAACTAGGAGATGACGGACGAGGGGATACATGTCCAGATAAAAGGGGAGTGGCTCCCAACAAAAGGTTGCAGAGAAGTGGTGTGCTGAATCACGTCCACTGTGTTGTTAGCCAACCGATCGGGTACAAGATTGCCTTCTCTGTATCGATGGGTGATTTCCCAATTCGGCACGCTTAGAAGGAGCTGGAAGATATACTCCAGCCGGTATGATAGTTCCCAAGTGGGAGGGGTCCGTCATAGTGTCCACCGGACCAAAAAAGTTCAGAGTCCGTTTCAATCCATAGAGGCACTCCCGCGGGGATTCCAAGTAGCTTGAGACCGTTGCGGAGAGTCCAAACTTCAGCCATCTGAGTAGTCGCAATTCCCAATGGGCAAGCAAGAGCAAGAGCAGCCTGAAAACAACCAGAAGCATAAAAAAAAAACACATTCTGCACCGACAATGCTTGGGTTGCCTCAAGAAGCTCTATTCGTAATTAATTTCAACCACCTAGAGGGAAGGGGTTGCCAATCAATATAAGCTGTGTTATACCTTGTTAGCAATTCGTAATACGGCAAAAAGTCGATACGGGAAAAAATTTGAGTTTTATTCGATTTTGAGTTTCAAAAAACCGGTCAAATATTCGGTCAAAAATTCACTAAATGGCAAATATGTGGCATACGGTTTATATGTGTTTTATACGTTCTACTTTAAAAATTCGGAAACCAAAAATTCGGCATTTTTTTTAAAGAGAATCAATATATTTAATAATATAGCTATCATAGTCCAATGTATTATAGTTACTAGAATTTCGGTACATGTTGAAAGGGAGTCAATATACTACTTGAGGTTGAGTCAACCAATAAAGGGAGTCAATATACTACTTGAGGTTGAGTCAACCAATAAGTACATTTTGTTCTAATTACTTTTTATCTTTAGCTAAATAAAACATTGAGACTAGAATATAAGAGGGAAATAAGTGATAGTTAAGGGAGTTTCAATTGTATAAATAGGTCTAGAATATAAGGGGGAAAATATACTGACCTTCACGGGGTCAATGGGTGATAAAAAAGGTTCATGGCTTAGGTTAACGGCATCTATTGCACTTAGGAGGGGTGATCGCTTAAGATCTACTCAAGTGGTAGAGTAACTGAAGGGAATGTGTGTTATTTTTTCTGGGAATAAACAACGGTTTTGGCCTGTTGTTTTTTTTAAAAGAATTTTTGAAAAATTCTTAAAAACGGGTTCAATTCATTTGAACTTGAAAAAAAACTGAATTTTTTCGAATTATTCAAATATTCGGACAAATAAAACTTTTCTTGAAAAAAACATAAAATTCGCGAATTAATCAGATGACTGCTAACAAGGATGTCATATGAAGGTAATCGAGAAGTGGGTCCTTTGCACTATACTAACATCAATTGCCAATCAGATGATAACATTTAGGAAGCAAAGTAGGAGCAATGGTTGGGATCATCCCATTCATATTGGTGTAGGAGAGCCATGACATTATAGATTCTGTGGATTGAGTGGGTCCCACAGTTTGCTACTAATTCATTGGTAGATAGTGTCCTTCTAGTCTACTCTATAAGTACCTTAGATTTCCCAAGTCAAAGCATAAAGTTTTGCTTATGCTATAGCTTCACGAGAGACTCATAAATTTTTGGCTCCAAACACGAGCTTCAAAACAAACAAAACTGGCCCTTTTAATAAGATCATTAAAACTTAATTCTTTATTATTTACTATTAATATGGTCAATGATTGTCTTTGACTAACCATTCTCCCTTCCCCTTTTTCTAGACCACTTTTACTCACTGACGCATGAACCACGTGGCAACTTTTAGATACCACCCATGGGAAAAGAATAAAACTTTGCTGACCGCCCACAATATGAGCACTTTTAGAGGACGTTGACGAGTAAAACTTTGATGCCAGCGCCCTCTCATCGAGGCAGATGAAAGGGCCCATATAAGACATGTAGCACACTATTAGATGACTCTGACCGTATGGATGTTTTTCCCATCCCTAGATGGACCTACAAACCAAAAATCAGCTTGATTAGTATTTTAGACCTTTAGTTCTTTGTACCTAAAAATGGTCTATAATACATAAATTATCACGGTTAAAATCAACCCATGAAAATAATTACAATCCAACGCCTAGAAAGTCACTAATCGGACTGATTTTTTGTTTGTGGGTCCACCTAGAGATTGGCCAAACATCTATACGGTTAAGAATCCTATAAGAGTGTGCCACGTGGTTCATATTACACCCTGCCATTAAAGTTTTATTCCACGTTGACCATATGGATTGGGGTACGGCTTCCATGTGCCAGGGCCGCACAGACCAAACAAAACGACCCTGCTCATGTTGTGACACGTCAGAAAAAAGTAACCGACTAACTGGGTTGCGGTTGTGTGGATAGTTGCAAGAGTTTTTGCTTTTTTGCTGACGTGTCACAACATGAGCAGGACCGTTTTGTTTGGTTACGTGTGGCCCTGGGCAGGGAAGCTGCGTCCTATGGATATTTGGCCAATCCCCAAGTGGACGTACAAATAAAAAATTAATCCCCTCAATGATTTCTAGGCGTTGGATTGGAGTCATTTTCATGGGTAGATTTTAACCGTGGAAATTTTGGTATTATTTGACTAAATGAATCCAAAGGTTAGAAATCACTAATCCGGCTGACTTTTCGTTTGTAGGTCCATCTAGGGATTTGCCAAACATTCACAACCCGGCTGGGTTGGTTTTTGCTATACGGTCAGTAGTCTCTAAGAGTGTGCCACATGGCTCATACGGCCAGTAGCAAAGATAGAATTTTCTTCGAGGGTGATCGGTGATGATCTCACGTGGTGTCCCTTATATAACTGTTCAGTAACATATTGACTAATAGGTTGAGGGTGGTAAGTTGACCACCCTTGACCCGTTGGCTCCACCACTCGATCTATACAGCCATCCATGACCTTGACAAGTAAGGGGGCATTTGGCAACACAAAACTAAGTAACTTATTGACTTTTAAAAAGTTAGTTTGGATGTGTTTCATATTTTAACTTTTGAAAAGTTAAAAACTAACTTAAAACTGAAGCTAATTCTTTTAACTTTTAACTCCTAAGAAAAATTACTTCTCAAAAATTAGAAGGCCTCTCGACGCTTTTAATTTCTCTGACTTTTTTGGAGGTAAAAAATCAACTAGTAACTTCTATTACAAGTACAAGTGCTTTTACTTCTCGTTCCCAAACACCCCCTAAAAGTGGACTTTATGGGGCATTTTTGCAACGCTATACGGTTTAGGTTTAGATTACGTCAATATAGACATGTGGCACATGGATTGGAGTAGAGCTAACCTCGTTAGACGTACAAACTAATTTGAGAGAATTTTAAGTATTTAAATCTATGGACAAAATAGTCGTTTTATGAGTATTATAACGTTTATGTGATAAAGGCCACGTTTACACATTTATCAATGACAGAGGTCTTCTCAACTTTTAAATATACAATCAGTCAGCGACACCGTGGCCAATCACATGGCGCCACAATCTCCTGTTCAAAAAGCATTTATGGGTTTGTAGGAAAGCAAAAGGAGATTGTGGGGGCATGTGATTGGCCACTGCTTCTCCGCTTCAAGGTGGACCTACAAAACAAATATAAACTTGATCAGTGATTTCTATATTAATTATTAATTATTGCACTTATATTACCAAAATAACCTAATTTGTACTTATATTAATTATTGCATGAGTGTCATGGGCCAAATAAAATAAAAAACATGACGTCGAAAGGAATCATTAGAAGGCTCGAAAGGATGAACGTGAACCCCATTATAATAGTGGCCGTCGTCCTATTGTCGTTGTTAGGTCCAGACTATTATGGTCCTTGGGATTCACACCACACAAATCTCGAGGTCTCGACAGCACTATATTAGCATCATTTTATATATATTATTTAGGATTGGGATCCGCTGGCGTGGATTCCGAGAATCCAATGGTGGTTTTACTTTTGTCAAAGCAAATGCCAGCTCAGCACTATCAACCACCGTTGGATTCTCGTTTGGGCCACCCTTGAAAGAGTAATAATAAGTGGCTTAGTCCACATCAAACTCTCTCAGAACACTTGGCACATGTGGAGGGGTGACTAGCGTGTCCCGGGGACTAGTCAGGTGCTCTACGAGGCCCAGATACCCTCAGTTTCCAAAAAAAAAAAAAAACCCATTAACACAAGGTTTTGCGAGTTGAGGGTTGGAAGTCGGAACAATATCAAATCAAGCTTTGCACACAAACCCGACCCGATAACCCGTTACTGTATAAATAATGAAAAAGTCGGAGCAATGGTAGAAGAATAAAAAAAAACCATGAAAAGATCCTAGAAGATTCTTGATCATGGGCTCTTGACAATCTAAGGGGTCATCATATTTGATAGTGGAAGCTGTTTTTGAGCCAGTCCTAGCAAGTGGATTCTTTTAAAAGTTGCTTGGTCCATACCTTCCTAAAACGAGCAGCCACTGGATTGACTAAAAGCGCTTAAATTATTCTAAAGACTTTCACTTTTTGAAAGCTAAACGCTCCTTTCTTCATCATCTTCCTCATGCCTAATCTTCATACATATATATATATAATAGAGTGACACGTGACGATGCACATGTGGAATCAAAAAAGAAAAAGAAAAAATTAAGTGACCAAAATGCCTTTATATATAACATGTTAAATAGAACTACACCCACTTCTTACATCTTAGGGCCTGTTTGGCAAACAGGTGTAATCAAAACGTAACTTCTAAATTAAGTTGTTGCTGAATTTAAAAGCTGTTATCTGGAAGCAAACGTTTGAATGACTTATAACTCAAAAAGTGAAAAAGTTAGTTTGACGTGAATTAAGTCAAAAAGTCATTTTCTTATAATTTTATATACATATTATATTCTAAAAAATAATATAAAGATCATAAACCAATTTGACATGTTGATTTTTTTTTTTTAAATATTAAATTATAAATGGTGGGTAATCCTGCTTTTTCTCCCTTCGTAAGATGTTTTCTATCTATACTTCATAATGTGAAATTTAGTAGATAGAACCAAAACACAAATTATTTGGAAAGAAAGAATGGTTGCTAGAGAGAGAGAGAGCGACGGCCTTCTCACGATGGACGGGGTCAGAGGGTATACCACCTCACGGTTGAAGAGATGGAGAGATGGAAGAGAATGAGAGAACCCATGATCGTCAAAGATGGAGAAGATTGTGATGTAAAAAAAATTCTTTTTATTTGAGCCAAAGGGTAAAATTGGCATTTGGAAAGATTCGCTTAAAATTATAAGTGTCGGTTCTGCAATTTTTTTTGGCTTTTGCTTCCACAAAAAGTAAATTTTTGACTTTTGAGAATTAATTCCAAAATGGATACCCAAACAAACTTTTCAACTTTTTTGCTTTTAGAAGCAAAAAAAATAACTTATTTCAGTGTTGCCAAACAAGCCCTTATTATTCTTACATCCAGTGGTAGGGCCCACATGGAGATCATGTTGGACAATCAAACCATATATTATTGGATTTTTTTGTCGCAAAAAAATCAGTCCATTTCGACATTGCTAATCAGATATAAAATTGATCTGAAGTAACAATTTAATTCTCCACCATGGTTTAAAAACGGCCTTTATAACGAAAATAACGGCCATTCGGACCTCCCCCGTTATGTTGTACCGTTGTAACGCTCAGAAAATAACAGCCATTATACCGTTATTTTCGTTATAACGGCCTTTATTTTCCGTTACACTCCATTATTTTCGTTATAACTGCTTTTATTTTCCATTATACTAAAGAAAAACAATTTGTTAAAAAATGTATTTTTCGGTTATTTTCCGTTATAAATTTTATTGAAATTTTGAATCTAGTGCCATTTTTTTCCGTTATTTCACATTCGGTTATTTTCCTATTTGTTTCCATTATTTTCCCATTTTTTTTTTTTCTGTTTTTCCCCTGCATTACAATCCATTATAACGGAAAAAAAAGGGTAACGCCCCCAGTCCGTTATCACGGCCCCTTTTAAACCTTGGTCTCCACGGCATGGACAACTCACAGTGCTGTTGGATTGTCCAACATGATCACTATGTGGGCCCCACCACCTCTGAGTGCAAGAAATGGGTGTAATGTTGTAGGGCTGTTATAGGATAAATACCAAAAGACGACGATAACAGCTCAAGGAATCGGGTGAGCCCGATCAGAGATATATCCATACCGCAAGCAAACGAATTGTCTCCACTATATAAATTCCAGTATGGATCAAATATCTCAGTGACTGAAATTAAAAATAATTTAACTTGAGAAAAAATTACTTCAAAATAATTCAGGTCACATGGACTAAATCACTTGGTCTTGACGCTGTCGATTAAAACAAATAATGTTTATGCGAAATTTCGACACATCGATTCAACTAGAGCATTGTATTCCATATCCCAATCATAATTAGCAACTTATCGACTAATTCAAAACATGAATTATTAGGCTGTCCATTTCAAACATTCAGATTAATTCTTGAATTTTTGGACTTACGCTAAATAATTTGCAAATTATTCATATCTGGTCAAAAAATGTGTAAGACAAAATACTTGTCAGACTTTTTCTTTTTTTTTTCTCTGTTGAATTTTCAAACAAGTTATCAAATGACAAGCCTGCATTATACCCAGAAACTTTTCCTGTACTGTATTTTTTACTGCACACTGAACTGCTAGCTATGATCATGAACCTGTGTTAATGTCAAATGAAGTCACAGGAAAAGATGTTGAAATAAACATACCCATCGATCGTTAACGTCCCAATCTGCGAGTCAAAAGTGTGGTGGGCCAACCCAAAAAAATACACCAATCAAATGATTCAGATTGTCAGATCCATTCCTATCTGTAATGGTTCATAATTCATAAATTAGACAGGTAGCTGAGTTCACAAAGTCTTGCTTGTCATAGAACCACAAAGGAGGCATAACCACCATTTAATGGCAGATGGGTCATGACTCAAAAGTCATAACTACCAAGGCAAGACAAGCAACATCTTTAATGAGCAGAAAAGCCCAAATGACCAGAAATAAAAGTTACAAAGAAAGAAAGAAAGAAAGAAAGAAAGAAAGAAAGCTAGAGCAGGTGAAGCATATCCAGAAGGGATATTAGTGGGGCTTAGTCAACAAAGGAGCACCAAGACTAGTTTGAAAACCTGTTTAAAAATCACAATTTTTGGGCCAGAGAAAAGATATTTTTTACATGAAAAAGCTTTTAAACAGATATCTTTCTACGGCACGAAAGAATGGTGATCCAAACAGGTCATAAATCTTGAATTCACAATGGGAATATTCAAAGTGGTGTGACAATTGATATCATTATCATCCAAAACAAACAAATATGATTTCAACAAAAATATAAAAAATTATTAAAAAAAAAAAAAGCAAAAGAAAACAAACATACATAATACTTATCTATTTGCTTTTTGGAAGCCCTAACTGCGGAAATCTCCTTCGTGGGTCATCTCCTTACCTATCTGCTTTAGTTTGTTTCTTTTGGCGTGCATATGTGACAATTGGTTTTCAATTTTTTTAGGATCTTTTGAGTCCACTTTTGCACCAAGCAACAGACAAGACTGACAAGTCTAAGTGAATTTTCCTTTGGTTTTTTTCTTTTCTTAGTAGCATGTCACTACCATTGACACAGCATTCATGCACAAGCACAAGAATGCGAAATAATTCCACAACATTTGATTTTCTATTGATTTGTAAAAATGCAGGTCCGGTTTCTTTGATTTTACACTCTTTACAAGAGAGACCTATAGTTCGATGGTTAGCTTACAGGACAAGGACCAAACAAGACTTGACCTCGATCTCTGCAACTCCAAGTCAGTTAAGAGCATGGTATTAAAAATAGCCGAACTTATACTGAACTTTGTCGAATTTTATTGATTTTTTACATGTCGAAGCGAAGTTTACCTGTAATACTTGAGGAACTTCCTCCTTCGTAAGGAGGTAGTTCGGCATTTTTTTTGTTCTCTTAGGGAGTTTTCCCTTTACAAGGAAATATACACATTTATCTAAAAAAAAATTTATACATATATATATATCGAATTTTTTTACTATTTAAGACCAAAACTTTAAAATAGATGAGAAGTATTTAAAAAAAAATTATCCCCATTTTTTTACATCCCTTTGCTTTTGGGAGGTTATTAAGTGAAAAAAGATTACTTTATTACGAATTTCCGAGTCAAAAACAACTTGTAGGGCTTGAAATTAGGATCAATGCTCATCAGGTTGCATATTTCAAGTTGTTCATCAGTAAAAACTATTTTACTTGTAATTTCAAGTTTCTTTCATACATTTAGGTTAGATTAATATTACAAATATATAATCCTTCTAACACCAAACCGTTTACATGTAATAAAAAAATATTTAGAAATCCACACAAAAATTTGACGAATTAAATTGTGTAATTCGATTTAAACTTGAAACTTCGGATAATTTCTCGAATTTTAACATTTAAGAAAATAAAAGTTACAAAAATCCATTTTGAAGCAGTCAACAGTAACTTCGATACGAACATAAAAATCATCAGTACAAAGAATTTGGTAGTTTTTTAGAGCTTGTGCTTTTCAAACTTTATACATTTCAAAAATTTAGAGTAAATTTGGGTGGAACAATATTAGTCTTGCTTATGCTGATATAAATGATTTTTTTTCTTTTTATGATATAATGAGTTATAAGTGTTTTATCATATATCCTTAAAAGTCATTTTACCAACGTTTTGGCCAAAATTCCCCAAGTTGGAGAACTTTTACAGAAATTCTCTAAATCGAATTGAACTTCATCGAATTAATTCCGAAATTTAATTGCCCGAACTTTAAGGAAAAGTCAAAGTTTAGAACCTCGTGAGCTTGGATGGATGAATCAGTGGCAAGCGTACCATGGCTGGAGCCTATCTATTGAATGGGTTCCACCAATGAGACCAACCCTTATTTGACTTGAGCCTGATGGTTTGGCCCTCCTTAGTGAACTTGGGCTTTGGACTCCCCAGGTCCTTATAAAGGCTTTGATCTGTACAACCACCACCTCCCTTGTATAGGTGGCAATCCCTGGATGCACGGGTAGAAAAAATTCGTCTGGGTTCAGACTGCAGGCCTACTCTTCCAAAACACCTCCACCTTGCTAATCTGGATTAATTCTTGTATTTTTCTGTTCGGGTACCTTTCTACTTAAAAATGAGAGATCACTAGAATATGGAAAATACTAAAAAAAAAATTTCAACTTGAGTAGAAACATGTTGGTTCTAGTCAAAAGTGACAAATGCAAAACATGGGATCAGTCTACTTCTGCATTAATTTATATGGAGATAAGTTCTGATACCACCTAAACCAATACAAACATAACAAGGACCCATACCTGATTAGTCAATGAGCACACTCAATTTGGACTGTTCTTGGTCTAACTTTCAAACCTGAAAAATGATCCGATTGGGTGTGGGTACACTCGATAACCGAACCGGACCTGACCCTTTGGCACCCCTAATCTAATGATGACTCCAATAAAAATGAGAATCCTATATATTGGATGATTGTGATTGAATGATGGGAAATATTTGGACCTAACAGATGTAAAAAGTGGGATCTATTCATGTGGGTCATGGGTATCACAGTGTTGGGAAAGACTGGGAGTTTTAGGATTCTCAAAAAAACCTCAGATGTAGCTTATTTAAGTATTATATGGAACCTAAACGAGAAAATTATAAGCTTCAATGGAGATTTCCTTACCTCAATTCCAAAGTTGCCAGAAAGATGACAGATGCCGAGCCCAATTTTGAGAATGAAACCTAGTCGCCTTTCTGAAGAAAATGGCATTGAACAGGTGACAGTCTCTTGCAAATCTGCAAATAAACTTTCATATACAGAGAGAATGCCAATTCAGATTGCTCAAAACTCATTCCTTGGCAAGTTCAGCAATAAATCTAAAGAAGAAACCATAAAATCTTCAAATCTGTAGCTAATCTTAAACCTGTACAAAGATGAAAGGAAGATCAATTAGCATTAAAATCATCTTTCTTTCTTCTTTGCAATATGAATTTATAATTTTTTATAATATCAAATTGGAAAAAAAAGAATATATTTAAAATTGTGCAGTGAAATAACATGTCCATTGGGATCCTCCAACACTATCACTCGGTGATAGCTGTTATAAAAGAATAGAGAACATACACTTTGTTAAATGGAAGTGGTAATGGGGTGGATGACACAGCCAATCTGGAAGGTGTGATCCTATTGACTGCATCAATGTTTTATCTAAACTATATGTATCTGTCTCTGTACTTAAATTAATAGATACATAAACTCACAAGACAAAGTAACAGCATAAAATTAAATATCAGAATACAAACGAACTAAACGTAAGGAGTCAAAGGGTGTGTTCAACCGCCACTCCCTTTGCTTTTTGCTCAGTGGTCTTCCTTTGCCTGCTTTATCTCTATTTATCCTTACATCTGCTAAACCCCAAGTGCAACAACTTGACTCCAAATCAAAAGAAACAAGCCTGAAAACACCATCACTTTCTGTGGATAAGCCTGTCGCAACTGTTTCACTGACATACTTGACATACATTGGCCTATCCTTGAACCGGTCCAGTTCTTGTGGAATCCGAACAACCCTTTCCACACCGGGAGAAGATACCTAAAATTAATCACAACTGTTCAGACCCCGAAGGATAAATTAATACCAGAACTATTAAATAGTGAAAACTAACCATGAGAATATGCCCATATTTCGAGTTTCAACTTTTTTTTAGCTTCAGTTACCAGACAAGTGGCACCAACTGAAACAGCTCTTAAAATCATAAATAAACTCACCCAGCCTGAATACTGATAGGCCGAAACATAAGGCCCAGGCCCAAACCAAGGCCTGTATATGTGGCCTCATGCCCATCCTGAGATGGGCCAAGCCAAAAAAAGCCAGCAGGCAGCCTGGTCCATTTGCACCCCTAACATTTTGTTAGTGTGCAAGGGGTCATTTTCTCTCAAAATTGCAGGAAAATATTAAGAACAAAACATGGAAAATGAAAAATCAACCTCCAAAGATACATTTTCGGGTATAGATCCAGCAAACTCAGCTTCATCCAACCGTGCTCTATAGGCAGAAGAGAAAGCTTCAATATCGGTCATACTGGGAGAACCAGACCTATGAATTATCATTGCTAGTTAGAGGCAGTTTTGAATGTATTCGAAATGGAAAACATGAACAATTCGCAACTGCAGAATAAATAGTAAATGATGAACAAAGAAATAAAATCAACTAAGAGATAAAGCACTTTTAGAGGAGACGATCTTGGAGTGGATATCCTGGGGCTCTGTGAGTGTGTGTGTGTGTGAAAGAAACAGACCACTAAAATCTGAGGTAAATGATGCGATCTTTACTGACAATGTCTAAAAGAAAAAACTAACTTTTGCATCCACGATTCAAGGATCGACTTTATTCATGGTAATCAAGGACTTAATATCCAAGGGAGTTTCCTCATTCAGCATAGAAGGTCTAGGTGGAAGGGTCTTCATGCTCCTACTGAAAATCATTCTAATCAATTTAAAGAAAAAATAAAACATAAAGTAGAAAACAGAAGATAAAACTTTTAGACACATACTGAAAAGATCAAAAGAAAAAGTATTCACAGAGTCCTCTAGAACAGAAAATTATCATTAAGTTTCTCTATGTAACGTGTGGGTGTGTGGTTGTGATTGGTGGGTGTAATTAAGGCTTCTTAGTTACACCACTTAAGTGGGATACATATATATAATAAGAGGAGGCCGAATTGACTAGTTCGACTCCAACTTTTATTCTCTCAATTCTCTCCATCTCTCTCCCTCTCTCAAACCCTAATACTATGAAATCTAACACCCTCATTTTGTCACTTATTGGTGCTACTGCTTGGTTCTCTCATGGAATACTCGGTTGCTGGCAATGTAATTGGCTGCTTGATTGTCACAGTACATTGGCATAGGAGAAGGAACCACAAACCCCATTTCTTTAAGGACTGAACCCACACCATCTCACATGCCGTGTGTGCCATAGCTCTGTACTCTGCTTCAGCACTGGAACGAACAACAACACTTTGCTTCTTACTATGCCAAGTAACAAGATTCCCACCAACAAACGTACAATAGCCTGAGGTAGAGCGACGATCAGTGCGATTACCAGCCCAATCAGCATCAGAAAATCCAGTAATAGTCATAGACTTGGACGGGCGATACAACAATCCATTTCCCAGAGAACCTTTCAGATAACGCAATATAAGGATAACGGCATCCCAATGGGGCTGTCGTGGGGCATGCATAAACTAACTAAGCACCCCAACAGAAAATGTGATATCTAGACGCGTAACCGTAAGATAGATAAACTTTCCAACCAACCGACGATACCAACCAGGATCCCCATAAACCTTCCCATGTTCAGCATCAAGCTTAACCGTGGGATCCATAGGTGTGTCAACTGGTTTGGAACTAAGGGTACCAATCTCAGAGAGAAGATCTAGCACATACTTGCGCTACGAAAGTGTGATGCCTGTCTTGGACCGAAAAACTTCAATGTCCAAAAAATATCAGAGGAGGCCTAAGTCCTTGGTATGAAACTACTATGACAAATAGGTTTTCAGATCAGAGATGCCTCTAGAATCACTGCCAGTGATGATGATATAATCGACATATACGATCAAACACATAACCCCAGAAGACGATGTTTTGACAAGCACTGAGTGATCAGACACGAAGTGAATGAACCCATAACGCAGCACAACCGAACTGAATTTATCAAACCAGGCACGCGGTGATTGTTCAGTCCATAAATCGTCTTTTTGAGACAGCAAACTAATAAGGGCTGTCCGGAATGTATATATCCAGGCGGTTGCTCCATATACACCTCCTGTAACTCATCGTGTAAGAAGGCATTCTTGATGTCCAACTGGTACAGTGGCTAATCATAGCATACAGCCATTGAAATAAGAACTCAAATAGAGTTCAAACGAGCAACTGGGGAGAAGGTCTCCAAATAATCCACACCAAACGTCTGAGTATAGCCCCAACTGTTGTTTGATGTTTTCTAATTATTATATGATGGATTAGACAATTGTCTCAAATCTGATTTGTGAATGGTATTTCTTTTGATCTTAAAATTCATCATATTAGGTTAGGCATCCATAGTCCTGCATCAACTTTAGTATCTTCATTGCAAGAGGGTTGAAAAGAGTGATAGTAGTCCACCTCTTCCCACATATTGCAAAGAGTAACAAAATAATCTAAGAGAGACTTGTCCCCTTGATGAAGATAAGCAATGCTCTGACATAACTTGAAGGCCCGAGCTATTTTCTACTGTTGAGAAAAAATTTGACAAGGTTGGCCGTATGCAAGAACAAGAAACCTTGACTAATATGGGGCTGCATGGAATTAAAGAGCCAAGACATAACTATAAGGTTCTCAGTCTCCCACTTTTTAAATGAAGGGTCATTAGGAGTCTTGGCCTCAATAACTCTCTCAGTGATGTACCCCAACTTGCCTCGGCCACCGATAAACATCCTTGCGGCTTAAGAACATTTTAGATAATTTTTGCCATTCAACTTGACTGAAGTGATCTGGAAACCGGGGTTCTCAAAGCTCATCTAAGACACTACGGACCCTTCTGCATTGTTGGGGGTCACTTCTGAGCTCATTGTGGATCCTTCAGTACCCCTTCCAGTAGACATAGCTACTCAATATCAAGAAACAAGGAAGAAAAAAGTTGTAAGCAGGCCTTCAATCGCTGAAAAATAAGTTCTATAAGGGTTTACAACCTGAAACAAGCCTAGATGAGGGCAAAAACATCATCGACAGTGATTTGGATGGTAAAACCATCATGAAAATCAGCAGAAGCTTCACCAAGTGAGTAAACCATATCAAAAAAGGGTTGTGTATCCACACAAAACCCTGCACCACCCTCCGATAGGGTTTACAACCCTTCAAAAGCTCAAAGAGGAGCAAAATAGAGGCCATTGGTAAACATAGAGGTGAGTGGCATCCCCTGAAGCTGAACAAATCCACCAGCGATCATCCCTAACATTAATCAAGGCAGGTCTATATGCAAGAAGGCAACACTTGGGGATTTCAACCCGAAATCAGGCTAGAAAGCCCAATAAATGGGGTTTGTGGTAACTTAATTAGGGAGAAGTTAACAAAAAAACTTCAAATCTTAATGAAATAACACGAGGCTGGATTAGATGTGTCGGGAGATACGTAGGGAGCCAAAATGATGTAAAAAAAAAACCATCCAAGAAATCCCTTATGGATTAGAAAAGCGAAGAGAGCTAAAAACTTATTTTTCAGCTTTTACGAAGAAAATAGAGCAAAAGTCCATCAAGATTAACTCAAAAAAAATTCCCAAAAATACCAAAAAAATCTGTAAAATCATTCTCCACCAGATAGTAGCCTTTTGTTGCCGACCTCAAAATACGTGTCCATACGGCTGATAACGTCAACTGTATGGCCTTACGATGTCAGCATGACGAGAGAACCCCTCTAAATGTCTTGTCGTTTGATCTTCCAAGTTGACTAGGTGAGTCTAGGGTTTGGTTCTAAGGTTTGAAAGGGGGAAGAAAGAGAAGTGAGAGAAGATGGGAAAAAGAGAGCATGTGTATCTCACATGACTCCACACTTCTTATTTATATAGAATACAATTTATGGACAAGTATGCCCATACAGTATAACGGGGTCCCTTATAACATAAAGAGTACACCCTAACAATACCCATAACCCATTCCAACATGATAGGACCGAGCACATAGAAGTTGATAGACACTTCAACAAGGAGATGTTGAGTGGCCAGATTTGCACACCCTATGTCATGACAGGAGAGCAAGCTGTAGATATTTTAACTAAGGGTGTTAGTAAGGGTTGTCTCCAAAATATGTTAATCAAGTTGGGCATGTTAGATATCTTTGCACCAGCTTAAAGGGAAGTGTTGGTTGTCTTTATATTTCATTGTAACTTGGGCTACTAGGGGTATTCCTAGTATTTCTTTGTCTTTCACCTCATTAATATAAATATGTGGGAAATCATGCTCCACATAATACACGATTTCCCATTCTCCATTCTTCTCTCTTTTCCTCTTCTCTTGTCTTTCTCTTCTCTCCTAATCTTTTCTACTTTATTTTCCACTGTAGTGATTTAATTTAAACCCTAGGTATGTGAAGATATGAACAAACTATTCTTTTTCCCATGAGATGGTATACTGAAGCTTTTGAAAGATGGAAATGATGCTTGGAAATTAATCCCTTCAAGCTTTATTAGGTAACCTAAAAGATCATAATAGCAAACAGAGATCGAAGCAAAATAGGTGGAGATCAAAGGACTTCTAGCATGGTAACTAAATAAAACAGCACTTCATGGAAATTTGTGAAAAGTAGTTCTATACAACAATATTTGGAGACTTGGCATGGATATATAAATTACATGCCAAGAGCTACTCACTTATTGGAGAGCTTCTCGATGCGCACTTGAATTGTGGAATTCGCAAGTGTCTTAAATGCATATATTTGCAAGTCACCATCAAATGACAATGAAATGTCTTCAGCTATAGCTAATGCTTCTTTATCCCACGATGTCCCAGCAAGTGAAATTCCACCTCCTCCACCTCCATCCCCAGCCTTAAAAAAGAAATGTTCAAGAAAATGTTACATTCCAAATTATTAAAGGAGAATGATGATGATGACATATAGATTAAATAACTTACATAGAGTTCGATTTCCTCCACCTCATACTCATCCTCAAAATAATCATCACCATCCGTGAAAGGCCCTACAAAATATAAGACATTTGTTGAGGCATAATATCACTGTTGCGATGCATAACCATTTTTTAATAGTTTAGACATCTAGAGGAACAACACTTCACCAGAAGAAACATCCATTATTTAATTGTGAACAAAGTTAAGCGTAATCCTCAATGGGCTTTTTCCAAAAACATGGCAAAGAACTTCTAGGGATAAATAAATTAGATAAGAGAAATAAAATTGTGATGGTAATGTGGAAGCATACTTTGTATGAGATTGTATTTCATCTTAACTATTATCTAATTATTCCTTTGAAATACTACTACTCCAAAGCTCACTACCTCAATCATAAAATCTCACAACAATAACTCAAGAAAATCTCTTTCGAGCAATGTTTAAAATGCGCAAGGCAAATATAAGGTGTAAAAGCTTTAAAATCCATAAAAATTAATCAACTACGAAATAAAGATACAAATAAGAAAAAAGTTTATGAGCTCTCCTATTCTACAATTTACCATGACGATCACCTTGAGACGAAACTTTAAAACATTGGCTACTTATTATATGATGTCCATGGAACAAAAACTTCTTCTATAATTTTACGATCTTTATAAATTGTTCCCACATATATTTTCTACTTATTAACTTCAAAAAAAATTTGATGAACCTCCGCGGAGGGAGGAGGGATTTATTGATTAAGGCACACCTAGTCAAGGGGGGACGTAAATACCCTACCCCTCAAGATACTAACAATAAATGAAGAACGGATGCATGTTGGTAGAGGATACAAGGAGGAGCAAGCTTAAGCTCTAATGTAGGGAGTACCGATCTTATCCAGATGGATAAAACCGGTGAGCCGGGGAGGACCAGAGTCTTTGAATTCCTCATACGATCTGGCGAGAAGGTCTTGAAGGGCCATATAATCTGCAACGGCATTCGACTCTCTGTAGATGTGAGTGATGGAATAATCGAACTCTTTAAGAATGTCCAAGATTTTCCACCACCACTGTTTCAAATGCCGAGGAATGAGAAAGGGTTTAGTGATCCAAGAGACCACAAGCTTAGAGTCTGACTGGATATTAACTTTGTAACGCCCAATCTTCTTGCAAAACTTCAACCCATCAATGATAGCTATCAGCTCCGCTAGGTTATTAGTCCCCTCGCCATAAAAAGAGTGAAATTCCATAAGAAAGTTACCATTATGATCTCTGATGAGGCCCCCACTACTAGCAAAATTTTGACTAGAAGATGCATCGTCCACATTTAAAGCAACTTCATCAGCATTTGGCTTCTTCTAGTAAACAATAGTAGCCCTTCTAGCAATAGCCCCAAACTCCCCCAAGGTGAGCTTCTCAAGGATATGTTTGAGATACCATCATTAGGCTTGGTTGGGAAAATGGTAGAGTTGATATCTCTGATCCAAAACCAGATTTTCCTCTTGATGGATGTGATGTTATTACAATTCTCCTCATACTTGCGTTTGTTCCTTTCTAGCCAAACCTCCCAAAGGATCACCAAGGGAACGATAATGTAAAGTATACTCAGTTGAGACTTTCTAGAAGTGATGGAAAACCATTTCCGTAACATAGCGCCAATCCCCCCAAAGTTGCGAAAATTAACACCAAAAGTAGTATTGAAAGGTTCCCACATGGCTTTAGCTAGCTCACTGTCCATGAACAGATGCTTGATATTTTCAATACTAGGAGAAGAACAACAGTAGCACTTGGAGGCAATATTAACAAAGTTCGTCTGAAGCACAGAATCAACCGGAGTAGCACCTTGGGCAAGCATCCACACGAAAACTCCAATTTTGGTTGTCACATTCTTATGCCAAACCCATTTTGCCAAAGCCCATTCTGATTATGAGATATGAGCTTGTTATACGTAGATTTGATGGTAAATTTACTGTTACTAGAGTGAAGCCATACCCTCTTCTTGTCCTCATCTTCAATTGAGAAATAACTCTCCTCATATAAGTTCTGAATCACTTCCACATTATCCTGCTGCACGGGATCAATGACGAAATTTCTCTCTATATCTTCGATAAGAGTAACATGTTTTTTCATAATCTCATCTGTGTTGAAATTGTCGACAATTAAACCTTTTCCAGACCAGTTCTCAAACTAGAAGTTCATACCCCCCCTCCTTAATAACCCAGCAGAGTTGCGACATAAGAATTCCAAGGATTTCAAAGAATCCCTCCACTTATGGGACGCACTCGCCTTAGCACCTTCCTGGAAATTAAAGATAGGATTCCACAAATATTTTTCATGCATAAACTGAGCCCACAACGAATTATTGTTACAATATTCCACATTCTCTGCATCCAGAAGCATTCCATAACCTCATAGATATTCTTGATACCCAGCCCACCTTCATCAAAAGGTTTGCAGATTTTATTCCATGCCACCCATTTCTTTTTGACATTCCCCTCATGTTCACGTCAGAAAAAATCTGAATTTTTTTTCTCCAATTTCAACAAAATAGACTTAGGCACAGAGGATGCAAATAACAAATAAATAGGCATACTAGAAAGGGAGTGGAGAATAATAACTAGATTACCTCCTTGAGACAATAAGTGATTTTTCCATCCTGCCACTTTCTTCTGGACTTTATTAAGAAGATCATTGAAGAATTCTTTTTTCATCCTGCCTTTGTAGATAGGAACGCCTAAATAAATGAAGGAAGTTTCTTGTGCATGAAATTGGTTTGTCGTCTGACAATCTCAATTCTGGCCATGGGAGTCTTGGAGTGCATAGCAAATGAGTTTTTAATCTCATTAATTTTCTATCCAGAGCATCTACAATAATGATTCAGGAATTTCATACATCCATCAATGGCTGTTTTCCTCCCATTCAAAAAAATCACCAGATCATCTGCGTACATAGGGTGAGTAATAAGATTGCAATTCCTCGAGGTATGGAAGTAGCCAATATTTCCAATAGAGAAATGAGATTTTAGGCCTCTACTAAGAACGTCCGAGCACAGTATAAATAAAAAAGGAGATAAGGGATCTCCTTGCCTGAGTCTTCTGGTGGCTTTAAAATGACCTTCATAAGTACCCTGGAGTAAAACCGAAAACCAATTGCTACTAATGCATTTGGAGATGAGACCAATCCAACGAGCATCAAAGCCAAACCTCTTCAGAACTTCAATGAGAAAAGGCCACTCAACACGGTCACAAGCTTTGTCCATTTATGATAGTTTTTCTTTTATTATGTAAACCTCCATTTTGAGTCTTGATCTTACCTTTATCTAATCCATTAGTAGGTTATAAATTTGCAATCCATTAATTCTTCTCAATATAATGAGAATCAATGTGATTTTGTCCAGCTCTCTTACCCCTTTTTCATGTGATTTCCTCCTTTAATAATGATAGATGTAACTCATCAGCGTTATTTACCTAAAGCATATTTTGCATTTCTAGTATCAAATCCTCATTATGAATGCTACACCATTTAGGTACCCAACACAACCATCCACAAATTTTAAAACATTAATGAATTTAGAAAATATTACTCAAAATACAAACACTAAACAGATGGATTGCAGGATGCCACTGCTTAAAAAGAATCTTGTAGTCAGAGTTGAGTAAAAAGAAAAAAATAGCATTATTGGTTTCCTATAGCAAATCCGTTTGGGATTTTTCAAATCTACTTCAGATTCTCATTATACTGCTTCAAAAAATATGTGGCAACCTTCATATACTCCATTAGAACTTGAAAATATGGGAGTTGATAAAACTAGGACAAACTACTCATATATGCAATCTCAAGATATGGTCCAATTCAATGAAAAGTTTCCCCCTTATCTACAATGAAGCCAGATTACTTCATGGATAAAATAGGTATTTGTTTCTTTATTTACCCAAGGATACATAAAAATTTTCCCATTATGCCATATACTGGTATAAATCACATACGATACAAACCACTTATGTGGTGCTTGCTAATGAATTTGATTATGAAACCGCCAGATTACTTGGGCTGAACTGTGCTTTACTGAAAGGGAAGTTCAATCTTTCTGTGCCATTATCATGATTATACAGATTCTTCCTAGCGGAAGAAAACGGGTAAAATGCTGATTCCTTTTCCTATACCAATTTGGTTAATGGTAAAGTACTACCCTACATGGTAATCTCAATTTAAGAGCCTTCTCCATTTTCAATTCTAGAGAAATAAATCCCAGTTAATCAAGATGAAATGATTAATAGATGGCCAGTTAAGGTGCTGATATTGAAGATCCATGAGTCTGGAAGAAGTGATCTTTTATGTCCAAAAGATGAGAATAACTTAACAGTCGTGCTACCCCACGGATAACCGGACAAAAATATGTGTGGTTGGGTCATTGAGCATTGGATTCAAGAGATCCACGGTGCACGAGGCAACAACTATTTTACCCTTTGCATATTTTGCCTCGTGGACTGCGAATCTCTTGAATCCAATGGTCAATGACATCAATCATATACATTTTTGTCCGGTTATCCGTGGAGTAGCATTTTCCTAACTTTAAACCAAAGTTGTAAGTAAAATTATATGTAGATATTCGTTTATCCATGGCCTAAGGCAAAGAGTCTAAAGCATTTATTGAACACTATTACTCAATGATTTTACATTGATCTCCTTCAATTCTTGATCAGAAAGTTCCAAGTACTGAAAGCTATGTAACAATGACATGGACACGTGTCAATGTTCGACATAGATATGAGGTGTCTGATACAGCGCCTTTAAGAAGCCCAAAACGTGGACACACAAATGTATTAAAATATTATTTTCATGGTATTTAAACTAGAAGTTTCTTTTTAAATATAAATAAGGAAAGAAATATATGAAAGTAAAAGAAAACATTTCCATATGCCATGGAGCTATCCTTAACATAATACATATAAGTAAAATCATATAAGGTAAAACTATAAAACAACTATAACTATTTTTTAATGACTTATTTAAGTATTGTATGGAGGATTGAACAAACCAATCCTCTTTTAGAAATCATTTTTATAATAAAAATTATTAAAATGAGGGGTGACACTATTGTTCGTGTCCGGATGTGTGTCAACACGCATGTCCATGTGTCAACATGTTTGACAGGGCAAAAAACCCTAAAAGTGCTGTTTCCTTGTTACATAGACTTAAAGCATCTGGCCCAACCACACTTTTGGCCACAATTAAGAAGCTATGAACCATGAAGTTACTACGTTATATGGTTTTATCTTCCTTGGTGAGAAAAAAACTCTCAAGCTCCATAACAATCTCCAAAGTTTAGAAACTACCAAAAGAATTTGCAAGTGTCATGATCAGATATAGATAATTGATGAACAACTAAGAATAAAACTGAACCGAAAAATTTGTGAGACTTACTGCAATAACCACTTTGAGTGGTTCATTGGCCTTCATGCTTTACTGAAAATAAATTCACCAATATGCTCCTCTAAGTCTCTTTCTCATCTTTATACATTTATGTTGTAATAAATTAAGAAACCTATTCCATTTGAGAATCAAAACCAACAGTTCACAGAACCAGATGACCAAAAATAACAATCCATAACTACAAGAATTGTATCACTGAGCCGATTGAAACTCCAATAGGAATCCTTGATTAGCAGTAGAGCAGTTAAGAGCAAGGATTTCAACAGAGAATTATGTGGTTCACATTCCATTTAGTTTACACGATGGAATTATGAGAGTAATAGCTTAATTTGGCCACTACTTAGGTTGAATTGGTCATTGCTGTCGAGTTACCAAAGTTGGCCAAAATGCTTTCTTTTTCCTTGTAAGCTCGGGTACAGTTTTAGATACTTCAAATCTATAGGATCCACAGAAAAAATAGAGTAAGAAGCTCGGAAAATCATGAGGATACATAATATGAGAGCAAATAATCAAGTGCCAGCTAATTCGTCGGCCGCATATTGGACATATTGGACCAGCTCCGAATATGAAAAACTTGAACAAATTCAAATTTCCTAATCGTTGGAGGATTCATCAGATGCATCTTATTGCTTTCCACAAACAGGGGTCCGACTGTTGATACAATTACCTGCCATAAGGGATATGTTTGTACAGATTTTTTTATTCCCAGATTGGTGTCTGCCTGTATAGATATCTTATGGATATGGTTATCCATTGCAAGGTAAAGACTTGTAAAGATAGAAACCAACTCCATCATGTATATTTCATCCCCATTGCTCGAGATCCTCATATGGAGAAATTTATTTTGGAAGGTTATGCCAAAACAATTATTTCTCTGCTATCATCTCTCCCAGAACTACAAATTCACCGGTCCATATTTTTGCTCAACGGGTAGTCAACGAACTTATACCTTTGTGGACTCCTAATAGTATTCTCAAAGTGTTACAAAGGTAGTTTTCAACAGAGATGTGCTTTTTTTGTTGATTAATGAAGCTATTCGATCTTGCCTATCAGAAGAAATAAAAAGGACAGGATCAAAAGTCACAACCGGAATTAAATTAAACCAATGTTTATCACCCAAAATAATACGAACCACAATTCACAAGTTCACTAATCTAACCAACCATATAATATTGAGAACAGAAAAAAAAATAAGGATAAAAGAATAGGAAGAATAAACTAAACAAAACCATGATCAAAAGCATCCCTAAGGATTATAAGTTTTCAACAGGAAATTCAACTAAACACATAATACATTAGAAAAAATAAACCCCAATACACAGAGTACAGTAATCTACTCAACACTATAAAATTTAACATTAAAATAAATGAAAAATAAACAATAAAGAAATAAAAAGTATTTCAAAGCAAACATTCCAAAGCTTTATCATCAAGAACAGGATTATAAAATAAAAACAGGATATTTAAACCAAACCCATGTTTCATTAGACAAAAAAGATTAAACCCAATTCACAGAGTTCACCAATCTACGCAAGAATATAAAATTAAGAACAGAAAACCAAGAGAGAAAAAAAAAAGGCAAGGAAGGGGAGGGGTAAGTTATCATCTTCAAACTCATCAACAACATCAGCTTCTTCTTCTTCTTCTTCTTCTTCTTCTTCTTCCTCCACTGCTACTTCTTCAATGATGGTTGGTTTGAGAACTGGTTCAAACTGTGAATTTCTCTTCTTAGCATTGGTAATGTGGGAATTTTTTGAAAAAGAAGGAAATGGGTAGGGGCAAAATGGGGAGGAGAGGTCATGTGAATGAAGAGAAGACCGGTAGAAGGATGAAGGATTGATTATCAGAGGTGAAACCTTCAAGGGTCTTAAATTCCAAGCCGCAACTGTTGCCATTCCCCTACGCAAAATTTGATCTTTTTCCTTTGGGTCTCTAAATTTCAAGTTTTTTCTTTCTTTCCCTCTGCGGAAAAGCGCGAGTGGAAGTGGAAGGAGTAAACCTTCGATGACACCCGCAGTCAGCGACAGCACTGACGGCAGCCAATGTGAGCCACGTGGCACACTCTTAAGAGGATAAAAACCGTATGGATGTTTGGCCAATCACTAGGTGAACCTACAAACTAAAGATAAACCTGATCGGAGATTTCTAACCGTGGGATTGAAGCTATTTTAATGGTATGATTTTAACCGTAGGAATTTGAGCATTATTTGGGTACAAAGATCTAAAGGTTTTAAATCACTAATCAGGCTGATTTTTGGTTTGTAGGCCATCTAGTGATCGGCCAAACATCCATACGGTTAATGTCCTCCTACGAATGTGCCACGTGGTTCATATTGCATGGAATCAACGGTGTCATCGAAGGTTTACTCGAAGTGGGCAATTGCAACTATTATTTTAACCCGGTTACCCGGTTAATGGGTATCCTGGTATACACTCTGTTATTATCTAGAGGAAATTACCATAAAAGTCGTAGTTACGAGCACGTTGGTCGTCTTTGACAGTAGAAAATTTTTTCGCCCGAATTAGTCGTGCTTTTATGCTTTGTGGACGCATGCGTCTTTTTCGTCAGATATGTTGTACGAATCGTAAAGTTTATATCGATTCTACCCTTCTGAACCATCTAACGTTGCTGACGACAGGACGGTCGATCCATCAGCACCTCGTCGACGACGCTGTAAAATGAATGAAATTATAAAAAGAATTAGAGTCCGTCTGGAGAAATTTTTGAGAAGAGGAAGGGGACATAGATGAATTGGAAGAACCCTGTGGAGACAGAAGAATAGGAGAATCCCGCTCTATCTAATTGTTTGGTCGGAGGTTGAAGGATAGAATCAGAGGAAAAACTCTCTCTCCATCTCATTGTTTGGTTGGAGGATTAATTGAAGCAAGTGATCGATTAAGGTAAGTAGGTTTTGAAGAATGTTTGGGGGTTTATGGTTTAGATGGGGGTTTTATATTTACGTTGGGGGTTTAGGATTTAGATTGGAGTTTTGCAGTCACGTTTGGGGTTAAGATTTAGATGGGGGTTTTGTTGAAGAAGAAAAAGAAAATGTAGGTTTCGTTAGATTTAGATGGGGGTTTTGCATTCACTCAATTTTTTATTGCTTTTGTTCCATTTCATTTTGAATGAAGTTTGTTATTTGTTAATTTTATTTTGAAAGTAAGTGAAAGCATTGAAACCAGATTTGGTTTTCTTTCTTCTTAAACATTTTAATTAAAAGTTGTTTATCATGTATCACAACTAACCTAATTTACCACTGGTTGTATTTTTACAGTAAAATCATTGTATGCAAAAAAGCTGTTTAATATGTATCATTAGTTGTTTAACATGTATCATTTTAGGCATAATTTGTTGTACCAGTACCATGTTCTCAAAATTTTACTAACCTGGTTTACGAGTGGTTGAATTGGTTACTATAGAACTATTTTCATTAAACTGGTTGAACCAGTACTATTTTCACCAAACCAATAACCTTCTAAGAAAAATTGGTTAAACCATACACCTTAGCGGTTTTCCACAATCCTATTGTGGTCATATTTAAAAGGCAGGATTTCTTACACCAATGTAAGAAGTCCTGCCTTTTATTTGGTAAGTCTGATTTATTAAAATGGTAGTATGTATACCTTGTTTTGAGAACAGTTTGTCATTGCCTTTTTAATTATTAGTTGATTGATTTAGATCAAAGTTGTACTCGAAATTTAATTTATTTAAAGTTTTAATTTTTGAGTCAATATGTTTCATGAAGTCTTAGAGGGCCCAATGTGACCTCAAATAAAATGCAAGACTTCTTATCTCAGATAGACCTTCGTAAGAAGTCCTGCCTTTTATTTGATAAATCAAATTTTTGAAAATAGTAGTTGTTCTACCTTGGTTATAACAACTTTTGTAATTTTATGAACAGAAGATGGAAGGAGGAGGAAGTTCTGAACTACGACCAGTGGACTCTACACTCCTGTATAACCAAAAAGACCATATTACAGAAAAGATATGGTCAGGGATGGTAAGTATTAGTAATCTTTTATTATTAATTCTTATTTTGGTGAACATTTATTGTTAATATCATCTACTTTTATTGTTAATATATTGAAAGGAAGACCTAATATCCGATCCAACGACCATAGTAAAGCGATAGGCCAGTAGAGGCTGAATCAACAACAAAAGGAGATGGTGAAGATGGCTGGATTTGGTAATCTACGAAAGATAGGCCATCTCCAGATGGACTCCCATTTGTTGTTAGCATTGTTGGATCGTTGGCGCCCGGAAACGAATAGCTTTCACATGCACCACTTCGAGATGACTATCACATTGGAGGATGTGGCGCTCATCCTCAGATTAAGTCCCATAGGAAAAGTGGTTGTTGGACGCATAACTGGAAAAGCGCATGAGTGGTTAGAATTGTATCTAGGATGTACCCCGGCTGAAGAGGACAGTGTAAGGGGATCTTGTGTGAAGTTGACCTGGCTAAGAGACGAGTTCGCTGAGGTGCCAATTGGGGCAGGTCCCCAAGAGATATAGTTTTGTACTCGAGCCTACATTCTATACCTAATAGGCGCAACAATATTTTCTGAGCCTGGTTCATATCTAGTGAATGTTATGTACTTGCCCTTGATCGCTAATTCAGTGGTATCTGGGAGGTATGCTTGGGGAGCAGCAGCCCTAGCAAACTTGTACAAGTCTCTCACAAAATGGGTGTTGGGGTCAGGAAAGAGGGCAATAAAGAATCTCGGAGGCTCAATGACATTGCTCATGGTTAGTAAATCATATTTAATTGTTAAATTTATGTCATATATGATAATGTATCAGGTTGACTAACTAAGTATTTTGCAATGCATCTAGTGTTGGGCATTTGAGAGAATCTCAATTGGTCGACCCCTGCAAAAGAGGCAACGTCTGGTATTTCCATTGGCGTGCAAGTGGATGGAGAGAAAGCGAAATGACGACAATCACCACAACTATGTGCATCTGCGGGCGATGCTAGATGACATGGATGATAGCAATGTAAGTCACACTCGTAGTTGAATGTAATTTGTTATCTATTATACTTGTTATTGTATTACAATTATCTTTGATGGTATCGAAAAGGTTGACTGGCGACCCTATGATGCATTGTCTCATGCCCCTATCATGCACGAGATTGGAGCAATTGTTGGCCGTGCACATACTTGGCTGATTCACTTCAATACAGTTGAGATGCAATTACCAGAAAGGTGCATGAAACAGTTTGGTCTTGAGCAGGGCATACCTCCTTCACCACCACGTTATGCTAGGATTTCTCGTCTCTCCCAAAATGTTGATTACACAAAGCAGATGGCGGAACATGTGCGTATATGGATAGAATTTTGTAATAATTTGCATGTAGTGGAGGGAATTCTTGAAGTCCATCCTGGTGCCATATCTCCTGAGTACGCAAGATGGTATTCAACAGTTAGTATTCCTAGAGTCCGTCCAATCTCTGCTTCTGAGCTTATTTTGTCACGAGAGGATGTAAGTTATTTTGTTTGTTGTAAATTTCTTTTTGGTTATTCAATTCCAAATTAAAGTGGTCTTATGTAATTGCTAAAATGTAGGCATAGCTTGGTTCTCGATTAACTGAATTAGTGCAACCTTCTATTACCGATGCTCTTCTCCTACCCACAAATACAGAACTCCGCTCGATATATGAGCAATTGAGAAAAAGTGCTCCAAATGATTGTGAAACATCTGTGCCTACAAGAGCAGGTATATTATTCTTCAAGACATTGTGATATTTGTAACCTAGTTTACAACGACTATTAGACCAAATTCGTATATTGATGCTAGTAAGTTTTGACAAAAAAATAGCAAGAGGTCGACGTCGAAGTCGACCAAGTCGCAGTCGACCTATTGGGCAGCCAAATGGAGTCTCTCGAACTGTAGCAGGGGCACGTTTATGTTGGGGTCCTATCCCCCTTCAGTCGAGTAAGTTATTTTCTAGTACCTTCCTTATGGTGTCTTTATACTAGTAACTTTCTTGGTAATGAATGAAATCATGTGATTTTATGACTGAATAGGTGAAGAAGTGGAGGCTCTAGTGCCGCAAACTATAGAAGTTGGTGAGACCTCGCTGCAAATTGTGGGCCCCGTACGTACTAGTAGAAGCACTAGGAGGCGGCCAAACCACCCTCAAGAAGAAACACCAAAGAAGAAAATACATCGTCGACAAGCCCCTAAACTCTCCCAAAGAAGAAGCGATCGAATACAATATCATAGAAATGCAACGCGTCTAAGAAGTTCAGAAGATGCACCCATAAATTTAGAATGATGAAAAGTAGTTAAAAAATCTTACATTTTGCTACGGAGTTGTAGTTAAAAAACCTAGTGGCATGGGTTACTTTTTTAACATTAACGTATTACTGTTTAAACTTGAATTTGTTTGCATTATAAGGTTGAATTTGTTTGCATTATTTGTTTGAATCAGTGCTCAACCAGTTAGTTAAAATGGTACTGGTTCTTCCTGTTTCGTGAAAATAGTGCTGAGTCAACCAGTCTGGTGAAAATGGTACTGGTTCAACCAGTTTAGTGAAACGGGTTGTTCCTGTTTGGTGAAAATGGTGCTGGCTCAACTAGTTTGGTGAAAATGGTACTGGTTCAACCAGTTTAGTAAAACGGGTTGTTCCTGTTTGGTGAAAATGATACTGATTCAACCAGTTTAGTGAAACAGGTTGTTCATGTTTGGTGAAAATGGTGCTGGGTCAACCAGTTTGGTGAAAATGGTACTGGTTCAACCAGTTTAGTGAAACGGATTGTTTCTGTTTGGTGAAAATGGTACTGGTTCAACTAGTTTAGTGAAAATGTTTACCTCCCTGTCATAGTGAATTAGTTGGTATTCATTATGGTAAGGAGATCATCCTCAAAATATCAGAATAAAGTGATTATATTCATTGGTGGGTATGTATTCATCAAAATGAATTAGTTGGAATGCATTACCATTCACTTGAAATTCACATTGTCTAAGGTTTGAAATATCATAATGAGGTGACAATACAGGCCCTATTTGATGTCACATCTCCAAAACAATATTTACAATGTTCACAAAAATATCAAACTTAAGTAATTTGGCATAAAGTATCATGTAGACACAATAACTTAATTTAAGTATCAGAGAGTTTGAGCCACATGTGCAATAGACAACACATCAGATAGTATTACTCATCGCGTAGGTGCATGTTTGCCAAATCGATAAGTAATTCGCGACACCTATCAGCAGATTACCGTGCTATGTCCAACTCAACCATAAGCGTACTAGCCACAACATCTTTGATGATTGATTCATCAATTGTTGTATGGACTTCAACCTTATCGGTGCTAATCTCGCAAATGTCAAGTGTAGCTGGAACAATTTCAGGTTTATCGGTTTGTCCATTTGAGTAGTCATCATCGACTCAACAGAAGAAGCCGTAGCCCCATGTCAATATCTGTAGAGTATAACATGTCAATATTGTGTATGTATAAGAAAATAGTCAACTTTATTTACATGAAAAGTTAGGGATAACCTGTTTAACAATCGATTTTGGACAGACACAATACTTTCTTCCAGCATTCTGTCCCTGCTTAACAAACCAAAATTTGCACGGGCTTCACCACACAGACATGGCATGTATTCATCAACCCAGAGAAAGAATTCGCACGTCCGTCTAATTGGGCTTCCTTTTTGCTGTGCGGACATTAAAAATTTCAGGTAAGTGTAACTGAAATATGTCACTATTTACTTAAACGAATTCAACATACTGAAATATATCACTAAATGAAACTCACCCAATTAGGACACCGGTAAAATTGACGTCCTGGGTTTTTGCTTGTCCTAGAAATGAAGACTTTGCAAGGACCTTCTCCATAGGGGCACTAAAGGGTATTGGTCAAGACATAGGTTGTCGGTTGCCTCGGCCATGAAGAATTATCGCTAACTGACGGTTATCCTGTAAAAGAAAATAATTACATGTTAATTTCAGAATATGTTTAGAATATGTACTGCATAAATCTACAAAATGTTAGAAAATTAAGCATCGTGACTAGCTATATAGGGTTTGCATTCAAAAAAGACCTATGCACGTGACTGCCTATATAGGGTTTCTACAAGTAGAGCGGTTATGGCCTGACTCCAAGCATCGACTGCAATGGATAGGCCTCTTCTGTAAATCTTGTGACTCAATTCTCTTCTTTTTAGGTCTCCCAGACGGATGCTTTGTTCTTGGAGGAAGCAAATTGGATAAACCGATCTGACCATCATCACCACTTATGACACCATCCACATTCAATGAAGGCATGTCATACGTGTATATTGGTTTGACCGGTTCTTCATAGATCCGATCTTGTATTTCCCTACGATAGCACTCATCTATGTATGCGTACATTTCTGAATGAATAGAATTTAATGTTGCACATGCATGCATGCACGGTAAGTCAACAAAAGTCCAATAATTATACGTGCAACTTTTTATTTGCAAGTTTAATGAGTGATAAACCAGCCTCCGACGAACTTCATACTCAAATGCAGATGATTGTCGTGCCTCGCATCGAGCACTTTGACTTAAATTTTCTCATAATTTCAATTCAACCAAATTACCAACTACAGTTTTTCACACCTCTATTCGACGATTGTGCATTAGCTCCATAATTTGTGCACGTATGGTGTCTACTAACCCCATTATCGGCTTGTCCCGTGCATCTAAAACCCACTTGTTGTAGGATTCCGCATGATTTGACGTTAATATGTCGTAACGTCTTCCAGGAAATTTCATGTTTGCCCAATGCCCCAGAGCTTGCGCTAACACCCATTCATATGCTTCAGGTAAGACTCTCTGAAGATCCTCCAATGCTTTCTTGTACTCTATCTCCAACTTTGAGTATGTGACTCGCCAAAGAGCATCTTTCAAGAATGTCTTTACTTTTGTGGACAACCTATACCCTTTCAAAAAACCTAAGAAGTTCTCAGACAAATGACGATAGCAGTGCGAGTGTAACACATGTCCATACACCTCATCCACAGCCCGAAAGATATTGGGATTCCTATCAGACACAAATATAATGTCATTGTTATACTGAAGGGATTCTTTCAAATTGGTTAGAAACCACTTCCAATCATCGTATGTCTCTAATCCAACAACCGCAAAGGCTATGGGAAAAATACCATTACCAGCATCAGTCCTTGTCACAGCAATCAAAGTTCCTTTGTGCGTAGATTTAAGAAATGTTCCATCTATGAATAGTATGGGTCGACAGCCCACTCTGAATCCATGTAGCGACGCGTGAAATGTAACAAATAATTATTTGAACCGACAGTCTTCCGTCTCAGTCATGAGTGCCACACTTCCAGGGTTGGACTCCATTATCCTTTGACAAAACCATGGGAGCTGCTTGTATGAATCTATCGCCGCCCCATGTATTTCTTTTTTCGCTGCCTCTTTACCTCGCCAAGCTTGCTTGTAAGACACAGGAAGGTCATATCCTCGAAAAAAGCCCTGAACTATCTTTCTAGGCTTGTATCCAGGGGTGTCTCAGACTTTCTCTTCAACTACGCTTGCTATCAATTTTTTTGAAGTTCGCAACTTTGCCTTCACAGTATCCTCCACTGTATGAGAGTGGATGTTGTCATACTTGTAAATCATGAACTCATCTGTCCCACGTATGGAACTAGCAAATATCTTCAATTACATGCATCCACACTACACTTCACCTTCACTCGTTCTTTATTATTCTTGATGAAGATATATGCGAAGCGATGTGCCAATGAATACTTATTCACATCTAATCTCAATTGAGTGACATTAGGAAAGATTTTTCTCACTCCTATAACGTTATCCTCCCATAAGTTACTCATGAGTTGTTCACTTCCACTCATACGTTGTTCACTTCCACTACCTGAAGACTGATCAAAATTTGTTGGGGTCCTGATATGGCAGCACTTGCACATGAAATGACATATGGTAACTAGTATTACAAACCACTTAATAATTAATAATTTGACTAATCGTAAATGATGGTACTAGTTATTTACCTTGTACACTGTTAGACAACCTCCAGATTCTCATCGTCTTGGAGTGCATACACATCTGCCGTTGAGTCGTTGCATTTAATCAAATTCTCCAGGTCCATATCATCAGAACAAGTAATCGGAATAGTATTGTGATACTTAGTACTATACTTAAGGACTGTCCGAGTTGGGTCAATGTTCAATTTCTTGCACACAGTTGTATAAAAAACATGAAACGTCATTCCATCAACGACACAAATACCCTCACTTGTACCACCCATGTAATTTATCGAACCATCGGGCATTTGAGAACGAAACCCCCCAATGTGACAAAAACATAATATTTCTTTCTGATTTATTGATGACATTATTGCACTGCAAACAAACTAATATTAGTCATCTTTTTTTTAAAACTAGTTGGGTGAAAATGGTACTGGTTCGACCAGTTTAGTGAACGTGGTTCTATTGTAACCAATTCAACCACTAGTAAATTGGTGAACATAGTACTGGTAAAACCAATTATACCTTCAATGATACATGTTCAAAAAAATTTAGTTAGAAACCAATTTACTGAAAATGGTAATACTGTAACCATTTTTTGTGAAAATGGTACTAGTTCAACCAACATTTCCTAAAATGGTACTGGTAAAACCAATTATACCTACAATGATACATGTTCAACTAATTTTAGTTAAAATAGTACATGTGAAACCAATTTACTGAAAATGGTATTAGTTCAACCAACTTTTCTTAAAATGGTACTGGTAAAACCAATTATACCTACAATGATACATGTTCAACTAATTTTAGTTAAAATAGTACATGTGAAACCAATTTACTGAAAATGGGAATACTGTAATCATTTTTTGTGAAAATGGTACTAGTTCAATCAACTTTTCCTAAAATGGTACTAGTAAAACCAATTTAGTGAAAATGGTAGTACTGTAACCATTTCAACCACTTGTAATAAGGTTACTTTAAAATTTGCTGAAAATGGTTCTGATACAACCAATTTTAGTTACAATGGTACTGGTTCAACCAGATGAGTGCAAATGGTACTTATGTAACCATTTCAACCATTTGTAAAATTAATTTTTGAAAATAGTACTGTTACAACCTATTTTGCCAGAATTGGTCGTTCAACCAAGTACTGATTCAACCAGTTTGATGACAATAGTACTGGTTCAACCAATTTTGGTCAACATGGCACTGCTTCATACATATATTCGTGAATGACATTGAAGTAAGAAAACTCACATAGAAGGCTATGGCCGTCTCGTACATCAACAACTATAAACCGAGAAGTCAACAAAACTTGAGCGATGATTCTTGCTTAACGAAAATGAAAGTATAACCATCTTCTTCAGCTTCTTCCTTGTTCCATCTTCCCCTTCTTCTTTCTTAACTAACCATTGAAACCAGCGTCGTCTTCTTTATTCACCTTCAACGGCACATAGACAAGTTGCAAAGAACAGTAAGGGATGTTATAAAAAAGATGACTGGAAGGAAATCTTTTAAACTTGCATTACCTTCACCTTTCTTCACCTTCAATGGCATATAAAAGAGTTGCAAAGAGCTATACATGAAGAAAATGGAGGAAAGAGCTGTGA
The DNA here is from genome assembly GCA_035048495.1 of Euptelea pleiosperma. NCBI lineage: Eukaryota > Viridiplantae > Streptophyta > Magnoliopsida > Ranunculales > Eupteleaceae > Euptelea > Euptelea pleiosperma. Next base: position 28,813,475 of record CM068552.1, read on the forward strand.
AGTAAGAAAATGGAGGAATAAAGCTGTGGAAGAGCAAGAAAATGGAGGGAAGAGCTAGACAAAACTGATGTTCGGTACCGTGTCGTCAGTCGAACCTCAAATCAAATGAATCATATCAATTCAAATTGATATTAGCTGGAGGGTAGTATGGGCATTTCAAAAGATATGCCTTAATGGGCAGAGAATTAAACCAAAGTGTCCATAGTTTTGTACAGGGGACTAAATGGTACGTATTTTTGTAAATATGGACTTAAAAGTAATTTTCCCTATTATCTACATATGTATGCATTTTCTATTCACTGCCTGACCCGATACCTGATTGGCCCGACACGATTTTCTTGGGTATGAGTTCAATTTTAGACTGATTAATTATAGGGTCGGTCCTAGATTTATGATACCCGACCCGGCCCGACACATTTGACACTTTTCTATGGTACCTGTATTATACGTAGATCTTATTTTCATTATCCTTCTGGTCAACTAATTGACTTAGATGGTCAGTAACTATTGGGATGCTTAGTAAACAATCGATTTACAAAATCAGAGAAAAAATTGTGAACTTTAAGATTATACGAATAAAACACGTATTATGCGCATTTAATACATGAATTTTGCATTTTTTTTTTTAAATAAAAACATGTTAAACACCCACATAAAATGAAAAAATTGGTAAAATTCAGGCATTTTAAGGCTAAACGAATATAACATTTCAACAATGACCGAATTTTTATATCTTGGAACCAAATTAAACTCGAACTTTTCCCGTTTCAGAGCAAAATATTACAACCATAGTAGAGGTCCAACAAGCAATGTCGATGCTTCCAGGTTTGTTTTGGCCTATCGTGACAAAAAAGGGGCTGCTTTGTCGCACAATTTGGGTTTATATCGAATTGTACGTGCTGCAAACTTCATATCATCCAAAATGCGTTGGGTTGTCCAACTGATTTAACCAAAGTTTAAAAGGGACCGTCACAACAGTATAATGGACTGGGGGCATTACCATTTTTTCCATTATAACGGATTGTAACGCACAGGGGCAAAAACAGAAAAAATGAAAATAACAGAATATAAGGGCGCCAAAATTCAAAATTTGAATTTCAAATTTTCAATAAACTTTATAACGGAACATAATGGAAATAATGGCGTTATTTTAACCAAAAAAATTCAGAAAATAATGGTTGTTATTTTCATTATAACAGAAAATAACGACCATTATTTTCCAAGCTTTAAAACGGTACATAACATAATGGTGGAGGTCTGAATCCATCATAATGCCATTATTTTACAGCCGTTTTTTAAACCATGGATTTAACTTTGCAGTGCAAGAAGATTAGTCAAATAGTACTTGATCATGTCTCCTTCAATCTTTACTTGATGTATCTCTAGTCCTCACACAAATTGCATAAGAGCATGAGGTTCTTCCTCTTTGGCTGAGGTTTCTATGATGAAAAGTTAAGTAAAAGGTCATTGATTAACATAAATAAATCATAGGAAAACTAGTTTGTGGCATCAATGCTTGTTCTGACCTAATTAATTCTTAATATAAATTGCCACAATTTAATCGTCTCGTGGGCAATTGCAAGACTATTGTGGTCTCTATAAATACCCCGATCTTATTCTAAATCATTACTCCGGTAATGAGCATGTTACGAATATTACTGAGAGAGTTGAATAAAAACTTCGAACTTGTGGCAACTGAATTAAAAGATTTGAGTAGAAAAACTTTCCTCAAATCTATGTTTTTGGAATTTACCTATTTATTTTCAAGATTTGTTCAAAAGATTCTATTTATATGGCAACTGAATTAAAAAATATATGTCCAACACAATTTTTCTTTGGAATTTAATTCAATGGAAAAAAAATATATTAGTAAATTCAAAATTTACAAAGGTGGGCTTGAAATAAAATATATTAAGTTGTTGAATATGGCTTAGGAAAGTGTTGGTAAGGAATTATGAATACTAATAACGAGCTTTGTTTTAAGATTCTCAAATCAAGTACGAAGTAAAAGACTACATGTAATACCCCAAATTTTCTAGAATTGAATTGATATGAACCTTAAGTATAGGCTGATCTTTTGCTTGTATCCCATTAGGGTTATCGGCTGGATTTGTGAGGTAGACTAAAACTTTTATTGCCCAACCATTGAATGTGGAGAGGTCATATTGATATAAGCATTTATGAGTTTGTTTGCTTGTTAATAGTTTTAACTTTTTTTGTAAGCAATATTATATTGAAAAAGAATCATTGGTGCAGAAGAACTCCAAAACAAAAAAACACACCAAAATATATCAGCCCTTGTTCTTAATCAGAGCTATCCTCTGCAATTGTGTATAAGCCATGCAGGAGGAGCATTAGACCAGGAAACAACTGAAAGAAAATGTTTGGCCCGTTGGGCAATAGTATAAGTAGAGTCATTAGGTACACGTCCAACAAATTTAAAGAGAGTTTTTGAAAGGGTAATTTAGTAATACCCCCTTATCTTTTGAAAGTAATTCGTATTACTCCCCCTGAAGTTTCCAACTAATGCATAACCCCCTTTGACCAAGTCTCAGCCTCTCTTACTAATAGTGCAAGCCACGTGTACGTGCATTATAATTTGTGTGAAAATGCTAGTTTGCCCTTCTCCCTTTCTGTAAAAAGTTTCTATAAAAAAACAAAAAAAACACACAACTGTCCCAAATTTGTCCTTTCGGCATTGCAGAGGTTCTCAACGCACCCCCTTCTCCTCCTCTCCAGAGTATGTCTTCTTGTTTTCTCCCCCTTTAAAAACCCTAACCTTAGCTCTCTCTCTCTCTCTCTCTCTCTAATTAATTGGTCTAATATTTTTAATCACTCTCCAATCCCAAAATAACAATGGAAAAAAGAATGATGAAGCAATGAGAAAGTACAGATGGATGGAGAGAACTATATATCAGAGTAGCAAATGCAATCATCAGAACTTAATCAACCCAATCTAATGGCTCAAATCAACAGAAGATGAAGAATATGATGAGAACCAGTCCGTACGGGAATGAAGAAGAAGAAGAAACAAAAAAGTCGTGGCGGTCAGCCTGCAATCAGGGTTTTCTTATGGTGATGTCAATCGGTTGGAAATAAAGAAGAAGATGACGAGTAGCAACTGCGATCTAGTTTTTTTATGGGGGTGTGAGTTTTTGGCTCATCGATCCGAAACGTTTTGGTACAAGAGGGAGAAATTAAGAAGATCGTTTCATCCACTTTTACCAACTTTTGCATCCTTTATTTGGACTGGATCGAATTTGGTTTTAGGAAGACTAACACAGTTCTCATTGCCTTAAAGATAGAGAGAGAAGATGGCGTGATGGGGAAGGGGAGAGAAATAGATAGAAGGGTAAAATAATCTTTTCACATAAATTGTTAGCTGTCGTGTGGGTCAAAGACGGTGGGATTGGGTTAAAGGAGGTTTTGCCTCAGTTAGAAAGTTGGGAGCAGTACAAATTACTTTTGAAAGACAAGGTTTTTTTACTAAATTACCTTTTTGAAAAGAAGATGAGAGATGCAGAATCTAGGCACACCAACCCGCCACTAGCCAGACAACTTGGCATGAACCTTTTGGAGCAGGCTAACGAGATCTTTTGCGTATAACTCCACCAAAATATTTTGCAGCCCATTTTTTTGTTGCTTCCTCAAGTCCAATCAAAATAGTCTTCGCCTTTGACTCCTCCGTTGAACCTGTTCTGTCTACTCTTCCTCCTACTAAGATCAAATCTCCCATTGAGTTACGAATGATGAATCCCAACCTAGTCTCAAAAGTGGATTTAAGCCAAGCAACATCCGTGTTCATGTAAGGATATTTTAATAATACATGGGTAATCTAGTGATTTCACCATTTCATGATAATTGGTGGGGATAATATAGTAACTTCATAAAGAATTATAGGATCAAACTATAATTAGAGAGTACTTTAGTAATCGACCTAATCAATTGGTAAAAGTAATCAATATGTCTTCCAGTACTCAAACTGGTTAACTAGACAAATTGGTCAACTAGTTATGATAATAGAACTATCATATTATACTTTTTAATAATTTATAAAAATATTTATATATGTAAAATTACTAAAATCCTTCTCATGGTCAATTTTTCAAAATTAACCTTGAGGTTCCAAATGTCAGTTTATACAAGTATACCATATATGTATCAATCAGGGTGTGCTGGTTCATCTAGAGTTTATATATATGAATATACACATATCGAATGTTTTAGGTTGTTTGATTCATTCATCACAGTATATACACATACACGTAGGTATATCCAACAGTTTGAGAGTCTAACTCAGTGTCATCCCATTGTTCCATATCCAATGTTTAATTTTGATAATACATTTCAAAAGTAATCAAACATAAATCCGTCACGCATAGACCTATTACAAACAAATCCTTAGGTGTCACCTATGCTCTGATACCATTTTGTCATACCCTAGATCTAGGCACCCTAACCCAGCTTGAATACTCAAGGGTCGACACATTAGCCCAAGATTCAAGGTGTAAAAATATCTAAATTTTTAAAGGTTATGAAATATTTTTTTATTTTTAAAAATCATAACAAGTTATTACAAATAACTTTCGTAAAGGTATCCACGTCAAAAAGTGTACTTTCAAATTTTCAAAGACATTATCTAATTTAGCGGAATCGTATAATTAAAAATGGCCAAAAATAAAATTCTTCAAAAATATAATCAAGTGAAACCAACCAATTTTTAACTTAAAATGAAGCATTTTACGAGGGTAATTTCACAAAAACACTTGTTTTTTGTGTAAGCAAGTATGTATTAAAACGGCTGGAGAGAACGAGAACTCCAAACACAAAAAACACAACCACAAAAAATCAGCATTTCTTCTTAATCAGACGTTTATCCTCTGCAATCGCTTTTTGAAGCCATGCAAGAGGAGTATCCGACCAGAATTAATGTAGTTAAAATAAAGTATTTTTCCCGTTGGGCGATAGTATGAGTAGAGTTATTAGATACACATCCAACAAAGTTAAAAGATAGTTTTTGAAAAGAAGAAGAGAGATATTGCAATATGTGGGCACAATAGCCCAGCACAAACCAGCCCGCTTGGCATGAACCTCTTTGAAGCAGGTTTACCAAGTCTTTGGCATCTGACTCCACCCAAAGATTCTAGATCCCCTTCTTTTTCTCTTCCTCCAATCCGATCAAGAAAGCTTTTGCCTTCGACTCCTTCGTTGAGCCGGTTCTATATGTTTTTCCTCCAGCTAAGGTTAAATCACCACTAGAGTTACGAATGACGAATCTCAATCGAGACTCAAAGGCGGATTTAATCCAAGCTGCATCGGTGTTTAGTTTGAGCCACCGTACTAGGGGAGGAGACCAATTATGGGACTTGGGCTTTTGAGTACCGCTATGACTGTTTTGCCCCTCCGGAGGAAAGAGGTAGGAAGATACAAAATTCAAGAGAGGAAAAGGATTATATTGATTTGATGAATGGAGACATTCATTTCTCTCTAACCAAAGATGCCACATCAGGTAGCAAACGTAAGCGACGTTGAAAGAGGTTTCCTCTTTTCCCCCTTTGTACGAGAAAATGAGATCAATATTCATCCAAGACATAAGATCTGCTCATTACTCATATTGCATGACCTAAGAGAAAGAGGAGATGCAAACCAAACTCTAGCACTTTCAGGGCACAGAAAAATGACCTGAATGACATCTTCATGAAGATGACTGCATTTGGGCAAAGAAGGATTGATATTTGGGGTTTTGGCTTTGCACGAGAGGGCAAGATATCTCTGCAAAACCACCATATGAAACATTGCACCTGATAGATGCTCAGAATATTCTAAATTCTAGTATTTAGAGAATTTGAGTGAATGGCCTAATTTTGTATATGAATTTGTTGATAAGCTGATTAGATAGAGAAACTGAAAAGTCCCCGTTGTCAATCCCAAGAACTTTTAGTTCTTTAGTAATTGATCACACTCGTTATAAATTCAACATATGTTCTTACTCAACGAACGTTCAACTTTCAGAATCTCGTGATAATCTTACTCGTATACATCTAAGGGTCCACGTTGCGAAGACTACGGTTCTCCAAGACCTTATATGATCTTTGGACTTATTTGTTTAGAGGCTATCCTAACCTCATTGGGAGTTTGTTTTATTTTTGGACAGGTTGGCGAAGGGTTTAACGGACCGGCCGACCGACACAATTGAGTATTGCAGTCTATTGAATTATGAGGAGTTTGATAAACTTCTCTAAATGTAGTTGAAAGTAGGTTTTTTTCTGCGTCGTTGGTTACGGAAACCCTAAGATCAACAAATTTGTAATTGATCCGGTACTTTTATCATGTAAAATGCAGATATTTGTATAGGGATTTGTGTCGGATGTCGATCCGCACTCGGGATTAGTCGGGTTAGCGCAAATTTGAACATAAAATGATGGATTTTTTTTGCATGAAATTCAAGGAGGGATGAGAATGATGTATTTGGATTAAAACAAGATTGCTTGATTTTAGAGAGAGAAATTATCATAATCTGCCAAAAAAAAATACTAATGAAGGAAATCAAACCACAACCAATAAAAGTATTTCATCATAAAAAAAAATCCAAAATTCTTACAATGCTTCAAAACAAAAATAAAATTAAATAAACTAATCTAAAAGAGCATTTAAAGATGGGGGACATAGAGAGAGAAAGAGAGTAATGATCGAGAAAGAAGAGAATTTTACCACTTGTTGGAAAGTGGGGTTTCTGACCAAGGAGTGGAAGATCGTGCTAGTTTAATTGGTGGTGGTGTTTGGAGGCTGCTAGCCTTCCCGGAGGTTGCAGATCTACAACCGGAATGGGCTGTTGGCCATGGCTGGTGGTGGAGAACGACGTTAATGATGCGAGTTCCGGCAAGATTGCCGAAATTGCTTTGAGGATATTGGCATGGCTGCACATTGTCATTTTACAGTTTGGTGGTTGCGCACAGGCAAGCGGTGGAGCAGAAACAGTGGTGGACAGGGTAGCACGCTAGCAGGTGGCTGTGGTGAGATGAGCGTGGCGGTGTCGCCGGCGGCAATGCAGCAACTCGAGGAGGCTCTCTCTTCTATCCTCTTCCTCTTCTCTTTAATCTTTTTATTATTTTCTCTCTTTTTTTTTTGTTTTGCTCTCGAGAATAGAGGGGAGGACGGTGGAGAGACGGCTGGGCAAGTGATGGTGGCGTGGATGGAGGTTAATGGAGGGGAGGTGAGCTCGTGGAGGAGAAGGAGAAGAAGTAAGATGGGGGCGGTAATGGAGAATGGAGGCAGGCTGTAACGGCTTGGAAAGGAGATGGAAAGAGACATGGTGAAGAGAAGGGAAACGACCAAAGAGAGTACGTAGAAGAAGGGGCAAGAGGTTTTGGGTGAAGGAAAGGAAAAGATGGGAGAGGGATTAGGGTTCCAAAGAACCCTCTCTTCTCCCATTTTAAAGCTCCTAGTTTCCATTAATGGAAATTAGGATTTTTTTGAAATAAAAAATATTTTTTTTTTAAGTAAAACCTTACTTTTCTTTGGGGAATTTCCCCATTCAGTGGACCCCCCTTTTTATTCAAAAATAATTAATTTAAAGCATTTTAAAATCGCGAGGTCCACTAAATGGTCGGGCCACGATCGATGATGATGGGCCCGGCTACTGGTCCACAAGGATTGATGATGTCCATCGTCTCACAAGATGATATGACAGACAATTTGATGACGATCGGATGGATGGTGACTTGATTGGGACCCAGATTGGTAAATCGACGGATCTAGAGAGATCCAACGGTCCGGTGGAAGATCCAACAGTCCGATTGAAGATCCAACGGTCAGAAAGCTAAGGGAGATGAGACAGAGTCAACAGGCAAGAGTTTTGAGGTTAGGTCAGTAGATCTGAGATCAGGTGGTGATGTATAGGGAGATGAAGAGAGAGAGAATAAGGAGAGATGAGATAGAAAATTAGGGGGAGGAGAGAGAAAATATCAGAAAATGGAGATAAAAGTATTGACAGAGGGTCTGGAACCCTGGTCTTTACTGTGACCATCCTCACGCTTCTCTAGTAGAGTAGACCATCATTCCTTGCTGACTCATGTGGCTTTAAACGCTTTGGTCCGTCTCTTGGTCATTGGCTCTCCTACTATCTTCAGTCTTTGGGCCGGCTCTTTGGTCCTCTTATTCAGCCCATATTTGGCCCATATCTTTTAGTCATAGCCTGTGGCTCTTCAAGCTTTGATATTAGGCTTCTGTGGTTGATCGTGGGCCCGCAAGTCTCGAGAATAGCCCGATCGAGTTTTCTGTAAGAGAAAAGCACGTAATGAGACTTGATCATAACGTCTTTATACTTAGACTTCCAGAAATGCGTTTAATGAATGCAAATATACCATTTCGTCCAGAAAAGTGTGTTCTACGCAATGAAATAGACTATTACATAGAAAAGTGAATAATTAGAGCAGTTTTACGTACGAGAGTGTGATAACGCTTAGAAGATAACAGTGGAAAATATGCACTTTTAAGCGAATATCAACAGTGCATCCAAATTGGTTGGGAAACATTATAGCAATGCTGAAGAAGAATGACAAAATACGTGTCTGCATCGACTGTAACTCTAGACAAGGATATTTGAAAAGCACTTTATGTCTCTTTTTAGTCAAATCCGGTGATAAGCTTCGGCTTTCCTCTTCTCTATATTAACAGAATAGTGGATGAGACTACTGGACAAACCCTACAATCTTGTATGGACAAATATTATTAGGGGTATAACTAGATATTGATGCGCCTGGATTATGAGGATAGACGACATTTGTTATGGACCGAGGCATTTATTATTACTGTGTAATGTTGCTCGAGTTAAAGAATGTTGGAGCTACGTATCAAAGGGTAATCATGATGTTTAAAGAGATGCTTGGAAAATCTGTGCGGAACTCTATATTCATTAAACGCGTGAAGGCTATCGAGTAAGGAGATCATCTTAACTTTAGATGTTCAAATGACTTAGGTAGCATTTGATAAAGGGTGAAAGAGCATTCGGAACTACTTCCTACTTCCTTAACCTTGTCTATGTTGCATTTGTGCTAGCCATAGTTGTTGCATCATGCGAAACATTCACTGGCTTTGTTATATTATAAAGATGGGAAAGTGAATTCTAGAAGAAAATCTATGGTTTAGAAGTTTTAGTTCCATTCTATAAGAAAATCTATGATTTAAAAGAAAATCTATGGCCGACCGACCTAGAAGCCTTCGAGCAAGAAGGGAAAGTCGAAGGGGACAATGAGATGAGTAATATACTCGAGGGAGAGCTTCATCCGACCATCTTCAAAACTCTACATTTCTCCAATTTCTATTAAAGAAGTAATTTAAGGTAGGTGCACCATTGAAACGAGTTAAAATTACCATATGATGTTTATAATTATGTTATATATCCATGATTACATGTTTGATTTATCATTTTCTTCTCTTGATTTATTTTTTCAAATTTCATATAAAAATTCATACGTCGAAAGGCTGCCGATTTTTACTCATGATTATGTGTATTAATAATTATATGATGTTGATAACATGATAGTGAAATATGAGACCCATGAATAAGATTGGGGAATATTGCATGATGAATGTTGAAGCATGAAGATATGTTGTTATTATAATGATTTCCTCCGATTATAATATCGTGGAGATGTATATCGTTCAGTTAGTTTAGTGTATGAATGACGATTTATTTTCAAGCAAAAAAGGCCTAGAACCTTTGGGTGAAAAGTCCTAAACCCCATGCAGAAGAGCTTGCGAGCTACTCTTGAGGTGGGAAGGAGAAGGAGACCCAACGACGGGTTGTAGAATAAATGCATTAGGTTGCACATGATTTATTTTAATTATTCTACCATGATTATTATTGCTTTAAAATGTCGAATATGTATGAATGGAATGTGAGCATAATAAAGCATGATATTTTGAGTTTGTATCTCGTATGTGTGTACTGTTAATTTTCTACTGGGCTTTGGCTTACGGCGTTTGTCGGTACTTAGATATTGTAGAGGATGAAGAATCCGAACAAGGGGCGGGAAGCATGAGAGGACGAGTATGGATTCGAGGCGACGGATGATAGCTTCGTGGATGGAAGAGATGGCTTGGATAATATCTAGACATTATCACCACGGATGAACATTGATTATTTTATTTTATTATTAAAGAGTGACATTTGAGTCATTTCAAAGTTGTAATCCTTTTATTTTAGTAGATGATTCTAGCTTTATTTGATTGTGTGATGGTTTTAATTATGCGTTAGGTGATTAGTTGATGATTTTGATCTTTACAACATGATAGGATGACATTTTTATTTAATTTAATCATGTTGTTAAAATATGGATTTAATACATTAATGTAACGCATATGAAGAATCGACCTTAAAGTGGCCCAAGACTGATAAATTTTTGTTATAAAAGGAAATGGGTCAAAAAGGCGAGAGAATTATACTATGGACTGTATTACAATGTTAGAGGATAATTCCATGTAGCTTTCCGATAATAGATCGTGACTGCAAATTTAATCGGCATAGATCCGTGCATCCGATGCATGACACATGGACTTAAAATTACGTGAATTTAAAGAACTTTATAAAATACGTTGTTAAATAATTCATCACATCATGATTATTGGTTAATACACGAAACACATGATAGACAACTTATATTAAAGAATTAACCATTTAATGATAAGATCATAATTAATCTAAGGAATTTAGGATCATAATTAATTATCAAAAATAAGATCATAATTAAATTTAAAAAATTATATGCTTCCGCATACATAAATAATTAATCTAAGCTTAAACATAGTTAGATTCATAACGATTTTGTAGGACCGAGTCCACTGGATGGAATCAAGTCCACTAGGTTAGGATTGAGTTCACTGGGTTAAAACTTAGTTCATTGGGTTGGAATAGTAATTATTAGATTTTTATCTCACCTTGAATTTCGGTAAACGGGCCGATCCACAAGCGTTAATCGGGTCGGATCGTGAACCCAGATTTTGGGATGTGACAATTTTATAGTTTACCATGCACTCATGATGATCATCATGTGTTTCTTTAATCTTGACATGTGATTTTGTACATTGTATATCATCATCATCGTTTTCATGTGATTGCCTTACTATGTATATATATGTTGGAAGCCTAATCCACTACTCACATGGTATAGTTCATTTTCTTTCTATTGAGTTGTAGGAGATGAGAAGCACACGACGAGGTGTGATTGATCTTTGCCTTGGTCATCCAGATGATTGAGATGGGATCTTTTGATAGAGATCGACATGAGTGGTGGATATATAGCTCGACTAATCATGAGGCTTACTTGATGAACTAACCAAGATAGGGCATTCGAGATGCTCAAGATAGTTGATTGTGGGTTGATCGACTGGTGTAGGTATGTGTGATGTTTTAGAGTACGTACCGACAACTCTGCCTGCCGTGTGTCTCATTACACACGTGTCAGCTCGACCCATACCTACTAATAACAAGATTGGTCCCTAATCTCATTTTTTGTGCGAGGAATCGATCTTGTAGATGACTCTTGTGTCCTCAACTACCCATCACTATGTTAGGAACAATCCTACAAATTAGTCTTCATCTCCCTCTCTGCAAGAAAGGATATATAAAAAAGAAAAGAAATTAAAAAGAAAGCGTGATCCCGATAGGAGACAATATTTGAAACGCGAAAGATTACATTACAATTCTTCACAATCACCAAACTGTCTTTATCTTCTTTTCTCTCATTCTATTCGTTTAACAGAAAACACCTCAAATTATTCAATAAATCAGTTTCTTATCATGTAGATGCAAAAGAGCTATTGAGCGACATTACTTTGTCGAGAAAAATGTTTTCATGGAACCAACCATTTCAATGAGAAAGACAAAAGAATTCTTTTTTGAAGTAGGTAGACCCACCTCCAGTAATCATTCACTAATAGCAAATGATATCTTCTACAGATCAGAAATGATTATAGAAAACCCACACTAGAACACCTCTTTCTCTATATACATAGTCTCTATGTGTTTGTGTATACAGAAACGAGAGAGAGAGAGAGAGAGAGAGAGTTGCACGTAGCGATCGAAAGCTAAATGTATCCCAGCTTTTTCCAATGAAAGAGACGAAAGAATTCTTTCTCGCAGAGTAGGTAGACCCACTTTCAGTGGTCAATCACCATTGTTCATCAAACAAATGGTGCAGCTAGATCTTCTACAGACTCATGATTATAGAAGACCCACACCAGAACACTCTCACTCTATATGTATAATCTGCGTCCGCGTGTTTGTGTCCACAACGAGAGAGAGAGAGAGAGAGAGACGTACAAACACAACCCATGATCAAGTATGCATAATTGTAATTGCATAGCTACTGACATTTAAGAAATGGGTGTTTCCAAGGTTAACGTCGCTCTCAACATCCAATGGCTGAGGATATATCATCATAACCTACCAAATTATCCCATGAGATGGCCACACGCATACATTTGTACACATACGCGTGTGTGTATATAAATATATATACAGAGAAAGAGAGAGAGAGAGAGAGAGAGAGGGGATCATCATATCAGCACGTCACTGTTCTTTACCCAGGAAGAGAATCTGCCCAACAAACTTTCCAGCCACTTAGAGACTCGATGAACTTTATACAATATTATATGTATGAATATACGTAACTCAAGGTAACGGTTATCATTATTTGAGTGCACTTAGTCAACGAAATCCTAACAACCTGTGCTCACAGGACTTCCTAAAAAACCTTATGCAATCGGCTTAACGTCACTACTATATACACTACCATCCAACCCTGATCTCTTCCCTTAAATCCCTCTTATTCATCCAATAATCACTCACCATTTACTAAATTAATCACTAATTACCTCATGGTTAAACAACAACTGGTGGCATGGGATGTCGTCGCCGCCTCCGAAGGTGAATCCAGCAGCTCCTACAGGAGGTTCCATAGAGGAGGAGGTAGAACCAAGAACAGTATTGGATCTAATATGCCAATCTCCAGCTGCTAACTGACCTGCAACTTCAAAACATGGCGAATTTTGATTTGACTGTAGCTTGTGCACTTGCCTCTTTAAATACTTAACGTATCGGATGGCTTCATCCAACATCGAGGCCGTGTCCATCTTCGTCCCTCCTGGAACTAGCCTCTGAAGAATTCGTATCCTCTCGCTTATCCTTTCTCGTCTGTGGCGTGCAGCTATGCTTTGAGGATCTTCGCTAATGCGGACGTTACGCCTCTTTGGCTTGCGGATTGTTGCGGGGTCGATATCAACAGGTTGCATCGCTGCAATCTTGTACATCATCTCTTTCATGGCTCCTAGCTCTTCTTCTGGCTCTTCTTGTTCTTCCCTCTGGTTTCCCACTTGTTCACTAGGGAAAATTGAACTGAGTACATGGCCAGATGATGGTATTTGATGTGTTTGAAAAGGGAATTGGTGGGAAACTAAATCATAGGGGAGTTGATCATGGAGAATTGGATTCTCCATGGTCATGTCAAGATCCCAAGCGACACCTGTGTTGTTATTGTGACTGATGTCCATGATATGAACAAAGGGCTTGTGGGTTTCTCTACAAAGGCCAAGATGAAAAATGTATATTTGATATGTTCTTCAAGAGGTCCTTAAATAAATCAAAATACATAAGAGAAAATCAGCTTTCTATATAAGAAAATAAGGTATAGGTTTTGGTGGGTTGTGAAAGACACCTCCTTAGCTTTTTGTGGCTTGAAAGAGGCTTGATGACAAATAACAGGAGTTTTTTAGGGCACAAAGAGAAGACTAAATATAAATATGCTTATAAGCTATAATTTGGGTCAGATATTATTGATTTACTGAACTGGATATAATGAAAAAAAAAAAAAAGAAGTTAAAGAAAGAAATGATATGGTGCCAAAAATATGAAGTGATCGACGGTTACGATCTTACGCCAAGTACTCAAGGGTCAAGGAGTGCAGCTCGTGAAGAGTTGCAGGCTTTTGGACATTCAATAGTTTTTATACTTCTTCTTTAAAGTGTGACGATTGCAAGCATTCAACTTGTAGCTAGGGCTAGCTTCTTCTTTACTTATAATTAAACTCTTAAAGTATATATAAAAGCAATATTGTTCTAGAGGAAAGACTTCCATGAGATGTAATTTTTTCCATGCTCTTTCAGTCAATCTAGGGTTCCTTGTGTTTTTGGAAGAGTGTGAAGACTGGTTGGTTTTTGGCAAGTACGCATCTCTTCCAAAACCACAAGGAACAAGTACCCATCTCATCATAACCTCATTTTTCATATAAGAATGAAGTTAATGGTGCTCATTTTTTATCTTATTTGCAACTTTAATCTCTCTTTATCTTTCTAAGTATTAAATGGTGCTCTCTCTCTCTCTCTCTCTCTCTCAGAATCCATATCAGTAATATATATATGTTGGTGAATCTCACTAAGTAACATGTCATCGGAAACGCCTAAAAATCATCACTAATGCCTTATCCCAACTATTTGGAGTCAGCAACACGAATCATTCAGTTCTACTAGAATCTCTATCTCATGTTAAGGCATGTGTACCTTAAGTGGCTAAAAATATTTAGAACATTGTCGACATAGACTATTTAGAATAAGTAATATTCGCAATGACATCAATGTATGACTTATTTAGCAGCTAAATGAATTATTGCATTGTCATGATTTAAAGAAACAATATTACTTAAAAAGTCGATTGCATTTGGAAACATCAATGTTATTAGTTTGAAATGGATCTTGGATTAATCGAACTAAGGTAAAATTTGAATTGATACATGCATCATTGGATGGAGGTTATCCTATTGACATGGACAACCACATCATATATGTTAACCAAGTAATCGTTAGTGCTACTCATTTTCACAAATCCTTCTTCGCAAAAGTAAAATTAACTATGGTTAATATATGATGATCAATACGTCACTATCATCGATGATCGATATTCTATAGTAGAAAATTTATCTTCGGTCATATGATCGAGGAAATACCGTGTAAGTAGAACCAAAGCATCTTTGAAAAAGAAGAAGGTGATATCATATTACTGAAAGTGCTAGATTCCCACGATCGAATTGAAGTGCATTGAGCGGCTAGAAAAGTATAATGAAAATCAAAGTGACGTAGTCGATACGTCTAGTCAGGAAAAGATTTGAATGTCCATTGAGTTGAACTTAATTAACTGTGATGGGCTTCTCAGTAAATTTTTCAAAACCCTAAAATTAAAAGAACTGTTAAGTGATGATCATGATCAAAATTTCAAAATCTACATCTAAATTTTCAAGGTTCTCTAAAATTGTTTCAGAGCTAAAAGTGAGGATTTGCTTTGTTAAGTACAATATTTGGTGTAAGCTGTGTAATCAATTACTTTTGGAGAATGTTAAGGACTCATCTTAAGACTCATACTTTCTGCATTTACATTACATTCAGCCTATCCAGTCTAATTAGGGTAGACATAGTCAGATATGCAAGAAAATTATATATTTTGACTAGTACTCTCTTTAATGTGGGCATGGCCAATGCAGTACTCTCTCTCTCTCTCTCTCTCACACACACACACACACACACATGTACACACACGTGTGCACGCACATTGAGAAAGAATGAAGACAGACCTCAGTAAGGACTATTGGAATGGCATGAACACTGGACTAGAGAATGGAGGACCAATTTCTGGATTAAACCTACTCACCCATTGAGGAAAAATCTGCTTCTCTTGTGAAGAAGAAGATCATAACACAGTTTTGATGATCAGGTTTTCTTTGAGCCAGCTTAACTGCAGCACAACTTCTTTTGTTTTCGATTCTATCCGGTTCATATTCGTGAGATATAATATCCAGCAAAAAACACTTCCACCAAGTGAATGAATGATGGTGCAAGTTTCTTATGCTAATTGTATGTTTTTAGTTATGGGCCATTATTCCCCCGGCCCCTCTGGATGATTTGTAGAGTTATGATTCTAACGGTTCCGCACTCACCTGTGCTCGTAATGATCATTTTAGGCCATATCAATCTATAATACAAGAGGAAAATATTATAAGCACTTTATTAGTTAGTAGTGCAAGTATCTACATAATCAAGCCTATAAGAACGTCGACATCCATTGGTGCACACTTGCATATAGGCATGCATGTGACGATCGATGGTCCTAGTCTTATTGACAATATTTACTGTCTATACCGATGACGTAATTATACACAAGGCACACATTCAAGGAGAAGTACCCATCAGTCACTGAAAATCATGCAAGACATAACCGTTTAGCATATAATTTCATGTAATTGCTCAAAAGAAAGTGATATATAGCTAGATCGGGTTAGGTGTTGATTTTGAACCTAGCTAAACAGATCTTCTAGGTAGGACCCATGAATCATCGGTGTGATTACGCCAATCGTAACTACAAGCTTAAATATTAGGACCCTAAATCATCCCATCAGTAATATATGGACACTAATAACTTCTTGGTTTAATCTTTGAAATGAGAAAAATAGAAAAAGCTGCAACAAGAGGTTCCCATGGGCATAAAAAGGTAGATTTACATATCTGTCATAAGAGACTTACTTTATCAATACTTTGCTTATTAAGGAAGAACACGTTCCGAGACGGATCGAATGAGATCTAACATCATTCATCCTCACCATACAAAGATTCAAAAAGGTCCTAAAATTCAAGCCTGGTTTGATCAGTGTCCCAATGAAAATGACTCGTAAGGGGTGATCGACGACTTTCAAGTTTCCAATTGAGAAAAAGGAGAAGAAAAAGTTGAAGGTCTCTTGATGGGTCTTAAAATGGCCTTTAGATAACATTGGGAAGGGACACAAAGGCTGTTTTTGTTTGTTAAAAGGGTTAAGGGTTAAATCTAATGGCAAATTTAATACAATGAAGGTCGTATATGTATACGCCTTTTAGCTGGTAGTTACGTACTACTAATTATGTGTAAAAAAAGAAAAATCTTATCCAACATCTGGTTTTATGGAGCGGATTGGATGTATGGAGCATGCTCGGCCAAGCTGATCGATCCGATGTGCAGTGGGTCGATACTTCGATGTGTGTCTTAAGCAAGGGGTGCATGGAACACTCCGACTGCGATGAACATATGCATAAAATTTAATAAATAATTAATCCATTTTCATGTATACATATGTTTAATTTTAATGTTATGCACTAAATTTTAATGTTCTAGTTGGATTAATGGACATAGCTTATTATGACTTAAAATATTATGGGTCAGGCAGCCGGGAGCCCCCATTTTTCTGACCCCCTCTCGGGAGTCGTGTTCTTGGCCGTGCATATTCCACGAATCCAAGGTAGAGCAGTTGATAGCGCTGCAAAAAGTGATGCCAGCTCAGCACTATCGACCACCATTGGATTCTTGATTAATCCACAGCCGAGAAAACGAATCATGAGAGGGGTCAGAACAAGGGAGGCTCCTAAGCCCGACCAAAATATTATAAGGTGAAGCAAAGAGCACATTTTTTGTATGTGTAATATACAGAGTGCAGTAAAAGGGTAAATTTTGTTTTCAAAAATACACAGAAGAGAAGTGCTGAACATGTTTTAAAAAAGGCCGCTATAATGAAAATAACGGCCATTATAATGGTAACACCTGACCCAATTATGATTTTTCCAGTTTTAATGCCCAAAACCAAAAAAATGGAATATCCATTATAATGGGCACGCGGAGCAGTAGATCTGGATAGAGACAGACTATGTTGCTGCTCTTCAAGCCTTTGGGTCGCATCAAATTCCTTGGCAAGTCAGACCTACATGGGAGTCAGCCATTAAAAAAATAACCCATTGCATCATCTCATCCACTTGGAGAGAATCGAATTTCGCTATAGACAAGTTAGCCAACCGTGGTGCAGCATTAGGTGAAGCAATCTCAGAAAATTTTGTAAAGCAGCCTCCTTTCCTCGAAAAATAGAGGACACTCATGCTTTTTATTATAGATTTGATTAGCCTTTCCTTTGCATAAAGTGTTGTCTGAGATCCATCGGGGTGCCAACCTAGTTGGGATGCTGGTGGCCATCGGAAACACCTAGTTGGGATGCTGGTGGCCATCGGAAACACCTTAGTGCTCTTTGTACAGTTCTATTTCTATTTATACAATTATACTTAGCAAAAAAATTATAATGGCCCCGCGTTATTTATCTTATAATGCCCATTATTTTGAAAAGAAAAACCATTTTTTTATGGTTATCGAGATTTTTGTTATCATAATCATTTTTTTTTACTGTGACAAGTGATGTGACTCCATTGTAACAGCCGTTATAATTAACAGTGTCGACATTATGAGACCGTTGTATTGTAACGGGTCATTTAATTTAAAACCTTGGTGCTAATTAAGTACATTGTACTCCGTTAATTTCATGTTTTTTTTTTTTGTTAGTTCAGTCTTCCCAAAGAGAAATTTGCGTTTGCATGGTAATAAGCCAGAGTATCTATGAGAGTCATAAAGAGAGCTAGAAAAGATGAGACATCACGGAAAAATAACATATGGTTTTGTACTACAAATCAAAGAGATGGTGTAATGCATTCATCACTGCTATAAAGTCGCAGTGAGGTACGAGTGACTTTATCGTGGCTGGATTGATCCCACTGGAACATTTGAAAGTATCTCTAGCGGGACATATACAATGCTATAAGCTGATGATTCACGCAAAATTGTATATAAACTTTTTATAATATCCCAGAATTTTGAGGGGCCGTCGTCCGATGCACGATATGATCAAGAGGGGCCATTGTCCAATGCAAGATATGATCAAGTGAAAATCGTGTTTTAAATAAGGGTACGTAGGAGTTTTAGAAATTTTAGAGGTCAAGGAGCTGTTTTGGAAATTGTCTATTTAATAGTTGGCCTTGTGTGGTGAACTGTCCAGTAATTTTAATTTTAAATATATAACGAAAAACCTTCCCTCACCCATTTGGTTAAGGAGACGCCTCAACCCTCTATCACACACACACACACACTCACACTGGAGCAGGGTTTTAAATTTCGGTCGGTTTCCAGGTTGACCGAAATCCCACTAATTTTGGCCCCCTCTTAATTCTCTCCCATCTTCAATTAATTACTAAATTTCAGGCCACGTTTCCTATTTTAATGGCAACAATTAAGATTCTCTTATCTCATGGGGGATTATGGAGAGAAATATATAAGATTTCTTAAAAAATTTCAGATTTTTCTCCAAATAAAGTAATTTTTTTCTAAATTATTTTTCCGAAATTCCAGCCGAAATTTTAATCGAAATTTCGATTTCGGCCTTCATCGAAATAGCTACCGATACCAAAACTTCAAACCTTGCACTGGAGGGGAGGTCAAAGGTAACCATTTTTTTGGTAACACTTCTTTAGATGTAACCTACTCTTTAGATAGCCCTTGCCCTCTGACGGGATGTGCATTGCCCGCAAGTGATTATAGGAGCTTTTATATATTGAAGATGTGGCAAAATAGGAAAGTTCAAACCACAAGGGCGCTTTTTTTTAAACACCGACAAAATAGGGACAGTTTTAGAATTTTAGCAACTGGAGGGAAAATTTTGAAAGATTAATTTCGAGTGTGAACCTGAAAATTGTAGCAACTCAAGGGGAGTTAGAAAGTAAAAGCAAAATTTTGAAGTTGGAAAAGTCAAAGCTACCCATTCACTTTTAACGAAACCATTTAAGTGCAATGAGTATTTCAGTAAAAAAAAAACGTTAAAATGGGCTTTTCGTAGAGATATACATGTTAAGAAGTACAAATACAAAAGTTTAAAAGTCTAAGGGGGTGTTTGGATCGCCATTTTTAGACTTGAAAAAGTCTTTTTTTCCACAAATTTTTTTTCCAAAATAATAGATTGTTTGGATGACCATTTTTAAAAATATATTTATTCTATAAAAATATATTTTTGAAGCCAAAATGTCTTTTTATAAAAATAAAAAATAAAAAAAGACTTTAAAATTTTGCTAGCTCAATGAACATAATAAACAAAGAAACAGTTTATGATATAAGTCCCATTCGAAAAAATGAAGACATTATATTGGTGGGGCCAACTAAAATAAGATAAAGACATTTTGCATTAATGATGATCCAAACCATGGTTTTAAAATGGTCGTTTAAATGGTTTTAACAGTCGTTTAAACGGTAACGCCCCAAGCTCGTTTCCGTTAAAACCGTTTAAACACGTTTTAACGTTTTTGAATTTAACAGTTTTTTTTTTTTTTGTTTTAACGGCCGTTAAAATCGTTTAAACAGGTGTTAAATTCTGAAAAATTTTGTGAAAAAAATGGCCTTTAAATCCGTTAAATTCCTTTTTTTTTTTAATTTTCAAATTTCAAAATTCAAAATTTGAATTTCAGTGCCATTTTTTCCGTTAAATTCTATTTTTTTTCATTTTTCCATTTTTGCCCCTAGCCGTTTCAATCCGTTTAAACGGTAACGCCCCCAGTATGTTTAACCATTAAAACGGCCTCCTTTAAACCTTGATCCAAACAACCTTTTTAAGAAAAACATATTTTCAAAAATATATTTTCAGAAATTGGTACTCAATTTGACGGAGGAAAACAAAAATAAGGAAAAGTTATGATCTGTAAGACTTCAAGGTTAGATCAACAGATGTCTTTATGACAATGTTTCCCCCCCTTCCAGTCAAAACCGCGAGTACTCAGTGAGTACAGACAAAAAGCTAAGTTTTTCTAACAGGACTTATACAATGCCATATGCTAATTCATGCAAAATTTTATATAAACTTATGTGCGATGCACAATATGATGATCAGTTTTAAGTCCTATGATTGTGAGAATTAGTTTTGGTTCAAGTTATATTTTGTTTTTTTTTTTTTGTAGCGTACTCTTTAGATAGCCCTTGCCCTCTCCACATCAAGAAAGTTTAAAATAATACTGTCGTGCAGAGAAATAAATAGTAGAAAAATAGGGGTGCTTTTAATAAAAAAAATAGCACAAAACATGGGTCATAACCCTAGTTCGTAAATTCTAAAATTATTCACGAATAATTCGCGAACTGTACTAATTATTTAAAAATCGAACCGAACAACGTCCTATTTAAAGGTTTGAAAAAATTCGAGCATTTTTTAACATGATCGAATTATTCTCAAATAATTCATGAACTTTTCCAAACTATTTCTGGATTATTCAGTTTGAACATGAAAATTCATTTTATAAGACAAAAAGTTGTCAATATTTTACCTTTTTTGTTTTATTTTATTCATAAAATCTAACCGTCCACATTAGATCGATGGATTTGATCTCAACCACTCTTTATCTAACCGTCCACATTAGATGGATGGATAAGATAAGAGAATACAACTGAGTTGTCTTGATATATGCGTGGGTGGCCCGTGCCCGCGGCACTTTCCGACAAAGTGTTTGTCAAAATCAGGTGGGAGTTAATCTCAGCCATCGATATGAAGCATAGTGGATCTCTGCCACTCATTATTGAAGCCATATAAGATAAGAGGGGTATAAGAAAACCATTAAATTTCCGTTAAATATATATAATTCTATTTTTTTTTTAAATTTTCAAATTTTAAATTTTGAATTTCAGCACCACTTTTTTCTGTTAAAATCATTAAAAACTATTTTTTCCATTTTTGCCCCTGGCCGTTTTAATGGTAACACCCCTCTCGAGACATAAAAAGTGGGGCTCCTAAGCCTGACCCTTGGGCTATATGTAAATCCAACCCATTTCATTCCTTATATGTAGGTAAATAGTAGGTGACCCGTGCCCACGGCACTCATCGACAAAGCGTTTGTCAAAATTGGGTGTGAGTGGCTGAGATCCACCGTCCATTTGGTCTGATAAGATCTCAACCATCCTTTATGAAGCCGGATAAGAGGGGGAGACAACTGTCCTATTTTGTTATATAAATAGTCTTGGTTTTCACCTTTTTTTTTTTTTTTTTTTTGTAAACATTGGTTTTCACCTTGTTAATATACACCTTTACTTATAAAAAAAATTATTTTTTACATGGATTGGAGGAGCAAATAGATATATTTTTTTACATGGACTCGAGAAGCGAATATATAATTTTTTTTTTTTTTTGTTGTTCCTCATCGATCGAAAACTAATTTTTAAGTTGCTTTATTTTTTTAATACAATATATGGTGATGCTATAAGTCATGAGACAAATGATGATCATGATGATACAAGTCAAATAATGGTGATTCTAGATTCACTGCATATTGACTGTGACAGTAAATTCGAGAATAATTAAGCTGTTTTATTCAGCCCTTAGACTCTTTTATCTGAGTCTAAGCTCCGCATTAGTTTCACTTTTATTCAGCCCTTAAGTTGTTTACCAAACACCACTTGATCACCGAAATAACTGAATTTCAGCCCATTCAGACTTAAGGTCTGAATAAAAGTTTTACCAAACGCCACCGAAGTCTCTTACACAGAAAGCACACCATGGTAAACAAGGGACACCCAATCAAGGCTTCTTCTCCATGGTAATTAATTATGGCTCAGGCACTACGAATCTCTGGCAATAAGATTATGAGCGACATACCATTTGAGTTTGGAGGGTTGACTCAGCTACGAAGACTTGACCTTTCGTCAAATCATCTAGTCGGAGAGATTCCAAAAGAACTAGGGAATTTAGTTCTTTTGTTAAACCTAAATTTGAGTGATAACCACATTTCTGGCATTCTACCAACGGAAATTGGAAACTTATCCAGCTTAGCAACTCGTGTCTAGCGAGCTATCAGCCTACACGCTTCACCGGTGTCTAGCGAGCTTTCTGTTTGACTTCAAACCCCCTCTAATTTATGTAGTTACGGTGGATGGGTTTGGAGGAGTGTTGTGGGGGGCTGCTGTGATTTTGACGGTGGCGCTTCTGATAGACCACATTCAAGATTTACTTATCGACCCCACAAGAATGATTGGGAGTAAAAGCAATTGCCTAATCCTTATAAGTTTGAACGGCGGTGATTGCCATTTCTAAATTGCTTTCTTTCTTGCTCTGAACAGCTAGGCAAAAAGCTTTCGAAATGTATGGCTATGAAATTCCAATCTCCATCTAATATTCAGGTCCCAGCAACCTGAATTCCAATCTCCATCAAATAGGCAGCAGCTACTTCATGGTGGGTCCTGGTCCCATGCATGTGCACTACCATGTCTCAATCGTCCTTTTTTGCCTTTAGTGTAGATAAACAGATAGCATATTCTTTTTGAAATACATTTCAGACTAAACCCCCTTAAAAGCTATCCATCAGCACATGGAAATCCTGCAGCCAAACACCCAAGTTTCAAATGTGCATAGAATGCCAATCAGAAAAACAAAGACCATGGCAAATCAAAGTGTAGATACACATGATACATAGCGAGAAAGATCTCAGTTTGAGCTTAAGAATTTGATAAGTATAGGAGTACAGTAGGCAAAGAGCTTTCAGAAGGCAAGTAAAATGGAAAGAACAGGATATACACAACCATGTCAAGGTCACCACATCAAGTTCAGTGTGTATATTGGTTTTCAGTTCTGCAACAGGAAAATTGATCTGTTGGTGAGCAACCAATTTTCAATCCCATAAATAGTTGTAAGATAATGACAACGCAAGTGAAGCTCCAGATAATGAGGCAGCCACCAAACAAACAATCCTAGGCATGTAGAAACAAAATACAAGGGTGCATAACAGGTACTTGTCAATTCCATTTTCACGATTTTTTTGAACCAAAGATGACGTAAAACTCCCCCCAGTGCACTCTAGTTTGGGAACAAACAGCAACCACGGCAAGCGTAGCCCTTGTATGCTGAAAGAAGTAATAATGTTATAAAGAATGAGTGAACCTCAACAATAAACCAAAAGACCAGGATTCAAGATCTGCTAAATCATATCTACATGCAAGGGTGGGGGGTCGATCTACACTCCACCTAGAAGCATATATAAACAAGAGAAAAGATAAAGTTAGCACTATTTCATGGAAGCTAAATCCTAAATATACAAGAAAATTTCCAGATTGTATACAAATACTTGAGAGATTATCATGTTCGATAAAAAGAACATACAAACATTATAAGTTTCAAGCATGGCCTAACTCTTCAGATATTTTTCCACATATGCCTGCACAGCAGAAAAAAGATAAATTCCCATCAGAAACAGAATTTCTAATCAGCACAAATGGATATAGTAGTCTTGATCAAGAAGTATTCTACAGATAAAGAACGAGCATTCACCTGTACAAGTTTGGTAAGCCTGGGTTTTGAATATGACAAATAATGATCAATTTTCTCTTGTGTTTGAGGAATATGAGCCCCTTGAATGGTACCAGTTACTTTATCGATGACTTTCTTCACTATGGTTTTGTGAGCCTCCTTACTCATTTGACCTTCCTTCCACGTGGGCTTTAGAATCTCCTTAACAAACTCCGCAAGTGCAAATTTGAACATACGCACCCCCTTTGAATCCTTGATTTTCTTACCATCTTCATTCACCAGACCATCTGCATCCATGTCCTCTGAATGAGTAGTTTCTTGCTCTTTCTTGATATGGTTAGCTGCTCTTTCATTCACTTTATTAGCCTCGGAATCTACGACTGGCTCTACCTGCTTCAACTCATGACTCTCATGGTGAAGTTTTTCTTCCAAACCAACAATCTTAGGAGCATCACCTACACTGGGCTCACCAGTAAGAGCTGATTGGGGAATGCTTTTCAATGAGATTTGCGATTCTCCATCAGCAGTCTTATTCTGCTCAATGGGATTCACTGAAAAACCTGGGGGATCGATACTGATGTCAGACTTACTCAAACTATCACTGATAGGATCATACTGCTTTTGAGACCAAGTGGCTTGATTAGACTGAACCAACGTTTCACCCAATGGTGCAACTGCCCCTGCAGACTTGGGTTGGGAAGGCATCAACCCCATATCATTGGAGGGGTTTAGAGCAGCATATAGTTGCGGAAGCTGCTGGCTATTTCCAAATATCTGAGCCAGAGACGCTGAAAGGTTTGTTATTTGGTTGACCTTCTCATTAGTTACTACATTTTGACTCATTGAAGGTCCAGAGGTTAAATGTGACATTTTTGGATCAACCATATCTGGTTTGTTAATTGGGTCCTCCTGATAAGTCACTGTTTGATGTTGTGGATTTGAAGAGGGCTGAGAGCTTTGGACCTGCCCATTCAGGCTGAAACTTTGTCCACTTGAAGCAAGTGGAAGGAGAATCTGTTGACTTTGCCCGTTGACAGCATTCATATTAAAGCTTGAAAGAGGTTGAGGGGCTATGTTCTGACCCTTCTGGTTGAAGCTTTGTCCGGGCATAGGAATCATAGTAGGCAGAATATTTGCAGAGAAGTCGATCTCATTCTGTGGTTTGGCACTCCTGTTGACCGCATTGCTATCGTCACAGGAGAATGCAGCAGCAGCCCCTGTCAAACTGGCATGATGCTGAATATAAGTATTTTCAGATACTCTCGGTTGCGTTATGACTGTGGCAGCATGCTGCTGACCTGAAACTTCTCTAGTTATATTCTGTTCACAGGTGGGTAAAGTAATATCATTTGGATTTTTAGATGGTGAATTTTGATGATTATGCCCTGTATCTTCTTTGTCAATAAAGTGCAGGTTACCCCCTGCAGAAGGCATGTTTGTAGCATTAAGCAATTTCGGGCCACCCCTTAATTCTGGAACACCCATGCTTGCACCATTATTGTCACTTATCCATTGAGGAGATTTATGTGCATCTTGATCAGCTGGTTTATCACTCCGTGTTGGACCTCCCCATGTTTTACTCTCATTGTCCAAGCTATGGCCCCACCTATCAACCAAAGACCTCTCAGTAGTCCTCGATTCGGGAACAACCACTTTTCCAACATCTTTATCATTCTTCCACCGCAGGGACTTTGTTAAATCAGAGTCAGCAGCTTTATCACTCCATTTTGGACCTCCCCACAAACTATTCTCATTATTGCACCTATCATCCAGTGACCGACCTTCTGCACCACCATGTGCTGAGTCAGCTTCTTTATCACTCCGTTTTGGGCCTTCCCACAATCTATTCTCATTACCCAATTTATGACCCCACCTATCATCCCGAGGCCTCCCTTCTGGACTACCAAGTGGTGCATCATCATGAGAGAACCTGCAATATTCTCCGTTACGGCAATTGCCTGAGGCAAAAAACTTGCAAGGAGTATCGTTACTCCTGTGGAATTCACGCCTGTGGTCATGCCCAAAAGACACATTTATGTCCCTCCTGGAGTGGACCCTTTCTCTTGTCCCATGGCCATCAGCCAAAGCACCATGATGGGCATATTTGCATGATGATCCTCTATAGCATTTGCCTTTCAGAAAATCATTACACCTAACAGCAGATCTGTTGTTCCTTGTGACCGCATGCTTCTCCCGTTCTCCATCGTAGTAATTCCCATACCCACGAGAAATCTTATCCCGTGAGTAATCCCTTTGCTCTTTGATGTTAGCATGCCCTGAAGATCCTTCCCGCTCATGTCTACTTCCCCAGTTTTCTGCTGGACCACTTCCTGAATGCCTACTACCCTCATAATCATGATTATCTTGATGAAGAAACTTGCATTGACTACCTCGCCTGCACCTCCCTGCTGCAAAATCATTACATTGTGGAGCGGATACTCCTGATCCACTTCTAATCCTGTCATTCCAGCCTTCTAATTCTCGCCTAAAACCATGGTCCTGGCTCCTGCTTCTACTCCTGCATAACACACCCAAAGATAATGCAAGTCAAGACAAAGAAATAATCACAAGAACAAATTTCCTTTAGTTTCAAAAACAGATGATTAAAAAAAATAATAGAAAATTCATAGGAGTTGAGTTATAAAAAAAGCTTCATTGGCATTCAGAGTTGAGTTTTATAAACCTTCGTGATCTGCTCCAACTGCTATTTGGGGAGCGACTATGATTTTGCTCTCTCCATACATCAAGACCAGGAGACATACTCATGCTGTAACTTTGATCCCCATCCCATGTTTGTGTAACCTCATAACAGTCTCTACTTATGTTCTCATCCTTCTGTTCGCTTCTGTTTTCAGGCAAGGGCTCCCTATTAGACCATTCAGAATTACCTTTAGATTTCACAGCACTGTTGGCTTCCACATCAGACCACTTTGGATCATGACTACCAGCACCCTTCGAAGAATTCCACTCTGATTTTGATTCTTTATCATGAATGGACACGCCTACTTTCTCAGGCACAGCATTGTCTTGTCTGGTTTCAGTTGGAAAATGATGGGTATCTTCTTTCAAATCCCATTTAGAAGTCCTCCTCCTGACACTATTAGTCATTGCATTCGCCACTAAAGAAGCACCGTCCACAATAACTGACGTTCTCACAACCAAGATTCAGTACAATCTGGAAAACAGGAAAAAACAAAAAGCAAACAAAAGAACAAAAAAATTGAGATGAATCTCAAATTCATAAAATCTCTCTGTTACTTCTTGTTGTTTCTTTTTTCAGTTTTTCTTCTTTTCTGGCTGTGTGAGTTTGTGCATGTGTAACTTTCTGCAAAAATTAATTTTCATTATGAAATAGCTCTAGATCTCCAAAATAAAGGTATAGATTACTTTTAGTGGTTGACATCCAACATGTTAATGTTGCTCCATAACTGAAACTGAAGCAACAAACAAAATCCTCTTTTTTTTACTGCCACCTTAAATTCACACAAAAAAAAGTAAAAAAGTTAACTTGATCCATTCAGATTTATCCAGTGGACTGCCTGTGTAAAAGAACACCTTATGAATAAATAAGGTGATTTAAATGATTTTTGGATGAAGGTATCTCGTATAACGCTGATTCCACTAACAAATAAACTGTCTAGCTAAACATGCTTTGGACACACCTAGTATATCTTAAGGACCTGAGTATTTTCTTATTTGTCACGACCAAGAAGATCAAGGACATACACAATTATCAACTTATAACAAAGCGAATCGATGATTGATGACATTGAAGAGAGAGTTAATGAGAGAGGGGAGTTATTGTGGGATTATAAGGGACAGGTATGACACTGACAAATCAAAATGAGAAAGCATTTAGGGAACAAAGGGAAAAGAGAATAATCAACGAGTACAAGCAATGTCATCATATATTAACAAATTAGCAATGACAAAATCCCAAACTACAGTCAATTTCAGATATCTAATAAGGGAAAATGAGAAAGAGAAAAATAACCAATTATAAATCGATTTACAGCCTATGTAACAAAGACACTGACGTGTGTCGGTGTCCGACACTGACGTGTGTCGGTGTCCGACACCGAAACAAAGAAGTGCCAGACACACTGGACCCCTGAAACCCAATACGCCAACACATCTTTAAGTTCATTCCATGTGTTGAGAGAGAATTTTTAGAATATTTTAGTCCATGCTTGTGTAAAATATAGAAAGAATGTGTATACATTACAATTACATTAGAAATATATAAATAATAGTTGAAAACAAAATATTTGAATAAAGTGAAATTTGTTTGAAAAAGTGTGTTGCATGTGTCCACACGTTTGTCCGATACAGCAAATTCTTAGAAAATGGAGTGTCCTAATTACATGGCAGACAGAAAATGAATTGGCCCAACCATCATCAGAAGAAGACGAAACATCAAGGTCATTACAAATATGTAGATCGCCTGCACCAGAAGCATACTTGAGGTACCAAAAAACATAGTTTGCAACTTCAAGATGGTGAAGACCCCCACACGAATCAAAAACCATTACTGCATATTTCAGGTCAGGTTTGATTATGGTCAAGTTCAGAGAAACCCTGCCAGCCTCCAGACAAACTAGAATCACTCATCAATTCATGCCGGTGAACAAAAATGTGATCGCATTTCATAAAAACATCAGCAAACATGGCTCCTAAATAGTTTTTTTCTTCACTATGTTGCAAGAATTCTTTTAAACAAGTGAAGCACTCGTATCTGAAACATGTCCATGGATTCTCACCAGAATCCACTTCCAGATTTCTTTTGTTTGTTATTCCTTACCAGTTACAAGTAACATAGGAATTAAAATTTAACTGACTGAGTTACGAGTGAAATTTTTTAGCATGACATATATGTATTGTCTTGTCTATAGGAAAATGATATAAATTATAAGATATCCCATTACATAATCCACTAGTATCCTTCCTATTATATAAAAGATAATTAATATATTTTACGTTATTCATAATATACTGGCGAATCCAGGTATCCTATTTTTCAGGCTTTGCTGAATCCGACACTGAATAAGCTTGTTGAACTCTTACACCCAAACCCATATCAGTGCAAAATGGTTCCTTCATATAGAATAGTTACTTTTGTTGGCAAAGAAAACTTCCATTCTTTGAGTGTGCAACCCCAATAACAAAGAAGCGTGCAGGGTACCAAAATCCTTGACTCCAAATACTGTGTGTAAGTGTACCTTACTTTATAAGAATAATGCACCAGCATTTTCAACCAGAAAACGTGACATCTTCTCAGGATGAACAACGAGTGAGCATCATAGTTTCTTGCAAGTTGAACTCTAACAAAACGCTACTGAATTTCTTGAAACAAGCTCATGGAGAATGCCGAAACCCATGAATGGATATATTTTAAATCACACATTTCCATTCTCCCTCTCAAGGATCAAACCTGCAGTAAGAGACGGACATTTCCTCTTGTTTATCTCTGTGGGAAAGAGCATTGGTAACATGAAGTCAGTGAGGTGGTTGCTTCTTATTAGCAACAAGCAAGGAAATAAATTTCACGAAATTATCAAAATATTTCGCGAAAGATTTCTATTTTCTAGGTTACCGACAGGAAAGAATACTTACGTCGAAATAATGTTAAATTTCCCGAAATATTTCCATTCATGTCGAAATATTTCGCGTGAACAATAAATTTCGATCAATTGACAGTGTAAATATGTATTATTTCAGTCGAAATGTTTCGACATGTATGGAAACATTGGAAACATTTCAATCATAGGTAGGAAACATCTCATTTGAGCTCAAAACCGCTATAAATCTCATATTTGATCCATTTAACCCATTTCCATACATTTTGTTTATACAAAAGATCAATCCATTGTAGATTTTTTGGTTCATGAGGAAGAATCAAAAATCCCGTTAGGGAGCGTTTTCAAATTCAAAATATACATAAGGATAAAATTTCTTGCTACAAATAAATAGGTTACATGTAAATTCATTAAATTTATGAATCTATGATGCATTTACACTAGATTTGTGCACGGATTGAAGATTGTTTAGGGTAAAAATTTGGAATTTGGTGCACCTAATTGAAAATTTGGAATTTGGTGCACTTAAGTATGTAAACATCCATGACTGTGCATGAATCGATTATATGTGGCATAACTTAACCCGTTCTACAAGTTGGT
The DNA here is from genome assembly GCA_035048495.1 of Euptelea pleiosperma. Lineage (NCBI taxonomy): Eukaryota > Viridiplantae > Streptophyta > Magnoliopsida > Ranunculales > Eupteleaceae > Euptelea > Euptelea pleiosperma. The sequence goes on from CM068552.1 coordinate 28,843,803, forward strand.
TTGGTTAAAAAAAATTAACCCTAAATTTTTTTTTTCAAATAAAAAATTAAATAAATGTTATAAGTTAATAGTAAATAAGTTTTCTAAAATTACATATAATGTTAAGAAATTAATGTAAGTGAATACGGATTTGTTAATATATTACTTTATGACTTTTTTATAATTAGCAATTAAATAATAGTTCTATAATTAAATTAAACCTTGACTAATTAAAAATACTTGCCGTGACATATTATAGACCATTATGGTCATTCATTTCCACACATATGGTTGTATATTATGGTTTGAAATCTTATGAGTGTGTTTTTATGCTTGTTTCATCATTTTTCAAACATTTCCACAATGTTTCCATCATTTCTGCATTATTTCCATCATTTCCACGAAAAATATATTATTTCCACCCTGGTCAAAATATTTTCATTTTTAGACTAGTCGAAACAAACCTCGAAATCGACATTTATTTCCTTGGCAACAACCAAAAGAACCATTCATGGACATAAGCTTGATAATTAGTGCAAATATCTCCAAATAATTGTGTAACATGAACTTCATGAGAAAGTTGCTTATTACTGGTGGCAAAAGAACCACATAGGTGAACGTAAACTTGATAACTGCTGCCATTGTGTCCAAATAATCTCACATATAGCAAGCTCAAATGTTGGGGTAGATAGTCATGTGCACCAAACAACTAATTTTCCCTTCAAATGACAATCATAGCACAGGTATGATTTTTTGCAAGAGCATGTCTCTGCTGTCTTTGTCTTCCTCCACTAAACCTAAGAAAGAGCTCTTCAGAGCTCTTTGTTCTGTAAAAGGTGAGATAGCTGGAGCAAGGTCTGTAAGAAGAAGAAAAACCTTCAAAGAGGACAGATGTTAATAGGTTGTGAACCACAAGATCGTCTCTCCATCCTAGCAATAATGGGTAAATCAAGATTTGATGCAAGGAAACAGATTTTAAAGATAAAAAACCAGAGGGACAAACGAAGGCATGGAACAAGTTCTTTGAACATTTCCTACATGGGCCTAGTGATGAGGAATCACCAGCTTCATGACTTTGTACTTTCTTTGTCTCATGAAAGTTTTGATGCAAAACCAAATAGAATATGATAGCTGAGATTTTTTTTTCCAATGCATATGATAGCTGAGCAAAAAACCATAGCTCAAACACATACATTTTTCCTCATTTGATCTATTGCGACTGTTTATCAATGCGAGCCTATCTATTAAAGATGGTACATCGAATTAAAAAGCTCAACTATCAAATGCATTGGAGAAAAAAAAAAAAAGGTTTGGCTTATCTTCTTCTTAAAGTGAGATCATCATGAGCGATCAAACCCATTTGTCAGTGATTGCTTCAAGAGATATAAAATCATGGCTAGGAGTTCTTAGGTCACAATAGAATTGGTGAATCATTGCTTTGGAAGGTAGAGAAGGTGACTAATCCCAAATATTATTTCACCAATGGAATGGTAGTCCAATCTCTAGCCAGTGTCTTTAAAATTGTTAGTTAATTAAGTTTTAAGGAGAATGAGAGAGAAGAATTGGGGAGAAAGAGAGAATCGTACAGAGCAACTTATCATACTCTCCATACGTCCCCTAATATATAACATAAAACAATAAGAAAAATTACAGATATACCCCTAAGAAACATACAGACGTTGGCCCTAGCTCCCAAATCCCCGGTGGCCTTCGGCCTGCGAACCCCCAGTGGCCTTAGGCCCATTCATTTATTACATTAATAATAATAACTAACACTCCCCCTCAAGCTGTAAAGTAAACATCATGCATCTCCAGCTTAGAACAAATCAGATCCAGACGAGCTTTGAACAAAGCTTTTGTGAACATATTTACTAACTGGTGTTCTGTCTTCATACATGGAGTAGAGATGTCACCACAAATCACTTTGTCTCGAACAAAGTGACAATCTATCTCAATGTGCTTCGTCCTTTCATGAAACACTAGATTCGAGGCTATATGATTAGCCGCTTGATTATCATAATACAACTTCATAGGAATTTTCACTCCAACACCCATTTCTTGAAGAAGATGCTTCAACCAAATCAACTCACAACTCCTATGAGGCATTGTTCTATACTTGGCTTCCGCACTAGGTCTAGCAACCACAAATCGTTTCTTACTCCTCCAAGATATTAGATTTCCACCAAGAAATGTGCAGTAACCCATGGTTGACCCTCTGTCAGAAGGTGAACCAGCCCAATCAGCACCCATATAACCAACCACTCTGAGATGACTACGAGATCTATATAACAAACTACGACCAGGAGCATCTTTCAAGTATCTAACTACAGGGATAACTACATCCCAATGCAAGAACATGAAGTCATTGCATAAACTAACTAATCACACTAACCGCAAAAAGGAGATGTCACATCTAGTAATAGTCAAATAGTTCAACTTGCCAACCAGCTTTCAATATCGATGCAAATCATCGAACAAATCATCATGATCGCATACAAGCTTCGTATTAGAGTCCATCAAAGTTTCAACTGGTTTTGACCCCAATAAACCTGTCTCCGCGAAAATATCAAGAACATATTTCCGTTGAGACAAACTGATCTCGTAGGTCATCTCGACCTCATTTAGTCTCGGTGTTTGTATGGTTTTTCTATTCAAACATATTTAGTCTCGGTGTTTGTATGGCTTTTCTATTAAAAAATATCAAGAACATATTTCCGTTGAGACAAACTGATCTCGTAGGTCATCTCGACCTCATTTAGTCTCGGTGTTTGTATGGCTTTTCTATTCAATAAAGTTTACACTTATCAAAAAAATGAAAATACTGAAGCTTTCCTAGGTATTTACATTAACCTGTCTTTGTAGAAACTTCGTTAAGCACTGAATACCTTTAGTGTCATCTGATGTAACCACTATGTCATCAACGTACACAACCAACACAATGGTTCAATCACATGTTTTCTTCAAAAAGAATGATTGGATTAGCATTGTGTCAACCCAAACTGAACTACAACCTCACTGAATCTGCCAAACCATGCACGTGGTGACTGCTTCAACCCATAAATAGCCTTTTTATAGGCGGCACACACTCCCAGACTCCCCCTAAACAACAAACCCAGGTGGTTGCTCCATATAGACCTCATGTAGATTGCCATGCAAGAAAGCAGGTTTTACATCAAGCTGATACAACGGCCAAAGAAGCTGCTAAGGAAATAATCACACGAATAGAGGCAATCTTGACAATCGGTGAAAATGTCTCACTATAATCAACACCATAAGACTAATACCCTTTAGCAACAAGATGGCCTTCAATCTCTCGACAAACACATCCTGAAGAAACTTCACTGTGTACAACCAACAACATGCTTCCCCGAAGATAAAGTGACAAGAATACCATGTACCATTGGAATGTAATGCATCCAATTCAGTAACCAAGCTTCACGCCACCTTAAGAAAGGAAAGAGCTTCCTGGAGATTGTTAGGAACAAAAAAGAAAGACACAAGCAGCAAAAGAACAATAGGCGGGAGACAAAGAATCAAACGACACCAATTGAGATATAGGACGTTCAGTGCAAGAACGTGTACCTTTCCCTAATGTAGTGGGAAGGTCGGAAGTAGACGCAGGCAAGACAGGATCCGTCGAAGAAGAACCAGATGGTGGAAGACATGAGTCCGAAATAGGCACGGGAAGGTGGCAACAATGTACATAGGTGCATAGTGGCAGTGCTATCAAAGCTGGCACATCAAAATCCTGCAAACCAGATGAAGGACTAATCTCAATAGGAAGAGGAAGAGGAAGAGGGTGAGATTCAAAGTCAATAAAAGAACACTCATCAGAAAAGAACAGTACATGCCCAAAGAAAGTGACATCGGGACAGTTCCAACGAGAGGGTCAAAACAATGATAACCCTTCTGAACGAGTATGTACAAGAAAAACACAATTAAGATCACGTGAATCTACTTTATCACCTCCAAAACCAAGACGTTGAACAAACAGACACCCCCAAAGACACGTGGAGGAAAAGGAAACAGAAGACTACCTGGAAAAGGGGCAGAAAATGGAGATTGACCATTGAGAAAAAATGGGCATGCGGATGATGAGATAGCACGCTATAAGAATTGCATCACTCCAAAAAGATTTAAAAACATTCATTTCAAACAACAAAACAAGAACAACCACAAGTAAATGACGGTTCTTCCATTCAACCACCCCATTTTGTTGAGGTGTATGTGAACAGGAAGTCTGATGTATAATACCATTAGATGCTAAATATGAACGAAATGATAAGGAGTAAGGAGTCGTGTTCTTTAGCATAATCAGAATGAAAAATTTGAACTTGCACACCAAATTGAGTCTGAATTTCTGCATGAAACAATTTGAAAATAGAAAACTCATATCGATCTTTCATTAAATATAATCATATCCTTTTTGAAAAATCATCCGCAAAAGTAACAAAATATTTACTCATTACGATATGGAACTCAAATGGGTCCCTACACATCTGAATGAACTAACGCAAATGGTTTAACAACTCGAGGAACAACTCTAGAAGGAAAAGAAACTCTATGATGTTTTCCTAACTGTCGAGACTCACACTCTAAACTAGACACATCAATTAATGATGGAACCATGATCTTCAAGGAATGCAACGGAAGATGACTAAGCTGTCAATGCCACTGATGCGGTGTAAGAAAAGACGTTTGAAACGCAGTAGTCTCCCCCTCACCATCAAAATAGAAGAGGCCACACTTATGAAAAAAAAATAGTAGAGGCCACGAAACTCACACCCTCCACAAATCTTCCTCTTCATTTTTCAAATCTTGAAAAACACAATAAGGATAAAAGGTCACCGAACAATCCAATAATCTGGTAAGCTTACTAACAGACATGAGACTGAATGGAAATTTCAGAACATACAAGACAAAAGATAAAGGTGAAGCTTGACCTTTATCGGACACCTATATCCTGGTCATATGATCTGTGGCTCTAGAATCAATGACCCAAGGAAATTACGACCCAGAAACTTCGGAAGCAAGACATAGAGTACCTGAGTGGGCAAGAGTAGTGGTATTGGAGGATAAAGCATCAAACTGTTGTTGAGTGAGCTTGGCATATTCGTCACGAGAACTAGTCACAACCTCTAAATTAGCCGCTGAAGACTAAACAGGTGCAGCAAAAGTAGAACCAGGAGTAGTGCTCCCACTGTCATTATCCAATGCATGATTGATCCAGTTGGCTAGTTTACCGTGTAAATCCCAACAATAATCCATTGTTCAAAAACATCGGATCAATACTAATCTTAGGATCCATACTATTCCACAGCTAGGTCATAATTTGGACATTCTCCTGCACACTCCGAATAATTACTGGCTTCAGATCCGGGCTGATTTTCACACAAGTATCTCAACTTTCCTTTGGCTGTTAGAAACACTTCAACAGACTTGGTCTAAGGAACATAATTACGTTCATTGGGCTTGATGAAAGTCGTCTGAACACTAAAAACATCACCGGGCAACATGATATTGTATTTGTTCTCTATTATTACCCACAAAAATACCAAAGAACCTACATAAACTCACAATACCCACAAAAGTCACCAACGGGGACCTGCAAAATACCTAGGAGGGGTTTTCGATAGCTACGGTTTTGCCCATAAAGGAGTTCTCTCGCTCTCTGAGACCTACGGCTCCCTCAAGAGAGGTCTTGGGAGGGTGCAGTTTGCCCAGAAGGTGTCCTGGGTGTGGGTACCATTTTCACACAAATCCCGACGACCGATGGGCACATATCTCAAGGTGTGCATCCCTCGAGGAAATTCCTTAGGGCGCATCATTCCTAGCATGCACCCAAGTTATACCAAATTATTTCTCATTTTACAATGTTTATGCCCTATTGTTTTTAATTTATAGGGCTCTCCACCAATGAATAAATAAGATATTCTTATGGGCTTATGGGCTGATGGACCAATTAATAGGCCCAAAGTGGGATAGGCCATTAAAGAGGCTTTATATGTGGGATGGACTTGTGGGCCAAAACCCAAAGCCTACAAACAAAAAAAGGGTGGCCCAACATATATTGGAGCTCGTCTCCTTCGTTGAGAGAGAAAGGATTTTGGGTTGAAACCCTAACCCCTCTTGGGTTGGTGCAACGCTGGAGGCAGCCAACAATGACGGCGGCGGCAGCAAGCTCCGGCGATGGCGTGACACAAATACGAGACGATGACAATGTCCTCTTCCTCTACGTCGCCATCCTCTTCTTCCTTTTCTTCTTCTTTTTCTTTTTCTTCAACGGTGGCGTTTTCTTCTTCTTTTCATCTATAAGTGCAACGCCCCAACAAATTGCCCCTACATTGGCATCCAGGGTACAAGTTCTTGCTCAGTTTTCAGGGGTACCTCTGTGATCAATGCAAGCAAGATCAAAGACGCGCTTGTAATCCTTGATGAAACATATAGAGCAACCACCCTATAAGGGTTTAAGTAGGAGATTGACAAGAGGGTAATGCAACAAGTTCGACAAGGGTGGGTCGATCCTCCTCTTTTGGTCGACAGCAAAAGTGATCCGGTGGATCCCAGGGAGGATGGAGTCGTTTGTTACCTCCAACGGTGATATCATGGTCGTGGTGCAAACCCCATGATTTTGTAGATACTCCAAGTGATAATAGGGGTTGGAGTTGAGAAGGGGGAAGATCTAGTGCTGTTTCGATTGCTTCAGGAGCACTTGACGGCATGGATGGTACAAGCCCTTGGATAGTTTGGGGCAGAGGTGCTGACTTATGTGACGGCAATAATGTCCAGGAGATCTCGTCGAAGGGCTTGGTGCTAGGCCATGCTTGGTTGGGGACTAGGGCAGAGGTGGAGGAGGTAAGGACCACCCGCCTCACCTGGAAATTCCTAGAAACCTCAAGGATGCTAAGGGTGCCATGTACGGCTGGGAGAACAAGTTCTAGTTGCGGGTTCTTGGGATCCTCCAGATCAACGAGACTTTTGACCTCCAAGGATTCAAAAGAAGGCAAATTATCCTCATGAGCCTTTTCTTCCTCTGTAGTTTCTACCTCTTTCAGTCCCTCTTTTTCCTCAGAAACCTCTTTCTCCGTCATATCTGAAGCTTCAATCGAGGCTAGGGTTTCAAGAGGCTTTTCTTGATTTGAGACCTCTTTAAGAGGTGTTTTCGCTGTGAAACTTTCTCATAGCTCGCCGAAAAGAGGTGAAAAAGTCAACGGGTGTTGCGGCGACGATCCGAGACGACGGCAGCAACGGATTGGAACTCCAGCAAAGATCCTCGCCTCCAGTTTGCTCTCAATACGATTTATCTGGTCGTTATTGGCATCCTATTGGCTCTCCAAACGAGTTATCACATCGTTTAGTTTAGCTAACGCAGTTGCCAACGATCGCTAACCAATCAGAGAAATATTTCAGGAATTTTGAACTTGCTCTGGTACCAAATTTGACGCAGGACGAGAGAACCGCCCTACGATTTGAGAAAGGACCTTCGGCTACACACCGAATTAGCTTGGCTTCGCACCAAGATAGAGTGATTTCGCAACACGAGAGAGTTCCTAAAAGAAATCAATATGAAAATTCATTAATTAAGTCATCCTTCAATCAAAGCTAACAACCCTATTTATAGAACCATCTAACCTGACTTTCCTAATTCAAATCAAACTTAAAATAAGAAATTCCTAATACACGTCAACTACTGCAATCGATAATAAAATCCTAATTGGAAACAAAAACCTAACTTTAGTTGAAAAATCCTAATTAAACTAAAAAATAAATAAAGCAAATCTTCTTGGGGTTCACATGCTTAATCGGGCACAGATTCGGTGTAACACAGACCATTATAGCCGAATGCTCTTGCATCAACCTCCCACCGGAACACAAAATCTTCAAAAAACAACCCCCTACATTCTGTATTTGCCTTGGACCAAAGGTACATCAGCCCCTTAATATTGAGAATAATGCCGCCCAAGTATGTCTGTTTGTCTTCAAAAAGCCTCTTATTTCTCACCTTCCAAAGTCCCCAAATAATCGCCAGAGGAACCATCCTCCAAAGGATATTGCCTCTGGATGAAAACACCCGGGTCTTACAACCCAAAAAGAGAATTATAAGAGTAACTGGCATCACCCAACGCATTCGAAACTCCAAAAGAAACAAAGACCAGACCTCCCTAGCAACCTCACAATGAAGGAGAATGTGATCTAATGATTCTCCACACTGTTTAAACATCGAACAGTAGTCCACCATAAAGAAACCTCTAGAGATCAAGTGATTCACCGTAAGGATCTTGTCTAAGGAAGCCTCCCAAGCAAAGAAAGCCACCATTGTAGGGATTTTGGATCTCCAAATTTGAGCCATCGGAAAGGAGGACCCGTCAATAATCTGTAATGCCTCATAGAAGGATCGGATTGAGAATGTTCATTGGAGAGAAGCCTAGATAGAGGTTCGATCTCCTAGTCATTAAGGTTTCTTCTAAAGCCCAAATTCCACCCCTCATCCTCCCCTTCCTCCAGAGTACAATCCTAAATATAGACCAATTTTTCCGCTAAGACATGGAATATAACTCCGGAAAGTCCGCCTGGAAGGAAATATTGCCACACCAGATGTCCTCCCAAAATCTGATTCTGCTCCCAGACCCGACCTCAAACCGAATTCCTCTAAGAAAGTCTTCTGAGACCTTTAAAATACCTCTTCAAACACTACAATTGTACGGACTTCTGATCACTTGGCTTTCCCAACCAAGGAAAGATTCCCCATATTTGCCCGCAATTATCTCTCTCCAAGAACTAGATAACTCTTCCCCGAACCTCCATAACAATTTACCCAGCAAAGCATGGTTCATAACTTTAAGATGTTTGATACCCAATCCTCCTTTGTCATGGCCTTGCACACTCTATTCCACTCTACCAAGTGGATCTTGTGTTTATCTGTACTTCCACTCCATAAAAGCTCTCTCATGAGTTTTTCTAAGATGTGCACCACACTCTTCGGGTTGGAACAGAGACATAATAAATAGGTAAGCTGGCTAGGGCGCTATTAATCAACAAAAACCTTGCCGCTTTTGACAAATACCCAGTCTTCCAAGAAGCAAGCCTCTACCCAAAGCATTCAACCATAGGATCTCATAAGGACTTGGATCTGTACGCAGCTCCAAGAGGGAGGCCCAAATAGGTAGTTGGGAGACAATCAATGCCGCAGTTCAGGGTGCTTGTCAGCATTCATGCATTCAACCAGAGTTCTGACAGCGTTACCCCTAAGGTAAAATTTATAGCCTCAACTACTTCTATACTTATTTAAGTTATTTTTTCACATGGTAAGTTGTTTCTGATTTTTGTATAATAAAATATATTTTTTCAAATTTTTTAAGCTTTATTTTTGAAATGAGGCTTGCGCCTCACCTTCTTGAGGCCGACCGCCTCAGTTCCCAAACTAGCCTTTTTAAACCTTGCTCTTCACCATATCTAAAAGCTCTCAACAAACAAAGCTAGAGTTGAAGGTGAAAACCGATTTGCCCTTGATCGACCCTCACCAGACTCATCATCTACAACTACCTCTGAAAATTAGGCCAAAGATGCCTGCAACCTAAGCCCAATAGAAGAGGAGCCAATGCCAAAAGTAGATTCCGGAGTGTGATGTTCTCTGATAACAAAGTGAGGGCCAAGGACTTTTAGACACGGTCTAGAGATAGGAGAATTAAAATGAGAAATGTTATCAAGTAATACGCCCTTACCTTTATCCACAAAGTTGACGCCTCCTTCAAAAAGGAACACCCAAACATAGGATACGTGCCACCACCAGGTTGTAGACCCAATGAGGGCAAGGGACAACACTCTTTAGACTGCTCCAACCCATGTGAATCTACATGTTCAACCTCGACACAAGGATAACTTCCTCCAGCCAATCTACAGCTTGGATCCGAAAACCAAATTTGTAGGATCGATGGTGAAGATGTGTGTTACGCCATCTATTTAACATGGACCACAAGTAGCCAACCCAAAAAACCTTCCCTACCTGTGCTATTCACCTTAATTTGAAAGATACCAGACGCCACGCTCTCTGAGTATACTCCCTAGCTGCCACCCTCCAAAGCAGCCTCCACACGAGGCCTAGCCCGATGATTGACGCTCCGAACCCCTTCATCTCCCTTATTCATCCCTTGAAAACTCAGCTTCAGCATGGGACATCGACCCCCTTGAAAAAGGTTAGCTACTCTACTTTTTGTGACCATATCCTTATAACACTTGCAAATTGGAGCCACGTTGGCATTTTGAGCCACATCATACATACCCCACCTCAGATTGGGTTCTTCCTCCCTTCTATGGTCTCCTATCAAAGAAACTACGCCACCATTTGTAATAACCAGCTCAAACAGAGGATGATTAGATGAAGCCTCTAACTCTAACCCCCCTTGCACCAACGAAGGAGTTGCAAGCACCATAAAAACATCGTCCCAATCCTCCAACTCAACAACCTCCAGAAGAACAGTGAAGATATACCCCTTATCTACAATGGATATAACTTTGGGAATAGATAGAGCTCCCCCCTTCACTCATATTTTCACCACCTTTAAATCGGAGATCTCTAAGAAAGATTTAGCAGTTTCCAACTAACCTCCAACTAGATTGCCAATCGCTTCAAATATATTAGGTGACCATAAATGGAAAGGAAGGCCTCTGCGCTCACCCAAAATGGACCATGAAAACTACTCGCAGGAATGATAGTCACCTTAGGGTGCCACCAGACAAAAGTCACCCGAGAATCACCTATTAACAAAGAACCCAAATCATAGAGAAAACCCAGAACCTCAATATTATTTGCAAACCACACCCCCTTCCTACTCCTAAAAGGTATAAGGTTGACAGTTGATGGTGAATAGGTGATCCCAAATATAACAATAGCACTATCATTCTAGGGCAAATTAACCCCCAAGGCCTCACACAACATAGCAAGACTCCAGCAATCAAAAGTGCCCAAATATAAGTTTCAATCCTTGTAGAACCATCTACACTTTCCAACTCCCCCATAACATTACACATAGTCTGAGCAACAAAGGAAATGGGAGTCCTAGGAACCACCATCTCCACTCTCCGATGCTTAGCATCCACCTGAACCAAACGGCTCTAGAAACTGCACCCGCAAGCTCCAACCCCAGCCATCTCGACCAGCGAGAGAAAATAAAATCTTGTTACTCCCTTTCGGTGTAAACTCTATCAATCTGACAAAGCTCCTGCTAATATTCACTTTTTCTTCAACTTCCGTCCTCCTTGTAAGAGAACTTCTTTTATGAGTCTGTAAGAGAGATCTTAAGCCATAAAAGTTTGCCAATGTTATCACTGATGCAATCTTTCAATGCCAGAACTAACCACACCCCTTCCTCCAACAAGAGCGACACCGACCACAAGCATGCTTCCAATGCCCTTGTTCACAAAAGAAGATCCCACCCATCATTGTTTTTGCTATCAAATTGAGTTTCATCCAAGCTCAAGTAAGCGGTGCACCAAGAACTATCCTCCTCTAAGCATTAACCTTTTGCTTCAATCCTTTATGTATCAACCTTTGCTTCAATTCTTTATTCGTTGGGTTTTCAAAATACAATGGAGCATCTTGTGTGATTTGCCTTCCAATGCCTCTACCATAATGCTTCTTATAAAACGTGTCCATTGAGGTATTCATCCATGCCCTCACGTTCCTTTTCTTCCAAATTCCCTATGGCATTGATGGCCATTGGATTTCTGTAAAAGAATTTTACACATTTATCACCAGAGGTCAACACCACATGTTACAAAATTGAATAAGTTAATTGGTGTAGCATACTATCGATGACATGGAAATAAACCACAAAGCAAGACGGGCATACAAGTCTTGCTCAATGACAAAGAAAAATATAAGTTTGTTTCTTTAAGTGCATTATGGATAGCAATGGATCTCAAAGAATCAATATTTATCAAGATTTTGTCTTTCAGAAGAATGCAAGTGTGTGTTTCTACTCACGTTGGTGGTGCAATGGATTAAAGTTATTGTGTAAAGCAATAACCTTGGTTATTGCATAAAGATTAAGTAATTAAAAAACAAAAGAAAGAACAAAAAGAGCCACTTAAGGTTATTGCATAGAGATTAATTAAGTAATTAGAAAAAGAACCACTACATCCCTCAACCATAATTAACGTATAGAGGCATGTTGATGAAAACCTTTCAATTCTAACATGGAGAGTAGCTCCACTAATGCTCTTCCTACACATGGCCTATACATACACCTCAACGAACAAAGCTTGGTTCTCACAAATGTCAAGGGTGCTCATATTAGCTTTCACTTTAGGGTTGTGAGCTCCCCCTAAAAATTAGAAAACAAAAGGATGCTAGCAAACAATCCCCTCTAACATGAATCCATCTCAATAGAACCATAGGATGATAACACGAATAGTTCCAAACAAATAGAACCAATGTGATTTCCATGCGCCAAAGTGTACTAACATGTCTATCTCTCAATCTAGGTAATTAGCATCAATGAACATCCGCCATCACTTCATCAACAAAGCCACACAGGAATTCTGAATGCATTATCCCATGATAGTATTGACATTTTCAAGGCCACTCCCCCGTGGGAGAAACATACCTCTCCAGACACCTTATGCCACTTCATGCATCAATTGCTCAACTTCAAGTATGGATATTGTCATCACCCAAGTCCATTCAGAATGACATGTTTGGTATGAAAATCATGTTGCCTCCAAGAATTATTCAACCCTACACACACACACACACATACACACACCCCAAAAGAAAAAGAAAAACGTAATTGGCCTTGAAGGGCCCCTGTTATATTTGTTTTCTTCCACGCTTTGATCAATTCCATCTTTTAGAAGGGAAGAGATAGAGAGAGAAGAGAAGAGAGATTTATCTTGGTTTGACATTACCACTTACCGAAAGAAATCAAACAAATGAGAAAGCGGAGAAGAAATTAGTGACCCTCAGTGTTCAATGCCATCCACAATCTTATCATCCAAAACATGGTGGATATATTGCACTAGTAATTAGAGTGCAAGACATGATATCATCATTGTTTACAACTTGAATTCCATACAAGGATTTAAATTTCGGTGAGGCCAAAAACCAAAATTTCGGGGGATATTTCCAAATTTCGGTGGATTTCGTTATAGAAAGCTATATTTCGGGAATTTCGGTAACCACCGAAACCGAAGTTTCGGCCAAAATTTCGGTGTTTCAGCCGAAATTTAAAACCTTGATTCCATATCTAATTCGCATTTCTAACTATGCTACTATGTTGTATTGAAACAGGTACGAGTGTCAAAATACAAAACAGGTCCAGAGTGTCCTACTTTTGCAAACATGAAAAATAGGATTTGTGGACTTGGCAATATAATTTAAAAACAAAATAGTTTCTTTTATAATAATAAGGATAATAGTAGATAATTTGATGTGATATCTTAAATTCGTATCATATACCTATAGACGAGAGAATACATAAAATTTGATGTTACATCTGTTGCGTAAAAAATTTCAATCCAGGATGTGTCGAAACAGAATCCATGGGTTTCGGAATTCAGCACGTGTCTGACACAACTACTTCACACGTTTAGAATAATCTATGCAACATAGGTGCATAAGTTGATTAGAATTCCCAAGTCTATGTTAGCAACCAGGATTGCTAAGACATTAAGTATCATTGTGCAAATAGGTCGAATGATTAGTTTGCAAGACTACACAAACATTATAAGCGACACGTGAACTATGTGAACAGCATTATAACAGACAAAATCCTCCTCCCTGGTTAGAGAACTCCCTCTTTCCTGTCTCTTCTGATTTGGCGCATAGCATTCAATTCCTACTCTCAACTGAGCTCCACTCCACATCTAGCATTCTCCGGCTAAGAAGAAGAACCAATGCATTCAAAACCTATAAGGCGTTAGATTTTCCTCTGGATTCAACTATACAACGAAAAAAAGGAGAGAGAGAGAGGGGGAAAACTAGGGTTTCCTTAAAGCTTCAACTGTAAATGAAACCCATATGCGTAAACGCGGAACGCCAATCAAACTCATCATCAAACGTCAAACCCACAGGCCTAAAACAAATAATTTAACTAACAGCTATTCACAAACACCAATAGCATAACGATTCAGATCAAAACAACCAAGAACAACAGCAACCCAGTTCAATAAAAACCCTAAACGAATCAAAAATTAAACAAAAGTGAATAACAAATCAAAGAAGAATGAATATACAAAACCGCACCTTCGAATCAATGAAAACCCATCGCAAAGAGCGCTCAAAGGAACCCTAAAAGAGAGATGAAATGGAGATGTGAAGGAATGAGTGGACTAGAAGGGTCCGCCATTGAAGAACAGAGAGAGAGGGAATTCAAACCCCGCAAACTATACGAAGGACATATTTTGGCTTTTCCGGAATTTATCAGTAGGTATTCTAATACATCTTTGGGAATTTTTGACATATCCCCCCATGTTATCTTTGAAATTTGACATACCCCCCACACTTTGAAAAAGCTGACATGCCCCCCTATGACTTGGTCCAAGGTCAGTTGACCAATGTTGACCCGAGTTGACCAGTATATTTTACATTAAAATACAAAAATAACCTTGTCTTCAACCTTGGAACAAGGGTTTGGACCAAAACAAAACCCCCAAATCAAATGGCTGTGGTGTATGGCAAGCCAAATCAAATGACCGGAGTCTCATGCCGGTCATTCACCACTCCGACAAAAATTAAAAAAACCATTGGCCCATTGGGTTGTCCGATCATAGACTCGAGCTTGTATTGTTCAAAAATATCCAATCAATATATGGAGTGGGAATCTCCAATGTTAGTTGAGATAATAAGAAAAGATTCAAAGCTTAATATTTGTATTACAATGCCACTTCAGCCCTAGAAGTTTTTATTTTTAAGTTGGTGTTCTAAGACAAAAAAAAAAAAAGGTAAAACTCCGGATACCAATGGGTTTTTTAATTTTCGCCGGAGTGGTGGATGACCGGCATTAGACTCTGGTGGGTTGGTCTCCGGTGATGGACAACTAGCCCATTGGTATCTCTTGGCTTGCCGTCCGCGACATCCATTTGATTTGGGGGTTTGGTTTTGATCAAAACCCTTGCTCCATGGTTGAAGACAAGGGTAATTCTGTCTTTTAATGTAAAATATTATGGTCAACTCGAGTCAACATTGGTCAACTGACCTTGGACCAGGTCATAGGGGGGTATATCAGCTTTTTCAAAGTGTGGGGAGTATGTCAAATTTCAAAGATAACATGGGGGGGTATGTCGAAAATTCCCTACATCTTTACCTACCGTATAAAACGGTCTACGGGTTCAACAAATAATACAGATGGGTCCCATTAATGGGCAGTCCAGATTGATGAGAATGTCCTCTGCTTGGCATGGAACACTAGAGATGAGCCCTAGTTTGCCGTCCCCAATAAGTTCAAAGTTTTAAGTCCTCTTCCAAAAATGCCACGTGGTACACTTTTTTGGCCTACAGATTGATGCATGTATGCTTCACCTCTTGATGGATACACCAAAAAATCATTTTAATTGGTGATTTCTACCGTTGGATTTCAGCATTTTAATGAGGTGATTTCTGGTCGTTTGATTTTGGACATTTTTTTTGGTTGCTAAAATCTAACTGCTGGAGATCACCATTCAAGCTTATTTTTGGTGTATAGGTTCACCAAGAGGTAGGCCAAACATCCATAAGGTCAGTGGGCTCGAAATAGTGCTCCATGTGGCATTTTGGAAGGGGGGGAGAGGACATCAAATATTTTCAATAGTTGGTGATTCTGCCTAAGGTAAAAAAAAAAAGGGTCGGGCTCATGGGACCCCATTTCTGACCCCTTTTTTCACCCCAATCTTGGTGTACCCACGTAGAAGATGAATCAATGGCTGATTTTTGGTGGGGATGATAACCTCACCATATAGATCACCCCAACAAAAAATCAGCCCATTCCGAAATTTCTAACCCCATCAAATGTGGTTTTCAAGTTCCACGGTAAAAATCAACGGTCCATAATTCGTCAGCTTCTAAATCAGTTTATGAATATCGAAATGATTTGAAATTTTGTGAGCATGATCTCCTCACCATAGAGATCATCCTCGCCAAAAATCAGCCATTGATTCATCTTCTATGTGGGTATACCAAGATGGGGATCAAAAAAGGGGGTCAGAAATGGGGGTCCCTTGAGCCCGACCCAAAAAAAAATATGGTACATGAAAAGTTTGACTATAATTCGAGTTTGTTGGATCACAAAATCCCGCAAAAACAAAAAAAAAAAAACGAAAACCGATGAAGTCTTACTGAATTGAGTAAAAACACAAACAATGAATTTTGAAAGGATCAAAATTTGGAAATAAAATAATGATTAAAATCTGAATTTTTGAAATAGTCAAACTAAATAATGTCAAGCATCTAGTAAACCCTCCAAATAGTGATGATTTTGTTATAGGTGAGGTGGAATTTTAGTAATTTGATTATTTTAGGAATAAGGGAGTAGATAGACTTTCTAGTTAAAGAATTTTACTAATTTTGGGTGATGAAGAGGTTAAGATGATCGATAAGATAAAAGACAGATTAATTAAGAGAATGGAGTGTGATGGAGATTTTAGGAGGAAAAGTTAAGAGAATTTAATTAAGGGTCGGGCTCAAGGGACCCCCATTTCTGACCCCCATCTTGGCATACCCACGTAGAAGATGAATCAATGGCTGATTTTTGGTGGGGATGATAACCTCACCATACAGATCACACCAACAAAAAAATCAGCCCATTCTGAAATTTCTAACCCCATCAAATGTGGTTTTAAAGTTACACGGTAAAAATCGACGGTCCATAATGCTTCAGCTTCTAAACCAGTCTATGAATATCAGAATGATTTGAATTTTTGTGAGGATGATCTCCTCACCATAAAGATCATCCATACCAAAAATCAGCCATTGATTCATCTTCTACATGGGTACGCCAAGATGGGGATAAAAAAAGGGGGTTAGAAATGGGGGTCCCTTGAACCCGACCCTTTAATTAACCCATAAAAACTCTTTTTAAACCCTCAAATTTGTTATTTACAAGATGAGCCAAGTGAGCATTCAAAATTTAAAATGCTAAGGCCCTACTTGGTATCGCCACAAATATTTGCATTTTAAATGTTTGTAGTCATAACCATTTTCTGTAGCATGGTATCAAGCTAGCTGTAAAATCTGTTGTAAAGATTTTTTGCTGCTTAGGTGGAGGGTGCAATGCAAATATTTTCATTATTTTCTTTTTTACTTGCATGAGTAGCGTTCTTATTCCTTTTCAACGATTTCTACCATAACAACACTCAAATTCTAGTCATCTGATGGGATTAACAAAATAGTTTCATCAAATCAAACATGATAACGAAAAAATATGTTTAATCAAATCAAACATGATAACAAAAAAGAGATATGTCAAACAAATGTACTATGAAATAGTTTTAACATAACAAACATTTTAAAATGAACCCATGACATCTCCTTTGAATTGTTTTCTATATATCATGTATTTCTTCCAACATCTCCCTTTTGTATTCAACATCTCTAACAAGAAATTTCTACCTCCAAAGCATCTTTCATTAGAATTGCAAATACATAGTCTAAGTAATACCGAGTAAATCTTTCTATTTTCATAATCTCTGTATGCAATCTTGTTGAGAATGCTAAACAATATAAATCATTTCCCATTTCTTCAATCCTTGCATCCATGTGCCAAACATATCTTTCACAACTTTTACTTCACGTGGTTTCTTACCATGTTGCCTTTTTGTGTCGAGATCAACTGGAGCATCAAGGCCACTCTTTGCGAAGCTACCAATGGCATGATCATTGCCAATGATAATTTCCAAGATGTCAAAATCCCACTTACATCCCTTTCTGGGGAAAAACTTGAATTTTGGTTTTTCTACATGAACCCAATAAAAATGCATATAAGAATAATATTATTATAATATAAAAATTACTATAAAGAAATTTGTAAGATATGGACAAAAATCATGCCTATAAGAGCACGTTCCAAACATCACCAGGTGCAATAATCGTTTTCTTCACAAGGTCCCAACCAAAGCCACTTTTACTTTTTAAAGTACAAAAAGAGTGGTATTCAATTTTCATTGTGCGTAATCGACTATCAATGTTTTTCCTTGTCACATGGACGTCGGCTTTCGCTGCGATGGCAAGTTCCTCCATCCATTCCCTATCTTATTGCTAAGTCCTTTTTGCTCTACTAATATCTCCATTAAAACTGTATCAGTGATAGGGGTCCACCTAAATTGTTTACCATTTCCCTTGCTTTCCACTTCTCCCATTAAATTACCTGATGACATTGCTATAACAATTACAATTGTTAAATCAATAGAATCACAACAAACAAGTATATAAGATGTTATAAATAGAGACCGCTACCTAACCTTAATCACAAAAAGGGAGGTTGAAGATTGCGGCAGCTAAGGTAACAAAAGCAAGGGGCTAAGGTAGTGAATCCCTCCACCAAAATCATGGAATCATCTAAACAACAATTTCGGTTAGGTTCAAATCGGTTCATGTAAGCTTAAATGGTTTAGGTCTTTAAATAAACAGTTAATGGGCGGATGAACAATGATATTGATTTTACACAAAAACTATATAGATAAACCATAAACCAAACACCAAGAGAGACAAATCACTATCTAAAACACACATAGACGAAATAAACTACAAATCAGAGGCAAAATGAATTACAAATCAGAGACAATGAATATGATTGATCTCAAATGCTTGTAAAGATCCAAACACTAACCCATGCAACTATGATCCAAGCCCTAACTGTGCAATAAAGAGAGAGAAAGGGAGAAGGAAGAGAAGATTACCTCTTCTAGTTGATCTTGAGGAGGAGAAAGGAGAGGAGAGGAGATGACGATCGAGCTCTTATGACTTTTCACCATTTTTTTCTCAGTCGAACCTACTTGACTTAGTTAACAATGAAAAGTGATTGTTTGCAGCCACTTTTGGCTGAGAACATTAGCAACGGAAATGAAAAAAAAAATAGGGGTCCACGTTAATATTTACCCAAGTAAATAATGGAAAGATGCAACCACACTTAGAAATGCAAAATTTATGTTGCAAATGTTTGCACACAAATATTTGCAGCGATACCAAGCACAGCCTAAGTAACAATTAATCCAAAGTTAATCTATAATCATATCAAATAAGAAAAGAAAAATCCATAAATGCTATTAAAAAATTGGATCTAAGAGAGTTAAATATATATTCTAAGTAATAATCAACACAAACTAAAAAGTATTATCCATAAGCATCATACTTCAAACTTCATAAAAGTTATGAATAGGATGCTTTCCTTTTTATTGCCTGTAATTTAAATAAAATTCTTTGATTAGGGTAAGCACCTAAAAGTGAATTAAAAATTATGAATAGTTTTATGTTAAAAACATAGAATATGAAATGAAAGAAACAACACAGAATTAACAAAAAGAGAATTGTTGATGCATTTACTCTCATATAAATCTATATGCAAAAGTTTTGACCACTTGTTCATGGTCTTATAATGTTGGACGAAAATGATACATCAATCGTTTAGGATGCCATTTTGTGTAATTTTTGAAACCCCATTTTATCATTCAACCCATGCAGAGTCACTCACTCTCATGAAGATGGCCTAAACTGCCCTCATGAAACTCCATTTTACCCTTCAACCCATGTCGAACAGCTTTCTTCGCCTCTGTTTTTCTCCTCCTACTCATCTCTTGGTGCGAGTAAGGTGGAGCCTTCGGGCTCTTGAATCGTCTTGATGAAGGTCTTCATCCCTTAGGCTCTTGTTTGGAGGATTCTGATCTTCTTACCCTCGCATCCAATCCTTCCAGCAACGTATTGTTAAGCCTCGTTTGGCAGGTAATATCGAACCATCTTCTTCTTTAGCTCACATAGAATCTTCTGATCCCACTATGCCTGTTGCTGATAAATCTATTCTTGGAGCCCGCCCCAAATCCTATGCTGATGTAACTAAACCCAAACCGATCTTCTGCCGGGGTTGCATCGATCTTCTTGTCCTTGATATGAGAGGTGACTTCTCGTCTATTAAAATTCCCAAAAGTGTAGTCGAGAAAGGATTATAATTATGTAAATTTGCCTTGGTTGGCAGATTAGATCTGAGGAAAATTAGTATCGATGATATTCGTTCTAGAACTAAGATTATTTGGCACCCCTCTGGTGATTGGTGCGCCACCCCCTTGGGCAAATGCTATATCATATTCAGATTCACAAACCCAAAAGATATGAATCGCATCTGGAGGGGAGGACCATGGCTCTTTGCCAATCAACTGATCATGCTTTCCCAATGGACTCCTAACTTCCATCCGAATAATCATAAGCATTCTTGAGCACTAGTTTGGGTCAAATTTCTAGGACTCAGCTTAGAATATTGGGAGACTGATATATTACTGGCAATGGAAAATACTTTGGGTAATCTTGTCAGAATCGACTCCAATACAATGGAGAGAAAATTGGGATACTTTAATTTGCTAATGTTCTAGTAGATGTAGATCTTGCAAACCCTATCCCTGACAAAATGCTCGTGGAGATTGAAGCTACAGGAGAATTCTGGCAAAGGGTGGAGATAGGGAAAACATCAAAGTATTGCAACCATTGCAAGATTGTCAATCATTTGGTGTCTGATTGTCGGGTTATTAAAGCTCTATACAAAGAAATAGAGAAACCTGCTCCTGAGAGCAAGGTACATGATCGTGATAATGTTTCGAAGAAGAAATGGAAGATAAAAAAGAATAAACCTACTATTGTTGTTGATGAGCAAGCTAAGGAGCAGTGCAAGCCTGGTCCTTTGATAACGGAAGATCATCAATTGCATTCTTCGGGCCGAGAGATCAGCCCCAGTGCTAAAGTGGTCTCCACCGGTGAAATTGTCCCTAAGTCATTATCTTCTGTAGGCTGCATATAGACGTACCTGCCTCCTTATCTTCATCAAAATCAGATGAAAAGGATGCAATTTTAGAATGGGAAGATATCCCCAATTCCTTCTCTATTCATATAGACTTACTTAATGAAGAAGGCATTATCATTCTAAATACATCTCCACAAAGGGAATCCCTATTTTAGTTGTTGATCATGGGCCCACTCTCTTAGAAGACAATCAGATCTCAGCTACCAAGGAAGCGGACACTATTCTGGCTGCTATGTATCCTAGCTCTCAACAACAACTGATTTTGTCTATAGTCTCTCCTAGAGATTCAGTCGAATAACAACTTAACCAATCTCCTTGGCACCTTAAAACGAAGAAAGGTTCTATTATTATTCTTCGGAGGAAGTTACAAGATCTTTTTCCTCCAGATCTGGTAAGTTACCTCAATCAAGGTAACTCTCCTTCTACTTTCTGTCATGCAGGTTCTGTTTTGGAACATTAGAGGGCTGGCTAATCCCAATACTTACAATGCTCTCAAGAAACTTATATCCCAATCACACCCTGAGATAGTGAGCATTGTAGAGCCTCTTATCAAACCGTGCAAGATGAATGCTAGACTTTGTGCTGGTGTTAATTTAGCCAAAAATAGTCCTATCAAACTTGGTAATATATGGGTGTTGAGGCGTGTAGACATGCAACAACCAACTGTGTTCTCTTCATCAGACCAGCAAGTCACCATTGTCATTGATAATTGCCTTGTCACTACTGTGCATGCCAAGTGCACAACCGTAGCTAGAAGAAGTCTTTGGGAAGAACTTTTCCAGATTAGTAGAGATGGTAGACCATGGCTTTTGGTGGGTGACTTCAACACTATTTCCAACCCAGTTGAGAAATATGGAGGATTGCCACTTATCCCTCAGGTGATGGATGACTTCAACGATATGATTGATAGATGTAATATCCTACATGTATAGAAATTTGGGCTACGATATATATTCTTGGTGCAATCAACAGATGAGACATAGGCGTATACTAAGTTTTCTTGATCGTATTCTCTGCAATCAAGCTTGGCTATGCAAACATTCAGGTTGGAGATACAAGATTCTTCCTCGTTCATGCTTTGAAATGGTTCACATAATCGGGTCCACAACTAATGAATGATTGATCAACTCTTTGTGCGGTCCATAAACAAAAATCAAAACTTTTTGGGTCCACTAACCCATAAAATAATGTATCCACCTATTGTGGGTCTATCCATCAAAAATCAACCCAGATGGTGGTCTTTAGGTGATCCACCACTTGATGGACCCAATCGCACCACAAATTTGGTCGTTGGATTATTAAGGTGTAAGTGTCACAGCTTAATTGGTATTGGACACCACAATTATTTATCCTATTATTATTTATATATTTTATTTATTTTATTGTGGTAGAGGCCAGCCATATGGGCTATCCATAACTAATGTAGACTTTTCAAAAGCACAAGACCCATTTTTTTAGTTATAATTTTTTTTTTAAAGTTTTAGCAAGCATGCCTTATACACATCTTAGGGTAATTCGACGTGTTAACGAGGTCTGTGTGGCCAAATTCCTTACATATTTCGTTACTCACCCCCAACACATCCCCACTTAGGGTTAGATTCGCATTGAAAACTCTCGAAAACTCTGATAAAGTAACCAAAACTCTCCAAATGAGCCAGGAAAGTTCAAGAAGGTGTAAGACATACTCTCATATACCAGTAAATGACAAGAAAAAGACTTATAGCTGATGCCGAGCATCACACTTCACTACTTTGTGTCGTTACGCATGTTTTCTCGAAGTATGAGATTTCAGTTGACTTGTTGAAGGTTGAGGCTGTAGTGAATTGGGGACAACTCACCTCAGTCACTGAAGTACACAACTTTATAAGTTTAGTTGGGTAGTATTGAAGATTTATCGAGCAACTTTCTCTGATTACGATGCCTATGACATGACTTACCAAGAAAGATGTCAAGTTTATCTGGGACAGTGTTTGTGAAAAAGCTTTCAGGGAATTGAAGGGTAAGTTAACGTCGCCACTAGTTCTCACTATTTCAACCAGTGGTGAAGGACTTGTCATCTGTAATGATGCTTCTCATCGAGGATTGGATTGTGTGCTGATGCAACATGGGAAGGTTGTTGCGTATGCCTCGCGATAGCTAAAGGTACATGAATAGAATTACCTGACGCATGACTTTGAGTGGGTTGTAGTGGTGTTTGCACTGAAGGTGTGGCAACACTACTTATACGATGAGTAGTTCGAGCTCTTTTCTGATCATAAGAGTTTGAAGTATTTGTTATCTTAGAAGGAGTTGAACATGAGGCAACGTAGATGGATGAAGTTTATGAAGGACTACGACTTGACGACTATTTTACTTGACCCTGACCCCCCCTCCTTTTTTTCCCTCCCTCTCGAAGGCCCCGAGCCTGAGCCTACCTACGGATGTGAAAATATGCGGAATTCACCCATGAAACGTTCCAACTATAGGCTTTCACTTGAAAGAGCCTCACAATTTCTAGTCGCGTACCTTTATAATAACACTCTCCAGTACTATCCAAGAAAGGTGAATATTGTGGTAGACACCTTGAGTAGGAAGCTGAGAGGGTTAATAGCTTGTTTAATGGTTCAAAAGTGGTTGATGTTGGAATCAGTAGCAAACTTTGATGTCTATCCAAGGAAATAGAGTTCGAAGTTGTTTCTCTTTTGTCTGATGGTTCAGTCGACATTGATTAGTCAAATTATCCTTGAACAGGCTCAGGATTAGTGGTTATATGCCATATTTGCGGAGTCAGCAGATGATAGTATATCATATTGGGCCGTTGGGATAGATGGCGGGTTACAGTTTTGTTGTCGACTATGTGTCCCAAATTTGGCAGACCTAATGAGATTTCGGATGCAGTGCATTGTATGAAATATATGATTCATCATGGTGGTACTAAGATGTACTAGGATTTGAGACAACATTTTATGGTGGGAGGGCATAAAGCATGAGGTCGCAGATTATGTGTCTAGGTGTCTCACCTGTCAATAGGTCGAAGGCTAAGCATCAAAGACCTGTTGGACCTTTGCAGTCATTACTCATTGCGAAGTGGAAGTGGGAGAAGGTAACGATAGATTTGTTGTGGATTTGCCAAGGTCAAGATATGGTCATGATGTCGTTTGGGTAGTGTTTGACCGGCCGACTGATCAAGTCATCTCATTTTATTCCAATTTGTGTTACCTACTCCATGGACGAGTTGAGTAGACCCTATGTCAGGAACATAGTTAAACTCCACAGAGTTCCTATGTCCATTGTGCCTGATCGAGATTCTCAATTTACATTAGAGTTCTTGCAGAGTTTACAGAATGCCTGGGGACATCATTGGATTTCAATACGACATTTCATCCACAGACGATGGGCCGACCAAACATTTCAATGAAGTGATAGAAGACCTGCTACTGGTGTATATTTTAGATTTCAAGGGTGATTGGAAAGATCATCTACCGTTGATTGAGATCGATTATAACAACAATCATGTTAGCATTGAGATGGCACCATACGATGCTCTTTATGGTAGGCACTATCGATTGCTAATTTATTGGATAGGGGTTAGAGATAGTAGCTTGCTTGGACCAAAGTTGCTTTAAGAGACTACTGATAAAATAATTGTGGTTTGAGAGCATTTGTGACGACTCAAAGTCATCAAAAGAGTTATAGAATAAGCATATGAGGAGTTTAGAATTCGTCGATGGTGATTATGTGCTTTTGAAGGTCTCATCCATGAGGGGAATTATAATATTTGAAAAAATGAAGGCGAAGCTATCACCAAGGTACATGAGGCCTTTCTAAATCTCAGAGAAGATTGGAACAGTCGCCTACCATCTTGCCTTGCCACCTTAGTTATCTGGTGTGCATAATGCATTCCATGTTTCGATGTTGAAGAAGTACATCAGGATGCTTTTCATACGTACCATTAACTTTCAAGCATTAAATTTGAAAGGTAAGAACCCATCTCATGTTTTATGTTTAAAGAATAAATGTTATTTTTTTTCTCGTTCTTCTTATAATGATGGGAATTTCAAATTGTAATCCAAATGATTCAAAATTTTCAGTACCGTTATGGATTTCACATAATCCTAATGTAACTTCTTATTACGATGTCTTAAAAGTTAATGTTTGGGCGAGATTTGTGGTAGATTGTTTAGAAAGTTGATTTGATTTTCATTTTACCGATGTAGGATATTTGTTGAAATGCTGAAAATAATTGAATTTTCTTCGACATTTGTTAGAATTCAACTTGTTTTTATATGTGGGTTATTCATTCTCATTTGGTGTTGTTCCCAAGTAGTGCTTTCCCCCAATTTTTATAGAAAAGGAATTATGATTTGTTCTAGTATATGCTTGATCCCTATTCTAGATATTTAACCTTGATCATCTAAACACGGAGCTCTAAGCTCATTCTCAAACTTTTTGTGTGTGGATTGGTGGGATCAAACCCACGATCTCATTGTTGCAGTGTAGTACATCAACCAATTGAACCAATAGCCATCCTAATTCCTAATATTATTGAAAAGTCTCGGTTGTCAATCCCAAGAAACTCTTAGTTCTTCTAAAATTTATATCACTACGTTAGAAGTTTGCTGAAGACTAAAGCTTCGAAGGTCAAGTGGACTTCATCAAATCAGAGAAGATTTAAAGCTGAAGAAAAACAATACAAGTGTTCAAGCTCAACTAAAGACAAAGACAAGCTCAAAAATGAAGATTGAAACAAATGATCATAAGTATGTTCTCACTCTACGAACGTTCAACTATCAAAAATCTTGTGTTGCAGCTATTTGCGTACATCTAAAGGTACACCGCACTTTGCTAATGGATCAATTTAACCCTAGATGTCTCTCAGTTCTTGTGGTATTGTTTAGAAGTTATCTTAATGACATAGGATAATTATAATTATTGTTTGAGATTTTTCGAAAATAGGTCTGCGAGGATCGGCCGACCGGAGTCTTCTGACTCTGACCGGTGGACCGGACTCCTCTATATAAGTTTTTCTTGTTCTGACCTAAGCGGCTGATCGAAGTGCGGTCGACTAGTCAAAATGTGCGGTCGACCCCACCCTTTCCGGATCTCGTTCTGACTCAATCTTTTGTGCGAGTTTTGGCGCACTCGAGTCATTCCAACGGCTATTTTAGGTTCGTTTCTCTTTAGAGGGAATAAACTTATATAATAGAGTCATTGACTTTCATTAGAAACAACACAATCAAGCTATCTCTTGACTCCCAATCTTTCATTATCATCTTGTGAGTTTAGAGAATTGAAATTTGAAAGAGCTTCACCTGAGCAACTCTAGTTCATTATTTGTGAAGGCTCTAATTGTTTAAGAGATTACAGGCTCATTGTTTCTTGCAATCATCTTCTTCAAAGAAGATGATCATCCTTGGCAGAGTGTCTCTGTGTCGAAATCTTCTTCAAGGATTCTCCATTATATTGAATTCATCAAAAGGTAAGTATCTCCAAGAACAAATATTTTAGAGTAAATTCAATTTCTATTAAACTTGATTATTTCTGATTGGTGGATTTAGTACTCGTCTATCTAACAAAGTTGAGGATTGTAGATCCGTGAGAAGAATGCTTCTCTAATAGATTACTAGCCTAAGTCGACTCTCTAGGTGAGCGAGAAGCGATTCTCGTTAGATTGAGACTAAGTGTTATCTTAGTTATTTGATTATTTATTTTAATTGAAAATGTTGTAATGCATGATTGCAATAATATAATATTACTCGTGTTGAGTATTGGCAGTGGACGTAGGTGCGGAGTCGTCGAACCACTATAAATCTGAGTCTCGTGTGATTGTGAATGTTTGCATATTTTATCTCAGATTTTTTCATATCTATATTCTATGGATGATTCATATTTTGATTGTTTGATCATTTTCCATCTTGTGTGATCATTAATTTTTAATCCATATAGAATCCGCAAAGAAATTAAAAATTATCCTATTCACCCCCCTTTAGGACATTATAACGTGGTAATTAAAAGAGAATTTCAATTATAACTATGGGTGTTAATATCTACACCCTCCACATAGATTACCGAGATGGTGACATGTGGATTGGTGGCACATGCTCTGCACATACCGAAAGCTCGTGTATTGCACATGCCTCTTTAATAAAATAATTAGCGACAGACCCACTGGCCAAGGTATGGAGTTCTCGGCCACAGATAAGGGAGGTCGAGGTTTAGGAGTCCTTTGCCTCAGTTGAAGTGATATGATCCGAGAATCCTGTCCGGCCAAGATATCAAAGCTTGGCCAAGAGTTTATAAACTGACATTTCAACCATGGAGTTCATGAGTCAACGTTCATGGTGAATTTGTATATTGTTCTCGAGATACTTAAATTGACCTTAGGGGGTGTGAGTTGACCTAAACTTTTACTGAGAACCATAAGGATTGAATACAAAACTCAAACAAAATTTCCTTTGTTGGTTCGACCCAAAGGTCTGTTAGTTCCAACGAAGGTGGACTTGGTTTGAACAAGCAGTTTGAATGAAGTTGGCCAGTACTTAATTTTGTGCAAGGTTACAGTTGGTTCGAACAAATTAGCAGCTTGTTCGAACGAGCCAATGTTTGGTTCAAAGTAGCTTGCATAGATCAGTTAGGAAAATTGCTCCGATTGAACTTTTTTGTTCCAGGAATGTTACTTAATCTATCAAGGGTTTCTCTTATGAGTTCTAACTTATAAATACCTTAGTATTTTCATCGAAAAACACTGAGACTCAACAATTCACAAGAAATTTTGAAAATCCTAGTAACCTTAATAGTTTTACTCCCTTTGTGAGGTTTTCTCCTTGTGAGCTCAAGATCCTTACTCTTTCATAGGTTTATACCTTTCAAATTTTGAGTTTTTGAGTTGTGTTTGATCCTTCATGATTGAAGTTATTTCATCCATGAAGTGTTGAACATGATTGTGAATTTAACCTGCATACTCTTTAGTGCACTCGTGGATTCAAGTGTGTAGATTCAAAGTGGTTTTGAATTTGATGCAGTGATCGTGGGAAGAAGGCATGCTTGTGGATTCAAGGCATGGAGTGACAAGACGAAGCGGTGAAGTGACGAGTGGAAATTCGTGGGGATATTGAGTTGGGATCCAGTGGATACATCGTGTGTGTGTGGGTAACATCCTTTGTATTCGTTGAACTTCTATTAGTGCACTTTACTGTCTGGAGATGGTACTGATGTTTGTCAGTTGTGTTTTCCACATAAAATATCGTGCGATTGTTTATTTATTTATTTTGAGATTAAATTGAACAACTTTGTGACTAATATATCTTTGATATAATAAGATTAAAGTTGGTCGATTTAATTCATTTTCGTGTTAGCAATAGCATGTGATTGGATACCCGGATTACTGACGGATTAGAATAGGTTAATTATTTTTACTTTGCAACCAAATCTATTCACCCCCCTTTAGGTCTCGT
Source organism: Euptelea pleiosperma (assembly GCA_035048495.1). Classification (NCBI taxonomy): domain Eukaryota; kingdom Viridiplantae; phylum Streptophyta; class Magnoliopsida; order Ranunculales; family Eupteleaceae; genus Euptelea; species Euptelea pleiosperma. The sequence goes on from CM068552.1 coordinate 28,872,187, forward strand.
AGATACATAGACCCATGTACTTTCACATCGGATTCATGAGATCCACGATCCATGAAATAATTACTTTATTAATACTGAAGACTGTTTTAGCCTTTGCAGCCATTGCCATGTAGATGGTAGCTAGGGCTGCAACTTGGGCGGGTTGGGGATCGACACGAACTGATATTCGCTTAAAAATGCGTATTTTCCACTGTTAGCTTCTAAGCGTTTTCACACTCTCCTACGTCAAAATGCTCTATTTATCTACTTTTCCACGTAAGAATCTCTTTTGTTGCGTAGAACACACTTTTCTGGACGAAATGGTATATTTGCATGCATTAAACACATTTTTGGAAGTCTAGACATTGAGTCGTTCTGATAAAGTCTCATTACGCGCTTCTTCTATCGTAGGAAACCCCGATGGGACAATTCTCGAGACTTGCGAGCCCACATCGATCAGGAAAGCCCATTATCAAAGCTTAAAGAGCCCACATGCTATGACTAGAAGATATGGGCCAAATATGGGCTGAATAAGATGACCAAAAAGCCAGCCCAAAGAACGAAGAGAGCAGGAGAGCCAATGACCAAGAGACGGACCAAAGCGTTTAAAGCCACACGAGTCAGCAAGGAAGGATAGTCTACTCTACTGGAGAAGCGTGAGGATGGTCACAGTGAAGACCAGGGTTCCAGACCCTCTGCCAATACTTTTATCTCCATTTTCTGATATTTTCTCTCTCATCTCTCCTTATTCTCTCTCTCTTCATCTCTCGGTCCTCGAATCTACTGACCTAACCCCAGAACTCCTGCCCATTGGCTCTGTCTCATCTCCCTTAGCTTTCTGACCGTTGGATCTTCAATCGGACCATTGGATCTTCCACCGGACCGTTGGATCTCTCTAGATCTGTCGATCTACCAATCTGGGTCCCAATCAAGTCGACATCCATCCGATCGCCATCAGATTGTCTGTCATATCATCCTGTGAGACGATGGACATCATCAATCCATGTGGGCCAGTAGCCGGGCCCATCATCATCGACTCGTTGTCCGACCATTTAGTGGACCCCGTGAATTTCAAAATAATTTCAATTAAATTTTAAAAAATGGGGGGTCCACTAGATGGGGAAATTCCCCAAAGAAAAGTAAAGTTTTACTTAAAAAAAAAAATTATTTCTTATTTTTGAAAAATACCCTATTTTCATTAAAGGAAATAGGGAGCTTTAAAAGGAGGGGGATTAGGGTTCGAACGAACCCTTCTCCTTCTCCTTTTAAAGCTCCATATTTCCTTTAATGGAAATATGATATTTTTCAAAAATAAAAAATAAGAAAAAATAACTGTTTAAGAATATCTTCGGTGCAGTCCGGGATTAGACTCTCAACGGCACACATTTCATCGGCCACATCGCGATCGGCATCCTGTTGCATTAGACGAAAGATATTGACCTCAGCTTTGAGGTTTCCAAAAGCAATGGACATGTTTCCGTCCCGGCACCCGATGTGTGCATTCGCGGTGGCAAGGAAAGGACGGCCTAAGATGACCGGAATGCGGTTATCCTGACACGGCTCGGTGTCGAGAATGATAAAGTCCACAGGATAATAAAAGTCAGCGACTTTTACTAGGACATCTTCAATGATTCCTCTTGGAATCTTGATGGACTGATCAGCCAATTTCAGGGTGACATTGGTAGGCTTCATATCTTTCAGTCATAATTATTGGTATACCGAAAATGGTATGAGGTTAACGCTAGCCCCTAAATCTAGCAAGGCAGTGCAGCTAAAGTTGTCTCCAATTTCACATTGGATAGTTTGACTACCTGGATCCTTGTGTTTGATCACACTATTGCGTTGAATGAACGCGGTAGCTTTTTCGGCCAAGAAGGCAACTTTGGGTACATGCGTATGCCGCTTAACTGTGCACAAGTCCTTGAGGAATTTGGCATAGGAGGGGATTTGCTTGATAGCAAAAAGGAATGGGATATTGATCTGGACATCTTTAAAGACGTCTAAGATCTCTGAGAATTGCTGATCCCGCTTATCTTGGACAAGTCTGTCCGGGAAGGGAGGCTTTACTCGACAAATGGATTTGTCTTTAACCTTCGATTTCTGTACAGGGATATCTGATGTTGGTGCAGAGGTAGAAGAAGCAGAGGTAGGATTGGTACTAGTTTCCTCTGTACGAGTGATGGGTGCTGGAGATGGCACCTATGGTGGTTAGACTCCCATGTCCACAGTTTTTCCAGATCGTAGGGTGGTTACAGCTTGCACCTCCCCTTGACAGTTCTCATTCTGACTCTGAGATTGGGAACCGATCTCATATATTGCTCCTTTGGCATTTCCTTTTGGGTTAGCAATGGGTTGGCTAGGAAAGATGCCTTTAGCTTTCTCAGCTTCCAGGTTGCCTAAGCGTTGCTCTAGACGAAGCATGGATTGTTGTTGCTGTTGCTCTAGGCGTTGCATAGATTGTTGTTGCTGAGTAATGAGTTGAGCTAGAAGGTCCTCGATACCAGATTTGGGGATCGACTGTTGGGGGCAGCTAATGGGAGCTGAGGCACCAATTCACGACTCGAGCTCATCGGGGCATTATAGTTATAGGCTGGAGAATTAGTTGGGACAATCTGTTGGTTTTGAAAGTTCTGGGGAACTCTTTGCTGATTCTGAAATGTGCTCGGTTGTCCAGAGTATTGACCCTATTGGAACTGCTGGTTTTGAGTAGATGGGTACTGACTCTGCTGGTATTGTCCCTGATTGAATTGCCTATTGGGTTGATTGAACCCAGGAGGATACATGCCCTGAGGTTAACGCGGAGGTTGAGCTGGCGGTTGAGTAGACTGAGGCCTCCAAGAGAAGTTATGGTGGTTTCTCATGTCAGGATGATAAGATTGACTATACGAGTTCTGAGTGGGTGGTTTGTATGTGCTGAAAGCACAAACTTCTTCTTGAAGAGGATTTGACCATCCTTCATTCAAAGGACAATGCTCAGTAGTATGGGAGGGTTGCTGACAGAGGGTGCAAGATTCCATAGGGCTCTCGTGTCCCACATGCATGACTGGGGTAGATTGTTGAGTAGGCTTTTGTACAGACACAGCCAGTGCCGAGACTGACTTGCTCAACTCTTGAATGACAGATCGAAGCTCAGTATCAGCTGTAGCATCATGTCCCTTGGTTGTCCTTTGGACTGAAGTGGTTCGACTAAACTCTGAGTCAGTCGTCCAATTCATCAGTAAGTCCCTTATAGAAGACGTGGACAAGATTGCCCTTGTCGATGCTATGGTGGGGACACTTAGTCAGGTAGTCTTGGAATCTATCCCACGCTTTAAAAAATTTCTCATCAGACTTCTGTCGAAAGTCCTGGATGAGTTGCTTCATTTGGTTTGTCCGAGTCATGGGGTAGAATTTAGACATGAATTTGCCCACCAACTCTTTCCAACTGCTGATTGAATCAGCGGGTAAGGAGTAGAGCCAATCTGAGGCTCGGTCTTTGAGTGAGAATGGAAAAACTCGCAGATGCACATTGTCATCATCGAGGTTCTGATTCTTGAAAAGTAGGATGACATGTTGGAATTCCCTAATATGGGTCTTCTCTTGGGAGCCCACGAAAGGTTGGCAGCATTTGGATCGTCTGCGGCCTGATCTCAAATTGTACCACCGTAGTAGGTGGGAAAATAATGCAAGTAGGCGGATTAGCAGAGATAGGGGCGAACATCTCGATAAGGGGTCGTTCAACTGCCATGACTATAAAGGTAGTAGTACTGGGGGAGGCGGTTGGGGAAAGAGATGGGGAAGTATTCAGTAGAGGATCCACTGTAGGTACGTGATTCTTAGATCGAATCAAGCGCTTGTTCGGACGAGTCCAAACGGGCATACGCTAATAAGGCAAGTTCTATACTTTGCAAAAAGTTGCCAGAGAAGAACACTATCCTAAATGATGCACACCAAGCACAGATAATCCTATTCGAAGCAATCAGGATATATTTTAGGAATTATCTTTGTTAGTTTTTGGGCTAGAGTAGATTATGACAGTGGGCGGACCACTGGTTTATCTTTTAACCGCCAGACTAACTATTTTGCACTCAAAGGTTTTTACCAGGCTACACTCTTCAGAGCGAATCCTTTAGTACTAACTCTAGTTAACAACAAAGAAATCCGAAGCCTAGACAGACGTGCGGCATAAGGCTGACTTAAGTACGTCCCAGACTAACCGGGTTGGTCAAGTGGATAAGAAGAGTTTTCCCTCGGGTTAAGCTAGGGTTGATGCGTGTTCCTAGTCCACACGCAACTAACCGCTGAATAGTCCAAGATGCCACGTCGAGCTCAATGTACTTGAGTAGTAGGGACTTATGGGTGTGTTAGACAACAGGGACCCGCGCTCGTGGTCTTATTTCGATTGGATGTTAAGTGAGTTCACTTTGTGTGGATTTTTCCTCAAACACCGGGCTAATTGGCTCTACTTCTTGATTCTTTTTAATTAAATGGAGCCTTGGGATCAAATCAAATGGAATGATGAGGTGGGTGATGAAATCCCACCAGTTTCAATTTGGAGCTGGGTCTGCTCTCTTAGAGTTGATTGATTAACGGCCACGCCACGCAAGTCGAATAATATGTATGCGAAAGCAAATAGACAAGCGGCAATGATTCACCCAAATTGCTCTGTATCGCACTCAAGGCGAGGATAGAGACTTACCTCCCGTGGGCCACGCCACGGGGTCGCCTCCTTGGGTTAGGGAGTGGTATCCTAATGGGCTTGGGCCTGACTCCACCTCTTTGAGCTTTCGCTCCCTACCCACACTGGATCGTGTCCCTACAGAAACAGTTAGATCACACGGTCTAGGTATTTGGGATTCTATTTGGAAGATCCTTGCCTTTTTAGGGTTCACTGAACAAGCACTGGCTTTAGGCAAGTTTTTGAATTAGTTTCCAAATTCGAGATGGGTTAAAATTTAGGAATTCCCAGATTGGAAAATACCTAGATTGGAAAGTTTCCCGAACTGTGGAGATCTTCCAAGAAAGATTTGATTGCGAGATCCCTTATAATTTTGGGAAATTTCTCAAAATTGAAATTCTGCTAGATTTGGGGTATTTTCTTTTGCAGACTTTTCCAAATTCGGAAGATTTCTAAAGATAGAAATTCTTCTAAAGAGGAAACTTCTAAGAGGGGAAACCCTAATTAAGCAGAGTTTCAAGATTTTAGAATCTTTCCAAAAATCGCAAATCCTTGATTGGTGATTTCTAAAAATCTGCAGAATATAAAACCCTAATTTTTTTATTTTTTATTTTTTATTTTTTTTGGTAATTTCCACTTAATCTAGGGTTTCTAAAAAACCCTAGAACAAGATATAGCAGTTATTTGGAAAGCAGTAAAATTCTAAATTATTACAACTTTGCACTCGGCCTTCCGAGGCATTAAAAAATAGTAATTTAAAAGACTGCTAAAAATCACTAAAACCAAAAAAATAGAAAGTTTCCAATAAAGGTCGGGCTGTCCAAATTGAGCAGCTTTCCGCTTCAGCAACTTTCCAATTCCGTCTTGTGTGATTCTATTCTGAGTGCTAAACATGTGAGATTTGAGGTCGAGGCATAAAAACTTAGAGGTGATCTGGAAATCTTTACTGTCGGATGATGAGAATGTTGAGCACACACACACGCAGAATCTGACTATTCTGGGTCATGATTATCAGTCTGTAGTCTTGCCAAAACTTTCCAACTCTTCGCTAGCATATAACTATTTTTGCATCCATTCAAACATTTGACGAACGGTGTTTTCCCGGAGCTAATATGAAAAAGTGTGCAGCATGTGCAGAGCCCTTTTAAGCTCATTTATTTCGCATTAATTGCCAAGGATTGGCAATATGCTGGTTGGGGGTTGTGATATTTGCTTAAAAGTGCGTATTTTCCACTGTTATCTTCTAAGCATTTTCACTCTCCTACGTTAAAATGCTTTATTTATCTACTTTTCTACGTAAGAGTCTCTTTTGTTGCGTAGAACACACTTTTCTGGACGAAATGGTATATTTGCATGCATTAAACACATTTTCAGAAGTCTAGACATTGAGTCGTTCTGATAAAGTCTCATTACGCGCTTCTTCTGTCGCAAGAAACCCCGATGAGACAATTCTCAAGACTTGCGAGCCCACATCGATCAGGAAAGCCCATTATCAAAGCTTAAAGAGCCCACATGCTATGACTAGAAGATATGGGCCAAATATGGGCTGAATAAGAGGACCAAAAAGTCGGCCCAAAGAACGAAGAGAGTAGGAGAGCCAATGACCAAGAGACGGACCAAAGCGTTTAAAGCCACATGAGTCAGCAAGGAATGATAGTCTACTCTACTGAAGAAGCGTGAGGATGGTCACAGTGAAGACCAGGGTTCCAGACCCTCTGCCAATACTTTTATCTCCATTTTCTGATATTTTCTCTCTCATCTCTCCTTATTCTCTTTCTCTTCATCTCTCGGTCCTCGAATCTACTGACCTAACCCCAGAACTCCTGCCCATTGGCTCTGTCTCATCTCTCTTAGCTTTCTGACCGTTAGATCTTCAATCGGACCGTTAGATCTTCCACCGCACCGTTGGATCTCTCTAAATCCGTCGATCTACCAATCTGGGTCCCAATCAAGTCACCATCCATCCGATCGCCATCAGATTGTCTGTCACATCATCTTGTGAGACGATGGACATCATCATTCCATGTGGGCCAGTAGCCGGGCCCATCATCATCGACCCGATGTCCGACCATTTAGTGGACCCCGTGAATTTCAAAATAATTTCAATTAAATTTTAAAAAAAATGGGGGGGTCCACTAAATGGGGAAATTCCCCAAAGAAAAGTAGTGTTTTACTTTAAAATATATATATATATTCAAAAAAATCCCTATTTCCATTAAAGGAAATAGGGAGCTTTAAAAGGGGAAGGAGAAGGGTTCGTTTGAACCCTAATCCTCCTCCAATCTCTTCTTCTCCTTCCCCAAAACCCTTCCCCACGTTTTCCCCTCTTTTTTGGCCCCATCTTCCTCCTCCTTTCTTCTTCTTCTTTTTCATCTTCTTCATCTTCTTCCTAACGTTCTCGTCGGAGTTGCAGGTTGCAACTCCAGCCATCACCTGCACGACCCCATCCTCTTATCCCCTTCTCTTCTTCTCCTTCTCGTCTTCTTCTTCATTTTCTTCTTGCAGGCACAAGGGCGAACCAGCGCCTGCAACTTGCAACGCCTGCTGCCTCCACCTGCAAATCGCCAGAACTGCAACTCCGGTCACCACTCGAGAACCAGCAAGCTAACGGCTTGAATCCTCTAAGCTAACGGCTTGAATCCTCCAAGTTAACAGCTTGAATCCTCCACAACAGCACCATCACTGTCCAGCCACCACATCACGGCCTGCAACTTGCAGGCCGTTATCGTCTTCTCCGGCCATCTCCATCTTCACCACCGCCCGAAGCATCACCACTGATCTGCACACCTGCCCTTGCCGCCCCTTTTCTAACAGCAAAGGGGAACGCCCTTTTCTTCTTGATCTCCTCCATTTGCGGTGCTGCACCACCGCCTCAGCCACCATCCTCTCAATAGCTAGCAACGATCACTTGCTGCTATCGTCCCCCCTCCATTTTAGATCCATTCTCCTCTAATCCGTCTTCACCTTCTTCTTCCAAAAAAAAAAAAAAAGAAACAAAACAAAACAAAAAAGGAAGGATAGAAGAGAGGAGAGGAAATCAACACTGTTGCAGGTGGCTCCACTACCATTTTCTCCATCCACCTTGCTGCCTCGCTGACCAACAGCACCCATACACCGTCTTCCCCTACCGGTGTAACCACAGCATCTCCACACGTTGCCGCCTAACACTTTCCATTGGCTTGCATGTGCACGTGGTGAACTCTAAGGTAGGATTTCGATCATTGTGTCTCTATAGGACCTCTTTCTCTCTCAACTCTCTCTCTCTCTAAAGCTTGTTATCTTCTTTTCTCTAGATTTTCTTATTTTCTCTCTCTATACTAGTCCTTTCTTTCTCAAGATCTCTCTTGTTTTCTTTTTCTCTCTCTTGATGTTTCTTTCTCTCTCTAGTTTTCTATTTTTTTATCTCTCTTTATCTATTTTATTTGTTTTATGCAATTTGAAGTTGAACATTGTAAGTTGAAATAAATTCGATAAATAAATTCTTCTTTTATATTATTGTGTTTCTTTTTTTTATTATCTATCATGTGATGTTATTGATAGTATAATCCCCTTCACTAAAAATCATGTTTTAAAAATCATAAATCCACCATTCTCACCTCTCCATACCATCCATGAATTTCTGGCATTTTTCTGGCAAAAATCCGTCATTTTATGTTCTTGATTGCGTTAACTAAACCCGAGTGCGGATCGACATCCCCGCTCCACTGATAGAGATCCCCGCTCCACTCATTGAGTTCGAGCCTCTGATAACCATGGCCAGAGAACCCATCTTTCCTTTACCTACTGAAGTCAAACCTCTTCAATCCGTGTCTTCTGTGACACCTATTTCAACTCCATCTGCTCCAACATTGGAGCTTAAGCTTCTTCCTACAAATCTTTCCTATGCCTATCTTGGTCCTAAGGAAACCTACCCTGTCATTATTGCTTTCGCTTTGTCTGAGAGTGAACGTAAGAAACTTCTCGAGCTGCTCAACGAGCACAAATCTGCAATAGGTTGGACTATAGATGATATTCGGGGCATAGACCCCTCGGTTTGCCAACATCACATCTATCTCGAGGATGAATCCAAAACCTCTCGAGAACACCAGAGGAGGTTGAACCCCGTCTTGAAGGATGTAGTCCGGGATGAGGTCCTTAAATTGTTAGATGCGGGTATCATCTACCCCATCTCCGATAGCAAATGGGTGAGTCCTATTCATGTCGTCCCTAAAAAGGCAGGATTCACAGTTGTGGAAAATAAGAACAAGGAAATGGTCACCCAGCGCCTGAAGAAAGGGTGGAGAGTCTGCATCGATTACCGACGACTGAACACCAACACTAGGAAGGACCATTTTCCTTTACCCTTCATAGACTAGATGTTGGAGAGACTAGCAGGTCACTCCTATTACTGCTTTCTTGATGGTTACTCAGGGTATAATCAAATACCCATCGCCCCTGAGGATCACGAGAAGACAACTTTCACTTGTCCCTTTGGCACTTTTGCCTACAAACGCATGCCCTTTGGCCTCTGCAATGCACCCGCGACCTTTCAAAGGTGTATGATGAGCATATTCTCTGACATGGTGGAAAAATTCCTCGAAGTCTTTATGGACGACTTCTCAATTTTTGGGTCATCCTTTGATGATTGTCTGAACCATCTAGGGCTTGTACTTCAACGTTGTCAAGACAAGCGACTTGTCCTCAATTGGAAAAATGCCACTTCATGATAAAGAAATGCATAGTTTTGGGACATGTCATTTCCCATCAGGGCATTGAGGTCGACAAAGCTAAAATCGATATCATCTCGACCTTGCCCATTCCTAAGTCCGTACGTGACATCCGGTCCTTTTTGGGACACGAAGGATTCTATAGGCGATTCATCAAGGACTTATCTCAAATCGCTCGACCTCTGTCCCATCTTCTGGCTAAAGATAGTCCTTTCGACTTTAATGCTGACTGTGTCAAGGCATTTGAGCGTCTCAAATCTGAGCTCACTACTGCGCCCATTATCCGTCCCCCGGACTGGACTCTACCTTTCGAGGTAATGTGCGATGCTTCTGACTACGCGTTAGGCGCTGTTCTAGGGCAGAGAGTTGACAAAAGGTCACACGTGATCTACTATGCGAGCAAAACTCTTAACTCTGCCCAAATGAATTACTCCACCACTGAGAAAGAACTCCTGGCGGTAGTCTTCGCCCTTGATAAATTCCGTCAGTACCTCTTAACCACTAAGGTGGTCGTGTACACTGATCATGCAGCCCTTCGTTATCTCATGTCGAAAAAGGAGACCAAGCCTCGATTAATTCGATGGATTCTCTTACTGCAGGAATTCGACCTAGAGATTAAGGACAAGAAAGGAACTGAGAATGTAGTGGCTGATCACTTGTCTAGACTGACTTTAGAGTCATCCTTCGACACCCAGCCCATCCCTGAGACCTTTCCAGACGAACAACTGTTCGCTATCTCCGTTCATCCATGGTATGCTGACATTGTCAACTACCTTGTCACCGAAGAAATGCCTTCACACTGATCAAAACAGGACAAAATCCAATTCCTAGTAAGAGTTAAGTACTACTCTTGGGATGACCCTTATTTGTATAAATACTGTCCTGACCAAATCATTCGTCTCTGTGTCCCTGAGTCGGACCAACTCAATATCTTGTCCTCGTGTCATGACCAACCTTGTGGTGGTCATTTCAGCACTAAGAAGACTGCAGAAAAAGTCCTGCAATGCGGTATCTACTGGCCTACATTATTTAAAGATGCCCACATCTACAGCAAAACCTATCATAATTGCCAGCATCTAGGCTGCATCTCCCAGAGAAACATGATGCCCTTAACTCCCATCCAGGTCGATGAAATATTTGACATCTGGGGCATCGACTTCATGGGTCCCTTTCCGATTTCCTATGATTTTGAGTACATTCTCCTTCCGGTAGACTATGTCTCCAAATGGATAGAAGCCATTCCCACCAAGACCAATGACCACAAAGTAGTGGTCAAATTCCTAAAGGAGTTCATCTTCGCCCGGTTCGGTGCTCCTAAGGCCATCATTAGTGATGGGGGCACCCATTTCCGCAATAGGATATTCGAGAAATTAATGAAAAAGTATGGGGAACCCACAAGGTTGCCCTAGCTTATCATCTGCAGACTAGTAGTCAAGTAGAGGTTTCTAATCGTCAGATCAAGCAGATCTTGGAGAAGACAGTCAATACCACACGTAAAGACTGGTCTACTCGTCTCACTGATGCGTTATGGGCATACAGAACCGCCTATAAAACCCCACTCAATATGTCTCCATATCGTCTCGTCTTTGGGAAACCCTGCCATCTTCCGGTAGAGATTGAACATCGTGCCTTGTGGGCCATTAAAAAACTTAACTTTGACCTAGAAACCGCAGGGGAGGAGAGGAAACTTCAAATGAATGAGTTAGAAGAACTCATAAATGATGCCTACAACTTGTCCAAGAATTACAAAACAAAGATGAAGTGGATACATGACAAGAGCATCCTCAGGAAAGAGTTCCATCCAGGACAGAAGGTCCTTCTTTATAATTCTCGTCTCCATCTCTTCCCTGGGAAACTGAAATCTAGGTGGACCGGTTCTTATACGGTCACCGCAGTCACACCCTTTGGGGCAATCACTATTGAGGATCCCAAGGATCACTCCTCATTCTAGGTAAATGGCCAGCGTCTAAAGCAGTTCCATGAACTTGATGTGTCGTTCATTCAGACTTTTAAAATTGATCTCATCGATCCTGTCTATGTCGACTGATGATCCACTCAGTCTCCTGTGTTCCAACTTGGTTGGGGGTGCCTATCACCCCCGTCATGTCTGGCTGAAGACGTAAAACTTAGCGCTTTCGAAAAGGCAATTCTGGTATTCCTAGAGTACATGAGTCTCATGCATTTGTTATTACTGTTATATCTCTGAAAGTGCAGGTACATTCATTCTTCCTATCATCAGGTACCACACACTGTCGAGTTCTGCCGACTTAGTAACATCCTCCATGAACCTTTGCTTCATCATCACTATTTTTTTTCTATCATTTTATGTCCCGGTCATGAGCACCAAGGACGGTGTTGTATTTTGGTTGGGGGTGGGTATTTACCAAAACTCATGTCTTCATTTTGATAAAAAAAAAAAAAAAAACAAAAAATTTTCATTTTTGGGGTGATTTCCGATGTTCTCCAAAAGTTTTCTAAAATTTTAAAAATGTGTCAAATACCCTGACTTTGATTAGCTAAAAACCTCCGTTAAGTCAGTATTGAGGATGTCAATTTTTGCTTAAAGTTAGCATCGAGTCAACTCAGGCGTGACTACAGCAGGTTTGAAAACTCAGAAAAACTCATATTCGGCATTGTACACTATCAATATCAGAGTCATCCTAAGTTTAAAAATTCTGGAGATCCTATGAGAATAATTGTGGAGACCTAACCCTGTGAGCTTTTGAGCCTTTAATCAATTCAGATGGTTATACAACAATTCTGAGTCACAAGATGACTCACTATTCTTCTTGCCCGCAATATTCATTGAGAGATCTCATTACCCTTTTATTTGATCAAGGAACTCGGAACGACATCAAAATTAGATTACTACAATAGAACATTCTCTGTATCCAGTCAAGACAGTATACATGATAGTGCAAACCCTAGAAAATGATTTGGGCCATTTTTCTGAACCATTCAGCCTTTTTACTCACCTGAATTATACTTCACTAGAAAACCCTTGAACCCTTCTATAAAAGCATTTTCTTTGTAAACCCATCAACCTAAAATCCAGTCCAGCCACGAAGCATGACTGGCTACCCTTATTTTGAGATGGACAAAAGAATAACTGATGTGGGTGTACCGTGAAAAGAAAAGTAAAGAAGAAAAAAAAAAATCAAAAGGAAAAAAAAGTGGTTCAAGCTGAAAACAAAATATGGAAAGAAAGTCTGAAAAAAGAGCTGAAAAGAAATTGAGCAGTCTTAGAAATATCTAGAAAAAGAGAAAAATATGAAAAAAAAAGGAAAAAGAACCAGATAATGGTGCTACATCGCAGAAAAAAATACAAGAAAATAGAGATATCCTCTCAAGATCTTTGAAATCCTGTATCCCTTTATTTTTTTACACAGGACCTAAGCCTCATTATAACCCAGGAAAGTCCTATTTGATTCTAGGATATCACGATCATAAAATGTGGAGATTGGAAAAGGAGAAGCTATAGAGTTTGATCTGACGTTCCCGAGTGAAGTGGTATTCCAATCATGAGATCTTCTTCTGTTAAAGATGTCCTTTAAATAATACATATGTGAGATCTTTGCTTTCATATATCAACACATCTCCTCACATATAAAATGAGAGAAAAGAAGAAAACCCTTCTTGTGTGATTCTATTCTGAGTGCTAAACATGTGAGATTTGAGGTCGAGGCATAAAAACTTAGAGGTGATCTGGAAATCTTTACTGTCGGATGATGAGAATGTTGAGCACACACACGCAGAGTCTGACTATTCTGGGTCATGATTATCAGTCTGTAGTTGTGCCAAAACTTTCCAACTCTTCGCTAGCATATAACTGTTTTTGCATCTATTCAATGATTTGACGAATGGTGTTTTTCCGGAGCTAATATGAAAAAGTGTGCAGCATGTGCAGAGCCCTTTTAAGCTCATTTATTTCGTACTAATTGCCAAGGATTGGCAATATGCTGGTTGGAGGTTGTGATATTCGCTTAAAAGTGCGTATTTTCCATTGTTATCTTCTAAGCGTTTTCACACTCTCCTACGTCAAAATACTCTATTTATCTACTTTTCTACGTAAGAGTCTCTTTTGTTGCGTAGAACACACTTTTCTGGACGAAATGGTATATTTGCATGCATTAAACATATTTTTGGAAGTCTAGACATTGAGTCGTTCTGATAAAGTCTCATTATGCGCTTCTTCTGTCGCAGGAAACCCCGATGGGACAATTCTTGAGACTTGCGAGCCCACATCAATCAGGAAAGCCCATTATCAAAGCTTAAAGAGCCCACATGCTATGACTAGAAGATATGGGCCAAATATGGGCTGAATAAGATGACCAAAAAGCCGGCCCAAAGAACTAAGAGAGTAGGAAAGCCAATGACCAAGAGACGAACCAAAGCGTTTAAAGCCACACAAGTCAGCAAGGAAGGATAGTTTACTCTACTGGAGAAGCGTGAGGATGGTCACAGTGAAGACCAGGGTTCCAGACCCTCTACCAATACTTTTATCTCCATTTTCTGATATTTTCTCTCTCATCTCTCCTTATTCTCTCTCTCTTCATCTCTCGGTCCTCGAATCTACTGACCTACCCCAGAACTCCTGCCCATTGGCTCTGTCTCATCTCCCTTAGCTTTCTGACCGTTGGATCTTCAATCGGACTGTTGGATCTTCCACCGGACTGTTGGATCTCTCTAGATCCGTCGATCTACCAATCTAGGTCCCAATCAAGTCGACATCCATCCGATCGCCATCAGATTGTCTGTCATATCATCCTGTGAGACGATGGACATCATCAATCCATGTGGGCCAGTAGCCGGGCCCATTATCATCGACCCGATGTCCGACCATTTAGTGGACCCCGTGAATTTCAAAATAATTTCAATTAAATTTTAAAAAATGGGGGGTCTACTAGATGGGGAAATTCTTCAAAGAAAAGTAGAGTTTTACTTAAAAAAAAATTATTTTTTCTTATTTTTTATTTTTGAAAAATACCCTATTTCCATTAAAGGAAATAGGGAGCTTTACGAACCCAACACGACCTTTAGACCATCCAACCTAAGCCTGAACCCAACCCTAGGTCGGGTTTGGCATGCCCAACCCAATCGGTTTAGTTAGGTTCATCGAGTTAGTCTAATGAGAGAGAGGGAGTGAAGGAGGGAGGGCCTACCAATAGAATGTGTGTGTGTGTGTGTGTGTGTGTCACGCCTCAAATTTCGGCACCCGAACCTGACTTGAACACCTGTGGATCGACCCGTTTACCAGAAATCAAGGGTGTGATAAAAATAGAAATAAATTTTTTGTATTCTAAAATATTTTATAAAATTACCATAATTTCTTATAAATCGAAACAAGTAACTTTTGTAAAAACAATTTTGTTAATTCAACCGTTCGATATGTTTTTGAAATTAAATTTTTGCAATTTAACGGTACTGTACCCAAAATAATAATTAAAATTATTTTTCACCAAAATTATTGGTTATGATCTCTATAATTATCTAAAATTTATATTAAATAATTTTTGTGAAAGTACTTAAGCCAAAACATTTATTTGATAGTATTTTGAAAAATATTTTTCGCAATCCGGTAGAGAATGATTATTTTTTTGGTCAAAATTAAATAATGTCAAAAAATTATTTCATTCAATGATTTTATTCTATAAATAAAGATAAACAACTTTAATAAATAAACTTTTATCAAAATATTATATTTTATAATTATTTTATAATTATCCACAGTTCCCTAAAAGTGACCGGCAAAACTCAATTGATTAATTATATTCTGACTTAATCACATGATTCGGGAGTCAATTCAAAACTAAATCTAATAAGTGATATGCGCATTTCATAGTAATCAAAATTTATGATTTTTCTATCAAATAATATAGTATAGGTTTTATTTTAAAAATGAAAGAAAAAGTTGAAACAAAATAAAAAATTGTTAAAAATTCACTGACATCCAGTCAGTAAAATGAGTCCACAAGACAGCCCCGATTGAATTAAGTGGCCAACCATATATTTCTAGATAACTAACTCGAAGCCCCACGTGTTTTGTGTTCGGCCAAAAGATAAATCTCCATTTTATGTGGGTCAGAAACTCAGTCAAAGTTCATTAATGTGTGTTGTTTGTACAAGACAACAACTATGACGTTCACTTTGTAGAGTTTCATAAAATAGAAAATAGAACATTAAATTCTCAACAAATTCTGTAAAATACTACAATCAATTATAAAACAAACTCATTTGGAATCGTATTATTTTAATATTGAGAGAATATTTGACAAATATTCTCGTCTAGGAGGTCGGGTAAATCCTAGTAACCAAAATTTTGTAAAAGTACAAAAACGCGAATTAAAGTATTTTCATCAATCCCAATATGAACAATTGGTCAAAAAACTTTATTACAATTAATAATTTATAAAATAAAATACTATATTCTTTTATTCAAGTTTCTTCCATCATTCGGCTCCACTTCATCTAATGTATTCTTCTCATCAGGATCAACAAAACCTGAAATGTTGGTTGTAGAAGTGAGCCAAACGCTCACTATATTTTTCATCACAAAACATGATTCAAACAATACAAGATATACAGACATATTCGCATATATTAATTTGTCAAACGATAATATCATAGTCATAATGAATGTATGAACAATTAATCAAAAGTAATACACAACCCACATAGGGGGTCTCTTTCTTCACTCATACAGAGGGTCTTCTTGGAATTTTTGAATCTTTTACCCTGGAGAACTCACTCACAACTTGCTTTATCGCTTCTGAATCGAAAATACAATGCATGCATTAACAATTAAATAACTATTAACTAAGCTGATAATATCCACACATGGGATCTCACGAAACAAATAGAATCCAAATAGGGTTATAAGTTTTAAAAATTGTTGATTTTTTATGAGGAGATCATCCTCACCAAAAATCAACCCTTATCTTCGTGTGGTTCCCACGACCACATGTCATATTATTAGTTAAAAAGCATTAGTAACTTTATCCCAACTATATATAATTGGGCTTGGGTTGGATCAGGTTGCCTGAGGCCCAAGCCCAAAAATTGTAGAAACCAACTCAAATCCAACCTGATGTCAGGTTGAGCCAGTCGGGCCGGGTTGGGCCTCCCAAGTTGCAGCCTAGTAGGCAGTGGATCTTTTGAACAACGGTCTGTGTCTCAATTGCATGATTTGTTTTTTGCGATTAGCCGTGGGAAAGCACGAGTCCAAAAAAAAAAACACCCCAAGAAGTGTTAGCCAAAGATAGAAGTGCAATACAAGAGGATATATTATATATATATAAAATAGTGACTTAAAGATTTAAGAAATGTTATTCTTACATATGACCGGCGGTTGAGGCCACTGACCATTGGATTCAAGAGTTCCATGGGTCCCCCTAACAGCTACAAAGTCTTGGATTACGTTTCCATACCGAAATTTCGAGGAATGACACGTGGACTGTGGCGCGTGTTGCTAGTATGTAGTGCATTAGTGGTACCGGGGCTATATAATGCTTCTCCACCAAGTCTCATACAGAAAAATATATCTGCAACGAACTCTCTTGCACGCGCATAAAATTACATGCCACGTGGCACACTTTTTTGGCTCACTTGACCCGTGATTAATTGACCCAACCCCTGATCTCTGGTCATTGGATCTAAATACCCATAAAAATACTTGAATCCAACGGCTAGAATCGCCCAAAATCAAAAACTTGCTAATTTTCAATTTTTTTTCAGTGAGTTTTGTACCACTTCCAGTTAAGATTTTTTGCATTGGACAGAAATATCCTCTCCCACCTCACATTTGCGGTCTAAAAAGACGACAGAATAATGTTTTGGTAGAGGGGTATTTTCGTCCAATGAGAAAAAGTTAACTGGAAGATCTTTTAGTGGGCACGCTTTCAAATCC
This sequence comes from Euptelea pleiosperma, assembly GCA_035048495.1. Classification (NCBI taxonomy): domain Eukaryota; kingdom Viridiplantae; phylum Streptophyta; class Magnoliopsida; order Ranunculales; family Eupteleaceae; genus Euptelea; species Euptelea pleiosperma. The sequence continues at coordinate 28,889,435 of CM068552.1, forward strand.
CACTGCAGAGTGCAGATCCCGTGACTCCAACGATCTTTCCCAATTGGAGGTTTCTCTCTCGACGACGAACAATTCCATACAAACCCCACCATTAAATCAGCTATCTCCATCATGCCCAGAAAACCCATAAAATTCCCCACCTCCTCCTCCCACTCTTCATTTCATTCTCATCCCTCCAAACGCAAATTCCTCCTCATCTCCATGGCTTCTCTTCTCTGTCTCACCCTCCTTTCTCTCCTCCTTTTCTTCTCTCTCTCCTCCGCAACCCACCGTCATCCAAAACCACCAGCAAAAGAACCACTTGGGGATTCAATCCCACTTGAGATCCAAAAAGCCTGCAAAGCAACCCAGAACCCAGAAACCTGCGAAACCTCTTTACTTCAATCTCACAATCTTCCCCAGAACCCTAAACCAATTGAAATCATTCAAGCTGCAATGTGGGTCTCAACCCAGAACCTCAAAACCGCTCAATCAATGGTGAAAACCATCCTCGACTCCTCTTCCGGCAACCCAAACCGCTCTACGGCTGCCAAAAACTGCCTTGAGGTCTTGCATAACTCGGAATACCGCTTAGCTTCGGCGGGTGACGTTCTGCCACGTGACAGGATCAAGGACGCTCGGGCATGGATTAGCGCGGCCCTTCTCTACCAGTACGACTGCTGGTCCGCCCTTAAATACGTTAACGATACTCAACGAGTTAACGAGACGATGGCATTTATGGCCTCGTTGATTGGGTTTACCAGTAATGCTCTTAGCATGGTGGTTTCATACGACCTGTTTGCAAACGAAACCACTTTGTGGAAACCGCCTGTGACGGAGAGGTCTGGGTTTTGGGAGCAAGGTGGGAGTGGAATTGGCGGGGGAGATTTGGGGTTCAAAGGCGGTTTTCCGTCTGGGTTAACGGCGGATGTGACGGTGTGTAAGGAGGGGGGAGCTGCGTGTTACAAGACGGTGCAGGAGGCGGTGGACGCGGCGCCGGATAACGAGAGTGTTCGCAAGTTTGTGATCAGGATTAGAGAAGGGGTTTACGAGGAGATCGTTAGGGTTCCGTTGGAGAAGAAAAATGTCGTGTTTTGGGGAGATGGCATGGGCAAAACCGTCATTACTGGGTCCTTAAATGTGGGCCAGCCGGGCATTTCCACTTACAACACTGCAACCGTCGGTAAGTATAGATTAGTGGGCCCCACCAGATTAATTAGGTGGGGCCATTGATTTGAAGCTTGGAATGCATATGAAGTTTCCAACTAACATTAATTTTGATTTCTTATTCTAGGCAAATTCGATGACAGGGCAGCAGATCATGGCCTCGAGTGTTTTGGTAAAAAAGCACTCCAGTACTCACCTGGGTACGTGTGTGGTGAGACTGAGGTGGTCAGTCCGTACAAATCCACGTGCCGAGATCTGCTGCCCTGTCATCTCCTTCGGTCATCAAAGTTTTATCCGTTTTCTACTGCTTCACTCCGGAACATTTCACTGTAGTGGGGTTGGATTGCGACCACATGTTGTTGAAGTGGGGTCACATATTTTAAAGGGCATATTCCTAGTGGTGTGGACCCCATCTCAACATGTAGTCTTAATATTTGCTGTCCGCAGGGACTTCAAAGTTTAAATTCTCCCCCTCCCAAAATGCCGCGTGGAGTACTCTTTCGGAACCACTGACCTTATGGATGTTTCGCCCCATCTTGGTGGGTCCATACAACAAAAAAGTTCAGCTTGATTGATGATCTGTAGCAGTTAGATTTTAGCACCCCAAAACTCTAAAATTCAACGGCCAGAAATCTCCCCATTAAAATGCTCAAATCCAATGGCTAGAAATCACCAATTAAGCTGATATTTAGTTGGTCCAGTGGACAAGAGGTGAAGTAAACAGGCATGGATATGTGGGCCCAATAAAGTGTGCCACATGTCTCTTTTGGAGGGAGACTTCAAAGTAAACTCTGGCTCTGAAGTCTGAAGTCGCGTTGCCACACCCAAAGTTTCCTAGCATATGTGCTAATCACTTTTGTAGTTGAGGTGGGTGGCAAAACGCGTGGACCCATTTGATCCCCCTAACTTAGCTTCCACGTATAAAAAAAAATTCCACAAAGTTCATAAAACTTTTTGCTGTAGTTTTCTCTCATTTTGGTTTTGTGGGTCACAAGGAAAACAAGTTCAACTCCAGTTAACTAGCGTTTGATTGGAGTTCAGTTGATTCTTAACCGTTAAACTTGAACCTTCTTTGGGGGGTACAAATATCCAAAGGTCTGAAATCACTAATCAGGCTGATTTTTGGTATGTAAGTCCACCTTGGATGGGCCAAAACATCCATGTTGTCAGTGGTCTCTAAAATTGTACCAAGTGGCTTTGTCCGTCAAACGTGACATCCCTCAGCAAAGTTCACGCAACATGCATTGTCTCTCTCACTCACGTGCATTCTGTTGGACATTCTAATGCATAATTATATTCTGGTGTACAGGAGTTCTTGGGGATGGTTTCATGGCCCGTGATCTGACGTTCGAGAATACAGCGGGCCCAGACGCCCACCAAGCCGTCGCATTCCGATCAGACGGAGATCTCTCCATCTTTGAAAACTGTGAATTCCTAGGCAACCAGGACACGCTCTACGCGCACTCCTTACGCCAATTCTACAAATCATGCCGCATTGAAGGCAATGTTGACTTCATTTTCGGAAACTCAGCTGCAATCTTCCAAGACTCAATCATCCTGATCCGTCCCCGCCAACTCAAACCCGAAAAGGGCGAGAACAATGCAGTAACAGCACATGGCCGAACAGATCCCGGACAATCAACGGGCTTTGTTTTCCAAAATTGTGTGATCAACGGTACCGATGAATACATGAACTTGTACTATAGCAAACCCAAGGTTCACAAAAACTACCTGGGTAGACCATGGAAGGAATACTCAAGAACTGTTTTCATACATTGTTACCTAGAGACCCTTGTTACTGAACAAGGGTGGATGCCGTGGAGTGGGAGTTTCGCGCTATCGACGTTGTATTACGGAGAGTTCGAAAATTCCGGCGCGGGTGCGGCTAACATCTCCGCTAGAGTGCCGTGGAGTAGTCAGATTCCGGTGGACCATGTGTATGCTTATTCGGTGCAGAATTTCATTCAAGGCAATGAGTGGATTCCAGCGTCTTCTTAATCCTTGTAGCCAAACACCACGTTTGCAATATATTTAACAGCAGATTTTATACATGTAAAAGTAGGTAATTTTGAGGGGGAATATTTGTTCCCTTTGTAGCCGTAGTTTTAATATAATAAAACCTTTTTAAGACAGGCTCCGGTTACAGGACACAATATGAGCCACGTGGCACTCTTAGAGGACACTGACTGTATGGATGTTTGGCCATTCCCTAGATGGACCTACAAACCAAAAATCAGCCTGATTAGTGATTTCTAGACGTTAGATCTTTGTACTCAAATACTGCTCAAATTCCCACAGTCGAGATCAACCCATGAAAATAAATCCAATCCAATGCCTATAAATCACTAATTAAGCTGATTTTTTGTTTGTAGGTCCACTTAGGGATTGGCCAAACATCCATACGGTCAAAGTCCTCTAAGAGTGTGCCACGTGGCTCATAGTTTGTCCTGTAACCGGAGCCTATCATTTTAGGGCGGTAACCGGAGCCTGAGCCTTGAAGAAAATGAGAACGAGTTCCGAAGTATCCATCAGTGGGTCCCACATAAGGGCAGTGGACAAGGGCCCCATGCCTCTAAAGTTCACATTGAATAATTCAAAAAACAACAATACCGATGGACTTTTCTGCGGACATCCTAGGCCCATAACTGCTTGCCCCAAAACTTCTATTCATGGACAGGTGGACCAATAAATTTGATTACACATGCTATCGTGCTTAACTGCAAAAAAGAGCCGGGTTCACGTGACAGTGACTTTATTATAGTCACACCCCGGAAACTTGAGTCCCACTCCCACACCACCTATTCCTAACATCCCTTCAAAAATTTCAAACCTATTCCTCACACCCCACAGCCAAAATCTTTTTTACGATATTTTTTTTGTCTTTCACCTCTCTCTACGACCTCCAACAAAACTCATATTCTTTTTATCCCAGCCCATTTCTCTTATTCTCCTCATCTTCTTGTCGTAGTCGTTCACCGTTCTTCCATTGTTGTCAGACAATAAGTTTTTCCCTTCTCTACAAATTATGTTTACTTTTACCTATTTTGACTCAAATCTTGCTAGTTTCAATTTGGAATATATATGGGTCAGTGTGTATATATATTTCTTTTATTTATTAGTATGGATGTATACTCTATGTTCTAAAACTTGGAACTCGGACTCGACTCAGAAGTCCATTGGGCCAAGTCACCTCGATGACTCGGCGAGTCATTAAATTGATTATTATTTATTTAAATATATAAAAAAATAATATTTATTGAGAAGAACTTTGAAAATAGAAAAAAAAATATTAAAAAAATCAGAAAAAAATTGAGTTTTGACTGGACTCGGCCTTTAAACGGGTGACTCGGCTGAATTGTGAGTCAACTCGCCGGACTATGCAAATCCGAGTCTGTATACCGAGTCGACTCGAAAAACGATCGAGTCGAGTCGAGTCGACTCGGTGAGTTTTAAAACATAGTGTATAATGAGACTACATTGACCTACAAACCAAAAATAACCTGATTAACCGGACCTACAATCCATGTATGGTTCTCATTGTGTGTGTGTGTGTGAATTTTGCAATCAAATATATTCACATATTTTTAACACTTTGGAGATATATGTTAGTGTTGTTTGTACAATTGGAAGATTTTCTAACAAGCTAAGACCGACCCAAACCAATTTGTTTCGTTAGATCTAATTGAACAGGGTAGCTAATTGGTTTGGTCCAGTAGATTGAACAATGTTGTTTCTAAAAAAAAATTTACATTTTGCCCATTCGGTCTGCTAAGATCGAACCATATTGAACTGTTTGGCCGGTACTGACTGAACATTGTATATTTATTCAGTCCTAGCAAACTGAACAACACTTTTTGCCCAGTAATATATTTTCAACTTTCGCTCATCCGTTCCTCTCTTCTGTTCGTGGACGTGAAATGGATTGACAGAGTCCTCCTTTTATATGTCACATCCTTTCCTTCATCTCTTAAAAGCCTTGTAGAGAATATTCTGAACGGGAGTTGGGGGTTCAGTTAGGGTATCACAACCGTCGAAGGGAGCGCTATGCGATCGCTTTCAGGGTGGTAGTGGTATCGTGGTTGCTCCATGCGATGGCTCTCAAGGAGATATTAGCAAAAAAGTGGGGTGAAATCAAAAGAAAGTGAAGAAAATGTCCTAATAAGTTAGGGCATTTTTGTAAATAAAAATATAAGGAAAAAAAGGGAACGAGTGGTGGGACTAAAGTTTATGGGTTGACCGAGATTTACCCTTTATCAATTACCCTAATGACTGTTTTACCCATTGTAGTTGTTGCCACATATACCGTGGATCTCCTCACGGTTCTTTTTTGGGAGAAAATTTGATCCTGGCCACGGGAACACTCTTAGATATCAATGACCGTACGAATCTTTGAACCACGCCTAGGTGAACATGCAGATCAAAAATCAGACTGATTAGTGGTTTTATAGGCGTTGGATTTGAGTATCCCAAGATACTGCTTGAATCCCACAGTTGAAAATCAACCTATGAAATCCAACGGTTAGAAAACATCAACCAATGAAAAAATTTAAATCCATCAGTTAGAAACCATCAATCAGGCTGATTTTTGGTCTATAAGTCTATCTAATGATCATTGAAAAATCCACAGGGTCATTGATCTCTGCTAAAAGAACCTTTGTTAAAGTCATCGCACTGAGGTCCAGACTCCAAGGCAAAGCTGGGATAAGAACCCGTGAGCTGACAGGATTGAACCTGTGACATCTCCAAATAGGGGTACCACCCTACTAAGAGGAAATTTGGCGTAACCACCCCCATCACATGGTATAGATGTTATCCGTCCCTAATGCACACATGAATGCTTGGCCCACCTCTTGGCGGACCTACACACTGATATCTGGCCGTTGGATTTGAGCATTTTTTTTTTTTTTGCGGGTACTGGAATCTAAAGGCTAACCAATCAAGTTGATATTTGGTGTATTAGTCCACAAATGGTGGGCCAAACATGTATGGGGTCCGTGGGCCCCAGCCCATGGTTTGACTAAAAGAAAGAAGAGTGTACCATGCTGGTAGTTGCTATCACGTTAAGCCAAAAGGTCCAAGTTCGAAGCTTTTTCTGTCTTGATTTGGACCTGCAACTTTAATGTTCACATGTAGTCTTACTGCTCACTCTGATGTTCACATGTGGTGGACAAGGACTTTCATTCCTTTTTTTTTGTAACCATCCCCTTGTTTGTTCCTATAATCATCTCTTATAAATCCGTGCACCAAACAACTGATCATGACCATCCAATCAATAGTCATCTTTCAATAGTAAACACGCAGTCCAATCAGATGGTTAGGATCACTGGATCATGTGGCTTTTGGGCTTGTGGTCCATTCAAAAATTGGAGTGTATAGTGACAGCATGTGAACCTATTTGTACAAGAAAAATAATTAATAGGGGTGTCGATGGGTCGATTCCAGTTCAGTTCCTAAGGTACTCAGATCCGGAACCAATATTGTTAGTTCTTATCAGTTCCAGTCCCTAACAGTTTTGGTTCTCAGAATGATGGATCCGGACCCGGAATCAATTGTTTGATTCCGATTCGGTTCCGGTTTTAATTACATTAGCTCCAATCTTGATAATATGTCAATTTTAAAATTATATCTATATTTATATATCGGTTCTGGTTCCTATTGGTTCGGTTCCAATATCAGACTACTCATAACCAAAACTGTTATTATCTAGTTCTTGTTTAATCGGTTCTCAAAAATGTGGAACCAGAACCGGAGTTTTTGGTTCCAGTTAAACAGATACAAATTGACACCCCTACCTACAAAGTCTCAAAGCTGAAAACCTTTTCATCCTTACAGATACTGATATCAGAGTGCTTAACATCAGTAGCTACAGGCAGTGTTTTCAAACACTAAGGTGTGAGGCGAGGCGCTTCACTAGCCAAAGCCTTGAAGCGTAAGCCTCATACGCATGCATTTTTTAGGTAGATAAGTATTTAAATCTAGAAATAAATGTAGCAAAAATTCAAAAAACAAAGCATATTTTCAAGTTCCAAATTTCAAGTTCCAACCACAAACAAAAAAGCACAACACCAATCAAAGACTCAATCTTCTACTAAATTAAATGTATCTTCATCAATTATATGAACAACATCCTCTTCTTGATAGTCCAAGTCGAAATTCAGCATCTCGTCATCAATCACTTGTAGATCAATCGATGTTGGGTCCATTTTAAATATAAAACTTAGGGTTTTTATTTTTTATTTTTATTTTGGGTCCCTTCCACATCTATTTTTTTTAATATCTTCACACTTTTTTTATTAATTTTTTAAAGCATGCCAAAAAATAATACATTTGAAGCGTACGCCCAGTCCAAAAAGCGTTGACGAGGCGTATGCCTCACTGAGAGGAGTAAGCCTCGTCAATACCTCTTGGAGTGAGGCGTATGCCTTAGATGTATAAACGCCTTTTGATTGAGCCTCGGGACATTTTTAAGAGCTTTGCCCCGGGGCGCATTTCGAGGCGTAAGCCTCACAAGCCTTTAAAAACACTGGCTACAGGTGGTAAGGCTTTGCACCTCCTCTTCATTAAGTGGAAATCCTACTACTAAACAAACACCTTAGTGGCTCTTCCACTACTTGTAGCATTTATAGTTGTGCATCTACTTTTGTATACCCCTACCCTCACACCACAACAAACATTTTTTTATGAACTTTGTGGGTTACAGTTACAAACACCACATTCACTCTTAACTACTAGTGGGTTTGATGGATAAGGCTGGGTTGATGGATAAGGGTATCTTTGAATCTTCCTTGTTCCCTAAGGAAGATCCATTGAAGAAACTAAGGAAAAAAAAAGTCCATGTAGAAGGGTTAGTATGGGAGTGAGGAGTCATATATGGGGTTCCATCTATGTGAAAGATAAAGCAATATCAATGGATAAGCAACATCTCAATTGTACCTCCCTGAGCACCATTTGTGTTTGCAATGATGAATATAGAACTTGTATACTCAACTCTGAAGTACATATGGCTGAAATTAAACAAGAACTTTCAATCTGAACTTAGTGAATCAGAAACTAAAAATTTTGGCCTGAGTGATGATTAATTCAGAATGCCCAGATCGAATTAAGCGTGGCGTCAAGCCCATCCATGTTCTCAAAATATTGAGGAAGAAACTATATTCCAATTTTATCGGGTGGCTCCGAAAGAGACATGAAGAAAAAACTATAATGGGATAACCATTCCACCTGTACAACAGGAGAAAAGCAATAAAGATATATTTTTTATGAGAACTAACAGTCCCAATACAAAGTTGCAAATGAATCCTCAGAAGCATTGCAGGTGGTGAAATCTATTGGTACACAGATTATGAAATGTAATGGAAGTAATTGGAATGGATGGGTACATCGCAATTTTCTTCTTTTATTTTTTTTTTCTCAACGGATACCCATTTGACGTATCTAGTATAACCGTGGGGGATTGAATTCAAGACATGTTGAACCCAGTTTCATCATCAATGGGGAAAAATGGAATGGAGAGAGCTCTTAAGATTTACAAACTTGAGAGTGATGCTGTGGTAATTGCAGGTGTACTAGGGGTGGCAGTTGCGTTATCTGTCCAGTTTGTCTCGCCCCAGTGCCACAACATGCTCTCCCAGAAGCAGAAATCCTCAAAGCATGTCTTTAAACGTTGATCCTTTATCTCAATCCTCCAATGCCCATCTGTGTAGTTGCCCTTCTCAGCTTGCCTCCGATCCCACTCCAATGCCGCTTTTTGCTTGGACCTCAGAAGGCAGAACTTCTGCAAGTTCTCTGGCATTGCATCATGCACCATCCACCACCGCCTATGAGCAATGTCACTAGCGAACTCTTGTAGTATGTCCACATTCCAGTTGCAGTCATAGTCCCGAAAGCATAGCCATGGCTTCAGACCCAGATAGTGGAGAACATACAGGATTGGAGGTTCAGCACCAAAGAGACGGGTCTTCATCTCTTTCTTCTCCTCCTCATCGCCTATCCAAAAGTGCTTCAGGAAGTTCATGTGTTTTGGGATGCGGTGCCACCATGTAAAGATTTCATTCAGATATCCCTGGTCCCCTCCATTATAGGACTCAATCTCATTGATGTGATCCATCAGCAGCTGGAACGTGCAGTTCGACGGTTCAATCACCATCACACCAGAGTTGAAGAGGGTCGCATTGTTTCCTATTGCAGTTATCTCGGGCATCCCAAACAGGAAATCAATGTTCCTTAGGATGAGCAGGTCCGCATCAATGAAGATGATCTTGTCATAGTCAGTCAGCTGCCAGAGACGGAATTTGCTGTAGTTCCACTCATTGTAGGCGTCCCGCTCAGCTTTTGGGTTCCTGATCCTCTTAATCGTCTGGATCTTCCACCCCGCTGCCTCAAGGCCACCCCTGTGATACTCACTGATTGTCTCATCAACAAGTATCACAAGGTCTCGTGTGGAACCCACCATGCGGATACTCTGGGCAGCAGCAATGGCTCCGCAAACATATACATGAGCAGAATGAAGGATCGTTGCATATGCTTCCCGGTGAGCCATTCCTGTGTAAACCTGCTCTGCTTTTCGCAAAGATTACATGGGATTTTTAGTACATTGCAACGAGTAAAGAATTTCTGAAGAAGACCTGAGTGTCTACTAATGAACTGTGCAAAAATATATGAAGCCATCTTGCCCGCTTCTTTTATACATGTGTAAAAATTGACCAAGATCTTAATGTATGGATACTTCTCTGGAGGACAGCTCATCATATTTTCTGACTATACAAAATAGATTGGATGATTAGGACCATTTAGTCCGAGAAAATTTTTGAAGCAGTGGCCAATCACATGGCGCCACAATCTGCTGTTCAAAAAGCATTTCTGGGTTTGTACAAAAGCAACAGCAGATTGTGGCGCCATTTGATTGGCCACTGCTTCGCTGCTTCAAAAATTTTCTCATTTAGTCCAAGGTAAAAACCTCCATTCAGTGGGACCCAACCTCTCTGGACGTGTCCACCTCCATTCAGGCATGGAGGATGGCTTCTTTATATCCCCTTGCCATGTCGTTGCAGACCTCACACACATCCACACACAAGCATATGTACGTGTCTGTGTACACATGGATGGCTGGTATTCCACGGAACATGGTTCGATTCTGCTCCATGTAAACTATGGGGGAGCTGGTACTTCTAAAGCACTTAATAAAATACACAAAAAACATGATGGAAACAAGTGAAAGAAAACCAAATTACAACTGACCTTCAGCCTTGAGTGGAACTGCAAGTTTGCAAGACCCAACTGGGAGACGGAGCTTTTCTCTTGATGTACTCAAGTTGGGCTTGTACAGCCATGCATTTCCTTCACGTACAACCAGTTCCTTGCAAGTGAAGAGGTTTGGGATTGGGAAGCAGTCAGTCACAAAGAGCACATGCACAGGGCGGTGGCCCTTAGCAGAGGCAGCAAGCCTTGCAGCTGCGAGCTGCAAGTGCAATCGAGCAACATCTCTTGACCAGTTCTTGGACTTGTGGCAGGGAAGCTTGACAGCAATGAGATCAAGACGTGGCTTTTCAGGGACCTTGGGATTGGGTAGAGATGGACAAACAGGCACTTCAAATTCTTCTTCCTCATCTATCCATTCAGGGTACAAGGACTCCCAAGTGACATTATTCCCAACATAATCCAGGTTCAGAACAACATGCTCAGCACCCGGTATCATCTGCTTCCAATGATGAACCTCAGTTTCATTGAAGTTTAACAAGCCTATTCCCTGATGTCCATATCTATCAGACAGTTTTCCAAAGGTTTTCAAGATTTGATCCCAATTAACGTCCAAATATGATACATAACGTGGATCCGCAATAGGCTTCTCCCATATCCACCTCTCTGCGAAACTTTGCCTGCATTCACAACAAACTTAGCATTCAATATCTAGGAACATGCAAAATCAATGCTATTTTGTTTATCTGCTAAAATAAATTCATAACGTTTATGAAGAAAAAAACAAAGGCTAGACTATTTGAAAACAAAAAATGTATGCCATTTTTATGAAGTCAACAATTTTTTTCATTTCATAGTATGCACTACTATGGCACTATTATGTATTAGCTGCTATTTATTACATGTGCACATGCAGGAGATCGGAACCTGCCATTTGTTGGTTACAACGTAGGATACATCCTTGGTCAAGAATCAAACCAATGGAAGACCTTAACCATCCAAAGATCATATGTTTGGATAACTACAACATCCGGGCTGGTCGGTTTTTGATGTGTGTGTGTGTGTGGGTGGGTATATGGGACTCTTCCAAAGCTCTTGCATGCATGTCATGTTTGTCCTCTCAACGACCAACATAAATAAAATACAACCCATATTGGTGCGTGTACCAATGGTTTCCCCTTTTGAACAAAAAAAAAATATCTGAGAAACTTGTCAAATGGACTTTTGACAAGTTAGCCAAAAACCTTACATAGCAAGTGGAAGCAAGCGAGTAGGAAATAAAACATACCGAGAACCAGAGTGCTCGTTCATATGCACCACTGGAGAGTAAAGGAGTGTAAAAAAAGTGCCACATATAATAATAACCAGGACAAGTTTTAATGAAGAAAACTTGCAGCTTGAACTCCTATCCTGGATTGGTATGTAGGAGGGCTTCTCAACATCGTCAAAATCCTTGCTTCTTTGAAACCTCCTTTTGTTTGTGTCATCACTGAATCAAGCAAGTATTCAAGAAGAGATTAGCAGATAAATGCAAGTGAGAGAGATCATGAAGGACAAGAAACTAAAAGGGAGGGCAGTAATTTGTCATGATAGCAGAAAGATTATGATAAAGTTAAAGACATTTGTCACCCAAAAGACTGTTTAGTTCAATTTCATATTTCTATGCATACCAGAGGCATTGTCAAGATATAAAGAGTCTTCCCATTCATTGATGGAAGAAGCCTTCGATGCATATTCAAGATAAAAATGGTCAAATCACAAATGACGAAAAGTTACACCAGAAACCAAAACCAAAATCTGGAATAATGTATAAATGTGTCTTATTCCTAAAAACCTTTAGATTGATGAAAAATAAAAAAATGACTAATCTAACCCTATCCACTTGTATAATACATTCCAGTTATAAAAAAGGATACAGGAATATCCCCATTTACATGATGTTACTCTCTTATACTCCCCCTAAAACTGGTGCTGATAAATCAATACGCACAAGTCTCTTTAACAAAATCAATTGCCAGGTATCAAGGAATATTTTGAACAGAAACGCTAAAACTCGAACCAATTTGCAGGAGTTGGATCAGAAAAAATATTTTTCTTGGGAGCAATATTAAACATTGAGCTCCATTTTGGAGGTGCTGGGAACTGTCCCATCAATTAATTGGGTCTGCAAAATCAACTCTTGTGCATATTTGAGTTGATTCAATTATATTCTCCAATGGATTTAGAGGATTCAGTTCCCAAAAGTATTTCTGAATGCACCCAGATCTTCCATTTATTAAATTTCTTTGCAAGTGGACTCGTTGGGAAAATACCCCTGACTAATCATCTCCTATAATCAGAATACCGTCAGCATATAAAAGATGGATAGTGATGCCCATATTTGAGTGTCGAATGCATATCAAGTGATCAGTGATCTCCAATTAACATTTACACTCTTGAATATGTCAAAGCCCAACTATGGTGCTTGTTCTGACCCTTATAATGATTTATCAAACATAAAATGTAGGCTTAACTAACGGAATAATGCCCAGGTGGTGTCAGCTTCATATAGACTTCTAGTAGATGGAGTGACCAAGATGTCAGGCATGATCATTAGACTCGACATATGGAGTGGAAATCAAAATCAACTATTCCGGACAATGTGACAATGCACTTCAATATGTTTAACCTGGTCGTGGAGCAAGAACTTAACGTAACATGGACAGCGATCTGATTTTCACCATACATCTCCATCGATAGATTTGAAGTGAAATCCAGCTCAGCAAAAATTTATTCCTAACCAAGCTAGCCTAAAATTTATATGTGCATCTATTAGTCCATTTCATGCTTGGTTGTTTCTTGCTTTTCCATGTGACAGGTTTTCCTCAAAGAAATGTGAGGTAGACCTCCACTTAGATGGAGATCGGGCCCAAAGAGCATCAAAGAATGCAAATAAGCAAAGATGGCAATGAGTTCGATGCCACAGATATCTCAAAATCCGCTGCAGAGCCTAGAGATGCAGTGTGCAAGGACCATGCATGCCCTAACTGAAGACAACCACAAGATTTGTTAGATCTATTTATGTGGTTCAGGTAAATAACTTGTTCAATCCACTCTTTTGAGTAAGTAGATCACTAAGCAGCTATGCACTAGGAGACAAATGATAATGTGGCATATAAGGTGTGTTGGAGTTTATGTTTTACACCCACATGGGTGTTTTTAAATGGGCTGTGTCCCACTTCCCACGTGGGGTGTTATTTATCATATAGTGTAGGAGGATTAAGTGGGTCATCCACTTAACCCCACGATTTGTTATTTGTGGAGTTAAGTCCACCACTTAACTCCACGTTTTTGGCTTTGTATGGGTTTTCTCCCATCATATTTATATATATATATATCCACCTTCTTCCTCCTCCACAACTATTTCTCTTCTTTTCTCTTTAATCTTTCTCTACTAGTTACAATCTAAACCACAACAAGGTGAATCAAAGGGATTGATAGTTGCAGGAAAATCCTATATAGGGTGACGCTCCTGCTCCAGAACCGCGCTTCCATGCTTCTGACTTGGGAGCACTTTGAAATCACGGTTTTAAGTTGACAGAAACCAAAACTTATTTAAGACAGACTCTTGATTCGCTAAACAACAAGTATTTGACAAGAACTTTTGGAAACAAAGCTCAATGGTTCTTTTATGTTGTGAAGAACTTAAGAAATAAAAAAAAACAATATATTCAACGACAGAAATAACATTATAAACTTCAAATAAATTTTATTGATCACTAACTTATCATATTATTTGGACTTGAGACAAATGTTGACAAATAAAATGACAATGGTCGTGGGACCCACATGGAATGAGATAAGGGCTGATTTTTTATTAGGGTATTCTCCTTAGCATGGATGTCAACCTCACAAAAAATCAGTCCATTACAAGTTGAAAAGTTCTGAACCATCCATTTCCACTGTTAACTTTAAGTCCAAATTTTATAGGGATAGAGGTTTCAGAAAGGATTGATTTTATGCAAAGGTGATCTCCATGGTGAGGAGATCATCCTCACAAAAGGATGATAAGAATGTTTCGATTGGTTGAGGTTTCAAAATTTATTTAAATGAAAAAATCGGATTTTTCTAAATTTTCGGTTCTGGCCAATTCCAATTGATTGGACCGAAACGAAGCCCTAATATAAATTGATTTCTCTTCATTTTTGGTCACTCCAATCAATTCCTCCTGCTTCCTCTACTTCCCTAATCGATCCAACTTCGTAAATTTGTATTTTTTGTGAGTTTTATTGTGGATTTTTGTCCCAAATCTTTCAGATTTGCTTCCCATTTGCTTATTTCTTCGATTTTCCCCTATATCTTCATAATTTGGGGAAAATGGGCTTCTTTCTTTGGTTTCCTCCAATTTTGGTGCTCATGGCTGATGGCATTCGAAGAAGAAAAACATGTGGTTCGTTCTGACAACGAATCTGAAGAAGAAGAAGAAGAAGAAGAAGAAGAGTTGGAGCAGTTGCAGTCCCGGACCTCCACTCGGACTAGGAGAGATGCTCGCCCTCCATCACTATCTCGTGGAGAGTTATCGATACTTCTGCAAAGAGGCGAGACAAAATCTCGTGGTCAGGGGAAAGCGTCTTCATCTCGCGGTCTAGGCCGTGCATCTTCATCACGTCAGGCTCGCTCATCTCTTTCTATCGTCACTGAGGTTAGTTCAAACTTCATTTCTGTTCATGCTTGTACTCATTTTAGACACTTTAGCACTCGTAGGTTCACTGCTGAGCATTTTGTAAGCATCAGAGAGGTTAGAGGTACCTTATTGATCACATTCACATCTTTATGTCTAGACAATGTCTACCTGTTATTCAGGTTGATACATCGTATTATCATCGTCTTGTCCAGTTGTTCTATGCAAACTTTCATGATATTGAGGGTGTTGATGAGGCCCAATTGTCTTTGAGGACTTATGTTTTGTGTGTCCCTATGTTGATCACTCCTGCTGTGATAGCCTCTGTCCTTCAGATTCCTTGTAGTCGTGCGGATGATGAGTGTCTAACCCCCCGCACTAGGATCATGACTACTGAGCGAGATGTTCTAACTCGTACTCTTTGTGGTGCTAAGTTTGATTGGACCTCCGATATTCCTCTTTGCAGTCTACTTGCCGACTATCGTCTGTTGCATCTGATTGTTGGATACAACATCCATCCTCCGGGTCATGGAGCGAGTATAGGCATTGATCGCCTTCAACTTCTATATTATCT
The DNA here is from genome assembly GCA_035048495.1 of Euptelea pleiosperma. Lineage (NCBI taxonomy): Eukaryota > Viridiplantae > Streptophyta > Magnoliopsida > Ranunculales > Eupteleaceae > Euptelea > Euptelea pleiosperma. The sequence continues at coordinate 28,905,010 of CM068552.1, forward strand.
TGGCACTAACTTCCCTATCGACCTTCCTCGCTTCATGTTTAGGGTCATGGGTACCAGTACAAGGAAGCTCGATCACAGTATAACAATCATCCCTATTTGTCTCCCCTCATTACGATTTTTCCAAACTCGTCAAAAATATCACAACCATATTCAGAGAAATGAACAATATTCTTACGGTCGCAAATCTAACTAATGCTCAAGATGTTTTTCTCGACACCTTCAACGAAGAGCACTTCGTCTAGGGTAGAGATACCATTTGCTTTAACGGTTCCCTTTCCCGTGATACGTCCATAACTGCCATCGGCATATGTCATCGTATCATTTCCTAGGAGTTCTTCAAATGTAGTAAACATACTTTGTCCCCAGTGACATGTCTCAAACAACCACTATCAAGTAGCCAGGTGTTACCTTTAGGTTTACACTTTTTGCTGGTGTTGACATTGCACCTCAAAATCTCTTTTCTCACCCAAATAGATTTAACTCTAGGAGTTCTGGGTGGTGAAGGAGTGATAAATTTATTTTTAATCCCTTGACTCTAAGTACTTCTGAGTTTCCTAAGGTTTTTAATTTCCTTACTCAGAGCCTCAGACTTTCTGTCAAGGACTTCCATTTTCTGAAGTAGACTCACTTGGTTCCCAACAGATCTTGTCTTGGGCGGAACTCTGTGATCTCTCCTCTTCTTGAGGCAATCTCTGACAAGGTGACCTTTACCCATGCAGTTGTTGGATTCTATGTACACCCACGTGGGGGTGTTCTTAGTGGGCTGCGTTCCACTACCCCACGTGGGGTTTATTCTCTATTGCTTATGGGTTAAGTGATGGGCCCATCCACTTAAACCACAATCTCTTTATTTCATGTTAGTGGGTTAAGTGGTGGGCCCCCACTTGACCCACATGATTTCTCCTTTACTTGTAGAAGGGGTTTCCCCTACTTATAAATATTACTTATGGGAGATTGAATATTCACTTCAATCTCCCCATTCTCTCTCAAACCCTAATCTCTCCTTCTCTCCCTAACTTCCATTATCTCTCTCTCAATCTTTAACATATTGGTGACAACCTCAAACAACAACTTGATATCAGAGCATGGTTACTCTAGGGCCAAAATCATTATCCCCTAGAGTTTCCACGAAGATCTTATATGTGGGTATCCGAAGTCCGGGCAAGTTTTCACAAATCGCAGAGGGTCCTCCTGCGAAGTTCTTGGATCTTTTCTGAAGCAAAGGAACCAGAGATCTATCATTCCTGATGCATTGCCTGCTATCAGTCGTCAGAGATCCACTCTTCAGGATTTTTTATCAGTTGTTTCGAAAAACACGTATATCGAGGTTTTTTAGGTTTTGATTTTCCTCGAGATCCGTGTCATTTTTGGGTTCTCTACCCAAACCGCCCCTCTCATAGGGCCAGTACAGTTTGACAGAAACTTATTTCAAAATTTTTGGATCATCGGATCTCCGATTCCAAAAATCAGATCCTCGGCTCAGATTTTGAATTTTTTATTTTCTTGAGATTCGTGCACTGCTTGGGCTCTCTACCCTAGCCGCACCTCCATGTGGATTATCAGAGATCTACAGAGTCTCGTTTGAGAATTTTCTGATCGTCGGATCTTCGGTTCGAAAAATCGGATCCCGTGTTTAATTTTTGGGTTTTTTTCTACCTCGAGATTCACGCGTTGTTTGGGTTTTCTACCCTAACCGCACCTCCCTGTGGACTATCTGGGATCTGCAGAGCTTGGTTTGGGATTTTTCTGATTGTCGAATCTCCCTTTTGAAAAATTGCCCGGGGTTTTTTGCCCGGATCCGGTTTTGCCTTTTTTGGGTTTTCTACTTTTTTGGAAACCAAGGTTCCCAAGGCACTTCTACCCTAGCCGCACCTCCCAAAGTGCTCCTAGGAACCCCCCGAACCTTGGTTTTGGTTCTGCAGACCTTCTATTTGTCAGTTGGTTATTTCTAGGCCTTCCGCTGCGACAAGTTCATCAGAGGTTTCATCAGTTGAGGATAGCACTCCGTCTCATGGTTCTCATGGAGACCACAACCCCCAATTATGCATCACTACGGTCAAGTTTGATGGGACCGACTATCTTGATTGGAAGACATCGGCACTCATGTACATCGGGGGATGTGGCTACAGTGAGTACCTCACAGGAAAGACAGTCCAGCCTGCCGCCACAGACAAATCCCACCAGAAATGGGTTATTGAGAACCTTATGGTGATGTCTTGGCTTCTCCATTCAATGCAACCCCAGATCAGCAGGGGGTTCATGTTCCTTCCTACAGCGAAGGAAATCTGGGATTCCGTTACCGAAACCTATTCCCAGGTTGGCAACTTTGCGAAGCTCTATGAGTTAGAGCAAGAGATTGGTACCTATTATGCTTGTCTCCGAAGCAAATGGGAAGTGATAGATCATTATCAGGACTACACCCCGGTTTGTGCTGCGGATGTGAAGTCTTTCCGTGCTATGGTTGAGCAGTCCCGGATATTCCAGTTCCTTTCCGGCCTTCATCCTAGCTTCGAGGCTGCCCGTGTTCAGATACTTGGAAGATCTCCTCCCCCTACTTCATTGGCACAAGTCTATGCCTACATTCAGGGGGAGGATAGTCGCCGCACTGCCATGCAGCTACGTAGTGGTAGTGACACTCATGATCGATCTGCCCTTGCCTTTGCATCTCAGAAGGGTCAGAAATCTTTCTGGAAGAAGACCGGTGATGATAGCTAATCTTTTATCTGTCAGTAGCCTTACTAAGAATCTTAACTGCAGTGTAACCTTTTTTCCTTCTCACTGTGTATTTCAAGATCTGGAGTCAAGGCGGACGATTGGCAGTGGACGTGAGGAAGGTGGCTTGTACCTCCTGGATCGCTTAATTTCCTCTTCGGCACATCAGTCCGGCATCAATAGCAGTAGTCGAGTCAATAAAGACCAGTTATTGCTTTGGCATAACCGGCTTGGTCATATACCCGTGTCAACTTTAAAGCATGTCTTTCCTGCTTTCTCTTCTCTTTGCGATGTTCCGTTCCACTGTGAAACTTGTGAACTCGCAAAGCATTGTCGCACTGTTTTTCCTCTTAGTGAAAATAAAAGTACTATTCCTTTCAATATTGTGCATTCTGATGTGTGGGGTCCTGCCCCGGTGATGTCTTTATTTGGATTTCGAAATTTTGTTACATTTGTTGATGATTTCAGTGGCTCTACCTGGGTATATCTTATGAAGTCGAAAGATGAGGTTTCTTCCAATTTTTAGACCTTCCACAAGATGGTCACCACTCAGTTCAGTACCCCACTCAAAATGCTCCGATTTGATAATGGGGGTGAGTACCTAGACGGGAGCCTTGAAGATTACTTTGCCTCTCATGGCATTATACATCAAACTTCTTGTCCGTCGACTCCCCAACAAAATGGGAAAGCTGAAAGAAAAAATCGTCACCTTCTCGAGGTTGAGCGTGCCCTTCGTCTTGGGATGCAGGTTCCAAAATCATTTTGGTCTGAATCCATCCTTCTGGCTGCGTATCTCATCAATCGCATGCCATCTCGTATTCTTGGCTTTCAAACCACTTTGTCTGTCCTGCGTCCCGATAGTCCAGCCTTCATTGTTCCTCCCAAAGTCTTTGGGTGTGTATGCTATGTGCATGTTCATCATCACTCTCGTGACAAACTTGATGCATGGGCCTTGAGATGTATTTTCCTGGGGTACCATTTCACTCAGAAGGGATACAAATGCTATCATCCGGGTTCGCGTCGACATTTCACATCTCTGGACGTCGTCACCTTTGCTGAGCACGTTCCGTTCTTTGGTAGTAGGGTCTCTCTTCAAGGGGAGTGTGATATTGTAGACGAGAGCTCTGTCCCCATGCCGATTCTTGTACCCATCTCCACTCCTGTGCCTATGGTCGAATCTGTGTCTACTATTGAAAAGGACACTTCTACTACTATAGCGGCGGATATTGGAGTGTATGCCAGATCCAAGAAGAAAGGACAAGTCATTGATTCTGTGCCTGCCAGTCTACCCTCGGATCCAGATCCAGGTATTGTTTCTACCCCTGCTTTAGTTCATGAGTCCTCAGAGACTCCTACTCCAGAGGAGGATCTACCCATTGCACTTCGTAAGGGTGTGCGCACTTGCACCGAGCACCCTATCTCTCACTTCGTTTCTTACCAGTCATTGTCTCCATCTTATTAGACATTTGTTAGCACTATTTCGTCTGTTTCTTTGCCATCTACCATTGCAGATGCACTTAGTCACCCAAAGTGGAAAGAAGCTATGATAGACGAAATGCAGGCTCTTGAAAAAAACAAGACATGGGATCTTGTTTCTTTACCCAGGGGAAATAAACCAGTGGGGTGCAAGTGGGTCTTCACCGTGAAGCACAAGGCAGATGGTTCCATTGATAGATACAAAGCTCGGCTAGTTGCCAAGGGGTTCACCCAGACCTATGGGATAGATTACCAGGAGACATTTGCACCTGTAGCCAAGATGAACTCAATCAGGGTTCTACTGTCCTTGGCTGCAAACAGGTCATGGCCTTTACATCAACTGGATGTAAAGAACACTTTTCTACATGGAGACCTAACAAAGGAAGTTTACATGAAAGTGCCACCGGGTTGAAGCTTGCTGGAAGTGAAGACAGGGTGTGCAGACTGAAGAAAGCTTTATATGTGTTGAAGCAATCTCCTCGAGCTTGGTTTGAACGGTTCAGCAATGCAGTGAGAAAGGTAGGCTACACACAGAGTCAAGCAGATCACACTCTGTTTGTGAAGCATCTACAGACCAGTATTACTGCATTGATCGTATATGTGGATAACATAGTCTTTACGGGGAGTGACCCGATAGAGATCACAAGGCTCAAGGCCTTCTTGTCGTCTGAATTTGAGACGAAAGATCTAGGACCATTGAGATACTTTCTAGGGATTGAGGTTGCCAGGTCATCGAGGGGCATCTTCATTTCACAGAGAAAGTATGTCCTAGACTTACTGAGCGAGACTGGGTATTTGGGTTCGCGACCAGCAGATACTCCTATTGATCAAAACCATCAGCTGAATTCCGAGGACGGTACACTTCTAGGTGATCCTGCCTTATTTCAGCTATTGGTTGGCAGATTGATATATCTTGCCCATACGCAGCCCGATGTTGCTTATGCAGTAAGCGTCATTAGCCGATTCATGCATTCACCTCAGTCGCCACATCTTGAGGCTGCACACAGAGTCCTTCGGTATCTCAAGGGGTCACCAGGTCGAGGCATATTGTTTGGAGTTCATGGCCACCTCAGGGTGGAAGCATACAGTGATGTAGATTAGGCAGGTGCAGTGACCGATAGACGGTCTACATCAGGTTATTGTACCTTTGTTGGAGGCAACTTGGTGTCTTGGAGGAGCAAGAAACAACCAATTTTCGCCCGATCCAGTATAGAGGCAGAGTTCCGCTCCATGGCACATGGAGTGTGTGAGCTCTTGTGGTTGAAGATCATGTTAGCAAAACTGGGAGTGAAGGTGACAGACCCAATGAGCCTCTATTACGACAACAAAGCGGCCATTAGCATTGCTCACAACCCAGTTCAACATGACATGACTAAACACATCGAGGTTGATAGGCACTTCATCAAGGAGAAGCTTCAGCAGGGATTGATTTGTACACCCTATGTAAGGACTCAGGAGCAGGTTGCCGATATACTTACTAAGGGAGTCAACAAGTCAATCTTAAATACATTGATAGCCAAGCTGGACATGATGAATATCTTCGCACCAGCTTGAGGGGGAGTGTTGGATTCTATGTACACCCACGTGGGGGTGTTCTTAATGGGTTGCTTTCCACTATCCCACGTGGGGTTTATTCTCTATTGCTTATGGGTTAAGTGATGGGCCCATCCACTTAACCCACAATCTCTTTATTTCATGTTAGTGGGTTAAGTGGTGGGCCCCCACTTGACCCACACGATTTCTCATTTACTTGTGAAAGGGGTTTCCCCTACTTATAAATATTACTTATAAGAGATTGAATATTCACTTCAATCTCCCCATTCTCTTTCAAACCCTAATCTCTCCTCTCCCTAACCTCCATTATCTCTCTCTCTCAATCTTTAGCATATTGGTGACAACCTCAAACAATAACAACAGTAACTACAAAAAGGTTTCTTTTGAGTAGTCCTGGGTAGATCAGCCTTGGTAGTCTTAGAAGTAGATGCAGAGTTTTGGTTATGCATGAATCCTAAACCACTCCTGTCACCATATTCTTTTCCTACTCACAACATCCTATCAAGCTTCTCAGTGCTCGAGGAAAAACAAGATAAATCTCTCTTTAGATTAGTCACTTGACTTTCTAGAGATTTCCTGGTAACCATGCAAGTCTAGAATTCCCATTCCAAAAACTTGCTCTGTTCTTTAAAAGACATGTTCTCTTCTTCTAGACGACCAACTAGCACTAGAAATTCTTCAGTGTCTAATTTAAAGGCATTCTTCTAAGAGTCTAAACTTTTGACTCTTTCAGATAAATACTTGTTACCCTTGATCAATTTCTTAGATTCCTCGTACAACTCTTTGAAGGTTGTCCTGGAATCATCTGAGTCCCCATTGCATGAGTCATCAAAACACTTTTCACTAGTAGTGGTGGTCTCAACTCTTTGAGGAACACTAGGACTACTGTGTCTGGCAGTGAAAGTTGTGTAATTTCCAGCTCTTTCACTTTCTCCTGAGTCATCAGAATGTTCTGATTCAGACTCATCATCCAACGAGGCATTTAATGCCTTGGATTTGCCCTTTTCAACTTTGTTTGGCATTCATTTGCAATGTGTCCGTAGCCACGGCACTTAAAGAATTGAGATTCATCAGACTTTACATTCTTCTTGGATTTCTCAGTCCTACCATACCTCTCATGGGGTTTAGATCTTTCTTTAGATCTATCAAAAAATTTATTTAATTTTTCTTACCTGGGACGAAAGAATTTTTTGCATTTCTTGATAAACAGGGCAAGATTTTCTCCAGAGTCAAACTCAGACTCTGGTTCTTGAGCTTTTGAAGTTCTTAGGGCTATGCCCTTAGGTTTCTTGGGTAGTCTCAAATTTAATTCTTGTAGAGACCCAACCAACTCGTCAATCCTCAGAGAGTCAACATCTTTGCTCTCTTAAATCATGGTAACCTTAGCTTGAAATCTCTCTGGTAGAGACTTGGCACTTTCTTGACCACTCTGGCTTTAGGAATAATCTCTCACAGATTATGGGCAAAGTTCACAATGTTACTGAGTTTAGCATAAAACTCGGAACAACTCATTCTCTTTCATACGTATGGATTAGAATTTGGTAGTCAGTAGTTGCAATTTAGTAATTTTAACTACTGAGGTACTTTCATGGATTGCCTCCAAGATATCCCGTGTTTCTTTAGCCAAGGTACAAGTAGAGATCCTACAGAAATCGCTCTTATCTATGGCATTGAAAATAGCATTTAAGCGTTTGCTATTTAAGCAACACGCATCAAATCTTCATTTGACCATTTTTTTTTAGGCTTAGGGATTATAGTATTTTCCACTGTAATAATAGGATGGAATTTTCCAACCATCCAACACCGTCATCCAGACCCGTTCATCGATGGACTTGAGGAATGCTCTCATTTTAGCTTTCCAGTAAGCATAGTGCTCTCAATCGAACAACGGAGGTCTGGAGGTGTTACCACATTCTCTTTGCATCTTAGCAAATCGAAAGAAAAACTACAAACGGAAACTCACTCAGGTTGTTAAACCTTTATAGAGTGTACCGCTCCGATACCAATTGAAAGTTCTTCTCCCAATTAATCCAGATACCTAGAAAGGGGGTTGAATAGGTATTTAAAATTATCTAATTTATTTAGCAGCCTATTCGGATTACTGGTCTGGGCAGGTGTAATCTAATCGCATGCTATACAATCCTAAAATATGTTGATTGATTATCTCAACCGAATCAAATCTAATATATCAGAGATTTATTGTTTCTAGATCGTTTGATCTAATCTAAGTAAAAGTGCGGAAATAAACAATCAACCACAACACATGCAATTTTTACGTGGAAACCTTTCTCAAGGAAAAACCACGGGACCACGTCTAGCCGAAGAAGTATCACTAAACATAAAGTTACCGAGTAGAGAAATTTACCTACACAACACCGTTATCCACAGCATACAATACAAGTCTATCCCTCAAGCCAACTGTCGGTGCTTCCACGTCGTCTAACTACCACGCACGAATCGACGAACACCCTTCTGGTGCGATCCCCTCAACGGTGTTTAGTTTGGTACACCCCAAACCTACCCTCGATCTTATTTACACTCTCCAGTCCAGCCCCGGGGGGTGAACGATTCGGTCCAACCCTAACTCCTCAATCACACCTCAAATAGAATTTGAGACTCAAACGTGTGGTATATTCTGCTAACTAGGTTTAAGAATACAGAATGAAACCTAGGCAGAGTTTGATCAAGCTTTGTAGAAAGAGTTCTTCAAGCAATAATCATGGAGGAATGAAAACCCTAATAGGATGAAAGTGAATACCTGGGTTTTGCTTTCCTCTAGGCTATTTCTCTCAAAGGTGAATCTCTGCGATGAAGAGAACGCTCAGCTTGAAAGCTAGAAAAATTGGGCTCTAAATTATTGAGTTAGGTTTTTACAACCCTAAGAATAGCTTATATAGTGATTGACACAAAGCCTTAGTTTTAGCAAGTAATGAGGGAAGTTTTGAAACTGTTTTCAAAATGAGAGACTTTTTTCTTCGTCGGTTGATCGATTGGAGATCAGGGTCCAATCGATTTGGTAGTAAAAACACAAAGTCTTGTTTCTGTCCAATCGATTGGTCTGTTGCCCAAATCAATTCGTTTGCTGCCCAAATCGATCGGAAAACCCCTGATTCAATTTTTTAAGCCTCTTAGGCCCTGAATCGGATATCCTTGCTAGGTGACTTAGTTTTAGGTGAATAACATTATTAAAACTCCATATCTCTAAGGTCTCTAAGTCACTTACCATCCTATACATGTGAATACGGATAAAGCAGACAAAGGCGAGTCTTCAGATGAATCAGTCTTCAATCTTCATCTTGTAGTCTTTAGGCAATTAGGACTCAGGAGTGATGCATACCACTGACACACTCGAAGCCGAACTAGCATACACTAAGAATAAGTACAACTGTGTTTTTATTTGTTACGGAATTTAGCCAAACAATATAGTTATATTCCTTACAGAAACCAGCATCTCTGATTTTCAACACCAAGAAGATGTGCTTTAGAGGCAAAAGTCTCGCGTTAGATGGCTTCAAGCAGGGGACAAAACACAAGCTACTTCCATACTATTGCCAAGATTTGAAGAGATGCATCCCAAGTTACTGAACTTAAAACAGAGGCGGGTTGGTTTCTCCGATCTCAAGATGAGATCAAAGATCATGCCATTGATTTCTTCGCCAACAAATTCGCCCACCAATCTTGCCCTATGAATTAGGAGGTTCTTAAGTTGATCCCACAATTGGTCATTGGAACAGAGAATGATTTCCTGACTGGCATCCCGGATGATGATGAAATAAAGATCACGATATTTGATATGAATGAGAATAGCGCTCTTAGCCTAGATGGATTCGAAGGCTGCTTCTTCCAATTTTGCTGGGATATAGTTGGCCCCGATGTATGCAAAGCCACTATCTCATTCTTCCTCACGGGTAGAGCCCCTCAGGGTCTCAAATCTAGCTTTGTAGTGCTCATTCCGAAGGTTTACAACGCCATTAAGCTTGACCAGTTTAGACCCATCAGCTTGAGTAATTTCCTCATGAAGATCAACACCAAACTTATGGCGAATGTTATTCGGAATATAGCTAGTCGCCTTGTCTCCAAAGAGTAATGTGCACTCTTGAAAGGAAGAAGCGTTCAAAGTAACATTGGGCTCGCATCTGAAATGATGAGAGAGCTAGACTCCAAGCGCATGGGTGGGAATGTTGGCATTAAAATTGACATTTCGCAGGCTTATGATTCGCTAAACTGAGAGTTTCTTTGGCAAGTTCTCAGGCGTTTTGGGTTCCACCCAACTTGGTGTAGACGGATTAAAGGTCTCAAAGCTCTCACGTCATTCCTAGCCAAGTATCAAGTGTCATCGGGTCAAATCATCAACAATTAGAAGAGTCGTCTTTTCTTGGGTTCTATGGGGCCCTCTCGAAGTAGATCTATAGAGCGCCTCCTTGACATACAAAGGAGATAAACTCCTTGAAACGTATCTAGGAGATCCATTAGTTCAAGTGCATGTGGCGGAATCATCCTTGAGATCACTCGTGGAGAAGATTAGGAGCAGGGAATCCGGGTGGGCTGGCAAATTACTATCATTCTAAGGGAGGGTGATTCTTGCTAAAGCCGTATTGAATAGCATCCCAATCTACGACATCGCGGTCTATCAATGGCGATGAGAAATCGATTTGAAACTTCATTTAGTCAGGTGACCCGTCCTCAAGAAAGATCATCACATTTCCTTGGGATAAGAATTGTAAACCTTTCGAAGAAGGTCGCCTTGGTCTACGGAGACTCAAAGACGTCAATCTTTCCCTTCTCATGAATTCAGCCTAGAATATGTTGGAGGGAAGCGATGATTGGGCAATCTTTATGTGGGCAAGTTCACAATGCGGGGTGGAGACCAAATTGAGTACCACAAAAGATCGTCTATTTGGCTTGGCCTCAAAAAGGCATTGGTTGAGGTTAGGAAACACTACACGTGGTTTGTGGGAGATGGAAAGCGTATTCAGCTATGGAAAGAGCTGTGGAACGGAGAGACTTCAATTAAGGACTCCTTAATTGGCGCTTTGTCTGTGTGGCGTAAGAGCAACTCCCGTTTGAATTCTCTATCTTCCAACAGGCAGTAGAGTATACCCTCGGTTGTCATGAGCGTCTTTAGTTGAGCAGGGCTAAACATTTGCCTTCATTGTCCGGTACCTGCCAAAGAGGATTATCGCATTTGGAAGCCTAATATCAATGATTTTCAGTGAAGTCTGCCTTCCATGTTATTCACAGAAAAGGCCCTCTATTTATTTGGCCAAAATGGATTTGGAGATCAGGACTGCATCCTCGGTTTAGTGTTATGGCATGGAAAAAGTTCAGGAGGCTCTTCCAACTGAAGATGCCATACAACAAAGAGGGATCAAGCTGGCATCTTGCTTTGGATAATGCAAATCCAACAACGAATCTTCACAATATCTCTTCTTTGGCTGTCAGTTCGCCCAGCAAGTGTGGACAGGCCTCTTGAGGTTTTCTTAGTGGCTTCCACGATTTTGAACTGGACTGATGTGGCTTCTATCACCAGCACCCGAAGCCCTCTTTTCAAACGACTTTATCGATCCGGGGCGATATACTGCCTTCTCGCCATTTGGAAAGAGTGGAACAATGCTCTTTTTAACAACACTCAAGCCAACTCTCAATGGTTGCTGCAATGGATCTTCAAAGACATATACGAAGGAGTTGAGTTCTACGGTCCTTGCCCAACTAGTTCAGCCACAGGCCTACAAATCCTTTTGAAACTCGAGTGGATTCCACTCCTCGCAAAGCGCCTAGAATCCTTCCTTGCAGGTGGTATCTTCCTCCCCCATTAGTGATCAAGCTTAATTGTGATGGAGCATCGCGGGGAAATCCGAGGATTGGAGGATTAGGTGTTCACTTTCGAGATTCCTTTTTTACCACCAAGGGCATACTGATTGTCTGACTTGGGATTGTAACCAACTACATCATCGAGTGCCACGCTATTGTGGAAGGTGTGGCTGCCACCTTGATGCACGGTTGGGAGAATATTTGGATAGAATTTGATTCAAAATCGGCAATCAAAGCTTTCAAGGAAGATAACATCCCTTGGATTGTCAAAGCTAAATGGGAAGCCATCAAAAGCAAATTTTATAGCCTTCGGTTCAGTTCCATCTGGAGAGAAGCCAACTTTAGCACTGACAGTTGTGCCAATATGGGTGCTGGAATTCATAGTGGCTCGAGTCAGTGGTGGGATGGCCAACCTTCATGCCTTGTATCGGTTGAGGTCCCTGATCAGACCTACTACAGATTTGTTGTCTAATTCGCTGACTCTTTCACATCCCACTTCTTCTTTCTTTATTTCTCCCTTTGGGGTTTGTAATTTTCTCCTCTCTTCATATAATTCTTCACTTAGCAAAAAAAAAGGTTAATAAGCTCTCCTTTCTTCTTTCTTCTCATATACATATATGATACATCGAAAGGAATTGTAGAAACAGCACATGTATGACAACTAGAAGACATGGGAACAATGTCATATTATTGGGAAAACCAAGTTATCTTAGACTGGGATGCCAAAAAGCTAGATTTCAATTTTAATCGATCTTAAACAATAAGGGGCAATCCCACAAAATTGGCTACAAGTCAATGCTTCCATCTACCTTGAACTAATGTGTAGTTAGACTGGGATGCCAAAAAGCTAGATTTCGATTTTAATCGATCTTAAACAATAAGGGACAATCCCACAAGGGTTTCAAACCCCTAAATTGGCTACAAGTCAATGCTTCCATCTACCTTGAACTAATGTGTAACTACTTAAATCCAAATGCCCTATTTCCTTCCTACACATGAACCAGTTCCTAAGTTCAATTCTCATTTTTAAGAGAATTCAACTCTTCTCTTTCATAGCTTGAAGCAACTCGAGGAGAGGTGTTTCTTCATTTAACTTGCAACTAAAAATACCGAAGCACCCCCTTAGAATCTACATCGTATACAATCTTAATTATTCACTATTATTATAGGAACGTTTTCCTTTGTTCCTTTGCGACGTATGGGTGCAAATGAGGTATTGGCTTCTTGCCAAAATGATAACCTAGGGAAATTTCTTATTGACTAAATGGAACCAACATCCTTTAATGGTCTTGTGCTATTCAAATTGTTTCAAAGAAGAAATCACTAAGTTAATGGGTCAATTTCAGAGCTTGCTCAAAAGATGACCAAGCGTATGAGAGCAGGGGAGCTAAAAATAATATTGTCATCTTAATGTCAGTTTACTCATCTAATTGGGGATTATGTCAATAGATTGTGTTCTCAAGGCTTCCTTCTCCATCCTAATTAGCAGGTCTCCTGTTGGCTACTTTCGCAGTTCGAGGGGTCTTAGACAAGGGGATCTGTTGTCCCCCTTTTTATTCATTGTAATGGTAGAGGCTTTGAGGAGAATAATTTCGAGAGCAGTGGATGGAGTGATGTTAGAGGGATTTGAGGAGGGTGTTGGGGTCCCCACGATATCTCATCATCAATTTGCAGATGACACTAGTGTTTCTTGGGGCGTTTGCAAATCAGTTGAGGTTTCTGAGAGGGCTCCTTTGTTGTTTTGAAGCATTATCGGGTTACGTGTTAATCTGGAAAAGAGCAAGAGACCTAGTTATAGAGAGATTTGGGCACAGGCTAGCAACTTGGAAGTCAAGTTATCTCTTTAAATGGGGGAAATTGGTGTTAATTAAGAGCACCCTTTCTATTTTACCTATTTATTTATCTGTCCCTTTTCTCTATCCCTAGGAGTGTAGCGAAGACCCTAGAGAAATTTATGAGGAACTTTCTGTGGAATGATAAGGTTGAGAATGATTGGTTTCATCTGGTAAATTGGAAGACAGTGTGTAGCTCCAAGACTCATGGGAGTTAAGGGATCAAAAACATTTCTAGGATGAATGAGACTTTGTTGGGCAAGTGATTGTGGAGATTTGGAGTGGAGATTGTGAGCCTTTGGAGGAAGGTGATTGCGAGAAAATATGGAATCTTGGATTTCAGTTGGGATAGTTGTGCAGTTTGTTCGGCTTACGATTGTAGCGTTTGGCGGGAATCATGAAGTTGTTTGGGGTTTTTCTTGAGAAGTGCTATATAGGGTGGGGTCAGGGAATAGGGTTAGATTTTGGGAGGATAGGTGGTGTGGAGAGGCCTCACTTAAAGAAGATTATCCGATCCTTCTCTCTATCTCTGATAAGAAGAATTGCTCAGTTCAGGATAGCTCGATTCGAGAAGAAGACGAAGCTTCATGGAATTTCGACTTTAGGAGAAGTCTTAATGACCGGGAGATCGAGTCAGTTTTTCTTTACTCTCCTATTTGATGGGTTGTCAAATCTCTTTTTTGGCTTAGGATATTCGCATGTGGAGGTGGTCCAAAGATGGTTTGTTTTCAGTCCATTCTTTTTATTCGGCTTTCAGTAGGCTTATCAAAACCTTCTGGTTTCTTTCGTTTGGGATTCCAGGATCCCTTCCAAGATTGCCTTTTTTGTTATAGCAGTCTTGGATAAGATTCTGGCGGTGGATCACTTGATCTCGATAAGGATTACCATTGTTGATTTATGTTCGATGTGTAAACACTCGGGGGAATTGGTTAATCATCTTCTCTTGCATTGTGACGTTGCGAGAGCAGTTTGGTCTCTGTTCTTGGAGTTTGGGATGACATGTACCTTGTCGACTCTTATAGCTAGGTCATATTCTTTCGCATATTCTTCTAAAGGTTGAGTGTTATGGCGGATTTTGTCGTTTGCGATCTATTGGGGCCTTTGGAAAGAGAGAAACAATAGAGTCTGAAGGCAAGGTAGACAAGGTGGCTTCGGTTATTCTCAACATCAAGGGTCTCATGGTCTTTTGGTCCAAAGCCTTCAAAGAGTATAGAGGCCTCTTTTTTGAAGACTTCATGTTTCGCTGGGATCTTATATGTTCGAGAGAGGGCTGTTAGATGTTTTTTGTTTCTCTTTTTGTTCTTTGTTTCCTTCCGCTTTTGCCTTTGTAGTCTTTAGGAGGTCACCTCGACCTCTTAGGCTTCTCTTGTATCTTTTTTAGCGGTTTGCCCTTTAATAAATTCTACACTTGTCAAAAAACAATATTGACTGGGTACATCGTTAGTAGTATCAGTATAGACTTCTACAAAACATGGGGTATTCTTATCATCCAAAGTGTCCAACTACTGGATCCCATCTAGATAATTTGCTAGAACAAAGTTAGTCCCACTAGATAATCTTAATCATCCAATCAATTGGTTCTTCTTCGATGGCTAGAAACACATGGGAAACAATCTTAAAAAAGTCAATCCACTGGATAGCTAAAATCATTCTATCAAAAGTTGATTTTCAATCTAAGAAGTCTCCCACTTATGGCCTACGGATTAGACAGTCCAAGTTCATAAGAGGCACCATTTATGTAATATAAAGTAGGTATTACCATAAGCATGGTAGTAATAGTTTTACCTAATGTTTCTCCTATGTATATTGTGGGCACACATGGGGTAATACATGTACTCCAATCGGACTGGAGATTAAACGGACGATCGAGATCGCTCCGTGATTTGGGCTCTTTGCAGTAACCTACTAACCGCCCCCTTTAGTATTTCCCCACGAAGAATCGATCCATGTTTGAGCTGATTCCAACATTAGTTTGGCCAGAATCTCAGTTCTCCCCGATTCAGAGTTTGGATTTTGGATTTGGGCAAATATTCAGGTACTGATCTAATTTACGGATGAAGGTTCCATAAATCCATATCAAGTGATGATTCTGCCATGAAATCTAGGATTTTTGGTGATTGATTAAAGAAAAATTGGTTAGGCTGCTAAAATTCAAAACCCACATACCTATTCACAGAGAATCACGGAGAATATCTGAAGAACACGCGGGTAACCACACCTTTGGCCTCACACCAATCCTATCTCGGGAGAATGCTAAAAAAAGACTCAATATTCATTCATTCTCAAATGAGGGAAAACAAACCCTAAGATTAATCTTAACCGTTGAAAGTAATCAATGGCTTATATTAGACACACAACAAACATAACAAAGTGCCAAAGAAGGACCAACAAACATAAAATACCCAATACATCCTAAAAGACAAAATAAAAACAAAAACTAGGCTGAAAAGCAATAAGAGACTATCAAGAAGGATGCTTTCGCATCATATCCTTTCCCCACATATGAAATGGATCAATCTTCCACATTTAAATGTCTATGAAACTCTGACATATCCACCTAGACTCCACCATTCTGGTCTTTCTCCAAGAGCCAAATGATTTGATCATAGAGATTGGTATGAGCCAGAGCTGATCGTCAATGAAAAGGGGTTAATATTGGATCTTTCTGTCACTATTAACCTCATCAGGCTCATCTTTGATCTCCAGGACCCTTTTATGCTGCATTTCACATACTTCTAGCTTGAGCTGATCAAATCTCTCATAAACTCAGTCATAGTTCAGTGCAACTGGACTCATCCATCTTGACTGGCGTCTCAAGCATGTCTTGTAGGCAGCATCACGCACAACTTGAAACCATAGGACGACTTGCTCTGATACTAGATAGTACAGAAATTAATGAAACAGTTTACAGCAGAAAATCAGAAATCCTGCAATACAATAGGTTGAAAACTCAAAATAAGAAGAAGAAAACTTCTTCAGGTTGAAAATAAACAAGCTATAACAAAAATCCCCGCACAACCCTTATCTTTTGGCTTAGCTAGAACCTCTAATTCATTTCAAAATCCTAATTAAATTCCCAACATAAATCTATGCTGCAATATTTTAATCTAAACCATCTAACTTAGAAGAAAAATACTGAACACCCTTGCTTAAGCCTTACCTTATCCTCTTATTAGTGACTTCACTTATTCCCAAAACACTCTTAAAACTAAAACGAAATGGCAATCCAGAAAATAAAGTCCGCCAAAGCATCACACTATATGACTGCATCAGAAAACTTAAGAAGAAGAGACATTGCCCTCCCAACCACTCCCAGTAGACAGGTTTCGATGAACAACATATGCATCAGTTAGTGTAATCTCTTACAGATGGATGAAATGTTTCGTTTACCAATCGTACTGTGTTGAAAGGCGGGCCTAGCTCTTCAAATTATAAGAAGGTAAATCATTATGTGGGTTGAACTCCAAAGTAAACCATTTTTGTTCCATAAAGTCCATGGGAAGAGAAAAGAAGCCTTCTTACCCCTAAATACTGGATAATACGCAGCCAACTGTCTACAACGTACTGCTTGATTCTATGTATGCAAGAGATCTCCAATACATTGTCTTGCACCAATGCTATGGTTACCATCCCACTTAAGTTGAGTAAGCACCTAGTTTGGTTGTTGTCTCAGGAGCACTAAACCAGATGGATGGTTCAAAGAATGATTTCGCTTCCCTTTCAAAAAGCCCTTTCATTCAACTAAACTTATTAGCAGTGAAAGTTTTCCAATTCACTTTAACAGTCTCACTCCATTGCTCAGATAACATATTTCTGTTCGCTAGTTCTGAAATATCACAACTGTTATGATATTTCCTTTCTTTCATATTGTGCCTTCTATATTGAAATGACGATTCAACAATTGGATCAGGTACTACATTGGTCAAATTTTGGGAAATGCATCTTTTACACTGTTTATAATCCACTCACCAACTCCTAAGGATGATTTCTGTTGCTCGCAGGAACATCTTGGCTACATGATTTTGGCAATTATCAAAAATTGACGAAAGGAATTCTTTATAATTTTGTTTCAATTACCAAAGGAGTATGTTTCTTAAGTTTCATATAAATCATGTCAAGTATCCAGGACTATCAACCTTCCTAATGGTCATACTACCATCTGGTTATGTCCACAAATTCAGTTTAACACGTCCATGTTTCAGGACTGCACTATTTTTGGTGTAGAAAGGCTTCAGCTACTTCAGTTCACCCATTGATGACTACCATGCAACTTAGATTGCCTTTCAAAGAAGAAAAGTGCTTTGGAAATCTTCAAGTGGTCTTGCAGAACAAAAGGGCATACACCTTGAAGTGGTAGGATGCATACTAAAAGAATGGATGCTCCAGAAATATCATGCTGGGGCCACTCTGATGACTACACTCCTAATAAATCCTACTACATGATTCGCAAGCCAAGCACCAGATTATGACCATATAAAGTTTGGATTCTTCATTTGTCTAGATCTCTTGAACTTAAGGAACAAACCAAATGATCTTTGGTATCCTTCAATTAGAAATAATTAAAAAAAAAAAAAAAGAGGAAATGATTCAAATGTTATTATATGAAGACCAGAAAAAATTCCCTCTTTTCCCATAAAAGATCTGTGGAACAACTGCCTGGATTCAACTACAACTTGTACCACCTATCCTCCACTCCTAATGAAACAGGTTATTCCTTTTTCGGTTGAGATTTGGCCATGTGCAGGCGGACATTCTCATTGAAGTTGACATCGCCAGGCAAAAAGTAGAAGTTGATGCACTGAATAATTCTCCTCAGGATATTCAATCTTGATGCTTTGTGTCAAACGTCTTCAACCTCGACCAACATCCACTTGAACACTGGCCACCCAGTCATAAAAACCATAATTGAACTTCATTGAGAAGAATGCAACGACACGTTTCTTTACGAAGTGACAAACATATTTTCTTCTATAAATAGGTCTGCAAAATTAAAGTCAACGCCAATGGTAGCATTGTAAGATTCAAGACTCTCCACTTAGCAACATTTATTTAGAAAGATGGGAAACATTCACTCCAGAATGAACTCACTGATCTTTGATAACTCAGAAGATTCTTTATCGCCACTTCTTCAATTTCATATCAGAGATTCTTTCGTAACGTACACCCCCTAGTAACTAATAATTGTGGTGGAAAGTGATCTTCTAATCTATTAGAAATATTAACTTTGTTAAAAATTACTATTTCATTTACCCAAAACAAAAAAATTCTTTCCATCACTTTTTACAGACATCATTTGCAAGTATTATTAGGCAGACCTTTCAGAAAAAAAAAATTTGGTATCTGACTAGTCTATTGAAGAATTATATATCAACTAGGCCTACCAAAAATGAAACATACTGAGTTAGGTAAAGAAACATACTAAGCTAGGTGGGTAATATTCTTACTTACGTTTATGACATAATATACTTCATTTGGCTATTATAGAGAAACAGAAAGTGTAAACACATAATATATATTTTTCGAGTGTGATGAAAGACATGTGGCGAAGGCTCGTGTATTGGCATTACAATAGTACCACATGAAACATAGTAGAACACATTCTATCTTATAATGAACTAAATGTTATTCGTTAGAAGATACAAGAGATTATTCGCCATTAACTGTGGAACAAAGTTGTTTCCTCAAAATATTAATTAGTATTAGGAGTCTTAATTTTTAGGATATTAATTATAAGGGGACCTACTGTTTTTGAACTCCATTCAGATAATCTTTTTCTTTTTTTTTTTTCCAAAGATTGGTTTGTCACTTCATGGCTTAATGGGCACCCCATAAGCTTGGTCAAGCCATGGAACTTAGAAAGTTCAAGACACAAATGAAGTCTTACTTTGAAAGTAAAGAACTGAGAGGCTAGTTGCTTCTTGGGAACTGAGATTGAAAGATCTAAATGGAACTGATAGCCAAATCACTCAAAGTCCCAATTATGATCAAAATAATGGAAAGAAACGAACATTGAAAGAAGAAAGTAGCAAGCATAAATGAGACCCAAAACCACATAAATATATTGTCAATATAGTCTTATTTGCAGTTTTTTTTTTTTTTTCGCTCAATGGTAATTAAACAAAAGACGGAAAAAAACTGGGGCATAAATTAGGACACAAAAGAAAGAAAAAGTAGGAAAAACGTTTCCATGGGACTAGTGAAAAACTCACAATGATCCAGATGACCTATACCTAGCCTCAACAGGACTAGGTGAGGTACCGATAGCTCCTCTCATCTTCACTCAGCTGCAGCGAGGTAAGCCACCATCTGATCTACACCAAAATAAAAGAAGCTTATATAAGAATCAAACAAAATTGAAACCATTCAAATCCCAACAAATTATTGGTGAACACAATGCAAGAGAAAGAAATCTGGAAAAAAGGAAAATCCAGATTACAGGAAGAATAGATGAACAAATATTGAAAAAAAAAAAAATAGACAAATGAATAAAAGAATCAACAAATTAGTAGGAAAAAACTGGAAATTATGAACAACCCAAATGAGAATCATTAAACGAAACACTGCCCAACCACTGAGACAAGAATCAAAACAAAAGAAGGAAAGTAGAAAAGAGAAGAACTAATGTCATAAAGAAACATTGATCAATCTACAAAATGACGAAACAAAACACTGCCCAACCACTGAGACAAGAATCAAAACAAAAGAAGGAAAGTAGAAAAGAGAAGAACTAATGTCATAAAGAAACATTGATCAATCTACAAAATGACGAAATCCTTTGACACCCAGATACTAAATCGAACAACCAAGATACTAAAATTGAAAAACCCCAATATCCAGAAAGGAAAATAAATCAGAACAACATTAAACAAGCTGAATTAAAAGAAAAAGAAAGGAAGCCAACAGTCCAAATTAAAGAAACAACCCGTGATCAATCTACAAACTAACACAAATCATCTAACACCCAGATGCCAAATTAAACAACAACCCAAATACTAAAAAATAAAAACCCAGATACCCAGAAAGAGAAATGGATCAAAAGAACAGCAAAACAAGTTGAACTAGAACAGTCCGAATGCCAGAAACAAGAGAGCTTGGATTTACCGAGATAGAGAAAATTACAACTACAGAGAAATGTGTAAGAACAACAGACCTTTGATCCCTCTCTGTCCCTGTGCTGAACTTGGAAGGTTGGATTCAATTGAAGGCCTTTTGTTTCGGATGAAATCTTTGGAGGGAAAATCAGAATAAAATGAGCGGTTTAGTGTTAGAAATTTCTGTAGTTCACCGTTTACGCAGTCAAGTGAAAATAGTCAATGCTAATATTTTTTTTCTTTTTTTGTTAAAAATCTATTTCCAGAGCAGATTTTACTTCTTTCAGAGGACCCACTCAACTTCTTCTAGAGCACAAAGCCTTCAATTATGCAGCTAATCATTCTATATCATCACTAAGGGACGGCACGTGCATTGCACGTGAATGATTGTAGGGCCTCACCAACATTGATGACCGACTACATTATGAGCCACATGGCACACTCTTAGAAACCACTGACCGTATTGTCGTTTGGCTCATTGGATTAGAGTTTTTATCGTTAATTTTTAACTGTGGATTTCGAGCATTATATGTGGTAATCAGATCCAAAGGTTAGAAATTACTAATCAGACTTAGTTTTGGTGTGTAGGTGCACTTAGGGATGGGCTAAACATCCATGGTCAGTAGTCTCTAAGAGTGTGCCACGTTGCTCACACTCATCGGTCATCAACGTTGAGGGTCGTGTGAAGGGCGTGCCCCAACCCCATTTTTCGGGGTTAAAGTAATAATAGATAATTGGAGCAATAGCTTGTCTCTTTCACTTCCCCCTGCTTTGGTGTTCACGTACGTACTCCCAAGAATGATTAGCAATTATCAATTTATAAGGTTAAAAAATGCCTACACCAATGATGACTGCCCACAACATGAGCCACATGGTCACACTTTTAAAGGACGATGACCGTATGGATGTTTTGGCCAATCCCTAGATGGGCTTACAAAGCCAAAAATCACATCTCACGTACCAAATGAAAACACCAATCATTCTTTTATTAAAGTAAGTCTAATACTTTTTTTGAGATGAGGTTTCATCTTTCCCTTTTCTTTATTTACCACCAATGTCTGTTATGAGTAAACCTTACGAGCCACGTGGCACACTCTTAGAGGGTGCTGACCGTATGGATGTTTGGCCAGTCCCTACTCGGTGACCAGAAAACCAAAAATCAGCTTGATTAGTGATTTACAACCTTTAGATCTTTGCACCCAAATAACGCTCAATAATACTCAAATTCCTACCGTTAGAATCAACCCATGAAAATAACTTCAATCCAACGTAGAGATCACTGATCAGGTTTATTTTTGGCCAAACATCCATATGGTCAACGTCCACTAAAAGTGTGCCACATGGCTCATACTGTCGGATGTGATCGGCTTCGCTCATATCAAGGTGTGAGGGAAGGTTTGCTCGCCTGTTATTTCCTTTTGTGTGCATACGTGTGTCCAGTGGCAGCCAGGATTTTGTTTAAGAGTTGGCAAGGCGGTAAGCGAGAGAGTCAACCAACATGTCAATTGGCTAATGACATTTTTAATTGATAGAATTACCCCGTAGAGCACATCAACTTTTTTAATTAATTATCCTCCAACATTGGGAGCCATTTTTTTTTTTCAGTAAATCTACGACAACAGGTGTCGGTCATCAACATTGATGATGAACCATAATATGGGCCACATGGCACACTCTTAGAGATCGCTGGCTGTATGGATTTTTGGCCCATCCCTAGGTGGACTTACAGACCAAAAACTAGCCTGATTAGTGATTTCTAACCGTTGAATTGGACTCTTTTTCATGGGAATATCTTTAATCTTTGGATTCGAACATTATTTGGGTACTTAAATCCAAAGGTTATTGCGGTTGATTTTTTTTGGTATGTAGGTCCACCTTAGGATGTGCCAAACATCCATAAAGTCAGTAGTCTCTGAGCGTAGCAAATACTATCATCCACCTAGGGATGATCCAAACTTGTTGCATGTGCCTCAAACTTCAGACCACTTAGGGATGGGCAAAAGTTCAAAGTCAACCCATTGGGTGTGTGGGTGGTGTGTGTCTCTAGGGGCTAAGCAAGGCTTCCTAGGCCTTGTTCTTCAATACCATTTTTTCGAGAAATAGGGACTTTAGTTATTTAACAAACATGTTTATGCATAGCGTCGAAGTGTGAGTAATACTGAAATTCACACCGGTCCTTAACTCACGGAGTGAGCGAGAAGATCTGCACCAGCATTCACCTTCAGATAAAGTTTTGTAATAGCGATCTTCCATTTATGTTAGAGAAGATGGGAGACATCACTTAAAACCCTTTCCCTAACTCTTTCTAGCCTTGGATTAGTAAAGGTTCTTTGGTCAATTTTTTGGTGTGTCCGAGGACCGAAATTTTAATTTTTGTGTTTTTTACAATTAACCGAACATGATGAAAGTATGTTTTGTATGACTAAATTCTTTTGGTCGTGTCAAACATTATACGATACGAAAAATAATTTCTTTTATGGGCTTTAAATTTGTGAATTTTTTAGAGTTGCAATGACCCATAGTGTATCCCGATATTTAAAACTGATTCAGAGTGGGACTTGTTAGATAGCATGTGATGAAATCATTTAATTAAGATTTTGACCGAACGAACCTCACCACAAGCTCCAGAACATCATTTTACCGTAAAATAAGTATGTCAGACGTCTATTGGGACTTTTAGTAAGTCTTTATAACAAAAATCAATTTTTGAGTGGCTTTTTTAGTTTTCATTAGGATAGAGATTACTTTGGTATGCATGTCGATCTCGTGACCTGAAAAATATTTTAGAAGGTCTTGATCTTATCTTTCAGTCCGTCAATTTAATCAAAAGGTACAATCCTCTAACATCCAAATTAAGTAAATATGTTTTTCATTTCATAACTCCCGAAGCCCTCTTCATGTTACGCCCAAAAATCTGACACAGATTTTGAGGTTGAGTGGTCCACTTAATAGTCATCTTATCTATAAGGTCATTGGCTCCTAAATTATAATAAAACTTTAGACACTGATAAGCAGTTAAAATAGGATTTTGAGTGTTATATTTTATAATATTTTTGATAATATGAGTTATCTATTATTTGATAGAATATTTTAAAATAATTTTATTAAGCTCTAAACATGTTATCCAAATATACATGAGATAGAATAAGGGTTCAGATATAATAATATACATATATGATGTATTTGTTATAAACTGAATATATACAAATATCCAAACTTATGCGAGTATAAACGCAGCGAGAATAATCTATCTCATTTTATAAGATCTGATATTATACCCATAAATCCTCAAAGTACTCTTCTTGATTAGCAACCTCAATCCAAATATTCATGTTTTTTTAGGAATATCCTCAATATAATTTTTCTAACAATCCACTCAAGCTTCTGACTATCATTGATTTTCTACAAAAGGTCTAAGCGTAGGTGAGCTTTTGGAGAAAATTCTAATAGTGGGAAGTGGTATTAACTATTAATGATTTCATCTCTAGAAAAAATAGCCAATAAAATAAAGCACTTGACAGAAATATGCATAGTCCATTAACATACAATTATTGTACTTGAAAGTAAAATACCATATAATTTATATATTTAAAATAATAATATATTGAGATTTAAAATAAGATAAGTAATGTCAAGAATTACGATATCCACAGTTTTAAAATATACCAATATTTATTCCACGCTGTAATATAGATAACAACTTTGATAATGCAGAGTTTAAAGATATTCACTAGTCAATAATTAATTGTTGTCTTTATTGTTGATACTTGATTAATGTTGGTTTGGATCATGTTTATTTGGGTAGCCTTTTAGAGCTATTTTAGCAATCTTTTTAGGTAGGCCTGTCAACGGATACATATCGAACCGGATATGGATATATCCAAATTTGAATTTAAAAAAAAAAAATAGTATCCAAATTTGTATTTGAAGGATATTCCAAACTAAAAATTAAATTCGAATTCGACTTGCTTACGGACATGTGGAAATATCAGATTCGACTAATAGGCAAATTAGATTCAAATATTCTCCAAAATCTAATCCTATATCCGAAATTCCGAATGATTAATCTGAATCTCCATACAATTAGTGGTCTCTAACATCCGAATGATTAATTTAGGGATGGCCCAAACATCCATACAGTCAGTACATAGTCTCTAAGAGTGTGCCACGTGGCTCTAATTTGTGATTTCTAACCTTTGGATTTTAGTACCCCAAATAATGCTTAAAATCCACGGTTGAAAAGAAACCATGGAAGAGACTCTAATCCAACAGATGGAAATTACTAATTAGGGTGAGTTTTGCTAAGTAAGTCCATCTAGGGATGGGCCAAACATCCATATGGTCAGTGGTCTCTAAAAGTGTGCCACGTTAGTCATACTGTGGTCCTTCATCAATGTTGACGATGCCCCTACAATCCCCCACATGCAACACACGTGATGTCCCCTAGTACTTAATAAAATTGTACTGATGTTGCTCCAATTAAGAATTGCCATTTATATACGTGAAGGGGATTACATGATTTTTTATCAGCATCGTCTATGCCTTCCTTAGTAGGTGGCCCGTGCCCACAGCACTCTTAGACAAAGTGTTTGCTAAAATCGGGTGTGAGTGGCTTAGATCCACCATCCATTTGGGGTGATAAGATTTTGGCCATCCTTCGTGAAGTCAATAAGAGGGGGGATAAGTGACTACTCTATTTTGTTATATAGATGTATAGTGGGTGGCCCGTGCCCATCATCCTTTGTGAAGCCGATAAGAGGGGTATAAGTGGGGAGACAATTTCCCTGTTAAATTAATCCAACTATCTCAATTTTATTTTATGTAAGGGTTGATACTGGCCCTTGGATATATGAAGCCTATAAGAGGGGGAGACAACCATTGTGTTTTGCTATATAGATGTTTGGGATTAGGTAGCATAAATCTTATTTTGTGGTTTAACTCTGTTTAGAAAGCATAAAAAATTTGTTGTGTCAAAAATGTAGGGGCAAACACAAAGCAAACTTGTAATGGCTGGTTGAAAATGAACATTGATGAAGTATCTCGGGGAAACTCAAGAATTGCTGGGGTTGGGTGTGTTTTACGTAGTACATGCTTTGGGTTGTTTTAAGGTGGCGATAGCCTCTCCTATTGGCTATGCTTCCTCGCAGCTAGTAGAAACATGGGCAATTCGAAATGGTCTCAAGCTGCTGAGTCTATAGGCGAAGTCTCCTATCTAGATTGAGACTGACTCCTAGCTGCTAGCACATTGGATTTTGGGGACCCCGTGGAAAATTTCAGATCTCATTGAGGAAATATCATAGGTTCTCCAATTGGTGCCTATATGGAGGATCACACATCAGTGTAGAGAAGCCAATTTTCTAGCCAATAACATTGTTGCGTATGTGGTGTAGCATACCACCACTCCACAACAACCTTCTGTCGAGAGTTACTCCTGTCTGTGTAGTCCCAACACCCCCCTTATTTCATTACTCAGCAGCTAGGGGATGATCGTAAGGGTCGTTGCTTGTACTGGCCGTTCCTGTTTATAAATAAAGCTTAGGGATCTGCGCACAACTCTTTTTGACAACCAAAGTTCCACTCCTATTCTCAGGCGTGGATCTCAAGAATCCAATGGTGGTTTTGCTTTGGCAAAAGTGAATGACAGCTCAGTACTATCAACCATTGTTGGATTCTCGGAATCTACGCCTGAGAAGAGGAGTGGAAATTTGGTTGTCAAAAAAGGGTTGTGCACATATCCCGACCCATAAATAAATACTTCACAAAAAAAAGTTTTTTAAGAATATTGTGTCCATACATTGTGTAACCCAAAGGCCATCACGCAAATCAAGGGCCACCCATCACTACATCTGGAGGTGGGGACAGAAAATAATCTAAAAAGTGCTATGTGTTGTAAATGTAACAGTTATAACCAATGGCTAACCGCCGCCCATATGGCGTCAGTTACACTATCGCCATTTACTTTGTAACGTATCGACATTTACTTTGTAACATCCCGATCAATGGCTATATATGTATGTGTTGATTAATGAAAATACCATCAGATTCACAATACATTATCAGCACGAAGGCTCTCTATTGTTTTTCATCAACCGGTAGGCGTGAATCGGCGGTGAAAAGGTATTTTTTGGCCATTTTTTAATTTTTTGATGAAATTATATGGTTCCCGTCTATGTACATAAAAAAAAAAATTAGTTCCTAGTTCAATAGATATGAATTATGTTAGAAATAGATTTGCTTTTAAAAGCCATGAAATAAAAATTAGCAAACATACCTGCTCTCGTACAATGACCAACATTGAAAATACAACATTTACTTGATCATGAATCAGGTTTGTCTTTTGTTTGTATGCAAACCATGTTTGATTTTCTTTTAAATATAGCTATTAGCTGCTTACAAAATATCTTTAGAGATATTTGAAATACAACATATTGAGTCAAAGCAAATATGCATATGGTGATGGATATATAGATTAAGTCGAATCTAAATTTAGTTTACATAATCACGGTCGATCTTACCAAACACCTGTTTTGTTAACAATAGTATTCCGTATGGAAAGGTTCTATGAGACTCCATAATATGGTTTCAACGTTTTTTTGTTCTTTAAGGTATGTCATTGATTATTTCCAAAAGCTCAATAATTCCTAAACGTGATGATCCATGAGGGCAATTATTTTTTTTTCAACATTCCATGATCATAAACATGTATTTAGTAATTATTTAGGTAGTGTTTGGGAACGCTTCTGCGTAAGTGCTTCTCCAGCTTTTGGCGTTGAGAAGCACTTCCTTAACATAAACCTATGTTTGGTTTGCAAGAGTGCTTCAACTTATAGCGTCTAAAAAAAGCTAGATTGCGGGAAGTCAATCACCGTCAAAACGGCTCTTGCGTTTTTATCTTTTTGCCCCTAAAACTTAAACAACAATTCGCTTCCACTTCTTTTTCTTTTGAGATAGGCAACAGAGAGAGATGCCAAAGCTAAGTTTCTCTCTGGTTTATCAATGGCGGGGAAGCAAACAGAAGACGATGATTACGAGGGTTTCAGAGACATCAAGTTCGTTCCTTCTAATTCTAATCAGAACAACAGAGAATAGGATGACAAATGAGGCGATTTCATAGACAATCTCTCAAAAATAAGATTTCATCGAAACCCCCACAAATGGATACCTCGGCTCTCAAAACCTTAGTGGTTTCTCTGAAACCACACAAAATTTCGATCCAATTTATTTTTTATTAGATCATTTGACGAAACCCCCTAATCATAGCTGATTCATGTTGAATCAAAGACGAGTTCTGCTTCTTTGGCTGATGAGAAACGTTGGGAAAAGCCTCGAAGAGCTTTTGCCACTTTCAATTTTTGGCAATGAAGAAGATGAATCTGATTCGGTCGATCCTTATCATAAATTTGTACAGTCAGGCTGAGCAGATCAGGATAGAAAATGGGTCAAATTCGGATTTAGTTGATGAAAATAGGGATTTTGATGAAGATGGTTGGGAATTCCATGACGCTTTCTCTAGAACCAAAGGTGAAGATAGCGATTCTAAAGTAAATTAAAGGTGAAGGCGTGGAGGATTTCTTAAGCTCAATTTTACTTGTTTCCTGATTCCTTGTCCAAAAAAATTTTGATTTTTCTTCGTTTTTTTTGTTAAAAAGATAAAAATGTTTCAGCTTCATCGCGATTCAAGTGGTCTGTATTTTCTCTTCTGTATTCTGATAAAGTTGAAACTTGAATTTTCCTATTCAAGTGGTTTGTCTTTTTCAAGGATAGAGGAGAAAGAAACATGAATTTTTTGTAGGTAAATGGGCATCCTAGTTGCTTTATAATGGCCTTATTATAAAATTTAAATACTCATAAAGCCAAGATCATTGCTTTCAAAAAGCTCATCAACTTCAATCTTTGCTTTGGCGAGCCAGTAACTCTGAATCTTGAAAAACTGTAAGACATAAAATTTGCTAATACTTCCAACATTTTATAATTTTTTTACCAAGTAAAAAATAAGATTCTGTAAATGAAAAAGGAAAACTCTACAATAGGAGGCCCAACAAAGTTAATCAAGCAACAATATAAGTTGTTCATCATGATTGTTAAAACAAGATTTTGGGTTATTTATGGAATATCAAAACTACCATTCAGCATAAACAAAATTCAAAAAGAAGTAGTAAGAATCAGCCTGATCAGTGATTTTAAAGCGTTGGATTGAAGTTATTTTCATGGGTTGATTTAGGAATTTGAGCATTATTTGGGTGCAAAAAATCATGTTAAGTGCATGTGAGTTTAAGGATGCATTGTCAGAATTTGAAGTCATAAATTGTTTTTAAAACAAAAGGTTATGAATCTTTCTTATTGGTTCATTTCTTGTATTTTAACAGGGCTAAACTTTGTGAAAGATGAGAAAAATTTTGAATGGCATATTGGTCGAATTTTTGAAGCAGCAACCATGGCCCAATGACCATGCTTCACATATTAATCATGCTCCACATACACTCGTGGTTTAGACTTTGGTTTTAAAAGGTCTTTCAAAAAAGTAACCATTGTATGTGGCGCGCGATCATTGGTGCATGATCGCTGCTTCAAAAATCTCTCGTGAAAGATATGATCTTCTAATATTTCTTTTTGGTTTCTAGGAAGAACAAAGTGTTGTTGATCATTCAGGTGTTGAAGTGAAAGTGCACGCAT
Source organism: Euptelea pleiosperma (assembly GCA_035048495.1). Taxonomy (NCBI): domain Eukaryota; kingdom Viridiplantae; phylum Streptophyta; class Magnoliopsida; order Ranunculales; family Eupteleaceae; genus Euptelea; species Euptelea pleiosperma. The sequence continues at coordinate 28,934,159 of CM068552.1, forward strand.
TTGATGACGAACCAAAACCCTTTGCCATGGTCTTCTTCTTATAATGCCTAAATATCAAGAATTAGATTTCTCACGTTTTGACTTGTTATTGTTATTTTTATGAATTGATAGATTTTATTTTATAGATTGATGAGTTTCGTTTAGATTGCTTGTTTTATGCATTTCGTGTGTTTTTAATGTTACTCTATTATTGGGATCCATACAATGCAATTTAAAATATAGTATTTATCTTAGGTGAGCCAAAAATATTAACTATTATCTTGTTCTAAATATAAGGGTATTCTTGACATTTTGACAGAATCTAGAAGCTCACAGTTGGTTTTGCCAAACAGCAATACTAGCTTCTACACACAGATCGTCACTTCTCTAGCTAGCATGGTTTACCGAATGCTATTCTAGAAAAAGTGCTTCTCAACAATTGTTTCCAGGACTTCTGTAGAAGCGCTTTTCCGCAGTGCTTCTACAGAAGCATTCTCAAACAGGGCCTTAAATTTCATAAGTAAACTTTGCATATTTTTTATCTAGTTCTTGATAGTTTCTATTTATAAGTATCATATACCAAAGAGGTTCCCACATTTTTATCAAGAACTCAGGTCATTTGATTTTCATTACCATATTTGCCTAATCCAGCTTCATTGTTATGTCAATTAATAACGTTATCAAATTTTAGATGAAAGATCTATATATTTTCTATCTTGTTCATTGAAGATATCTTTTCTACTAAAAGAGTTTCAGAATCTATGGTGTATGTGTTTCCAAATTTGTTATGGCCTCTAGGTGTCCCCATTAAGAAGATTGTCATTTGGGGAATCTCCATAAAAAAAATAATAGAAATTTATGGGTCCCACGTTTCAGAATTCATGTCATTGACTAAGTTTCCTAATTGTTTTTGGAAAGTAATGTTTAAAAGCTTAAGTTTCTATTTAGGTGTTAATCAAGGGTTTAATTATCTTACCTTTTGATGAGGATTTTGATTTATTCAAATAACTTTTCTTTATTATAGGATTTCTTATTTAATGTGGGAGTGCTAGGTGTTAACCTAATTCCTTTTAAATACCACGTCCAGTGTAATGGATCCCATAATCCCAACGATTTCCTCAGAATTCTTCCATCCAAGAGTAAGAGATGGCTTGCCAATTGAACGGTTTGGATTGCCAAAATATCTTATTTTGGTTACCTTTTATGACAAAATATATATTAAAACCATTTGCTACAGCGAGGTATTTGTAAAATTTGTTCAATAGTATAGGCGTATGTCAAGAGAGAGTCAACGAACTAACTCTCTCATGGTAATTATGGGTATGCTAGGTGTAAGTTCTTTGATTTTCAACCTAGAAATGTATTTTCGTTTGAAAACCTCATAATTTTCTAATGGTGATCAATGACCAATGTATGTAAGGCATCTTTTTTAATGATTTTTAGATTTGAATTAATATCCTTGTTTTTTTTTTTTTTTATAAACTACCATTGCCCAGAATTCCTATACGTTAAGAGTATTAGTGTCATCACTACGTATACCTATGATAGAGCCATAATATGAGTATTATATATAATAGACGCTGACCTGGAATACCCATTGCTTCTCTTTATAGAGAACACTCCTGACAATTTGGAAATGACAAACATGTCCAATATGGTACGTAGTCAATGTGTTTTTTTTTTTTCAGGCAAAAATGTTGGTGTTATCATTGGGTAAGTCTGTTTTTAACAAGATTAGTAATTCTCAATTTTGAATTCGAGTTTTGAACCTGGGTCTATAAACAGCAAAACTATGCTTGAGTGGTACATACGAGCCAGAAGACCCATAACCCAATATTTGATGGGTTGATTACAGGATCATATGATTAATTAATTAGTATCTTTGAATTGTTATTTAACCAGTTATTTAACCATAGTAAGCTCGATTGCTGATTTTTAGCCGTTGAATATGAGTATTCTAAAAATGATTGAATCCAACGGTTCAAAATTATCTGATGAAAGATGCATGAATCAATGGCCATACATCACCAAGAGGTGACCTGAACAATCATGGGTTAGTGAGCCTCAAAGAGGTGCCATGAGCTGGGTTGACCTGGTGAGTGAACCAATCCTATGAGCAATTTGGGTATGGAAACATTGATATAAAAAAAAAGTTGGGCAAGTAGAAATTTTGTCAAAAATGTGGGCTTGAACCCCAAGCTCAAATGGTTGATAATTCATCGCAATCATGAGGACATGGGTTTCTCCCCATGACTATGATAATATAACTATTTTATGCTTCTATATTATCATCCTAATTGTGATTTATTTCATTACTAAACTTCTTAAATGATCTGTATTATTAGAAGACATGATTAGAATATCTTTAGCCTTGGATTGGGTTGATTCTAGAACATTTTTTTTTCTTATTGAGTGTACCATGGAGTTAATGTATTTTTTTTGTATAATCCAAATGGATTATGACTTAAGTGGGATCTATATATAAATGTTGTCATCAATGATAATTAATTTTACGGTTTAGATTATAAGCATGTCAACCCTTACAAAACTCAATTTTGTCGTCCTTGACATCACGAGAAATAGCTATCTCACATTGACCCTCGATGCTGAGATCCACCTTGACGCTAAGAACCTCGGATCAACGGTCAAGGTTGAAATGAATCGTCCTTACAGGACAAAAGCAAAGGCGATAATTTTTCTCCGTCATCACCTATGAAGGCCTGAAGACCGAATACCTTACTGTAAAGGACCCACTTACCCTTTGGAACGACTTGAAGGAATGATACAATCACTAGAATACCATAATACTTCCAAAAGACCGTTATGATTGGATGCACTTGTGTCTACAAGATTTCAAAATGCTCGTAGAATATAACTCTGTATTGTGTGGAGAAAAGATTACCGATGCAGATATGTTGGAGAAAACTTACTCCACATTTCATGCCTCGAACATGCTCCTACAGCAACAGTATAGAGAACGTGGATTCAAGAAGTACTCAGAATTGATCTCGTGCCAACTTGTTGTCGAACAAAACAATAAACTTTTGATGAAGAACCGTGGATCACGTCCAACCAGTTCTAAACCTTTACCCGAAGCTAATATCATGTCATTCCGTGGTCGTAGACGCGGTCGTGGACGTAGTCACGGGCAAGGGCAGGGACGCGGAAGTTTTCGCGGTCGTGGTGGTCACAATGGTTACAACCATTATTATTACCCTGATTACAAGAAGACTATTGACACAAAATATGTAAAGACAAAAGACCTGCAGAACAAACGCCCTCATGACTATGAGGACATTTGTCATAGATGTGGCATGAAAGGTCATTGGTCCCGTACCTGTCATACACCTAGACATTTAGTTGAACTATGCCAAGCCTCAATCAAGGAAAATGGGAAGAAAGTTGAAACGAATTATGCTAACCACTCCACCATATATGCGGATATTACTCACATGGATGCTTTAGAATTTTTTGAAGATTCAGATGTCAGCGGACAAAAAGAATTGATGGTGGGGCACACTAATATGGCTTAGAGGAGTGTGCTCATTAACAAACATTTTAACATATTCTTATCTTGAACTTGTTATTTTAGTTGTCTTTTATTTCTTCTTACTTGTTAGTACTTTATTTTGTTAGCACTTTATTTGAATTAAAGTTTTATACTATCTTGAGCCTGTAACTCTGATTAGGCATTTAAGTTGAATTCGACTAACTGCCTATCGTTAGATATCTTAAGCACCTAACTGGTGATGCTTTTATCGCATACTTTGCAGATTACTATTTTAACGAATCAATATTCTAGCCGTTAAGGGGAGGAAAGCCCTTGGTAGAACTGTGTGAAATTATTAGAAATGTAGACCTTGGAATGCATCAATCCAGTCACAAAGAATGAATCATCAACGACATGCTTGAAGCATGGTCAACTCGTCGTGAAAGAAAAAAATGTAGCTCAAGACACTAGGGACACAAGAACAAATCCAAACAACTCTTGCAAAAATTAGCACTCTTGAAGAGGCCACATCTACAAAATAAGAGAAATAAAATATTATAATTTTATCCACCATCTCTAACACAAACAGCCTCGAAGAGGCACAGGTACCTGTAAATGAAGAGATCTCAATAAATTATGTCCGTACGATAGCAAAATGGGATCATGATAAAATTATTATCGACAATGTATTTGTGAGTAGCTTTTACTATCATAAAGAATGATGAGGATCCTAAACCACACACTGTCAAAAATGTTAACATAAAAATAATTGGCCAAAGTAAAAATAAAATAAAATCTAAACATAATTAGATTCGCTAGTAACACCTGAATGTCACGGGCCCACTAACTAAGCCTGTTAGAAGCCCACATCCAAGTCCATTATTGGACCATTTTATACTCCAGAAGTCTAGGGTGTCCTGGAAGTTCTAGACGACTCTAGAACACTATAGAGAACCCTAGAGACTAGAATGATCTAGATTACTCATGAGAATTCTAGGGGATCTCTATCATTTGTAATATATGTACATTCTAGATAATTCTTGAAGTAGAATTGTATAGAAAGTTCTAGAGACTAGTGTACTCAAGGCTCCAAGCCTATATAAATGGGAGCCTTCCTCATTTGTAAGCATTGAAGAATCCAAGTAACAATATAAGAGTTGAGTTGAGAGCTTTTCAATCATCTTCCCCTTTCTCTTTAAGTGTTCTTGGTGTGATCAAATAAGTATGTGTCTTGACGAGTTTGGGGACTCTCAAGGTGACATGGAAAGGCTGACTCGAGTGACGTTGGAGCGTGACGTGAGTGCCGCACGGAGTGTGATGCAATTATATTTTAATTTTTAATAAGCGAAAGTCTTAGAAAGACTCAACATGCATATTATGGACATGGTTACAGTATATTAGACACTGATATCTATATGAAGATCCTAGAAGGACTCAAACTGCCTGAAGCAAATCTCTCAAGACCACATAGCTTGTATTCAATCAAACTACAAGTGGTATCAGAGCGCGGTTCAAGGGAAGCTATGTCGTCCGAAGTGGAGAATGCAACTTCAACCATGGAACAGAGGAAGGATGGTGCTCCTAAGGATGGTGTCCCTAGGAAAAGGTGCGACAAGTCCCGAGACTCCAGGAGGGATCATTCTATAGAGCCTACGGGGGTACTTCCCTTGGAAGCCCAGCTTGATGAGATCGAGTCTCGCATTGGCAAGCTGGAGTTTGCCACAGTTGAAGGAGAAGAAAAAGTAGATGAGTTGATGGCCCAATAGCAAGAGGGCTTTGGTGCCATGGGAGAACTTGAAGCCGACATGAAGAGTACAGTGGATGTACTCAAGCGAAAATGAAGGAATTGTTCAAGACTCTCAAAGATGAAATCGTTGGAGCGGTCGAGAACTTGGCAGCCCAACTTGAAGTAGTAAGGACGAAGATGGTGGTCCTAGAGAAGGCCGTGGCCAATGGTACGGCACAAGCACGGGAGATCCTTAAGCTTCGTGCTCTAGAACCTAAGAGCTATGGAGGTAACCGTGATGCCAGGGAGCTGGAGAACTTCTTGTGGCAAATGGAGTAATACTTCAAGGCATCCAGACTAGAAGATGAGGAAGCAAAGGTTAACATGGCAACCATGTACCTCACCAACGATGCAATGCTATGGTGGCGAAGGAGGCACGGTGACATCGAGAAAAAGCTATACACCATAAATTATTGGGAGGACTTCAAGAAGGAATTGAAAGCACAATTCCTTCCCAAGAATGTTGAATATCTTGCTCCAAAGAATTTGAAGTGACTAAAGCACACCGGATCCATTAGGGACTATATCAAGCAATTCACATCTCTAATGCTAGACATCCCTGAGATGACGGACAATGATCGTCTCTTCTTCTTCATGGATGGCCTATAACACTGGGTGGAGTAGGAACTTCAACAGCGTGGAGTACAAGATCTTGCAATTGCCCTTGCCACTACAGAGAAGTTGGTGGACTACTCTAGGAAAGGGGAATCTTCGAGGAAGGCCAAGCCACCCAAGGCCAGTCATGACAAAGGTGGGGGAGACAAGAAGATTAGCCACAAGGAGGGGGCTAAGAGGTGGTCCCGTGATGGGAAGGATCGAGGCAAGACCCTCGAGAAGAATAGTGGATGCTTCATCTGCGAGGGCGATCATCGGGCTAGGGATTGCCCTAAGAAGAAGGCGTTGAATGCCATAAAGGTGGATGAAGATGAGTTGGATGAGGGCACCACAGATGACAGCTATTAGGCTTCTCAACGCTCTATGAGGCAAGCCGTGGATGTCGCACCTACTCCTAAGAAGACAACAGAGCTAATGTATGTGGATGTACAACTAAATGGGAAGACAACTAAGGCGTTGGTCGACAAGGGAGCCACACATAATTTCGTAGCAAGAGACGAAGTCGACAGCATAGGACTACGGTTGGAACAAGACTCAAGCCTCATAAAGGCAGGTAAACTTAGAGGCCAAGCCAGTGCATGGTGTAGCAAAGGCCGTAGAAACAAAGATCGGAGGATGGACATGAGCCATCAACTTGACTGTAGTGCCGATGGACGACTTCAAAGTCATATTGGGGATAGACTTCCTTAGTCATGCCAAGGCCATTCCCATGCCATTCTTGGGGGTTGCGAGCATCATGGATGATAGATCACCTTGCATGGTTCCTGTCACTAAGATTGAAAGGGCCAATGTGAGAGCATTATCAGCACTCCAGCTCAAGAAGGAGTCAAGAAGGACGAGACCACCTACATTGTAACTCTAGTGGAGAAAAGTGAGATGTTGGTGCATCTCTACCCAGGAAGTTGAACGGGTCTTCGAAGAGTTCAAAGATGTCATGCCCAATGAGTTGCCGAGGAAGTTACCTCCTAGGAGGGAGGTAAATCATCAAATTGAGTTGGAGCCTAGTGCAAAGCCACCTACACTAGCACCATACCGGATGGCAACCCCGGAACTAGCTGAGTTGAGGAAGCAACTCAAGGATCTACTTGATGCAGGATACATCCAACCATCTAAAGTGCCATATGGAGCCCCAGTGTTATTCAAAAGAAACATGATGGGAGTCTACGTCTATGTATCGACTATCGGGCACTGAATAAGGTAACGGTTAAGAACAAGTATCACATCCCACTCATAGCCGACCTGTTCGACCAGTTGGGAAGTGCACAATTCTTCACCAAGATGGACTTAAGGTCGGGATACTATCAAGTGCGCTTTGCAGAAGGCGACGAGCAAAAGACAGTATTTGTAACAAGGTATGGAGCATTCAGTAATGCTTTTCGGCCTCACCAATGCTTCGGCCACGTTTTGCACCCTGATGAACAAGCTATTCCACCCCTACTCGGATCAGTTCGTGGTGGTATATCTAGATGACATTGTGGTCTACAGCAAGACGCTTGAAGAACATGTGGATCACCTACGGACCGTATTCGAGTACTGTGGGAAAACTCTCTCTATGTAAAGAGGGAGAAGTGCTCATTCGCCCTACAAGAGGTGTCGTTCTTTGGCATTGGATCGGGCATGGGAGGATCTCGATGGATGGAGAAAAAGTCAATGCCATAAAGGAGTGGGAGACTCCTACCAAGGTGACAGAGTTGTGATCCTTCCTTGGACTCGTCAACTATTACTGAAGGTTCATCATGGGGTACTCCGGGCAAGCATCTCCACTCACAGATCTTTTGAAGAAGAATCATACACGGCACTTGACAAGGGAATGTCAGGAGGCATTCGATGACCTCAAGCAGGCTGTGATGGAGGGACCGGTGTTACAACTACCTGACTACACCAAGCTGTTCGAGGTCCATACCGATGCATCGGACTTTGCCATAGGAGAGTCTTTATACAAGAAGGACATCCAATAGCCTACTAAAGTAGGAAACTCAATGAGAGCAGATAGAGGTACACAGTCCAAGAGAAAGAAATGACAGTAATGGTGCATTGTTTAAGGACTTGGAGGCACTACTTGCTTGGATCAAGGTAACGTGGCTACCAGCTACTTCCAAACCCAAAAAAAGTTAAGTCCTAAGCAAGCTCGGTGGCAAAACTTCTTAGTCGAATTCAACATGGTGATCGAGTACAAACCGGGCAAGACCAATCAAGTGGCGAATGCACTGAGTTGTAAGGCGGAACTTGCGGCTCTCAAACTAGATGAGGTAGCTGCACTAAGCTAATTAAAAAGAGTTCTACCCGATCGCATATGAGAAGGGTTAGACAAAGACCCATTGACTAAAAGTATCATGACGGCAACCTAAGAAAGAAGAACACGACGATTTTGGACAAGAGGCGGACTCTTATACTACAAAGGGGATCGCCTATATGTGCCTAAATGGGGGAACATCAGGAAAGAGCTACTAAGGGAATGCCATGACACACGGTGGACGGGACATCCGGGTCAGCGATGTACCTTAGCCCTGTTGGAGATGATAATGCTCATTTTGTGCTTATTATCCGTTTTAACTTTTGGGCATTATCGAGTTTCATGAGCTTATAACTTTACATTTTAATGTAAAATGCATCCTAGGTGTCTCATGCACAACTTATCTAATTTAGACCCTCATTACGTGCATATTTGATACATATAGGGCATTCGTCGTATGAGAGACTTTCGTGCAAGCCATTGGAGTCTCTTAAGAGGCTTATCATGAATTTTCAAGCCATGCAAGCCATGAAGTCACTTGTTCAAGCCATGAGAGCCATTGAAGCCATCACACCTTTATGGAGCCATTCCAAGCCATTGGAGCCTTCTAGAAGATTCTCAAGCCATCAAAGCCACATGGAGCCTTCACATGGGTGAAAGGGACAAGTCAAGAAGGAGAATGCTCAATGTGGTAAAGAATAGGCCTTGTCTTCTCTCAAGCCCATAACATGCCTCTTTCTAGCTTATTTTCCACCTACCCTCTTACACTTCTTACACATCTCATTCTCCCATGTGTACCCCCTCATTTTGAGCTTGACCTTGGGCACTCTTTTGATTATATTTGAATCACTTACACCATTTTGGTAACAAGAATGAGCTCTCCTTTGACCACTTTCCACCTCATCTTCACCTCTCATCTCCACCTATCACTCCTCCACATCACCTTCCACCTCATCACCTTCCATCTTCTATATAAGCTCACTTTGAGCTTATGAGAGAGCCTTCTTCCTTTCTCTAGTGAGTCTATTTTAGAGAGCCCAAGAATCTCAAGCAAGTCCCTTCTCTCCTCTTTCTTATTTTCTTTTCTTTACTTAGTTTCCATGGCCATCCATACCATGGTTGGCTAGACCCTTAGCTAGGGCTAGAGAGGAGGCATTTTCCCTCTCCCTTTTGTGACTTATTGAGTGTAGATCCATGTTTATGAGAGCTTCATTGTAGAGATTTTCCCAATACTTTAATGAAGTTGTTTTGTATCCTTTCATGTTGTATGTCATGTATACTTCATAGTTGGACATCAAAACATTAATGAAGATTTGAGGTATTTCTTTTACTTGTTCTTGTGAGTCTTTTTGTGATTTCTTTTGATCTATTATGTCTTGCATTATAAATACTTAGGAACTCACATATTTGCACTCACACACTAGAATGCTCTAGTTTTGATTTTATTATCTAAAAATGCCTTAGTGGGAATATCATTTTCTTTACTTTATCTTTGTGATTCATTTCTTTATCTTTGGTGGGAGAGCAACTCTTTAGTTGTTTCTTCTCTTCTTGGACTACACTCATTAAGGACCAAAGGGGAAGGGTCTAGGCCAAATCTTAATGCCCTAGCACTCTTCTTCTCTTGTAGTTTTTCTCCTCAAAAATTTGCCCACCATTGGTGGTACATTCAACCATTTGCACACTTTTTCTCTCATTTCATAGCATCCATTCACTACACATCACACACTACTCTTCTTTCCATTTTTTATCTTTCCACTTGTAGTAACACTTGCACTAGTTATTCACTCCCAATCCTTGTGGTTCGACCATGGGAAACCCATGATTTTAAAACTAACTACAACTTGACATCCCTAGTTACACTCACTTTCACTTTGTTACACATACACTTTGTTGTCTAGGGAGAACATTGTTGCATCCACATCATATCATATTTAAGAGATACATTATTGTATTCTCTTCTTAAGAGTGTGCACAATCAAAGTTGTAACAAGTTTTTGGCGCCGTTGCCGGGGATTGGCAATTGGTGACAAGAACAAGGGTTACTACATTTTTTTTTCCTTTATTCTTCTAACCCTCCATCTCTTTGTTCCTCTTATTATTATAATCTTCTAACATTCTAACTCCCTAACTCTCTAACTCTTTACTTTCTTGCAACTAACTCTTTACATTCAAGCAACTAACTCCTAACCTCTAACTTTCGAACTTTCTTTATTTTGAATTGTTACTAACTCTTTTTGTTTACTTGTAGATCTTCTCTTTAGACCCCCTTAGGTTAGGTTGTATATTTACTTGTATTTCCATTTACTTGTAAGTTTGAGTGATGGTGTGGTCTCTTGAGTGAAAGTGAGAGAGTGATTTGTATTAAACTCCAATTTGTAATAATAGATCTAGGATTTGTCTCAAGTGTGAGCAATCGTAACTTGGAAGTGGAGGTGGTATGTAAATTGCTCACACTTGTACGAGAAGACTTGATCAAGGACCCCAATGTAAGATCTACCCAATCTTTTATATTTTCTTAGTTTAGGTTATTTTGATTTGTTTGTTTGCTTGTGCTCTTTTGCTATTAGTTGATGCATGCTTAGGCTTTTTTTTTTTTTTTCTTAGATTAATGCATGTTTAGATTTATTTTCTTTGTCTAATTTGTTACATTTGTACACTTTATGCACACACATTGTGTTTAGGTGCATACTAGTGTGTTTTTCTTTTCTTTTGTTTGTATGGTGTTGTGGATGTGCACCCACATTGAGTGTTAATCATCTAACTTGTGCAACAATTAAGTTTGGAACTTGAAATTTATTCACTTGAATCTATTTGAATGACCACGTGGACACGTGATCATACTAATAGGTTACAAAGGAATTTGGATCAAGACACTCTTGAAGATCTCTTAGATAATCTCTTCGAACATTCTAGAGAGGACTCCACCTATTCACCCACCATGTCGGTACATGGAAGCAATATAGGTGACCCCCAAGTTCTAAGAAATGAGGCCAACAATAGACCTAATGTGGATGAACCTAGAACACTAAGAGACTACCTACAACCGGCTCGGTTTAGTGCACCTTCTTGCATAGTGCTTCCATACAACCAAAGGCAAAATTTTGAAATTAAACCGGGAGTGCTCCATTTACTCCCCACATTTCATGGCCTAGAGTCGGAAGACCCCTATCTTCACCTCCAAGAGTTTGAGGAGATTTGTGCAACATTGCACCATCAAGATGTGACCGAAGATACCATAAGGCTCAAACTCTTCCCATTTTCTCTAAAGGAGAAAGCCAAGTCATGGCTCCACTCCCTTAGACCTCGATCAATTGGGACATGGGGGGATATGTCTAAAGAATTCTTGAAGAAATTTTTCCCGACTCAAAAGACTCATACCCTCAAGAGAGCCATCATGACATACTCTCAAAAAGAGAATGAGGCATTCTTTTCATGTTGGGAGAGGTACAATGACCTACTCCGAAAATGCCCTCATCATGGTTATGATAAGCCAAACCTTATTGGATTCTTTCTTGATGGACTTACCTCTTCTATGAGGCAACTTGTAGAAACAATGAGTAATGGAGAATTCATCATGAAAGAACCCGATGAGGCATGGGAATTCCTTGAAAATTTAGCGGAAAATGCCCAATCTTGGGAAAAACATGATAAAGTGGACAAGCCTAGTGAGAGACTTAATCCCTCCAAAGGAGGAATTTATCATGTCCGTGAGGACATAGAATTGAGTGCTAAAATTGCTAGCCTCACTAGGGAAGTTGAGGCTTTAAAAGGAAAAGGCAAGAAGGTTGATAACATATGCGCTATTTGTGAGAGTAACTCTCATGAGACTAGGGATTGTCCAACAATCCCGGCCTTACAAGGGGTACTCCATGAACAAGCCAATGCCATGGATGCCTACAAGAAGCCTTATGATAATTCTCCATATTCCAATACTTACAACTCTAATTGGAGGAATCATCCCAACTTTGGTTGGAGGCAAGGGCAAGCTAGTGGGCAAGGCAATGGGCAAAATAGTGGGCAAAGCAATAGAAACCCCTTAGGACCTTCATCTAACCAAACATATCAATCACCCATGAAGTCCTTAGAGGAAACTCTACAATCCTTCATGCAAGCCCAAACGACCATCAACCAATCCACTATGCAAGCTATACAAAAATTGGAAGCCACCGTTAGCCAACTAGCCTCTAGCCTTAGTGTTAGAGAGAAAGGAACCTTCCCGGCTCAACCACTTCCAAATCCTAAAGGTCAATTTGAGGTAGGATCTTCTAGTGAAGCCAATGATCTAAATCCCAACCTTGAACAAGCCAAATCCATTACTACCCTTAGGAGTGGAAAAGTTATAGATAAAAATCCTAAGACCACCCCTATAAGTGAGGTTGCCCAAGGGAAAACCAAGAGTGATGAAGCCGATAGTAAGGATGAACCACCCACTAAAGCCAATCCTAAGCCTTGCCCAGTGGCCGCCCCATTTCCTCTTAGGCTTCAACAAGAGAAAAGGCTGCTTCAAAATAACGACATCTTAGAGATCTTCAAGAAAGTGACTGTCAATATTCCTTTGCTTGATGCCATTAAGCAAGTCCCCTCTTATGCCAAGTTTTTGAAGGACTTATGCACTGTGAAAAGAAAGTTGAATGTGCAAAAGAAAGCCTTCCTAACTGAGCAAGTGAGCTCCATTTTGCAACACAATAGCCCTCCTAAATATAAAGATCCTGGGTGCCCTACCATATCATGTGTGATAGGTGACCACCGGATTGAGCGAGCATTGCTTGATTTAGGCGCTAGTGTGAACTTGCTACCTTACTCAGTTTATGAGCAATTAGGGCTTGGGGAGTTAAAGCCAACTCGTGTTACCCTTCAGCTCGCGGACCGATCTGTTAAGATCCCACGAGGCATTATAGAGGATGTGCTTATCCAAGTGGATAAATTTTACTTTCCAGTAGACTTCATTGTTTTGGATACCCAACCGGTACTGAATGTTAGTTCCCAAATACCGGTCATTTTGGGTAGACCATTCCTTGCTACATCTAATGCTCTGATCAACTGTAGGAATGGTGTTATGAAATTGTCTTTTGGGAACATGACAGTTGAATTAAACATCTTTAATGCTTGCAAGTATCCCACTGAGAATGAAGACATCCAAGAAGTCAACATGATTGACTCAATTGTCCAAGCTACTCTCTCAGAAATTACTTCTAAGGATCCATTAGGAACTTGTTTGGCCCTCTTTAGAGAGCTTGATGATGATGATGAGTTCACTAGAGAAGTGAATTCTCTTTTGAATTCCACACCTCCTTTGGACACGGGAAGGTGGAGGTTCAAGTTTGAACCTCTGCCCATTAATGAGACCAAACCTATCCCGTCGTCCATAGAATTCCCCAAACTTGAACTTAAGCCCTTGCCTGAAGAGCTCAAGTATGCCTACTTAGGTCAAGGGGAAACATTCCCTATCATCATCTCCTCTGAACTTACTCAAGCACAAGAAGCTAGACTTTTAGAAGTTCTTAGGCTACATAGGATAGCTTTAGGTTGGACTATAGCAGACCTCAAAGGCATTAGCCCCACCATTTGCACCCATAGGATACATATGGAGGAAAATGCCAAGCCCACTCGTGAGGCTCAAAGGAGGTTGAACCCGAACATGAAGGATGTAGTTAGGGCTGAGGTCCTCAAACTTTTAGATGTAGGTATCATCTACCCCATCTCTGACAGCCAATGGGTAAGTCCAACCCAAGTTGTTCCAAAGAAATCTGGAATAACGGTAGTAAAAAATGACAATAATGAGCTTGTCCCAACTCGGCAAACAACCGGTTGGAGAGTTTGCATAGACTACCGAAAGCTAAATTCGGTAACTAGGAAGGACCACTTCCCATTACCCTTCATTGATCAAATTCTTGAGAGATTAGCTGGACATTCTTTTTATTGCTTCTTGGATGGATATTCTGGTTATAACCAGATTGAGATTGCTCCTGAGGATCAGGAGAAGACTACCTTCACGTGCCCCTTTGGAACATTTGCCTATAGGCGTATGCCTTTTGGCCTGTGCAATGCACCTGCTACATTCCAAAGATGCATGTTGAGTATCTTCTCCGATATGGTAGAGCGATTTTTAGAGGTTTTCATGGACGACTTCTCCATTTTTGGAGATACTTTTGAGGAATGCTTGCAGCACTTGAAGTTAGTGTTGATTCGATGTCAAGAGAAGAACTTGGTGCTCAATTGGGAAAAATGTCACTTTATGGTCTCAAAAGGAATTGTCTTAGGCCACATTGTCTCTTCTAAAGGACTTGAGGTAGACAAAGCTAAGATTGATCTTATTTCTCACCTGCCTATCCCTAAAAGTGTTAGGGAAATTCGGTCTTTCTTGGGGCATGCTGGATTTTATAGAAGATTTATAAAGGACTTTAGTAAAATCTCTAGGCCCTTGTGCAATCTCCTTGCTAAGGATGTAGACTTCAAATTTGATAAAGATTGCACACAAGCTTTTGAGAAGCTCAAGACCTTGTTGACCACGGTACCCATCATTCAACCTCCAGATTGGTCATTACCTTTTGAGGTAATGTGTGATGCCAGTGACTATGCCATAGGAGCAGTCTTAGGGCAAAGAAGGGATAAGTTACCCTGTGTAATCTACTATGCTAGCAGGACATTGAATGATGCCCAACTTAACTACTCCACTACGGAGAAAGAGTTGCTAGCTGTAGTATTTGCCATTGACAAGTTTAGGTCATACTTAGTTGGATCCAAGGTGATAGTTTACACTGACCATGCGGCTCTCAAATACCTTTTGTCTAAGAAGGATGCGAAGCCCAGACTTATTAGATGGATCCTTCTCTTACAAGAGTTCAATTTAGAAATCAGAGACAAGAAAGGCTCTGAAAATGTTGTAGCAGACCACTTGTCTAGACTAGTCCTTGAGTCCTCATTTGAGACACTTCCAGTGGCCGAGACATTCCCAGATGAGCAATTGTTTGAAATTTCCCAAGCACCATGGTATGCGGACATTGCCAATTACCTAGTTACAGGACATGTTCCCTCACATTGGACCACCCAAGATAAAAGAAAGTTTTATTCCGAGGTGACAAAATTCTTTTGGGACGATCCATACTTGTTTAAATATTGTCCAGACCAAATCATCCGGAGATGTGTCCCAGAAAATGAGCATCACTCGATTTTGACCTTATGTCATTCTAGTGCTTGTGGAGGCCATTTTTCTGGAAAGAAAACAGCTTTCAAGATATTACAATGTGGGTTTTATTGGCCCTCTCTTTTTAAAGATGCTCACATTTTCTGCCAGTCTTGCGACCGATGCCAAAGGTTAGGGACCATTAGTCGGAGAAACATGATGCCTTTAAATCCCATTCTCATCATTGAAATATTCGATGTGTGGGGCATTGACTTCATGGGCCCTTTTCCTTGTTCCTTTGGCAACCTATACATTTTGGTGGCTGTGGACTATGTATCCAAGTGGATAGAGGCCATAGCATGTAAAGATAATGACCATAGAGTTGTCCTAAAGTTCTTAAAAGAGAACATCTTATCTAGATTTGGGACCCCTAGGGCCATCATTAGTGATGGGGGGAAGCACTTCTGCAACAAGCCTTTTGAGAGCCTAATGGCCAAATATGGTATTACTCACAAAGTTGCTACCCCCTATCACCCTCAAACGAGCGGACAAGTGGAAATTTCCAATCGGGAGATCAAAAATATTTTACAAAAAACTGTAAACCCGGACCGCAAAGATTGGTCCTTGAGAGTAACTGATGCACTCTGGGCTTATCGTACAGCTTTTAAAACTCCCTTGGGAATGTCCCCTTACCGTTTAGTTTTTGGGAAGGCATGTCACTTGCCAGTTGAGCTTGAGCACAAAGCCTATTGGGCAATCAAAAAGCTTAACTTTGATCTGGACAAAGCTGGAGTCCAAAGGAAGCTCCAGTTGAATGAGCTAGCAGAGATTCGGACAGACTCCTATGAGAATGCAAAGATTTACAAAGACAAAATAAAAGTTTTTCATGATAAAAACATTCTCAGAAAGTCTTTCCAACCTTCTGATAAGGTGCTTCTTTATGACTCTAGGCTTCATCTCTTCCCAGGAAAACTCAAATCTAGGTGGACTGGACCTTACATAGTCCGGAGTGTCTTTCCTTATGGCTCGGTCGAGGTCGAGAATCCAAAAACTGGCACCACATTCACTGTGAATGGACAAAGGTTGAAACCATACCTTGAGCATTTTGATCCTGAGACCATCTCCATGGTCTTGGAGGATCCTATTTACCAGGATTAGTTTATCTTTTTTTTTGAAAGCTTGGAATGTAGACTTGAGCTGATATTGAAGAAATCTATGGTATATCCTCTCCCTAAATCTTTATTTTGTTAATGCATGTTCATTTCATGTTTATCATCACCATGCATTGTTTTGAAAACCAGTTTTTCTATTCATTGCGGACAATGAATTGTTTAAGTTGGGGGGTGTGGGTATTTCAAAAATATTTTGTCCAGATTTCTTAGCCATTCCAATCATTTTTAAGCACTTCTCATCCTTAAAAAAAAAAAAAAAAAAAAAAAAAAAAAAAATGATCTTATTTTGATTGCCAAGGGACTGACAAATATTCAAGTTGGGGGGTGTTGATAATGCTCATTTTGTGCTTATTATCCGTTTTAACTTTTGGGCATTATCGAGTTTCATGAGCTTATAACTTTACATTTTAATGTAAAATGCATCCTAGGTGTCTCATGCACAACTTATCTAATTTAGACCCTCATTACGTGCATATTTGATACATATAGGGCATTCGTCGTATGAGAGACTTTCGTGCAAGCCATTGGAGTCTCTTAAGAGGCTTATCATGAATTTTCAAGCCATGCAAGCCATGAAGTCACTTGTTCAAGCCATGAAAGCCATTGAAGCCATCACACCTTTATGGAGCCATTCCAAGCCATTGGAGCCTTCTAGAAGATTCTCAAGCCATCAAAGCCACATGGAGCCTTCACATGGGTGAAAGGGACAAGTCAAGAAGGAGAATGCTCAATGTGGTAAAGAATAGGCCTTGTCTTCTCTCAAGCCCATAACATGCCTCTTTCTAGCTTATTTTCCACCTACCCTCTTACACTTCTTACACATCTCATTCTCCCATGTGTACCCCCTCATTTTGAGCTTGACCTTGGGCACTCTTTTGATTATATTTGAATCACTTACACCATTTTGGTAACAAGAATGAGCTCTCCTTTGACCACTTTCCACCTCATCTTCACCTCTCATCTCCACCTATCACTCCTCCACATCACCTTCCACCTCATCACCTTCCATCTTCTATATAAGCTCACTTTGAGCTTATGAGAGAGCCTTCTTCCTTTCTCTAGTGAGTCTATTTTAGAGAGCCCAAGAATCTCAAGCAAGTCCCTTCTCTCCTCTTTCTTATTTTCTTTTCTTTACTTAGTTTCCATGGCCATCCATACCATGGTTGGCTAGACCCTTAGCTAGGGCTAGAGAGGAGGCATTTTCCCTCTCCCTTTTGTGACTTATTGAGTGTAGATCCATGTTTATGAGAGCTTCATTGTAGAGATTTTCCCAATACTTTAATGAAGTTGTTTTGTATCCTTTCATGTTGTATGTCATGTATACTTCATAGTTGGACATCAAAACATTAATGAAGATTTGAGGTATTTCTTTTACTTGTTCTTGTGAGTCTTTTTGTGATTTCTTTTGATCTATTATGTCTTGCATTATAGATACTTAGGAACTCACATATTTGCACTCACACACTAGAATGCTCTAGTTTTGATTTTATTATCTAAAAATGCCTTAGTGGGAATATCATTTTCTTTACTTTATCTTTGTGATTCATTTCTTTATCTTTGGTGGGAGAGCAACTCTTTAGTTGTTTCTTCTCTTCTTGGACTACACTCATTAAGGACCAAAGGGGAAGGGTCTAGGCCAAATCTTAATGCCCTAGCACTCTTCTTCTCTTGTAGTTTTTCTCCTCAAAAATTTGCCCACCATTGGTGGTACATTCAACCATTTGCACACTTTTTCTCTCATTTCATAGCATCCATTCACTACACATCACACACTACTCTTCTTTCCATTTTTTATCTTTCCACTTGTAGTAACACTTGCACTAGTTATTCACTCCCAATCCTTGTGGTTCGACCATGGGAAACCCATGATTTTAAAACTAACTACAACTTGACATCCCTAGTTACACTCACTTTCACTTTGTTACACATACACTTTGTTGTCTAGGGAGAACATTGTTGCATCCACATCATATCATATTTAAGAGATACATTATTGTATTCTCTTCTTAAGAGTGTGCACAATCAAAGTTGTAACAGGAGACAAGCTACTATTGGCTACGAATGGGTGAAGATGTGGACGATTATGTGAGAACTCGTCTTGTGTGCCAACAAGACAAAGTTGAACAACAGAGGCAAGGAGGTCTCCTGGAACCCCTACCTGTACCAGAAAGGCCATGGGCTAGCATATCAATGGACTTCATCTTAGTGCTACCAAAGGCCGAAGGAATGGGATCGATCATGGTGGTGGTGGATAGGTTTTCTAAGTATGCTACCTTCATCACCCAATAGATTGCACTGCTGAGCAAGCCGCAAGGTTGTTCGTGAAGAATGTAGTAAAATATTGGGGTGTTCCAAAGACCATTATAAGTGATCGCGACCCAAGATTCACAGGAAAATTTTCGGGTGCAGTGTTCAAGCTACTTGGGTCAGAGTTACACTTCTCAACCAGCTTTCACCCATAGACTGATGGGCAAACAGAACGGGTGAACGCACTATTGGAGGAATACTTGAGGCACTTCATGAGTGCCAACCAAAAAGATTGGGTGAACTATTGGACGTGGCTCAATTTTGCTACAACTTACAAAAGATCGAATTATCAGGCCATAATCCATTTGAGTTAGCAACAGGCCAACAGCCCCTCACGCCCCACATAGTTGTTAGTAGATACCAAGGGAAGAGCCCAACTGCATACAGGTTTGCCAAAGACTGGAATGAGCAAACCGACATTGCCAAAGCCTACTTGGAGAAAGCCACGAGGAGAATGAAGAAATGGGTTGATACCAAGAGAAGGCACTTAGAATACAAAAGAAGGTGACCTAGTGATGATAAAGGTACAACCCCAACAGTTTAAGGTGTTCAGAAAGGTACATAAGGGGTTGATACGAAAATATGAGGGTCTCTTTCCTATCCTAAAGATGGTGGGCAAAGTCTCATACCGACTTGACCTACCTCCTAAGTTGAAGATACACCCAGTCTTCCATGCTAGTTGCCTCAAGCCATATCATAGGAACATGGAAGATCCATTGCGAGGGATCAGCAAGAGAGCACCTATGACCATGACTACCTCCTTTGATAAGGAAGTAAAGTAGATTGTAGCTGATCGCCGGATAAGCAGACGCGGGGTACAACCATATACAAAGTACTTAGTGAAATGGAAAGGACTGTTGGAAAGCGAGGCTAGCTGGGAGCGCGCCGACACTCTTTGGCAATTCGAAGACCAGATAGCTAAGTTCCAAAAAGAAAATACGACGAGGACGTCTGCAGATTATGTAAGGGAGAGTGTCACGGGCCTGCTAACTAAGCCCGTTACAAGCCTACATCCAAGTCCATTCTTGGACCATTTTATACTCCAGAAGTCTAGAGTGTCCTGGAAGATTCTAGAGGACTCTAGAGCACTATGTAAAACCCTATAGACTAGAAGGAACTAGATTACTCATGAGAATTCTAGGGGATCTCTACTATTTGTAACATATGTACATTCTAGATAATTCATGAAGTATAATTGTATAGAAAGTTCTAGAGACTAGTGTACTCAAGGCTCCAAGCCTATATAAAGGGGAGCCTTCCTCATTTGTAAGCATCGAAGAATCTAAGAAACAATACAAGCGTTGAGTTGAGAGCTTTTCAATCATCTTCCCCCTTCTCCTTAAGTGTTATTGGTGTGATCAAACAAGTGAGTGTCTTGACTAGTTTCGGGACTCTCAAGGCGACAAGGAAAGGCTGACTCGAGTGGCGTTGGAGCATGACGCAAGTGCCGCACGGAGCGTGATGCAATTATATTTTGATTTTTAATAAGTGAAAGTCTTAGAAAGACTCAACATGCATATTATGGACATGGTTACAGTATATTAGACACTGATATCTATATGAAGATCCTAGAAGGACTCAAACTGCCTGAAGCAAATCTCTCGAGACCACATAGCTTGTATGCAATCAAACTACAATATAGACTAAACAATCCAATATGCTCATGCATTTTCATTAAGAAATCAGGAACTGGATTTGTCATCATATAGACGATTTGAATATCGTTGGATCTGAATCTTGTATCACACAAATTAAAGGACAATATATCAAGGGTGAAAGAAACAAGCATATTTCACTAAAGGTCTTTTACATTCACAAGCTCCAGTGCGAAGCCGCAATATTAACATCCAACAGATACGTTCCAACAACAATCTTGCAGATTTATTCATTGATGAGCGACTCAACATTCAAGAAATTGGTTATTACAACGATTTATGTTAGTTCTACAACTTCTCAGTTGGAATGCTTATACTCCTGTTCATATCAGGGGGAGCATTATTATGAGAGATGAGTCATATTCTAGAAGGGATTTTGCGTACTGTACTCTTTTTTCCTTCGCCTATGTTTTTTTCTACCGGGTTTTCTAGGCAAGGTTTTAATGAGGCAGTATTAAGCGCGTCCTTCACCACCATCTTAATTCGCCGATACACTATACTCTTTTTCCTTCGATCAAGTTTTATCCCACATGATTTTTTTTGACAAGGTTTTAATGATGCAATTTCCATAAAGTGGCGGACATCCAAGGGGGAGTGTTGTAAACGTAACGGTTGTAACGGATGGCTAACCGCCGCCCATGTGGCGTCAGTTACACTATCGCCATTTACTTGATAACGTATCGGCATTTACTTTGTAACATCCCAATCAAGGGCTATATACGATGTGTTGATCAATGAAAATATCATCAAATTCACAACACTATGAGCCCACATCCTCGTGTTTAATGGATGGCTCTTGATTTGGAGTGCGAGTATGATATCCTCTTGGACTTCAAAGTCCCCCACCAAAGTCCCCCACCCAAAATGCCAGGTGAAGTAAGGTTTAAAGCGCCCAAACCTTCTGGATCTTTGGTTCACTTCTTGGTGGATGTACACATCAAAAATCAGTTTAATCGGTTATATCTAGTGGTTGGATTTAGCATTTTAATAGCATAATGTTTAGCCGTTGGATTTGAGCATCATGTTTTAGATACTAATTCATAACTCTTAGAAATCATCGATCAAGCTGATGTTTGGCATGTAGGTCTACAAAAAGGTGGACCCAACATCCATAAGGTCAGTGGGCCCTAAAGTGAGCCCCACATGGCAGGAGGGGGAGACTTCAAATTTTTAAGTTCCTGGATACAACAAATATTTTCTCCTTGATTTGTGTGACGCCCATTACCTCAAGCACAGCGTGAGGTAAAATTTTTCCACAAGGCAAAGGTCTACTGGGCTGAACGGTTGGTGAGACTTCTATTCTGGACCGGTCCTCATCCATAGAGGAATAAGCACAGCTCTTCCCCGCCTAGCCAAACAGGAAACAGGCTAGACTTCGTTTTCATTTATTCCGCCACCCAAACCAAAGAACCAAACAAAGCGCAGATCTGAATTCTGAACTTACTTCCAAGGTCCGACGAAACTTAAACCAGTTTATGAATAAATATATAGAACGGTTGTTTCCACCGCTGTTCCTCGGAAGAAGAAGAAGAAGAAGAAGAAGAGAGACAAACCTTTAACCAGTAAACCTTCGGGGGATTTCTTACGATCCGAAAATGGTGCTGACTTCGGCGGCACGGGATTATATGGCAAAGATGTTGCAGGACATTTCGGGCATGAAGGTTCTCATCCTCGATTCCCAGACGGTACGTTCGTTATGGGATCTTTGATTATGATTATGAATTTCCTGCTGTTTGATTCATTTTACAAATCCCTACAATCTCCGTTCTACCCTTCAATCTAATAGAATTGGTTGCACGCAAATCCTTTCTGAAATAGAAATCTTTTATTCCAATTTAGTTGAATTTTTGTCTTTCTCTCCACAAATCGCAGCTCAAGCTATTTTTGAATGTGTGCCAATTGTGGGGCTTTTGCTTTGCTCCTCGTAAGTGTCGCCACCTGTAAAACAACCCCAAAGTAACGTTGTAGCAACATTTTAGGGAAATTTTTTTTTTCTTCATCACCGTTTTCTTGCCTGTATGTAATTATTATTGTTTTGGGTTGAACCGAGTTATTGAGTCTCCTTCAATTTCTGAGTTGCAGGTTAGCATTGTAAGTGTTGTGTATTCTCAGTCAGAGCTACTTCAGAAGGAAGTGTTTTTGGTAGAATTGGTGGATTCCATGTCCAAAGAATCTATGTCACACCTTAAAGCTGTTTACTTTCTCCGGCCAACGTCAGAGAATATTCAGCATTTGCGACGGCAGTTAGCTAGTCCAAGATTTGGAGAATATCACCTGTGTAAGCTCTTTTAAAATTTTAATGCCTCAAGAATTTGAGCTAATTCCAAGTTTTAAAATCTCAGTCTCCTTCAGCGTCTCGATAAGCTGACAAAACGAGACAGAATGATACGTTGGGGAAATAATGATCCATTTTCGTAATTGATTGATACGTAGATAGATTGCATTAAACTTAATTAAGCTAAATATTATGTTTAGTGAAATAATATTCGTTTTTATCAGTGTTTTTTAAAAGGTGCTTGAGGCTTACACCTTGAGGATTGCCTTAGGGCAAGGCTTCCCAAAAATGTCAAGGCTTATCAGAAAAGCATAAGAGCTCCTGAGGCATATGCCTCATCAATTGAGGTTTTAAAAAAGCATGCGCCTCACGCCTTTTACACCTTGTGTTAGAGCCACACGCCACATGTTTATATGTTGGTGGTGGCAATTTAGGTTGTTGTAACTAAAAAATTTCAATTTATTTCTTCTTCTTCTTTTCTCTCCAAACCCTTAGTTGATTTGCAAAAAGCTACTCTTAGTTAAATAACAACAACAAAAATATCACAAACTCACAATGCGCTTCTACTGTGGGAAATGCTAGTCTAATTGCTGAAGATTCTCTATCCTTATCAGTGTGGTAAACAGTAATATTTTTTGTACAGTTTTCTCTAACATCATGAAGGATACTCAGATTCATATCCTGGCTGATTCAGATGAGCAAGAAGTTGTCCAGCAAGTTCAGGTAACTCTGCAATTTTTCTTTATTGAATTAGGTCTATTGCTCTTTTCGATCACAATTTAGATTTCCAACTGTCTCTAGACTGAGATTCCATCTTTTTTACAAGTAAATGTACTTGGAGAACCACTTAACTTTTAAGACTGAATTTACTTGATCATGACGCATTAATAAACTTCCTAACTGATTGTTGGTGTTTTCCAACAAAGTCGTTGAATTCTGTTGATGTTTCCATATTAGAGATCGTCAATGAACCTCATTCTTTGATAAATACAGTGTAGTCGCAAGCGTTAGGTGATGCCTCAGCAACAAGGGTCCCTTAGGTGGGCGACGCCTAGGAGGTAGTATAGTTATTTATTTTATAAGAATTAAAGAAATAAAAGTAATATTAGCTGACAAGAAACAATAATAAAAGATTGAAGGAAAAAAGAAATAAAGAAAATAGCCACATAGTACCAAAGTAGAAATGAAAGGGCAAAATTAATTGATGCGCACTAAATAACTATATGCGAAATTAACAATTTAACACTAAAACTGAAATAGTTTAGTGGCTTAGCACCACATCTAATAGTTCAAAATCAAAATACTCTAGTGATTTAGTGCCACATTTAATAGTTCAAAACAAACACATAACTGTTCAAACTTCAAACAAAGTCAAAGTCTTAGATTCCAAATCTTTGAAGTCCCACTACTCAACATCTCGACAATCAATCATCAAAAAACAAGAGCAAGAGGCTTACTTTGTTCTCTTGTTAGTTGTTAGGGTATAAAGAACGGTTTGTTTATAAGGTTTATATTGTATATAGACATTTGTTTTTTTTTTTTTTTAATATCTAAAGTACATATTATATTGACATTATGGCCATGATATATTCCTTATATACAAAACACATATAACATCAATTTTATACGTAAAGCCTAGGCGAACGCTTTGATCCTAGTGCCTAGGCAAGCATTTTTATATTAGCGACTGCTTGGCCCTGTTTTAAGCGCTCGGGTCCCGGCTATGCAAGTGCTTGCCTAGGCGAAGCTTTACTACCTGGATAAATATTATTATTTTTCTCAGATCTAAAATGGTTCATTGCTGGTCCTTGTTTGGAATCGTATTTGACAACGATAAGAGTTGCAATTACAAGAATTGGAGTGAGGAGCTGTAGTTTGAATATGGAAGATGGTTAGAAATGATTGAATAGGTGTGATTGGCATCGTACTCAGCAAAAATTGAAATGTGAAGCATCACACCCCACTCAAGCATAGCTTCACACCATGCATATTGAGCATCACACCCCAATATTTATCAAATCATTTCTTGGTTGAAGAAGAATCGCTTTACTCTAACAGGAAAACCCATATTCTATTACATGGGAGTAGAAAGATTGGTTGGAGGAGGAAATTCTGAGGGCCGTTGGTGATCTTAGCGGGGATCGTGCCCTGGCCTATATGGATTCTCCTTAGCCTTTTTCAAAAGGTGTTGGGATATCGTAGGAGTGGACTTTATGAGAGTGGTTAAGGAGTTTGAGGAGGAAGCTATTTTGCCCTGGCCTATATGGATTCTCCTTAGCCTTTTTCAAAAGGTGTTGGGATATCGTGGGAGTGGACTTTATGAGAGTGGTTAAGGAGTTTGAGGAGGAAGCTATTTTGGACCGGTGCCTGAATAGTACCTTCATTACCCTTATTCCAAAGAAGGAAGGAGCGGAGTCGTTGACTGATTTTCATTCTATCAGCTTAGTGGGGAGTACTTATGATTATTTCTTCATCTCGGGGTGCTTTTGTTAAGGGGAGACAAATTCTTGATGGGGTCCTGATAGCCAATGAATGCATTGATACTAGAATTAGGGAGCGTAAGGGTGGTATTGTGTGCAAGATAGACATGGAGAAAGCATATGACCATGTATGTTGGAGGTTCTTAGATTATATGTTGGGAAGAATGGGATTTGGGGAGAGGTGGAGGAAATGGATCATTGTGTGCGCATCTCATCAACCACGTTCTCCATCTTGGCGAATGGTTCTCTTGCGGGTTTTTCAAAAGTACGAGGGGTTTGGGACAAGGAGACCCTCTACCTCCATTCTTATTTATTGCTGTGGTGGTGGAAGCTTTGGGGAGGATGTCCAGTGGAGTAATTGAAGGAGGACTGGTAGAAGGATTCCGAGCTAGTAGCCATGGTCCCATGATTTCTCATTGGTACTTTGCAGATGATACGATCTTTTTTGCTCAGGCCACCCATCTTCTGTTGAGTATATCCGTTGTATGTTGAGATGTTTTGAATTGATGTCTGGATTGAGGATTAACCTTGCCAAAAGTGACGTGTTTGGTGTGGGCGAGGAGGTTGATGTAAGGGTTTTGGCAAGGAGTTTGGGATGTAAAGTTGGAAAATTGCCTACTCTTTATCTAGGACTTCCCTTGGGAGCTAAGTATAAGGCGAATCTGTTTGGGACTCGGTAGTGGAACAGTTTGGGGGAAGGTTAGGGGGTGGAAGAAGAGGTACCTCTCTAAAGGTGGAAAAGTTGCTCTTGTTAAGAGCATTCTCTCTAGCCTCTCTATCCACTATCTTTCTTTATTCACTATCCCAGCTAGTGTGACCAAGGATTGGAGAAACTTATGAGAGATCTTTCGTGGCAAGGCAAAAAAGAAACTCACAATTTCCATTTGGTGGATTGGGCCAATTTTTGTAAGCCAAAGGTTGCGGGTGGTTTGGGGTTCTGCTTTTTCAAAGATATAAAACATGGTGCTCTTGGGGAAATGGCTTTGGCAGTTTGAAGAAGAGGAGGAGAGTTTGTGGCCGAAAGTGATTGGGGTAAGTATGAGGAGGTCCAAGACGGGGTAGTAGGGAACCCCAATTTATCCTCTTATGTGAGAAGCTTGTGGAAGGGAATAAAAACTGTTCAAGATTGGTTCAAAGAAGGTATCTGCTTCAAAGTTGGGATGGGTGACAAGGTTCAATTTTGGTAGGATATTTGGTGTGGGGATGGACCATTAAGTAGGGCATTCCCTAGTTTATTTCACATCTCAGATCTTCTAGGGGCTATGATTCAAGATTGCGTAATGGTTAGAGACTCAGAGAGGGAAATGCTTCTTGGAAGTTTGGCCTCAGAAGGAATATGAATGATTGGGAGGTGAGATGCCTTGTCGCTCTCTTGACTAGAGTTTGAGATAGTCTTATGCTATAGAGTCGGGTCAGAGGTGTGGAGATGCGAGTCCAGAGGCATATTCTCTGACAGGTCTTTTTTTTCTCTCATATCAAGCCGATGGCTCAGAGCTCGTTTCTGGCGTCTTTGGTATGGGCCCCCCCTATCCCATCCAAGGTGTCTTTCTTTGTTTGGATTGCTATGTTGGACAAGATCCTGACGATAGACCATTTGATTAGTAGGGGGATGATGTTGCTGAATAGATGTGTCATGTACAAGTATGATGCCGAGTCAGTTGATCACTTGATGATGCATTGTCCATTCTCTTTTACTATCTAACAAGCTTTTGTTATGGTTAGGTGTAGAGTGCGTGATGCCGCAACATGTGCTTGTTTTGGTCAAAGGTTTCTCTTTGGAGGTCCAAGGGGTGAGAGAGATATCTTTGGCGTATCCTTCCATTTGCCATTTTGTGGGCCATTTGGGAAGAAAGGAACTCTCGCATTTTTGGCGGGAAAGGGGAGGACATCCCTAGAGTTATGTTGATGATCAAAGTTTTTTTTTTTTTTCGGTCTTCGTTATTGCTGGATTTTAGAAGCTGTTTCTTTGAGGATTTTGTATTCAGATGTGATGAGATGATAGTAGGTTCCTCTCCCTCTTGACTTGTGTATAGTTGTGTGTTGTGAGGCTCTTCTTCGGAGGCCATCCTAGGTTGTATCTTCTGGGATTTTCCCCTTTTTTGTTTAATGCATTTATTACATATCAAAAAAAAAAAATGTTACGTGGGGTATTAGGTAAGTAAAAAGACTGTACTTTGGCCTTACCTAAACTCTTTTTACTAAAACTTCTTACCTTCTCTTATTACAATTGGACTCATGGTTGCTGGTTGCACAACCCCATATCTTAAACCATCTCTAAATTATCATAATAAAGGACTGGCATTATGAACTCATGGTTGCTGGTTGCACAAGCCTGCAAAAGAAAAAGGTAGCATTTGGGCTTATAAAGGACTGATAGATAAAACAAAATAAAAGAAAAAATGAATAGGGAAAGTGGATATTAAATGAGTCTCACCACTTCGAACAAAGACCCAAAGTCGGATTCTTACCAACCTTTAGTTTCTAGAGGATGAAGTCACAGCTCACGAGCAACAGCAATCACAGCAGCTAAACAAACTTGTAACTTCAATTTTATTGTAAAATAAGGGAGAGTATATATGTCTTTATAGAGGTACATTGATGGCCTCTCCCCCTCTTAAAATTGAACTTGAAAATAGAAACTCCTAATGAATAAAAGACGAGACTAATTTCCAAGCTCTAATCCTACTACAATTAGGAAACAAAAAGACTCAGACTGATATACTAAAGATACAAACAATGACTCATTTAGGAAAGTAGTAGAACTCAAAATTGGAAACTTCCTTCAAACTTCTTGACTATTAAGAATAGAAAACAAATAAACATATTAACGTACTTCCCTAAACTAACCTAAAGAGACGACTTACTAAAATTCTTATGCTATTCAACTTTAAAAGAAAAATAAAATACTAAAAAAAATTCCTATAATAGTTCTGCACCATGTTTTAATTTTAGCCATTACTCGCTCAAAAGACACAAACAACGACTCATTCAGGAAAGTAGTAGAACTCAAATTTGGAAACTTCCTTCAAACTTCTTGAGTAATAACAATAGAAAACAAATAAACATAGTAATGTACTTCCCTAAACTAACCTAAAGAGACGACTTACTAAAATTCTTATTCTATTCAACTTTAAAAGAAAAGTAAAGTACTAAAAAAAATTCTTATGATAGTTCTGCACCATCTTTTAATTTTAGCCAGGACTCGCTCAAATCTTGTCAGACTTGCATAATCTTGCTTTTGTTGGACAGCTACTTGAATACACTTTTTCTTGGTACTATAATTAAGACCTTCGAACAGGTTTTGACACAAAAGAACATTGCTTGGGGTAAGGTGATGAGATTGGATTGCATCATTCTCCTCAGCTGGGAGAAATTCAACCCCTCGAATTTGACTCTTGTGTTGCTAGACCTTTTGTACAATGATCTGCCCCCCTTTTCCCTTCATGCGTTGTCCAATCGTAACTTACACTTTTTCTTATTGTCCGCATACACCTTTTTTGATTGTCCCCATACAATCGTAACTTACATTGGATTAATATCGAATTGAATCGTAAAATCTTAACGAGAAGGATTCAAATCAAATCGGGATTCGAATCTTTGGATCATAGGATTCATAAAGATTTTGTCTTTATGAGTTAAAAAAATTGAGAAAATGCAAAAATAAAAAAGAATATATAATATGCCTAACTACTCCATAACCCATCATATAATGACAAGGTTTTGTACAAACACTTACAAATAATGGCAAAACATTTTCCTAGATATGTACTATAGAAACGCTGTTATAAACTCAGTGTTATATAAACAAAAAATCTTTTCACAAAAAGAATAATCAAAACCATGTGTCATCAATTCATCATCAAATCAAACAAGTTCCATCTCTCATCAATAGTGTTCAATTTTCAATATTTCATACTGACCGGGAGATGGTGGATTTGGCTAGTCTATTGGCTCTCATTAGTGGTGTTTCCATTGAGACTAGTCATCCAGATAGGAGGATATGAAAATGGGAACCTAATGGAAGGTTCTCTGTCAAATATTTTATAACGCTTTATCATTTGGCGGATCATCATCATTTCCAGCCTCTTGTGTTTGGCATCGATTGGTCCCATGACTCCCATCTAAGGTGACTTTTTTCATGTGGTTTGCTGCCCTTGACAAAATTCTCACCATGGACCATCTGATTAGGCGAAACAGGATCATGCCAAACATACGTTTTCTTTGCAGAACAAGCGAAGAATCAGTGGACCATGGTGACATCGTGCTGATATCATTGCCGTTGCAGTAGTCCTAGCATTGTTTGGTGATTTTCTTTCAAATTTCTCAACAGAAGGATCCAAAACAGTTTTGGAAGGAATTTGAAGATCTCTTTCCATTGCCATTTGCACACTGTTATTTTTCTATGGAGAAGTTAGTGATTTTGATTTCTATTTCTCTTTCCTGATATATAATTGGATGCAATGTTCTTATATGCAATCTATGTTAGAAAGCCAATCCTTGGAGAAAACTTTTATGATTCTACATCCTGACCCAGTAGTTGCTGTGTCCTTGTCTTAATAAACTACAGTTTTTGTAGTAAGATTTCTACTTAAAATTCTTATATTCTGTTGTAATACTTTGTTTAGCTTAGATTTATTTTTTGACATGGTTCTGAATTGTCCACCTTTTCATCTTTTTCAACTTTTAATCTTGAATGCACATTGTCGATTTGATCTTGCAGGAGTTCTATGCAGACTTCAGTGCCATAGATCCGTATCATTTCACATTGAATTTTCCGTTGAATCACATTTACATGCTCCCAGCAGTCGTAGATCCCTCAAGTTCGCAAAACTTTTGTGATCGAGTCATTGATGGTATTGCTGCTGTTTTCTTAGCCTTAAAACGCCGACCTGTTGTACGGTATCAACGGACCTCTGATATTGCAAAAAGGATTGCGCAGGAAGCTGCGGTGAGCTTTTTTTTGTTTTGGTATGCGCTGCCGATCAATTACTGATAATAAAAACAGGATATAAGTTGCCTAATGTATATTGTTTCATTGATACAAATTTTCTATCTCTGAGGTTAAAGGCCATTATTTTCTTGATTCGTCGTCCTGACTTGTTGCTTGTTCTTTTTGGATAAAACAGAAGCTTATGTATGAGCGGGAAAGTGGTCTATTTGATTTCAGGCGAACAGAAATTTCTCCATTGTTGCTAGTAGTTGATAGGAGGGACGACCCTGTTACCCCATTGCTGAATCAATGGACATATCAGGTATTCATGATCATATCCTTGTCACTCAAGTTGCAAGAAATTCTCTGGACCTTTCTAGTTGTTTCGATGCTACTTCAATTTTTAAGTAGATTATAGTAATCCCTAATGTTTCTTTCCATAGGCAATGGTCCATGAATTGATTGGTATTCAAGATAATAAAGTGGACTTGAGAAATATTGGCAAAGTTCCAAAGGATCAGCAGGTTGAGTTATACTTTTCCTTATATCGTGTGTTCTTACTTCAGATACGTTTCTCTGGTGATTGATGATTATCCTAATTCTTGCTTATAGGAAGTCGTGCTGTCATCAGAACAAGATGCCTTTTTTAAAGCTAACATGTATGAGAATTTTGGAGATCTTGGAATGAATATCAAGCGGATGGTAGATGAGTTCCAGCAGATTGCAAGGAGTAACCAGAACATCCAAACGATAGGTGCATTTTGGGCAAAATTTGCAAATTCCAGTGGAAGAAATTTGTTTATCAATTTACTGGTTTTAGTCGTTCATGGTATACCTATTAGAAATAGTTGACATGGCATTTAACAATATTTTGATCTTCGACAGAAGACATGGCCAAATTCGTTGACAACTACCCTGAGTACCGAAAGAAGCATGGAAATGTCTCAAAGCATGTGACAATGGTTACAGAATTGAGTAAGATTGTTGAAGAGAGGAAGCTCATGTTAGTTTCAGAAACGGAACAAGAGTTGGCTTGCAACGGTGGACAGGTGGCAGCATTTGAGGTAATTGATTGGTTTATGTAGTATACTGACTGTGATTTGTTTGTCTAAATTCCATCTCTATTTGATTGATATTTTCACTAGTGAATCAGCAAAAGTTGGTTGTTTGCTGGGAGAATCGGTTGATAAATATGTGAAACAATATGAATTACCAATGCGATATAGATCAAAAGGTTTGTATGTGGATCAAACATTGAATATGGGGAATAATATTTTATGATATTAGTATACGTACTATGTATATGTTTGAGTTCTTGTTTCCTTTATTATTTGTCTTTATTATGTTTAGTGTGTGGGCCCACAGTTCACTAAAGTCTTATTTATGTAAGTGGGCCTAACACTCACTTAGTGCACAATATATATAAATAAGCATAGAGGAGTCCGAACACACTAGTTAATTCCTCTCTCTCCTCTCTCCCTTCTCTCCAATCTCTCATCTCTTACATATTCAAATGGTGTTAGAGCATCTCTGATCCTTGGTAAACCCTATTCTCCTCTTCTTTTTCATCCTTTATTCCTGTTGACTGATCACTTTACTCTAAATGCTTAAGCTGTTAGAGGGAGGCATAACAATGTATATCGAAGGATCCCCGACACACACACAGACAGTTGAATTAGATAATTAGGGTTAGGGTTAGGTTTAGGATCAAAGAGAGAAGAGAGAGAAGGATATCCTTTATGAGTTTGAGAATAACCCAGTAAGATATACTTGACTGCATGAGGTAAAAGTTTGTCATGGCCAGGATCAAACCCGGTACGTTTTAAAATATTTTAATTCATGTTTAGTATAAAAAATAGAAATAATGTATGTAGATAAGATAGTATACATTAGAATCATATAAACAATATATAAATAATAGCTGAAAATAAAATTTTGAATAAAACAAGGATTTCATTGGTAAAGTGTCACATGTGTCTGATATGTGAGTACAACACAGCAAATTTTTATTGGTGTGTCCTTTATACATGGCTTGAATATATACAGTACAAACATGCAGATATAACCTTGTCTGTTTTCTGTACCCTTTTGCAGGCTGTCATGAATCATTTAAATGATGAAAGCGTCTCTGATATTGACCGTTTACGTCTAGTGATGTTGTATGCTTTGCGCTATGAGAAGGAGAGTACAGTTCAACTGATGCAGCTTTGCAACAAACTGGCCTCACGGTCTGCCAAATACAAGTCTGGTGTAACGTAGCTTAACCAACATCCCTGTTCTATGATTTTCTCTCTAGCATGCATGTTTTGTTTGTTGTGTAGTTTTGCATTTAAGTAGCCATCCCACTTCATAATCCAGTGCCCATTTATAACTAGCAGTGGCATTTAATTTTCTGGTCTACGCAACCCTCTGTCACAGAAACCCTTCAATATTTCTAAAATCCTGCGAATATTTATTTAGATTTTCTAAAATTGATATTATAATTGAAAAGGTTGACTTTTTTAATTTCAGCTTTCTTTTTGATGAATATAAGCTCTAATTTCCGCTTTCAAATTTTTTTTTCTCGTTTTGCATTTGGGTAAGCTTAAAGCCTATCGTAAGTGCTTACTTAATCGCACTTATGTAAAGTGCTTGAGTTAAGCTGTTTTGGCTGTTTGGTAACCATACAAGAAAAGTTCTTCTTTTCATAAAAAGCCCTTCTATGGTGTTTGATAAAAAAGTGTTTTTTTGTGGCAAATGCGTATTTTACCCCTAAAAGTAGTAAATGCACTTAAAAACACTGTTGAACTTGTTTTGGTTTAATTTGGAACCTATTTTACCCCTAAAAGGGTAGTTTTGGTATTAAAATTTTTTTAAAGGATAAACTTGTAAAGATTTTTTTTGAAGAATGGCTTCCGCAAAAGCAATTAGTAGAAGCTGCTCAGAAACAACTTATGCTTATGGTGATTTGGGTGCTTATTGGGCTTTAAAAAAGTGCTTTTTAAGTTTTACCAAATGCATAGCTTTTTCGATAATTGCTTAAAATCCACTAAAAGCTGGCTTATTGTGGTTTTTAAGCTTACCCAAACGCTGCTAACTTCATTCTTTAGCCTTTTTTAGAGGTTCAAAAAGCCATGCAAGTATGATGGAGCTTACTGTTATGCAATGGTTTTGGTCTCGTCAGAATCTAACAGGCCTGGTATTTTGTTCATCATGGAACAACAGCTTGTTCAATTTCTCTTAAAGCAAGCGGGTGTTGATAAGCGAACTGGTGATTTGTACGGAAATCGAGATCTCCTAAACATTGCTCGTAACATGGCGCGTGGGATTAAGGTTTGTGTGTGCAAATTATAATTTATGCTTTGGAGCCCCAAGTTTTTGGATTCTTGAACATCAGTGTCCATGGTTGTTACAGGGGGTTGAGAACGTGTACACCCAGCACCAGCCACTTCTGTTCCAAACCATGGAAAGCATCACAAAGGGGCGGCTTAGAGACGTGGACTACCCATTTGTCGGAAATCACTTTCAGCAGGGCAGGTTTGTTATAATCAACCATTTGATTCCCCTAAAAATTGTAGTTAATACCTTTGCTGCTGTTTTCCAATCGTTGCATGGTTTTCTTTTGCTGCATGAGTTACTATTTGGAGTTCTAATTGAAGGCATCCACGGGAGCCAGACTTGCTGCAGTTCGCTTTTGCTGGAAGTAGTAACCTAAATGTTGGACTCGAAAATGATCTCCAATTAACCACTGAAAAAATTAGGACCATAATTCATGTGCAACTTGGATGTTGACCTGTTTTTGTGTTGGAACACAAAAATGGGGTGTCATACATGGTGAGTCCAAGAGGCCTAATATGGGAGTGCATTCATACAATTATAATGAATTGGTTAAACACAAAATTTATATTCAAGAGAAATTATAGCATCAGTTTGAGGTGGATTGGCACCAGTGCACACTTGGCTCATTCACTGTCCATTGCGGGTGTTGGACCCACATTTGTGAGGTAATGGTTCACATCAGTCCCACTTGAAACCTCAATGGTGAGCTGAAATAGATCATTAATGGCCCAAGCGTGACTTTTCGTGTCAAATCAGTCTCAGACTGTTGCTATAACTTCTTCTAGATTAAAATCGTTGTATTAGCAGTAGTCATGAAAATGTAAAGGTAAAAATTGTGAAATAGAAAACTTTTAAAAGGGTTGGATAGGTTAGTTGATGTATTTGGAGTATTGGTTTCAATCATATACCTAATTTTTACTTATAAAAAAAAAATATACCTTATTTTTTAATTTTTTCTGTATTTACATCTGTTTTAATCTTTCCTCTATTTTTTACTCTCGTTCCCATGGTTCAAAGTTGCGGGTTTTGTTTCAGTAGTTTGGTTTCGGTAGTTTCAAACAAGTCTTCGTCGTCTAGTAGTTTCGGGCGAAACAAACGAAACTTCACTGAAACGGACGAAACTGGCCCTGAAACTAATGGGTTTATGAAACCCCACGGTATTTGGTGTCACTCTTGATCGAAACCGAAGCATTCGGTTTCGGCCGAAACTTTCAACCATGCTAGTGCCTTGTAAAACAAAATTAACTGCTTATTTGATTAAAACTTGTTCGTTGGCTTTATTAGTGGTTGTTGATATTTATCCGTAATTTTCTTTGCTTAAGTAAATATATTTAATACTTTGAATATATACATATTACATAGTACCCCTCTAATTTTCTTTTGGCACATATGTTCACAGCATGTACAATACTTGGAATATGTACATTCTATGGACATATGTGCCAAAATAAATTAGAGGCATACAGGTGTGAGGGCAGGAGGATAGTAAACAGCCATACAATCAGCCTGCGGTGTTCACATGACAATGCAGGGGTTCAGGATCTAGATATGATCCACCTGGGAGATATCCTAGATAAAAATTTGAACCAAGCAAACGATCACGACCAACTGATTTGTCGAGTTTTCTCTGGATCATTTATTTTTCTCACTGACTAATAGCGCAATAGATCTGATTGTCAGGGTCATCCAATTGAGTCAATGTTCAGACCACGGTTTAAAAAACGGCTGTTATAATGAAAATAACAGCCGTTATAACGGATTCGGACCTCCCCCGTTACATTATGGACCGTTTTAACGCTCAGAAAATAACGTCCGTTCTTTTCCGTTATAATGAAAATAGCGACCATTATTTTCTGAAAAAAAAATGTTAAAAAAGGTCCGTAATTTCTGTTATTTTCCATTATAAAGTTTATTGAAAATTTGAAATTCTTGAATTTTGGCGCTGTTATTTTCCGTTATTTTCAATTTTTGCCCCTGTGCGTCACAATCCATTATAACGGTAAAAACAGTAACACCCCAAGTCCGTTAAACCGTTATAATGGCCCCTTTTAAACCTTGGTTTAGACTACGGAATCCCCGAGATGGGAAATGGACTCGCTGAAAGGTGGACTTGCCAAGTGTTGTTTTTTTGGCTTTTGCTTTTTCTTTTCCTTTATATTGCTTTAGCTGTTAGTAGGTCACCTCGACCTCTTTAGCTTTGGCCTTTGTATCTTTTGGCTTCGGTTTTTCTTAATAAAGTTTGCACTTATCAAAAAAAAAAGTGTGCTTTCATCAGCTTGCTTCTTATTTACCATGCCTATGGCATGGGTATGGAGGACACCATATTCTTTTTCTTCTTGTGAAATGAATTTTCTTAGTGTTTGTTTTACTCTTTCTTATTGACTAATTGACAATTTTTAAAATTTTTGTGGATATGCGGCTATGATTTGTGGTTTCTTTAAATAAGGTCTTATTAGTAATTATCTATTATCCGGATACTTCAACATGCCCAGTGTACCCAGATCCATGCGACAAGATTCCAACACTGGTACCGGATACTACATGGATACCGTTACCTTACACTTTTCTTATTTCCAATCACTATTGATTATTTTCTTAGCTTGGGACAATTTTTTCATTTTTTAGTCAAAAAAAAAAAAAAAACTACAAGTCGTATATTGTAACATATTTTTCCTTAAAAATCTTTACAATATTAGAAGTTTTATTTCATTTCGCACGATGGATATGTAAAGATTGGATACTTTATATGTAACTAGGACACTCCGTTTTCTAAGAATTTGCTGTGTTGGACACCTTGCTGTATTGTTCATAGCACTTCCTTGCACAAGGATCTTGCAGCACTCGCTCGTCTCCACGGTACACGAGTCATCTTGGCCCGGTCACTCCCGGTTGCTACCTAGTGTATAATCACACAAGCAAGCACAACACACAAGATGGAACAAGAATCAAGCTAGTTCATTAATGGGAAGTGAAAGACAATATAACCTAAATCTAGACACAAGGGGAGCAAGGGACGCAAGAATGTGCCAAGGGGTTAGGCACTAGCTCCACTCTATTCCAAATTTACAACACCTATCTCCCCTATAAAGAATACACTAAACCTTTGGTAGCTTGGAAAAAGGGAACATCAAAATGGGAGGACAAGCATACTGTTTATGTACAATACTACCACTCCCACTACCCTTAATTACAATAATGTCATATAAAAGGCATTTCACCCAAATGCGAGAAAAAAATCTAGAGGCTGTACAACAAGGTCATAGACCATGGCTATGCGAGCGCTGGACGAGATGGTCGTAACAATCCTTCACTTGTCATGTTGATGTCCTTGTTGACTTTTTAGTCAAATACTCTGCAATTTTGTATACGTTAGGGATCAAAGAGTTGGTGAGTTCCCAACTGGTCTCTGCATCTGGTAGTGCCTCCCATTTAACCAAGTATTCTATCTTTGTGGCTCGGTTCGGAAGGTTACTGACCCACTTCCTAGGATGCATTTGACTTTTCTTATTGGCATAGATATTATGTTCGGCGTGAGTCTCATCGAAACGCTTCGAGTTGGATCTGTATGGTAAGGCTTCAAGCAACTCACATGGAAGACAACATGTCTCTCCCTTTTTTCTTTCATTTTCAAGGAGGTTGCAACGAAGGGGTGTGTTTTAGAAGAAATGAGTTTTTCCCGACTGGAGTGGGGAATAAGACGTTGATTATACAACGACAGGAGGGGGAAAGGGAGGATTTGAGAGAGACAGGGGAGTATCATAGCAGTATAGATGGTCTTCGCATGGAGATGGGATGACGAAATGTGGAGTTAAGGTGTTTACTTGAACTGGTGGATAAAAATGAACGCTGGGCAGTTAATTCGGAATCTGTCAGTGTGGATGGGCCTAACGATAAGAGGCCAGTGGTGGTTCGGAGTAACAAATACCAGGGGATGGAAGATCTATGGAAGCAATAAAGTACTGAGAAGGTACTTAATAGTAAATGGGGAAACTCTGTGGGGTTACAACTGATTGATAGCGTATCGGGACATGGAGGTATGGTAGAAGGATTACCAAAAGGTTATGCAGATGACAATAGGGCATGGCTCAGGAACAATATATGGAACGTGGGTGTATCATTGGGTTTAATGGCGGTGGGACATGAGGTGGAGGGTTAGCAGCTATTAGCTTCCATTATTGGGAGAAATAGTGATTTTACAATGGTGGCCAGTAGGCTTAAAACGACTCTTTTGCTGAGCAATGGTGAAAAAGACAGTGTGGAAGAACCTAGAGTTGAGCAAGGGATGGAAACACAAATATTGTGTAATGAGAAGACAATGGTTAGGGAGGTGATAGAAGAAGTGGTTAGGGAGGCAGACATACAGGAAACTAGCTCAAGTTCTATTCCAAGGGTGCTGCCGAATAAGGTACCTAGAGAAATCCAGAGATTGGCATGTCCATTTAACACAGGAAATAATTTAGTGTATGGTAGTCGTAGAAGAGGGAGAAAAGTTAATGGTTAATGATGAAGTTAAAATTTTTATCATGGAATGTTCGGGGATTGAATACTAAGGAGAGGGGGGGGGTGTGTGGTGGTGGTGGTGGTTAAGAGCGTGATCAAAAGATGCGGGGCTAATGTGGTGGTGTTACAGGAGACAAAAGTAGCGAAGCCGGACTTGAGTATTGTGAGGAAACCATGTGGTTTTATGGAATGTGGAAGGCAAGATCTTCCGGCGATTGGAACTTCGAGAGGTATTGGGCTAGTTGGGGTGTTTTCAGTATCTATTCGGTGTAGTTGTGTGGGAGAACAATTGATTTGGATATTATCAGGGGTTAATGGTCCGTCTGTTAGCCAATACTGGGAACAATTTTGGGAGGAATTGGACGATATTGCTGGTGTGTGGCAGGAGCCTTGGTGTATAGGAGGTGACTTCAATGTTATCAGACACATTCATGAGAAGAATACGAGGGCAGAGTTACCAGAAGTATGAAGGACTTTGGAAGCTTTATTAACAGGAACGGATTGATGGATCTACCAATGGGAGGAGGCACGTTCACGTGGTCCAATAATCAAAGTAATCCAATGCTCTGCAGATTGGACAAATTCTTAGTATCAACTAGCTGGGAGATCACTTCCAAGGTGTATCAATGTGTGCGATTCCTAGACCTATTTCAGATCATATGCTGATGTTGCTCGATTGTGGAGGATTAAGTTCCCGACCGTGGCCATTTCGATTTGAGAATATGTGGTTCCTTAATCCCAAATTCAAAGACAGGGTGGACGAATGGTGGAAATCAGTTACACCAAGTGGTAAGGCAGGGGAAGTATTCAGATGCAAACTTAAAGTCATCAAAAAAAGAAGTAAGTGTGGAATCGAGAGGAGTTTGGTAGGGTCGACCAAAGGAAGGGTATTTTGCTGGAGGAAATCTCTATTCTTGATAGAAAGGAAGAGGTGGATCCTTTGTCTATGACGGATCAAATGGAGAGAGTTCGACTTAAAGCAGAGTATCAATAGGTGGTGAGGATGGAGGAGATTAGCTGGAAACAAAAATCCAGAATAAAATGGTTGAAGGAAGGCGATAACAACACCAATTTTTTTCACAAAATGGCTAATGCTCATAGAAGATTCAATCATGTTGCCTGTCTCAAGATTTGAAACACCTGGATGGAAACAGAGGAAAGTACCAGAAAAGGGGTGGTGGGTTTTTATGCCGATTTGTATACTATACGCAATCCTCTAGTTATAAACCATCTTTAGATGGACTAGCCTTTGAGCAGATTAGCGTAGAGGATAGGGGGTACATAGAAAGACCTTTCGTCGAGGGAAAGGTGCTTAAGGCTATTTTGGATTTAGCTGGAGATAAGGCGCCGTGGCTGGATGGTTTCACAATTGCTTTTTTCAAGCATTGTTGGCAGACGATTGGGGCAGATTTTATGAAAGTGGTGTTAGAGTTTCAGGAGGAGGGGTTTTTGGATTATACATCTAACAGTACTTTTGTGGCCATGATTCCTAAGAAACAAGGAGCGGATGATATTTCAGATTATAGACCTATCAGTTTAGTGTGCAGTACCTACAAAATTATCGCCAAAATGCTTGCCACTAGGATCCGTACGGTGTTGGACACGGTCATTTCATCGACTCAAGGGGCGTTCGTTAGAGGTAGACAAATTCTCAATGGGGTCCTTATTGCTAACGAATGTGTAGATTCAAGAATGAAGTCGGGGGAGCCGGGGATTGTATGTAAGATTGATATGGAAAAGGCTTATGACCATGTGGACTAGAGTTTTCTGGACTATATGATGTCCATGATGGGTTTTGGTGAGAAATGGAGATTGTGGATAAGAAAATGTGTTTCATCCGCGTCATTCTCTGTACTAGTGAACGGTTCCCCAGTAGGATATTTCTAGAGTTCTAGGGGGTTGAGACAGGGGGATCCGTTATCTCCTTTCTTATTTATTATAGTGGCAGAGGCTCTGGGTAGAATGATTAGTAGAGCGGTGAGCATCGGCGAACTGGAGGGTTTTGTGGTCGCACAGGGAGCTCCGACTATCTCTCACTTGCAGTTTGCAGATGATACTCTTGTGTTCCTTGGTCCCTCAGTTGCTCAAATCAGATTTCTTAGAGGTCTGTTATGCTGTTTTGAAGCTGTATCAGGATTGCGTGTTAATCTGGCGAAGAGCAAAGTATATGGGGTGGGCAAGGTGGAGAATATTTCTATCCCGACTGACATTCTTGGGTGCAGTATCGAGCGATTTCCAACGACTTGGGTCTTCCTCTGGGGGTAGCATATAGATCCAAGATTTTGTGGGATCCGGTGATTGAATGTTTTGACAGAAGATTGGCAGTGTGGAAAGCAAGATATCTTTCTAAAGGGGCAGGCTGATTCTGATTAAGAGTGTTCTATCTAGCTTGCCTATTTATTACATGCCGTTATTCACAGTCCTAGGTAAAGTGGGTTAAATCTTTGAAAAGATAATGAGAAATTTTTTGTGGAACGACACGCTGGAAGCACATAAATTCCATCTAGTAGATTGGAATTCTATGTGTAAAGCTAAGGAGAAAGGCGGTCTAGGGGTTAAGAGTATTAGAGCTATGAATAAGCTCTATTGGGTAAATGGCTTTGGAGATTTGGGAAGAAATTACCAGTCTGTGGAGGTGCATAATAGTAGGAAAGTACGGTACAATTATTTTTGGGTGGATGAGTGGAATGGCTCGAGGCACATATGGTTGCAGTATTTGGAGGGGCATTATGAAAATCTTGGAGACTTTTTCGAGATGCATTCGGTTTAGTGCGGGAGCATGTAACAAAATTAGATTCTGGGAGGATACATGGTGTGGTGATGTTTCTTTTAAGACGGAGTATCCGGATCTCTATAGCCTTTCTGTTAGAAAGTTTTGGTCTATCAAGGACTGTTATACGGGGGAAGGGGAATCTATGGTTTGGAATTTCGGATTAAGGCGTAACCTTAAAGACTGGGAGATTGAACCTATGGTCAGAATGCTCAGTCGTTTGCAAGAAGTTCAATTGAGGTTAGGTAATCAGGATAAATGTCAGTGGGTCTGGACCAAAGGAGGGATGTTTATAGTGAGTTCTTTTTATGAGGTGTTACAGTCTTCAGATGGTATTAGTTACCCAGATACATTGGTCTGGAAATCCAAAATTCCGACTAAGGTTGCATTCTTTGTTTGGGAGGCATCGCTGGAGAAAATCCTAACTATCGATAAGTTGAGAACAAGAGGAATCGTGATTATTGACTACTGTTCCATGTGTAAGCATCATGGAGAATTAGCTAATCATCTTTTGATACATTGTGATGTAGCTAGGGAGGTTTGGTCATCATTCTTATCGGAATTCGGGATGCAGTGGGTTATGCCGAGTTCTTTGAGGGAAATACTGACTAGTTGGAAGGTTAAAGCTTTTTCAACTAGAGGACGAATTTTGTGGCGGATGCTACCTCTAGCGATTGCATGGGGCCTCTGGAAGGAACATAATCGGAGAGTTTTCTGGAGGTGGCGTCTATCGTGTTGTCTATAAAGGGGAGTTTATTTATGTGGTCCAAGTTATCTAGAGAATGCAGAGGGCTATTCTTCGAAGATTTCGTTTGCCGGTGGGAACTTTTATGCTCGAGAGATGTTTGACTTTATTGTAATTTTTTTTAGCTTGTCCTAGTGTTGTTTGCATTGTGGTAGTTAAAGTAGGTTACCTCGACCTATTTAACTGACCCTTCTGTAAATGTTTTGGTTTTAATGATAATTGTTATACTTAACAAAAAAAATATAGTGGGGGTAATTGCTCCTTAAAGGAAAAATTTTCAACCCGTGCAATGATAGGAAATGACCTTTCATATTGTAGGACAAGACTCGTGTACCTGTCAAAAGAATCTCAACTGTTTTGGTCTGAGTTTCACAAGGATCAGGTCTCCCACCTTACAGCTGTGAGGTCTCCTTTTCTTATCGTCCCACTTCTTCATTCTGTGTGACACTTTCTCAAGATATGCTTGTGTAATCTCAACGTTCTTGTGCCATTCTTTCGCGAACCGATAGGCTCTTGGACTACTACCTTGATATCCCGTGGCAATCGTGTGGGGTGTGAACGGTTGGTTTGTGACGTATTCAAACAGATTCTTGTTGGACGACTCTTGTTGGATGAAGAACTTTGTTGTAAATTAATGCAAAACTTCACAACACCAAACAACTTCACCCCAATTCTTTTGGTTGGCACTCACAAAGTGCCTCAATTATTCCTTCAAGGAGCGCATTAAAGCTCTCAGTCTGACCACCAGTCTAAGGGTGGCTATTTGTTGAGACCCAAGGAGCTTGAAGAGTTTTGTTTAGAAGCGTTTTGTAAATCTCAGGTCCTTATCGTTCACAATGTTCCGAGGTACTCCCCAATACTTCATTACATACTTCAGGAATAAGTAGGCCATCTCCTTTGCTGAGCAATGTAGTGGAGCCAGGATGAAAGTTGCATACTTTGAGAATTGATCCACCACAGCAAGGATGGACCCATACTACCCCACTTCTGGCAAAGTCGAGATAAAGTCTATGGATACACTCTCCTATGGTCTTCGCGGCACTAATAATGGTTCCAAAATTTCTAGGGCGTTGTGCTTCTCTACCTTATCTTGTTGGCACATGAGATAAGTTTTCACATACTCTGCAACATCGTCTCGCATGTTACGCCAATAGTAACCCCGCTCAAGCAAGGCGGTGCCATCCTGGGTGACCCTCCCAGTGAGTGCCATGACACTCTTTCAAGAGTTCCCTCCCTAGCTCTCCTAATCGAGGTACATAAATACGGCCCCATTTCGTGTATAACAACTCTTGGATGTAGAAGCGGTGCGATCTCCCTTCCGTCACCATAGGCCAAAGGATCTTAGCTTGTGGGTCTGTCTTTAGTCCTTTTCGAATACGGTCAAGCAATGCAACTCTCATATGGTGCACACTCCTTTTTTTCCTATCCTTAGAGCACATAATTCTCCTTTGCGACTCAAGGCATCAGTTACATGATTTGTCCGTCCCAGTGTATACTCAGGCACTAGGTCAAACTTTGCCAAGATCTCTTGCCGTCGAGTTTGCTTGGAGGTCATCTTCTCTTGCGTCATGAAGTTTCAGCACTCTGTAGAAAACTTGGACCATAGATACAACAAGCCTTTAATATTAAGGATATTGGTAGCTGCCTCTATTCCTTTGCCTTCAAAAACTCTTTGGTTCCTCTCCTTCTAAAGCTCCTAACAAATCGCAAATGGCAAGAACCACTAGAATACCCGCCCTCTATAAGAAAAGGCATACGTATGCCAACTAGTAATCAAATCCAAAACAAAGGACGACAACACCCAAGCGATCCCAAATTCTGTTAAAAATGAGGACCATACAACCCTCGCCATATCGCAATGCAAGAGAAGATGGTTAATCAATTCCCCTTCATGTTTGCACATCGCACAATAATCAACAATGATGATCCTTCTTGAAGTCAAGTGATCAGCTGTAAGAATCCTATCCCAAGAGGCTGTCCACATAAAGAAAGAGACCTTAGAAGGAATCTTGGAACCCCAAATAAAAGGAGCCAGAAACGAGGAATTGTAGCCTCTTGCCAATGCATGATAAAAAGAGTGCACTAAAAAAGCCGTCTTTAGTCCAACCCCAAATTCGTCTATCCCGAGCCGTAGAAGAAAGATGACAACATGCTAACCGATATAGAAGATCAGATACAATCAATATCCCAGTCATTAAATCTTCTCTTGAATCCAAACTTCTATGACATGTCCCCCTTCCTGGATAACACAATCTCGAACTGAGTAGTTCTTATTTGATAGGGCATAAAGACTTGGAAAGACCACCATAAAAGGGTCATCGCCGCACCAACCATCCTCCCAAAATCTGACCCTGTTTCCTATCCCCACTTTGAATCTCACCCCTTGGGAAAACTCTCCCAGGATCTTCATGATGCCCTTCCTCAAGCTGCACCTGTAAGACGATCGAACCGCTCTGCCATCCGAGTCGAAATCAGCTACCCCGAATTT
Source organism: Euptelea pleiosperma (assembly GCA_035048495.1). NCBI lineage: Eukaryota > Viridiplantae > Streptophyta > Magnoliopsida > Ranunculales > Eupteleaceae > Euptelea > Euptelea pleiosperma. The sequence continues at coordinate 28,978,028 of CM068552.1, forward strand.
CCTTACAATCGCCTTCCTCCAGAAATTGTCAATCTCCATAACCATTTACCCAGTAAAGCCTCGTTCATCTCTTTAATACTCTTGATGCATAAACCCCCTTGAACCTTGGCCTTGCACACAGACTTCCAGTCTACAAGGTGGAATTCGAAAGCCACATCTTTGTCGTGCCATAAGAAATCCCGCTTAAGCTTATCAAGAATTTGCACAATGCCACTAGGAATGGAGAACAAGGACAAAAAATAAATGGGTAACCTAGATAACATGTTCTTAATAAGAACAAGTTTTCCCCCTTTTGACAAGTATCTGGGGAACTTGTTGAAAAGTACCTTGTTGATCCCAGCTAATCAAACAAGGAGATGGGGTACTTGTTGTGCACTGTTACCTTTTTAGGGGCCTAGTAGTTGATGCATAACGTAAGGCTTCTATCATGCTTATGCTGAAAGAGGGCCGTTGCTCCATATAGTGCCTCGGAAGGACAAACGAAGCCCGACTATAGTAACTCTCTCAACTGTTTATTGAGTTCTGTTAACTTGGGAGGGGCCATACGGTAGGGGTTTTTGGTTGGTGGCTTGGCTCCTGGCAGCAATTCTATGTCATGATTGATGGTCATCCGTTGATATTGACTTAGGAAGCTCCTTAGGCATCATGTCCCTGAACTCACTCAACACCTTAAGCACCTCATTGGGTATTGGTAGCTGGTCACCCTTCTTTTGTCCCTTCTTGAGTTGTAGGGGATGAAAGTAACTTCACACCATCTCCTTTGGTCGATGCCTAATAAGCCCACATCACTAGTAATATACCATGATTGGTAAAGAGTTCTGACTTGTGCCTAAACTATTTCCAAGCTTGCTATTTGCCTTATAGTCCTCAATGAAAGTCCCTTCTTCACATCCCTCAACTAAAAATCGATTATTCACTGGAGTGGATAGGTCTACTTCAATGGATAGATAACATCAACTACCAAACTTCCTCCCCAAACAAGCACAATGACTCCAAGTTAGGCATGGGTACCGCTTGGGCTTAATGCAAGAATTCCATCCCAAGGATCACTTGGAAGTCATCTATAGGAATGGCCATGAGGTTGATCTTCTCTGATCACTTCCCAATCTTCAGGAGTACTGCCTTGGCTACGCTATGGACCGGTTGAGTAGCTAAGTTCATCGCCTTGATCTTGCTTGAATCTTTCTCCAACTTTATCCCCAGTTTCTTCGCCTCAACTTTAGCGCAATGTTATGGGTTGCCCCCGTGTCCACTCTGGACTGGGTGGCCTTCCCATTGATCTTCACCTCAAGGAACATCATTCTCATAGCTGAGGTCTTTCTGTCCCCTGTTTGCCCCTTCAAGGCATTCAGTAACTGAAGAGCTCTCATTTTCGGTTCCTCTTCTTGTTCGTCCTCTTCAGTACTCTCAGGTTGGCCTTAAGCAACTTCTTGCAAGGCATTGAGAGCTTGCTTCTGAGGACAGTTGGCCACCCTATGTGGCCCTCCACATAAGAAGCACTGGATTGGCTTTGAGGTTGTTGTAGATGCCCCTGCATTCTTAGACGATGACGACTCTCCGGTTGAATTTTGCTTCCGATCCTCTCCAGTGCCCTTACCCTTGCTTGACCTAGAGCCTTTACCACTAACTCTTGTGGTACTCTTCCTCCTACTCAGGTCAAACAATGCATAGTCTATCAATTTCTCGGTTGTTGCCTATGTCGATACGAGATCTTGGATCCACTGCCTTTGTAGCTCTGCCTGAGCCCATGGTTTAAGCTAGTCCGTGAAGTAGAACAACTTATCCTTCTCAGACATGTCTCAATGTCAAGCATGATGGTTGAGAAATGCTTAACGCGGGATTGTGCCTGTGTGCTGTAGTCGTCGTAGGTTCCTCCGAGCAACATACTCGATATTCTCAGGAAGGAATTGGGCCTTGAGATCCTCCCAAGAATTAACGGTGCATTGACCATTCTATATATCATCGTACTGGGTTCTCCACCACAACTTCGCATCCCCTGATAGGTACATGGTAACTATCGAGGTTTTCACTTCTTTTGAGTCAGGCCTCACGGCTCAGAAGTATTCTTCCTTGCCAAAGAGAAAGTTCTCCAATTCCTTTGCATCCCTGGCTCCCATATGACTTCGGCTCAGGAACACGCACCCCTTTTCCCGGTTCGGCACCCCAGTGCCACCTTTGTCCCCATGATCCTCATCATGAGATTGACCTTTGCGTTTAGGTCCTCAATCTGGCATGCATAGATTCAAACATATCCCTGGTATCCTATCTCCAAAGCATATACCAACTCCATCAACTGAGCTAGCAATCATTTCCCCGATCTGTGCTGACGTGCCTCTAGATCCTCTAGACATTCCTTGGTGGTCATGTGCCATTGCTTGCCAGGAGATTGACCTTAGTGTTAAGGTCCTCAATCTAGGCATGCATAGATTTAAACGTACCCCTGGGTATCTATCTCCAAAGCATCTACCAGCTCCATCAACTGAGTCGGTAATCGTTTCCACGATCTGTGCTGACTGCGCCTCCAGATCCTCCAGACGTTCCTTGGTGGTCCTGTGCCCTTGCTTACCAGTTAAACTAGTCGCGTTTCGAGTTATGAATTAATGCCTGATCAATCACGGCTCTGATACCCATTGTCACGGACGCTTCCTTGCACAAGGATTTATCAGTGTGGCACTTTCCCGTCTCCACGGTACACGAGTCATCCTGGCTTGATCACTTCCTAGTCCACAATCACACAAGCTAGCACAACACAAAAGATGGAACAAGAATCAAGTCAGTTAATTAATGGGAAGTGAAAGACAATACAACTGCATGAATGGGGCTCAGGCACCAACTCCACTCTATTACAACATCTACCTCCTCTATAAAGAGTATACTGCACCTTTGGTAGCTTGGGAGAAAGGAACATCAAAATGTGAGGCCAAGCATATTGTTTATCTGCAGTACTGCCACTCCCACTACCTTTAATTACAATAATGCCATATAAAGGCATTTGACCCCAAGTACAAGGAAAAATCTAAAGGAGGTTATATCGTGACCATGGCCATGCAAACAGTGTTGGACGAGATGGTCATGACATTATTCATGTGTCAGACAGATGCCGACACACTCTTTCAAACAAATCTCAATTTATTCAAAAAATTTGTTTTCAATTATTATTTGTATACGACTTATGTGATTTAAGTGTATATCATCTTAATCTAAATACATTCTTTCTATACTGCATACTTAATATGAACTAAAGTATTTCAAAGATATATTTTTCAGCATAGAGAATGTATTGTATGGACTTGTTGTCGTATTGAGTTTGTGGGGGGCACTCTGTATCTGTGTTGGACACCGACACACGTGTCTGTGTCCTCATTACATAGGATACTTAGCTTAAGAACTTAAAAACTAAAGTGTGGTATGGACATATTGGATGGGATACCCGTATCGGTATCTGTATCCGTATCTTGGATTTTGGGAGATGGAGTCATATCCCTGTTTCCTATACTGATGTCTGTATCCGTATATGTATGTGGGCATCTTAGGTAATACTTTTGTTTTGATTATTTGGTTTGTTTTTTTCTTCATATCTTTCAAGGATATATGTTTCATCCTTAAGCAGGCCTCAGGAGGTGGTGATCTTCATCGTGGGTGGTACGACGTACGAGGAGGCACGTGCTGTGGCTCTACTAAATGCCACCAATCCAGGGACACGCTTTATACTTGGTGGTTCCGTGGTTCTCAATTCTAAGAGGTATGTTTCTAGTTGTCCTCATTATTATTAGGAATACTTGGATCTGTGTAGGCTGAGAACAGCACACCACTGGCTGTGCTACCTGTGCCATTAACATGGCCCACAAGATCTGGGATCAAATGCTGGGTCCCACTTTGGTGGTCACCTTGTCCTAAACTTCATTCTGACGATCTCAATCCAATATATTAAAGGGTCACAAAAGCGATGTGAACGTCCAGAAAATAGTCATATGGCAAAGATCATCACATGGGGAAACTTTACCTAAGATATAACTTATATGGGACCACTGAATGGTTGCTTCCTAGGCAAGTTAGTGGTTAGTGGGTGTAGACGAGTTTTGAACCCAGATCTGTGGTTATCAAACCTTTGCATGTGACCATGTGTACGACACGGGTGCCAAACGAAAGCCTGTAATGGGTTAGGAAACAGTGCAAATGTCATAATGGCTTAGGAGACAATGCAAATGACATAACCTGATGGATGTCCAATGACACCTTTGATATATTCATTCAACATGCAAGCAGTTTCGTTAGGAACTCTTGGCTATCAGTCGGAGCATCGACCAAAATAGAAGATATATTATATCGATACTACATTAGCATGCAAAGTTGAGTCGACGAGCCTTCATATGTTTCCACATTACCTCAATTACAGAAGTAATGGGCATCTGTGTTATAAAATATATAATCTGAAATCAAACAACAGCTGAGCGAACTGAGCCGTTAACCTAGGACAAGTGCCATTGTTTTTTATTTTTTTTTTATTTTGACAAGTACTCTCATATATCAGCAAAATTATGCATTTCATTTTCTCAATCAACCCAAGACTTTAAGGTAATTTCATTTGAAGCTACTGTCTTAGACTAACAATGCGGTTGGAATTATAGTAGCGAGAAACAGTCTCTCTTCTCCTCCACCTCCTCCTTTTCAAAATATCGAGGTTTACTTGGAAAGAAAGATGTTAGGCCAAAATGGTGCTTAAAAAAACATGAAGAAACAAGTTATTTGTAACACGATTTTCGACATTTTTAGAATAGTCGGATCTAAAAAGAAGGAAGAAGATTTGGAGAATAAATACAGTTTTCCTTGAAATCAATTACAGTCTCCACTTCAGTAGTAAAATCCCTATCCAAACTAAAATAAATCTATCCATATATTTTTTATAATGTACTAAATTAAGTTCTTTTATCTACGCCCTGTTATTTTGGTCTGAACCATATAAAACTCGCACTTTAAGGATCCAGTCAGAAAATCTATACGTTTGCTACTAAGGATGATGATTGAAAACAGTTCTTGATTCACACATAACAGACATTTGCCCTCGAATTTTAGTTAAAACTCTCGAAATGCATCGTGTGGGTTTTTGGTTCTTTCATAGGGTGGTGTTAAATTGCACATGGATCATAATACATGTTACTTTGGCATAAAAAGTAGTTTGGGAAAAAAATGCTTTAAGTAATTTATTGACTGATTGCACTATTTTGTACATTCTATGGGTTCATTTTATTATGCTTTCAAGGTGATATTTCATTTAAATTTGGATGATTGCGACAAGATGTGTTTGTTGTAGAATTACCATGATCCTTTCTTATATTCAGAGTATATCATACTCAAACAGCAAAATTTCAAGGGCATTTTTAGCAAACTATTGTCTTAGCTGGTTCAAGCCACCATTGATAATTAAAGAAGAGTATGAATCCAGCACATTGTTTGAAATCTTAGTTTGATCAGCCCAATGGCAGGGAGACACTGGGCCCTGCACTTTGGGGACAAATTGTTTTATAAAATGAGGTGTTGAACTTGCGACCTCTATACAAGAAGAATAATATTTCCAACGTATTTGTGCAGGATGTTTTAGGAACCTTTTGGTTTAAGGGAATTGATTCTTCTAGTGAAGTTTTACCTTTTCCGGTCGACATTTTCACATTTGACCTAAATACCCTTATAATAAAACTGCCCATATCTGTCCTTTCAAAAAGCAAATGTGAAGTGAGAAGGGGCATTTCTATCGATTGTAAAATATGTTGACTGGAAAAATCAATTCTCTTCGTTTATTGGGGGTATTTTTTTTAACTGAATGATAATTAAAGGTGTTATTAATGGTATTTTCACCATCATACCAACCTAACATACGACACCTCGTTGTCCAAATTTTGTGCTCATTACTTATCAAATTTTTTTTTTTTGTGCTCATTGGTAAATGCAGGTTCCTGAAGGACTTGGAAGAAGCTCAGAAGATAGCTCGGTCCAGTGCCAACGCAGTCTGAACCCAAGATTTGTAATGTCTCTTGAAAACAAGTGTTTTGGGCTTCAATTGGGGTTTTGTTTGATTATTGTGTACCTGCTGGAAATGCTCCTGGTATGGAATGTCATCAGAACAGTAGATAATACAGCAATTCACACACCAATATCTGAATATAATCAAATGGTTTTGATGGACTTTTGCCATTTTTACAAAACCATTACCCTTTCAATTGTATCATCATCATCATCATCATCATCATCATAAGCCTTGTCCGAACTGTATGGGGTCGGATTACCCTTATATCTAAATGCTATGAAGTTATGGCCCAGCAGATAACGACCATTACTCTTTTATACCTAATTTTAGACAAAAAAATGAGTTTTTGAGGACATCATACGAATTTTAAACTAAGTAAAATATAAAACTAACTACTTTCCTGCTGTGGGCCTTAATATACACCTGGGGCCTAGCCCGCTTGACTTTTTAGGAATGTAGTAGGATAAAAGGAGGCAGTGTTACCATAATCCTCAAGTGTCAATCATCCCTAGGTCCAGACCATTGATGGTCAAGATTCACACTACACAAATCTCAATGAACATCCAACAATCCTCAATGGTCCTCGAGATTCACACCACAAATCTCAATGAAACATCCAACAATCTGGAGACGGACGACAATACTGCAGGGTAATATCTATGTAGGAAAGAGTCATGTATTAATTTTGTCGTATGGTGCAGAAAGCCCCCATACACGTACACTATAAAGGAATTATATTGGTCATCCAAACGCTTGAAAACCTTTCACACTGTATCAACGTAATTTCTTTGGACTACCAAACACCCATAAGTCTTTGCTGCAATTCTAAACGATGAAACTGCATTCAAGCATCCGTTCAATTGATCCTTCGTGCCCCTGCTGTGGTTATGATCGTGAAGACAGCCTACATTCTCTCTCTTTCTGTCCCCACAGATCCAGAGTTTTTGGATTGATCAACTTGGAGTATGCAGGAACCTTTAACTTTCACAGCATTCTGAACATATCCCAAACCCTCATTTATCTCTTTCACCTTTTCCCATACTCATAATTTCATTGAGTTTTTTTTAGTGCTTGGGGACAAATCAGCTAAGTCTCTCTTTAAACTGGTAAGTTGAGATTCCAAAGACTTCCTTTTATCGGAACAAATCCTAAATTCACATTCCAGGAACTTGACACTATCAAGAAGAGACTCTCTCTTCTTCCAATTTACTAACCAAAATCGATAGGCCATCAGTTTCCAAATTCAAGGTAGTAACATTATCACTTAAAATTTTAACAAGATCTGAAAGGTCTTTATTGTTCTTGGTCAGCCTGAGGCTTTCTTTATAGCGTTCCTGACAGGCTAGATACAAAGACTACCTTCTTCATCATTGTTTGAGTCACTAAGATTATTTTTTAGTGAAGTCATCTTTCTGCATCTTTACAAATAGGAATTAAGTGAATGAGATTATACTCAGGCGGTTAAACCTAACAGAGTGAACCCGCTCTGATACCAATTGAAAAATAGCTATATAATTCCAATATCTGAAAGATGCAACCTAGAGGGAGGGTGAATAGGTTATTTTAAAAATTGCAGCAAAATGTTTTTATCCTACATCACTTACAGGTCACGTTCCAGGGTTTCTTATTGCATGCAAACAATCCTAAATAGATTGATCTAATTATCTCAATCGACTCACATTTAATATATCTTATCTCTGATTGGTTTGATCCAATCTCAACAATAATAAGTGCATAAATTATAGAACACATGCGATTTTTACATAGAAACTTTTTAGAAAAAATGATGAGACTATGTCTAGATGTGAAAGCTAATCTCAACAATAATAAGTGCATAAATTATAGAACACATGCGATTTTTACGTAGAAACCTTTTAAAAAAAAATGACGAGACTACGTGTAGATGTGAAAGCATCTACTATGAGAAGTTAATATAGTACAAAAGTTACCATACAACAATGTTCAACATAGCATACAACTGGAATCACTCAAGCCAACTACCGTTGTCTTCAACGCCTTCCGATCTACTTACCACGAATGAGTCCTCGAACGCCTTCTATGTAGTATCTCTTCGACATGTTTTAGATCTCAGTTCATCTCCAACATCACAAAATATCCGATCCATCCCTGAATCTCCACCACTCAACTTGTATGAGTATGGGCTAAAGGCTTTGAAGTTAAGGGTGGTTAAAGAACTCTCCCTAGAGACAAAGAAGAAACATGGGATTTTAGAGAGTGATATCATGCTTGAAGGATAAAATTCTCTAAGAGTTGTACATCAAGCTCAAAACATCAAAACTAAGGATTCAAAGCAATCCCTAGGAGTTCATCTTCTTTCCAAGATTTGAAAGTCTTTGAAAGATTTTCCAAGTAAGAAGGTTTTTCAAAGTTAGGTTTTCATTTTTGGAAGTTAAAAATCGATAGTTGATACGTTTTCATTCTTCAACATTACTATTTATAATGTGGATAAGCAGAGCTCCAAAATAGAATAAAGTTGAGTGAAAAATTAGAATTTGCGTAGAAAAAGAAAATGGCAGTCTTCAATAACTCCGATTGATCGGAGACAAAGAATGTCTTGGTAACCGACGTACTTTCTCTTCTTCAATTGATTGGATATACTTTTCTGGTCGATTGGATGTGACCACTTGAAAATTTCCCAAGAGCTAGTTTTAGCTACTTGTTCTCCGATCGATCGAAGACAAAAAAAAAAGTTTTTCATGAAGAATTCTCTAAATTTTCTAGTGATCCATTCTCCGATTAGGCTTGAAACCCTATAGTCTAAAGGTTACTTAGACATTTATGATGGTCAATAAATCACCTAAATCCAAAGGTCTCTAAGTCATTTACTATCCTAAGTGTGATTGAGCGAAGCTTTTCTGCAATAGAATTATTTACTATGCTTTAGAATCTTCTGGTTGGTTGGCTTGAGTGAATCAATACAGAACACAACTCCAACAATCAGACACATTAGGAAAGACTATACACTATTTGTCATATGGAATTAGTCAACACAAAACTATGACCTTACACCTTGGAGATCATGGAAATCAAAATTTGTACCTAGAGTTGGGATTATGGGAATATACATGCACTATACCTGTTCCCACCTAATCAAAGTGGATAATTCTCACCATGTGATCAGCTGTATCTTGTTGTTAGCTAAAACTTATGACAGATAAATCTTTTTTCCAATGGTCAATGATTACGACGTCCCAACAATCGGATGCTTAGGATCGATGATATTGCGTCACACTTATACAGAGGCGAGGAAGACTTTGATCACAAATGCTCACAGAAGTCCAATGAGCCACCACGTGGCACTCTTAGACTACCACCCCCTATGGATGTCTGCCCATCCTACATGGACCTACAAACCAAAAATAGCATGATTAGTGATTTCTAGACGTTGGATTAGATTACTAGAAAATAATGCTTGAATCCCACGGTTGAAACCAAACATATGAAAAACTCAAATCCAATGGTTAGAGATCACCAATCAAGATGATTTTTGGTCTGTTGGTCCAGCTGGCCCTAGGGATGGCCAAAATGTCTATATGCTCAATGGTCTCTAAAAGTGTCCACATGGCTCATCGTCCATGAAATGGACTATATAAGCGCAAAATTACAAGTATAATTGTTCTGACACCATGAATTTCAGTGCCTACAAGATTGCAGCTGAATGGATAGTTTTGAAAATTCGAATCGTTAATTATTCGAATAGTCGGTATCGATTTCATATTCGGATAGTTTTTGATATTCGAATACTTTTCAGATACGGATTCAGATATTGATATATCGATCTGATATATTATATAAATATAATTAATATAATAAATAATTAATTATATTAATTATATATAAATATATTATATTATATATAATTATATTTATTATATATAAATATAATAATTTCATATAATGTTATATTTGTTGCATACAAAACTTCAATTGTGAAAGATGGAATTCATTATGAAAACTGTTAATATCTTGTAAGGAAAGAAAAAAAAAAAATAGGAAGTGTCGCACAAGAATCTGTGTCATGTTGGAGTCCGCACATATCTGACACAAATACTTCCCTCATTTAGAATAGTCCATGAGACATAGATAAGAGCCAAAAAAATTCATGGACCCAGATAATTAAATCTCAACCAATAGAGTTGAAACTCAAGCAATGGACTCTCTCTTTGGCCCACTGGAGGCCAAGAGAAAACTACGTAAGCGTGGATAGAGAAGGCCAAATTCACGTCTCTTTCTCTGGCTGTGTCCCACAAGAGTACCAGAGAAGACAGAGAAGACCATGTAAGCTTGGATAGGGGAAGAGGCCGCCAAAAAATTCACAGCTTTGGAGAGATGGGTATACAAGGAAACTACTTTGTTGTCATCCCAGTCTAATTCAAGATAAGATAATGACACAATCCCAGATATTGACAGATAAATGGAATTTGACAAGACCATATTTTTAATCTGTACAGAGCTCCCCTTGTTTTCTGCCATTAGTTTCAAGGCCATTAGTTTCCTTTCTTTCTCTTCCACACGTCTGGTTTTTCACTTTTCTTTTTACAAAAATTCTATCAATTTCTAGAGGGTATTGTTGAAACTTGGTCTGGACCCACCATTTAGAGGGTGTTGATCATCCGATCTTACTGAATTTAGACCTGTAGATTTCTTGGTTGGGACCCTCTACATGCCATTTACGTGTCCACAGTACTAGTGATAGTGCAAATGGTGCATTTTTTAATCGACCTAATTTTTCCAATAATGGGTCCCATGTAGGTGACTTCATACACTTTAGATTTGATTAGAATATTGTCCCTCGAATGGAAGAGGTAGGTAGTGTCTGGACTACCCCATGTGTCCCCGTATATTCAACAATGTTCTAATAACTTACTCCCCAAGTTTCTCGATGGCTCTCTTGTGCACCTTTCCAAGTTTCCTATGGGCACTGTGGTCTGCAGCCTCCACCTGGTGGCGTGTTTGATTGAAAAATTTCCCCTGGGAAAAGCGCATTTTCTCGGAAAAATATAATTTTCGCTTGTTTGATGGCCATTTGAAATCGGAATTTTTTTCAAAGAAAACAAGATTTTCCCATCCAAGCCTGGACTCGTTTCCGTTCCACATAAGTGAGAATTGGTTTCCATGAAAATTCACCATTCTTTGCTTACATAATTAAAAATTGCATATTTTCTCGGAACATTTTCTCGGGTGTAATCAAACAGCCCTATCAAGTGTATTTTCCCAGGAAAATTTCCAATGGGAGAAGAAAGTTTTCTGTATATTTTATGTGCAATCAAACACGACCTAAGTAAATCTGATAGTCATTGGAATTCCACAACGCGAATCTCTAAGACTACCACTAAAATTTTAAAGAATACCGTTTGGAGATGGACGACTTTGCTACCTTATCATCCTCGAGATAGTATTATCAAAAAATCATGTATGATTATCACTGTTGGATTAGTCATCTTCATCCTAGATATTCTATTATAGCAAAAAATAATTAATCATAGTATTTAGGGAATATCTTTTTAATTAGACATCGGATTTGGATGATTCTAGATTCATTGGGAAGTTGACAAAATTTTTATTCAATAATATATTATATAACCTATAGTTTAGAGAATTTTCGATATTGTTCTGAATATTTTTGTTGGAAATTGAAGCTGAAGGTCAAAGAACAAGAAAGAGGAAGCGATTTGTGTACTCATCATAAACCAAACTCATAAAACAAAAAGAAATCCATGAAGTAGAAAGAAGCATTAAAGACAGACACGTTTACTTTCTCTTGAAACAAAATTGGTCTATTTTTTGTGCAAGACCAAAGTAATTTTTTCTGTTTTTATTTTCTTCATTATTTATGACACTTAACAAGCATCGATATCACATCGATCAACAATCAAGTGTGTAATCAAAATCTATTCTTTCACGATATGATCTTCTCCAATCCCTACTTTAGTGCAACAATTTTTTCAAATTCATGGTGCTAAAAATCCCCATTAATTTGAGGGAAATAATGAGGGAAGGGTACATTCATTGGGAAAGTACTACGCATATTGGGAATATATTTTGGATTAGAAAAGTGTTCTATACCATTATGAAAGTGATAATTAGGTTAGATTGCTTAGGGTTAGTCTTTTTTTATTTTATTTTATTTTATTGGTATTTTCTATCTCTTTCTCATCATTATAATTCTTTGTGTAATTAGCCCTCCCAGAGTTAGTATAGAGAACACTTCAAATTATTCAATAAATCAATTTATATTAGTACATGATCGGATCTAAATAATTAACAAAATAAAAAGTTATATCAAATGATTTCAATAATTGACAAATCAAGAATTATATCAAAGAGAGATGTACCAAAAAATAAAAAAATAAGCAATATTGTGTTCATTTCAAATATTTAAATTAATAAATCAAAAGAAAAATCCATGAAGGTAGATCAAAAAAGATTTCCATTTGAGTTATCTCAATTTTTCGATTTCTTTTTCTCCTTCATCTATAATTTCTTTACAAACGAAACCTTCAAAAAAAAAAAAAAAAAAAGAAAAAGAAAAACTAGAACCTTGGCTGTTAGCCAATATCTTACAGAAATAGAGAGTACAATTCTAACAAAAAGATCCATACTATGAGACCAAAACTTCAGGCAAACCTTGATTGAATTTCTCAGCTAAATTTAGCCCCACAGCTAGACTTAGCAGCAGTTTATACTCTAAATTTAGCCCCTTATAGCTAAACTTAGCAGCAGTTTATTCTCATTTTAGAAAATTGGCTGGTCAAGCAAGACCTACCAACCAAATCCATTCTCTTGGGCTTAACCTTTGGAGGTTCCCATTTGGAAAATTTAGGAGAGCTATGTTCATCACTTTTTGCTTCACTATTTTCTCTGCCAACTTCTCTACAAGCTCTGATAAAAGGAGTGGTGGTTGAGACTTTCTGACAGTGTGAGAGCCACTTGGACTGCATGTAACTGGTTCTTCTCCATGGAGGAATGTGAAGACCTTTCTCTTTTAGTGACTGTTTAGCGGCTGAGCAGATGAGAGAGATTATCTTGAGTAGCTTGTCTTCAGTCCCAACAAAGATGGATGGGAGAACATTTGAGAGCTGTGTGTAGGTTGATGTAGGCCTTGCCAACTCAAACTGAGACTTGAAATCTATGTCTATTATCAATCTCACTGAACCACCATTCTCATCCTCCATCATAATATCTATGTACTCATAATCACCTGTACAACCCAAAAAAAGTTTTCAATAAAAACACAAATAAATCAGAAAAGGGTATTCAAGAAAAGTTAATTAAATTGAATCCAGAAAAAAAAAAAAAAAAAAAAAAAGCCCACCTCCTGGACAATTCAGAGTAGTAATCCAAGACGTTTTACATATAGAAGCATCATAACCTTCCAATCTCAACATCGTCACAAGCCACTTCGTCATCCCAGCAGTCTTCCTTTCAGACCTCAAATTTCTCAAAAACTTCAAGATTTTCTGAAGAACCACCATCTCAGTCTCTGTGAAACTCCCAACAATCCCCTGCAGAACAAAAAAAAAAAAAAAGACCCAGAAAACAAATCAGATCACAAGTAGTCAAGAAAAACAAAGTCACGGACTTAAGAAATTAAATGAGAGCAAAACCTGCAAGGTGAGGTATGTGTGTTGATGATTGAGAGAGAGAACTTGTGAGGAAGTAAAGGAGATGGTCGATGGTGATTCTGATTCAATGAAGTCATGGACCATTTGAATCAGGTTCTCCTCTTCTAAGCTACCCATTTAGCTTCTCTCTATCTGAATTTCAAGAAAGGAAGTTGAGCTTTGTGCAAAAGTGAGAAGATTGTTTGGTGTAAGACCCTTAAAAAAGGGTTATTTATATATTTCTTACTGTTGATGATTGACAGATGAGTTCATTTTTTTTTTTTGTAAACGACAGATGAGTTCATGATAATAGCACTTTCGGAGAATGAGTTATTAAATAGTATAACCGTAAGTAGATATTGGTTGATGGATTTCTGTAGTAGGGAATATTTACTTGGATATCCAGAGTCCCAGACTAATGAATGTTGACGGTCAGCAAATCAAATGACCGCTGACAATATGAGCCATGTGGCATATTTTTAGAGGATATTGATCGTGTGGATGTTTGGCCAATCCCTAGGTGGATCAACATAGCAAAAATCAACCTGATTAGTGATTTCTAAGCGTTGGATTGGAGTCATTTTCATGGGTTGATTTTAACTGTGGGAATTTGAGCATTGTTGACCATTATTTGGGGTATAAGGGTCCAAAGGTTTGAAATCACTAATTAGGCTGATTTTTGGTTTGTAGGTCCACCTAGGGATTGGCCAACCATCCATACAGTTGTCGTCCTCTAAGAGTGTGCCACGTGGCTCATATTGTGGGCGGTCAGTGAAGTTTTACTCTTACTGCCAGGAGGTAATACTATTCTCGTGCTAGGATCATTCTCGTACTTGGGCTTTGGTACCACCTGCAAGGAGGAGAAAATTAGCCCATGAAGAATGCGCCACGTAACACACTCTTTCAGGTCCACTGACCCATGAAGAATTGGCACCCCTTGATGTAGGGGTGTCAGCAGATCGGTTCCGATTTGGTTCCTATGGTACCCACACCTGGAACCAATATTGTCGGTTTTTATTGGTTCCGATTCTTAACAGCTCTGGTTCTCAAAATTATGGATCCAGAACCGGAATCGATTATTTAGTTCCGGTTGGTTCTATTGCCGGTTCCGGGTATATTGGTTCCAATCTTGGTAATATTACAATTTTAACACTATATTTATATATCAGTTCCAGATACATTGGTTCCAATCTTGGTAATATTACAATTTTAACACTATATTTATATATCAGTTCCGGTTCCTATCAGTTCAGTTCCAATACCAATCAGTTTCGGGTCCAATATCAACTACGTACCTTTAACCAGAGCCGTTGTTTGGTTTGGTTACGGTTCTTGTTCATTATTAGTTGAATCAGAACTGGTGTTTTTTGTTTTGGTTCTGGTTTGGTTCGGTTAAATTGGTAAAAATTGATACCCCTACCTTGAGGACCTACACACCAAAACTCAGCCAGATTAACGATAGATCTCTAGCAATTGATTTGATTACCTAAAATAATGTTAAAATCCAACGACTAGCCGATCCAATCCGATCCCAATTCGCTCCAATCCCTACTCTCATAAGAGAAACTGATCCCCATAAATCCAAACCAGAGCCACACTACAACAACCAATCCTCACATTCGAAAGAGATCCATGGAGAATCCTTACCCTTTTTAAATCCCCCTTTACATCAATTAGTAGTTATCTATATACCATTGATGTGCATATCCTAACTTGAGCATTGGAGTGCTTATGGCAGGTGCACCACCCCCGTGCCGCTAGTAGAAGGATCCCTCATCATCACGAGCAATTCGATAGCAAGATCCAGCTCCCTAGTTGTGACCCTCAAACTCAACAAGCTCTCTACAATCATCTTCATCTCAAAATGAGCTCTTTCATCTCAGCACAAACATTTATAGCCGACGTCACCTCGATCAATGCACTAGCTTTCTCAAGGAGTATGCATGTGAGATTTCAGATTTTACCCCCACAGATACCTTGGAATATGAACTTTTTAACTCGTACCAAGAATTTTGGTTGATTCATTTTAGAATGTTTTACTAAGATGAAAATTTAATTTCCACTCTACATGTACAGGCAAGTCATCATCAAGACTCACCTTTGGCAGAGATCTTGATATGTTGCATATCCCCTAATTTCGCTTTAGAGAACATGCACAGACTTAGCCATGCATGTTCCAGTTTGATTCAGACATTATCCACACCTTTGGGTAAGAGGATTATCTTTCTCTCACTTTCACATTTGTGGCTATTTTATACTCTACTTACATGAATATTCCTACATCATCTTTGGGCAAAAGTTAGAGACTTCGTGCAAATAAGTGCTTTAAAGTAATCTTAATGGGATTCTAAACTTCAAAAAACAAGAACCTGTGACTTCTATATATAGACGATCACCTTTAAAATTATATGTGTGCATTTACCGACACCTAAGTTTAGTTAATGACATAATATACAAGGCAATCCACATGATTTAGAAGACAATATAGATATATTCTCCAAATAAGGGTACATCATTAATCTGTAAATTTTCATCACATGGTGATGAAAAAATGTTCCAATTACCATTGTATTGTGTAAATCTCAAAATATTACTTGAAATGGACTATTTACTTGTCCAATTTGGACTTAAAACGAACACTTTATGGAAAACAAATTGAATATGTTTTGAACTCAAATAAGCCCAAAAATTGATTCGAGTACTATTTTGGACCGATTTTGGTTTAGTTATGGTTCCGTTTTGGTTTGGGTACGATTCGGGTCGGTTCGAGTACAGTTCTGGGTCGGTTTGGATCAATACCCAAGAGGATGGGTTTAAGATTGGGCTTGGGTCCTTCAGTTGGGTTGGGCTTGATTCAATTGGCTTAGGCTTAATTGGGCTTGGACTTTAGTTTTTGGGTTCAGCTTTGGTCTAAATGCCAACCCACAAATTAATGGCTCACAGGCCAGTTATGGGGCTCAGCCATGCCTTAACTTAATCCCTTAATTTAAGCCCAATTTACATTTTCTTCTTCCTCTTTACACGTTCTTAACAAGAAAAACTAGTACCAAACTCTAGCCGTCACTACCCATGTGGCATCCGCACATATATGCATGACTGGCAGCCAAAGCCGCCAGCACCGGATGACGTCGCTAGCAATCGGAATCACTCCGACAACGTCCGTTTACAAGGCCGTCTACTTTAAACTCTAGATTTAGTAGTTTTTCTTCCATATTTTCTTTTGAAAAACTCCTTAACCCTTTTTTTCTCCCACGGTTTTGAAACCTCTCAAACTTTTTGTTTCTTGGAGAAATCAAACCTTTCTTAAACATTGTTTTTAAGCTTCTTTAACTTTCTTGATTTCTTAAAAAAAGTAAAACCAGATTTATATCAGTCCATTTGTGGAGTCGATTATGGATCCACATTCTTTATAAAACATCCCATATGAAGACATTGGATCAATGCCTATCAAGCTTGAAATCAGTCACTTTTGGACCTTTGATCATGGTCTAAACATGATCAAATCCAAAATGAAACGGAAAGAAATTATTTTGATAAGGAAATAAACGGAAATAAACTTAAACATCATTTTTGCACAAAACAAATCCGTAATCAATGCTCTGATACCATTATTGTTGGTATTATTCATGAAAAAACGACATCGAATCAATAATACAAAAAATCATTAGATTTGAATCAAACAAAATAGACAATTTAACGAGCAATAAACATACCTAGATTCGCTTAATCCAATCCTTTTGATTCATTGCGAAATGTCATCTTGATTTTTGTTCGGATAGGTGTTCTACTCCAACTATCCTACACTTTGGTGATGAGAGCCTCTATTTCAAAGCATGGATGTGAGTGAGGAGAAAAGGGGACTGCCACCTATTTATTGTGGGGGATAAAATCTGTTGACACATGGACGGATGCGATTGTGCCACGTGTCATATGCTTCGACTGACACGTGGTTAGCCGCAAACTGGGAATTGGAAAAACTTCACTGGGTACCTCGGACTAGTCGGATCCAGTGACAAATTGACCTCGGGCACCTCGGATTGCTCGGGTATCTCGGACTAGTCGGATCCAATGACAAAATTGACCTCGGGTACCTCGGACTAGTCGGATCCAATGACGAATTGAGCTCGGATACCTCGGGTACCTCGGATTCTGGTGCACTATGACCTCGGATACCTCGGGTACGTCGGATACCTCGGGTACGTCGGATACCTCGGATCCTTTTGCAAGGTGACCTCGGGTACCTCGGACACCTCGGATCCTCGGGTGATAGTTACTGATTTTGCCATTTGATCTTATTCACCTTATTCGGGATCCTCAGAAGTCTCGGATATGATATTCGGTAACCTCGGAAACCTCGGAATTACTTTTAGACTTGGAGAGTTATTATTGAAAGACACATGGTGAGTTCTTACTGGTTCATATAAAATATCTACATAAATATCTAGTTTTGAATACTATAAATAACAGCATTTGCTACAGTTGGAGAGGAGGCGATTTTGGAGATTGAAGCTTGATCATAAATTTTACTCAGAAAACTGACTTAAGCATCGGAGGCTCATTTGGTGGAGTTCCACCACATTGAGTTATTTGCAGGATCATTCGGCAGTCTCGGAACCTCACTTCGGACTCCTCGGAATCTGATCTCGGACACCTCGGACTCCTCAGAATCTGATATCAGACACCTCGAAATCTGATCTCTGACACCTCGGACACCTCGGAGTCTGACCTCGGATCTGTCTCGGGACCTCGGATCCAACAGCAAAGGATATCAAGCCAGTGGAAAAAGTGCGTATTTTGGGGGTGTGTGGATTTATTCCCTACATCTTTTGGCGCCGTCTGTGGGAAGACTAGAAAAAGACTTACGCGCTCTCCAGAGCTTGATTAATTCAGACGGATTCAGAATGCCTCCGCGAAGATTACCTGGGGCTTCTAAGGAAAAGGAAGTTGATGAGGATGTCAGGGCTCAGCCAGAGAATAGTGAGGCTGACGTCCCAGCCCAGACGGGTTTAGAGAGAATAGCTCAGATGCTAATGGCAGAAATGGCTGCCATGCGAGAAGACATGAAGGAGATCAGAAAAGAGAATGAAGCATTAAAATTACAAGCCTCGGAAGGCTATCAGAGAGATTCAAACAAAACTTATCACGAAGAAGAAGCTGGAAAGAAAGAATTAGAGATCAGCTCTAACAGGAGAGAATCACATACACCTGGTCGTGAACCAGCAGAAAAGATGGAAATTCAGCCAAACCCTGATCGCTTAGTCACTGTGGAGAAAGTAACTGAGATGATCAGGAAAGATAGAGAGAGAAGGCCGGAACTGGGACAAAAATCGGCAGCTGGAGCATCCAGGGAAGCCCTGAGGATGTTGAGATCTTCGCCATTTTCTGAGGGGATCCTAAGATCGAAAATCCCAAAGAAATTTGTACAGCCAAAATTTGAAATGTTCGACGGATCATCAGATCCAGTAGAACACATGCTACACTATAAACAGCTCATGGTGCTCTGGGAGTCACCAGTTTATGATGGATTAAGATGTCGACTTTTTCCTGCAAGTCTTAAAGGCCCGGCCCTAACTTGGTTTCACAACCTTGGTCCCGACTCCATACAAATCTTTGAAGATTTGGAAGATGCATTCGTACGGCACTATTATCACCAGAGAAAGTAGATGCTAAATGTAACATCTTTGCTAAGTGTTCGACAGACAAAAAATGAATCTCTACGAGATTATCTAACTCGATTCAAGAAAGAGGTTACATTAGTAGACCAGATGGACGAGAAAACTGCCGCATATGCGCTGCAGATCGGGGTTCTCGCAGGAAGTAGAGCTCACGAAACTCTGGTGATACGAAATTTCTCCCAACTAGAAGACGCTTATCTAGTTATCGAGGAACACATTCGAGTAGATGAATCAATTCGGGCCAGGAATGAGGCCCAGAAGAGTCAAGTACAAGAAGTGAAGACTTCAGCAGGGAGAAGCAGTGAGAAACGAGGAGAAAAGAGAAGCAGTACTGAATCTGCGAGAAAGGAATCGGAAGAGAAGAAGAAGCAATTCCAGAATAGGGAATATACCCCCCTGACAGCATCTCTATCTGTAATTTTGGAGAGCATCAGGAGAAGATCCTTTTACAGACCCCCCAGAAGAACATATGAAGATCGACCAGAGAGACCATATTGTGCGTATCACAAGGCATGAGACCATGCAACTAATCGATGTTATGCGTTGCAGGGATTTATCCAAGATCTAGTTGATAGAGGAAAAATACCGCAATTCGTGGTCCAAACAGGGGTCAGAGAAGAGGTTGTCAAAGAACAACCAAAGAAAGCTCCATCAGATGAAGAAGGGCCTCCAAAAACTATCATCCACGTGATATATGGTGGACCATCAGAAACCAACAGTGCTCATCGGGATAAAGTCCGGCGAACCATGAGCATGCAAGAAGTAATGGAAGTCTCAACCGAACCTAGACCAGTTGAGGGTTCATTGATAAAGGGGGTCGATCACAGCAGGGCAGTTTGGTTTTCTGATAAAGACCTAGAGAAGGTTTCGGCACCGCACAATGATGCCTTGGTAATTTCCTTAGCAGTTGGAAATTTCTCGGTTAAAAGAATCCTCATCGATTGCGGAAGTTCAGTGGAGATTTTGTTCAAATCCGCATTCGATAATATGGGCATTAGCTTATCTACTCTAGAACCTTCAAGAGCAGCGATATATGGATTCAATGGAGCTGCCTCAGAACCTTTGGGAGAAATTGTCTTACCTGTGACAGCAGGACCAATCACAGTAATGACAAGATTCTTGGTAGTAGATGCCAGATCATCGTATAACATCATCTTGGGCAGACGATGGACGCATAGCATGAAAGCGGTACCATCTACTTACTATCAGACAATCAGATTCCCTACTTCTCAGGGACTGTTTGAAATACGCGGAGATCAGAGTGCAGCTCAGAAATGCCAAACAGCCATGACAAAGGGACTGTCAAACCCTAGAGAAAACCCTGAGGAAATTGGGACGTCTGACAAATAGCAATTACAGGCGATTTCGCTCCAGGGTGAGAGTGAGAAAAGAACAAGAACCATTGAGGAAATAGAGCCGATAGAGCTCGGATAGGAAGGAGAGAAGAAAATCACGTATGTTGGCGCTGGCTTGAGTCAAGACGAAAGAGGATTAATAGTGAAATTCTTGAAAGAAAATACTAACGTATTTGCCTGGTCAATGAAGGATATGCCAGGGATTGATCCACGCATTGTAAGTCACCAACTGAACATAAAGCATGGGGCAGAATCAGTAAAGCAGAGATTAAGGCGCATCTCCCCAAAGGTGGCCCAGGCAGTTTCCGAAGAGGTCAACAGACTTTTTGAAGCCGGAATTATTGAAGAAATAAAATGCCCAGAATGGATCGCCAACATAGTAGCAGTCCCAAAGAAGAATGGGAAGGTTTGAGTCTGCATTGACTTCACCGATTTGAATAAAGTCTGCCCTAAAGACAGTTACATCATGCCCCGGATAGACGAACTAATTGATAGGACAACTGGATTTGAACTTCTGTCATTTATGGATGGTTATTCAGGGTACAATCAGATTTTGATGCACGAATCGGATAAAGAAAAAATCGCATTTTATACAGACCGAGGCACATTCTGCTTCAAACGGATGCCCTTTGGCCTAAAAAATGCGGGTGCTACATACCAACGCCTGGTAGAGAATATGTTCAGGAACGAACTCGGAAAAACAATGGAGGTCTATATCGATGACATGCTAGTAAAAAGCAAGATTCGAGAAGATCACTTAAGGGATTTAGAATCAACCTTTCAAGTATTGAGAAAGTATAAAATGAAGTTAAATCCCGAGAAATGCACGTTTGGAGTATCATCGGGCAAGTTCCTTGGACACCTTGTCACCAGGAGAGGTATAGAAGCCAATCCCGATCAAATCCGAGCTTTGCAAGAAATGCCATCTCCATGCAGCAAGAAACAAGTTCAGAAGTTAACTGGAATGATTGCAGCCTTGAATCGATTCATCTCTAAGTCCTCAGATCGATGTCAACCTTTATTCTAGTTACTGAAAAAGCACGCCAAATTCAAATGGAAAGATGAATGTGAGCAAGCTTTTCAGAATTTGAAAGGATATCTCGGGCAGCCTCCCATCTTATCAAAACCAGAAGTAGAAGAACCTTTGTTACTATATCTCTCAGTCTCGGAATTTGCAGTAAGTTCAGTACTAATCCAAGACAGAGACGGGGTAGAGAGGCCAGTTTACTTTCTCAGTAAAACACTATTGGATGCCGAGACTCGCTACAGCAGGATTGAAAAAGCAGGATTGGCTCTAATGTTTTCGGCTCAGAGGTTAAGACCTTATTTCCAAGCCCACCCAATAATTGTTATCACAAACCTCCCTCTCAAGAACATCCTGACAAAGTTTGAAAAGTCTGGTCGCATGGAAAAATGGGCAGTAGCTTTGGGTCAGTACGATATCACTTACAGACCTAGAACAGCCGAGAAGGGACAGACTGTCGCCGATTTTCTGGCAGATTTTCCGATAGAAGATCCATTTTGGGAAGAAGAACCAGAACCCATTATAACTGAACCCATTATAACTGACTCAGTTATAATGGGTTCTGGTTCTTCTTCCCAAAATGGATCTTCTATCGGAAAATCTGCCAGAAAATCGGCGACAGTCTGTCCCTTCTCGGCTGTTCTAGGTCTGTAAGTGATATCGTACTGACCCAAAGCTACTGCCCATTTTTCCATGCGACCAGACTTTTCAAACTTTGTCAGGATGTTCTTGAGAGGGAGGTTTGTGATAACAATTATTGGGTGGGCTTGGAAATAAGGTCTTAACCTCTGAGCCGAAAACATTAGAGCCAATCCTGCTTTTTCAATCCTGCTGTAGCGAGTCTCGGCATCCAATAGTGTTTTACTGAGAAAGTAAACCGGCCTCTCTGCCCCGTCTCTGTCTTGGATTAGTACTGAACTTACTGCAAATTCTGAGACTGAGAGATATAGTAACAAAGGTTCTTCTGTTTCTGGTTTTGATAAGATGGGAGGCTGCCCGAGATACTCTTTCAAATTCTGAAAAGCTTGCTCACATTCATCTTTTTCATTCGAATTTGGCGTGCTTTTTCAGTAACTGGAATAAAGGTTGACATCGATCCGAGGACTTAGAGATGAATCGATTCAAGGCTGTAATTATTCTAGTTAACTTCTGAACTTGTTTCTTGCTGCATGGAGATGGCATTTCTTGCAAAGCTCGGATTTGATCGGGATTGGCTTCTATACCTCTCTTTGGTGACAAGGTGTCCAAGGAACTTGCCCGATGATACTCCAAACGTGCATTTCTTGGGATTTATCTTCATTTTATACTTTCTCAATACTTGAAAGGTTGATTCTAAATCCCTTAAGTGATCTTCTCGAATCTTGCTTTTTACTAGCATGTCATCGATATATGGGATAAAAAGAGCGGATGGAGGCTCTTCATCGATGGGTCAGCCAGCAGCACAAGAGCAGGAATAGGTGCCATTTTGGTTACACCTGATAACACAAGACTGGAACTAGCAATAAGACTTAGTTTTCTGGCCTCGAACAATGAAGCGGAATATGAAGCACTTCTGGCAGGATTGAGAATGGCAGAAAATCTAGAGATACAAGAACTAAAAGTCTTCAGCGACTCACAGCTAGTTGTAAATCAGGTAAACGGAGAATTTTTGGCAAAAAATGAACAGATGGCAAAATACATGGAGGTAGCCTTACTGGCAATGAGAAAATTCAAAAATGCAAAGTTGTTTCACATAAACAGGGGAGAGAATCGTCATGCAGATGCCTTGGCCTATGTAGCAGCGATGCTAGGAGAAACCAAGAGAAGATCTATCTCAATAGAGTTTTTAGCCATCCCGAGCATTTCATTCGTGGAAGAATGTTCTCAGACAGAAGAAGATGACACCTGGATGACACCAATTATAAGATTTATAAGAGATGGAATCCGAGATCTAGACAAGAAAGTGGCAAGATGAATTGAAGAAAGGGCCAAGCGATATAGTTTACTTGGGGGCAAGTTATACCGAAAATCAGCAGGGGGACCATGGTTGAAATGTGTTACCCCTTCAGAAGCTCAACAGATCATGGCCGAAATTCATGAAGGAGAATGTGGAAATCATTCAAGAGGAAGATCTTTAGCCCATAAAGCTTGGACTCAAGGATACTATTGGCCTTACATGCAAGAGGATGCAAAGAAATATGCAAAGAAGTGCGAAAAATGCCAGAAACACGCACGAACAATCCATGCTCTTGCTGGAGAATTACACTCAGTAGCTAGCCCATGGCCGTTTGCACTATGGGGCCTTGACGTAGTTGGACCTCTTCCTATGGCCCCAGGAAAGAAACAATACATGTTAGTTGCTACCGATTATTTCACAAAATGGGTAGAGGCAGTGGCTTTACAACAAGTTCGAGAAGAAGAAGTGGAAAAATTTTTGTGGGAGAAGATCGTCACCAGGTTTGGCCTCCCTTATGCTTTTATCTCAGATAATGGGGCACAGTTTCGAGGCAGTAAAATCGCCTATTTTTGTGAAAAATTCGGGATAAAACAATTATTCTCCGCTCCCATGTACCCCCAAGGTAATGGATAGGCTGAAGCAACCAACAAGGTGATTTTAGAAAACTTGAAGAAGAGACTCGAAAAAGCCAAAGAAAAATGGGCAGAATTACTAGATGGAGTTTTATGGGCTTATCGGACTACGCCCAGAAGATCAACTGGAGATTCGCCATTCGCCCTAGCATTTGGGATGGAGGCAGTTATACCAGCAGAAATGGTAGTAGCGACAACTCGTCACAAAGCGGTGGAAGAAGGTTCTGGATTCGAAACTCAGGTTTTCGATGTTGATATGGCAGAAGAACGAAGAGAGCAAGCTCGAGTTCGAATAGAAGATTATCATCAAAAACTAAGAAAATGGTATCAAAAGAAAGTCAAAGAAAGAAATTTCCAAGAAGGAGACCTAGTACTGAGAAAAGTATTCTAGAATACAAGAGAAGTAAATGCGGGAAAACTAACAACCAATTGGGAAGGACCGTATTTGATTCAGAAGGTTGGTCAAGCTGGAAGCTATCACCTGGAAACTATGGAGGGAAAGTACATAGAAAAACCCTGGAATGTAATGAATTTGAAGAAATTTTATCAATAAGATATTAGTTACGACCAGATTGTAAAGAGATTGTTTATTAGTAAAGATGGGATACTTTTGAAATTTGTCAGTACGAAGTTACAGCTCCACTTCAGAAATGGAGTCGGATTCAGATTGAAGTTCCCGGTCGACTTCAGAAATGGAGTCGGATCCGGATTTGAAGTTCCTGGTCCACTTCAGAAATGGAGTCAGATCCGGATTGAAGTTCCTGGTCCACTTCAGAAATGGAGTCGGATCCAGATTTGAAGTTCCTGGTCCACTTCAGAAATGGAGTCAGATCCGGATTTGAAGTACTGATCCACTTTAGAAATAGAGTCGGATTCAGATTGAAGTTCCCGGTCCACTTCAGAAATGGAGTCGGATCCGGATTGAAGTTCCTGGTCCACTTCAGAAATGGAGTCGGATCTGGATTTGAAGTACTGATCCACTTCAGAAATGGAGTCGGATTCAGATTGAAGTTCCTGGTCCACTTCAGAAATGGAGTCGGATCCGGATTTGAAGAACTGATCCACTTCAGAAATGGAGTCGGATTCAGATTGAAGTTCCCGGTCGACTTCAGAAATGGAGTCGGATCCAGATTTGAAGTACTGATCCACTTCAGAAATGGAGTCAGATTCAGATTGAAGTTCTCGGTCCACTTCAGAAATGGAGTCGGATTCGGATTTGAAGTACTGATCCACTTCAGAAATGGAGTCGGATTCAGATTGAAGTTCTCGGTCCACTTCAGAAATGGAGTTGGATCCGGATTTGAAGTTCCTGGTCACTTCAGAAATGGAGTCGGATTAGGATTGAAGTTACGTTCAGAAATGAAGTCGGATTCGGATTGATTCTTGGTCAAAGTCGCGTTTGAAGTTACAAATATGAGCTTTGTAATTACTAAATAGCAAGTCGGATTCAATTTTACTATGCGAAAAATAAACGGCAAATGAAGCTTTGTAACATGATTGTATTTGAAGTTAAAAAGAGAGAAAATTCTAAGGGAAAAAGGTAGAAACTTACCTCCCCAAAATATCTTAATTACAAAGTGCAAAAATCAAAAGATTATTTATTCTCGGAGTCGGGTAATTCTCCCTCCTAAGGGTTCTTCTCGGTCTCCGCTTCATCCTCGTCGGGAAGATCATACTTGTCTACTATTTCTTGTAGACGATCTCGCTCAGCATGTAGGCGATCAACCCTTTTATGAATAGGGGCAAGTAGATCTTGGACTTCATTCTGGTATTTAGCCGCGAGAGCAGCATCCAGAGCCTCTTTTTCAGCTTCAAACTTGGCCTCCTTCTCGGCCATCATCTTCTTCAGCATCCGACGTGCTGACTCTGATTCGGCCAAAGCTTGACGAAGACGGGTAGCTTCACTCTCGGATATTTTGGCAGAAGCTTGAGCTTTGCCCGCCTCGTCCTTAGCTTTGGAAACTTGACCTTGCAGGGTCCGATTCCGGGCTTGGGTGGCGTGCAGATCATTCTCGGACGCTTTGAGCTTGTTGTTTAGCTTAGCCACCAGCGAATGCACCGAGTTTATACTCTGCAACCAACCAAATTACAAGCATGTTATACGGAGGATGGGCGAAACAAATGTAAATATGTACAAACAAATTTTTGAACTTACGGAGAAAGTTGATGTATAGTATGAGCCGAGAAGAGATTCCTCATTTTGCCGATTATAATTTTCTATGTCAGCAGGGAGTCGGATCTGCTCCACAATTGCAGAAGCCACCGAGGCATTCTTTACGGCACTATAGCCGAGAACAACAGATTTACCCGACTTCAGTACTGGTCGGGGCCGAAAGACATCCGAAGGTTTGGGAACAGGACCTTTATGCTGATGGACCTGTTCATGACGCCCTTCCTTCTGAGCAACTTTCCCAGGCTCATGCTGGGATTCGGAAGGCTGGCCTTGGGCCAGAGACGCCGACTCAGGAACATCTGCACCCGGAAGAATAATAATGGGTGGTGCAGAGATCAGAGGTGCTTCATCATTACCGGTAGTCGGGGCGCTTTGGCTGGATTGACCAGCTTCCCGACTCTTTGTAGCAGGCTTCTTGGCGACTCGGGGCAAACCCTGCCCAGAACTCTTCCTTTTTTGACGAATGGGAGAGTCGGCTCCAACATCCGCTTGAAGACGTCCCATGTCCCGAGATCTGGTTCGGTAAGATCTCCCGAGAGACTGTGCGATTTCAAGAAAAGGGTCAAAAGATGAAGATGAAGAGCTGGATCCAGAAGAAAGAGTAACCGAACTCGAATCGGACGAGATAGGAATATAATAAGAAATTGGATCAACGTCAACTACCTCGGACTCCGTGGCTTCAGAGTCGGCATGAACTGGGGTATCCGAAGATGAGACCTGAGGTTTTAACCTCTTAGCTTTTCTCTTCGATTGATGAGGTTCGGCTGGATCAGTAGAGAATCCGAGAGGAAGTTTTCGAAGAAACTCTTCCTCGGGTATTGTCTGGCTCAACTCCTCAGACGTCGGATCGACACAAGTCCGAGAATATCTGAGAGCATTGAGACCAACTAAACGTTGATAGACAAGGGAAGGAAGTCGGCGCAGGTGGAAGCAGAGAGGAAGCGTATCCTCGGGAAAGGCAAAAGAACTATCTGTATTCACATCTGCAAAACAGTGGGAAGAAATTAGAGACTTGTTGAAACAAAAATAGTGATTTATTTTTTGAAAAATACCCGGGTACCTTCAAAATTAAAACTTTTATACAGGAGACCTGGGGCGTCATCCTCGGATCCTCTCTCCCAATCCCCTGATAAGAACACAGGGTAGCATTGCCACGATTTATCGCAATCCTAGATCCTCTCTAGGATTGGGAGTCTTCGGGTCCGGGTTGCCAAGAAGTAGAAAGTTATATCTGAATTCTCCCCCCGCTCCTTGGGAACCTTTTTAAGGAAATGTTGTCCGCGAACATCCTCAAGGGAAGGACCTCGGCCCCATATGTCCCTAATACGTTCAAACGAACGTACCATACGCCAAAAATTGGCATTTACCTGACCCGGAGCAACTTTATAGAAATTTAGTAGCTCTCGGGCGAAGGGAGTAAGCGGAAGGGGAATACCCGAGAGAAGTTGTCCGACTGTTAAACATATTACATTCGGATTCGGCAGCGAATGATGGGAATAGAGAAGGGAGTTGGGCACATGCTCAAGTTCAATTGACTCGGGTATATGGTATTTAGCTCGGATCTCATCTAGATCTGGACGAGACCAAGTTTGGGGATCAGCGTGTTTTAAAACGAATTTTAATGATTCTTTTGGCATTTTTTAGGAGACCGATGACATCGAATTTTACTAAAAAGAAGCTTACCTACTAGAGCCGAGAGCTCCGAGAAGTATTAGACAATGAAGCCGAGAAGGCTGAGGATTGAAGCCGAGAGGACCGAGAAAGGTAGCCGAAGGTGCCGAGGTATGTGAAGAGAAGGGAGTCGAGAGAACCGAGAGAGCCGAGGTTTCCGAGAAAGAGAGATTACAGAAACTGGAATCCAAAAGATGAAAAATGAGACGAGAGCAACCTATTTATACCCACGAGGGTAATGATTACACTGACAAAAAATGGGTACGGACCAATGGCAGATCGACACGTGGCGAGTATTAAATGCTGCGCAGAGGAGCCGAAGAGACGCAGAAATATCCCACGCATCACGTTCTTGGTGGTGACACGTGTCATCGCACGTGCTGTACACACGTGCGGGGGGACACGTGTCACCTCCAAGAGGGGCGATTGTGGGGGATAAAATCTATTGACACGTGGACGAATGCGATTGTGCCACGTGTCACATGCTTCGACTGACACGTGGTTAGCCGCAAACTGGGAATTGGAAAACTTCACTGGGTACCTCAGACTAGTCGGATCCAGTGACAAATTGACCTCGGGCACCTCGGATTGCTCGGGTATCTCGGACTAGTCGGATCCAATGACAAAATTGACCTCGGGTACCTCGGATTGCTCGGGTACCTCGGACTAGTCGGATCCAATGACGAATTGAGCTCGGATACCTCGGGTACCTCGAATTCTGGTGCACTATGACCTCGGATACCTCGGGTACGTCGGATACCTTGGATCCTTTTGCCAGGTGACCTCGGGTACCTCGGACACCTCGGGTGATAGTTACTGATTTTGCCATTTGATCTTATTCACCTTATTCGGGATCCTCGGAAGTCTCGGATATGATATTCGGTAACCTCGGAAACCTCGAAATTACTTTTAGACTTGGAGAATTATTATTGAAAGACACATGGTGAGTTCTTATTGGTTCATATAAAATATCTACATAAATATCTAGTTTTGAATACTATAAATAGTAGCATTTGCTACAGTTGGAGAGGAGGCGATTTTGGAGATTGAAGCTTGATCATAAATTTTACTCAGAAAACTGACTTAAGCATCGGAGGCTCATTTGGTGGAGTTCCACCACATTGAGTTATTTGCAGGATCATTCGGCAGTCTCGGAACCTCACTTCGGACTCCTCGGAATCTGATCTCGGACACCTCGGACTCCTCGGAATCTGATCTCGGACACCTCGGAATCTGACTTCGGACATCTCGGAATCTGATCTCTGACACCTCGGACACCTCGGAGTCTGACCTCGGATCTGTCCCGGGACCTCGGATCCAACAGCAAAGGATATCAAGCCCGTGGAAAAAGTGTGTATTTTGGGGGTGTGTGGATTTATTCCCTACATTTATAAGAGGGCTCAGGCTCTAGTTACTACCCTAAAATGACAGGCTCCGATTACGGGACACAATATGATGAGCCACGTGGCACACTCTTAGAGGGCTCTGACGGTATGGATGCTTGGCCAATCCCTAAGTAGACCTACAAACCAAAACTCAGGCTAATTAGTGATTTATAGGCGTTGGATTGGACTTATTTTCATGGGTTGATCTCAACTAGGGGAATTTGAGCAGTATTTGAGGTACAAAGATCCAACGCTTAGAAATCACTAATCAGGCTGATTTTTGGATTGTAGGTCCACCTAGGGATTGGGCAAACATCTATACAGGCAGAGTCTTCTAATAGTGTGCCATGTGGCTTATATTGTGTCCTATAATTGGAGCCTGTCATTTTATGGCGGTAACTAGAGCCCGACCCTTATAAGAGACTACAAATTACTTTTCTACCCATCAAGGAGAATCAGTTTCCTATATAGATACTACTTTAGAGTTATGATAGAGTGCCTCACTAACCTATCATACTTGATGTTGGGATCCACATGGACTACTCATGTGGGTGCCAATCTATCTTCATTATTTGAACAATCTACAATCCAATTATTTTAATAAGACCATGCATGTGAGAGGTCATATAATTATTTTAAAAAATAGTAATGTTCCAACATCAACCCATAGGGTAGTTTTTGAAGATTAGTTTAGAGGGACAAATTTGTAAATTGTGATAACACAAGGCACAGTTAGATAATCAAAATTCTGAAGTTCTCTAAGTAGAACAGATGGATAGCTATTAAGAGATTATTTTAAAAATATGAAAGAAATAGCATGGGAAGTAATTAAGTTGTTATTAAGAAATTATTTTGGAAATATGAAAAAAATGGCATGGTAAGTGATTAAGTATTTATCAAAGAACAAATCATTAAATTAATGGTAGGCAAATGGCTGAGTATGTGAAGAACTTCACTACAGGAAATTTGGGCATCAGTGATGTACGTACTTTTAGCGGCGGCCAAAAAAAATTGCCGCCAGAAATGGTTTTAGTAGTGGCCATGGGGCTGGCCGCTGCTATAAGTTGGCGTGGAAAATTTAGAGGGAAAATTTCCCTTTTAGCGGTGGCCAGACCCATGGCCGTCGTTGTATGTTCTTTTACCAGCAGTCAAGTATATAACCACTGCTAAAAGTGTTTTATAAAAGCAAAAAAAAAAAGGAATGTCTCTCGCATTTGGTAGAGCGTATTTAATGAACCAACAAATGGGTGAGTACGTTAGGGTAGAACTTTGCAGATGGACATAACCGGCAACAATATGACCCACATGGAACATTATGCAAGCCCACGTCTTGGATTTAACAATGAGTATAACTTGATGATCGAGTCCCTCATCAACGGTGATGAGGGACCACAGTAGAGTAGAAACCACTGATTGTATGGATGTTTGGACATCCCTAGGTGGACCTACATACCAAAATTTAGTATGCTTAGTAATTTATATCCATTGAATTAGAGTCTTTTATAATTTATTTTTAACTGTGGATTTTGAGCATTATTTGGGGTACTCGGATCCAAAGGTTAGAAATCACTAATCAAGCTGAATTTTGGTATGTAGGATACCTAGGGATAGGCCAAACATCCGTATGATCAGTGGTCTCTAAATGATCCATGTAGCTCACATTGTGGTCCGTCATCAACGTTGCCATCGTCAAAGTTCTGCTCTTTAACAATGGTGAAAGCAAAATAATGTTAAGTACGGAGAGGGGCATTTAGGCCCTGTTTGGGAATGCTTCTGTAGAAGCGCTGTGAAAAAGTGCTTGCAGAAGCTCTGGAAGCAGCTGCTGAGAAGCGCTCTTTTCTAGAATACCGTTTGGTAAACCATGCTAGTGAAGTGCTGTTCTGTGTGTAGAAGCTGGTATTGTTGTTTGACAAAACTAGCTGTGAGCTTATGAATTCTGTCAAAATGTCACGAATACCCTTACATTCAATAAAAGAGAGTAGTTTATATTTTTAGCTCACCTAAGGCAAATACTATATTTTAAATTACATCTTGTAGCTCTCAAGAATGAAATAACACTAAAAACACACAAAATATATAAAACAAACAATCTAAATGAAACACATCCCATAACATGAAACCCATCAATTTATAAAATAAAATTCATCTATCCATAAAAGTAATGGTAAGAAGTCGTAATACAATGTATCTAAGACAAATTTAAATTGCGTTGATCAAAAGCAATTTTGATCGCTTCAGCTATTTGTGCTCTTTTGCCTTCTATCTCGTTATGAGTTGAATGTTGCTCGGGTGCAGTGGGTTCATGATATACTGAACTAGTACTTGATTCCTCGACATATTCATCATCTTCGTAAATGGTGAATTCTTGATCTACCAGTGCTTCTTTTCTGATATAGTTATGTAGTGTCATACAAGCAATAATAATATTCCGTTGTGTCGGTAGTTTATATGAAGACATTTGTTTAAGTATGGGCCATCGTGCCTTCAAAACACCAAAGGTTCACTCAATGACATTACACATGGAAGAATGTATGTGGTTGAATAATTCTCTTTTGCCCTTCGCCTGTGATCCTCTTCGAAAATCTTGGAGATGATAACGGCAACCTCGATATGGTGCCAAAATCCCATTCATTAATGGGTATCCAGCATCAACCACGTAATATTTGCCTGTTGAAAATGCATACAAATAATTTAGTTACGTATTTGATCAAACAACGATAAATTATATAAAGAAGTTCATTTTTGATACCTCGAGGTGCATGTGGGAATTTCAAAGCGGGGGTATTAATGGCCACATCGAATACTTTAGAGTCATTTGCCGTCATTTCCCAACCAGCATACACATATGTAAAGAGCATGTCAAATGAACAAGCAGCCATTACATTGTGGGTTAACCCTTTTTGTCATCGGTACGGCACTTGTTCATCTAACGGAACATGTGCAGAGATATGCCTACCATTTATAGCTCCGACACAATCCTTCATGTTTTTAAAATGACAATGTATTAATAAATTAATTGAAATTAAACCTTTCGTGTGTTATAATATATGCAATTAAATTTTTACCTTAAAAAATGGCCAATACTTCTGACTACATTGGATTTCCTTGGGGACTTCATCATACGAATGGGGGACTATAATAGACATTGAAAACTGTAGAAGTGCATTCAGCACTCTATGAAAATGCCTACTAACTGTCTCTGGTGAATGTTGAAACCTTGAACAGAGCAAACGATTTCTCTCATTGTGACCAATAGTTAATAAGAACATTGCCATTTCCTCTTGCACGGAAACATACCTTGTTCTCTTTAACAATCTGTTATCCTCAAAAAGTGTACATAATCGAACGAACACGTATTTTTCCATCCGAAACAGATCATGACAAATCGTTGGATGCCCATGGAGTACGTGATTAATAAAATCCATCCCCGTCAATATATAAAATTTCTTCGTGGTTCCTTGTATATGTATTGTTCATAATACATTTTAATGGCTAATGTCGCAGCTAACGTAACGGTATAAAATTCTTCATCCGAATCCATCTAACCTCCAACATCCATTAAAACAAAATAACATTCATCAAAACAAAACAATCCATCAAACAAAAATATAAGTACAGAGTATTAACATTAGAAACAATCAGACATGATTCTACTATGGTCCAAAACTTATAAATAAAAACCAAGCATTCATTATAACAAAAAAAAATCCATCATTAAAAAAAAAACTTCCATCATAACAAAAACAATCCATAACAAAAACAGCTATCATAACAAAAAAAAAAAAAATTCATCAGACACTCTAACCAACTACAGTCTAGACTGAGACTCTCTGAACTCGGACTCCAACCAGATACGTTGCACATCAGGTTTTAGAGCGCAGAATAGTTCTCTTTTATTACTTGATAGAAACATCTTTAATGCAAACATGTACAATTCTTCACCTCTTGGGATATCTGGCAGACTGTTTAAATTGTTCACACATTCTTTCATGCTACTAGTTGGAACTACGGGTGAAGTGACCATCTGGTTCCTTGTCGCAAGATTTTCAACAAGCGCATCGATTTGCTTCGCAATTCGGTTAGAACCAGTTAATTTCTTTCGGCGTGATTGTGGCTCTAGTAACGAGGGTAACTTCCTTCATGAAGATACACTCACTGGTGTGGAATCATACAGCTCATCGATATCATTGGGTGACCAATTTGGATATGGTTGGGACTCAGGTACCAACTCAGGACTAGAATCGTCATCAATATTCTGTATAGGATCAACACGAGAACTAGAAGGAAGTAAAATACCCTCTGTAGGTGTCCATGCGAGATCACCAGTGGCTACTGTCCCACCATAGATGATTTCTAGGTCATTCTCATGTTTAAGTCCCTTATGTCGCCATTTTAAGTCTGCCGGATATTTCTACATAAAACCATAGGGAGAGTTAAAAATATGGTTATAAATATTCCTATAAAATAAAATATTCTTTAAAAAATAGATTACTTGTAACCAACCTTCCCACCACCAGTATTCGTGACATTTTGACAGAATTCAGAATTTCACAGCTAGTTTTGCCAAACAACAATACCAGCTTCATCACACAGAACAACACTTCACCAGCATGGTTTACCAAACGGTATTCTAGAAAAGAGCGTTTCTCAGCAACTGCTTCCAGAGCTTCTGCAGAAGCGCTTTTCCATAGCGCTTCTATAGAAGCATTCCCAAACAGGGCCTACCTTAATGAACTAACATATGTCATTTTTTAGAAAGGCATTGAAGTGCCTAAGTTTTTATTTTTATAGGCCTAGCCGCCTAGGTGAATGTCGAGTGAGATGGAATGAGTTGTTTAGGGTGCTGAACGACGTGTGAAGGTGCATGCCATCTGAGCATCGTACCCTAACCCAGGTTTAGGCTTTAAAGTAATAAATAGGGGGTGGCATGTGCGTTGCACGTAAGCGACTATAGGGGTGTTTTTGGAAGAATTAGTAAAATGACAAAGTTTCAACCCAAAAGGCAATTTGAAAGATTAGGTTAGATGGATGATTCTGAAAATTGTGGCAACTCTAAAGGCATTGGATGAACTAACAGGTGCCTAAGGTTTTTAAGCAACTAATAAGTGCCTAGGTGAACATTGTGTCCAGGCCCAAGTTTTGATAACCGACATCCCTCATCAATGTTGATGATAGACTACAACATGAGCCATTTGGTACCCTATATGGACATACAAACCAAACTTCAACGTATTTAGTAATTTCTTTATTTTTTATGGGGGGGGGGGGGGGGGGGAGGGTGAAGGGAATGATTTATTTATAAACATGGATAGCCCGGTACAAGCATCGCCCCTTACGGTCATCCTCGAACAATTTAGAAAGGAAAGAAGGGGGTGTGTGGACCATACAAAAGGGGAGTAACTCCTTACAAAAAAATTGCTATGAGGTAGTGGACTGCTGTACCACATCCGCAGCAAAGTTAGCCAGGCGATCGGCTACAAAATTTGCTTATTTATATTGAAAGTAGGGTTCTTTCGTGTCGTTAATTCAGAAACCATAACTTCAATAATATTTATAAAATTTGATTATCTACAAAATGTAACTTGTATAGCAGTACGTGTCGGATGTCGATCCTCACTCGGTGTGAGTTAGCGCAATAAGAAATTAAAACTGACAAATAATATACAGAGAGAAATGAAAATGGTGGAAGAGATGAGAATGGCGAGTTGATTTAAAAACAACATTCATTTGATATTCAGAACACCAAAATATTAAAATCAACTTCATTAATCATCAAAGAGTGTGTACATCAATCAAAATAACAGAACTAAAGAAAGCATGTAAAGGGTTGAGAGATGAAGGGGTAAGGGAAAGAAACGTCCATTGAAATCTCGGAGCTAATGGTGCTACTGATCAAGAAGAGGATCGTCCAAGACTTCAATGAATGCTTCGATCAAGAGAAGGGGTAAGGGAAAGAAATGTCCATTGAGATCTTGGAGCTAAGGGCGCTACCGATCAAGAAGAGGGTCGTTCAAGACTTCGATGAATGCTTCAATCAAGAGAAGGATTACAGAGAAGCATCTCATGACCTTTGGAGCTAAGGCGCTACTGATCAAGAAGAGGACCGTCCAAATTTCATGGAATGTTGCTCAATCGTGGAATCCACATCCGATCTTACCGGTCGACAAGGTAGATGTGAATTGGCAAATGTACGATAATGGGCCCTAAGAAGCTCATCTTTTCACTCGTCGAAAAGAGTCGGCCAAGTGAATAGGCTATCGGCCTGAGAATGTAGAGAGAGAACATGGACTTAGAGAGAAAAATCTCACTCTAGAGAGAGAACACGGGATTAGGGATGCCACATCCCTTCCATGTCATCTAGAGAGAGAAAGTAAACATTAGAGAAAGAAAGTGAATGTACCTCGTGGTACTTACCGGAGATCGAAAATCGATATCGACCGGCAATGGTTGAAGTGCCGATTGGATTGGCCCAAGATGAGAAGCATGGTGCATGAGAGTGCACGCATGTGCATGGAAGGAGCAAGGTTTTGCCATGATGATGGACCACGTGCGTCACAAGGTGAGAAGTGGCTGTGCGTTCTTGGAGGCCAAAGCTTTGGAGGTGACCCGAAGGAGTTGCATGTTGTTGCTGGTTTGCACTACCTGGTGCATGTGTCTTGGTGACTAGAGTATAGATCATCCAAGGAAGAGGAAGGAGGAGAATGGCCTGCTGGCCAATGAGGGACAATGGACAGCCTATTGGTGGTGCCCTGGGGTGCAAGCTGTGAGAGTTGGCTAAGGGAAGGAGCCGACCCAGCATAGGAGAGGATCATTGCAGCAGCAAGAGGTGTATACACCAATTGCATCAAGGAGGAAGTGACTGGCAGTGCATGAAGGGGAAGAGTGGTGGTGATCGACTAGGGGTAGGCCTTGTATGACAGATGAAAGATTCTCCAAGGCAGCACGTGGATGGGGGTGTTGACAAGTGCTTCCCACAGGTGGCACTTGCAGGCAGGTGCTGATGACAAGTGGAGAGGAGTTGATGATGGACGGTAGCAGGGGTGCTTGCACGGGTATGATGTAGGATGAGGAGAGAAACGGAGGCAAGCTGGAGCATGGAGTTCACAATAGGTTGCTGGAGTTCATCATGGAGAACCAGTCCGGCCAGTACTTGGTCGCTTCTGGTATTGGAGGGGATGGACGGTGACTGGTGGAGTGTTGCCCAGCAAGGTGTAGCAGG
This sequence comes from Euptelea pleiosperma, assembly GCA_035048495.1. Taxonomy (NCBI): domain Eukaryota; kingdom Viridiplantae; phylum Streptophyta; class Magnoliopsida; order Ranunculales; family Eupteleaceae; genus Euptelea; species Euptelea pleiosperma. The sequence goes on from CM068552.1 coordinate 29,014,745, forward strand.
CAGGTTGGTAGAGTGCAAGGCGAAGAGAATGATCTGCTAGTTGAAGTTGTAGATCCGATTTCTCCAGGTTGGTCGGTGAAGGTGCTAGGACAGAAGTGAGGAGAATGACGGTGATGTTGCTTGTTTGGAGACCTTCACGGGCGCAAGAGAGGAGCAAGTCTGGAGGAGATCCTCATGGAAGGAGGAAAGGAGGTTGAACGGAGGCAGCAGCATGTAGTTGGTGTTGTTTGGCTGGTGTAGCAATGCCGGTGAGAGGAGCTTACAGACCTGCCGGAGTTGCAGGTCTGATCGGTTTTTATGGTGGTTGGCGGTGATGCATGTTGCAGAGAAGATGACGATGGTCATGGGAGGCAGGTGAGCACACCATTTTGCAGCACTGTGGAGAAGATGATCGTGGAGAGAGCAACACGGTTTTGCAGACTTGTGTCTCTCTTAGAGAAGGGAGGAGATCTGCATGGAGAGGAGCAGCAGGCGGTGAAGAGGACCATGGGAGCCTTGAAAACGTTGCTGTGCGCGCTGGCTTGAACCCTTAAGAGATGTAGCAGAGCATGTTGCAGGCAGGGGAGCTGCGACGGTGTAGCTCGTGGGGGGCATGAAGATGAAGAAGGTGACAACAAGTTGTAGCAACGGTGATGAGGTGGAGAGAAGGAGGCTGGAGTGATGCTGGAGCAAAACGTGGTGGAAGAAGGATGGTGAAAACATGGAAGGACCTGCTGGTGTTTGAAGCAACACCAATCGAATGAAAGGCCAGCAAGTAAAGAAGATGAAGAAGAGAAAGGGGAGCTTCAGGATGAAACACCAGCAACGTGGTCATTTTTCTGTTCAAGGGAGAAAGAGGGAGATATTGAACAATGGGTGAGTGCGTGAGTTAGAGAGAAATAGGAAAGGGAGAGAGTTGGTTTTGTGATGAGTGTGTTTAGGTTATAGAAGAGAGGGGGTTAGTTAGAGAGAGAGATGGGTTAGTTAGAGGGGTAAGATGGAGTCGTGGACTGATTCATGGGAATGAGTCTCCACGTGGGAGAGAGGTGGTGTTATGGATATGGGAGAAAATGTTTGGGCCCAAAAGGTCATGGGCTTTCTATTTAAGTGAAACCTTGGCCCACTCTATTCAAGTGAGGCCTTGGCCATATAAGTTAGGCTTTGGGCCTAATGTTTGTAAAGGCCGTTGGATGCAATGCACTCACTTGCCATGATGGCCGTAGGATTTGATTGAGTGGGATAGTGGGCTACTCAAGGCCATGAACCTAATGGCCCGTTTGATGTGAGCTTGATTTGGCGATGATGGTGTGGCCACCATTGAAGGCCTTGGGACACATGAATGAAAATTGAGGGATGATGATTGAGTCTGGTCTAAATTTAGCAAACCATTGGATCTAGGGAGATCCAACAGTTCAATAGAAGATCTAATGATGGAAAAGCTATGGGAGATGGGATAGAGCTAGAGGAGAGGAGATCAGAGGTTAGATGATGGAGATCGGAGGGTTAAGATGATTGATCTGAGGATCGGGGTGGTCGATTTGATGATAGCTATGGTAGGATGAGATGATCTACGGGTTAGATATTAGAGTCTAGAGAGATGGAGAGAGAGAATTAGGAGAGATGAGAGAGAAAATAATACAAAATAAAGGTAAAAGAGCTGGCGGAAGGGTCTTGAACCCTGATCTTCAATGTAATTTTCAGTCGGCTTCACTAATTACGTAAGCCGCCATCTTATGTCATTTGGTGCGGCTTGAATCACTTTGGCCTGTCTCTTGGTCTTCAACTTTGCCTCTCTCGGTTCTTGATCCGGCTCTACGATTCTCTGACTTGACCCGTACTTGGCCTGTATCTTCTAGTCATATCATGTTGACTCTTTAAGCTTTGATATTAGGCTTCTATGGTTGATCCTGGGCCTGCAAGTCTCGAGAATCGCCCAATCAAGTTTCCTACAATAACGAGAAGCGTCTAATGAGATTTAATCAAAATGACTTCATATCTAGACTTCCAGAAATATGTTTAATGCATGCAAATATACCATTTTGTCAAGAAAAGTGTGTTCTACACAATGTAAGAGACTCTTACGTATAAAAATGGATAAATAGAAAAGTTTTATGTAGGAGAGTGCGATAACACCAGAGGATAATGGCTTAAAATAAACACTTTTAAGTGAATATCATATACTAATGTGTGATCCTCCAAGATGACATCTGTTGTAGAAGATGTGAAATTTCATCAATTAGATCCGTAAGTTCCCAAGGGGGAGGGGATCGTCGCAGAATCCAATGGGCTAAGAACTGGGAATCGATCTCAATCCATATAGGAGCCCGAGCCTACAGGGCTGCCAACTTGAGTCCATCTCGCAATGCCCATGTTTTGGCCAATTAAGTCGATGCAATGCCAATGGGAGAGGTTATAGCCACTTGAAAACAACCCAACGCATCATGTAAAACACTTCCAACCCCAGCAATTCTCAGGTTGTCCCGAGACCCCATCAATACTCATTTTCAACCATCCATCAGGAGTGATTGCCACCCAATAAATTTAGTGACATATTTAGTAATTTCTATCCATTGGATTAGAGTGTTTTCCATGGTTTATTTTTAACCGTAGATTTTGAGCATTATTTGGGGTACCCAGATCCAATGGTTAGAAATTACTAATCAGATTGATTTTTGGTATGTAAGTCTACCTAGGGATGGGCGAAACATCTCTACAGTCAATAGTCTCTATCATCACAGTTCTGATGTCGATGATGGACCTCCATCATCACAGTTCTGCTCTGTCAAAGTACGGTGAAGGTGCATAGGTGAGCGTCTTGTGAAGGGCGTGCCCCAACCCCAGTTTTCGCTTTAAAGTTTAAAGTATGTAATAGACTAGTGGGTGCCTCGTGCCATTGGCACTCCTCGACAAAGAATTTGCCAAAATCAGTTGCGTGGCGGAGATCCACCGTCCATTTGGGGGAGGATTAGATCTCGGCCCTTCTTTGTTGATGTTATAAGAGGAGGTATAAGTAGGGAGACAATCAATGTGTTTTGTTATATAGAATAGTAAATGGCCCATGCCCACGGCACTCTCCGACAAAAGCGTTTGCAAAAATTGGGTGCCTTCAGCACTCAAACGGTATAACAGACTGGGGCGGTACCGTTTTTCCATTATAATGCACATAGGTAGAAATGGAAAAATAACATAAATAACAAAAAATAATGGTTTTGAAATTTAAATTTTTTATAAATTCAGGAAAAATGAGGCAGATTGAGTGGCTGAAATCTAACCGTCCACATTAGATCGATGGATTTGATCTCAACCACTCTTTATCTAACCATCCACATTAGATGGATGGATAAGATAAGAGAATACAACCGAGTTGTCTTGATATTTGTGGGTGGCCCATGCCCTCGGCACTTTCCGACAAACTATTTGTCAAAATCGGGTGGGAGTTAATCTCAGCCATCGATATGAAGCATAGTGGATCTCAGCCACTCATTATTGAAGCCATATAAGATAAGAGGGGTATATGAAAACCATTAAATTTTCGTTAAATTCTATTTTTTTTTTAATTTTCAATTTTCAATTTTCAAACTTCAAATTTTAAATTTTGAATTTCAGCAACCACTTTTTTCTGTTAAAATCATTAAAATCCGTTAAAATCCATTTTTTCTATTTTTGACCCTGGCCGTTTCAATCCGTTTTAATGGTAACATCCCTCTCAAGGCATAAAAAAGTGGGGCTTCTGAGCCTGACCGTTGGACTATATGTAAATCCAACCCATTTCATTCCTTATATGTAGGTAAATAGTAGGTGACCCGTGCCCACGGCACTCATCGACAAAGCGTTTGTCAAAATTGAGTGTGGTTGGCTGAGATCCACTGTCCATTTGGTGTGATAAGATCTCGGCCATCCTTTATAAAGCCGGATAAGAGGGGGAGACAACCGTCCTGTTTTGTTATATAGACTAGTGGGTGCCCTCTCGACAAAGAATTTGCCAAAATCAGTTGAATGTCGGAGATCGACCGTCCATTTGGAGGAGGATTAGATCTCGACCTTTTTTTGTTGATGCTTATAAGAGGAGGTATAAGTAGGGAGACAACCAATGTGTTTTGTTATATAGAATAGTAAATGGCCCATGCCCACGGCACTCTCCGGCAAAAGTGTTTACGAAAATTGGGTGCCTTCGGCACTCAAACAGTATAATGGACTGGGGCGTTACCGTTGTTTCCATTATAACGGCTGTTATAACGGATTGTAACGCACAGAGGGAGAAATGGAGAAATAACAGAAATAAAAGTGTTGAAATTTAAATTTTGAATAAATTGAGGTCAAATGAGGCAGATTGAGTGGCTGAAATCTAACCGTCCATTAGATCGATGGATTTGATCTCAACCACTCTTTATCTAACCGTCCACATTAGATGGATAGATAAGATAAGAGAATATAACTGAGTTGTCTTGATATATGCGTGGGTGGCCCGTGCCCGCGGCACTTTCCAACAAAGTGTTTGTCAAAATCGTGTGGGAGTTAATCTCAGCCATCGATATGAAGCATAGTGGATCTTAGCCACTCATTATTGAAGCCATATAAGATAAGAGGGGTATACGAAAACCATTAAATTTCTGTTAAATATTATTTTTTTTTAAATTTTCAAATTTCAAAATTTAAATTTTGAATTTCAGCACCACTTTTTTCCGTTAAAATTATTAAAATCTATTTTTTCCATGTATGCCCCTAGCCGTTTCAATCTGTTTTAACAGTAACACCCCTCTCGAGGCATAAAAAGTGGGGCTCCTGAGCCTGACCCTTGGGTTATATGTAAATTGAGCCCATTTTATTCCTTATATGTAGGTAAATAGTAGGTGACCCGTGCCCACGACACTCATCAACAAAGCGTTTGTCAAAATTGGGTGTTAGTGGTGGAGATCCACCGTCCATTTGGTGTGATAAGATCTCGGCCATCCTTTATGAAGCCGGATAAGAGGGGGAGACAACCGTCCTATTTTGTTATAGTAGTGGGTGCCCTCGTGCCATCGGTACTCCTCGACAAAGAGTTTCCCAAAATTAGGTGAGTGGCAGAGATCCACCGTCCATTTTGGGGAGGATTAGATCTCGGCCCTTCTTTGTTGATGCTTATAAGAGGAGGTATAAGTAGGGAGACACCCAATGTGTTTTTTTCATATAGAATAGTAAATGGCCCATGCCCACGGCACTCTCTGACAAAAGCGTTTGCAAAAATTAGGTGCCTTCGGCACTCAAACGCTATAACGGACTGGGGCGTTACCGTTTTTTCCATTATAACGGCTGTTATAACGAATTGTAACGCACAGAGGGTGAAATGGAAAAGTAACAGAAATAACAAAAAATAACGGTATTGAAATTTAAATTTTGAATAAATTGAGGTCAAATAAGGCCGATTGAGTGGCTGAAATCTAACCGTCCGCATTAGATCGATGGATTTGATCCCAACCACTCTTTATCTAACCGTCTACATTAGATGGATGGATAAGATAAGAGAATACAACTGAGTTGTCTTGGTATATGCGTGGGTGGCCCTTGCCCGCGGTACTTTCCGACAAAGTGTTTATCAAAATCGAGTGGGAATTTATCTCAGCCATCGATATGAAGCATGGTGGATCTCAGCCACTCATTATTGAAGCCATATAAGATAAGAGGGGTATAATAAAACCATTAAATTTCCGTTAAATTCTATTTTTTTTTAAATTTGAATTTCAGCACCACTTTTTTCCATTAAAATCTATTTTTTTCATTTTTGCCCCTGGCCGTTTCAATCCGTTTTAACGGTAACACCCCTCTCGAGGCATAAAAAGTAGGGCTCCTGAGCCTGACCCTTGGGCTATATGTAAATCCAACCCATTTTATTCCTTATATGTAGGTAAATAGTAGGTGACCCGTGCCCACGGCACTCATCGACAAAGCGTTTGTCAAACTTGGGTGTGAGTGGCTGAGATGCACTGTCCATTTGGTGTGATAAGATCTCGGTCATCCTTTATGAAGCCGGATAAGAGGGGGAGACAACCGTCCTGTTTTATTATATAGACTAGTGGGTGCCCCATGCCATCGGCACTCCTCGACAAAGAATTTGCCAAAATCAGGTGAGTGGCGGAGATCCATCGTCCATTTGGGGGAGGATTAGATCTAGGCCCTTCTTTGTTGATGCTTATAAGAGGAGGTATAAGTAGGGAGACAACCAATGTGTTTTGTTATATAGAATAGTAAATGGCGGCACTTTCCAACAAAGTGTTTGTCAAAATTGGGTGGGAGTTAATCTCAGCCATCGATATATAGCAAGTGAATCTCAGCCACTCATTATTGAAGCCATATAAGATAAGAGGGGTATAAGAAAACTACTAAATTTTCGTTAAATTCTATTTTTTTTTTAATTTTAAATTTTAAAATTTTAAATTTTAAATTTTGAATTTCAGCACCACTTTTTTTCATTAAAATCATTAAAATCCATTTTTTTTTTCTATTTTTGCCCCTGGCTGTTTCAATCCGTTTTAACGGTAACAACCCTCTCGAGGCATAAAAAGTGGAGCTCCTGAGCCTGACCCTTGGCCGATATGTAAATCCAACCCATTCCATTCCTCATAAGTAGGTAAATAGTAGGTGACCCATGCCCACGGCACTCATCGACAAAGCGTTTGTCAAAATTTGGTGTGAGTGGTTGAGATCCATTGTCCATTTGGTGTGATAAGATCTTGGCCATGCTTTATGAAGCCGGATAAGAGTGGGAGACAACCGTTCTGTTTTGTTATATAGTTAAAATCATTAAAATCGGTTAAAATCCATTTTTTCATTTTTGCCCTGGCCGTTTCAATCCGTTTTAACTGTAAAACCCTCTCGGCATAAAAAGTGTGGCTCCTGAGCCTGACCCTTAGGCTATATGTAAATCCAACCCATTTCATTCCTTATATGTAGGTAAATAGTGGGTGACCTGTGCCCACGGCACTCATCGACAAAGCGTTTGTCAAAATTGGTGTGAGTGGTTGAGATCCACTGTCCATTTGGTGTGATAAGATCTAGGCCATCCTTTATGAAGTCGGATAAGAAGGGGAGACAACCGTCCTGTTTTATTATATAGACTAGTGGGGGCCCTGTGCCATCGGCACTCATCGACAAAGAATTTGCCAAAAATCAGGTGAGTGGCGGAGATCCACCATCCATTTGGGGGAGGATTAGAGGAGGTATAGGTAGGGAGACAACCATTGTGTTTTGTTATATAGAATAGTAAATGACCCATGCCCACGGCACTCTCCAACAAAAGCGTTTTCAAAAATTGGGTGCCTTTGGCACTCAAACGGTATAACGAACTGGGGCTTTACCATTTTTTCCATTATTACGGCTGTTATAACGGATTGTAACGCACATAGGGAGAAATGGGAAAATAACATATATAACAAAACATAACAGTGTTGAAATTTGAATTTTGAATAAATTGAGGTCAAATGAGGCGGATAGAGTGGCTGAAATCTAACCGTCCATATTAGATCGATGGATTTGATCTCAATCACTCTTTATCTAACCGCCCACATTAGATGGATGGATGAGATAAGAGAATACAACTGAGTTGTCTTGATATATGCGTAGGTGGCCCATGCCCGCAGCACTTTCCGACAAAGTGTTTGTCAAAATCGGGTGGGAGTTAATCTCAGCCATTGATATGAAGCATAGTGGATCTCAGCCACTCATTATTGAGATAAGAGGTGTATAATAAAACCATTAAATTTCCGTTAAATTATATATTTTTTTTAATTTTACACTTAAAATTTTAAAATTTCACATTTAAAATTTTGAATTTCAGCACCACTTTTTTTTTTGGTTAAAATCATTAAAATCCATTAAAATTTATTTTTTCCATTTTTGCCCCTGGCCATTTCAATCCGTTTTAACAGTAACACCCCTCTCGAGGCATAAAATGTGGGGCTCTTGAGCTTGACTCTTGGGCTATATGTAAATCCAATCCATTTCATTCCTTATATGTAGGTAAATAGTAGGTGACTCGTGCCCACGGCACTCATCGACAAAGCGTTTGTCAAAATTGGGTGTAAGTGGCTGAGATCCACCGTCCATTTGGTGTGATGTGATCTCGGCCATCCTTTATGAAGCCGGATAAGAGGGGGAGACAACCGTCATGTTTGTTATATAGATAGATAGATAGATAAGGAATGTTATGGTGCGCTACACTGATAGGTAAATACCACACCCATTTCGCTGCCATTGGATCAAAATGTATTTGCGGTCCGCCAAAAATTAAAAGTGCTGCAATTGGAACAGCTAAATCTCTTATCCGATGGTCAAAGATGAAAAGTTCTTAAAAAATTACAGAGTAAAACTTTGAAGACAGCACATAATGTGAGCAACATGGCACTCTTCGAGGCCTCTGACCGTATGGATGTTTGGCCAATCCCTAGGTGGACCTACAAACCAAAAATCAGCCTGATTAGTGATTTCTAGGGCTGATTTTGACCGTGGGAATTTGAGCATTATTGACCATTATTTAAGATACAAAGATCCAAAGGTTTGAAATCACTAATCAAGCTGATTTTTGGTTTATAGGTCCACCTAGGGATTGGAAAAACATCTATACGGTCAGAGTCCTCTAAGAGTGTGCCATGTAGCTCATATTATGCGCTGTCATCAAAATTTTACTCAAAATGACAAGTAAAACTTTGATGACCGGGCCTATCATCGGCGGCGAAGACAGGGTTGTGCAGTCGTCGGCATGTAGATTTTGTATGGGCGAACCACCTCGGCCTCACCAAACACGTAACCAGGGTGTACTCAAGTGCTTTTTGCCACCTACCCCACTGAATAAAAAAAATCTTGAAAAAAAATCATCTGGGTACGTGTGTGGTGACGCCGAGGTGACGTACAAAATCCACGAGCGAGGACTGCAGCCCTGTCATCACCGCGGATGACAGGACCCAGTTATCAAAGTTTTATTTCATGGTGGGGAATAATAAAAAATTGCCCTCACTTATAAAGAAGCGATTATTACGGCCCGTTTGGCAACACCAAAAGAAGTTACTTTTTTGCTTTCACAAGTAAAAAAGTTGAAAAGTTTGTTTGGGTATCAATTTTGCAATTGTTTCTCAAAAGTCAAAAACTTGCTTTTTGTGAAAGCAAATTTTTTTTGCTTCTTGCTTCCGGTGGAAGCAAAAGTCAATTTTTTTGCGGAACCAACGCATCAAATTTTAAGTGAATATTTTCAAATGCCAATTTTACCCTTTAAACTTCACATTATGAAGTGTAGATAGAAAACATCTTATGAAGAGAAAAAGCAATGATGGTTTGCTGAGGAGTAGGTCGGTAGACCATCTCTTTTCGAAAAAATAATTACCCATAAAATGACACCTGGTGCGTCGTTTATTATTGACCATTTATAATTAATTTTTTTTGAAAAAAACAACATATGTGATATTAGTTTATAATCTTTATTAATAGTTTATTAGACTATAATATATATATAAAATTATAAGAAAATGACTTTTTGACTTAATTCATACCAAACTAACTTTTTCACTTTTTGACTTATAAGTCGGTGTTTCACCAAACAAACTTTTACTTCCGAATGACAACTTTTAAATTCAACAACTTAATTTAAAAGTTACTTTTTGCTTCCATTGGTTTGTCAAAGGGCCCTTATTGTGCTTGCACCATAGATTTCAGTGCCAACAAGGCTTCAAACAACCTAATACTCGGTCCAGTCCGGCTTGTATAGGACTGGGTCCTGTAGGACCCCTCCTGAAATGAAACGTTGTTGCATCCTCTTTCGCTTCCATTTGACCCCTCAGCGTTTGCACACCACTTGAGTTAAGCTGTTTTAGCAGTTTGGTACCATACAAGAAGTGCTTCTTTCCTAAAAAAAATTATTCCATGGTGTTTGGTAGAAAAACGAAAGAGCTTTTTTTTTGGTGGCAAAAGAAAAAGAATTTAAGTTTTGGTATTACAAAAGGGTACTTTTGATATTAGGAACTTTTTAAAATTTTTGTTTTTTTTTTAAGATAAATCTGTAAAGAATTTTTTTTAAAGAATAGCTTCCTACAAAAGCAATTAGCAGAAGCCGTGCTTATGAGGCTTTAAAAAAGTACTTTATAAATTTTACTAAATGCATTGTTTTTTCAATAAGTGCTTAAAAATGCTAAAAAAAACTTGCTTAATATGATTTTTAAGCATATCCAATTCAGCTTTTTTTTTTTTTTTTTTCTCTTTGGTCATAGGCTTCGTAAATGGGCCAAATATTCATGGGTCTGTATACCTCTAAAGAGTGAACCACATGGCATTTTGAAGAGGGTCCGATGAGGTTTACGTGGCATTTAGATGATCCAGTTGATCAGTTGCCCTAGCTAACAGCTTGATTGATGAGTACTAGCCATTGGATATAGTACCAAAAAAACTCGATTGGATCGACGGCTAGAATCACTCTTAAAAAGGTGATAATGGATAGGTATAATGAAATTTCTTTCTCTCTGAGTCCACAAGAGACCAAGAGAAATGCATGGAAGAGGACATAGTCTCAGAAATGGACAGATGAACTGAATTTGAGAAAGATCTGCAGAGCTCCCCTTGTTTTGTGCCACTAGTTTTAAAGCCTCTGGTTTCCTTTCTTTCCTTTTCATACCTTTTGCTTTTTTACTTTGCTTTTAGCAAAAATCCATTTAACTTTACATCCTCATTTTTCCTTTTTTTTTTCCGTTTTTTTTTTTTTTTTTTTTTGGAGGAAGGCATCACCAGATTTCAAGAGGGTGCACTTGGAACTTAGGACGTTATGGTCATGATTCAAGACCCACTATTGAATGAAGCCCACCTAAGAGATTTTCTAGGCGAAAAATCTGCATGATTGGATTTTTTTTAAAATTTAAACATTTGCTATGGGAAGTCCCTTGAATTGCCACCTGGCACACTCTTTTGGGCCCACTGACCTCATGAATGTTTGGCCAACATCTTGGCAGACCTATACACCAAAAATCAGCATGATTGATTATTTCTATCCGTTTGATATGAGTACTTTTTCGTCATTGGCTTCGAACCAACCATAGGCCGGTTCATGAAGCCCATAATGAGAAAGTGCTCAAATTGCAAGGCTAGAAATCACCAATCACGTTGATTTTTGTTGCGCATGTCTACCAAGATGTGGGCCATACATTCATGGGTCAATGGGTCCAAAAGATGAGGGACTTCTGCATCAAAAGTTTGATACAGGATTTTATATCATCGAACGGCTCTTTGATATGTAGGCTCTTTTTGAGCTTTTACTTAGACCCATACTAAAGTATACATGGCTCATTTCTTCGTGGACCTACACAACAAAAATCAGTGTGATTAGTGATTTCTAGCCACTCAATTTGAGCATTTTTTCATTATGGGCTTCATGAACAGACCTATGGGTTGGTTCCAAGCCCATGATGAAAAGTCCTCAAATCCAATGGATAGAAATCACCGATCATACTTATTTTTTTGTGTACAGGTCCATCAAGGTATTGGCCAAACATTCATGAGGTCAGTGGGCCCGAAAGAGTGCCACATGTCAAATTGAGAGAGTAGTACTTCTGCATCAAAATTTTGATAGAATTCTGTATCATAGACTTCTGCTCATTCTCACATGGTGGGAGATGTCCTTTTGTAGTCCCCAAGTTTCTCCTATGGTAGTCTTAGCCTCATACCTGGTGGCCGTTGTCCCTATAGTCTCAGGTCCAGCAGGCTCCAAACTGCTGATGGTCATTGGGATTCCCATTACACAATATCCAATGGTAGATCAAAACAGATTTCCACTTAGGTTTGTCTCTATTTTTTTCTCCTTTTTGTTGCAAACTTGCAACTAACCTTTAGAAAAAGAACCCATGAAAGCAAAACTGAAATGTTGCTTGTTAGCCAATATGCCTCCAAAAAAAAAAAAAAAAAAACCAAAACTTCAGGCAAAACCATGACTACGTTTCCCAACTAAATTTAGCCCCATAGCTAAACTTAGCAGCAGTTTAGAGTCATTTTAGAAAATTGGCTAGTCAAGCCAGACCCACCACTCAAATCCCTTCTCTTAGGTTTAGGCTTTGGAAGTGCCCATTTGCTAAATTTTGAAGAGCTATGTTCATCACTTTTTGCTTCACTATTTCCTCTACCAACTTCTCTGCTATCTGTCATAATGAAAGGAGTGGTTGAGATTTTCTGACAATGTGAGAACCACTTGGACTGCATGTAACTGGTTCTTCTCCATGGAGGAATGTGAAGACCATTCTCTTTTAGCGACTGTTTAGCAGCTGAGCAGATGAGAGAGATTATCTTTAGTAGCTTGTCTTCACTCCCAACAAAGACGGATGGGAGAGTATTTGAGAGTCCTCTGTAGGTTGATGTAGGCCTTGCCAAATCAAATTGAGATTTGAAATCTATGTCTATTATCGACCTCACTGAACCACCATTCTCATCCTCCATCATTATATCTATGTACTCATAATCACCTGTACAACCAAAAAATTATAAAAACACAGAAAATAAAAAATGGGTATTCAAGAAAAGTGAAATAGAGTCCAGGAAAAAAAAAAAACCCACCACCTAGACAATTCAATGTAGTAGTCCAAGAAGTTTTACATATAGAGGCATTATAACCCTCCACTTTCAACATCATCACTACCCACTTCTTCATACCACTAGTCTTCCTCTCAGATCTCACATTTCTCAGAAACATCAAGACTTTCTCAAGAACCACCATTTCAGTCTCTGTGAAACGTCCAAGAATTCCCTAAAACCATATAAGATTAGAACAAATAAGAAGACCCAGAAAACCAATCAAATCACATGTTGTGAAGAAAAAACTAATTGAACAAACCTGCAATGTGTAGTATGTAGGTTGATGATTGAGAGAAAGGACTTGTGAGGAAGAAAAGGAGATGGGAGATGGTGATTCTGATTCAATGAAGTCATGGACCATTTGAATCAGCTTCTCTTCTTCTAAGCTACCCATTTAGTTTCTCTATCTCTGAGTCTAAACACAAGGAAGTTGAGCTTTGTGTGTGTAAGACCCTTAAAAAGGTTCTTTATATTTCTCACTGTGGTGGGGATATTACTGTTTATGATGACAGATGAGGACAAGACAAGTGCACTTTTGAGAGTGAGTGATTGCATGGTAATATGGCAGATAGATAGTGGTTTATGGATTTCTATAGGATGTAATATTTACTAGGATGAAGGTGCCAACTTGCTCAGTTGGTAAAGTTCGTGGGTGATGATACCATAGACCTGTGTTCAAAACCCGCCTTCAACGAGTTACTTATCTCTTTAAAAATAGGCTTACTTATATATATATTTACTAGGATCTCTAGACTAGTCTTAAATGACAAAAATCTCTTAATCCTATCTCACATGCTACTTCAAACAATTAGTTTTTTATCCATATTATTACTGATCAATAACAAAAGTTAAAAAGTTAGTTTGGATGTGTTTCATATTTTAATTTTTGAAAAGTTAAAAACTAACTTAAAACTGAAGCTAAATTTTTTAGCTTTTAACTTCTAAGAGAAATTACTTCTCAAAAATTAGAAGGCCTCCCAACACTTTCTATGACTTATTTTGGAGGTAAAAAATCAACTAGTAACTTCTACTACAAGTAGAAGTGCTTTTACTTCTCGTTCCCAAACGCCCTCTAAATTTTAATGTATATTTGGCAATTGAATATTTATTTTATTACTCGAAGGTTTTTCAGCAACTGTAGAAATCTATAATTTTTGCAACATTTTAGGTTTTTCCATTATTAATTTGTTGCTTCATAATTCTAATAATCAGCAATGTTTTTCATTACAATCCTTTGTTTCTCAACTTCAGACCATTTTTTTCGCCACTAGAAAATCCTACACACAAGTAGGTAAACATAAGAACAATGCTTTTTAATTAAGTGAACAATCATGAGAAATAAGTAGTGGTCAACAAAGTAAATGGTTCATGGGAAGATTATCTCTCAAACCATTAGATCAACACGGAGAGGTAGTGCCAATCCTAATAGGAGGTTTTCGTTACTAAGACCGCGTTTGGGAACACAAAAAAGTAACTTCTTGACTTAAAAAAGTCAAGAAGTAGAAAATATAGTTTTGAAGTGTGTGTTATTTTTAACTTACGAGTATTCAAAAAATTACAATCACTAGCTAATGTTTGGCTTCTGATTTCTGAGAGAATCATTTCTTAAAAAAAAGAACAATTTAAGTACATATTGAAATCTGTTTTGGGAAAATTTAATTATTTGCACCCCATTTTTTTTTTGTGTGAAAACACCACCCTTTGAAAACATGCCACCCACTTCTCTCTCTCTCTCTCTCTCCACCTCTCTCTCTTTTTCTCTTTCTCTCTCCCTCTGTCCCCATCTCTTTCTCCTTCTCCCTCTCTCTTACGATATCCCTCTCATATAATATAACAGTCCATATATCAATCTGTAATAACTTTATGCGGAAATGATTAAACGGAATTTACATCCAACCATGATTGATCCTTGGTTGAGTATGAAAGGGAGAGAACTTTCCTTTTGAGATCAACAACAAGATGAATAATGATCAACAGCATGATGAATGATCTTCTAATCGATGTGAGTCCTTATGCATAGACCGATGGGGATCACAAGCTTCTTTGAAAGGAACAAATCTTTTCACACACTATCACACGATTAGGGACATTTCCTTTTATAATGCCTTATCTCTTTTCCTCCCATCAAGAAAATGAGTAAACATGGAGACTGATATGGGTATTCTCCTACAAAATAATCACTTTCCTCAACCAACTAGGAAAGGCTTTATGGGATAAGTTCCTCAATTTCAAATCCTAGATTTTTAGCAAATAAAGGACCAAGTCATATTCATGGGATGTGTGGGAGCTGATGTGGCAATGTGGGCCACGCCAAGTCTCACAATAATGTGAGAAAATCTAACATTCTCCCACTTGGCTCATATTGACATAGCTATATTTGAAAAAAAAACTCTATGGGATTTGAAACACAAAATTTTAACGTATGGCCATACGTGAAATTTTGGAAACAAAATACCTTTATCCCCTTTCCATTTATCAAAATAAAACTTTTGCTCAAATAGAAATTCCTAATGTATGAATCGTGGCAGCAAATACCTAAAACAAGTAAGTATGACCTTCCAAGTATTACAATATCATTGATATCTCTAAATGAGTGCTTAATGTAACTTAATTCTTTTTGAATGAGCATTTCCCATAGCTCATTCAGTCCAACTTTATTGTCTAAAATTGAACATTTTGCCATTCTCATCCATCCTCATGTATACCAAGGTAGACAAGGCAAAATTAAACATGGAATCATCAACCATAAACTATATATTGCAAGATTAAAACTTAATGGTGTCTGTAATGCACATAAGAAACTTTAAAAACTAGAAAAATCCAATGAGTCCCATACGCTCCACATGTTCCTTATACAATTTGGGTGGAAGCCCTTTTGTTATGGGGTCCGCAGTCATCAGATTAGTGCTAATGTGCTCAATGACTACCCGATGATCCTTGACATTATCTCGAAGTATTTTATGTCGATGTGTTTACTTCGACTACCACTCTTGTTGTTTTTCGAGAAGAAAACCGCAGTGGAATTGTCACAATAGATCTTCAATGGTCTAGAGATTGAGTCAACAACTCTAAGCCTTGTGATAAAATTTCGTAACCAACAAGCTTGTGTAGTGGCCTCATAGCATGCAACAAACTCTGCTTCCATAGTAGAAGAAGCGATCAACGTCCGTTTCTCACTCTTCCAAGAGATTGCACCTCCAGCAAGTGGGAAAACATATCCTGATGTCGATTTCCTTTCATCAAAGCATCCCGCAAAGTCTGAATCTGAGTATTGATCCAATCACATCCAGATGGTTGGATCTTCTGTATGTAAGCATGTAATCTTTTGTTCCTTGTAGATACCGCATTGCCTTCTTTACAGCTCTCCAGTGATCCATACCTTGATTACTTTGAAATCTATCTAACATTCCTACTGCATATGCAATATCAGGGCTTGTATAGACCTGTGCATACATAAGACTACCAAATACAGATGCATAAGGAATGTTCTTCATATGTTCCCTTTCTAGATCATTTCTTGGACATTGATCTAGATTGAATTTGTCACCCTTAACAATAGGTGCTACCCTAGGTGAGCAGTCTTTCATACCGAATCTCTATAGAACTTTGTTAATGTAAGCCTTTTGAGATAGTCTTAATATCCCTTGAGATCTATCTCGGTGAATCACTATGCTAATGACATAAGAGGCTTCACACATATCTTTCATATCAAAATTCTTGGCGAGAAACTGCTTAGTCTCATGTAGTAGACATAAGACACTACTAGCGAGCATAATATCATCCACATATAGGACTAAGAAAATGAATTTACTCCCACTGACCTTAAGGTATAGACATTGATCAACGATATTTTCTACAAAACCAAATGAAGAAATCACATCGTGAAATTCTAAATACCATTGACGGGAAGCTTATTTTAGTCCATATATAGATTTTCTTAATCTGCAAACTAAGTGACTTCCTTTTGAAGTAAAACCTTCAGGTTGATTCATGTAGACATGTTCATTCAACTCTCCATTAAGAAAAATTGTTTTCACATCCATTTGATATATCTCTAAATCAAAATGACCTACTAATGCGATGATTATCCTGAATGAGTCCTCTGTAGAAACTGGAGAGAAGGTCTCGCGGTAATCAATACCTTCTTTCTGAGTGAATCCTTTGGCTACAAGTCTGGCTTTATATTGTTCTATATTGACATTGAGTCCGTTTTGATTTTATAGACCCATTTAGATCAATAGTCTTGACTCCCTTAGGCAATTCAACGAGATCCCAAACTTGATTTTAGCCATTGAATCCATATCATCTTTCATGGCATTATACCACAACGTGGAGTTTTGTCCACTCATCACTTGTGAAAACATATCTGGATCTTCTTTAATTCCGATATCATAGTCAGATTCTTGTAGGTACACTAAATAGCAGAAGAAATTGTTGGTTTCCTTATTCTTGAGAATTTTCTTAATGTTATCTCTTGACCCACATGATGTGTATATTGAATAACATGCTCAATAGAAACATGATCCTCATGGGGTGGCATTTCTAAAATTGGTTGTTCTTCAATGAAAACATCTGGAGGATTGTATTGCTGTACAATCAATTAAACCATCAGTCCATGCAGGAAAAATAACTAGATCTTGCATTTCCTCAAAAATTATGTTTCGAGGTTGCCCACTCCCAGTAATGCTACCATCCTCAAGAAACCTTGCCTTTCTTGCTTCGACAATAGTTAGGCTATGGGAAGGACAGAAGAATCTGAATCCCTTGGACCTTTCAGCATAGCCAATAAAATAGCCATTGACAGTCTTAAGGTCCAACTTTTTCTCTTGTGGATTATACACCTTGACCTCAACTGGACAACCCCATATGTGCATATGTCTCAAACTTGGTTTCCCACCATTCCATAACTCAAAAGGAGTCTTAGGAACTACCTTAGTGGGAACCCTGTTTAGGATGTACACAATGGTCTTTAAGGCTTCACTCTATAGAGATAATGGGAAAGTGGAGTCGCTAATCATACTCCTTACCATGTCCATTAGCGTTCGATTTCACCTTTCAGCTACACCATTTTGAGATGGTTCGCTTGGCATTGTGTATTGAGCAACAATACCTTGTTCCTAAAGGAATCTCACAAATGGACCTGGTTTCTATCATGTGCCCATATATCTACTATAATATTCCCTACCTCTATCTTATCTCATGATTTTAATTAGCTTTTCTGTTTGTTTATCTACCTCTGCTTTATAAGTTTTAAAAGCATCTAATGCCTCACTCTTCTCATAAAGCAAGTAGAGATACATAAATCGTGTATATCGTGTATGATCATCTATAAAAGAAATGAAATATTTCGGACCATTCAAACGTGCAATCGGAAAAGGTCCACAAATGTCAGTGTGTATGATTTCTAATGTTTCAGAACTCCTTTTGGCACCTTTTTTGGTTTTGTTGGTCTGTTTGCCCTTTATATAGTCCACACAAACACCAAAATTAGAAAAATCAAGAGTATCCAGTACTCCATCATTAACCGACCTTTTGATTCTATCAATAGAGATCTGTACCAATCTCTTGTGCCAAACAACGGAGGATTTCTCACTCAAAGCACGACGCTTTATGCCAACATTTTTACATGCAAGATTAAAAGGTTGTAATCTAAAGCTAAATTCAAATTAAGTTTATACAAACCATCAACAAGTATTCTAGAACCAATAATTAGGGAATCCTTAAGCAAGTTAAAAGAAGATCCACTAAATTAAAACTGAAACCAAATGAAGCAAGTCTTGAAATTGAAATGAGGTTTCTAGAAAGGGTTGGGATTGGGAGACGGAAAGTTCACTAGACTTTCGACCTGATTTTGCAGCCATGGATCTACACAAATCCAAAGGTGAAAAGACTCACCTTTTTGGTAATTCTTTCAACGAGCCAAGCCGAGCCGAAGAAGCCATAACGTTGAATGACCAGGTTAGCATTAAATGCTTCAACACGTGTTCAGCTGAAACACTTCCCAAAAGACGAAGACGTCTTCTCCCACGCTAACCCTCTGAACCATCTCTGCTAATACAACATGCTCCTTACCCTTTTCCTTCAACTTCCATTGAAGGACTGCAACGACAAAGATTGTTTCTCCAACGAAAGGTTAGTCCATTCCTCTTCGTCTTTTTTTTTTTTTTTGGTTTCTTCTCCTTTTTTCTAGCTTCTTTGATTCTGGTTTTTTTTTTTTTTTAATTTGTTTTTTTTGAGCAAGAACCAGAAACCGTCATAAACCAGAAATAGCAAAACAAAGCTTTAGAGGAGCACCAAGTACCAAGTATTACTTTTCTTGCTTTTGTGATTAAGTTAACTTTTTTATTAATCCAGGGGTGATTAGTGATGGATTGATCCAAAACCTACAGTTGGAGTTGCAAAAGTTTCAGATCAATCCAATCCATCAAGATCAATGGCAAGCAAAGCCTTGTCGTCAAGCCATACATCATCAGTTTTACGTGCCCTTGGAACTGAGGAATCGAAATTTAATTTTCTCAGAAGACAAATTTATATTTTATATTTTTTGTTTGTTTTATTAATAGCTATTATTATTATGAAGCTATTATGAAGTGTTAGTTGTAAAGGGATTGGGATCTCATGTTCTAGGATGAGAGATTATCAAGGTGTTATGCTTTGGTCTTATATGAATAGATGGATATTATATGAAATTTGAATTTATATATGGCCCCTCTCAATTGTTAAGGATGATGTTATCTCACTTTTTAATTCTGTTAATCCAACCTTCATTATAGCTTACCCACGAGATTGATCGCAAAGCAATAAAACAAGATGTATTAGGTACCATGCCAATTACTTGATGGTGCCTTTAAAACCCTGAAAATCCTTAGAGGGGTATTTTGGTCCATATAAAATTTTTTGACTCTTTTTTCATGCATTTTTCTTCATTAAATGTCTTATACTAACTATTAGAACAACTACTTCTATTTCAATGAATTCTGAGAATAATTAATTTTCAGGGTTTTGACCGATCATGTGGGCCTAGTAGAGCCACTTTTTTTTGACTGATAGGAGTCCGACATGCTAGGTAGGGTCATTTTAACATAACAAGAATAATTAATTTAATTTTAATGTGTTTATAACCTACACGACTTATCATTAATGTGTATGTATTAGTATTATGCGTATATGCATGCATATGTATTGTATTAATGTGTATATAATACACCCTACCACTTATATATTTTTGAGATATATTATTATTATATATAGTATGAATATTATTTATGTGTGGTGTCACCCATTGACCACCATAGTTATGATTTTTCACTTATAATCATTATATGTTACTTTTTGAAACCATACCCAATATTTTATTATTCATGACTGTACCACATGCAACTCTTTATACTGTTTAATAATAAAAAAAAATTATCTATCCTCTAATACACATTAGAATTCCTTTTAGTTTTACCCAAACCCTTATGACCTAGTAAACTCTATCACCGTCCAACCCAAAACCATAACTTTTTAGTGTTTGATAAACACAAAACACAAAGATAACCTTAACTCATTCCACGTATACCTTTCACCCAACCCAATTGTTTGACTCTTTCCAAAAACAGAGAAACCAACTCCCACCATCCGATTGAATCCCTCCTTGTGACTTAAATAAACCATATATATATATATATATATATATATATATATATATATATATATATATATATATATATATATATTGTGGGCGTCTCCTTCCCTTCTTCCACTTCTTGGAAATATAGAATCGCAAGGATCGTCACTAGCCATCCAAACCCTTTTCATCCAACCCTCTAGCCTTTATATCAAGCCATCCCCCTCCTTGCTTCCACCCGCCATCAAGTGAAGATCAAGTGTTGCTGCTGTACAGCAAGATGCAACCATTGCTCTACTTACCTCCTTGTAGAATCCCATCGCGTGATCGATATCAACGAGCCCTAGATCCTCTTCAATCGTGCAAACGTCTTTGTGCAGGTAAGATCATGCTTTCATTTTCTATTTTCCTCTTTAAAACTCACACATGTTAGTTGTGCTTTTAAACTTTTTTATAAGATCCTAGACATCTTGTTTCCCATGTTTCCCAATACCTCACGTGTTTGCAAAACTGAACCTATCCATCGGCTAGAACCTTTCCACCTAACATCTCATATAGAAAGAGCTTACCTTTCTATTACCTATATCGTTTGACTTAAATGTTACTGTAACCAAGTGTGGTGCAGCCGTATTGACCCCGCCCCATGGAAACCCCATCGTCGGATTGAAGTGCAACCACCCTCCATCATAGAGTCGATCTCTTCTCTCCACCTTGAACTCCAATCAAGTTAGTTATGGTCTACAGACCCACCGATGATAGGCCAAGTATTGATGTACCGGTGTGTGGAATGTGGTACTTATAAGGTAGATATCAACTGTTATCTAAACATTATCACTTAATAGGGAGTGGTAAACAATTAACCCACACCAACTTCAATTAAACCAAAAGTTTATGGGCTCGAGATATAATTTCTAATACTTGTTTGCTTACTAATATACCATCTTATTGACACCTTTTTGTGTTTCTAGACTACCCGTGAGCACTGATTTGGGGTTTTAAACCCTGAGCTACTATTAAAACGATAAAGAAGAGCGCCAAAGAAAAGAAGACCGAAAATCGAAACGAGGTAGGTACTCTTCCCATGATTATTTCAATACTAGTCATAGACTCGTGAGCATGTGTTTATTGTTAAGTTGTAAGTTTTGTTATTGTGATAATTATGATATTGGTGACTTATTCTGTATTGGAGATCTCCTGTGTGTATTCTACCTGTTCCGTATTACAGATATCCCATGTGGATTCTATCTGTTTATATTGGAGATCCCCTGTGTGGATATTTACATTTTTAGCAATTTTGCATATATATAAATGAAGGCATGCATTGTATTTCCGATTCAGAAGCGATAAAGCAAGTTGGGAGTGGTTAGTTCTCTAGGACGAAAGACCCGAAAACCCCGGGAAGACCTCCTGTGTGGGTGAAGAAAGAAACCTCATGTGTGGGTTGTGCATTACTTTTGATTAATTGTTCATGCATTCATTATAACCATGACATTACTGTTTGACAATTCAATCTATCTTAGCATGACTATAAATTGTATTGTTTGAATTATGTTCGGGGTGAAAAACTTGAGTGAGCGCTTGGCTCACTCCTACAATCAAAATTTTCAGATGTAGATGAGACCGAGACGTACGAGGATGAACTGCAAACCATTGACGAATTGGGTGAGGAAACATACGAACCTGAGGAGCAGGAACCGAATCTTGAAAATGAACATTATTAGTCTTTTATTATTTCATTGTTTATGAATTCTTGTAATAAAATCCATTAACTTATATTGTTTTGGATCATAGAGCAGATGTGCCATTTTGGTGTACCGTGACTCGTAGATCAGCGGTTCTTCTGAAATTATATTTCTTTTGACCTTATGCATTAGAGATGATATTAGTTACTAGAGATTTTGATTGAAAATCATATTATATTTTGATTTATTGATATTCCATTTTAAATTATGATATTTTTTCTTGATTATTTCATCCTTAAACTCGAATAAATGGGTCGACCTACGAATATTTGGGTCAGGTCATGGATCACGAATTTGGGGCATGACATGCCTCAATATGCAAGAAACCTGGTTAGGTGTTTATTCTGGAAAAGAAGAGTAGAACTCCATTATGGATCCCATCAAATCAGCAGTATGGGTTGAACTCCACCTGCACCTCATTGCTGCCAGCATGCTAAGTTCTTTAATGTTTGCAAACTCACAAACAAATTCTACATAATCTTATAAAAAGTTATGCAAAATTTTGCTAAAGATGGCTATAATATTCAAAAATTGTAGTACCGAAACCCATCTAAAACAAAGATGTATGTACATGGTTAACCCCTTGTCAAAAAAAAAAAAACCCCCTTCTCCTCTACTCATAAATGTGCACTTGGGCCTAAATGAACGGCATCTAGACCTGCAACAACAACTACTTAGACGGACTGAAATATGTGGTCAGCAAGCAACAACAAACCACTTACCATGATTTCCAAAATTTTGGATAACTTAATCCATATGTTTGGATTGAAATATGTGAGCAACAACAAACCACTTACCAATTGGGTATTTGGTCCAATGATGTGTGGTGTCTGTTGCTGTATATAACTCATGGGCGATCACATGGTTTCAGTTTTTAAAAGCAATAAATTTGCTATGACAGAAATATGGGTTGGTAGCCCTATTTCGTGCGTTGCCTTGTTTCTTCTAGCGTATGAAACGTTCAAAATATTTGAAGATTCTGCTGCTTATTTTGAAAACGATGTCAAAGGAACATGTGGAGCAGCTGCATCGTGTGTTGGTGAATGGATATAAAAGCTAGTGAGTGAGAGAAAGAGAGAGAGAGATGTCTTCCACCATATTTGCTGCCTGATTACTTGCAAGCAAAACCACGTGAACCCACAAGAACTATACAGTCCCTTACAAGACCATCTTAATATCTCCTCACAAGAACTACAGTCCCTTACAAGACCATCTAAAGATTATGAAACCTTCCAAATGAATGTAAAACGAACAGAGAAAGAAAGCTATTAATCTGAACGGAGAGAGAAAAAAAATTGATGGTTTAACTTTAAATCTCACCTGTAATAATGGTGATGGACCTTCAGATGTTGAACTTCCTCCACGAATGAAACCCACGAATGAAGTTGAACGGACGGACCTCTAGAAACCTCGCACCAGCATAACAATGGGGGATGGAAGACAGGAAGAGAGATTAGATGGAAGGGAGATGGGGCAGACTGTTTTAGGAGAGAGAGAAGGTTTGAACAGGTTTGAATGGGTTAGAGTGGGAGAAGACGTCTTCATCTTTTGGGAGGTGTTTCAGCCCAACACGTGTTGAAGCATTTAATGCTAACCTATTCATCCAACGTTACGGCTTCTTCGACTCGGCTTGGCTCGTTGAAAGAATTACCAAAAAGGTGAGTCTTTTCACCATTGGATTTGTGTAGATCCATAGCTACAAAATCAAGTGGAAAGTCTGGTGAAACTTTCCCTCTCCTGATCCCTTCCCTTCTGGAAAAGGATGGAACGTAAAAGGTTCTTTCTAGATTAAGGACAAAGCCGGATTGAAGCACAAGTCTGAAGGTCCCAACTGTTTCCACATGTGAATGCATCCAGTTTCCCATATAGATGCTACATTCACTCTCCGTTGGTTTCCTTTGGTTTAGAAAGCCCTGCATGGTGTTGGCAACATGGATTGTAGAATTAGAATCAATTAATCCACCACGTGTTAAGAGGTACATCAACCATATTAGATTCAAAAGACACTAAGGAGATGAGTATACCTTTCTTTTCAAGCCAAGATTTATATTTGGGGCAATCCTTCTTCATGTGTCCTTTCTTGCTATAGAAGAAGCACTTGATATTTCCCTGATTGACAGTTTTTTTGTCTATCCTTTCTTGAACATCTTCTTCTTAGGAGAACTTTTCCTCTTTTGTCCTTGTCCTTTTTCATGAGTGACTAGATGGGCACTTTCTAGTTTCTCCTACTTCAACCTTCCTTCCTCTGTACATACATGGTCAATAATTCATTAATTGACCATTTATCCCTATGTGTGTTATAATAGATCTTGAATGACCTATATTCCGAAGGTAGGGAGTTGAGTATAAAATGGACAAGAAATGTCTTAGAAATCTCAATCTCTAGGGATTTTAGCTAAGCTGTTATACCCTTATTTTCATAATGTGCTCACACACACCTCTATTACCATCATATTTTATGGATGACAATTTACTCATTAAGGTGTTGGCAAGGGCTTTATCGGAACTCACATATTGCTCCTCAACAACATTAAGGAATTCCTTTGCCTTTTTGCATTCCGGGATAGATCCTTGAATGCTTTTTCCCACATGGCTCTTTATGAGCATCAAACTTAAGCAATTAGATCGCTCCCACCGCTCATATAAGACCCTTTGTTTTGGCGTACTAATATCCGTGGGGATGGGTGGTTCATCCTCTCGGAGTGCCAAATCTAAGTCCATGCACCCTAATGTCAAAAGAACTTTTTATTTCCATTCCGAGAAATTGTCACCACTCAACATGGGGATACGAGATGAATCATTTGAAATAGCAGTAGATGATAAAACTACAAAAGAACAAGAAAGATATGCTTACTTGATGCTACGAGTCATGCAAAAAAAAACTATATATAATTCGAAATATCAACTGATGTTAATTATTTCGATAGCAAATCAATGGTCATTTTAACTCTCCTGTGGGCCAAGATTAAAAACACTATAGATTTGTTATATGCCTTATAGTGAGGTCGACTCAATTAATGATATCAAATTAAGGACATTCTATTACCTATGGGCGTTTGGAAACATCCAAATTCGATCCTTAACCCATCACCACACTCCAATAAAATCATGAATTATGATAACCTCCCTGTGGGGCCAAGAAATCATATTCATGATTCAATCGCAATCCTATAATGTTATTCTTTTATGTGATTAAAATGACAAAATTATCATGACCCTAGATGCTATGGCTATTCTATTGGTCAATCTAACATCCTTATATTAACATTATTAGGGGTTGCAACATACAAGATCAAAGGATACATGAAACATACCATATGAATAATAAATGTATAATGTCTCTAAAAACTCCCTGAACAATAGTCTATCTGCAGAAAAAAAAAAATCCATATGGAGTTCTATTTTGCAAAATAATCCCTGAAATTTGTCTAATTTGAAATACAGGCCCTGAAATGTGACTGATTTTACGAACCATACCCTGAAATGTGCCTGATTTTGCAAAATAGACCCTGACATGTGCCTGATTTACAAAACAGGCCCTGAAAAGTGTCTGATTTACAGAACAGACCCTGAAATGTGTCTAATTTATTAAATAGACCTTGAACAAAAGATTTTATATAAATAATCCAAAACTAATAAGGGACGTGATAAGCCAACATGGTCCCATAAATTCATGTTTTATCTTCCTTTTCTTCTATCCAACTTGATTAATATTATATGAAATTAAGGTTTTTTAAAAAAAAAACCTATACACTCCATCCAATGAATAGAAGAAGAGGAAGACAAAACATAATTAAAACAAACCATAAGATCAAAGCACGAAGGACTGCTCTGATACCAAATATAAAATAACAGTCCGTATACTAATCTGTAACAACTTTATGCGGAAATGATTAAGTGGAACTTACCTCTGGTTATGATCCTTGGTTGAGTATGAAAGAGAGAGAGCTTTCCTTTTGAGATCAACAGCAAGATGAATAATGATCAATAGCACGAGGAATGATCTTCTAATCAATGTGAGTCCTTATATATAGACTGATGGAGATCACAAGATTCTTTGAAATGGAACAAATCTTTTCATACACTATCACACGATTAGGGACCTTTCCTTTTATAACGCCTTGTCTCTTTTCCTCCCATTAAGAAAATGAGTAAACATGGAGACTAATATGGGTGGTTATTCTCCTACAAAATAGCCACTTTCTTCAACCAACTAGGAAAGCCTTTATAGAATAAGTTCCTCAATTTCAAATCCCATATTTTTAGTAAATAAAGGACCAAGTCATATTCATGGGATGTGTGGGAGCTGATGTGGCAATGTGGGCCACACCAAGTCTCGCAATAACGTGAGAAAATCTAACATCTCTCTCTCTCTCTTTCTCGTTATTATACTATTCGGTTGCTGATGACCGAGCAAACAAAAAAAAATTAAATAGAGAGAGAGAGAGAGAGAAATAGCAAACCATAAGCAAGGTGTTAATCTAGTGGCCGCTAAGTTCAGCTTTAAGCAAAACATTGACAAAATAGTTGTTCCATGCACTTCCGCTCTTGTCTCTACGTTTCCTTTGAAAGACGCCCCATACATCGTAAATCTACTAGAGACACTCAGCCACTTCTCTTCTTTGTCCCAGCAAATCAAACTTTCCTATGATGGGGAAGTAATCTACGAGGTTGATGTTGTTTCCCAACTCCATCAACTTCCATATCTACTCCTACATCTTTGCACTCCCACTGGAAGGATCAACCAAATCAAAAACATCATGAGAGAAAATCAACTAACCAAAGATGTTAACTAGTGCTCCGAACACCACCTCAGCTATCTTCACCACATCCCCTCCTTTTCCCTTTAAGAACTGGACCAGCTCCTACATACGCCTTTGCCTCTTTGAGGTGAGCCTGGGAGTCAATCATCGTGGGATAGAACAGTTCGATCTTGCAAATCTTCCTCAACATCTTCCAGTTATCATTGCGTTGGAGGGTGGTGCGTGGAAATGGAAAAAGAGGGAATGAAAGAGATGGAGAGAATAAGTAGGAGGGAGAGACGTGAGAGAGGGAGTAGGAAAGAGAGACGTGAAAGAGAATGAGGGAGAAAGAGTAATTGAGTGTGGGGTATTTTCAAAGGGTGGGGGTGTTTCATAAAAATGAGGTGCAAATAGAATTTCCCTTGGGTTTTTAATTGAAAATTTTGTAATACCATATTTGGCCCTCTAATCCTTTAAGAAAAATCATAAATGACTGTTTTAACCCTTTTTAAAGACAAGAATATCCCTACAAACCTTTATAGAAATTCAAAGACTATTTCATCCATCCATACTGGATAAGTTCATTTTTGTTATTCTAAAAATGGAAAAATTTAAGCACATGCTGAATTGGGTTTTTAATTGAAATTTTTGTAAGCCTTTAATACAAACTCTAAATGACCACTTCATTCATCCATAGTAGATTAGTTACTTTTTGTCATAAAAAATTCATAAGTCGGCCTAGTAACTTCTACTAGAAGGAGAAGTGCTTATGCTTCTCATTCCTAAATAGAGCCTAAGTACCTACACACAAAAATAAATTTGATAGGTGATTTGACTCTTGGATTTTGAGCATTAAAGACCTCAAGATCAAATGATCTTGAGTTAGAACAAGAGTATACCTAAAAAAGATTAAGAAATCTCTTGGGAATCCTAAGTTTTCTTCGAAATCTTCTTGTCAATCTTCTCTCTCTGTGTATGTGTATAAAACCCTACGAATTAAGGATATTATATACTTAGAAATTCATATAGAGATTCGTAGGTTTGTTAGGAAACAATCGAAGTGAAAAAAATAAATTTTAATGGAAAGTTTTCATAACTGAAATAGCAATTTCGGTCGACCCAAATATGACACTTGTTCAAACTACTTTTCCTGAGAGGAAAGTGTGCGATTTCTAAAGAATTCTGTCAAAGAAGTTGCACATTCATTCGAATGACCTGAAGTTCGGTCGAACAACTTTGAGTTCATTCAAATCTTAGACTTAGTTGTTCCAATTAAAAATGTTACTAGTATTCAAAACCCATGCTAAAGCACGGGCACAAAGTAAAATATGGCCCTTTTCTGTGAAGCATAAAAACAAAAATAATACAATAATATAACTAGATATTAACATATGAATCTGTCAATAATAAATGAGTCCATCAAGAACTACACCAATTTCTTGCATTCATTTCTTACACCCGAAGGTGGGGCCCACATAGAGATCATGTTGGACAATCCAACCATAGATTGAGTTGTTCTTGGCATGATGATCATCATCACCAAAAATCAGTTCATTTTGACATTGCCAACCATATAAAAAATTGACCCAAAATAATAGTTTAATTGGATGGTCTGGATTTTTCAAACTAAAGTCTATTTTTCTTGAGGTTAGGAATGTTGAATTTTCCTGATTTTTTGTGAGGAGGGTAACCATAACGTGAAAAACTCATTGTGCGATGGATTGTCCAACGTGATCTCCATGTGAGCCCCACCCTTGGGTGTAAGAAATGGGTGTAGCTCTAGATGGGTTCATAATAAATTGCATTGTTGACAACCAACAAGATTTTATATGGAGAGAGATGTTTAGGAAGGAAATGTTAGAGGAAAAAATTCTTGCAAGTTAAAATATCAGCACGGGCACAGTTAATAACTATTATATAAAAAATAATTTTTTTAACATATATATTCCTTGATAATCGAGTCGAAAGCAAGGCCATCTAAGAGGGGTCTTTCCCTAAAATTCTCCTTGTATAAGTTATTGTAAAAAGAATGATAAGATTGATGAAGAATTTTTGTGGAGTGGAAAGGGAGAGGGTTGAAAAATTAATTTGGTAAGATGGAGGGTGGTCACAAGATTGAGGGAGAGAGGTGGGTTAGGTGTGAGAGATTTACGTAGAATGAATGAGGCTTTAAAAAGAAAATGGTTGTGGAGATTTGGGGTTGAAAGGGATAGTTTATGGCGTAGAGTTATATGTAGCAAGTTTGGGGAAGGGGTTATGGGATGGAGTAGTGGAGAACCGAGAGAAGCGTATGGTTGTGGGGTTTGGAGGGGAATCATGAAGGGCTTACATATCTTCAATGAGGGAGTGATGTTTAAAGTAGGAAGGGGAGACAAGGTTTTATTCTGGGATGATAGATGGTGTACGAATGATAATCTTAAATCTGAGTTTCATGATCTCTTTCTTATCTCAGATAAGAAGTCTACTTCAGTTAGCGAGATGCAGGGTACTATTGATGGTCAACCGATTTGGGAGCTAGGCTTTCATCGTTAATTCTATGATTGAGAGGTACCACATGTGGAAGCTCTCATGAGCAAAGTGGGAGAAACTCCTACACTCAGTTTGTAGGCCAACTCTAGGTGGTGGATTTTTGATACTAAAGGCAAATTTTCCGTTCAGTCATTTTATGGCGCACTTGATGGGGGTGAGTCAGAGGAATTTCCAGCGACCATGGTATGGGGTAGAAGAGCTTTATCCAAAGTATGGTTTCTAGCGTGGTGTGCAGTTCGGGGAAGACTTCAAACAATGGATTTCTTGTGGAAGAGAGGGGTAAGAGTAGTGAACCATTGCCCCTTGTGCTTGAAAAGTGGGGAATCAGTTGATCATTTACTATTACACTGTAGTAGTGCATGGCTTATCTAGACAGGGTTACTTAGGGAGTTTGGGGTGATATGGATAGCTCCAAGGTCGATTAAGGAGTTATTTTTTAATTGGAGAGGGAAGGGGCTTGGAAAATTGGGAAGAAGGATGTGGGCATTGACACCATTAACAATTATTTGGGGCTTGTGGAAGGAGAGGAATAACAGGGTTTTCGAGAACAAAAGTCTTCATCTGGAGCAGCTTACGTTGGAGATCAAGGTGTCAGTGTATTTTTGGGTCAAGTTGTACGAGGAAGGGAGAGGCATTTTGTTCGAGGAGTTTGTGTTCAATTGGTCCGATCTGGTTAGAAGAGGGGGGGGGGTAGCAGTGGTAGTTTTTCGATTTTTTGTTTTCTTTTTCGTTTGTTGTTAGTTGATTTCGAATCCTATGTATTCTGTTTTGGTTTTTGGTAGGCTTCCTCAGCCTCTAAAAAGCCTATATTCAATAATACTTCTTTATTTATCAAAAAAAAAAGTTATTGTAAAAGAACCTATACCTTCTTTGATTTCCTCTTCCTCCACCAAGATGTTATCCTTTATTTTTATTGATTCAATGTAATTGTTTCTTCTTCTCTGATTTGCCATCTGGTGAGAAAATTTGGTATTCTGGTCACCTTCCTTCAGTCATCTCGCTCTGGATTTTAGTTTCCAACTGATCTCGTCCAATGTGGCCTATTTTTGAAATTCTCTTTTGAGTTCCTCCCTAAGTTCGTAATCCTTTTCCTCGAGGTGCCCTAGCTCCTCCTTCGCATCAAACTCCTTGATTTATTTCAGAAATCTTCTCATTTTCAGATCTACCTTTCCCAAAATATTCTTGTTCCAATCCTTTATTCTTTCTTTTAGAGCTTTAAGTTTGTTCCTAAACAAGGGACCTACCTGTGAACATAAAGGACTCCCACCATTCTCTTACCTTTTCTTTGGAACCTTCCACCTTAAGCCACATATTCTCAAATCGAAAGGGCCTAGCTCTCCCCGAGTACTCTCCACATAGCAAACATATTGGGGTGTGATCAGATATGATTCTAGGCAGCCCTTTTTTGTACTAGTCTAGGGAAGGACTCCGCCCAAGCGTCATCCACTAAGAACCTGTCAAGTCTGCTGAGTGTTGGATTGGCTTGGTTGTTTATCCATGTGAAAGATTTCCCTACCAGTGGTAAGTCTATCAGCCGATTCCTATCTATGAATTCATTGAAGATTCTCTTACCTCGAGATCGGGCGATTCCTCCTTTCTTGTCTGAGGTTGAGACTACTTCGTTAAAATACCCCCAAGCACCATGACGCTTGCCACATCCCTCTGATGTCGTCCAATTATTGCCAAAATTCTTTGTCCTGTTTGACTGGTCCGTATATTCCTGAGAAGACCCATTCACTTTGTCCCCCCTTCAGTTTGCCTAGAATCAATACTGAAAAGGCACCTATGAGAGTGTTTACCATATCGATAGAATCTAGGTCCCACATGATCAGAATTCCTCCCAAGGCTCCTAAAGACGGAGATAGACATCAACCAATATGATGACCCCTCCAAAGTTGACGTATCAGTTCTGTATCAATGTTCATCAGTTTTGTTTCCTGAAGAGCCACCAACTGTGGTTTTTGGAGGAGAATGATTTTCTTGACGGCAGCGCGCTTGGTATTGCAACCGAGCCCTCTAAGGTTCCAAGACAGTATGTCAAAAGACATAAAAACCAGACTCACCCCTCTACCTTCGCCACATTCTAAGCCTATCAACCGTACTCTAACAATTCTCAGGCTCCTCCACTCCCTTGCCTTTCCCAGCTACCTGTTTATCTGACTCCGCTATAGGTACCTCCACTAATGTGGTCTCTAAGTTTTCTCGACCCCTCCCTCTAGGAATTTAATTCCCAATGATGATCAAGAGGAACGAATGCTTCGATGTTGTTGAAGCGTAAAACTGAGAACACACCAACCAAAGTAACCTGGACAACGATCCGTAGATCAAAAAAATGGTAAGCATAAATAAACAATCTCCTCAAAAAGGTCATAAGGGCAAAGGCAAAAGGCCAAGGAGATTTTCTCACAAAGAAGACATTCTGAAGAGGCTCTGATAAGCTTAGGACCAGTGAGAGTGAGAAATAATGAAGAATGAGAGGGGTATTTATAGGGTACGAGGCTCAAAGGGGATTGGTCGATCTCGGGCGTGCGAAGGGACCGGTCACCCTATCCTAGTCGACCGGTTTATCAGACTGGTTGCCCTATCCAACTGGTCGACCGATCTAGTAGACCGGTCGCAAGATCCCTCTAAATGAACAATTTGATTTTTCAGGAAGATTGCATGAGGTCAAGGGTAATAGATGAGTCCAAAAGACACTATGTCCATGCCGAGAGAACAATCAAATAAGTCAAGACTTTTTGAATCTTTTTGCCAAGGCTTTGATCTTTTTCAGTACTCCAAAAGTTCTTCTAGGCTGAGTGTTGGATCACCAAGTCAAGTCTGTAACTTCAATTCCGAAGTAGTCAATCAACCTCCAATGAAACTCATGATTTTCTTAGAATCGACAACACAATGATTTATCTTTATCAAACACATGCATAATCGGTCTAGGTCAGTCAACTTGGGGTGTAAGAGGAACTTGAGCCTTCACAAACTTCCACACGAAGAATCTTGTCAAGCTTCCCTATGCTTTTAAAGAAAATAAGATAGCTTCTCTTCAAATTTTGCTAGGTTGATTACTAATATGCGTGGATAATTTAGGGTCTGTTTGGTACGCATGTGAAAGTAGGATTTTTCTGCGTCGTTGGTTACGGAAACCCTAGAATCAACAAGATTTGTAATTTGATCCGAGCCTCAAAATTTCTGCAAAATTACAGGCTTTGTATAGGGATTCGTGTCGGATGTCGATCCGCACTCGGGATTAGTCGGATCAGCGCAATAAAGAATACATAAATGACAAAATTTTCAGAGACTGTAACATACTCATATTCAAATTAATTCCATTTATTCAAAATTGTCTCTTACAATAAAAAAAAATCTGATAAAAATACTAACTAAAAAGCATTAATCAAGGATAGTCTAAAGAGATAAAAGCATAAAATTTAAATGATCTAGAGAGAGAAAGTGGAACACTAAAAAAAAAATAGAAAATAGGCCTAGAGAGAGAAAGTCAAAAGCGAAAAAATGTTGGAGGGAGAGAGTAGCTAGAGAGAGAAAAAGAGAAAGAGAGGGAGAAACCTAGAGAAAGAAAGAAATAGGATGAGGGAGAAAGTTAAGAAAAACTAATCATGAAGCACTTACCATGGATGGCAAACCTTGAAGATGGGCTCAAAAAGAGGTTTTCGATAAAAATAAGGTGCCAATCGAGTGAAAGCGAGGAGCAGCAATTCTTGAAGATTTGAGGAGTAAACCGTTGCTGGTGGGCGTGGAGCTTTCAACATCCAAGAGAGTGGTTCTCTCGACTGTTGATGGAGATTGGA
Organism: Euptelea pleiosperma; assembly: GCA_035048495.1. Lineage (NCBI taxonomy): Eukaryota > Viridiplantae > Streptophyta > Magnoliopsida > Ranunculales > Eupteleaceae > Euptelea > Euptelea pleiosperma. The sequence goes on from CM068552.1 coordinate 29,047,722, forward strand.
GATGGCGTTCTTGCTGGTTGGGAATCTTGACTAATGAAGCTTGTGGAGACACCTCCCAGATCTTGGAGGAAGTTGCTGGTGTTGCTGCCCCTTCCTTGGGTAGCAACGAGATGAAGTGCGGTCTCTTGATGGGACCCAAAGGAGAGCACGTGGTGGCTCCAACGGTGAACTCGTCTGTGCTCAAAGTCGCAGGGCTGCACTGTGGCAGCAATGGAGGTTGCCAAAGCAATGGAGGGGCGGCTGTGAGAGATAGGAGGAAAATGATGAGGGTGGTTGCTGCGATGGAGAAGCCTTGCTGGAGGCGTATCTAATCAGTGTGGAGGCGAGGTACACAGGCGGTGTTGCAGACCAAGGGAGACGCCCTGGAGTTGCTGTACCGTGGGAAGAACAAGGAGAAATTATCGCCAGTTCACCGAAGTTGCAGTCCGGTGGTTGTGGAGGCTGTAATTGCTGGTGGTAGTGAGTGCAGTAGCTTAGGATTTTAGATCTGACGGTGTGGTGGTGAAGATGGGAGAAGCAGGCAGCAGCAAGCGGTGGCAAGAGGCGGAACAAGGAGGTCGCAGGCGGACCTGCAACTCCGAGTTGCAGGTCGTGGTTTGATAGAGGGAGAGGGCGGTCGCGCATGCAGGCGGAGGCGAAGGTGGTGCGTAGGCGGTGATGATTGGCGGTGAAGTTTAAAAACTCGCCTGCTGGTTGCAGGCGCAAGTGGAGGTGCAGCTGGAGGCTGGCTGATATTCGCTCAAAAGTGCTTATTTTAAGCAATTATCCTTTTAGCATTATCGCACTCTCCTACGTAAAACTGCTCTAATTATCCACTTTTCTACGTAAGAGTCTATCTCATTACGTAGAACACACTTTTCTGGACGAAATGGTATATTTGCAGGCATTAAACACATTTTTAGAAGTTTAGATATTAAGCCGTTCTGATTAAGTCTCATTACGCGCTTCTTCTGTCGCAGGAAACCCTGATTGGATGATTCTCGAGACTTGTGGGCCCACATGGATCATGAAAGCCCATTATCAAAGCTTAAAGAGTCCACAGGCTATGTCTAGAAGATATGAGCCTATTATGGGCTGAACAAGGGGATCGAAGAGCTGGCCCAAGGAACCACGAGAGCGGGAGAGCTGATAACCAAGAGAAGGACCAAAGCATTTAAAGCCACATCAAATGATGGCCTGCTCTACTGGCAAAGCTCAAGTGAAGAACAATGGAAAACCAGGGTTCATGACCCTCTGCCAATACTTTTTCTGATATTTTCTCTCTCATCTCTCCTTATTCTCTCTCTCTTCATTTCTCGGTCCTCGAATCTATTGACCTAACCCCAGAACTCCTGCACCTTGGCTCTGTCTCATCTCACTTAGCTTTCTGACCGTTGGATCTTCCATCGGGCCGTTGGATCTCTATAGATCGCCATCTGATCTATCAATTCTATGCATCCGACCATCAGATCGTGCTACCGATCAGTCAATCATCCATCCTATCAACCACCCGATCTCCATTGTAAAATATCAGTCCCTAGGGCAGGTTTGATTGTAGAGAAATGCCTCAGATGATTGATTGTGGCCGAGAGCGTAGAGCTCGATTTCCGAAGAAAGGAAAATACATTTTTCCTTGATGGGTATTTCAAGGGGAAAATGCATTTTTCTCCCCTGGCAACCAAACACACCCTAACCCCCATCCATCGAGCCCAGTGGCCCACTATCCTTCTCACCTACCTTCTGGCCCATGGCCGATGCACTCTGGGCCCACGAGTTTTAGCATTATTTCATGGTCTACTATCCCATTGGCCGACCACTGGCCGACATGTGGCATCATCTCTTGGCCCAGTGGTCAAGCACTCCCTTGGCCCAAAAACCTAATCCTCAGTCCATTGGTCAACCCAATGCGGGCCTATAAATTATTAAGCTCACGGCCCATGGCCAATTCTTGAAAGGGCCCCACTCGAGACCCTTAAGCGCGGGCCCCCATCTTAGTGAAATCTCCACGATTTAGAAACCGTGGATATCCAACGGTGGAGATTACATGGTGCGACCCCCTTTTTAGTTTAAAAGGGGGGAAAACCCTAAGGGAAAGGGCTCTCTCTCTCCCCCCCTCTTTCTTCCTCCTCTTCTCTTCCTTCTCTTTCTCCTTTCTCTTCCCTTTCTTCTTCTTCCTTCCTCTTCCGGCAACCTTTCTCCGGCGAGCTGGTGGTTCTTCTTCTTCTTCTTCTTCTTCTTCTTCTATTGCAGGTACAAGGGGGCTAACCAGCAAGCCGTCACCCCCTTCAAAGCACCATCACAGCACCACCTCGCCATTAAAACCGGCGAGCTTCTCCCCGGTTCTCACCACGCCCCCACCTGCTGATCCAACGATAAGGGTTCTTACCCCCCTCTCCTTCTTCCCTTCTCTTCTCCCTATCTTCTTCTTCCCCCTCTTTCCCTTCTCCTTCTTCTTCTTCTCTTCATCGTCGTCTTCTTCTTTACGTTTTCTGGCCGGAGTTGCAGACCTGCAACTCCCGGCCATCTTCTCCCTATCTTCTTCTTCCCCCTCTTTCCCTTCTCCTTCTTCACGTCTTCTTCTTCGTTCTCTCCTGCCCATCCTCTTCTTCTGCTGTTCTTCTTAGCAGGTACCGCCCACAGCACGTCTTCACGTGCTACCGGAGTTGCAGGTTGCAACTCCGGTCGCTGTTGCGTCCTCCACAGCAACACCACAACTCCACCGCTAGCCTGCTCCACCATCGTCTCAGCTAGCCCCCTCTTTCCCTTCGTTACCTTCTCTTCCTCCCCTTCTTTCTTCAAACCTTTCTTCTTCTTCTTCTTCGTCCCCGTTTTCGCCGGAGTTGCAGGTCTGCAACTCCGGCCGTTGATCCTTCTTCCCTTCTTCTTCTCTTCTGATTCTCTTCTTCTTAATCTCCATCACCTGCTCTTCTCTTCTTCTCTGCCACAGCACTGCCACCTGCTGCAACACCGTGCATCCACGGTCATCATCACCATCTGTGCGCCTCCACCACCGCCTGCGCGCACCGCCCAAAGCTCCGCCCAAGCGACCTCCAGCAACGTTGCTGGTGTTGCATAACAGCAACCATTCACCACCAACGTGCATCCTCTCCGCCCTCCTCTTCTCCTTCACGAGGTGTAGCCCGTGAGCACCTCACTTCGTGGCTGGGGAGCGCACCAGCAACCATTCACCACCAACGTGCATCCTCTCCGCCCTCCTCTTCTCCTTCACGAGGTGTAGCCTGTGAGCACCTCACTTCGTGACTGTGGAGCGCACCAGCAACTCTTCACCACCCCTTATCCTACCTGCTGGTCACCTACTGCACTGCTACCACCTCAAACATGGCTGTTCCATTCACTTGAACCACAACACCCATGTATTTTCCTCCGATCCTTCACGTGTGGCAATACACCACCACGTGGTGTAATCAAACCCACTACCAGCCTGCCACGACTTCAAGGCGAACCCACGATCAGCATCCTTGCATACTTGCACAACACCACACCATCGTACATCTCCTCCCTTGGTGAAACCAGCCCTAGTCCGTGCAACTCGATGGTAAGTTGCAAAAAGGTGATCTCCATCTACATTTTCTCTTTCTAGATTTCTCACTCATTTTCTCTCTCTATCTTTTTCACTAATTCTTCCCCTTTCTCTCTCTAGGTTTCTCCCTCTCTTTCTCTTTTTATCTCTCTATTTCTCTCTCTCTCTCTAGACTCTTTAGATTTTCCTTTCTCTTTCTACCTCCCTCTCTTATTAAAATGCTTTCTAGTTTAATTATTTGTCAGATTTTTGCTGTAAAAGACAATTTTGATTAAATGAAGTTGATTTGAATAAAATTATGTTCCATTCTCTGTAAATTTCCCGTCATTTTATGTCATTATCGCGCTAATCCGACTAATCCCGAGTGCGGATTCGACTCCGACTTTCCACTGTGCTAGAATTCTTAATTTTTGCAGGAATAAGTCTCGGATAATTACAAATATTGTTGAGATTAGGGTTTCCGATCCAACGACGTGGAAAAATCCTACTTTCAAATGGCGCCGCTGCCGCTCGGGTGTTCAGGATTGCGAAAAAGGACGTAAAGACGGAATTGGAAAGTTGCTGAAGCGATAAGCTGCTCAATTTGGACAGCCTGACCTTTTTGGGAAACTTTCTATTTTTGGTTTTTAGTGATTTTTAGCAGTTTTTAAATTACTATTTTTAATGCCTCGGAAGGCCGAGTGCAAAGTTGTAATAATTTAGGAATTTTACTGCTTTTCATATAACTGTTAGATCTTGTTCTAGGGTTTTTTTTAGAAACCCTAGATTAAGTAGAAAATACCAAAAAAAATTAAAAAAAAATTAAAATTCAAAAAAAAAATTAGGGTTTTATATTCTGCAGATTTTTAGAAATCACCAATCAAGGATTTACGATTTTTGGAAAGATTCCAAAATCTTGAAACTCTGCTTAATTAGGGTTTCCCCTCTTAAAAGTTTCCTATTTAGAAGAATTTCTATCTTTAGAAATCTTTCGAATTTGAAAAAGTCTGCAAAAGGAAACACCCCAAATCTAGCAGAATTTCAATTTTGGGAAATTTCTCAAAATTGTAAGGGATCTCGCAATCAAATCTTTCTTGGAAGATCTCCACAGTTCAGGAAACTTTCCAATCTAGGTATTTTCCAATCTGGGAATTCTTAAATTTTAACCCATCTCGAATTTGGAAACTAATTCAAACACTTGCCTAAATCTAGTGCTTGTTTAGTGAACCCTAAAAAGGCAAGGATCTTCCAAATAGAATCTCAAATACCTAGACCGTGCGATCTAACTATTTCTGCAGGAACACTATCCAGTGTGGGTAGGGAGCGAAAGCTCAAAGAGGTGGAGTCGGGCCCAAGCCCATTAGGATACCCCTCTCTAACCCACGGAGGCGACCCCGTGGCGTGGCCCACGGGAGGTAAGTCTCTATCATCGCCTTGAGTGCGATACAGAGTAATTTGGGTGAATCATTGCTGCATGTCTATTTGTTTTCTAGCAACAACTTATTCGACTTGCGTGGCGTGGCCGTTAATCAATCAACTCTAAGAGAGCAGACCCAGCTCCAAATTGAAACTGGTGGGATTTCATCACCCACCTCATCATTCCAGCTGAAATTAATCCCCAGGATCCATCTATAATAAAAAGAATCAAGAAGTAGAGCCAATTAGCCCGGTGTTCGAGGAAAAATCCACACAAAGCGAACCCGCTTAACATCCAATCGAAATAAGACCACGAGCGCGGGTCCCTGTTGTCTAACACACCCATAAGTCCCTGCTACTCAAGTACACTGAGCTCGACGTGGCTTCTTGGACTATTCGGCGGTTAGTTGCGTGTGGACTAGGAACACACATCAACCCTAGCTTAACCTGAGGGAACACTCTTCTTATACACTTGACCAATCCGGTTAGTCTGGGACGTACTTAAGACAGCCATTGTGCCGCACGTCTGTCTAGGCTTCGGATTGCCTTGTTGTTGACTAGAGTTAGTACTAAAGGATTCGCTCTGAAGAGTGTAGCCTGGTGAGAACCTCTGAGTGCATACAGTTAGTCCGGCGGCTAAAAGATAAACCAGTGGTCCGCCCACTGTCATAATCTACATACCCCAGAAACTAACAAGATAATGCCTAAAATATTTCCTGATTGTTTAGAATAGGATTATCTGTGATTGGTGTGCATCATTTAGAATCACTACTCCAATGTCTCCTTTTGGCAGCTTTTTGCCAAATCTTGGGCTTGCTTTTTCAAGTAGAAGCCCGGTTGGACCTCTCCTAACCTTTGACTGATTCGATCTGAGAGTCAGTCTACCGCACCCCTCTATCGCTTCTAATGGTAGATGAACGGCCTCTGTATGAGACCTACTATAGTTTCTGTGAGAATCGAGGTGATCACTCTCAACAATGGTATGACAATTCTGAGTATCATCATGATACTCCAGTCTCGCACACTTCTACAGGGTATGATAATCACCGAGATCCGGAGTACAATTCTGTACTCCAAGAGCTTAAAAATTCAGTCTCTGCCCTTCGTGCCGCAGTCCAGCAACCTGTGTACCATTCCCAGTCTGTAGGATATTACCCTCCTATCCAGCAAGATGTCTGTACCTTTCCATCTCCAATGCAGACCTCCTATGACAACACTTATTATCCGGATAATAGGAGTCACCATAACTTTGGTTGGGAACAGTCTGCCCTCCCGCAGCAACTACCGCAGGATAATTATCCTTCCGGGTTCCCTCAACCCAATGGAGAGTATGACTGGCAATACTCGCAATCCCAGTACCCGTCATATCCACAGAATGACTATTCTGATCAACAGTGGGCCCCTCAGGATTTTCAGAGTCAGCAACTAGTCCCAGACTCCACTTTGCCTTACAACTTTCATACCCAGTCGGACTACAATCAAGAGGTGGCACCTCAGCTCCCCTTGGTTGAACTACCTCCGTTGGCTACTAACCCTGGTCTAGAGGACCTTCTCTCTAAGTACATTGCCCAACTAGAGCACCAACAACACCAATCTATGGAAAGCTTGGAGCAACGTCTAGTTCAATTAGAAAATGAGAGAGAGGAAGTCAACTTCACTAGTCCACCAATAGCCTATCCTGAGGAGAATGATATGGCCACTGTTTATAATGAGGAGCCGCACAATTGGACCCAGTACCACCATTGTGAGGAAGAAATAGAAGTTGTACCCACCCCTAGATCGAGCCAGACTATTGAGGAGCCAGTGTTTCCTTCTTCGGTGCCTTTAAAAGCACCACATCCTGAACCTACCTCAGAGCAACCTATTTCTCACTCTCCCACTGCTGCTTCTAACCTGGACCCTGAAGATGATCATCATGACACTGAGTTTTGTCTCGATCGTAGGATCCCTGCTGTCATAGATCTACCGTTCCTCCCCACCTCCCTTGGATTGTGCAACAATTGTGATGAACCCGAGTATCAATCTTTGGTGCCCTTAACAGCACCAACTTCTGGACTGAGCACAGAGGAACTTAGTCCCATCTCTATCTCTGATAATTCTCTCTCTGCTCTGAATGCAGACATTCCTACTGATGACCCATGTCTAGAAAATGGGCCTCCCGCTGTCCTGGACCTACCGATCCCCACCGAGGAGGGACATATTGAGTGTAGGGATTGGAACATCCCTATCACATTAGGAAACATCGAGAAAGAGGTCAACAGTTTTCACCTGTCACCCTACGTCGATATTATCGATGACCCGTGTGCCGTAGAGAGTCTAACTCAGGACTCTCCCGACGATATATTATCCAAGTGTCATGAACACTGTGAGTCTGACTTCATCTCGGAGTCCAATTTCTGGTATTACTGATCTGCAGGAGTCTGCTCCATTCAGATACATTCCCGCAAAACTCAATGAGTTTGCGGCTCTGCTAACCACGGTCAGAGAACCCACTACTACTCCCCTCTCAGTCTTTACTGAGAAGCTTCTATCCCTCCCCGCTGAACTAAATGTTTTTGCGGGTCTGGTCAGAGAAACCACTCCTACTCTCCTCTCAATCTTTACTGAGAAGCTTCGATCCCTCCCAGATCAACTCCGTACTTTTGCCGGTCTGCTCAGAGAGCTCAATGCCCTTCTCTCAGTCTACACTGAGAAAGACCTGTTCTACACAGGTATACCTAGACAAGGAATAGGATAGTTGTTTCCCTTCCACCTTAGGTGTCAGGCAGACTGCAGATTCACTCAGTCTCAATGAGTTTTATCCTCGTTGGGGGTATTTGATATACCCCCGTCATGTCTGGCTGAAGACGTAAAACTTAGCACTTTCGGAAAGGCAATTCCGGTATTCCTAGAATACATGAGTCTCATGCATTTGTTATTACTGTTATATCTCTAAAAATGCAGGTACATTCATTCTCCCGATCATCAGGTACCAAACACTGTCGAATTTCTGCCGACTTGGTAACATCCTTCCTGAACTTTTGCATCATCATCACTGAATTTTTATCATTTTATGTCCCGGTCATGAGCACCGAGGACGGTGCTGTATTTTGGTTGGGGTGGGTATTTACCAAAACTCATGTCTTCATTTTGATAAAAAAAAAAATGTTGTTTTTGGGGTAATTTCCGATGTTCTCCAAAAGTTTTCTAGAATTTCAAAAAAATGTGTCAAATACCCTGACTTTGATTAGCTGAAAACCTCCGTTAAGTCAGTATTGAGGATGTCAATTTTTGTTAGCGTTGAGTCAAGTCAAGCGTGACTACAGCAGGTTTGAAAACTCAGAAAAACTCAAATTTGGCACAATTGTACACTATCAACATCAGAGTCATCCTAAGTTTTGAAACTCTAGAGATCCTGTGAGAATAATTGTGGAGACCTAACCCAGTGAACTTTCGAACCTTTAATCATTTCAGAGAGTTATACAATAATCCTGAGTCAATGGATGACTCACTATTCTTCATGCCCGCAATATTCGTTGAGAGATCTCATTATCTTTTGCTTCGATCATAAAACTCGGAACGACATCAACATTGGATTACTACGACAGAACCTTCTCTGTATCCAGTCAAGACAGTATGCATGATAGTGCAAACCCTAGAAAATGATTTAGGCCATTTTTCTGAACCATTCAGCCTTTTTACTCACCTGAATTATACTTCACTAGAAACCCCTTGAGCCGTTCTATAAAAAGCCTTTTCTTTGTAAACCCATCAATCTAAAACCCAGTCTAGCTACGAAGCATGACTGGCTACTCGTATTTTGAGATGGACAAAAAAAAAGAATAACTGATGTGTATACCGTGAAAAGAAAAGTAAAGAAAAAAAAAATCAAAAGGAAAAGAAAGTAGTTCAAGCTGAAAACAAAATATGAAAAGAAAGTATGAAGAAGAGCTGAAAAGAAATTGAGCAGTCTCAGAAATATCAAGAAAAAGAGAAAAATACGAAAAAAGGAAAAAGAACCAGATAATGGTGTTACGCCGCAGGAAAAATGCAAGAAAATGGCAATATCCTCTCAAGATCTTTGAAATCCTGTATTCCTTTATCTCTCTGCACCTGACCTAAGCCTCATTACAACCCAGGAAAGTCCTACTTGATTCTAGGATAGTACGATCATAAAATGTGGAGATTGGAGAAAGAGAAGCTATAGAGTTTGATCTGACGTTCCCGAGTGAAGTGGTATTCCAATCATGAGATCTCCTTCTGTTAAAGATGTCCTTCCTTCAAATAAAACATATGTGAGATCTTTTGCCTCTTTATATTAAATACATCTCCTCACATATAAATTGAGAGAAAAGAAGAAAACCCTTCTTGTGTGATTCTATTCTGAGTGCTAAACATGTGAGATTTGAGGTCGAGGCAGAAAAACTTAGAGGTGATCTGTAAATCTTTACTGTCGGATGATGAGAATGTTGAGCACACACACACGCAGAGTTTGACTATTCTGGGTCATGATTATCAGTCTGTAGTCGTGCCAAAAACTCTCCAACTCCTCGCTAGCATGTAACTATTTTTGCATCCATTCAATTATTTGACGAACGATGTTTTCCCTGAGCTAATATGAAAAAGTGTGCAGCATATGAAGAGCCCTTTTAAGCTTATTTATTTCGCACTAATTGCCAAGGATTGGCAATATGCTGGTTGGGGGTTGTGATATTCGCTCAAAAGTGCTTATTTTAAGCAATTATCCTTTTAGCATTATCGCACTCTCCTACGTAAAACTGCTCTAATTATCCACTTTTCTACGTAAGAGTCTATCTCATTACGTAGAACACACTTTTCTGGACGAAATGGTATATTTGCAGGCATTAAACACATTTTTAGAAGTTTAGATATTAAGCCGTTCTGATTAAGTCTCATTACGCGCTTCTTCTGTCGCAGGAAACCCTGATTGGATGATTCTCGAGACTTGTGGGCCCACATGGATCATGAAAGCCCATTATCAAAGCTTAAAGAGTCCACAGGCTATGTCTAGAAGATATGAGCCTATTATGGGCTGAACAAGGGGATCGAAGAGCTGGCCCAAGGAACCACGAGAGCGGGAGAGCTGATAACCAAGAGAAGGACCAAAGCATTTAAAGCCACATCAAATGATGGCCTGCTCTACTGGCAAAGCTCAAGTGAAGAACAATGGAAAACCAGGGTTCATGACCCTCTGCCAATACTTTTTCTGATATTTTCTCTCTCATCTCTCCTTATTCTCTCTCTCTTCATTTCTCGGTCCTCGAATCTATTGACCTAACCCCAGAACTCCTGCACCTTGGCTCTGTCTCATCTCACTTAGCTTTCTGACCGTTGGATCTTCCATCGGGCCGTTGGATCTCTATAGATCGCCATCTGATCTATCAATTCTATGCATCCGACCATCAGATCGTGCTACCGATCAGTCAATCATCCATCCTATCAACCACCCGATCTCCATTGTAAAATATCAGTCCCTAGGGCAGGTTTGATTGTAGAGAAATGCCTCAGATGATTGATTGTGGCCGAGAGCGTAGAGCTCGATTTCCGAAGAAAGGAAAATACATTTTTCCTTGATGGGTATTTCAAGGGGAAAATGCATTTTTCTCCCCTGGCAACCAAACACACCCTAACCCCCATCCATCGAGCCCAGTGGCCCACTATCCTTCTCACCTACCTTCTGGCCCATGGCCGATGCACTCTGGGCCCACGAGTTTTAGCATTATTTCATGGTCTACTATCCCATTGGCCGATCACTGGCCGACATGTGGCATCATCTCTTGGCCCAGTGGTCAAGCACTCCCTTGGCCCAAAAACCTAATCCTCAGTCCATTGGTCAACCCAATGCGGGCCTATAAATTATTAAGCTCACGGCCCATGGCCAATTCTTGAAAGGGCCCCACTCGAGACCCTTAAGCGCGGGCCCCCATCTTAGTGAAATCTCCACGATTTAGAAACCGTGGATATCCAACGGTGGAGATTACATGGTGCGACCCCCTTTTTAGTTTAAAAGGGGGGAAAACCCTAAGGGAAAGGGCTCTCTCTCTCCCCCCCTCTTTCTTCCTCCTCTTCTCTTCCTTCTCTTTCTCCTTTCTCTTCCCTTTCTTCTTCTTCCTTCCTCTTCCGGCGACCTTTCTCCGGCGAGCTGGTGGTTCTTCTTCTTCTTCTTCTTCTTCTTCTTCTTCTTCTTCTTCTATTGCAGGTACAAGGGGGCTAACCAGCAAGCCGTCACCCCCTTCAAAGCACCATCACAGCACCACCTCGCCATTAAAACCGGCGAGAAATTAAAACCGGCGAGCTTCTCCCCGGTTCTCACCACGCCCCCACCTGCTGATCCAACGGTAAGGGTTCTTACCCCCCTCTCCTTCTTCCCTTCTCTTCTCCCTATCTTCTTCTTCCCCCTCTTTCCCTTCTCCTTCTTCTTCTTCTCTTCATCGTCGTCTTCTTCTTTGCGTTTTCTGGCCGGAGTTGCAGACCTGCAACTCCCGGCCATCTTCTCCCTATCTTCTTCTTTCCCCTCTTTCCCTTCTCCTTCTTCGCGTCTTCTTCTTCGTTCTCTCCTGCCCATCCTCTTCTTCTGCTGTTCTTCTTAGCAGGTACCGCCCACAGCACGTCTTCACGTGCTACCGGAGTTGCAGGTTGCAACTCCGGTCGCTGTTGCGTCCTCCACAGCAACACCACAACTCCACCGCTAGCCTGCTCCACCATCGTCTCAGCTAGCCCCCTCTTTCCCTTCGTTACCTTCTCTTCCTCCCCTTCTTTCTTCAAACCTTTCTTCTTCTTCTTCTTCGTCCCCGTTTTCGCCGGAGTTGCAGGTCTGCAACTCCGGCCGTTGATCCTTCTTCCCTTCTTCTTCTCTTCTGATTCTCTTCTTCTTAATCTCCATCACCTGCTCTTCTCTTCTTCTCTGCCACAGCACTGCCACCTGCTGCAACACCGTGCATCCACGGTCATCATCACCATCTGTGCGCCTCCACCACCGCCTGCGCGCACCGCCTGGCGCACCGCCCAAAGCTCCGCCCAAGCGACCTCCAGCAACGTTGCTGGTGTTGCATAACAGCAACCATTCACCACCAACGTGCATCCTCTCCGCCCTCCTCTTCTCCTTCACGAGGTGTAGCCCGTGAGCACCTCACTTCGTGGCTGGGGAGCGCACCAGCAACCATTCACCACCAACGTGCATCCTCTCCGCCCTCCTCTTCTCCTTCACGAGGTGTAGCCCGTGAGCACCTCACTTCGTGACTGTGGAGCGCACCAGCAACTCTTCACCACCCCTTATCCTACCTGCTGGTCACCTACTGCACTGCTACCACCTCAAACATGGCTGTTCCATTCACTTGAACCACAACACCCATGTATTTTCCTCCGATCCTTCACGTGTGGCAATACACCACCACGTGGTGTAATCAAACCCACTACCAGCCTGCCACGACTTCAAGGCGAACCCACGATCAGCATCCTTGCATACTTGCACAACACCACACCATCGTACATCTCCTCCCTTGGTGAAACCAGCCCTAGTCCGTGCAACTCGATGGTAAGTTGCAAAAAGGTGATCTCCATCTACATTTTCTCTTTCTAGATTTCTCACTCATTTTCTCTCTCTATCTTTTTCACTAATTCTTCCCCTTTCTCTCTCTAGGTTTCTCCCTCTCTTTCTCTTTTTATCTCTCTATTTCTCTCTCTCTCTCTAGACTCTTTAGATTTTCCTTTCTCTTTCTACCTCCCTCTCTTATTAAAATGCTTTCTAGTTTAATTATTTGTCAGATTTTTGCTGTAAAAGACAATTTTGATTAAATGAAGTTGATTTGAATAAAATTATGTTCCATTCTTTGCAAATTTTCCGTCATTTTATGTCATTATCGCGCTAATCCGACTAATCCCGAGTGCGGATTCGACTCCGACTTTCCACTGTACTAGAATTCTTAATTTTTGCAGGAATAAGTCTCGGATAATTACAAATATTGTTGAGATTAGGGTTTTCGATCCAACGACGTGGAAAAATCCTCCTTTCACTGGCGGTCGTGCAGCAGCAAAGAGAGAAGAAAAAAAAGAGAAGAAGAAAGGAAGAAGAAGAAGGCGGAGACGGCCGGAGTTCTGCAACTCCGGCCGGAAGAAAAAAAAAAAAGAAGAAGAAAAGAAGAAGAAGAAGAAGAAGACGAGAAGGAGAAGAAGAAAGAAGAAAGGGAAGAGAGGAAGAGGAACGAAGAGAAGGAAGAGAAGAAAGAGAAGAGAAGAAGGAAGAAGGACGGCCGGAGTTGCAAACCTGCAACTCCGGCGAAGAAAGGTGAAGAAGACGAAGAAGAAAAGAGGAAGAAGAGGAGAAAGAAGTCGCGGGGAAGAAGGGAAAGGATAGGGGGAAGGAGAGGAGGAGAGGGGAGAGGGATTAGGGTTCGAACGAACCCCTATCCTTCTCCTTTTAAAGCTCCCTATTTCCTTTAATGGAAATAGGGTATTTTTTGAAAATAAAAAAATATGAAATATATATATATATATATATATATATATATATATATATTTTTTTTTTTTAAGTAAAAACCTACTTTTCTATGGGGAATCTCCCCAATTAGTGGACCCCCCATTTAATTAAAATTATTTTGAAATTCGCGGGGTCCACTAACTGGTCGGACAGCGGGTCGATGAAGATGGGCCCGGTTATTGGCCCACATGGATTGATGATGTCCATCGTCTCACAAGATGATGTGACAGACAGTCTGATGGCGATCGGATGGATGGTGACTTGATTGGGACTCAGATTGGTAGATCGACGGATCTAGAGAGATCCAACGGTCCGATTGAAGATCCAACGGTTTGATGGAAGATCCAACGGTCAGAAAGCTAAGGGAGATGAGATAGAGCCGATGGGCAGGAGTTCTGGGGTTAGGTCAGTAGATTCGAGGACTGAGAGATGAAGAGAGAGAGAATAAGGAGAGATGAGAGAGAAAGTATCAGAAAATAGAGAGAAAAGCACTGGCGGAGGGTCTGGAACCCTGGTCTTCACTGTGACCATCCTCACGCTCCTGCAAGTTGCAACTCCGGTCGCTGTTGCGTCCTCCACAGCAACACCACAACTCCACCGCTAGCCTGCTCCACCATCGTCTCAGCTAGCCCCCTCTTTCCCTTCGTTACCTTCTCTTCCTCCCCTTCTTTCTTCAAACCTTTCTTCTTCTTCTTCTTCGTCCCCTTCTTCTTCTTCTTCTTTCTTTAAACGCTTTGGTCCGTCTCTTGGTCATTGGCTCTCCTACTCTCTTCGTTCTTTGGGCCGGCTTTTTGGTCCTCTTATTCAGCCCATATTTGGCCCATATCTTCTAGTCATAGCATGTGGGCTTGTTAAGCTTTGATAATGGGCTTTCATGATCGATTTGGGCCCACAAGTCTCGAGAATCGTCCTATCGGGGTTTTCTGCGACAGAAGAAGCGCGTAATGAGACTTTATCAGAACGGCTTAATATTTAGACTTCCGAAAATGTGTTTAATGCATGCAAATATACCATTTCGTCCAGAAAAGTGTTTTCTACGCAACAGAAGAGACTCTTACGTAGAAAAGTAGGTAAATAGAGTATTTTACGTAGGAGAATGCAATAACGCTAAAAGGATAATTGCTTAAAATAAGCACTTTTGAGCGAATATCAGCATGCAAACCATTACGTGTGCAATGGTTTGTGTGTGCAATTGTTTGTGCATGCAATGGTTTGTGCACCCGTACTATTTTCTTGCGTTTGGTGCGCACTAACTTTGCATATGCAAATTTCAAAATTTACGCACTGTTCAAATTTACGACCATTTTGTTCGCGCGCATGCTTACTTAGGAAAGCACAAAATATGTGGGTCCCACATATTTGAACATAAATTTCAAAAACGAAAAAATAGAAAAAAATAATGGGCAAAAACAGAAATAATGGACGTTTTTTTTTTTTTTTTCACAAAATTTTTCAGAAAATAATGGTCATTATTTTTCGATATATTTTTTCAGCGTTTTAACGGTATATAACGTAACGAGGGAGGTCCGAATCCATTATGGCAAAAATAATGGCCGTTGTAACGGATTCGGACCTCCCCTGTTACGTTATGTACCGTTAAAATGGTCAAAAAATAACGATCGTTATTTTCTGTTGTAACAAAAATAACGACCATTATTTTTTAAAAAAGTTTGTGAAAAAAGGGTCATTATTATTATTTTTTTTTTTCATTTTCTTGTGTTTTAAAATTTAAAATTTCAATGTCTATTTTTTTTTTTTTTGGGAAAGATAGGGCTTGATTTGAGAAAATATTGGATTTTAATTTGTACCTTATGCAAATCGTTTGTATGTGTAAACGATTGCTCAGGGGTGAAATGGGTTTTTAATTGCTAAAGAGGGCGATCATTCATTTGCTTATGTGCATGTACAAATCGCCAAATGCACGCATACTAAACATGCGTGGGAAACGATTGCACGCGTAAACTTATTTGCACACCCAATTTGCACGCGTATCAAACGCACCCTTAAATACAGTAATCAAATAAAGCAGTAAAGAGACAAACAATATACAATACAAAGATATATAGTGATTCGGTCTAACAACACCCGCATACACTCTCCAAAAGCTCCAACGAGCTATCACCTTTTAGGTGAAAAGAGTCATGAGTAATAATATTGACATTATTGAACACACGTATGCAGAAGAAGTAACTAGGGTAAGAATAGTCGGTATTGAGATAATTGAATTTCTAGTTAATTTGAGATTTTTGGAGCATGAGTTAATTTGCTGTCCTCTTGGGATTTCAAAATCATCCTCGACGTGACACTCATTTGAGTCCACAGAATGGATGCTTGGTTTGCCTCTTTAGTACACACCAAAAATCAACTTAATTGGTAATTTTTTGCTGTTGGATTTGAGTATTTAATTAGGTGATTTCTGACCGTTGATTTGAGATTTTTTGGGTGTTAAAATCTAACCGTTAGAATTCACCAATCAAACTATTAATTGGTGTGTAGGTCCACAAAGAGGGGGGCCGAACATCAACAAGGTTAATAAGCCTAAAAGAGTGTTCCATTTATTTTTTGGTCCCCACGACAAGAAGTATTTTCTTCTCTTTCTGATATAGTTGTATCTACCAAATGAAATCAGCGTACCAAATGCCTCAGCCTGGCATTTTGGCCCGCGGCCTGGCAGATGGCCCCCGGTCGGGTCGGGCTAGCTCGGCCCGTTGTGGTGTCCGGGCTATCTCGTCCCATCCAGCCCCGATTTGGTCACCAACACATACTTGGGCCAATTTGGCCCGGCCCGGCAAATCTGGCCCGTCCCGACACTGTAGATGCGGCCTGACAAGCCGGGCCGATGGGCCAAAATGCCGACTTCTACAGTGTCGGGACGGGCCCACCGACTCCATGAATATTTGGCCCACATCTTGGTGGACCCACACACCAAAAATCAGCGTGATTAGCGATTTCTAGCCATTGAATTTGAGGACTTTTTTATCATGGGCTTAGGCATGTTCATAAAGCCCATGATGAAAAGTGCTCAAATCCTACGGCTAGAAATCACCAATCACGCTGATTTTTGGTGTGTGGGTCCACCAAGATGTGGGCCAAATATTCATGGAGTCGGTGGGCCTGAAAGAGTCTATTACGTGGCAAATTGAGGGACTTCGGCATCAAAATTTTACCGAAGTCGGTATCAAAGAAGCCCGTCTCAACAACGACAGCTCAACCGAGGGGGAACTCGGCGACGTTGCTTAACCAACAGAAATTCAACACGTATACCAGTTAAAAGGCACGTAGATATGCTGGCGTGTAAAAAAAAATCTGTAATAAAAGAAATTAAGAAACCCCAAAATAGGTCCCCAACCGCCGAAGCAAAATCAGTTTATACCTCTCTCTCTCCCATCTTACTCTGGAATAAAATCAATATACAGGTTTGGATCTTGGCAATCTTTCAATTCTCTAATAAATTTTCTTTTCTTTACTGAAATCTCCTATTATTAAGTTATTTCAGATCTTTGATTGACCAATACAATCGAGGGTTATTGATTTCTGCAACTGTGGCTGATTTTGCTAGGGTTAGATTGATGCTTGTGGGTTTTAATCGGCTCTTGAATCGCATGATAACTATAAATATAAATTTTAGTTATACGGTTTTCAAATATTTGTTTTTAATTCTTAGTAGTCCATGATTGTAAAATGTAGAATTATAGGTTACATGTCTTGGAAGAAAAAAGAATTTTTTTTATGGGCAAGACATCGAGTTAATGTTTATTGCTTTTGTATTGGTTGGTCTGTAAATTTATCTTCTGAGGAGGAATAGTTTTTCTGGGTTTCGGTTAATTCTTGAGTTGTGCTTGCTTGATGACTCAGTTTGACGGGATTTCTGATTCGTTCTCGCACTTTGAAGGTTGAGTGATGTTGACAAAATTCTTTTGAAAAAATCAACTGTTGTATAATTTTTCGCAGATTGGAATATGTTCAACATCCATACTCAAACCAGTGAGGATACTGTTAGTTACTATTTTGAGTTTACTGATTACTATCAAATTATTATATTTTTTATGTAATTATTTAAATAATTAATGTATGAAAAGAAGAAAGATCTTCTCTGAAGATGTGCACCTACAGGCGTATGTAACGAAGTCCACACAGTAAATTATTGTCAATTGTGAATCTGGTGTTTTACCAGACAGAATGCCAATCACAAAGTGAAAGGGTGAATCAAGCTCTAGTTTTGACAGTTTTGGTATTCGTTGCATATAAAGAATTCAGTAGGATGTTAATGTCGTAGTCACAAATGCATCCCATATAATTTGGCTAAAGGAATCACATGTTCATTCGTTGCACTTGAATCTGGTTTTGTGTCTGTTGACTAATATGTGTCATTCAGTTGCAATTGTTCGTCTTCTATGGAGTGCTCTATTTTAGTAGCTAGTAGGTTTTGAACCCACATTCATTTTAAAAGAAGCAGGTTTGAACTTGAATTTCCCCCAATTCCTTTTATAGTCTTGTCTTTGTTGTTACTTACTAATTTGGTTTTTTTTTTTTCTTGTGTGAGAACAGTCCACATCGAATAGGAAAATAAGTGGGAAGGTGGATATAAGTCCCTCCTCCACCCAGTAGCTATGATTTTTTGTGTATAAACACACATACATGATTCAATGTAGCGAAGTGATTGTACATTGAATGCAAGGAAATAAATTTCGGTTACGAGGTTTATTTCAACCGGTCCAAAAATGGAAATATTTTGATCAGTGTGGAAATAATACATTTTTCATGGAAATGATGAAAATATTGTGGAAATTTTTGTGGAAAGTTTGGGAAATGATGAAACAAACATAAAAAACACACTCATAAGCTATCAAACCATAAATTACAATCATATGTAGTGTGGAAATGAATGATCATAACGGTTTGTATTACGTCGAGGCATGTATCTATATATAGTTAAAGTATAATTTAATTATATAACTATTATTTAATTGCTAATTATAAAGAAGTCACAAAGTAAGGTATCAACGAATCCTTATTCACTTACGTGAATGTCTTAACATTATATGTAATTTTAGAAAACCTATTTACTGTTAACTTATAACATCTATTTAATTCTTTGAATGTTCGAATATTTTTTGAATTTTTTTTAACTCAACCAACTTGTAGAACGGGCTAAGTTATGCAATATATAATCAATTTATGCACAATCGTGGATGTTTAGGGTAAAAACCAATGAAATTTGGGTTTCTTCCAAATTCCAAAATTTTACCCTTAACAATCTTCAATCCATGTACAAATCTAGTGTAAATGCATCATAGATTTGATGCATTTCACCTAATTTATTTATTTGTAGCTAGCAAGAAACGATAGCAAGAAATTTTATCCTTATGTATATTTCGAATTTGAAAAAAACTCCAAAACAGGATTCAATTCTTCCTCATGATCAATCCGTGAACCAAAAAACCTACAATGGATTGGTCCTTTTTATTTATAAAATGAATGGAAAAGGGTTAATGGATCAAATATGAGATTTATAGCCGTTTTGAGCTTAAATGGGATGTTTCCTAATCCTACCTATGATTGGAATGTTTCCATGCATGTCGAAACTTTTCGCCTGAAATAATACATATTTACACTATCAATTGATCGGAATTTACTATTCACGAGAAATATTTGACATGAATGAAAATATTTCATGAAATTTAACATTATCTCCTGTCGGTAACTTAGAAAATAGAAATATTCGCGAAATATTTCGATAATTTCGCGAAATTTATTTCCTTGATTGAGTGTATGCGTCAGTGAGGGCGGGGGGTGTGTGCATGTGAGTTGGCGTAAGGGTGCTTGAGGTGCACTTTGCACTTCATTATGCACATCAATAGTTCAATTGGGTCTTGGGTTGGTAGAGCTCATGAGCCCAACCGCCATCCACCCACCCTCTCCTACATATGGGGAGGAAGAAAGAGAGATGAGGATGTCCAATCCATAAGCTTTGTTCCAATCTCTTGTGAAGAGAAAAAGCCTAGAAGGCCATCTTGTTATGACTTATGAGTTTGCTGCAAGTCTGCAACTTCCTTAGAAGTGCAGAAAGATCATAGAAGAATTTTCCCAAGCTCCAAGCCCATCTGAGATAGGCCATCATCAGAGAGAAGAGAGGACTAACAGGTCCCATAGAGAAAAAAGATTAGATATTTCGTGCCCTTTTTATACAAATTTGATAATCTATTTTTCTTTTTCTAATTTGTAGTTTTTGACTAATGCATTAGTTTGCTATTGCACTCTGTTTTAAAGACTTGTGTCAGCTCTATTAGTTCTATCTACAGGCCCATATAGGTCTCTAAACCTTAATTGCTAACTCAGATTTTTGGATGGAACTTAAGTCTTGTAACATAATATTTTGACATTCAGAACCAAGGTAAGTATCTTGTCTTTGCCGACTAGTGCAAGGTCTTTGAGAGACTTGGATTGCATCAAGCTTGTTGGAATCTTGGGGAAGTGGATGTAGGGGCTAGTATAATAGGGTATACTAAGATTTGGTGCACCATTGCTGCGTAATCTTCCTCTTCATAGAAGGGGACAAGTATGCTCTTGGGGCATAAAAGAGGTTGTCATACTTATTAGGTTCCTTATATGTGTTTTAATTAGTTAATTGGGTGAGTTTGAAATTTGGTACGTCTTTTGTTATTAGTTATGATAAAATTACTGAGTCTTTAGTAAGTTAGAAAATAGAAAGCACATATAATGTGTAAGGTCCATATTTTGTAATTGGCGAATTTCATGTCAAAACCCCATGTAAGTCATTGTTTAGTGAGTCTCGTCATAGGAGAAGTATCAGTCTTCAGTAGAGCTAGGTCGATCTGAAGACGAAGCGTGAAGTGAAGATTGAAGATTCAACTTTCGAAGATGATCCCGCGCTTGCCAAGCCTCTTTAACATCACACTTGTTCTCTAGGTTGGTAAGTGACCTAGATACTTAAATTGACCTTAGGTGGTGTTAGTTGACCTAAACCTTGACTTATAATCTTAGGGGATTGAATATAAACTTAAAACAAATTTTTTTGTAAATTTTTTCTAAGTTGGTTCGAATGAGCCAATACTTGGTTCAAACTAGCTTGTGTAGACAGTTAGGAAACTTGCCCAGATTGGACTCTTGCAAGCTCGGAAGCTTTCCTAATTGTTTTAGTGTTCTTCCTTGATGTCTTATGTTATAAATACATCATTATTTTCATGGGAGAACACCAAGACTCATCAATTCACAAGAGATTTGGAAAATCGTAGTGATCCTAGTAGCTCTACTACCTTTGTGTGGGTTTCTCCTCATGAGTTTGAGATCCCCATTATTTCTAGGTGTATACCTTTTAGATTTTGAGTTTGAGTTGTGTTTGATCCTTCATGATCGAAGATCTTTCCTCCATGAAGTGTTAAACATGATTTGTGAACTTAACCTTCATACCCTTTAGTGCACTCGTGGATTCGAGTGCGTTGCTCGTGGATTCAAGTGAGTGAATTTGGTGTGGTTTTGGATTTATTGCAATGATGTGCAAAGAAGGCGTGCTTGTGGATTTGAGGCGTGGAGTGACAAGATGATGCGGTGAAGCGGCTACTGGGGACTCGTGGGGATATCAAGTTGGTATTCAGTGATACGTCGTGTGTGTGGGTAATGTTCTTTGTATTTAATTAACTTCTGTTAGTGTACTTTACTGTTTGGATGTGGTCCCGAGGTTTTTCTTGGTTAGGTTTTCCTTGTAAAATATCGTGTGCATTGTGTGGTTGATTGTTTATTTATTTTGAGATTAGATTGAACAACTCTATTAATAATATATATTTTATATATTACGATTAAAGTTGGTCGATTTGATTAGTTTCTGCGTTAGCAATTGCATGTGATAGGATACCCTGATTAAAATAGGTTAATTATTTTTAAAATTTGAATCAGACCTATTCACCCCCCCTAGGTCATGTGAATACCTACCAGGTACTTTTATCATGTTTCTTTTAAAAGTGAGTTTTATTAATAGGAAGCTTTTTAAATTTGTCACTTTAATGTGCCTAAAATTAAAAATAGAGTCGATTAATGGGGTCGTGAATAGTGTCGTGTGAAAAATTCCGGTATCTAGAAGATGTGCACCTAGAGGGGGGTGGGGGGTTGAATAGGTTATTTAAAAATAAATGTAAATGCTTTAACCTAAACACGTTTTGCTGGTTTAGCCTAGGGTAACTAATCGCATGCAATACAATCTTAGTATGGTTGATTTTAATTACACGATGATTAACCTAACCAACTCATTGAAATATATCAAGGATATATTCTGGTTGACTTGTTTAGTTTAATCTAGACAGAGTAAATAGCAGAAACAAATCAAACCATAACAAATATGATTTTTACATAGAAACCTTTTCAGAAAAAACCACGGGACCACGTCTAGATGAAACGTACCACTATGAAAAGATAACGATATAGAATTGCAAACCATTACTCACAGCCTTCAACTCGAATCCATCCTTCAAGTCCACTGTCGATGCTACTCGCTCTCCTTGTATACCGTGTGACGAATCCAGGAAGCTCCCTTGTAGGATCCTGTTCTTCAATTTCAGTTCGGTCCAACCCTGAATTTACCCTTCAATCAGTTTAGCCCTGACATTGTTTCTACAATCTGATTCGTCCTCGAATTGTAACGATTCGGTCTAACCCTGAAACGTACTGATCTGGTCAAACCCCGAATCACACTAAAGCAAGTTATGTGGAAGAATCAGAGGGAGACCTCTCTTGAGCCACCAATCGAAGGCTGATGGACATCTACTGCTAGGTTGGGTTATGAATACCCACAACCGACGCCACGTTTTAGATTGACGAGACCGTGGTTTCAATTCTCTAAGAACATGCTCGTATCATTGTTTCTTGATGGAGGGATTAAGCTTGGAGAACTAATCAGTGAAGAACAAGAACTTCAAGCTTTGATCATCCAAGAGAGTAGATAAGAGTAAACTAGGGTTACAAAGTTTCTCTTGGATCTTGAGGGTCTTTTTGGTGCTTTGTGTTCTTAGGTTTCTTAACCTAGGATGTTCTACATATAGTATAATCATGCCCTAGTATGATTAGGTATGTAGTGTAATCTAAATAGGAAGTGTAACCGTTTTTTTTTTAAAACTTTGTACGCGCGGTCTGATAAGTGGGTAAACAAGTCCGATCGATCGGTTAGACCAAAAATGGTCTCCAATCGAAACAGAGCATGGTTCAAAGTACATGGTATTGTTCATGGGTGATACCGAAATGTATCAGAAGTATCGTTCTATTTCGGACAAAACTTCTTGAAAAAGAAACGAAATGTTAGTGCAAATTTACACATAAGATGAAGTATCGTTCGGTTTTGGATGAAACAAACTGAAACGTATGTAGTTTCGTCCTATTGCGAAACCGAAACGAAACAAACGAAATGTTTCTATTTCGGCCCAAACTTTGAACACCATGAAATAGAGGCAGAAAAAAGTGTTTTTTGAATTTTGAATTCCGATCGATACCTATTAGGCCAATTGATCGGTCAAGGTAAGTTGTACCCAGAAATATATCGTTTCGTGTATGGCTTCACTACACATCTAATCAATGACATTAGAAATGATTATTAAGGTATTACCAATCTATCCAATGGTCTCTAGACTAAGTCACTTACCAATCCTATAGTATGATCGGGTGAAGCTTCAAGTCTTCTGATTCAGCTTTTTGTTCTTCTGGCAGTTTTCAAGCAGTCTGGAGTGATGTAACCACAACACACTCTCTAACTAACACAACTAACTACCAACACACTAGGATGGTTTACAATATTGTTTTTTGTCAAATGGGATTAGCCAACTCTAAAGAATCTGAACCTTACATCATGAACGGTATCTTGGTTTTTTTCTTTTTATTTTATATATTTGAAGAGTTGAAATATAATAATTTTTTTTATTTAGTAGAGAATTTTGTAATGTAGATGCTAGCCATATACAACCCCAGTTAGGGTTTTCTAGTACTGATTTTCTTGAATATGCCAAAAGTACACACTGCTGTTTTTATATCAATAGCACTTCTTATTTCTGACTATTGAGCTCTATTACATGAAGCTAAGTGCTGTCCAACACTGTTGCATTGTTTAGAAGTTATTTAAGGTGCTGGTCCTACATCAATTTTGGTATTAGAGTTGAAATCTGAACACAAAGATTGAAGATTGGACATGTGAATTCTAATTGAAGCAATGTGCAACAATTTTTAGTGTCGAAAACCTTGGGAAGTCTGGAATGTTCCAAGTGTAGATATGTATTGCTTTACAACGTATATATGAAGTATATGAGATTGACTGTTGCGTTGTAAAGATGACAACCGCAAGAGCTTGAACATATGGAGTGTATATTCAACTAGAAAATTAGGAGAGTCAGAGCATGCAGATATGAGATGGATTGTTCTAGAAAGACTGCAACAATGAGATCTTGTTAATATATGGAACGCGTTGCATTATTTTTAGAGAAGTGTGAGCATTTTCGTGCTATGACGAATAATTGTAGTGTAAATAATGAGTTTGTTGAAGTTAAGACACCAAAGCTTGCATGTGTATATGAAGGAGTTGTGAAGGTGGACATGTCTGCACCTGAATAATTAATATTTTTGGAGACGTTGGAGTTGACATTCAAGCCAACCACTACACTGAACTACGTATAAAGTTCGAGGTTAGTTTGTCAAAGCCTATAAACTGTGACAAAAAAACTAATTTTGCTGTCGTGAAATTAGTCAAGCTTGCTGTAATTAAATATTACAAGAAGATGAGTTTAGGACAGTGACAAGTTGCCGTGGAAATTGAAGTACCATTATTCTATATTTTACAAGCAAGGGAACGTATAGGCAAAGTGAGGAATGGAATAACAATGTGAGTGGAGGATGGTACGGATATTTTGAATTTCTGTCTTGGAATGCGAAGATATCTGTGTCCTTATTGTGCCTACAGTGGTAGGACGGTTGCATGAAGTTAAATATAGAAGTTCCGAAATTTGAGGACAAATTATTTCGAACTGTGGGGTAGGGTATACAATGGGATGATTAGACCCCATAGGGCACAAAAGCATGGTTTTCAGTTTCGACTGAGACTCAGTTGACTTGCCAGTCTTGGCCAGTACTGAGTCATAAAATTACAGGTTGACTTGCTCGAGATAGAGTTCTTCTTCATCATTGTGTCTTGGGTGAGATAGTCCCAAGACCTATGTAACAAGGACACTGACACCCGTGTCGGTGTCCAACAAGGATACAAGATTTTCGACACGGCAACCTAAAAAATCCAATACGGAGACATGTCCGTACATAGATTTATTAAAATAAATCAATATATATGCATGCCTAAAATTATTAATAAAACAACAAAATTAGAAAATAAAGCAGAAAATATTTATTAGTTTATTATTATATGGAGGATGGAACACACCAACCCACTTTTAGAAATCAATTTTATATTAAAAATTATTAAAACAAGGGGTGACATGGCCATACGTGTCCAGATGTTTGTCGGGAAGTGTTGACACACGTCTGGGTGTCGAGGTGTCCGACATGGCAAAAAACCCTAATAGTGCTGTGTCCTTTTTACATAGCCAAGACTGAGTGGACTTGCCCGAGTCAGCTTAATCTAGGCCCTAGACTATCCAGGTCTAGAAACCGAGATCTAAAACCTTGCTTAAAATATGCTGACATCCAACAAATTTAGTAGGTTTCCTAATGTGCTTTAGTTAGTTAATTGGTTGAATTTGAATTTTTGGAAGTATTGTTTAGTGAGTATAAAATTAGTAAGAATCTTTAGTAAGTTAGAAAATAGAAAGGTGTCCACATACAATGTTTCTTCTTATAAGTGAGTTAATTAGTATGAAGGTTATTAAATGTTAGTAACTTTAGTGCGTCTAGAATTTGGAGTAGAGAGTCTATCTAAATGCTAGATGAACTGTGTCTTGGTTTTCTTCTGTTTTATTGGAAGAGCTTGAAATTAATAAAATGGTTTTATTAGTAGAATTTCTATTCTTGATGATGGCTGTACAACCCTAGTGAGGTTTTTCTAGTGCTGGTTTTCTTCAATATTTCACAGCATTGGCTATCGTTTTAATAACAACAGCACTTCTTATTTCTCTTCGACTTTCGAGCTCTCATGCATGAAGCTAAGTGTGGTCCAGCGCTGTGACTTTGTTAAGAGGAGATTTAAGGTAGTGGTCCCACATCAATAATGCTACGTTAATCCCTTGACAGTTGGAAGTCTTTTACTTTATTCAATAAATGTTTACATGCTTCTAAGCCTTGATTTGGAGTAGTTCTAAAATAAGATTCATTAAGTTAATTTCAGCAGTTTTAATGTGTAAGGAAGTTTCATAATCATCAACATGGAGATGGTTATGTATTATTCTTCACCTTCTCATTGTTATCATTAGTAATAGTTTCTTAGCCTAACTGTATGGGTTGGGCAACAGGAATACTGTTCTTCCATTCAATTCTATCTAGATTTTTTGTTAAAGCGCATTCCCTTATATCTTTTCTTACTACCTCAATAATAGTATTTAAAGTAGCTGAAGTTTTATTGAATTTTGTCAAAATTTTTGGTAGGCAAGCTGGTCAATGGTTAGTGGTCAGTGGGTTTCGAACCAGGTTATGGTTTCAACACTCGCAAACCTTACCAACTTAGCGAATGTTGTCTATTTATGACCTGACGAAGTGAAGTTTACCAGCAATATTTTGGCAAGTTCTATTGTTTAGGTCTGAGACATTGTAGACAAGTGTTTAAAAGCACTTTTATTCCCTCCCCCCCTTTCCTTTTATTTTTAATTTCCTTGCCTTTGGTAGGTTAATAGGTGAAAATGAATGCCCCATAAAGGGTTTTCTAGTAGAAAACAACTTGTAAATGTTGAAATCAAGATCAAATGCTCCTCGGATTACGTATTCTGAAATAGTTCTTTAACAAAACCATTTTTTATAATTCAGGTTTCTTTCATACATTTAAGATACATTAGTATTACAAATGCGTAAATGCATCATACCTTCAAACTTCTCTAGGTTATAGAATTTTTGCAAAATTTCTACATGTCGAACTAAACTTCATCGAATTAATTTTGAATTTTAACTGAACAAAGTCTTGGGCAAAGTTTAAGTTTAGTAACTTGACCTCAATCCACGACCTCATTGTCCTCTTTTATTGTTTTTAGAGCCTCCATTCTGCACCAAAGCTCTTCTTCTCACTGGCGTGCTCATTGGTCTTTGTTGTATGTACACAAACCATCTCAATCGACTTCCATTGGATTATTTTAAGGATGTAAATTAGTCAAATGTTATTCTAAGTATTTGACATCTAGAATGGCTTTGTGATCCTAGACCGTGGAGCCATGTTAGATGAACCACTATTCAATTTAAATTGTTTACTGATCATGCAAGGAAGTCCCGTGTCCTAAGCTGGTGGAAGCTCAAATATAATGTCAATCCTGTGTCCTTATTAGATATTACCAGCTTCAATTCAATACTCATGTTCAGTGCTTTTCTACATTGTACATTATTAGTATATCTAGTAAATTTTTTTTTTTTGATGATTTATTAGAAAACAATGCAATGGTTCTGCTTTGTATTTTTTATATGATAAAGCACAATTAACTTACGTATGTTCATATGTGTATAGAATTTAGAATACCCCATGCATCTTTTGAGATTAAATATACTCTTAAGCTTATATTTTTTATTCATTTATATATCAAAGTTTTCATACAATTGTATATATAAGATGAAGCCTTAGTTGGTCTTTGGATAACATATCTGAGAATTGGAAAGAATACTAAGTTCAAAGTGTTAAAACAGGAAGAGTACTAAGTTCAAAGTGTTTCTGATTAAAAGAAAAAGAAGAAACTAAGTTCAAAGTGTTTGCTCTTGTATGACATGGCTCAGGATGTTTGCTTTTGCTCATGGATGGCCTGGGCTAATGCAGTTAGAGATGTTATGTGCCATTGACTTTCTTTGTGATGTACAACGCCTTTCCAATCTATGAGCCACATGGGTTGGAAATATAATCATTGAACTGGTGTTGTGATTTCCTAATTAATTTCTTGAACTTGTTGTTCCGAACTATCAGTGCTCTCACACTAGTTGGCTTTCCAGTTCTTTTCTTTTTCCAAAGGATCGATATTGATTGTTTAAAGGGTTTCTCTCCAATTTAATTAAATCTAATGATCTGTTAACTGATTGTTTCCATGTGCACTACAGGATTTGGTCCTCAAGTTTTAAATCCCTGGGATAAAGTGGAACACTGGAGTTTGAAATTTCTTCCGTTATTGTTTCTTGGTGGAGCAAGTGGCATTCCTTAGTATCTGGGTTTTGTTGTTGCTGCTTCTTGCTAGTGTGCAGTGCAGCGGAGTTTCCCTTTGCATTTGTGTGGGTACAAGTACTTTGTAGCGTAAGCGAGCATAGAGGAATGAACGGAGCATCTCACGTAGCACCTCTGCTGAATCCACTACCCTTACCCTTTCTCCTGCTTCTTGATCACCAGAATTAAGAGGAATGGAATTAAAGTATTTCTTTGATGGATTGAGACATTGAACCACGGGGATACATATGATTCTTTTCTGGGCCAGTACTTCTATTTCAGAGGTGTTGCTGATATTTTTATATTTGACCGCAGCGTTTGAGGCACATTTGACGAAGGCTGGATAAGTGGAAGTATTGAGCTTTCAATGGGAAGGATACTTCTCTCATAATTGGATTAAACCGAAGGCTATGTGGCTGATGCTTAACCAGGACCCATATATCTTGCGATTGTATTCATTGTAGTACATGGATCAATGACTTGTACCCTCTAATGAAGTTTATTGGGGGGGTAATAAATGCTCTGGATTAAGCACGTTCAATTTTGTGGGTGTCCTTTGTAAATATTCTGTATGAAGTTCTGCTATAAAATGGCATGGAGAGAAGTTTTCTATTCTTTGTTTTTCCTTCTCACTCTGGTGGAGTCTTCCAGTCGATCAGGGAAAATTTGGTCACTCAACCTCGGGGGCGATTCAATCTATAGCTGGCCAATCCTCACCGCTGGAATATTTGTATTTCTTGCACTTCTTCTGTCATTGTATCTCATATTCGAGCACTTAGCTGCTTATAATCAGCCCGAGGTTACTTCTTATAGTCCTTTTTAGATATTTAAAAGTTGCAGTTTCTGTTGGCGTCATCTCTTGATACTTATGTGTTGTGGTCCTTTATTCCTTTTCATATTCTCATATGGATGGTGTTTTCATACAAAACATTCGTACTATTTTTCTTACATAATGTGGCATTTGGATGGGTATCTTGTTTGGTTATTCCCTATTTTTATTATCCTCCTGGATTGATTATAATAGGGTTGTTATTTCATTTCAGGAGCAGAAGTTTCTGATTGGCCTCATTCTAATGGTTCCTGTTTACGCGTCGGAATCTGTATGGTCAACCCTTCTTTGTTTTATGACACTTATTTTCTTTTTAAGGTTTTAAGTGAATTATAAGCACCATATGGTATCGAAGTGCTAGGATATTAGGACATCTTTTGTTGTGCTTATTTCCAATATGATGTTCCTGAATATGCTGTCATGAACTTAGGAATGCATATGTAATTTGAACTTTTTTTTTTGATCAGTATAATTTGAACTTCAAACAATTTGTATCTAAGAATTCTTACTTTATGGGAATCAATGTTTTTAAATGTAGAGGAGTGGGGCAAGGCACTTCAATGGCCTAAAGCATGAGGTGTAAGGCTTAATGTGTGGGGCATAAGCCTCATGAGCACATCTTTTTAAATGAAATACCAAAAATAAAATAATAAAAAAATAATTGCATAATGCAATAAAAAAGAGAATGAGGAAAAGTTATGAAAAAATAAGATTAATCTATTTCACATGGGAAAAGAGATGTTTTTGTTGCTTTTATTTAATGTTGAGCTTACTATTATCTAACTCAGGGTTGGGGGAAAAACAAAAAAAGAGAAATAAATCGAATTTTTAAGGTACTACAATCTAAAATTGCCCCCATCATGCACATGAGGCACACGTCTTTGGTACTCCAACACTCGTAGTTGAATGAATTTGTTACTTTGTGGAAGATGAGTTTAAGATTTGTATGTAATGAGACTAGTTAATAAGCTTCTCAATCTTAACATAAGTAAACCTGACGTATCCTATTCAGTCAGCCTTGTCTAGTCATTCATTTCATACATGAAAATCCATGCACATCAGTGTTGTTAAAGGTTGGTGTAAGGCCTTTTTTTCAATGGAAGTTGGTTCCATGCTTGGGAGGACCCCTTGTTAGCAATTTGGCATATGACAAGAATATGGTATGAAAAAAATTGAACATAACTTAGTTTTTACATTAAAATATATGTTAAGAAAATATCTATTTCCTTTATTCATCGATCGCTTATATCTATGAGAAATAACGTATTGGACATGGCCATCTTGGCGGTTGAACAACCATTGGTCTTTTGGAAGGTTGTCTCAAGGTCTGGCATGGTTGATATAAGAAGGGACCTGGTTGCTTCAACTTTGATCGAAGCCTTGTCTATCTGGTGCTTTGCTCTATGTAACCTGCATGTACTCAAGTACCACAGGTCCTTTCATTATCTCAAACCTTAGTTGCATGCAACGGGAGTGGGTGCGGGTGTTGGAACGAAGAGCAGATGTTATAAGGAAGCCCTAGGGTTTGGAATGCCTTAGAAATTACTGATTAATAAATAAAATTATTTGTCACTTTAAATAATTTGATAGATTACTGATTAATAAATTTATTTGAACTTTATACTGTTATTTTTGTGTTAGAAAACATTGTCTTATACTTCTTAAGTTCTTCACAACATAGGAGAATCATTGAACTTTTTTTCTGAAATTTCCTCTCAAATGCTCTTGTTTCGCAAATGAAGAGTCCGTCTCAAACAAGTTTGGGTATTTATTAACTTAGAACTGCTAGTCCGAAGAGCTCCACGTTAGAAGTGCAGAAGCACGGTTTTAGAGCGGGAGTGTCACCCTATATAGGAGTTTTCCGCAAGTAAGTCTCGAACTAGGTTGGAGATTCCTATTTGTAATTTTTAAGTTAAGAAGGATTATTTTTTTCCCTATTTTTACAAAGACATATTATTGGGAAGTATTATAAAAGATGCAAAAAAAATGCGAATTGATTGTATGGGTTCAAAATTATAAACACTTATATTCTTTATATTCAAATAATGTGATAGTATTAAATGTTTTTTTCCAAAAAAAGATAAAAACTCACACATAATACGTGAATAATTCGCTAAATTGCTAAAAGGGGCAGGTCTTAGGCACTCGCTTTTCAAGGTGGGTGCCTAGGCAAGATTTGTAGCTACAATCTTGCCTGGTACAGAAGGGGTGATATTAGTTACTTGCATGAACGCGTACACATTTACACAAATAAGTCATTCTTAAGACTGCTTATATACATCCTTGGAGATATTAAGCTTGATTTAAGTTTAGTATTATTAGAATAAAACTATTAAGCTTTATTTAGTATAAATTACCTCTAATTTATATACAATATTGTGCAAAATATACCGAATATTGGTTTCACCGGGTCACCAGGCTAGCATGTAGGCAACCAGCCAAGGCCAACATGGTGCTCACCTAGACATTGTAGCAACCTTGATGCACGACTGGATGCAGTTCACAAGATCCTTGGAAACATGAAATAATCTCAGGGAGTGATATCTAATGTAGAAGGAAAAACATTTTGAAATTGCTTCTTTTTAGATGTGCATATTGGGCCCGATCTGCTGCCAAATGCTGTTGCATATTCAAATACTATTCTAGTTTGGAGGAGTTTTTCCAACCAGGGTTTTAAATTTCAATTTTGGTGGTATATTTTGCTCAGCTTGGAAAATGTGGAAATCATGTTAAATTTTTGGAAACTATGGAAACATCATGGAAAATATTAAAAACCACAAGAAAGTCAAGACATCTTGTTTTGGTAATATATCGACGTGATACATAGGGGAATGTATAGTCTTGTACTGAAATTTTCATTAATTAATTTTTTTTTTGATCGGTAAATTTTCATTAATTAATTAAACATTGACAATGATTGAATGTAATATTATTTCATGGTTGAAAGGATTATTTAATCAACCAGCATATTTTAGCTTAGTTAAGCATTAAAATAGTGTAGTTTAATGTATTCTTTGTAACTTTGCACGTCCAAATGTAAGATGTTTTCCAGTGAATTGTTCCATTTCTCTGTCAGCTTACTGAGATGCTGAACGAGACTTTTAATCTTGCAATTAAAAACTGTTTGGAGTACGAAAACAAGTTCAATTGTATAGGAAGATTTAGGATGTCAATGGTATTATGTTATTTGTAGGTATGTAATTGGTATTTTCTGTTTTCTGGGTTTGGCATATATAATGTCTGTTGGGGGTATTTTTGTCATCATTATTGTCTTAGCCTACTATGGGCAGTTATGTAATTTTATCTCAGTATAATATTTTAGGGCAGGGGGGACCCTCTCTCTCTCTCTCCCTTTCTTCCTCTTCTTAATTTTTTCTTTATTCCTACAAATGAGTTTCTTTATTCTTATTCCTATAAATGGTATTTTTTTTTTGATAAGGTAAAAGATATATTGAATAAAAAGAGATACAAAGGGGAGGAGGTCGAGGAGACCTCCAAAAAGGCACAAAGAGAAGAAAGAAGAGAAAGGAAAAGCTAAACACCCCTACTCATAATGGCATCCCATCTGAAAACCATGTCTTCAAAGGTTATCCCCTTACACTCGACAAACAGCTTTGACCAATAATACAGGAGGGCCTTAATATTGATAACTATACTCTGGGTGGAAGCCACTTTATCTTCAAAGATCCTCCTATTGCGTTCATGCCAAAGGCCCCACCATACCGCGAAAGGAAGAATGCTCCAAAGACGGCGCCCACAAGAGGAAAAGCATCTGCTTGACCAACTCTTAAGAGTGAGCATAACAGAGGCCGGGATAGTCCAACAAATGCCGAAGGCGTCAAAGAAAATACTCCATACCTCACGAGCTAACGCACAATGAAGGAGAAGGTGGTTGACGGATTCCGCTGCCCCTTTGCACATAACGCAATAATTCGCCATAATCCACTTTCTTTTGATGAGGTCGTCCAGAGTGAGGATCTTCTCATGAGTAGCACACCACAAAAAGAAAGCGACTTTTGAGGGAACTTTCGATCCCCAGACTTTGGACGACGGGAAGTCTTGAACCCAATGAGGAGGTTGGGTATCTGGTAGGGGACAACCCGTAGATTCTACCCACTCATAGAGGCTATGAACTGAGAAGGGCCCTTCGGACCTGCCCACCCACTTGATAGCATCACTGTTAGAGGTGTCCAAGACCACGCCTTCCAACTTATGAATGAGAGTCGCCAAAGCTGGAATCTCCCAATCATTAAGGTGGCGTCTCAAATTAAAGTTCCAAGAACCTCCAAATCCATCCACCACTGAGGTATTTTGGACGGTGCTATCTTTCCGGATCGTGAGTCTGTAAATTTGAGGAAACTCTTCCATGAGCGCCTTGTCTCCACACCACACATCGCTCCAAAACCTCACTCTATCTCCCTTGCCTATCTTGAAGCGAATACCAGCTTGGAAGACACCCGACATCTTTTGAATGCCTCGCCAAACACCACATCCAAACGGGGTACGAATGGTGCAACTAAACCAGCCCCTCGGTTCTTCTCCATACCTGGCTACCACGACCTTCCTCCATAAACTATCCAGTTCCGTTGCAAATCTCCAAAGCCATTTACCAAGCAGGGCTTGGTTCATGACTCTAAGGTTCTTGACTCCTAGGCCGCCCACGCTCCTTGGCGAGCACACAAGTCTCCATTCCACCAAAGGATAGCCAGACCTATCCATCTGACCAAACCCTGCTTGGTATTCCTATAAATGGTATTCTTTACATGCTGATGTAGGCATTCTTAATCATGTCATATAAGTACGTAAAAGCAAAATATAATTGCATTATGACATGAGGAGATCATAAGTCAATCACAATGATGCGACGACCTACTAATTTCTCTCTCTCCTTGTCTTTTCACATATTAAAATAATTTTTAAATCACAATATGTTTTAAATTAAAATAGTTTTTAAATCACAAAAATTAATTATTTATGTAATTACTCATTAGAGTTATATTATTGAAAATTTATATTAATGGGTTTCCCATTTCATGCCTTGTTTTTTACTAATTTATTAATTTTTACACATTTTTCAAAATTAATTTTATATATCTATGAAATTAAAATTCGTAAAAATATATTTTTTAGAAATGGAAATATTTCGGTATATTTAATGGAAATATGTTGAATTTAATACCATGCTTCTAAACTCATACTAAGGTTAATTTCCACATTATTAAGGAGAAAGTGGCATCAGAAGAGATTTGTCACCTTTTGTTAGTCATGGAGCCCAGTTGACATGCATCTTCACTGAAAAGCCTAGGATTAGTAGATTTAGGATACACTTGGTGATCTGCACAATTTAAATATCTGTGCAGTGCACTAACTTGAAAATGTGTGTTTTTAGCTAAGATACCCCGATATGGATGCAAATACTAGACATGAAATGGGTATATGATTTTTCATTTTCTGAAATTTAGGACACCGATATGAATTATGGGTATATGTTAATATTGTGCTTAATTTTTAGTTTTTATAATCCAAGTGTCACTGATTTAGTATTTAAATATTCCAAATCTAATGATAAAGTTTTTATGGTCAGTTTGTTAGAAATGCTATTTATATATGTTTGTTGACAAAATGCACAAGGAAACTGTTAGGAATTAGGAGAATAATCTTAAATACCGTAAGAAATGAGTAAATTGTATGTCTAAGTATCCATGTAGTAGTTGGTAGCAATATGGGTATCTTATCATGTCAATACGGGTACTCTGACTTGTTGAATATCCAAATATCATTTCTTGTCAGTGTATTAGTCTTGCTTATATACTAAAATGTTGTAGGGACATACTTCATTTTCTTTTATTGTTTATTGTAGACGTTTTTTTCTCTCTCTTCCTTCGCACCCACCCACCCCCCCCCCCCCCCCACACCCACACCCACACTTGGTTCAAAATTCCAAATGTCACATGTGAGATGTCTGGGGCTATGGTATGACTTGAATGAAATTAGGTAAGCTTCAAAATTTCAATATGTTTAAGTTTGTCTCAACTTGTCTTGTCGATACATTCCCAGACATTCAGAGAAGTGAGAAACATTGGAGATTCCATTTATTTTTCAAAAAGAATGAAGAGAGAGATAGAGATTGTGATGCCCCTGCCTGACTATCATGCTAAATATTGCATGGATTAGAGAGAGGAAGTGAGAAACATTGGAGATTCCATTTATTTTTCAAAAAGAATGAAGAGAGAGAGAGAGATTCCCTCATCTGACTATCATGTTAAATCATTGCATGGATTATCATTTTGATACTTCTATCTTTTGTAAGTCATTGCATGGATTGTCATTTTGATACTTTATATTTTGTAAATGTCATGTTATCTATTGCCCTAACTCTTCTTCAGAAATTATTAATGCATAAAATCTTGCATTTATACTTTGTAGTTTAGTGTATACTTACCTCACAATATTTTCTTTGGTGTCTTAAGTAACTATGCCATAATTTCAATTCTTTTGGGGCAGTTCTTGTCATTATTGGATTCGAAGGCTGCATTCAACTGTCAAATAATGCGCGACTGTTACGAGGCCTTTGCTTTGTATTGCTTTGAGAGATATTTGATAGCCTGCTTAGGTATGTTTCATTGGCCACCTTAGATTTGAATCTTTGCTATTTCATGTGAGAACAACAGTTCTTCTTTAGGATTTGTGCACCTAGAAGGTATGAGTTGTCAAAAGATTTGCTTTACTTTTCCCCTTTCTTGTTTTGATCTTTTGGCATTCAAAGCATGTTATCTATTATTGCAGTCTACATAAAATGGGTTTTGATAATAAACATTTTATTATGACTAGATTGAGGACCATTTCCTTTTTGTTGATATGTATGCCTATATATATTGGTGATTGGGTTGCAATATTCACTTCAATATATAACATTGAAGTTCGTACAAGTTATACACTGTGTTGATAGCAAAAATCCTAGTCTTGGCAGAGGCATTGACTGAGTCTTTGGTTTTGGGATTTTTAACCTGGTCGCGACTCTGTTATAAACCTTTCTCATTTAGAAAAGCTCAAACTCACATAATAAAAAATGTAGTTTGCTAGCCACTATAATCAAAGAAGTTTTGCCTTCGGTCATCTCTCCATCCCAAGGGGCTTTTGTGAAGGGTCGGCAAATCCTGGACGTTGTTCTGATAGCCAATGAATGCATTGATTCCAGATCTAAACTTGGGATCTCGGGGCTTGTGTGCAAAATCGATATAGAGAAGGCATATGACCACTTGGATTGGAGATTTCTGGGCTACATGGTCACAAATGGAGGTAATGGATTTGGAAATGCATCTCTTTAGCTTCCTTCTCTGTCCTCATCAATGGGTCTCCAGCAGGTTACTTGAAAAGCTCGAGAGGGTTTCTCCAAGGAGACCCTCTATTGCCTTATCTGTTCTTTGTGGTGGTGGAGGCCTTGGGGAGACTGATCTCCAGAGCTGTCGGCTTAGGAGAGTTGGAGGGTTTTGCGGCTACCCCGGGCTCTAGCATCCTATCCCACCTCCAATTTGCGGATGATACCCTTGTTTTCCTTGGTCTTTCCATCCCTCAGCTGAGATTCCTTAGATGACTTTTGTGTTGCTTCAAAGCCGTTTCGGGGCTTAAGATCAATCTTTCCAAGAGCAAGGTTTTCGGTGTGGGCGAGGTGGAGAATATATCAGGGTTGGCTAGCATTCTGAAGTGCAGCGTGGACAACTTTCCATCTACTTATCTGGGTCTTCCCCTTGGCAATGTTCATAGATCGAATGCGTTATCGAATGCTTCGAGAGGAGGTTGGGTGCATGGAAATCTAGATATGTATCTAAAGCGGGTAGACTGGTGCTTATTAAAAGCACGCTCTCCAGCTTGCTGATCTACTACATCTGCCTATTCTCCATCCCGTGTAGTGTGGCAAAGGCTCTAGAAAAGACAATGAGGGACTTCCTGTGGGGTAGCAAGGAGGGGGACCGGAAGATGCACTTGGTTAGTTGGAATAATGTGTGCAAAGCCAAGGATAAAAGGGGTTTGGGTATCAAGAATTTCAAAGCTATGAACCAGGCTCTTTTGAGTAAATGGCTTTAGAGATTTGGAGAGGAAACGTCTAGTCCATGGCGGGAGATCATAGCCGGCAAGCATGGGGTCGCTTCTTTCGTCTGGACGAGCAGTAAGGTTAACACTCCTTACGGGTGCAGTGTGTGGATGGGCATTTCTAAGATCACTCACGACTTTGACAGGGGAGTGTGGTATGAGGTGGGATCAGGCAACCGGATTAGATTTTGGGAGGACTTATGGTGTGGGGAGGCACCCCTGTGTGCTGATTTCCCTAAGCTTTACTCCCTCTCAGAGATGAAAGAGCGGTCCATTTTCGATTGTGCCCAATCAGGAGGGGATGTCATAGGTTTGGCCCAATCAGGAGGGGAGTGCGGTATGACGTGGGATCAGGCAACTGGATTAGATTTTGGGAGGACTTATGGTGTGGGGAGGTACCCATGTGTGCTCATTTCCCTGAGCTTTACTCCCTCTCGGAGATGAAATAGCGGTCCATTTTTTATTGTGCCCAATCAGGAGGAGATGTCATAGGTTGGGACTTTGGCTTCTGGAGAAACCTTAATGATTGGAAAATAGAGCCCCTATCCATATTGCTCATTCGGCTCCATGACGTTCATATCCCTCCCCAAGGCTAGGATAAACGGATTTGGAAATGGTGTAAAGGTGGTTTGTTCTCAGTTCGATCATCCTACGAGGTCTCACTTTCTTCAGTAGGGCCTAACTTTACCTCTTCCACGATTTGGAGCTCCTCTGTCCCTTCCAAGGTTGCTTTTTTCACTTGGGAGGCCTCTCTGGATAAGGTCCTGACAGTGGACCACTTGCATTCTAGGGGCATCATCATCATAGACCTTTGTTGGATGTGCCGCCATAACAGAGAAACTGTTAATCATCTACTGTTTCATTGTGTTGTGGCCTAGGAGGTTTGGTCTTCTTTCCTCAGTGAGTTTGGGATGTACTGGGTGATGCCGGGGTCTCTTATGGCCCTTTTCCTTAGCTGGCGGTCCGAGGCCTTTTTCTCGAGAGGCAAAATCCTTTGGAGATCATTCTCCCCAAAGTTCAACATCCTCGAGAGGCAGCATCCTTTTTTGTTTGCTCAATGTTCATGTTGGCAATAGTGTATTCACTATAACACAAGCAGTCTCTTCTGAATGAAGAAAAAATAAACGGGCGCGTTAAAACCATGGATTGGAGCCAGGGATGCATGGGAGGGAGGAATTTTTTATTTGCTTTGATACTTAATTTTTTTGTATGAAGTAGGCAAAATATACAAACGTAAGGGAAGAGATTACCTTAAAAACAACATAAACGATAACTTCAATTAAGAAAACGAACAAATTACAGAAGCAGCCCCCCCCCCCCCCCCCCTCTCGATTAAAAACCATTTAGTCACCCGCTTGAAGGCAAACTCTTCCAGCTTAATCTCTTGAAGCTTCTTCAAAACAGACGACCAACTCTAGTAGAAGTCTCCCTATATTCATGTAAATCTCTGACAATGGCCTACTTTGATCTTCAAAAATCTAGTTGTCTTGCTCCTTCCAAATGAGGTCCCCGCTGTCTTCTCGTCATGGGTGGTTCATTCCAGGTATTTGTGGTTGTCTGGTAGGGGATGTAGGGATTTAAAGGCATCTTGATGGATAAGTAAATTGTTGTAGAAGGAAACAGGCAGGGGGATTGTCGGGACATGAACGGAGGCAGAACCACTGGAAGAAGCATCGGAAATAATTCAATTGAGGTAGTGGGAAAGACTATGCATAGGTTTCTGTCAGGATGTGCTAGTGGTCCAAGGTGCTTGGTCAGAAGTGGACTTATGTGTTGAGTTGGTGGTTGGGGCACAACTGATGCATGTTTCTTTGTGATTGGATTCTCCCTTTTGGTGTGGACATGTTTCATGTATGGGTTGTGGCAGAAAGTTCAAGAAATTGGTCCGTAGCAACTGGTTGATTCACTTTGCAATTATGGTACCAGAGAAGAAGACAAACTTAAAATATAATATTGGAGTTGGAAGAACAGGATTCAACAAGATATTTGAAAGGGGAAGAAGATGGATCAGATGAAACGTTGGGTCTTGGATTATGCGACATATCTGAAAATGGGGTGGGAAAAAAATTATGGAAGGAGACAATTTTGTTTTTCTGGATCTCATAATTTTGCATAGCACCGATACGAGGCATTAGTATACTTCCATACACTAGGCACATGTCTACCACTTATTTTTCTGTATATATATTGTTTCAACACAAGGATACTTCCATTCCAGGAGCATATATTGAACATATAGAACAATATAGAACAATGATCTATGGGATACTTCCAATTAAATTGTCACCAATAAAATATTATGATACAAAATGATCTATCTTTTCATTTGGTTGTTTTCCAGAAATATTGTTGCGTCTTTGTGAATATGTCTACCCTTTGAGGTATCTGAATTTTTTTTCAAAATGTGATGGAATTTTCCGTGATAGTTTTAATAGTCTTTCTATATTTAACTTTTTCGTATACTTTTGCTCTTGATAAAAATTTTGTGTTCAAAGGTGGTGAGGACAGTACAATTAAGTTTATGGAAACTCAGAACCAAATGGATTCCAACATGCCTCTTCTGGAAGAAGCAGCATATGCTGATGGAGTGATAAAACATCCATTTCCTTTGAATTGCTTGTTAAAGCAGTGGTATCTTGGTCCTGATTTCTATCACGCAGTAAAGATTGGCATAGTTCAGTATGTATGTGTTCTCTTGCTGCATAACATTCCTTTGAGATCATTCTTTGGATTCAAATTTGAACTGTTAGAACTGGTTTACTGAAAGTGATTGGTCTATCAGATGATATTGAAGATGATCTGTGCACTGTTGGCAATTGTTTTCGAATTCTTTGGGGTTTATGGAGAAGGAAAGTTTGAATGGAGATATGGGTATGTCATCCTCATTTTTTATCTTTTTTAGTGTTTCTTTTGATCTTGGCCATTTTCTATTTCATATATTGGTCCTCCGTGTACCTGCCTTACTATATAAATCTTGCACACTGCATGAGACTTCTAGATTAAGTGATTAGCCTAATTACAATTTCATTTTGTTCTTTGTAAAGAGTTAATCTGTCATTATGCTGGTGCTTTTGTTGTTGTACTTAAATATCATTTAACAAGGTATTTTTATTGCTATAATGATCTGTATTTTGCGTGCAGCTATCCATATCTTGCAGTTGTTCTGAATTTCAGTCAGACGTGGGCCCTATATTGCCTTGTACAATTCTACTCTGTCACTAAAGAGAAGTTGGAACCTATCAAACCCCTTGCTAAGTTCCTCGTATTCAAATCAATTGTGTTCCTCACATGGTGGCAAGGCATTGCTGTTGCGTTTCTCTTCTCTGTGGGAGCCTTTAAAGGGTCTTTGGCACTAGAGTTGAAAACACGGATTCAAGACTATATCATCTGCATTGAGGTCTGGAATGAACTGATGTTTTCTTTTATTTTCACTTATTCCTGGACTGCATCTATCTGATTAGTGGTCATTGCTTGTGTTGTCTATATTCATTTAAGGAGATATTTATCTTTTTTTTTTTTTTTTTCTGGTTGACTCACTAATTTACTGCCATGTAATGCTTATGTCCCTTATGTGCCTGTTTGACGTATAAAAAATAAAAGTATTTTTCTTAATAGGATTTTTGAAATTTAAGAGTAACCAACGAATGTGCAGGGTAACAGGGTTTAATACCCACATGTAATAAAGCCTCATGATGTCACTCATACATGGAACTAATGCAGGAAAAAAAGAGAACCATACAACAATATGAGCTAGGGGTTCTCCTAAGTTGCAGTTGCAGGGAGAATACTAAGGGTAACATGTGATACTCTTTGAGGAATGGATAGACAACTGGGGTTATTCTTATGCTTCTCTTTAATTAAGGGGCCAGGTTTGAAAGTATTTATGCCCTTGTGCCGGAATTTCATAGGGAAGCCACTAAAATAGCATTCGAAATGTGCATAATTTATCAAAAATTGATTATGACTTAAAACAGAAATTATTGAAAGCTTGAGAAGTTGATGAGAATTGGTGAAATGTGCATAAATTGTCAATATTGATTATGACTTGATGAGAATTGCTGAAAGTTTGAGAAATTGATGAGAATTGTGGCCTAAAGGTCGATATAAGTTGGTGAGAATGACACTGGAAATTGGAAATACATGCGGTGATTATGTTGTAGTATTAATTATCAAAAAAAAAAAATTATGCTGTAGTATTTCCTTGGGGAAAAAATTTATAGGTGGTGTAGTTCTGTTACAGATATAAACTATGATACCCGGATAACATGCTTGTTGTATCCTTATCGACACGATATGATCAGATACTGCATGGATACTTCTACACCACCAATTTCTCATTTTCTATTTAATCATTGTGTATTTTTGTTCGAACTCCTAACATTTCGTTATTCCTTATGTCGATAGGAAGATATAAGAAGTTTATTATAACAAATTTTACTGCAAGAAACTTTGAAAATGTAGAAATTTCATTTTATTTGGCATGATGTGAATATTAAACAATGGTACTTAGCTTGAAAAAGACTAAAAATTAAAGCTTTGTATGATCATATTGGATGGGATACCCATTTCTTGGATTTTGGGGAATGAAGTGTCACATCCCCATCTCTCCCACACCCAGTGTCTGTATCCTATCCATATCTAGGCATATTGGGATATAAATACTAGAATTTGTTATTCATCACGTGTGACCTAGGTCACTATGTCTACTGTCTAATATTTGAAGTACATGGATCACTCATTAAAACACAAACTATGGAAATACTCTTTATGCAATCACTGATGTACTTCAACATTACAAGGATCAAGATTAACTCATCTATCTTAAGTACTATGTCCACGCATTATTATAAATTCTATTTTTTTCTATGATGCCTGGATACGGATACGGACAAGGTACGGGAAGCGGGGATACGACTCGACATTTTTAAACTCTTAAGGACACGGATACGGATACGAGTATCTTATTTTGAAGTTCAAAATTTTTATTTTTTCTAATTTTTTTCAACTTTTTATGAAGGATACGTGGGGATACGTGTCGATGGAGTATCCAGTGTCCGTATCCGTGTCGACACGACACTGGTACGAGGCAGTAGTACAGGTATCCGGGTATCATAGATTTTTTTAAATATATGTGAATCAAGTACTAATATTGCCAGCTAGTTAGAATATGAATGATTATATGCACATGCTAACATGCTTAGAATACGTTGTATATTCAAGCATATGATGCACCACGGGTTCCTATTTTTTTGATTCAAAGTATTGATTTTATATTTAAAAGTATTATTTTATACTATTTTTTATTTATGAAAATAAAATTAGGGAATTTTTGACATAAGCCCCCACCCACCCACCCACCCACAATTTGGGGACCCAAATTAACGAGCCAATAGAAGACATGCATGTGGAATGACTAAGGTCTGATTTCAGGGAATATCCTGAGATCTTCGAGGTCGACCAACTTCGAGACAAAGATGATCGGTAGACCTCAGATACCTCCCAAGAGCGGATCTGAGGAAAATATCCGAGAACACGAGGAAAAGCCGATCTCAGATTAGATATGAGATCTCTAGAGCAAGATCGTCCTAGCAAGGTCAAAAATACGAGAAAGAGGAACAAGATCAGATGGCAACAAACCTTCGTGCTAAGTAAGAAAAGATCGAGGATACCTATATCTAAGGGGAGATGATTTTAGATTGATGAAAGGTCAATTGTGTTGCAATCTTAGATCATAACCAGGATAAGAGATTAAGGTTAGAGAGATGGAGGAGAAGAGAAGAGAAGAGAAGAGAAATGGGGGAAGAGGAGAAATCGTGTAGAGTGTAGAATAGCCTACGCGATTTCACCCAATATATATATTAAGTGAAATTTTACAATATTACAAGGGTCCCCTGTAGAATATAAGATATTACAAGTAGGTCCCTGACAACACTCCCCCTCAAGCTGGTGCGAAGATATCTATCATACCCAACTTGAATAACATGTGCTCTAAGATCCATTTAGTAACACCTTTATCTTTAGTTAACACATCAGCAACTTGATCAGTAGTATAGACATACGGTGTGCAAATAAGTCCCTAACCGAGCTTCTCTTTGATGAAGTGACGGTCTACCTCAATGTGCTTTGTCCTGTCGTGTTGAACTGGATTGTGAGCAATACTGATGGTTGCTTTATTGTCACAATACAGTTGCATAGACCCTTTGACAGGATATCTGAGCTCACTAAGCGTAGTCTTCAACCATAGAAGCTCACATTCACCATGAGCCATAGAATGGTACTTTGCTTCAACACTGGAGCGGGCGACAACTGGTTGCTTCTTGCTGCGCCAAGACACTAGATAACCTCCCACATACGTCCAGTACCCCGATGTGGAACGTTTGTCGGTGATTGAACCTGCCCAGTCAGCATCTGTATAAGCTTCAACGCGTAGGTGTCCATTCTTACTAAACATGAGACCCTTCCCTGGAGCTCTCTTGAGATTGCGTAACACTCAGTGTGCTACTTCAAGATGTGGAGAGCGGGGAGCATGCGTGAACTGATTGCGTATGCAATATCTGGTCGTGTCAGCGAAAGGTGGATGAGACGCCCAACAAGTCTTTGGAACTGGCCTAATGTGTATGAAGCAGGGGAATCCGTCAATTATCTTCTCCTTCATTGCAGGGTAGCCTGGGAAGTCTGGGGGCTGTTCTTCGGCATATTTGGCATTTATTGGATCCTACATGCCTCTGTCAGTTTGACTATACGGAGTTGGGCCTCTCGATGCTTCCCACCTTGCGGGCGTAGGCTTTGGAGTCTTCTGTCGTTTGAGGTCTATTGGGGCCTTTGGAATGAGAGAAACAGAAGGATCTTCCAAGGCAAAGAGTCCTCCTCCAATGATACTATTATTTCTATCAAGGCCTATCTGTTCTTGTGGTCCAAGCTGTTGGTCTTTGAGGATACGGTTTTTAGATGGAAGTCGATCATGAGTAGGGGTAGATAGCGTCCCGGTTTTTTTGCTTTTTGTTTTTTCTGAGGTTCCCTCGACCTCCCGTATGTCTTGTATCTCTTTCTTCCTTTCAATGAATCTCTAGCTCATCAAAAAAATAAATTATAGTACCCTATTATATTGCAAGTGAATATTCACCGTAACCAATATATATGAACAAATAGTTAGTGATCAATAAATCAGATATCTTTTTTAACTCATACTCTTAGATGGTCATGCTCTTTTGGGGGGTCCAAGATTTGAAGGTGATTTAACTTTTCCAGCCTTTTAATATGAATGTAGTAATTAAAATTTCCATCGTGCTATTACCAGGGTATCTGTGGAAACCTAATGAAAGTTTCTTTGCAGGTTTAATACACTTGTGAATGCCTACAACCTATTAAGACATCACTGAATGAACTTAGTTTTTCAAGCCATCACTTTAATAGATTCCTGTTTAGTGTTATGTTTGGTCTGTATTCATGTCTAGCTTGTGTTACATTATGGTTATTTAATTCATCTTTTTTTCTTTTCATCGGTATTTGAAACTTCAAGAGGTTACTCTTTTCGGAGTCTTCTGACCATGTGCATATGCCAAACAGATGGGTATTGCCGCTGTGGTGCACCTTTATGTCTTCCCAGCTAAGCCTTATGTACGCGGGGAAAGATGTGTTCGTAATGTAGCTGTAATGGATGACTATGCATCACTAGGAACGCCTCCAGATCCAGATGAGGTTCAAGACAGTGAAAGATATACCAGGATGCGCCTTGCTCGCCATGATGAGAGAGAAAAGCGGTTAAATTTCCAACAAAGTGTCCGTGATGTGGTTCTGGGAAGTGGGGAAATTGTGCGATAATTCTCTTGGCTTACATAGTGGCAATTTTTGTTTTTGAAATTCATGATTAATTTATCTTTCTTCTGTCTTAGTGATTTCCTATGTGCTGTTATGTGTTCTTAGATGGTCGACGACATGAAATTCACTGTTTCACATGTAGTAGAACCAGTAGAACGAGGAATTGGGAAAATAAACAAAACCTTCCATCAGATATCTGAAAATGTGAAGCGGCATGAGGAGCGGAAGAGGAACTCCAAGGATGATAGTTATGTTATTCCCTTGCATTCATGGTCAAGGGACTTTACAGAAGCCCATGACCATCTTCTTGAAGGAAGTGTCAGCGATAGTGGTGTGGCCAGTGGGAAGAGACACCATCACCAGTCCAAATCTATAGCTTCCGAAATCAGATACACAGATCATCGTCATGGCCATTCATAGCTGCTAAATTTGAATGGACTTGCCACATGTCTTGCAAATATTTGAATGGTACCAACATCTTTAG
Source organism: Euptelea pleiosperma (assembly GCA_035048495.1). NCBI lineage: Eukaryota > Viridiplantae > Streptophyta > Magnoliopsida > Ranunculales > Eupteleaceae > Euptelea > Euptelea pleiosperma. Next base: position 29,092,652 of record CM068552.1, read on the forward strand.
CCAGTAGGTTCTGTTCTATATGTTCCCATTATCTTTTCGAAGATTTTTCATGCCAAATCTTCTGATGAGGCTGTATTTTGATTTGTTAGGGTGAAGAAGTTAGAAGATGAGTAACATTAACCACGATATTTTTACTGAAAAAAAATACGGAGAAGCCTTGCAGTGTAGGACAGCTGATGAAATCTAACTAAAGTTTTGCTGTGGAGCCAGGACTGTATGCTGCTGTTGAAACAGGTACTGTGATTACCCTCATACTGGTTTTGATCATACTCATTGATAAACAGTAAAGCTTCATTGTAAAACCAAAAGAATTAAAGGTGGATATACATTTCATGTAATTTTCAAATATAGAAGCTCAGGTTCTCACATTCTCAGCTTTTTTAGAATTGCACCTCTTGACAAGTTTCTATTACGCATTAAATTAGACTTCTATTTCATTCCGACAATCCATTGCAGAGGCAGGTTCATATAATGTTTTTGCCAAGGCCAAAGGGGTAGTAGAGGGCTCTCAGACACTTGACATCGTAGATAGGGTCCAACGCTTCTGTTTAGATGTTTCTCTTTTGACTTTGTCATATATCACAAAGCATTAACAGGCGTGCTTACCCTTTGGAAAGAAATGGTATCAATAGATAGCTTGTTTTGTATTGAATTCTGTTTCCTAAATCTTGTTGTCTCGGCTCCTTGTAAAGATCTTTACTGATTGAAAAAAAAAAGAAAGAAAAGAAAAAGATCCAACTGAAGAAAGTGACATCACAACTTTGTTGTTCTCTTCTTTTTATTTTTCTTCTTGAATGTAAATCTTTACTATTATAAAGGGAATAGAGGGCGTAGACAGTTGTTTGCATTTTGCCTTATTTTTTTTTCTTTAAAAAATTACCTCTCGTTGTTTAACTTATCAATAGAGCAATGAATGGACAATTTTTTTAGTATTTGCCAAAAATACCCTCACCTCTTCTGCAACGTTTCCCACTCCCTAAAATCACTCTAAAACTGTTCCCACTCTCCTAAAATCACTTTGCCAAAACTGTTTTCCTTTCCAATTCTCGTTCTCTCCAATTTTTTTAGGAATTCTTAATCTCTCTCACAAACACTTGCCTTGCTAGTATAGTAGTACTAATATTATATTCAAGCTTGGATCTTGCTTTTGAAACTACATTATTGATCGCCAGTACACCTAGAGACTGACTTTGAATATGAAAGAGCACTACAGCAGGAGGTTGCGGTTTCTAATCCAACTTACCCACCCAAAAGTGAAAAAAAGGATTTTGAGAAATTGAAGGATTTATAGCAAGGGATTCTCATTTCATCGTCCATTAATAGCCTGACTGTTTTAGATTCTTCATATGGGATTTTTGGTTCTCAGTTTCATAGGATACTGGTTGTTTCATTTTGCAAACTTGCTGGGAGATATCTGGTCAGTTGTGAAAAGTGAAAACAAAAAGGAAGTAGTAGTGGATATCAGTCCATGGTTCGTGCCACTGGCTGAATTTGTTCTTGAATAATAATGTTACTAAAACTCTCCGTGGACGTGTATTGTGAGGGTCAGGTTACAATCCGTATTGCTTCAAATCCATTATTCCGTGATGGAAGAAGCATATATATTGATTTTTTACTTTGTGATACGATTTATTAATGGTCATGTAAACTCCCCTGTAAATGAACATTTGGAAGTTCTTTAGCCTGCTCTATTTAGCCAATGAACTATGGTTTTTTTTGCGTACTAACAATACTTATTCAATCCAATCTGAAGAATATCCTGGTTTACTTAACTGTAGAACTCACTTATTGTTTAGCATGGAAATTCATTCCTTGTCAATGGCAATTCATTTGGAGTACTCGACAGTTGTGAGAAGTTAAATATTTAATGATGCATTGGCAATTTTGCCATCTGTTTGGATACTAAATAATAGTGCTGCTTTTCTAATCTTCAAATAATGGTGCTGCTTTTGTTGCATATAAATATTTTCTTATATGTTAGTATAGGCAATAAGGTCAAGTTAATCAATAGCAATCTCTTCTGGGCCTAACATTTTCTATTCTGTGCTAATTTTCCTTGCCTCGGAATGTCTGATGCCATAAAAAACCCTCCTACCTCTCTTACAATTTGTAGTTCAGACCATGGCTTAATAACGACAGTTATAATGGTAACGCCCTGACCCCCGTTACGATCCTTTGTGGCTTTATGATTTTCTTGTGTTTGTTTTATGTGCTTGTAAGTTGGAAAATCCATTTGGTCCTGGGGTTCAAGACTATTGAAGGTGTGATTTATATTTCTCGTGTAATAGTAGGGAGTTGGACCGAGCATCTGGTCCTGAGGTTGGGTCATAGGGGACCGATCATTTTTCTGAGTGCTTTGATTAGGTGTACCAGTCACCAAATGGGTGTGTTGAGACTGACTTTTAGGCACTCATCGCAGGTGTACTTGTATGTGCAATCTCATGAAACATGTTTGATGCAATTTTTCTCAAAGGATTTAGTGACAAGTCGCAAACTGAGGTTTTCCTGGAAAATGCATTTCGGAAACAGGTCCGCAAAGCTAGGAAACTCTCTCTGTTTCAAATACAGCCCTTCCGGATGTGCTTAGAAGCCAGAGCACGTCAAATGGGCTAAAATCTGCGCCCATACAATATTCATATGCTTTGTGAAATGGGGGGAATGCATTTCTCAGTGGCATTTGCGTTTCCTACCCATTTCCATTGATGTTTCTAATACGATACCTGTTACCCGCATCAGGTTTCCTGCTTTCGTTTCTCGCATCTTTTCCTGCCCCCGTTTGCTTCACTGGCTACTATGCTATTAACTAATGCTGTGGGTAGTCTCGGAGCTCAGTGGAAAAAATACCTAGTGTTGTGCATCTGTGATGGCACCATCATTGATTTCTTTACATCAATTTCCTGCCCAAGGGGGACACACTACCGTATTGAATCTCGGATATCAGTTACTTATAACTCACCAGCTCAAAGAACATTAACTAGTGAATCTCGACACGAGAAAACCACTTCCAGAACCTTGATATTCAACTTCAATAAACTCCAAAATCCCAGATTTTCAAAAAAATTTAGAGCTCACTATAACCTAAATACCGGATTTTTTCATCTCAATGACTTCAACGCTCAGAAATTTCACCTGATTTAGAGATTAAAAACTTTGCCTCCAAAGTTGGAGAGAATCGTTAAGAAAACACCTCACATGACAGCCACCGTGCGATTGTCTTCAAGCACTGCCTTGTAGAGAGTTCACAAGCTCGCTTTCCTCAACCCAAATTGTCACATCCCAATTCTTGACACGCAAATCAAGGGTGAGTGGGTAACATATATCAGGAAATTGATAAGAACCAAGTCAATTCATTAAGATCTATATTTCAATTACTTAATAAAGATAGAAAAATTTAAGATAAACCAATCATGTTGCTCATAACATAATATGAAAAGAACAAACATCGGGGTAGCCTCAATGAAATTGGGGACTTAGTGAAAATTGCGCAAAGGACCGGTAGGATGAAGATTTAGGTGTAGATCTGGCTTAAACCAATACATACATTGAAGCGATACAAAAAAGAATTTTTAAAAATAAACAATGCTAAGCGATTCTTAATCATTACCTTTTCATTCCTTGGTAGAAAGTCGTTTTTCAATTCCGCAGACGGATTGGTTGCTACCGCCAAATCCAAGGGAAGTCGAATCCCCTCCTTCGTGTTCGTTATGGGAACGCCGAAAAGGATCACCTGACCGAAAAACTTCATGCACTCTGCACGTCCCACTCTTGCTCTACCAACCTCTTCTCGTCAATCCACATCCCAATCCTGCTGCTCATTTATGAAATGGAATCCGTAGTTCAGAAAGTGTTGTTTTACAGAGGGAATAAGCCACTTCGGATAGAATAGTAGGAACGAATGATTCGCCCCCATTAGTGTCTTCCCTGCTGGAAAAGAAGGGCTTGGACAACGCCAGCCAAAACATATATTTTATTTTGCCCCTCCTTCCATACATTCAAGTTCGCTGGGCCAACGCAAAGTGAATCACCCCTTATCAATGAAACAAAACACCCTTTATTATTCCCACCCAAGACACTGGGAAGTATTCTTCCAAATTCCATCCAATTTCATTTTTTTATGGGTCGGGCTCAAGGGACCCCCATTTCTGACCCCCTTTTTTGACCCCCATCTCGGCGTACCCATGTAGAAGATGAATCGATGGCTGATTTTTGGTGGGGATAGTAACCTCACCAAATAGATCACCCCAACAAAAATTCAGCCCATTCCGAAATTTCTTACCCCATCAAATGTGGTTTTAAAGTTACACGGTAAAAATCGACGGTCCATAATGCTTCAGCTTCTAAACCAGTCTATGAATATCAGAATGATTTGAATTTTTGTGAGGATGATCTCCTCACCATAGAGATCATCCTCACCAAAAATCAGCCATTGATTCATCTTCTATGTGGGTACGCCAAGGTGGGGGTCAAAAAAAGGGGGTCAGAAATGGGGGTCCCTTGAGCCCGACCCTTTTTTTTATATAGGATACTTTTTTGTAAGCATAGGAAAAGTAATAACCTCGTAACGGGGAGAAAGACCCATAATGGGCGTTGGAACCTGCTTCAACCATTAGCTGTGCCTGCCTGTGTATCCGTTATTGGTGCTTCCCGTCAGCCGGCGGCTATGGAATATGAGTAAGGTTGCTCGTCTTGCGACAGCGGCTATGGAATATGAGTAAGGTTGCTCGTCTTGCGACAGCTAGTAGGGATAGTGAAATTGCTCTGTTTGTGCGGCGGAACCTTTGGAACAACATGGCATAGGGAGAGATGTGGGAATATTCTCGAAGGGGTTGATTGAAGTGTGAGATTAGACAGACCGAACAACTAGTTGTTGCAGGATTGGACGTCAATCTATCTCACCGCCCATTCCAATGGCAATTCCTTTAATACTTCTAGCTTTTGGGAGTCTCTTTGTAGGATACTTGGCCAAGAGCTGCTAGGACTCGAGCAAGATCAAGAGAAGATCAAGCAGAGGGCCTTCCCGAAGTACGAGTAATCTCATGGTTTCCCATCCCCGGTCCCGAAATTGGGTCATAACAACGATATCATTTTTGATTTTTGGCATATCCAACGAAGACACATTGCACTGACCTAGCAGATAACTTGTCTTGAGATCAAGACGGGAGATTAAATCCATGGGAATGAGATTGATAGGAATTGGACACTTGATCGCTTGCTCGGCCAGAATCGACTCGTCAGCTCTAACTCAAGAGCTCGTTCGCCGTTCATTCCTGCCGGTCAAGCCACTGGAGTGGTCTGGATTCTCACATTGGGGGGGACGAAGGCCAAGAAAAAAGAGTAGTATTTGGGAGTTATACCTAAGAGAAGATCTTGTTAGTGAAATTTGGGCGGGCTTCCGTGCGCAAATCCTCGCGCCACAACACAAGTCTTGCCTTATATCTCTCGACAGTGCCGTCTGACCTTCTCTTTATCTTTTATACCCGGGTGTCGTCCCCGGAACGAGATCCCACGTTTCGTTCCTCCGCAAGGCGCTCATCTCCTCGAGCCTGGCGTCCTGCCACTTCTTATGTCTCTGAGCCTCCTCATAGCTGCTAGGCTCGATCATCTGAGACATATACATATGAAGCACAGCAGTATATTGGTTCTTAGGTAACCGAGAGATAGGATACCTTGCCGAACGCGTCTCTCGCTGCGTGGTCAGCAGCAGCTGCTGCGTCATACAGCGGGTCACTCGACACAAAGGTCAAGCCGAATTCTAATGAATTGACTGAGCTTTATGACATCGCGAAAAACCTGGTCATTTAGGGTGCATCAAGCCCTTTTTTTGGGGGGAGGAAAGGCTCTTAGCCATCGGTGACCGGCTCAATGAGCACCTTCGGGCAATGATTTTTTGATCCTCTCTGTCACTTGAAGAAAGATAGCCACTGTGATGAGTATTTTATACGAGATTATGATAGAGTGATTTTTTGGCTGGAGGCGCAGCGTTGTTATAAGCGGGTTTGGGTAGAGGCGCTAGGTTTTGCGGTTGTGATTGGGTATGAGGTTTTTGAGTGGGTTTGGGGGATGGCCCTGGCCCCTTGGATGGCTTGTTGAGTGTAATAATAGTATGTAATTGTGTTGCTTGATACATAAATACAATTATCCAAAAAAGAAGATAAGAGTACGAAGACATAATACAACGACGATTCCATTTCATCTACTCAGCACCAAAACGAAATAGGATACCACTAGTCTATAAACTCCTCGTTCGCCCTTGCAAACTTTAGGTAGGGGTCCACATCTAAAAGATCCACAAGGTAATCGACATCTTCTACAAGGTAAGCTAAAAAAAAGAGTACATAGCATATATTGAGCTTTCAACCAAAGCCTAGCAAGTGAACTAACATAGGTGTAAAACAACCGAATAACTAGAAAAATAATAGTATTGTTTTTATACATTTTCATCAGTTAAAATCATTTAAAAAAGATTGTAAACCAAGATAGAACAATCCAAAACTCAAAACATGATAACATCCTCACATCTACAAGTATAATTAGTAATTTAAATAGGTGATGCAGAATATATAACCTCATTAGGTTACTACCGGTATACAACCCCAATTATGACATTATTCCAGTGTGTATTCATCAATGTGGAATGCATTCTTTGTCCTTTTGTGCTAGTCAGACGATCTTCACCTACCTAGTGACACCCTTTTAGCTCATCTAATGCAGGTTAGACACTGTACCCCATGTTTTCAGCTTAGGTCATCGTTATGCCACGACTAATAGTGAAACATAGCTAGGTAGGTGGGTGAAATGGTAAATGTTGGCCCAAATGTTTGACGACTGCAAACTTTTTAAGGATACAAAGACAAGTTCATGGCAGAGTTATTCATACCCTCGTGTCCCATGCCTATCAAGCAATTACCCTATAATTCTTTGCTACTCTTGGTAAACATGCATCAACAAGATTCTTAGAAGAAATTAAAATTTTATAATAAACCCCAGTATCGTATAGTTCTCAGAGCTACCCATGTTGCCAAAGAATACATAGGTACAAAGATTATTAGGAATTAGCAGACCCTTCTCATTCATTCTGGTATATATCTAAGATAGGTAATCGAAACCTAATACTTATTGAACTCATATTCAGAGTGATGTATGTGTCAGAAGAGTTCCCAATCACCTAAACTAGTACCTCTCGTTATCACAACCTAAGTCGACATCAAGCACCCAATCAAATAAATTTGTCTCTATCAGGAAAACTAATCGAACACACCATATCCCCTGACATACTTATTCTCACATGATAAACTTGAAATCTAAATCTTTCTCTCTTTAAAATAAATCTATAAGTTGTAAATCAGTGAAAGACTTGAGACAAATATACTGAAATCAGATAGAAACAATTATAATTAATATCATGTAACATAATACAATTTATATCAAAATTTTCTTTACTAAAATTTGAAGATAATAAGAATAAAATTTTCAGACATTTTCCCAAAAATAATAGAATTTTCTACAATATTTTATGAATTGTTCTTTACTATCTTCTAAAATACAATTAACAGTGATAGCAATTAAATACTTAATTAAATAGTTAATTAATTATTTATTAGATAAATAAATTACTTAAGTAATTAAATAAATAAATAAATAAATATTTAATTAAACTATTAGTTAATAACTTAAATAAATAAATAGAAGGGAATTTTTGACATACCCCCCCACAATTTGAAAAAGCTGACATACCCCCCTTTGACTCGGTCCACTGTCATTTGACCAGTGTTGACCCGAGTTGACTACCTAATTTTGTATTAAAGGACGAAAGTGCCCTTGTCTTCAACCTTAGAACAAGGGTTTGAGTTTAAGCCAAAACCCATACCCCAAATCAATTGGGTCTTCCTCAAATCTCTGAGTCAGACAATGTATTCCTCACACATTCCCCAATGGAGGATAAAATTAAAGAGGTTGTCTTCAGCCTTGGTCCTGTTAAAGCTCCAAGGCCAGACGGTTATACAGCTCTCTTTTATCAACATTATTGGGATGATGTCAAAGATAATGTTTGAAAGATTATCAATATTTTTTTTGGTGAAAATATATCCCTTCGGTCTATAAATCATACCAACATTGCTCTAATGCCTAAAAACCAAGCCCCCGTGTGCCTAGATCAATTTCGACCTATCAGCTTGTGTAATGTTTCCTACAAAATTCCATCCACGCTTTTGGCAAATAGGCTGAAGCTCATTCTCTGTCCTCTGATTGCCCCAAATCAAGTGACATTTCTTCCCGGTCGTCTTAATTCAGATAACATTCTTTTAGCACATGAAGCTTTCCACACTATTAAAATGAAAAAGGGGCTAGAGGTTCGATGTCTGTGAAACTAGATGTGTCGAAGGCTTATGATCGTATGGAGTGAGGGGGTTTTTGGAGCCTACTTAAAGCTACGGGCTTCTGTCAAAAATGGATTGACTGGATGATGAATTGCATCTCCACTCCTTTATTCTCGATCATGTTGAATGGGGCTCTTTTGGTTTCTTCCCGGCTTCGCGTGGTCTTTGACATCCCCCGTCTTTCCTTCTCTATCCATCCTGTGTATGAATGCTTTTTCTGCTATTTTGAAAAAGGGGCAACAACTCAACCATTTTCATGGGATCAAGCTGGCGCGTTCTTCTCCTTTTATCTCTCATCATCTTTTCGCAGATGATTGCCTTTGTTATCTAGGATAAATCTTGTGGAAGCGAGACATTTGTGTTATCAAATTGAGTTATTCTATCAGATGTCAGACTAAAAAATCAATTTTGAGAAATTCGACCTTTTCTTAGTCCCAATCTCCATCAATGTCAGGAAAAAGTTGTATTTTATCATGGAAATCAAGAATGTTACAATTTATGAGAAATATTTGGGAACTCCTTGATTTCTGGGTAGGTCAAAATCGAAAACTTTTGTTCATTCTATTGAAAAATTATCTTCCCTCATGGCGGGATGGAGGACAAAAAATCTAGCCCAAGCTGATTGTACTACTTTGATAAAATTGATGGTTTCAGCCATCCCTGTGTACCAGATGCATGCTTTCCTCTTCAGCAAAGGTACTTGTAGGAAGTTGGATTCCATGATAAATCAATATATTTTGGTTGAATGATTTGGACGATAAGCTTACTCTGCATCTTACCAATTGGGAATCGATTTGCACCCCGAAGCATTTGGGTGAAGAAGTTTGCTAGGGATTCTCTGAAATCAAGTTTCATTTGGATGATTGCTTTGGGGGTGAAAGTTTCTACTTGGGATGATCCTTGGCTTAAAGATTTTTTAGAATTTAAAATACAGGGTCCTCGTTCTCCAGACTCTAATGTTCGTTCAGTGGTGGATTTGATCACGACTCATGGAACTCGGAACCGTCCTCTTCTAAACAATATCTTTCCTACTGATCTGATCAAGAAGATTATTCTCACCCCTATCAATAAAGATCTTCCTCAGGATAGAAATTTTTGGGCCCCCCATTCTAAAGGAGTTTTCTTAGTAAAATCGGGTTATCACTCCCTTCACACTCATCATATTAACCCGATGATCTAGTTTTACATCTCTTTCTGGAATGATGTTTGGTCTCTCCCGCTCATTTATAGACCTAAGATGTTTATTTGGCGATTCTGGCAGGACATTCTTCCATCTAGAGGAGATCTCTGGTTAATATACTTGCAATTATCTCTCTGCTCCTTTTACTTGAGCGTGGAGTATTTTTTGTAGGTACCCTCGACTGTTAGTCAACATAGGAATCAAGATCCCAACTCTTCTTGTCAGAACCGACCATTGGGGATCGTGTGGTGAAGAAATTCTCCCATACTAACCAACACTTTCTAACCTTCATCATTGGAAAATTGATTTGGTATGCCCTAGTAACTCAAGAGGACTTGTACGTTCCTTTGGCATTTTTGCTTGTCAGCTTTTTAAACATATTTTCTATCAAGAGGCATAAACATCATAGATGAGTGCCATTTGGTCTCAAATCCTGATTTACACCAATGGTTGCTTATTAAACTTAAAATCACAATTTATCTCCACTCTACTCTTAGCTATATTACTCCAGGTACGACTGAGACACGGTTAGGATACGTTCATGGACACAAAATTTACATTAAAAAACTGAAGTGTTCAACACGGATACATCGTCTATTTTGAAGTGTCCCGGTTACATAGAACCTATATTTGGAACAATTGGAACCTAACAATTGTTTAAGGTTTGAATTGGAGCTTTGTAACAGAGGAAAAGTTGCCGTTATGTTCGTTATAATGGCCATACGGCTCAAACCATAGTAAAAGAGGGGTACAATATTGGCATGAACGGGATCTACTGGCTATTAGTACCGATATGCACCTCGAAATAGAACTAATTTATCCCTGGTTGAGTGCTGATATTTTAGCAACAAATCCAATAAATCTAAGGGGGCGTTTGGAAACTGAAGAAAAAGCACTTCTACTTGTAGTAGAAGTTATGATTTTTTACCTTAAAAAATGTCATAGAAATTATAAGCGTTGGAGGCGTTTTAAATTTTGAGAAGTAATTTCTCTTAGAAGTTAAAAGCTAAAAAATTTAGCTTCAATTTTAAGTTAGTTTTTAATATATATATATATATATATATATATTTTTTTTTTGACAAGGCGGGATTCATTAATAAAAACATGGAGATATACGAAAAGAAGAGAGGTCGAGAAGACCATTTCAAAAACCAGAAAAGGAAAGATAGAGCCCACAAGCTACAAGCCTCTAGACATAATAGAATCCCCTCTGAAAACCAGATCCTCAAAGATTAGCCCTTTGCACTCCTCGAAAAGCTTGGACCAAAGGAAGAGAAGGGCTTTGATGGACAAGATAATGTCGAAGGTGGAAGCCTCCTTCCCTTCAAAAACCCTCTTGTTTTTCTCCTTCCATATGCCCCACCATACTGCGAAGGGGAGAAGGCTCCGAAGCCTTCGGCTGCAAGACTTAAAACCTTTGCAACACCAACTACATATCATATCAAGAACTGACTCTGGCATAACCCAACATATCCCAAAGGAGGCGAAGAAGAGGCTCTAGATCTCCTGAGCTAGCTTGCAATGTAATAGGAGGTGATTAACGGATTCCCCTGCTTCCTTGCACATGTAGCAGAAACTTGCAATTACCCAATTTCTTTTGATGAGGTTGTCCGCGGTAAGGATCTTCCCTGAGGATGCGCACCAGACAAAGAAAGCAACTTTCGAGGGCATTTTGGATCCCCACACTCTAGACTTTGGATAAGCAATCCTTCGACCAGAGATCGAAGGCATCCATCTGTCGTATGAGAGCCTGTCTAGCATCGCATAGAAAGAGTGAACAGAGAACTTCCCATCCGTCCTACCCGACCACCTGATGTCATCCTCACACGGTGTAACTAGGTTGTACCCATCCAATCTGAGAGTCAGAGCCGCCATATCGGGGATTTCCCAGTCATTCAAATAGCATCTGAAGCCAAAGTCCCAAGAGTAAGTGTTGCCCTCCCTCACTAGGAAGTGTTGAATAGTATTGCGTTTCCTGGAAGCAATCGCATAGAGCTGAGGAAAGTCCTCCAAGAGAGCCTTATCTCCATACCAAATGTCACACAAAAAACGGATCCTGTTGCCCTTGCCCACTTTGAAATAGATCCCTGTGTGGAAAGAAGAGAATACTTTTAGAATCCCTTTCCAAACGCCGCATCCATAAGAGGATTTGACTTCCCTACTGAACCACTTAAGAGGCTCGCATCCATGTCTAGCCACAATGACCTGCCTCCATAAGCTCTCTACCTCCTTAGCAAAGCGCCATCACCATTTCCCCAATAGAGTTTGATTCATCAGTTGCAAGTCCTTGATGCCTAAACCCCCCATCTCTTTGGGAAGGCAGATGGTCTTCCACTTCACCAAAGGAAATCCTTTCCCCTCTGCCCTTCCAAACCACAAGAATTTTCAGAAAAATACTCCAACCTCTTTGCCACACCAGCGGGCATAGCTTAAAGGGAGAGGTAGTAGATAGGGATATTGGAAAGCGTACTCTTGATGAGACAAACTCTACCTCCTTTGGATAGATATTTTACCTTCCATATTGCCAACCTCCTCTCACACCTTTCTATGATAGGATCCCACACTGCTTTAGATCTATAGGAAGCTCCAAGAGGCATGCCAAGATATGAGGTCGGTAGGGAGGCCGCTGAGAATCCCAAAGAAGAAGCGAGGGTGACGAGGTCCTCGATCTCACCAATCGGATACAGAACACTCTTTTTGAAGTTCACCTTGAGGCCGGAAACTGCCTCAAAACGAGCCAAGGTCCCTTTTAACAGAATACATTGATCGCTGCTAGCACCCATGAAAACCAGTGTATCATCGGCGAACTGGAGATGAGATATCATAGGACCTGAGGCTCCTATTTGGAATCTGGTCAGAAACTACCTGTCCACCGCTTTATCAATCAAGCGACCAAGGGCCTCCACTACCAAATTAGAGAGGAAGGGCAATAGAGGGTCTCCCTGCCTGAGGCCCCTAGAACTCCTGAAGAAGCCTGCTGGAGATCCGTTGATGAGGACCGGGAAATAAGCCGAGGATATACACCTAGAAATCCATCTGCGCCAAGTAGAGCCAAACCCCATCCTGAGCAATATGTAATCCTGGAACTCCCAACATACCTGATCATAGGCTTTGACTAGGTCGATTTTGCAACAAAATATGAAATACATCCAAACTAACTTTTTAACTCATAAAAGTCAATAAGTTACTTATTTTTGTGTTGTCAAACGCCCGCTAAGTGTAGTATGTGGTGTATTAATCTTTTTTGGAAATGGAGTGTGTGCCGATTGTTATTTCAAGAATAGGCTGGATACAACTAGCTGCACTTATTTTTTGATTTTTTTTTAAATGACGTGGATAACTGTAAATAACGATAATGAACATTATGATTGCCGTTATTTTTCAAAATAATGGCTATTTAATGGTAAGTCCGTCATTTTCTCTTTGAGCGTTACAGTTATAATGGACCTTTTTGAATTATTTCCGGATTATTCAGTTTTGAACATGAAAAATCATGACAAAGTTGTCGATATTTTGTTTTTTTGTTTTACTAGTGGGTGCCCCGTGCCATCGGCACTCCTCGACAAAGAATTTGCCAAAATCAGGTGAGTGGCAGAGATCCACTGTCTATTTGGGGGAGGATTTTATCTCGGCCTTGCTTTGTTGATGCTTATAAGAGGAGTATAAGTAGGGAGACAACCAATGTGTTTTGTTATATAGAATAGTAAATGGCCCATGTCCACGGCACTCTCTGACAAAAGTGGTTGCAAAAATTGGGTGCCTTTGGCACTCAAATGTATAATGGACTGGGGCGTTACAGTTTTTTCCATTATAACGGTTGTTATAATGGATTGTAATGCACATAGGGAGAAATGGGAAAATAACAGAAATAACAAAAATAACGGTGTTGAAATTTAAATTTTGAATAAATTAAGGTCAAATGAGGGGGATTGAGTGGCTGAAATCTAACCGTCCACATTAGATCGATGGATTTGATCTCAACCACTCTTTATCTAACCATCCACATTAGATGGATGGATAAGATAAGAGAATACAACTGAGTTGTCTTGATATATGCGTGGGTGGCCCGTGCCTGCGGCACTTTCCGACAAAGTATTTGTCAAAATCGGGTGGGAGTTAATCTCAGCCATCGATATGAAGCATAGTGGATCTCAGCCACTCATTATTGAAGCCATATAAGATAAGAGGGGTACAAGAAAACCATTAAATTTCTGTTAAATTCTATTTTTGTTTTTTTAAATTTTAAATTTTAAAATTTGAATTTCAGCACCACTTTTTTCCGTTAAAATCTATTAAAATCTATTTTTTCTATTTTTGCCATTGGCCGTTTCAATCCATTTTAACGGTAACACCCCACTTGAGGCATAAAAAGTGGGGCTCCTGAGCCTGACAACCCTTGGGCTATATATAAATCCAACCCATTTCATTCCTTATATGTAGGTAAATAGTAGGTGACCTGTGCCCACGGCACTCATCGACAAAGTGATTGTCAAAATTGGGTGTGAGTGGCTGAGATCCACTGTCTATTTGGTGTGATAAGATCTCGGCCATCCTTTTATGAAGCCGGATAAGAGGGGGAGACAACCGTCCTGTTTTGTTATATAGATTTTATTTTATTTTTTAAACTATTTTTGCCAAATTAGTGAACACATTTTTTAATGACAAATCCATATTGTACTCGAACATTTCCCGTATTGTATTTTTGCCGCATATATTCTGAATTGCTAACTAGGGTTAGGACCATAATTTTGCAGTTTGTTGATTGCTAGGGTTTAGATGGGTGTTACGTTTGGGTAACTGGAACTCAATCTTAGTAACTAATTTTTTTTGCATGGGTTGGAGCGAGCGGAACACTTTGCACCGGCCCTCCGTGGTTGAGGAAAATCCGTTAATGACATCGATAACGCTAATTAGGAGAACAACGAGAGTCTAAGTAACCCTAAATATAACAATTTAATTGGTTAACAGTCTCTTAATGTTTACCGTTAGGACAGTTATAACAGCCATTATAACGGATCACTTCTGAGTCCAAAGCATGGTAATTTATTTTTCAAAATAGCCTCGATAACAGAAAAACATTTTTAAATAACGGCTGTTATTTCCATTTTAACAAACGTTATAACACGAAGCAGCTGGTTTTTGGATTTGGGCATTATTTTCAAAATTACGATCGCCAGTGGTTCTATTTCTTATTTTTTGTTGGGGATGACGTGGATAATTTCGAGCTCAATGAGAGGCTTGCTAGCGCCCGAGAACAGAGTGAGAAAATACGAGTCCCTAAGCCAAACCCTAAAATTAATGGGCCGCACCAGGGCCAAATCTGTAGTAGGATCCGGCCTGCAAGTTTTCCCTCGGTGGACTCGTCAAAAGTGAGTAAAACTTCTGTCGAAAGCCGGTCACAACACACAATGTGAGTCATGTGGCACACTATTAGAGGGTGATGACCATATGGACGTTTAGCCAGTCTCGCGGTGGACATGTAAACCAAACATTAGCCTGATTAGTGATTTCTAAGCATTGGATTGAAGTTATTTTCATGGGTTGATTTTAACGTACGGTAGGAATTTGAGCATTATTGAGCGTTATTTGGGTGCAAGGATCCAAAGGTTGTAAAATCACTAATCAGGCTGATTTTTGGTTTGCAGGTCCACCGAGGGACTGGCCAAACATCCATACGGTCAGCGTCCTATAATACTGGACTTACGTACCTCCTTAGTCCGAGTCTTATTTGGTTGCTTTCCACACGTGTTCGAAAATTTCAGATTTTCTTATCCCACGGAGTTGAGATAAGGGCCATATGGCTTCTGAGGCACGCGCGACAATGTCGACAACGACGACTTAATGGAACTAATATGGATTAATTCTAAGCCAAACCCGTGAAAAATTCGAATACGCCTTCTAACGAGGGAAAACATTTAGATGCACAGGACTTTGGATGAAGTCGATGCAGAGGGCTCTAGTGGCCCTACATAGCTCATTTTTTGCGGCTGACAAACCGGATGGATGTTTAGCCCACCACTTGATTGATGTATCTACCAAATATCAGCTTGATGATAATTTCTAGCAGTTGAATTAAGTACCCAAAACATGGCTGAATCCAACGACTAGAAATAATACTAAAAAAGTGCTAAATTCGAGGGCTAGAGAAAACCAATCAGATTGATATTTGGTATGTATATCCACCAATGGGTGGGCTAAACATCCATGCCGTTAGTAGGCCCAAAAAAGTGAGCAATGTAGGGCTGCTAGGGCCCTCTGCATCCAAAGTCCTCTGCATCTAATTTTTTTATTTTTTTTTGGAATCTTGTAGGGTTACGACAAAAAAGAAAGATAAAATGGTTGTGAACGGTCTACTCACGGCATATTGGTACATTAACACATGTGGAACAAAGGGAAAGGATGCGAAACTTACCGTTTGAAAATTATTAGAGTTGAAGTCTATGCGGGTTTCCTCTATAATAATCGACATCTTTTCCCAATCCCTTATCACCCACCCGCATATCTCTCTCTCTCTCTCTCTCTCTCTCTCTTTCTTTCTTTCTTTCTGTGTTTCTGTAAGTTAGAAATGGCTTCGTCTGATGCATCCGAATCGATGGTGAAGGGTGATAAGTATCGATCCCATATGTATGGGGAGGGAGAGAAGAATACCACATGGAGATATGGTGCTCCTCCCAACTATGACGTTGTAAACAAGCTCTTTGAAGAAGGCAGAACCAATGTAATCTCCACTCACAATACTCTCTCTCTCTCTCTTCTCTCTCTCATTCAGCAGCGGCGCAGCCGGGAGGGGCAGAGGCCTCAGGGCACTCAACTTTCAAAATCCTTTAAATTATTATTTTTTATTTTCGAAAGCACCCTTAAATTTTTGTTTAGTGTTCCTCTCCCCTCCCGAGTTAAATTTTTGAGGCCTGTCACTCAGCCCCTACCGGCCGATGAATTATGGGCACATAACCAAGTGTTTTTTTTTTGCCACGTACCCATGTGAATGCTTTTTATTGCGAAAGGAAAAGCACAATCGGTAGGTGCGGAGAACTCATTGGCTGTCAGGGTGTTGGTGACAGACCACTGTCATCAACGTTTTAAACACCATATGATTGTGCCCCTTGAAGAAAATCATGGCTCTGCCGTCTCTAATAATTGAAGATCGGTAATCATTTATTACAACTGTACGAAACTTGACTGACCACCGATGGTCTAGTGAGTAAAACTTCTGTCACACGAAATTGTAAATCACACAATCACAAGCCAATGAGTTCTCGGCACGTACAGAAGTGCTTTTGCAACGTACCCATGTGCTTTTGCTTTTTAGGTGTACGTGCCGAGAACTCATTGGCTGTGTTTGTGTGATTTGCAATGCAATCCCATTGTGACAGAAGTTTTACTCTAGTCTAGTAGCTACCTGACCATAGGTGCATGCTTGCCGGTGGATTTTGTATGCGAGTGGGTCTTTTACTTTTGGCATTAAAACAATAAAAAAATAGATCTTAAAAAACTCAACTGGGTACTTGTTTGGTCGGGCTGTGTTTGTCAGTCCTTACAAAATCCACGTGCCGAGCACTACACCAATGGTCAAGTAGCTACCAGACAACCGGTGGTCAGGCAAGTTTTACTCCTTTTATCTTAAGAGGACATCTACAACCTCATGTGGGCAGGTGGTAGGCTTGGTGTCAATCCAAACCCGTTGGATCTTTAAAAGTTTTGAACATGGATCTGGGTGCATGGATCCAGATCGGGGACTTGGACCCAAGTGGATCCTTTCTATAAGTAGACATTTGTATGGATTTAATATAGACCATGGGTCATGTTCAGAATCATTATGAGCTGTATCCAAATCAGATGAGCGGGATTAAATATTAATTAAACAGTCTCCCTTGTTAATTTCCTGTAGGAATGGCCCGTGGGATCCTTGGAGGAACGAGTGCAACGCCTCGTGAAGACATGGGAAATGGAGTTGTTCCATAAAACCAATGTGGATGACTTCAAAACGACAAACGCTGAAGTTTTCGGTCTGGGCATCAACGGTATTAACTAACACGTCTTACAAACCACCATACTTCACTTTCTATCTCACCACTTACTTCTTTAATATATATGTCATGGAAATGGTGGGGGTCAAATGCAGGAAGAAAACATCTACCGCTCAAACACTTGGTAAAAGTTGGAAGCTACAATGCATTTTTGCAAACTTCTCTGCCAGAGAAATTACGTGGGTACAATCCATCCGTTGAAACATCGGAATCATCTCATCTGGCCTTCACAACGACTTTCCCTCGTGGGTTTGCCCTAGAAATTATTCAAGTTTATTCGGGTCCTCCTTTAATTGTGTATAAGTTCAGGCATTGGGCTTTTATGGAGGGCCCTTTCAAAGGCCACGCTCCCACAGGAGAGATGGTTGAATTCTATGGGATAGGCATCTTTCAGGTATATACATGCATGTCAATATATATATATATAATTTTCTTTTTCTTTGTTTGGTTCTCCATTTTAAGGGAAGTTCTCTTACATAGTTCTATGGGTTGTGTTTCAGGTTGATGAATCAATGAAAGTAGAGAAGGCTGATTTCTTTCTTGACCCAAATCAATTACTTGGAGGTCTTCTCAAAGGTCCTTCAGTTGACGATTCTGAGACTTCTGCGAGTACATCTCTCGGTTGCCCATTCTTGAACAAATCCTAAACGTTGAAAATCTACTTCGATGACCATCTTATCATATGTGTATTCTCTTTTTAAATGCCATGTTGTGAAATAAATGCCATATAATTACTACTTAAATGTCTTCCACGTTGTTGTTGTTATTGTTGAAGCCATGTCAATTGTGAGTAGTTTACATTGATGTTAGGATTACAATTAATATGGTATCAAAGTTGCATTCATAATGAATGCGACGCAATAATAATAAATTGGATTCAGTGAAAAATCCCAATCTCCTGGTGGATATCAAAATAACAAAGTGGACATGCATGACAAGAGGCTAACCACGAGGCCATATTTCCCCAACAGTTAGTCAAGCTCTCAATTGTTTTTACCAGGAAGATCTAACAGTGTTTTCAATCTTTCACTGTGGGAGCTTACACATCCTTTTGCTCTTTAGTCATGCTCTCAGATTTCGAGAGAGCATCCAAGGGGTTGAATTACATCAAGTACGTACTGACCATCTTTTTTTCCAACTATTTTTGCCAAATTGTTCAACACATTTTTAATGTCAAATCCGAATTGTACAAGAACATTTCTAGTACTGTATTTTTGCCACAATCCAAATTGCTAACTAGGGTTAAGACCACAATTTTGCAGCTAATTGGTTGCCACTTGCTAGGGTTTAGATGGTCGTTACATTTGGGTAACTTAAACTCAATCTTAATTAATTACTTTTTGTAATTTAAACTCAATCTTAATTACTTTTTTTTTGGTTTTTTTTGCATGGACTGGAGTGAATGGAACACTTCGCACCGGACCTCCGTTGTTGAGGAAAATTCATTAATGACAACGCTAATTAGGAGAAGAACGAGGGTCTAAGTTTTGTTCCCTTGCTTGCAACACTTCATGACATTGATTCGATGGTCCTGAAATATATAACATGTATGAAAATCTTGACAATGCTGGGAATATAAACCAAGGTTTTAAATGGTCTGTCCATTATAATGTTATAACAGTCTCTAAATATTTTCCGTTATGACATATGGCCGTTATAATGAGTCACATCTGAGTCTGACGCACAGTATAACGGCCGTTACAATGGGCCACATCTTAATCCACAAATAAAACTAGGGACTTATAGACTCTTATTATTGTTCATCTCTCAATTGTTATATTTAAGTGAGACAATAACTTGGAGATACAACCAAGGTTTAAAAAGGGCTGTCATAATGGTATAAAGGAGCGCCAACGTTACCATTTTTTCTGTTATAACGGCCGTTATAACAGGTTATAACTCACAGGGGCAAAAATGAAAAATAATGGCACCAAAATTCAAAATTTAAAACTTGAATTTCAAAATTTCAATGAACTCTAAATGAAATAACAGCTGTTATTTTAGCAAATATTTTTCAGAAAATAAAGGACGTTATTTTTGTTAATTAATTATAATGGAAAATAACGATCGTTATAACAAAAATAACGGCGGTTATTTTTTGAGAAAACAGTACATTATGTCATGGAGGAGGTCGAAATCTGTTACAACGGCCGTTTTTTAATTAAACCATGGATACAACTCTTTTGACATTGCATCTGTTTATTTACCCTTATTTGAAAAATCTGAACCCTTGAACTTGATAGATTGTAGATTCAGTTTATAGTAGAACCCAAGCTTAATAAAATAAAGGAAAAATTACTTTTAAGTCCATATTTACAAAAAATACCAACCATTTAGTCCCCTCTACAAAACTATATGGACACTTTGGTTTAATTGTCTGCCCATTAAGGCTTTTCTTTTGAAATGCTCATACTACCCTCTAGCTAATATCAGTTTGAATTGATAGTATCATTTGATTTGAGGTTTGACTGATAACACAGTATCGTACGTCAGTTTTGTCCAGCTCATTCCCTCCATTTTCTTGCTCTTGAGCTTTTTTCCCTCAATTTCTTTCTTCCACAGCTTTTTTCCTCTATTTTCTTGCTTTAGAGCTCTTTCCCTCCATTTTCTTCTTTTATAACTCTTTGCAACTCATTTATACTCCATTCAATGTGAAGAAAGATGAAGGTGGTGCAAGTTTAAATATTTCCTTCCAGTTATCTATTTTATAGCATCCCGATTATCCTCTACAGTTCTTTGCAACTTGTCTATGTGCCATTGAAGGTGAATAAAGAAGGCGACACTAGTTTCAAGGGTTAGTTAAGAAAGAAGAAGGTGAAGATGGAACAAAGAAGAAGTTGAAGAAGATGGTTGCAACTTTAATTTTCGTTAAGCAACAATCTTCAAGGAAGAAGCTGAAGAAGATGAATATCACTTTCATTTTCGTCAAACAAGAATCGTCTCTCAAGTTTTAGTAATGATATTCATGAAATTGGTTGAACCAAGACCATTTTCCCCAAACCGGTTGAATCAGTACCATTTTCACAAAACTGGTTGAACCAGTACCATTTTCATAATGTATGTATCTATTTACAGTGTGAGTATTGAGCTCAACTTAGTTAAAACACTAACACAGTTAGAATAATGAAAAGATGATGAGAAAATGCATCTCAACGAAGAAGAACCCATGTAACAACGTTGAAAACTGAACAATTTTTTTTTCTAAACCGGTTGAACCAGTACCATTTTCATGAAACATGTATTCGTTTTCGATTTGAGTATTGAGCACAACTTAATTGAATCACTAACAAAATTAGATGATAATTAAGAGAAGATAAGAAAATGCACAACGAAGAGGAACCCCTGTAGCAATAGTAAATCAGACAAAATTCTGTCAAAGGAATCGTTCGACTTGATCGAACTAGTACCATTTTCACAATTTTGTTTTCAGTTTGAATACTAAACCTTAAAATCTACAAGCAAAGCTTCATCTTCATGACTGTTTCTATTTTATAAGACATGTTTAAAAATCCGTTTCACTCTCAATACCTTATCTATTTTTCTAACCATTTTATTAAGTCGGTATTTTATTTCAAGTTTGAGTATTGAGCTCAAACTGGTTGAACCAACACCATTTTAATTTCAGTGAATTAGTTGAACCAGTAACAATGATGAAATGAATGTCAAAAGTTTTTCAAAGGAATTAATTCTTCAAGCATCGTAAATGAGGAATTGTACCAGTGTCAGTCAGGGATAAGGATAAGGGCATTGTCATCTTTTCATTTTGATTTAAAATATATTTAATAGTAAAAGTAACCAAAGAAGACTTATTGGTCCACCAAGCCATAAAGCACGACTAAATTGGGCAGAATTTTTTTCTATGGTTAGATGCGACCAACGTGTTCGTTACTACAGTTTTTATGGTAATTCTCGCTAAAATAAAGGGAAAATTACTTTTAAGTCTATATTTACAAAAATACCGACCATTTAGTCCCCTCTACAAGACTATGGACACTTTGGTTTAATTGTCTGCCCATTAAGGCCTTTCTTTTGAAATGCCCATACTACCCTTCAGCTAATATCAGTTTGAATTGATAGTATCATTTGATTTGAGGTTTGACTGACGACACAGTACCGTACGTCAATTTTGTCCAGCTCCTTCCCTTTATTTTCTTGTTCTTGAACTCAATCTTAATTACTTTTTTTAATTTAAACTCAATCTTAATTACTTTTTTTTTGGTTTTTTTTGCATGGACTGGAGTGAATGGAACACTTCGCACCGGACCTCCGTTGTTGAGGAAAATTCATTAATGACAACGCTAATTAGGAGAAGAACGAGGGTCTAAGTTTTGTTCCCTTGCTTGCAACACTTCATGACATTGATTCGATGGTCCTGAAATATATAACATGTATGAAAATCTTGACAATGCTGGGAATATAAACCAAGGTTTTAAATGGTCTGTCCATTATAATGTTATAACAGTCTCTAAATATTTTCCGTTATGACATATGGCCGTTATAATGAGTCACATCTGAGTCTGACGCACAGTATAACGGCCGTTACAATGGGCCACATCTTAATCCACAAATAAAACTAGGGACTTATAGACTCTTATTATTGTTCATCTCTCAATTGTTATATTTAAGTGAGACAATAACTTGGAGATACAACCAAGGTTTAAAAGGGGCTGTTATAATGGTATAAAGGAGCGCCAACGTTACCGTTTTTTCTGTTATAACGGCTGTTATAACAGGTTATAACTCACAGGGGCAAAAATGAAAAATAATGGCACCAAAATTCAAAATTTAAAACTTGAATTTCAAAATTTCAATGAACTCTAAATGAAATAACAGCTGTTATTTTAGCAAATATTTTTCAGAAAATAAAGGACGTTATTTTTGTTAATTAATTATAATGGAAAATAACGATCGTTATAACAAAAATAACGGCGGTTATTTTTTGAGAAAACAGTACATTATGTCATGGAGGAGGTCGAAATCTGTTACAACGGCCGTTTTTTAATTAAACCATGGATACAACTCTTTTGACATTGCATCTGTTTATTTACCCTTATTTGAAAAATCTGAACCCTTGAACTTGATAGATTGTAGATTCAGTTTATAGTAGAACCCAAGCTTAATAAAATAAAGGAAAAATTACTTTTAAGTCCATATTTACAAAAAATACCAACCATTTAGTCCCCTCTACAAAACTATATGGACACTTTGGTTTAATTGTCTGCCCATTAAGGCTTTTCTTTTGAAATGCTCATACTACCCTCTAGCTAATATCAGTTTGAATTGATAGTCTCATTTGATTTGAGGTTTGACTGATAACACAGTACCGTACGTCAGTTTTGTCCAGCTCATTCCCTCCATTTTCTTTCTTCCACAGCTTTTTTCCCTCAATTTCTTTCTTCCACAGCTTTTTTCCTCTATTTTCTTGCTTCAGAGCTCTTTCCCTCCATTTTCTTCTTTTATAACTCTTTGCAACTCATTTATACTCCATTCAATGTGAAGAAAGATGAAGGTGGTGCAAGTTTAAATATTTCCTTCCAGTTATCTATTTTATAGCATCCCGATTATCCTCTACAGTTCTTTGCAACTTGTCTATGTGCCATTGAAGGTGAATAAAGAAGGCGACACTAGTTTCAAGGGTTAGTTAAGAAAGAAGAAGGTGAAGATGGAACAAAGAAGAAGTTGAAGAAGATGGTTGCTACTTTAATTTTCGTTAAGCAACAATCTTCAAGGAAGAAGCTGAAGAAGATGAATTTCACTTTCATTTTCGTCAAACAAGAATCGTCTCTCAAGTTTTAGTAATGATATTCATGAAATTGGTTGAACCAAGACCATTTTCCCCAAACCGGTTGAATCAGTACCATTTTCACAAAACTGGTTGAACCAGTACCATTTTCATAATGTATGTATCTGTCTACAGTGTGAGTATTGAGCTCAACTTAGTTGAAACACTAACACAGTTAGAATAATGAAAAGATGATGAGAAAATGCATCTCAAAGAAGAAGAACCCATGTAACAACGTTGAAAACCGAACAATTTTTTTTTCTAAACCGGTTGAACCAGTATCATTTTCATGAAACATGTATTCGTTTTCGATTTGAGTATTGAGCACAACTTAATTGAATCACTAACAAAATTAGATGATAATTAAGAGAAGATAAGAAAATGCACAACGAAGAGGAACCCCTGTAGCAATAGTAAATCAGACAAAATTCTGTCAAAGGAATCGTTCGACTTGATCGAACTAGTACCATTTTCACAATTTTGTTTTCGGTTTGAATACAAAACCTTAAAATCTACAAGCAAAGCTTCATCTTCATGACTGTTTCTATTTTATAAGACATGTTTAAAAATCCGTTTCACTCTCAATACCTTATCTATTTTTCTAACCATTTTGTTAAGTCGGTATTTTATTTCAAGTTTGAGTATTGAGCTCAAACTGGTTGAACCAACACCATTTTAATTTCAGTGAATTAGTTGAACCAGTAACAATGGTGAAATGAATGTCAAAAGTTTTTCAAAGGAATTAATTCTTCAAGCATCGTAAATGAGGAATTGTACCAGTGTCAGTCAGGGATAAGGATAAGGGCATTGTCATCTTTTCATTTTGATTTAAAATATATTTAATAGTAAAAGTAACCAAAGAAGACTTATTGGTCCACCAAGCCATAAAGCACTACTAAATTGGGCAGAATTTTTTTCTATGGTTAGATGCGACCAACGTGTTCGTTACTACAGTTTTTATGGTAATTCTCGCTAAAATAAAGGAAAAATTACTTTTAAGTCCATATTTACAAAAATATCGACCATTTAGTCCCCTCTACAAGACTATGGACACTTTGGTTTAATTGTCTTCCCATTAAGGCCTTTCTTTTGAAATGCCCATACTACCCTCCAGCTAATATCAGTTTGAATTGATAGTATCATTTGATTTGAGGTTTGACTGACGACACAGTACCGTACGTCAATTTTGTCCAGCTCCTTCCCTTTATTTTCTTGTTCTTGAGCTTTTTTTCCCTCCATTTCCTTCTTCCACAACTTTTTTTCATCTATTTTCTTGCTTCATATCTCTTTCCCTTAATTTTCTTCCTTTATAACTCTTTGCAACTCATTTATACTCCATTCATGGTGAAGAAAGATGAATGTGGTGCAAGTTTAAAGATTTCTTTCAAGTCATCTATTTTATAGCATCTTGATTATCTTCTACAGTTCTTTGCAACTTGTCTATGTGCCATTGAAGGTGAATAAAGAAGGTGACGCTGGTTTCAAGGGTAAGTTAAGAAAGAAGAAGGTGAAGATGGAACAAGGAAGAAGCTGAAGAAGATGGTTATTACTTTAATTTTCGCTAAGAAAGAATCTTCAAGGAAGAAGCTGAAGAAGATGGTTATCACTTTCATTTTCATCAAGCAAGAATCGTCTCTCAAGTTTTAGTAATGATATTCACGAAGTTGGTTGAACCATGACCATTTTTCCCAAACCGATTGAATCGATCATTACCATTTTCACAAAATTGGTTGAACCAGAGCCATTTTCATGATGTATGTTTCTGTTTACAGTTTGAGTATTGAGCTCAACTTAGTTGAAACACTAACACAGTTAGACTATAATGAAAAGATGATGAGAAAATGCATCTCAACGAAGAAGAACCCATGTAACAATGTTGAAAACCGAACGAATTTTTTTTCTAAACTAGTTGAACCAGTACCATTTTCATGAAACCTGTATTCGCTTTCAATTTGAGTATTGAGCACAACTTAGTTGAATCACTAACAAAATTAGATGATAATTAAGAGAAGATAGGAAAAGACACAACGAAGAGGAACCCCTGTAATAATAGTAAATCAGACAAAACTTTGTCAAAGGAATAGTTCAACTTGATCGAACCAGTACCATTTTTACGATTTTGTTTTCAGTTTGAATACTAAACTTTAAAATCTATAAGCAAAGCTTCATCTCCCTGACTGTTTCTATTTTATAAGACATGTTTAAAACTCTGTTTCACTCTCAATACCTTATCTATTTCTTTAACCATTTTGTTAAGTTGGTATTTTATTTTAAGTTTGAGTATTGATCTCAAACTGGTTAAACCAACACCATTTTAGTTTCAGTGAATTAGTTGAACCAGCAACAATGGTGAAACGGATGTCAAAAGTTTTTCAAAGAATTAATTCTTTAAGCGTCGTAAATGAGGAATTGTACCAGTTTCGGTCAAGGATAAGGATAAGGGCATTGTCATCTTTTCATTCTGATTTAAAATATATTTAATAATAAAAGTAACCAAAGAAGACTTATTGGTCCACTAAGCCATAAAGCATGACTAAATCGGGCGAATTTTTTTTCTACGGTCAGATGCGACCAACATGTTCGTAACTATGACTTTTATGGTAATTCTCGCTAAAATAAAGGCTCAGGCTCTAAGGACTCATCTTTTCACTCGTGTACATAGACCGTGGATTCCGAGAATCCAACGATGGTTTTGGTTTGGCAAAAAGTGATGCCAGCTCAAGCTATCGACCATTCGTTGGATTCTCGGAATCCACGCCCGAGAACACGAGTCCCCTAAGCCCGACACTAAAATAAATGGGCAACAACAGTGCCAAATCTGGAGTAGGATAGGGCCGGGCTTGCAAACAGTGGTAGAGCCAGGGGGAGGGTGGGTAGTAACTTCGAACTTTTGCACATCCTGAGGTGGTCTACAGTTTGAGCTAGTGCAACACTTACGTTACTCACCCTCAACTTCAATGTTTGACCCATCCCTTTGTGGACCACATTATTTGCCGCGTGAAGCACTCTTAGAGACCACTGACCGCATGGATGTTTGACCCACCCCTAGGTGGACTTATATACCAAAAATGACCCTTATAAGTGTTTTCTAACCTTTGGATCTAAGTATCCCAAATTATGTTTGAATCCAACGGTTAAAAATATTCTCAAGAAAAATAGTCAAATTCAACTGTTGAAAATACTAATCAGGCTGGTTTTTGGTCTATGGGTCCACCTAGTGATGGGCCAAACATCCATACGGTCAGTGGTCTCTAAGAGTGTGTCATGTGGCCCATACTATGGTTCGTCATGACCGATGTCTGTCATCACAGATTTACTCAAAAAATTAGCTCCGAGCGAGAATAATTAAAACGGAAAATTACATAAACAAAAATAAACTTAAATGTATTTATAAAAGTAAAAAAACTTTTTGAAATTTACAAAAAAAGTAACTAAACATTCTTTTTCTCAAAGTTAAATTTGACACTGATAAACGCCCTTTAAAAGAGCATCTGTCAGGAGAAAACAATATTTCAAAGAACATATTCACCTGTCACTTCACTCTCTCCCTCTAAACCCTCTTCTCCTGCCATTTCTCCTCTCTCTCCGGTTGCTCCTCTTCGGCGAACTCTCCCTCTCTTGCCCGGTGTCCTCACGTGCGCCCTCCATACGTCCGATCTAGTTTTCGGCGGTCTCCTCGAAACAGGTATGTTGTTGTATTTTTGTTTTCCTATTTTTTTTTCAAGGGGTGTGCTCGGATAGACATCCATGCAGCCTTGGGCCTAGATGGCAGCGGTGACTAACAAAAATCGTGCTTCCGCATTTGAAAAAGTTTTAGTCATACCTTGTTACATCTTTTTCTTTTTTTTTTGGGTCGGACTCTTGGGACCTCCATTTTTGACACCCATTTTGGCGTACTCACACAGAAGATGAATCAATGGCTGATTTTTGGTGAGGATGATCTCCTCACCATATAGATCACCCCCCTACAAAAAATCAGACCATTTTGAAATCTGTAACCCTGCCAAATGTGGTTTTCAAGTTACATGGTAAATATCGACAGTTCATAATTCTTCAACTTCTACACCAGTCTATGAATATCAGAATGATTTGAATTTTTGTGAGATTCATCATCCTCACCAAACGTTCTTTCAAAGGGAGTTTCCTAGGAAGAAACGTCTTTCAAAAAACACATCGAGTAAAAATGTCATTTAAAAGAGCGTCTGTCAGGTGGCAGAGACTTTTTTTTATAAGCATGTGCCATTGACAAACGCCCTTTTTTTTTAAAAGTATGTGCCACCGACGTCTGTCAGGTAAAAGCGTTATTTGAAAGAGCGTTTTCTCTGACAGACGCTCTTTTAAAGGGTGTCTGTTAGTGTCAGATTTGACTTTGAGAAAATGTTCTTTGAAAGAACGTTTAGTTACTTTTTTGTAAATTTAAAAAAAAATTATTTTTGTAAATACATTAAAGTTTATTTTTGTTTATGTAATTTTTCGTAATTAAAAAGTTAGTGAGCTTTAATTGCTTATTTCTACACGAAGCAGAAACACAGTTAGGACCTCTAATTGTGATGAAAGATAAGCACGTGTATGCATATATTTTTGAGCATAAAATCGGTGTAGGACCGGCATATCGTGTCATTTGGTATTTGTCAAACAGAAAAGTTGTGATATCTCGGGGATCAATCTCTACGCACATGTTCATGATCTGGACTATCCAATTAATGGATCAATTATTGGCATTATTTTGGTTGCAAAGTTCCAAGTGTAGAAAATCACCATTCAACCCGATTTTTGTTATGTACGTCCTCCTAAGGATGGGCGAAACATCCATACGGTGAGTGGGCCTAAAAAGTGTGCCATGTGCTATATTCTTAGATATACGGGTGTCAACATTCATGGTGCAAGTGGGTCCAAAAAGGCGTGCCACATGTAGGCTTCTTCAAGTCATTATTTCTTACATTTTCCTAGTGGGTGGCCAAAATCAATAGAAATATTTTTTATTTCTAATAAACCCTAGCATTCAAAATCAATAGAAATTGGGGTCCACCGAGAGTATCGTTTCTAAGAGGTACCACCATATGTCCTAGCACACATTTGTGGATTGCAAATAATTAATTAACAACGTCCGCTGAAATAATGGCAGGCTGCAAACTAAACTCACAGTTAGGTGGCTGTCAGTTTTTTATTTGTTTATTTTTTTAAAATAAACGATAGCCGCCAGGATTGAATATAGCCTGGCTCAATCTTGGGATCCCGATCCGGATCGGAGGGTAGATAGCTCGTCTCGGATCGGCTCGCTCGAGATGACGCGAGAGTTGAAGAAGAACAGTGCATCTCGGGCGAGACAACCCCATTTCAGAATCAGATCGCCTAATCCAGAACGGGATTGGCCAAGATTTCGAACCATGATCTTGGTCAATATCCATGTCCATCCCACATCGCACTCAGAGCTTAAAGAGGCTTCGGGATATTTTAAGGCTATTTGTGGATTAGATTTGGATTGATTCATTGAACAACAGGCAATCTTGTAGGGTTAGGACAAATGGAAAATGGTTGTGATTGGTCTACTCACGGCATGATGAAGAAAAGCATGTGGTACAAAGGGGGAGGGAGAAAATAATAAGAATACCACATCTTTTCCCGTACGACTTTCCTCCCCTCCTCTATATATAATCGACATCTTTTTCCAATCCCATATCACTCGACCCGCATCTATCTCTGTGTGCTTCTTTTAAGTTAGAGATGGCTTCGTCTGATGCTTCTGAATCGATGGTGAAAGGTGATAAGTATCGATCCCATATATATGGCGAGGGAGAGAAGAATACCACATGGAGATATGGCGCTCCTCCCAACTATGACGTTGTAAACAAGCTCTTTGAAGAAGGCAGAACCAAGGTAATCTCTCTTTCTCTCTCTCTCTCTCTCTCACAGCAGCGGCGGAGCCGGGAGAGGCAGAGGGCACTCAACTTTCAAAATCCTTTAAAAGATTTTTTTAATTTCCAAAGCATCTTTAAATTTTTGTTTAGTGTTCCAGGGCTGTCAATGGATAGTTGAAAATTCGAATTCGATTCAAAAAATTGGATATTGTCTGAAAATTTCGATTATCGGTTTTGGATTCGGATATCATTATAATATTCGAATAGTTTTCGGATACGGATACGGATTCGGATATTGATTTATTTGATTCGATAATATCTGATCCGATATGTTATTTAACTAGTGGGTGGCCCGTGCCCACGGCACTCATCGACAAAGCGTTTGTCAAAATTGGGTGTGAGTACGTGGCTGAGATCCACCGTTCATTTGGTGTGATAAGATCTCGGCCATCCTTTATGAAATCGGATAAGAGGGGGAGACGACCTTCCTACTTTGTTATATAGATAATTATATTTATAATAAATAGATTATATTATATTTGTCATATTAATTAATATTTATTCTAATAATAATAATATTTATTACATATAAATATAATATTTATAATTATTTTATATCTATATTTATTATTATGTAAATATAATAATATATTATCTATATCTAATTTTGGATCGGATATCCGATAAATTAATCGGATTCGAATTTGAATACTAATTTAGAATATTCGTCGGATATTGACTCGGATTTGGATATCGGATTTTTTTTTTTTTCCAAATTCGAATATGCTTGTATTCGATCTGAATGGTACCCGTTGACAGCCCCAAGTGTTCTCTTCATATTTTAATCCTTTAAAATGCCCCCTCCCCAGTAAAATTTTGAGGCCTGTCATTGAATCCCCTAACAGCCGATGAATTATCGGCACGTACCCGAGTTTTTTTGCCACATACCGATGTGAATGTTTTTTAAGATTTTTTATTACAAAAGGAAAAAAGCACAATGTACGGGCGGAGAACTCATTGCCTGTCAGGGTGTCGGTGACAGACCACTCTCATCAAAGTTTTACACACCATATACCATGGTTTTAAAAACGGCTGTTTAAACGGTAACTCCCCAAGCCCGTTTCCGTTAAAACGTTTAAACACGTTTTATCCGTTTTAGATAAAACGGCCGTTTTTTTGTTTTAATGGCTGTTAAAATTGTTTAAACAGCCGTTTAATTATGAAATTTTTTGTGAAAATAACGGCGGTTAAATCCGTTTAATTGCCGTTAAAATCTGTTAAATTCCATTTTTTTAAAATTTTCAAATTTCAAAATTTGAATTTCAGCACCATTTTTTTCGTTAAAATCCGTTTAATTCCATTTTTTTCCATTTTTGCCCCTGGCCATTTCAATTCGTTTTAATGGCCATTTAAACGGTTTAAACGGTAACACCCCTAGTCCGTTTAACTGTTAAAACGGCTTCCTTTAAACCTTGCAATATACCAAGGTTTAAAAAATGGCCGTTATAACGAAAATAATGGCTGTTATAACGGATTCGGACCTACCCCGTTACGTTTTGGACCGTTAAAACGCCCAGAAAATAACGGTCGTTATTTTCAGTTATAACGAAAATAATGACCGTTATTTTCTGGAAAATTTTGTGAAAAAAACGGCCGTTATTTTTATTTTTTTCCGTTATATTCCGTTATTTTTCATTTTTGAAATTTTGAAATTCAAATTTTAAAATTCAAAATTTGAATTTTAGCGCCATTTTTTCCGTTATTTTCCCATTTTTTTCCATTTTTGGCCCTGAGCTTTTTTTTTCGTTATAACGGAAAAACAGTAACGCCCCCGGTCCGTTATACCGTTATAACGGTCCCCTTTAAACCTTGCAACATTCTACAAGCCCTTTGAACGGACAAATTTAGTATGCAACCATTTACATACTTAAAAGTATGCAAACATTGTCAGTGCTGTTGGATGTCCCTTGAAAAATGTGTTATTTCAATATTTTAAAAATAATATATTTTTATAAATTAAAAATACGTTTTTCAATGAGCATTCAACGATGGATACAATGTTTGTGGTTGCATACTAGACCGACCCCCTTTGAACAGAACCCTTGCTCTGCCGTCTCTAATAATTGAAGATGGTAATCATTTAGGGTCGTGATGTAACAAGGTATACCTGAGATCTTTTCATTTGCGGATGCGGCAATTTTTGTAGTCACTACTGCCATCTGGGCCTACTGACCGCATGGATGTTTAGCCGACCCCTTAATAGACATTCATGCAAAAACTAAGCTTGTTTAATGACTTTTAGCCGTTGGTTTTAGTACTCAAAAAATATTTGCATTCAACGGCTATAAGAACGCATTAAAAAGTGTTAAAATCTAATGGTTATAGATTACCAATCAAGGTGATTTTTGGTATGTATGTCCCACAAGGGTGGGATAAACATCTATGCGATCAGTGGGCCCAGATGGCAGC
The DNA here is from genome assembly GCA_035048495.1 of Euptelea pleiosperma. Taxonomy (NCBI): domain Eukaryota; kingdom Viridiplantae; phylum Streptophyta; class Magnoliopsida; order Ranunculales; family Eupteleaceae; genus Euptelea; species Euptelea pleiosperma. Next base: position 29,124,343 of record CM068552.1, read on the forward strand.
GGTGACTACCAAAATGCCACTTCCGCAAATGAACAGTTTCAGGCATACCTTGTTACATCTTTTTCATCGTGTATATATATATATATATATATTTTTTTTTTTGGTGCAGACGCTTTTTTATTTATCAACAGGAATTGATCGAAACAAGCTACGGCCCGTTGGTAATCAGAAAGTAACCCGAGGATAAAGTGTGGGGGAGCACTTGTCCAAACAAAGGGGGAGTAGCTCCCTACAAAAGGAGGCAGGGTGTTATGCTGAGGCACCACTGCTGTTGCAAAATTAGCTAGCCTATCAGCTACATCATTTATTACAACTGTATCTACCTTGGGAGAAAAAATTCTGGTCCTCGGGTCCCTTTATCTTAAGAGGAGTGTACGACCTCATGTCGGCAGTTGGTAGGCTTGGTGTCAATCCAAACCAACATTTTGAATATGGATCAGGATGGATCCAGATCGGGGTCTTGGACCCAAGTGGATCCTTTCTATACGTAGACATTTGTATGGATTTAATATAGACCATGGATCATATTCAGAATCATGAGATATGAGCTGTATCCAAATCAGATGAGCGGGATTAAATATTAATTCAAATACTTTTTTCTCCTAAACAGTCTCCCTTGTTTCCTGTAGGAATGGCCCGTGGGATCCTTGGAGGAACGAGTGCAACGTCTCGTAAAGACATGGGAAATGGAGATGTTCCATAAAACCAATGTGGATGACTTCAAAACCACAAACGCTGAAGTTTTTGGTCTCGGCATTAACGGTATTAACTAACACGTCTTACAAACCACCCTGTTTCACTTTCTATCTCACTACTTCTTTTAATATGTCATGGAAATGGTGGGTCAAATGCAGGAAGAAAACATGCACCGCTCAAAGAATTGGTGAAAATTGGAACCTACAATGCATTTTTGCAAACTTCTCTGCCAGAGAAATTACGTGGGTACAATCCATCCGTTGAAACATCAGAATCATCTCATCTGGCCTTCACAACAACTTTCCCTCGTGGGTTTGCCCTAGAAATTCTTCAAGTTTATTCGGGTCCTCCTGTAATTGTGTATAAGTTCAGGCATTGGGCTTTCATGGAAGGCCCTTTCAAAGGCCACGCTCCCACAGGAGAGATGGTAGAATTTTATGGGATAGGCATCTTTCAGGTATATACATCTCTCTCTCTCTCTCTCTATATATATTATCATTTTCTTCGTTTGGTTCTCCATTTTAAGGGAAGTTCTCTTACATAAACATAATTCTATGGGTTGTGTTTCAGGTCGATGAATCAATGAAAGTAGAGAAGGTGGATTTCTTTTATGACCCAAATCAATTACTTGGAGGTCTTCTCAAAGGTCCTTCAGTTGATGGTTCCGAGGCTTCTGCGAGTGCATCTCCCGGTTGCCCATTCTTGAACAAATCCTAAATGTTGAAAATCTATTGCGATGACCCTCTTATCATATATGTATTCTCTTTTTAAATGCAATGTTGTGAAATAAATGGCATTACTACTTAAATCTCTTCCTCCTTCTTGTTGTTATTGAAGCCATGTGAGTTGTGAGTTGTTTACATTTATGTTAGGATTACAGTAAATATGGTATCAAAGTTGCATACTGAATGCAACACAATAATAATAAATTGGATCCATTGGAAAATCCCAGTCTCTCGGTAAATATCAAAATAATAAAGTGGACATGCATGACAGGGCTAACCACGAGGCCATATTTCCCTAGCAGCTAGTCAAGCTCCCAATTTTTTTTACCAGGAGGATACAAGAGTGTTTTCGATGTTTCACCGTTGGAGCTTAAACATCCTTTTTTTTTTTCTTTCTCTTTAGGCATGCTCTCAAATTTTGAGAGAGCATCCAAGGGGTCGAATTACACCAAGTATTGAATATAAACAATTATATATAGATGGATGGACGCGTGATGAATATAATAAAACCCAAAAGGAAGATATGCAAATATCATGTAAAATCCACTAATAACTATCATGCTTTTCACATCAAATCTAGCAAGATATATTGTAAAATACAATTTCTTACATAATTAAAACACATGAAATTTAAAGATATAAATAAATAATACAATCTTTAAATTAACCATGTGGGAAGAAATGAAGAGAAACCTACCTTCCTTGAGTAAAAATCCTAGATATAATTGTTTATCTATTCTTCTTTTCTTTTCGTTTCTTCTTCTTCTTTCTTCTTCATCCAAGACTTGGGTACAAAATTTGTTTCCCATGATTCCCGAGGCACTTGCAAGAATATGGCATGCTTTCTTATTTTGAACGATGTCTGGCTTCTTACTCTTCATTCATTGCGTCGGGGTGTTCTTGCAAGTAGACGCTCTAATGCTCAAGTCAGCCTTTGAGCAATTAGTGTATGTAGGATTAGGGTTTCGACCTCCTCCCTCTAGGGAGGTAAACAGAGTTTACCTTTTAAATGTGGATCATCGGATTTCTCTCGGGGAATCCAAGATCTTTTTTATCTTGGATAACTATCCCTAGCTCCCCGATTATTATGATCCTTTGATTCGAGGACGATCGAACTGATTGGTGGGATATAATTGCGACTGTTGGGAGATGATCTGATCTCCCCTATTTTGACCTTCGTTAACTATTGTGAGGTGTTTTCATACCAATTATCCTTGGCGTCTAACTTTTTTATAGTGCCCTCCACCAATTGGCGTATCTCAGAAGATCTTTGACAATTATTATATCTTGGGCAATTTCTCATTAGGATCTCTAATCATCCTTTGATTGTCTTTGATTAGAGACCTTGGATCTCAACTCTTGCTTATCAAAGTGACGTATAATTACTCAGTTTTGTATACTTTTAGGGGCGTAGACCTCGGGAAGTTGATCTTGGATCACTGTCCAAGGTCAGTCCTTCAAGTCTTTAGAAGATTTTACCTTGTCTAGTTATCGGGTCATTCTTGAGAAATGTCTTCAGAATTGTCTTCCTTCTCTATTCTTGGGTATTACTTGAGAATTATTCTTAAATGAAACACATGCCTTCTTGCTATTGGCTGTTTATTTGGGTCCCCACATTATACCCTTCTTGGGGTCAAGGACCATGATGTGATTAACCTTATTGTTAAGGGGAGAACCATTGTATTTTGTCCTAGAATTGACAGAGGGGAAATTGATAAAGATATAATCATTGTGTTGTAAATCCCAAGAAATCCTTAAGTTTTACTTTTATAACCTTAAGTATGAGAGATCGCTTGACTGCATCAGACTTGGAGTGACAGACTTGACTTGGTGATCTAACACTCAACTTGGAAGAACTTTTAGAGTGCTGAGAAGATCGGAACCTTGACAAAAAGACTCGGAGGGTTCTCGACTTGCTTTCTGACCTTTTTTTGGATGGATATAAAATTGTCCTAAATCCATCTGTTGACCCTTGAACTTAAGCCTGGCTTATAAAACATAAGTTTGCTCTTTTAGAGGGATAGGGAGACCGATCTAAGTGACCAGAGGATTAGGGCGCACTTCCATTGGGACAGGGCGACCGGTCAGCTAGAGCATTCGACCTGTCCCTCCGTTTGCAGCAAATCACATTTTAATCCTCAGCTTATAAATAGCCCTCTGTTCCTTCATTAATCTTTATAACTTTCTCACTAATCCTTTAGAGCTTCCTTAAACCTCCTTTGAGTGATCAACTTTGTTTTGAGAAAAATCTCCTAGGCCTTTTGTCTTTATTTTTTGTAATCTTTTGCTTGTTTGTACTTGTCCTTGTGGTCTTCAGATCATATTGGCGAGCTGTCTGAGTTGGTGTCTACTTAGGTTTGTGCTTCAACAACAACGAAGCATCCGTTCCTCTTGATCATCATCAGAGGTAACTTTTAATTTGTTTGGTGTCTACTCTATTGTAATACTTTATTTTTATATTGTAGTACCCTACTTGAATCAATAAGTGTCTTGATTAAGCTAGAACTTGGTTGTGACCTAACTTTGTTTCATCGATTGCGATCGAGACTTGGTCTTTTACCCTATTCAGTCAGTGTAAGGTTTCTTATGTGAATGAATTAAAAAGTTGATAGTTCATTGGAGCATTTTGAGATTGGATATAGGTGTTACGACGCCGAACCACTATACATCTTTGTGTTGTTGATTATTTGTCTCTATCTCTCTAATTTGCTTAAGTTGATTCTTGCTACACATTTGTTTAAGTTAAATCATACATATTAGTAATCAACTTAGCAATAAATTTAAATTATACATATTCACCCCCTTTAGAAGTAGATTGCTACAAAATGCATATTTGAGGTTTTCTTTTCTTTTTACATAAATCCTGAAATTGCAACCGCACCCTTTCCCCAAAAACCTAAAAAGCGCATCTCTTCTTTGTGGCATACGAAACAAAAAAGAATAGCCCCAAAAATGAAAACCAAATCCAACATCAAACTAATCTACAGATATAATGAATGTGGCTCTTTTGTTTGAAGAAAGGAGAGATGAAAAACTTAAATATTAAAAAGAAAGAAGAGAAAAGTATGCAAAACAGAAATATTATACTGAAAAAGTCATCTTCGATTATCAAGAATACATTATCAAGACAACATTTGCGATTCGATTTCTAAAATACATTATCAAGACAACATGTGCAATCTGATTTCTAGAACACATTATCAAGACAACATGAATATCACACCTCTTTGTGCTAATCTAGCAACCTAAACTAAAAGTAAATAAACAAATAGATAATAATGGTACAAAGAGAGCAAACTTAATCTATAACTAAAACACATAAGCTCTAATACAAACTAAAAGCCTAACATTTCTGCACACCTTCCACCGACCACGTGAAACCCTCTAAACAGGGTTAGAAATTTCGAACCTAAAAAATAGAAACTAAAACCCCCTTCTTAAACATGTCAGTCAAAAGCTTCAAAATAGTCAACCATTCACCAATCTTACAGATATTGTTCATCACAGTATATTACAAAACAGTCAACCATTCACCAATCTTACAGATATTGTTCATCACAGTATATTACTGAAAAAATTGACACCCCAAACAAATCAAAACTCCTGTCCAGGAGATCTTTGCCTCATAAACCTTTAAAGCATGACAAAGACCATCAAGAAAAATACTCTCAGTCAAAATGGTGGGATGAAATTCCACCCTTGGATAAGTTGTCATTGAAGATTGACTCAACCTCTCCAAAATTTCCAAGCTTGCAAAATACATCATTCAAGATGTTGTGAGTTACAAAGTTTGGTGGGCAACCACTCCACATCAACTCAACCTATGTTTCTGATTTGCAATCTGATTTTGCATTGTAGATTGCAGTGAATTTTAGATTTCAGAATGATTTGCATTTGCAAAATCAGATTGCAAACACATATTGATGTTGTGAGTTATAGAGTTTGGAGGGCAACCACTCTTGCACATCAACTCAATCTGTTTTTCTGATTTGTAATCTGATTTTGCATTTTAGATTGCAAAGAGTTTTAGAAAATGCTCACTAATTTGCATCATTCGCACAACATCAGACTGCAAACAGAGATTGCATTTCAGATTGATTTCATTGAAAGCATATTTGTACCCCTTACACTACGCCCAAATAAAAAAAAATCTCTTGCAATATATATGGCATGATCCAGTCTGCAATATTACAGTCCACTATTCTTCTCCAAAATCATTTTTGATTGTGCACTATGATCTAACCAATATAGATCTTTTAAGATCTCATCTACATTTTGGCCTCTATTGTGAACAGCTAACCCATAATCACTCTAAAAAAGTAGAAACTAAAAACCTAATTTTAATCTATACTACTCTTTATGCACACCTTCCACCGACCACCTGAAACCCTTTGAACAGGGTACAAACCCTTTGAAGAGGGTTAGAAAATTTTTATTGGGTTGATTTTTTCCTCACCATATGCACTTCCAGGTACCCCTCACAGCGACCACACCGACAACTTGAAACCCAGACTGGGCTGATTTTTTCCTCACCACCCCAAAACCCAGAAATAAAACCCAATAACCCGAGAGAGAGAGAGAGAGAGAGAGAGAGAGAGAGAGAGAGAGGGCTTACTGAGAGAGCGTGAGATGGACTAGAGAGCCACTGAGAGAGGCGTGCAACAGAGAGGAGATGAAGAGGGTTCCAAAAAACCCTCAGACAAAGGGTTCCAAATGATGAGAGATGGGATGCACCTGTTAGGGTTAGGGTTTAGCTTTTCCTGAACCAAAAGTAAAAAGAAAAAAAATCAAAACCACAATCAAAGAAAGAAAGAGAAAAAAAAACCTCACAACGGATCAGAGAAGAAGCTGAAGAAGCTTCGATTAATCAATTGAAGTAGAGAGAGAGACGTTGAGAAAGGGGGTTACCTGAGAGAGCTGATGAGAGAGAGAGAGAGAGAGAGCCCGATGTGTGAGAGGCTACCCCTAAGAGAGAGAGATCGTTGTGAGAAAGGCTGGCTGAGAGATCGCCACTGGAATGGAGTTGTTTGCGAGATGGAGTGGTGGTTTTGTGAAAATGAGGGTGGCAAAACCTGTAAAAATGGGCGCCAAACTTCGTTACTTGGGTGAGATATGAGCCGTCCATGTGTGTGAGATCTCAGCCATCCTTTGTGAAGCCGAGACAATCTTCGTCACTTGTTATATAGATAAATAAACTTTATAAAAAAAATGTATTTATAACCCTACTTCTTGGATGAAATATTCTTAGAGAAAAATTACGTTCTCACATTTGACTTGCCAATCGAGTTGAATCGGCCGAGTTCAATTCGAATTCTCAAGTTTTGAAACCAGCCCGAGTCGTTTATTAGAAATTCTTTCAAGCTGAATTGAGTTCGGCCAAGTTTTGAATCATTTGTTGAGTTTTAAAACCATGATTTAGATGCTTGGGTGAAAGCCTTTTCTCATCCCATATGGGTCAAGAAATTCTCCAATCCTTGATTATCATTGAAGGTGAGCGTGTTTTTTTCACAAAATTGTCATGTTTAATGAACTTATTAAGGGAAGTTCTCTTACATAGTTCTTTGTATTTTGTCGCAGGTTGATGAATCGATGAAAGTAGAGAAGGTGGAGTTCTTTTATGACCTGAATGAATTAATTGGACGTCTTCTCAAAGGTCCTTCGGTTGGCGGTTCTGAGGCTTCTGTGAGTGCAACTCATGGTTGCCCACTCTTGAACAAATCATAAATATTGAAAATCCACTTCAATGACCATCGTAGAATATATGTATTCTCTTTTAAATGCTATGTGTCTCACGCGTGATCATGTCAATTATTGTGAAATAAGATGTATTACTACTTAAATGTCTTTCTTCTTCTTGTTGTTGAAGCAATTTCAATTGTGAGTAGTTTACAATTATGTTGGGATTACTATTAAAATGGTATCAAAGTTGTAATGGTGTGGTGAAGAATATGACAGTTAATTTTAATTTTTTTGGTCATTAATTATACTTATTTGCTCGGGGGGGCATCAAGTAATTTGTTTATGATGTCATTCATTGTCATCATCATCATCATTTTTTACAAAAATGGTCCTCACTTCACAACTAACTTTTTTTTGGGGGGGGGGGGGGGGGGGGGGGGGGGGGGGGGTGGGGGTCGTGTGGGATTAATTGATAAGGGAACAAACACCTAGTTAGGGGAGGCGTATGTACCTTACCTCTCAAAAAGCTAAAAAATGATAGATAAGAAAATGCACGAAGGCAAAGGTTACAAGAACATGCAGGCCTAACATCTAATGTAAGGAGTGCCAATCTTATCTAGATGGATGAGGCCAGTAAGCTTAGGAGGGACAATGTCTCTGAATTCCATATATGATCTAGCAAGGATGCCATTATGTGTCATATAATTCATAGCAACATTTGATAATCTATAAATGTGATTGATAGAAAACTCAAAATCTTTCAACAGATTCATAACTTATATGAATATTTTCATATTCTAATTTGGCATATATTCTGTTTGACATAAAACATACATATAACCGTTCCTACGAGTGATAGCGTGGCTTTAAAGATGTCGTGGTACACATACTTCATTGACTACATGAAGACTAAACGACGAAGACTGCAAGAATCAGACGGTTGACAAATGAGTCATCTGAGTAACTATTATTTGTCTGCTAAAGATCGTATCCTCTCGAATAGGAAGGTAAATGACTTAGTGGCCATATGAATAGTATTTCTAAAATAAAATATATTGGCTAAAACTTGTCACAGGACAAACCCATGTCAAGACCTGTTGCTAGGGTCTTTAAAATGACTAAGGGGAAGTCCAATCAATTGGACCCTATGTACAATCGATTGGACCATACGGGACAGAACATCCCAAAGGTACAATCAATTGGACCTTGCGGACAAAATATCCTAAAGGTACAATTGATTGGACCTCTGAATACAATCTGTTGGACCATTTGAGATAGAACTTCCCAAAGGTACAATCGATTGGAGTCTGAGTACGCTAGTCCAATCGATTGGAGCACTTAGAAACAGTCCAAATTCAGTTCCAATTTCCGTGTTCCCACTACCCCATCACTAGCACGACCTAGGACTTCAAGACTTACAAATAAAACATCCACTGTGCTTTATCAAACGCACAACTATAGACAACAAGAGAGAGTTATTGACTTCAAGCTTCATAGATCTTAAAAAGAGTTATCCTACTCGAAGAGCAAAACCCCAGGTATTCTTTCTATTCTTGTAAAAGGTTTTCTCTTCTTTTCGATCATAGCCTAGAGTTTGATCATTACCCCTACCTAGGTTTTCCATCTAGAAATCTAACCTAGTAAGCCAGAGAGTACCTCGTATGTCTCAACACTATTTTAGCAATGTTAGGGTTCAGGGCGTACTGAATCCTTCACTATCAGTAGAGACCGGTGTGTGAGAATTAAAATCGGAGTGTACTGATCGATGGTAGGTTTGAGGAGTACCAAACTGAACAAATGGCAAAGGCTTCGTGATTGGAATGGCGCGTGTGTGACTCATGGCGTGGAGTCAAAGGACATGGATGCATCAGCAATTGGCCTTGGCTAAGGTTGTACGTTGTATGGAAACGGTGCTGCATAGGTAACTTATAACTTTACAGTTAGTGATATTTTTCATTGAGACATGGTCCCATGGTTTTTTCTTAACTAAGGTTTCCACGTAAAAATTGCATGTGTTATGGATGCTTTATTATTTTGATTCTGTAATATTGTTAAATTAGATCAAGCGACCTAGAAACGATATATCATGGAGTATATTTGATCTTAGTTGATTGAGACATTAACAAAAGATCTTCACAGCGAATTGCTAGGTACTCCGTTCAGATAAAAAAAATTAGTAAATAGCACACAAAGAATTAACAAAATATATTTAAAAAAAATCAAGACTATAATTGTTTTAGTCATTGGTTCGGCTGGACTCACCTTTTTTCTTTTCTCCACAACAAAGTTATACTTCATCCTGCCTTATACCTTGTGTGAAAGAGTTTCCTTCGAGAACATGGTTTAAAATAGTGTCGTTTAAACGATTTTAACGGTCGTTTAAACGATAACGCCCCAAGCCCGTTACGTTAAAAACTTTTTTGACGCTTATAAAATAATGGCCGTTAAAATCGTGTTAACAACCGTTAATATTTGGAAAATTTTGTGGAAAAAGTGGAAGTTATTTCCGTTAAAATCCCTTAAATTCCGTAGCTTTCATTTTTCAAAATTTGAAATTCAAATTTTGAATTTTGAATTTCAACGCCATTTTTTCCATTAAATTTCGTTAAAATCCATTAAATTCTATTTTTCTATTTTTTTCCCTGTCTATTACAATCTGTTTTAATGGCCGTTTTAACGATTTTAATGATAACGTCCCCAGTCCATTATAGTGTTAAAACGGCCTCCTTTAAACCTTGCTCAAGAATATGGATGGAAAAAGAGTCATTCTATGGACAGACACAAAACGTTGTATCCAAAACTCTGCACGACTTGTTACAATAGTTTCATGACCGAACTAGAGCTAATATTGCACAAGTGAAATGCCCTTGTAGGGTGTATGCGCCTGGCGTAAACTGGAGTCCGCGTAGACTAGAGTGGACATAGCTTTTCAAGCATGCTTCTAACCTTTGTAGGTTTACAAAGAGATCCTGGCCCTTGCATCATCTTTTTATTTTTCCCCAAATGTCTGTAAGTAATTCACATACATTGCTTTTAGGGCAAAACGCTTTCAGGAAGTTTGTAGGCTTGTTTGTTTCACGAAAGGTGTGTATGACTTGAAATCTAAGTTTGTAGGTTTTTTGCTTCAAGATAGGTGTGTTCAATTTCAAATCTTTGATTTAATAGAATGATTTAATGACACACAAACATCAAATCCATAATCAGGTAGGGATCTGCCACAAAAACACAGTGGCACTGTTGATCAAGGAGATCTCCTACCTTGCCATTTGATCAACTACAATCTTTTTATTTGGAGGTGTAGAAAAAGATCTTCACAGCGAATTGCTAGGTACTCTGTTCAGATAAAAATGTTTAGTAAATAAAAGCACACAAAGAATTATCAAAATATATTTAAAAAAAAAACAAGACTATAATCTTTTTAATCATTACTTGGGCTGGACTCACCTTTTTTCTTTTCTCCATAGCAAAGTTTTTCTCCATCCTGCCTTGTACCTCGTGTGAAAGAGTTTTCTTTGAGAATATGGTTTAAGATAACGTCGTTTAAACGGTAACGAAGCCCGTTACGTTAAAAATCATTTTGACGCTTATAAATTAACGGTCATTAAATGCATTTTAACGGCTGTTAATATCGTTTAACAACCATTAAAATCTGGAACATTTTGCAAAAAAAAATGGCCGTTACATTCCATTGTTTCATTTTTCAAAAATTGTAATTCAAATTTTGAATTTTGAATTTCAACACCATTTTTTCCGTTAAAGTCCGTTAGATAAGTTAAAATTGGTTAAATTCCATTTTTGCCCATGTCCCTTACAATCTGTTTTAACTATTTTAACAGTAACGCCACTAGTCCGTTATACCGTTAAAACAGCCTCCTTTAAACCTTGTTCGAGAATATGGACGAAAAATAGTCATTCTGTGGAGAGACACAAAAAGTCGTGTCCAAAAGTCTGCATGACTTGTTACAGCAATTTCATGACCGAACTTGAGCTGAAATTACATAAGCGAAATGCCCTTGCATGGTGTAGACTTGAGTCCGTGTAGAATGGAATGGAGATAGCTCTTCAAGCATGCTTTTGACCTTGGTAGGTTTATGAAGAGATCCTGGCCCTTGCATCCTCTTTTCATTTTTCCCCAATGGTTTGTAAATATTGCACATACATTGCTTTTAGGATAAGACGCTATTAGGAAGTCTGTAGGTTTGTTTGCTTCTCGACAGGTGTGTTTGATTTGAAATCTAAGTCCGTAGGTTTGTTTGCTTCACGATAGGTGCGTTCGATTTGAAATCTTAGATTTAATTGAACGATTTAATGACACTTAGGCATCAAAGCCATAATCAGGCAGGGATCTACCACAAAACACACTGGCACTGATGATCAAGGAGATCTCCTGCCTTACCATCTGATCAATTGCAATCTTTTGGAGGTGAAGAAAAAGATATTCACATCAAATTGCTAGGTACTCTATTTAGATAAAAATGTTTTAGCAAATAAAAGAACACAAAGAATTAATAGAATATATTTATAAATTCAAGAGTATAATCTTTTTAGTCGTTGCTTGGGTTGGACTCACCTTTTTTCTTTTCTCCACAGCAAAGTTTTACTTCATCCTGCCTTATACCTTGTGTGAAAGAGTTTACATCGAGAACATTGTTTAAAATAATGTCGTTTAAAGGATAACACCCCAAGCCCGTTATGTTAAAAACTGTTTTGATGCTTATAAATTAAAGGTCATTAAAATCGTTTTAATAACCGTTAATATTTGGAAAATTTTGTGGAAAAAAATGGAACTTATTTCAGTTAAATTACATTGCTTTCGTTTTTCAAATTTTGAATTTTGAATTTTGAATTGCAACACCATTTTTTCCGTTAAATCCGTTAAATTTTGTAAAATCTGTTAAATTCCATTTTTCTATTTTTGCCCCTGTCCATTACAATCCGTTTTAACGATTTTGACGATAACGCCCCAGTCCGTTAAAACAGCCTCCTTTAAACCTTGTTCAAGAATATGGACGGAAAAAAAGTCATTCTATGGACAGACACAAAAAGTTGTGTCCAAAAGTCTGCATGACTTGTTACAGCAGTTTCATGACCGAACCTGAGCTGAAATTGCACAAGCGAAATGCCCCTGCAGGATGTATGCGCCTGGCGTAGACTGGAATGGACATAGCTTTTCAAGCGTGCTTCTGACCTCGGTACGTTTACGAATAGATCCTGGCCCTTGCATCGTCGTTTTTTTTTCCCAGAGGTCTATAAATAATTCACATACATTGCTTTTAGGGCAAAATGCTTTTGGGAAGTTTGTAGGTTTGTTTGCTTCACGAGAGGTGTGTATGATTTGAAATCTATATTTGTAGGTTTTTTTTTGCTTCACGACAGGTGTGCTCGATTTCAAATCTTTGATTTAATAGAATGATTTAATGACACACATGCATCAAATCCATAATTAGGTAGGGATCTGACACAAAAACACAGTGGCACTATTGATGAAGGAGATCTCCTACCTTACCATCTGATCTACTGCAATTGTTTGGATGTGCAGAAAAAGATCTTCGCTACAAATTGCTAGGTAGTTTGTTCAGATAAAAATGTTTTAGTAAATAAAAGCACACAAAGAATTAACAAAATATATTTAAAAAAATCAAGACTATAACCTTTTTAGTCTTTGCTTGGGCCAGACTCACCTTTTTTCTTTTCTCCATAGCAAAGTATTACTCCATCTTGCCTTGTACCTCGTGTGAAAGAGTTTCCTTCGAGAATATGGTTTAAAATAACGTCGCTTAAACGGTAACGCCCTAAGCCCATTATGTTAAAAATCGTTTTGACTCTTATAAATTAATGGTCATTAAAATCATTTTAATAGCAGTTAATATCGTTTTAACAACCATTAAAATTTTGAAACTTTTGCAGAAAAAATGGCCTTTATTTCTGTTACATTACATTTTTCTTCAAATTTTGAATTTTGAATTTCAACGCCATTTTTTCATTAAAAACTGTTAGATTAGTTTAAATCTGTTAAATTCCATTTTTGCCCATGTCCCTTACAATCCATTTAACGATTTTAACAGTAATGCCCCCAGTCCGTTATAATGTTAAAATGGCCTCCTTTAAACCTTGTTCGAGAATATGGACAGAAAAAATATCATTCTGTGGACAGACAGAAAAAGTTGTGTTCAAAAGTCTGTACGACTTGTTATAGGGCAAAGGTTGGAGAGCATTCATTGTCAAAACCTGAGTTGATTCTACAGATGACGGAGAAGATTCAATTGATTAGAAATCAATTCATCAGTGCACAGGTTGATAAAAGAGCTATGCAAATAATCAACGACGACCTTTAGAGTTCCAGACTGGTGATCACATCTTTTTGAAGATATCACCACACCGAGGCATCATTAGATTTGGTAAGAAAGGAACACTAGCTTCGAGGTACATCGGACCTTTCAAGATTCTCCAACAAGTAAGAGAGGTGGCTTATCGCCTTGCACTACCACCACAGCTTTCTTTAGTTCATGACATCTTTCACATTTTCATGCTTCGAAAGTATGAACCAGACCCACATGTCATCGAATGGCAGGACCTACAGCTTCAAGATGATGTAGTGTACTAGTAACGGCCGATCCAGATCCTTGACACATAGGAATAGATGTTACATACCAAGACCGTCCGATCGGTCAAGGTATTATAGCAACACCACGATATTGATGAAGCAACCTGGGAGTTAGAATCTAAGATACGTGATAAGAAGTATCCAGACCATAGGTGAGACTTGAATTTCGTGGACGAAATTCTCTTTTAGGGGGGTAGGTTGTAAAATCCCTTAAAGGATAATTTTATTATTTTGATATATTAGGATTTTTAATTTTTATACTTTAGTTATGCCTATTTTGATTTTATTTAACCATTAGAAGACTATATTTGACTTCCGAGATATTTTGGAAAAAATTAATTTTTTAGGGTTTTTTTTTGTGATCTTCATATGGTCCCACATGGGCTTGGTAAGGCCCATTATTTGAGGACTATTTTGAGACCTACATATGTGCATTATAATTATTATGTTAATTTTGTAATTATTTAATTAAGAATATACACATAACATGTGGCTTTAATCAATCAATTGCTTGTGTTTTAGAGTATATATGAATAGTGCATGTACATTTAAGTGATTGTGTGTGTCATACACCTTACTCCTAACATTAAAAAATAAGATGGCTAGGCTAGCTATATTTATTTTTTTAAGAAACTCATTTGCTTATGTGGCTGCTACATGTACCAATAAGAATAAATTGTGAATAAAACACCACATTTAATAATGCATTATTAACTTTTTAAAATGACACCTATGAAAGATAAAAAACTTTTCTTTTCCCTCTACGTAAAAATTATTACACTTTATGAGAAGAAGAACCTCACTTTAAAAATAATAAACTAACTTTTTATTGTTACACTCAAATGCCTTCTAAACCTAATCTTGCTAACCTAAGTCTTTTGTAATGCTATATAAAGTCTATAGGGGACATCCTGTTCTCATAAAGCCATTAGTTACCCATCTTCTCTTGTGTTAGTTCTTCCTCCCATCAAGCCATTAGCTACCCCAAAGTTCTAACAACTTTTCACCTCACGTTATTCCTATGCTTATTTTCTTATAAATTGTATATTTGATATATTGTTATATTTTTTAATTAGTTAAAAATCATGTATTTTTGTTAAATCTACATATGTTATATTTCCAAAAGCATGATTAGTTATGTTAGAAGGCATTTGAGCATGTTTTAAAAATATTTGTTATCTTCTTAAAAATTTAGATTTGTATATTATTTGTAGTAAATGTTATGTTGTTTTATGATTGCCTATGAATATATGATGGATCGTTCTATGAGATTGAAAAAGAAGATTGAGAGTGCATAGACACATGGTTAGGGTTTCATGCCATGTTATGTGCCGAACCCCTTAGGATTTCTCTTTAAAGAGAAATGAGGGCCTGGAGCCCTGGGGTGCAAAACCCCAACCCCCTTAGATCCATGTGGTATTTGATAGTTTGGCCTGATGTTTTTATAAAGTATACCCCATAGTATTTATGACATGCATGCTCATTAAGTTTTCTTTTCATATTTAGCTTCATCGAATACTTTTATCACTAAACTCGTTTAAATTATTATTATCTTATTTTATTATTTATATTATCTATTATTTCCGTTGATTATCCGTGCTTAGTCGCTCATCCCCATGGTAATAAGGGTGATGGAGTGTACATACTAGGCTTTGTAGCTCAACTTATTTATTATGTTTTAGATTTGTCCGATATAGCCTGTGCGTAGCACATTCAGAGCCGACAGAGAATTGATCTTAATCTTATTTTATTGATTTCCTAGAAAATATGTATTAGGTTTTACTTTGGAAGTTATGATGTAATAAACATTGATACAAATTTATTTAGTATTTGGATAATATGGTGGTGAGACCTAGCAAAAAATAATTAGACTATTCTCATAATTCTTTTCTTATCCTCACATCCGGAACTATGGGTCTTGGTTATGGACTTTGGGTTAGACTAAGTCATCACGAGTCGGGTCCGATAGATCCAAGTCTGGGGCGTGACAACTAGGATAAGAAGACACGGTTGGATCAGATCAATCACCATCTTGTCTCTACAAAACAACAAATAAAAACAAATTAGAATAACAAATGTTATAACTCGTAATAAACAAAAATAAATAAAAGTTGTTCAAAACTCGATTTAAAGTTAAAGCCTAGAAATTCATAAATCTACAACTCCCTTTGAAATGCCTAAGCCTATAAAGCATTGTAGTTTCACAATCAGAAGTCTATTTTTTACAACACATTAGAAGTGTTAGAAGAGGTTTCGACGATTTAGACCCCATTTGTCTATTTTCGGTGTTGAAGTTTTGAATTGGACTTATAATTTTGAAATCATAAACCTATAAAATAGTACACTTTTTCAACAAAACCTTTGATTTTGACCCCGTCTCTACCAACACATTTGCATTAGAATTAATTATTGGAAAAGGTTTCAGGCGATTTGAACCTCGTTTGCTCCATTTTGGGAGTTGAAGTTCTGAATTGAACTTAAGTTATAACTGTGAAATGCCTAAACCTATAAAAATTATAGTTTCCCAACCGGACCTCTGGTTTTGAACCTGTCTTCCAATACATTAGAAATATTCGAAGAGGTATCGAGATATTCAAACCATGTTTGCCCATTCTGAGCATCGAGGTTTCAAATTGGATTTAAGTTACAGTAGTGAAATGCCTAAACCTACAAAACACTACAGTTTTCCAACCGGGCATCAAGGTTCCAAATTGGACTTAAGTTATACTATGAAATGCTTAAACCTATAAAAAAACTATAGTTTTCTAACTGGAGCTATGTTTTTTACTTAGTCTCTTCTAACTCATTTGTTTCAAAACATTAGCAGTGTTGGAAGAGGTTTCGGGAGATTTGAACTTCGTTTGTCCATTTTGGGCATCAAGGTGTAAATTAAACATATGTTATGACTATGAAAAGCCTAAATCTATAAAACACTATAGTTTTCCAACCGGACCTCTATTTTTTACCTTGTCTATTCCAACACATTGTTTCAATAAATTAAAATTGTTGGGAGAGGTTTCGGGAGATTCGGACCTCATTTATCCATTTTGGGCTTCAAGGTGCATATAGGACAAATACTATAATTTTCTATAAAAGACTATAATTTCCCAACCAGACCTCTGTTTATTACTCCGAATCTTTCAACACATTTGTTTCAACAAATTAAAAGTGTTGGAAGAGGTTTCGGGAGATTTTGACCTCTTCGCTCATTTTGGGCGTCAAGCTTCCGAATTGGAATTTGAAGTTCCTTTAGTATTTGTATAAAAAGACCTAAAGGGGGTGAATATGTATAATTTAAATTTATTACAAATTGATTACTAATATACATGATTTAACTTATATAAATGTGTAGCAAGAATCAACTTAAACAAATTAGAGAGATAGAGACAAATAATCCACAACACAAAGATATATAGTGGTTCGGCGTCGTAACACCTACATCCAATCTCAAAATGCTCCAATGAGCTATCAACTTTTTAATACATTCACATAAGAAACCTTACACTGACTGAATAGGGTAAAGGACCGAGTCTCGATCGCAATTGATGAAACAAAATTAGGTCGCAACCAAGTTCTAGCTTAATCAAGGCACTTATTGACTCAAGCAGGGTACTAATATATAAAAATAAAGTATTACAATAGGGTAGACACCAAAAAAATTAAAAGTTACCTCTGATGATGATCAAGAGGAACGGATGCTTCTTTGTTGTTGAAGCACAAACCCAAGTACACACCAACTGAGATAGCTCAGCAATATGATCTGAAGACCACAAGGACAAGTACGAACAAGAAAAAGATTACAAAAAATAAAGACAAAAGGCCTAGGAGATTTTTCTCACAACAAAGTCGATCACTCAAAGGAGGTTCAAGGAAGCTCTGAAGGATCAGTGAGAAAGTTATAAAGATTAATGAAGGAAGAGAGGGCTATTTATAAGCTGAGGATTAAAATGTGATTGGTTGCAAGTGGAGGGACAGGTCAACGCTCTAGTTGACCGGTTGCCCTGTTCCAATGGAAGTGCGCCCTAATCCTCTGGTCACATAGACCGGTCTCTCTATCCCTCTAAAAGAGCAAACTTATGTTTTATAAGCCATGCTTAAGTTCAAGGGTCAACAGATGGATTTAGGACAATTTTATATCCATCCAAAAAAGGTCAGAAAGCAAGTTGAGAACCCTTTGAGTCTTTTTGTCAAGGTTCTGATTTTCTTAGCACTCCAAAAGTTCTTTCAAGTTGAGTGTTGGATCACCAAGTCAAGTCTGTCACTCCAAGCCTGATGCAGTCAAGCGATCTCTCATACTTAAGGTTATAAAAGTGAAACTCAAGGATTTCTTGGGATTTACAACACAATGATTATATCTTTATCAATCTCCCCTCTGTCAATTCTAGGACAAAATACAATGGTTCTCCCCCTAACAATAGGGTTAATCACATCATGGTCCTTGACCCCAAGAAGGGTATAATGTGGGGACCCAAATAAGCAGCCAATAGCAAGAAGGCATGTGTTTCATTTACGAATAATTCTCAAGTAATACCCAAGAATAGAGAAGGAAGACAATTCTTAAGACATTTCTCAAGAATGACCTAATAACTAGACAAGGTAAAATCTTCTAAAGACCTGAAGGACTGACCTTGGACAATGACCCAGGATCAACTTCCCGAGGTCTACGCCCCTAAAAGTATACAAAACTGAGTAATTATACGTCACTTTGATAAGCAAGAGTTGAGATCCAGGGCTAATCAAAGACAATTAAAGGATGATCAGAGATCCTAATGAGAAATTGCCCAAGATATAGTAATTGTCAAAGATCTTCTGAGATACACCAATTGGTGGAGGGCACTATAAAAAAGTTGGACGCCAAGGATAATTGGTATGAAAACACCTCACGATAGTTAACGAAGGTCAAAATAGGGGAGATCAGATCATCTCCCAACAGTCGCAATTATATCCCACCAATCAGTCCGATCGTCCTCAAATCAAAGGATCACAATAATCAGGGAGGGATAGTTATCCAAGATAAAGAAGATCTTGGATTCCCCTAGAGAAATCCGATGATCCACGTTTAAAAGGTAAACTCTGTTTACCTCCCTAGTGGGAGGAGGTCAAAACCCTAATCCTACATACACTAATTGCTCAAAGGCTGACTTGAGCATTAGAGTGTCTACTTGCAAGAACACCCCGATGCAATGAATGAAGAGTAAGAAGCCAGACATCGTTCAAAATAAGAAAGTATGCCATATTCTTGCAAGTGCTTCGGGGATCATGGGAAACAAATTTTGTACCCACGTCTTGGATTGAAGAAGAAAGAAGAAGAAGAAAGGAAAAGAAAAGAAGAATAGATAAACAATTATATCTAGGATTTTTACTCAAGGAAGGTAGGTTTCTCTTCATTTCTTCCCACATGGTTAATTTAAAGATTGTATTATTTATTTATATCTTTAAATTTCATGTGTTTTAATTATGTAAGAAATTGTATTTTACAATATATCTTGCTAGATTTGATGTGAAAAGCATGATAGTTATTAGTGGATTTTACATGATATTTGCATATCTTCCTTTTGGATTTTATTATATTCATCACGCGTCCATCCATCTATAATTGTTTATTAATCAATACTTGGTGTAATTCGACCCCTTGGATGCTCTCTCAAAATCTAAGAGCATGCCTAAAGAGATAAAAAAAAAGGATGTTTAAGCTCCAACGGTGAAACATCGAAAACACTCTTGTATCCTCCTGGTAAAAAAAATTGGGAGCTTGACTAGCTGCTAGGGAAATATGGCCTCGTGGTTAGCCTTGTCATGCATGTCCACTTTATTATTTTGATATTTACTGAGAGACTGGGATTTTCCAATGGATCCAATTTATTATAATTGTGTTGCATTCAGTATGCAACTTTGATACCATATTTACTGTAATCCTAACATAAATGTAAACTACTCACAACTCACATGGCTTCAATAACAACAAGAAGGAGGAAGAGATTTAAGTAGTAATGCCATTTATTTCACAACATTGCATTTAAAAAGAGAATACATATATGATAAGAGGGTCATCGAAATAGATTTTCAACGTTTAGGATTTGTTCAAGAATGGGCAACCGGGAGATGCACTCGCAGAAGCCTCGGAACCATCAACTGAAGGACCTTTGAGAAGACCTCCAAGTAATTGATTTGGGTCATAAAAGAAATCCACCTTCTCTACTTTCATTGATTCATCTACCTGAAACACAACCCATAGAATTATGTAAGAGAACTTCCCTTAAAATGGAGAACCAAACGAAGAAAAATATAATATATATATATATATATATATATAGAGAGAGAGAGAGAGAGAGAGAGAGAGAGAGAGAGAGAGAGAGAGAGAGAGAGAGAGAGAGAGATATATGTATATACCTGAAAGATGCCTATCCCATAAAATTCTACCATCTCTCCTGTGGGAGCGTGGCCTTTGAAAGGGCCCTCCATGAAAGCCCAATGCCTGAACTTATACACAATTACAGGAGGACCCGAATAAACTTGAAGAATTTCTAGGGCAAACCCACGAGGGAAAGTTGTTGTGAAGGCCAGATGAGATGATTCTGATGTTTCAACGGATGGATTGTACCCACGTAATTTCTCTGGCAGAGAAGTTTGCAAAAATGCATTGTAGGTTCCAATTTTCACCAATTCTTTGAGCGGTGTATGTTTTCTTCCTGCACTTGACCCACCATTTCCATGACATTAAAAGAAGTAAGTATTGAGATAGAAAGTGAAGTAGGGTGGTTTGTAAAACGTGTTAGTTAATACCGTTAATGCCGAGACCAAAAACTTCAGCGTTTGTGGTTTTGAAGTCATCCACATTGGTTTTATGGAACATCTCCATTTCCCATGTCTTCACGAGGCGTTGCACTCGTTCCTCCAAGGATCCCACGGGCCATTCCTACAGGAAATTAACAAGGGAGACTGTTTAATCCCGCTCATCTGATTTGGATACAGCTCATATCTCATGATTCTGAACTTGATCCATGGTCTATATTAAATCCATACAAATGTCTACTTATAGAAAGGATCCACTTGGGTCCAAGACCCCGATCTGGATCCATCCAGATCCATATTCAAAATGTTAAAAGATCCAACGGGTTTGGATCGACACCAAACCTACCAACTGCCGACATGAGGTCGTACACGTCCTCCTAAGATAAAAGGAGTAAAACTTGCTTGACCACAGATTGTGTTGTAGCTACCTGACCGTAGGTGCAGTGCTCGGCATGTTGATTTTGTATGGACTGACAAACACAGCCTGACCAAACACGTACCCAGTTGAGTTTTCTAAGATTTCTTTTTGATTTTTTTAATGCAAAAGCAAAAGACCCCGTCATACGTGTCGAGCACCCCACGGTGTTCGATGTACTAAATCCACGTGCGAATCACTGCACCGTGGTCAGGCAAGTTTTACTCAGATAAAAGCATGCCAAGGTGAGGAGACAAAATTTGCTGGCACTGGGGACCTCCAAACATTGACAGTCCCCTCCCAAAATGGTTGACACGTACCCTTTGTTACCCTTAACCAACTGAGGGGTTAACATGGGTTGGGTTTAGGCCTTGAGGTACGTGTCAGACATTTTGGCAGAGGTACCTTCAAAGTTTGAAGGACCCGAGGACCAGAATTTTTTCTCCCAATTGTAGATACAGTTGTAATAAATGATTACCATCTTCAATTATTAGAGTATGCAACCACAAACATTGTATCCATCGTTGAATACTCATTGAAAAACGTGTTTTTAATTCATAAAAATATATTTTTTTTAAATATTAAAATAACACATTTTTCAAGGGACATCCAACAGTACTGACAATGTTTGCATACTTTTTAAGTATGTAAATGGTTGCGTACTAAATTTGTCCGTTCAAAGGGCACAACCCTTGTAGTATATCACTATATGGTGTGTAAAACTTTGATGAGAGCGGTCTGTCACCGACACCTTGATAGGCAATGAGTTCTCTGCATGTACCTTGGGCTTTTGGCCTTTTGTAATAAAAAATCTTAAAAAACATTCACATGGGTATGTGGCGGGTATGTGCCGATAATTCATCGGGCTGTTAGGGGATTCAATGACAGGCCTCAAAATTTTACCGAGGTGGGGGGCATTTTAAAGGATTAAAATATGAAGGGAACACTTGGGGCTGTCAACGGATACTATTCAGATCGAATAGAAGTATATTCGAATCTGAAAAAAGAAAAAATTCCAACATCCGAATCCGATTCGATATCCGCCGAATCCGATTCGATATCCGACGGATAGTCTAAATCAATATTCGAATTTGAATCCGATTAATTTATTAGATATCCGATCCAAAAATTAGATATAAATAATATATTATTATATTTATATAATAATAAATATAGATATAAAATAATTATAAATATTATATTTATATATAATAAATATTATTATTATGAGAATAAATATTAACTAATATGATAAATATAATATAATCTATTTATTATAAATATAATTATCTATATAACAAAACAGGACGGTTGTCTCCCCCTCTTATCCGATTTCATAAAGGATGGCCGAGATCTTATCACACCAAATGAACAGTGGATCTCAGCCACTCACATTCAATTTTGACAAACGCTTTGTTGATGAGTGCCGTGGGCACGGGCCACCCACTAGTTAAATAACATATCAGATCAGATATTATCGAATCAAATAAATCAATATCCGAATCCGTATCCGAAAAGTATTCGAACATTAAAATGATATCCGAATCCGAAACCGATAATCAAAATTTTCAGATAATATCCAACTTTTCGAATCGAATTCAAATTTTCAACTATCCATTGACAGCCTTGGGAACACTAAACAAAAATTTAAAATGCTTTTAGAAATTAAAAAAAATCTTTTAAAGGATTTTGAAAGTTGAGTGCCCTCTGCCTCTCCCGGCTCCGCCGTTGCTGTGAGAGACAGAGAGAGAGAGAGAGAGAAAAAGAGAGATTACCTTGGTTCTGCCTTCTTCAAAGAGCTTGTTTACAACGTCATAGTTGGGAGGAGCGCCATATCTCCATGTGGTATTCTTCTCTCCCTCGCCATATATATGGGATCGATACTTATCACCCTTAACCATCGATTCAGAAGCATCAGACGAAGCCATCTCTAACTTAAAGAAGCAAACAGAGATAGATGCGGGTCGGCTGATATGGGATTGGGAAAAGATGTCGATTATATATAGAGGAAGGGAGGAAAGTCGTACCGGAAAAGATGTGTTATCCTTATTCTTTTCTCCCTCCCCCTTTGTACCACATGCTTTGCTTTGATGTACCATCATGCCGTGAGTAGACCAATCACAACCATTTTCTATTTATTTTTTGTCCTATTCAATCCTGGCGGCTATCGTTTATTTTAAAAAAATAAACAAATAAGAAACTGACAGCCACCTAACTGTGAGTTTAGTTTGCAGCCTGCCATTATTTCAGCGGACGTTGTTAATTAATTATTTGCAATCCACAAATGTGTGCTAGGACATATGGTGGTACCTCGTAGAAACGATACTCTCGGTGGACCCCAATATCTATTGATTTTGAATGCTAGGGTTTATTAGAAATAAAAAATATTTCTATTGATTTTGGCCACCCACTAGGAAAATGTAAGAAATAATGACTTGAAGAAGCCAACATGTGGCACGCCTTTTTGGACCCACTTGCACCATGAATGTTGACACCCGTATATCTAAGAATATAGCACATGGCACACTTTTTTAGGCCCACTGACTGTATGGATGTTTCGCCCATCCTTAGGAGGACGTACATAACAAAAATCGGGTTGAATGGCGATTTACAACACTTGGAACTTTGCAACCAAAATAATGCCAATAATTGATCCATTAATTGGATAGTCCAGATCATGAATATGTGCATAAAGATTGATCCCCGAGATATCACAACTTTTCTGTTTAACAAATACCAAATGACACGATATGCCGGTCCTACACATCGATTTTATGCTAAAAATTATATGCATACACGTGCTTATCTTTCATCACAATTAGAGGTCCTAACTGTGTTTCTGGTTCGTGTAGAAATAAGCAATTAAAGCTCACTAACTTTTTAATAACGAAAAATTATATAAACAAAAATAAACTTTAATATATTTACATAAATAATATTTTTTTTAAATTTATAAAAAAAGTAAATAAACGTTCTTTCAAAAAACATTTTCTCAAAGTCAAATTTGACACTGACAAACGCCCTTTAAAAGAGCGTCTGTCAAGAAAAAACGTTCTTTCAAATAACGTTTTCACCTGACAGACGTCGGTGGCACATACTTTTTAAAAAAAAAAGGGTGTTTGTCAATGGCACATTTAAAAAAAAGTCTCTGCCACCTAATAGACGCTCTTTTAAATGGCATTTTTACTCAATAGGTGTTTTTTGAAAGACGTTTCTTCCTAGGAACTCCTTTTGAAAGAACGTTTGGTGAGGATGATGAATCTCACAAAAATTCAAATCATTCTGATATTCATAGACTGGTGTAGAAGTTGAAGAATTATGAACTGTCGATTTTTACCATGTAACTTGAAAACCACATTTAACGGGGTTAGAAATTTCGGAATGGTTTGATTTTTTGTAGGGGGGTGATCTATATGGTGAGGAGATACTCCTCACCAAAAATCAGCCATTGATTCATCTTCTGTGTGAGTACGCCAAAATTGGTGTCAAAAATGGAGGTCCGAGGAGTCTGACCCAAAAAAAAGGAAAAAGATGTAACAAGGTATGACTGAAACTTTTTCAAATGCTGAAGCACGATTTTTGTTAGTCACCGCTGCCATCTAGGCCCACAGGCCACATGGATGTCTATCCCAGCACACCCCTTGAAAAAAACGTAAGAAAACAAAAATACAACAACATACCTGTTTCGAGGAGACCGCTGAAAACTAGATCTGACGTATGGAGGGCGCGTGTGAGGACACTGGGCGGGAGAGGGAGAGTTCACCGAAGAGGAGCAACCCGAGAGAGAGGAGAAATGGCAGGAGAAGAGGGTTTAGAGGGAGAGAGTGAAGTGACAGGTGAATACGTTCTTTGAAATATTGTTTTCTCCTGACAGATGCTCTTTTAAAGGGCGTTTATCATTATCAAATTTAACTTTGAGAAAAAGAACGTTTAATTACTTTTTTTGTAAATTTCAAAAAGTTTTTTTGCTTTTATAAATATATTTAAGTGTATTTTTGTTTATGTAATTTTCCGTTTTAATTATTCTCGCTGGAGCTAATTTTTTGAGTAAATCTGTGATGACAGACATCGGTCATGAGGAACCATAGTATGGGTCACATGACACACTCTTAGAGACCACTGACTGTATGGATGTTTGGCCCATCACTAGGTGGACCCATAGACCAAAAACCAGCCTGATTAGTATTTTCAACCGTTGAATTTGACTATATTTCTTGGGTATAATTTTAACCGTTGGATTCAAACATAATTTGGGATACTTAGATCCAAAGATTAGAAAACACTTACAAGGGTCATTTTTGGTATATAAGTCCACCTAGGGATGGGTCAAACATCCATGCGGTCAGTGGACTCTAAGAGTGTTGCACGATGGCAAATAATGTGGTCCACAAAGGGATGGGTCAAACATTGAAGTTGAGGGTGAGCAACGTAAGTGTTGCACTTAGGGGTGTCAACGGGTCGGTTCCGGTTCGGTTCCTAAGGTGACCAGAACCGTAACAAACGGTTCCGTTCTCAAAGTGATGGTACCAGAACCGGAACCGATTATGTAGTTTTTGTCGGTTCCGGTTCCGGTTCGGGTATAACGGGTCCAATCTTGGTAATATGAGAATTTTTACACTATATTTATATATTGGTTTCTGTTCTTATCGGTTCGGTTCCGGTTCTTATCGGTTTCGGTTCCATATTAGAGTACCGGAACCGTAACCATTAGTTTCCGGTTCGGTTCCGGTTCCGGTTCTTTTTAATCGGTTCCCAAAAATGTGGTACCGGAACCGGTGTTTTCGGTTCCGGTTCCGGTTCGGTTCCGGTTAAATCGGGTAAAATTGACACCCCTAGTTGCACTAGCTCAAACTGTAGACCACCTCAGGATGTGCAAAAGTTCGAAGTTACTACCCACCCTCCCCCTGGGTCTACCACAGTTTGCAAGCCCGGCCCTATCCTACTCCAGATTTGGCACTGTTGTTGCCCATTTATTTTAGTGTCGGGCTTAGGGGACTCGTGTCGGGTGTGGATTCCGAGAATCCAACGAATGGTTGATAGCTCTTAGCTGGCATCACTTTTTGCCAAACCAAAACCATCGCTCGATTCTCGGAATCCACGGTCTACGTACACGAGTGAAAAGATGAGTACTTAGAGCCTGAGCCTAAGCAGAGGTTGTATCCACCCTTGAATACTACTT
Organism: Euptelea pleiosperma; assembly: GCA_035048495.1. NCBI lineage: Eukaryota > Viridiplantae > Streptophyta > Magnoliopsida > Ranunculales > Eupteleaceae > Euptelea > Euptelea pleiosperma. The sequence continues at coordinate 29,150,433 of CM068552.1, forward strand.
GCAAAACAGGATTTTTTATTTTTAAAATTTTTTATTTTTTTGAAATTATAACACGGTTTTCAATGGACATCAAGACACTGTTTGTTTTTGGGACAGATGCTTCTATCACAACGCACAATACGAGCCACGTGGCACACTCTTAGTGGATGCTGACAGTATGGATATTTGGCCAGTCTCTAGGTGGACCTCTAAACCAAAAATCAGCCTGATTAATGATTTCTAAGAGATTCGATTGAAGTTATTTTCATGGGTCGATTTTAAAGGTAGGAATTTGAGCATTATTGAGCATTATTTGGGTGCAAAGATCCAAAGGTTGTAAATCACTAATCAGGCTGATTTTTGGTTTATAGGTCCTCGAGGGACTGGCCGAACATCCATACGGTGTCAGAGTCCATTAAGAATATTGTGCCATGTGGATCGTATTTTGTGTTGTGACAGAAGTTTTACTCGTAATTTATAGGCAGCAACAAAATAAAATAATATATATGGAGTTGCATTTTGTTTTTGGTGGACTATAATTTATAGGGAGCAACGAAAATTAAAGGAGTGGATTTTGAGGTGTTCCGTTTTTTTCCATTTGGTAGGAAAGTCGTCTGTCCTTCGGATTCTTGAATTTTTTGCTGGGATTTTATATATAGTTGGTGGGATTCTTGATTTCATGTAATCAGGGATGGGGTAAGGAAAATAGTAGCATATCATCCTCTGTAGCATTGTTATCCCTTGGTCCAGAGCGTTTTGTGGTCATCGAGATTTGTGTTGTATGAATCCTGAGGATCATCAGTCGTAAGGACGATAATAGATAGAGACGAGGGCCATGAGGGGTGATGGTAACAGTATCCATTAAATGGATTTAAAAAAAAAAAATTGTTATTTCATTAAAAAAGAAGAGAGATGGTTGTAAATGGTCTACTCACGGCATATTGGTATATTAGCAAAAGCAAAGGAAGTGGGACTACCGTTTGAACAGTCTTACTACAGCCATCGGCATACACGTTGGAACATGTTTTTATTCCAATCCCATATCAGGTGCCCACTTCTCTCTCTCTCTCTCGCTCGTGTGTGTGTGTTTCTTCAAGTGAGAAATGGCTTCGTCTGATGCCTCTGAATCGATGGTGAAGGGTGATAAGTATCGATCCCATATATATGGAGAGGGAGAAAAGAATACCCAATGGAGATATGGTGCTCCTCCCAACTACGATGTTGCAAACAAGTTCTTTGAAGAAGGCAGAACCAAGCTAACCTATCGACACTACTACTACTACTCCTATACTCTCTCTCTCTAGCTCCCTCTCTCACTCTCTCTTTCTCTCTCTCTCATTTATTACAATTGTATCTACCTCTCACCTTGGCATGCTTGTATCTTTTTTTTATTTTTTTTTGTAAGCAACTTCATTACTTCAAAAGAAAACAGGACTACAGAACCCAACAAAAATCAGGAAAGGTGAGTACACTCATCCTACAAAAAAGCTTGCTGAAGCCAAGGAGGGAAATTTTGGGTCCATACTTGAGCACTAGACCATGACCTAGCCATAGAGGCAATATAATGTTCGACGCTAATGTTTCCCTTAGGGGTGTACGTGAAGGAGAAATCAGAAATAAGGAAGTGAGATGTAGAATGTCCAACACCATCCAATCTCTGCTGACCCAACGTTAAGTGAATCAACCAGACTCTTAGCGTCCATTTCAATTTCCAAAGCCAAAAAACCACCATCGATAGCCTTCTGAATGCCCCACTGAGCTATCACGTTTGGCCCACTTTTGATGAATCTACACCACAAAGATCGGTACTTAGGGCTGCAACTTGGGCGGGCTCAACCCGAGCCTGATGGGTTGAACCCGACGTTAGGGTTGGGTACGGTTAGTCTTTTCAGAACTTGGGTTGGGCTTGGGCCGGATTTTTGGTAACCCGATCGGGTTGGGTTAGGGTTGAGGCTCGGCCCAAGACGACCCAACCGGAACCCGACATACAAACTACATATATGTATTCGTATACCAACAAACATCTACAATACGTCGGGTTCAGGGGACACCAATTTCTTACCCCCATTTTTACACCCATTTTGGCGTACCCGCATAGAAGATGAATCAATGGCTGATATTTGGTGAGGAGATCATCCTCACAAAAATGCAAATCATTCTGATATTCATACACTGGTTTAGAAGCTGTGTAACTTGAGCAGAATGATTTTTAAAGTCGATTTTTACCTTGTAACTTGGAAACCACATTTGATGGGGTAAGAAATTTCAGAATGGGCTGATTTTTTGTTGGGCTGATCTATATGGTGAGGAGATCATCCCCACCAAAAATCAGCCATTGCTTCATCTTCTATGTGGGTACGCCAAATGGGTATAAAAAATGGGTGTCCCCCGAGCCCGACCGTTTTGGTAAATGCAGCAACCCATATGATGTTTATCATTAGAAAATTGTCAACCCTTGTGTGATATTAAAAAACACCCTTGAAACTACATTTTGATATTTTATGTGATCAATTGATATTGAAAATATCATGTTTTCTTTGACGATTGTTTTTTGTTTTTTCGTTAGTAACTTTTATCAGGCATTTGAGTTAACGAACTTTTCCCTTATTATGAAAATATCATGTTTTCTTTCAGGGGTGTTGGAAATGAAGTTATTATTTAATGGTTAACATAATGATAATTGTACTGACCAATAAATTATTTTAATATAAAAAAATTAGTAATCTTTACAACCAATTAAAAAAACATAAAGAAATTGACCAACCCGACTAACCCGACCAACCTTATAGGGTTGGGCTAGGGTTGAAAAATCTAAGCCTGACCTTGGGTTGGGTTGGGTTAGGGTTCACCGCCTTTAAGGTTGGGTTGGGCTAGGGTTGACCCCCAACTCGACCCAACACGCCCGAGTTGCAACCCTAGGTCTGATAGGTGATCCTATAGCCGTTTGATTTGAGCGTTTCTTCATCATGGGATAATTAGACCCAATGCTTTTCATCATCCATACATCTGTCATGAAGGCCATGATGAAAAACAAATCTTCAAATTGAAGATTGGGAGTCATTTATCAGGCTGAATAATGGGGTGTGGGTTCACAAAGGGTCCACTAAACATATACATGGGTGAGTAGGCCTGAAGAGTGCATGCCATGTGGCAATATTTATTTAGTGTGACTAACGGCAAATATTTGTGCCCATCAAGTCAGATTTCCTTAACTTTAAAATAGTTTGAGTGGGCTTGAGGTCCAGCTCTGCCGAACTAATCTGGTCTGGCTGCATTCTGGGACTGCCTCATATATAAGGGATTGGTGGTTACTTCAAACATGGCATGCATGCAACAAAACCGTGGCTACACCAATCCTTGATCAGCTCAGATGGTTTAAAGATTAATATTATATTAGAGAATATATGTGTGACACCACAGCATTATTGGTGTATCTCATCACACGCATTCTCCACGGGCCGTTAAGATTTTTAGATTAGATTTGATTTAATTAGGATCTCTTTCCTTTATTAAACTCATGTAATGTTCTATATAAGAGTTTTGAGTAGGTCAATGTAATAACCAAAGATTTACCAATTAATCTTAAAATTCTACATGGTATCAGAGTTATTGCTCTTCTTAATTCTGCGTTCTACTCCGGTGAACGGCATTGCTGCCGTCCACCCGGTAATCTTTGCCCACCATCAATCATCTAATATCATCACCATTCATCAATTACCAGACGTCTGTAACCTCCCATCAAACCCTCATCAAAACCCTTCAATCCCATCATATTTTATTTACTCAAGACATCTCCAATGAGAGTTTAGCCGCACACCCATCTTGGCCGAGTGAGGCCCTTTATCCATATGCAAATTCGACAAGTTTTGGTCTCGCCTAAATCAAAGATTTCTTCTTCTTAGGGACCAGACTCCACCTGGTTTCAAACTTCATTGGCGATCAAAGTGATTCAATTATCTTAGAATACTCAAAATGGCGATAGCATTCTTCAATGCCAATTCAATCTTCATGACACTCGATTTCGAGAAACTCACGACAATCGTTGATCTCCAATCCCCATGAATTGATATTTGAGGGAGAGAGTATTAGAGAATATATTGTAATAAGTTTTGTGAGATACACCACATCATTATTGGTGCTTTGATTTGATTATGATTTCCTTCATTTATTGAACTCTTGTAATTCTCTATATAAGTGCTTTGAGTAGGTCAATGTAATAACCGAAGATTTATCAATTAATCTTAAACTTCTACTAAAATTAATGCAAATACTTTTTATTCCTATACAGTTTTCCTTATTTCTTGTAGTAACGCTTAAGCACTTTTCCTTGTTTCATGTAGGAATGACCCATGGGATCCTTAGAAAAACGAGTGCAATGCCTCGTGATCGAAGACATGGGAAATTGAGATGTTCCATAAAATCTGTGTGGATGACTTCAAAACCATAAATCCTAAAATTTATGGGCTCAGTGTCAACGGTTTTAACTAACACTTCTTACATACTACCCTAATTCAATTTCTATCTCAGCACTTCTTTAATATTATTGTATAAATCACAAACTTGTCTTGGAAATAGTGGGTCAAGTGCAGGAAGAAGACCTGCACCGCTCGAAGACTTGGTGAAACTTGGAACCTACATTACATTGTTGCAAACTTCTCTGCCGGAGAATTTACGTGGGTACAATCCATCCGTTGAAACAGCAGAATCGTCTCATCTGGCCTTCACAACAACTTTCCCTCGTGGTTTTGCCCTAGAAATTATTCAAGTTTATTCGGGTCCTCCTGTAATTGTGTACAAGTTCAGGCATTGAGCATTCATGGAGAGCCCTTTCAAAGGCCACGCTCCCACAGGAGAGATGTTAGAATTCTATGGGATAGGGATATTTCAAGTATTTACATTATATATTTTTTTCTTCTTTTTGGGTCTCCTTTTTACTCTTCTTCCACTGTATTTTCAATGTAGATCAGTCTTTTAAAGCCTAAAAATTTGACTCAACTTAGAGTCTATCGGGTCGAGTTGACTAAGCAATAGTCTACTTTGGGAATCATAAAATAGTTAATACTAGGGGATGACCAGTGCCAACAGCACTCCCTGACAAAGTGTTTACAAATAAACAGGTGTCTTTGGCACTCAAACCCACATCTTAAGAGAATTACATAAAGGTGTCTTCGGTACTCAAAACTAAACCATTTCAAATGATAAACTGATAATGCACTCAATCAGTCAAACCACACCATGTTTAACAAAACCAACAAAATTAAAACATATATAAGTGCTAAAGTTCAAACAAAGAGCAACGAATAACAAAAAAGTAACCAATGGACAGTCAAGCGGCAATTCAAAGCAGTAGTGCCATCAATTAATATTGTTTAGAGGAATGCTAGAAATCAACACAGGGAAGGTGCAACACCTATGCCACTATAAGAGACACAGTGGTCAACCTTGCTACAATTATCAACTCTCTCTCTCCCAGTAAAATCAGTCGAGCGACCATAGCTAAGGGTGCAACAGCTACAGTGGTGTGGTTCAGTTTGAATACATGGCATGGGCCTTCACTAATTTTCTACACCAAATCTCACTAACACTACTTTTCTATTACATGTAAAAATATGTTCACTTAACAAATGTGCAATACTTGATTGGAGTACTCAGATCCAACGGTTAAAACACACCAATCAAGTTGATTTCAACTTGATTGGAGTTCATAACACAACAACGATGTTTACATTTAAGAAGTTCAACTTACAGCAAATCTGAGAAGAAGACATGATTTCCCAAAATCAACAAACATAATATTTTCCCATTTTTAAAATATGATGCTATGTAGCAGCAAAAGAACTATATAGCAGCACACCAATGATGATTGGTGTCATAACATTATAGCAGCAAAAATCAGCCTGATTGGTGTTCATAACATAACAATGATCGAAGGAGTCCACCTATTCCGCCACCTCACCCCCTCTCCACTTACCAAGTTTCAGCTCAAAGGACCTCTGCCACATGGCAAAAATGAAGCCCTTTTACACACCCCTATTTCATTTAAAAGTCACAATATTCAATGGCAATCATTCAAAGGGGAAGACTCCAACACGGGGGGCTATGGGTTGACATGGATGATGGCACACCTGGAAAATCCATAGGGTCCGGTATAAATGAATGGTCTGGGCTTTGGATTGGTGATGTCAGCCATCTATGTGGTAGAAAACCCTTCTCTGCACCTTCCAAGTTTGCAGCTACTTCCCAAACTATTGATCACTTTTCTTTAATAGTTATGTTTATTAAATGCTACAGAGAAGTTTCATTTTTTAGTCAAGGACATCAGAGAAGTAAACAATATGTCCAATCACGCAAAAAACACAATGATTTTATGCAATCATTACAATCATCTCATCGAGTCAATTTTTGGCTTTGGAGATACTTCATACTCAAGTGTTGATTCTTTCAACACCTACCATTGATGGGAGGAAAGCACTCTTTTAAAGATAAAGCATATGGTTAGCTCTCATTGAAAGACTGAAAGCATGTCGCCTCAATAATAATACCAAACTTGCTTAACCAGTGTGCACAGGCACATTAACAACAAACTAAACCCACAACTGAGCAACAAATAAAAAGATAATCAAAACCACACTAACAGAAACAAATTTCTTTACCCAAATCCAAAATAAGCAGATAGAGAGAAATGCATCAATTCCACAAACATAAAAGAATAACCTCTTACCAAAAAGTACAACAAATGAAGACTAAATAAGCCATACCGAATAACAAAGACAAAAAGACCTTAGCCAATGGGTCTTTCTTTTCTCCAATCTACTCGCTTATGAAGAGAGATAAGTTCTAACAATAGTTAAATCTCAACATGTGAGGTGGAGTTCTTTCAAGATTCCTAGACTTGAAATATATTGCTAATGGAGGCAGCTTCAAATCTCTTCCCACAATTATGTATTGTATGTTGATGTGCTCACTAATCTCATTGTGGATACAGAATCAAATATTCAAAATTCATCACGTGTATTGCACGTGCTAAGTAGTACATGATATACATGATTCTCCTTTTCAATTTTTTCTCGCTTCATCATCGTCAATGACTGATTGCCATTCAATCCAAGGTATCCAATTTTTGTTGGCTCTACTAATTGCAAAATCCACATTGATAAAATGCGCAACATTTGCTTAAAATAGACAGTTCCCATAAAGAGGCAGAATTTTGGTCTGTAGGTCCACCCTACATAAAGAGGATCGATGGGCCAAATATCTGGTTTATCGGTGGTTTCTAGGCCTTGGGATCTGAGTACCCCAAAATGAAAATCAATAGATGAAAAAACAAATCAAATCCTACCCTCGATTGAGTTTTCAGAAATAAGCAGCAATTAAAACAACATATCAATCAGAGCCCCTACAGAGCAGATAAAGATGCAATTTCGCACACAAATCCATCGACAGAAGCATGACAAAAGAAAAAAGGTAGAGGAACAATGAGTAAAAGCATCAAAGTCTCTATATTGTAAACCATGATACGGTACAATCCAACAAATCATTCCAATTCAATATGAGTTTCAACGAAGAGCCTAACCACCGATGTTGGTCCTAACACCATCTTTATCAATTGTTAAAATAGAAGTAGATTGCTACAAAATGCATATTTGAGGTTTTCTTTTCTTTTTACATAAATCCTGAAATTGCAACCGCACCCTTTCCCCAAAAACCTAAAAAGTGCATCTCTTCTTTGTGGCATACGAAACAAAAAAGAATAGCCCCAAGAATGAAAACCAAATCCAACATCAAACTAATCTACAGATATAAAGAATGTGGCTCTTTTGTTTGAAGAAAGGAGAGATGAAAAACTTAAATATTAAAAAGAAAGAAGAGAAAAGTATGCAAAACAGAAATATTATACTGAAAAAGTCATCTTCGATTATCAAGAACACATTATCAAGACAACATTTGCGATTTGATTTCTAAAATACATTATCAAGACAACATGTGCAATCTGATTTCTAGAACACATTATCAAGACAACATGAATATCACACCTCTTTATGCTAATCTAGCAACCTAAACTAAAAGTAAATAAACAAATAGATAATAATGGTACAAAGAGCGCAAACTTAATCTATAACTAAGACACATAAGCTCTAATACAAACTAAAAGCCTAACATTTCTGCACACCTTCCACCGACCACCTGAAACCCTCTAAATAGGGTTAGAAATTTCGGACCTAAAAAATAGAAACTAAAACTCCCTTCTTAAACATGTCAGTCAAAAGCTTCAAATCAGTCAACCATTCACCAATCTTACAGATATTGTTCAGTATATTACAAAACAGTCAACCATTCACCAATCTTACAGATATTGTTCATCACAGTATATTACTGACAAAATTGACACCCCAACCCAAATCAAAACTCCTGTCCAGGAGATCTTTGCCTCATAAACCTTTAAAGCATGACAAAGACCATCAAGAAAAATACTCTCAGTCAAAATGGTGGGATGTAATTCCACCCTTGGATAAGTTGTCATTGAAGATCGACTCAACCTCTTCAAAATTTCCAAGCTTGCAAAATACATCATTCAAGATGTTGTGAGTTACAAAGTTTGGAGGGCAACCACTCCACATCAACTCAACCTATGTTTCTGATTTGCAATCTGATTTTGCAATTCAGATTGCAGTGAATTTTAGATTTCAGAATGATTTGCATTTGCAAAATCAGATTGCAAACACATATTGATGTTGTGAGTTATAGAGTTTGGAGGGCAACCACTCTTCCACATCAACTCAATCTGTGTTTCTGATTTGTAATCTGATTTTGCATTTTAGATTGCAAAGAGTTTTAGAAAATGCTCACTAATTTGCATCATTCGCACAACATCAGACTGCAAACAGAGATTGCATTTCAGATTGATTTCATTGAAAGCATATTTGTACCCCTTACACTACGCCCAAATAAAAAAAAAATCTCTTGCAATATATATGGCAAGATCCAGTCTGCAATATTACAGTCCACTATTCTTCTCCAAAATCATTTGTGATTGTGCACTATGATCTAACCAATATAGATCTTTTAAGATCCCATCTACATTTTGGCCTCTATTGTGAACAGCTAACCCATAATCACTCTAAAAAAGCAGAAACTAAAAACCTAATTTTAATCTTTACTACTCTTTATGCACACCTTCCACCGACCACCTGAAACCCTTTGAACACGGTTAGATGCATCAGCAATTGGCCTTGGCTAAGGTTGTACGTTGTATGGAAATAGTGCTGCATAGGTAACTTATGTAACTTATAACTTTAGAGTTAGTGATACTTTTCATTGAGACATGGTCCCATGGTTTTTCTTTGACTAAGGTTTTCACGTAAAAATTGCATGTGTTATGGATGCTTTATTATTTTGATTCTGTAATATTGTTAAATTAGATCAAGCGACCTAGAAACGATATATCATGGAGTATATTCAATTTTAGTTGATTAGACATTGATTGAGACAATCATTGTTTAATCAATCATCTATTTGTCAGGATTGTAGCATGCGATTAAATTACCCCTACCAGACTAATAATCTTATTAGGTTAATTAAATAAAATTTTAATACCTAATCAACCCCCTTCTAGGTATTCGGATATAAGAGAACAGGCTAATTTCATAACTCTTCACCACCAAGATTTCAGATGCCAAGACATGGGAATGGGTTTTGGTGATCCAAGAAACCACTAACTTAGAGTTTGATTAAATATTCACTTTGTTGCAATAACCAATCTCCTTGCATAACAACAACCCATCTAGAATTGCTATCAAGTGTCATGTCCTAAACTCGAGATCCATGACCTGACCCCGCAATCCAAGGCTAAACCCAAGGCTAAGGTGTGAGGATTAAAAATTGATAATCGCTCAAAAATGCTTATTTTAAGCAATTATCCTTCTAGGATTATCACACTCTCCTACGTAAAACTGCATTTTTATCAACATTTCTACATAAGAGTTTTTCTCAGCGCGTAGAATATATTTTTCTGGTTAAAATGGTATATTCGCATGCATTCATACGCATTTATTTGACCCACATGCAAAGTCATTCTCATTACGCGATTTTTCTATCGTAGGAGAACTAATCGGGCAATTTTGATGGAATATGGGCCCACAATCAACTTTCAGAACCTAGGATCAAAGCTCAAGAGCCAACAGGCTGAAGATGAGGAGATATAGGCCAAAGACGGGAAGAGCCAGAGAGTCGAAAGAATTGAGGGACGACCAAGAGAGAAGGAGAGACAAGCCCTCAAAGAAGAGACTAAGGAGATTAGAGCTTATAAACCAACACAAGGTGAGTACCTGCTCAGTTGGTGAAGCATGCAGAAGACCAAGTCAAAAACCAAGGTTCAAGACCCTCTGCTAGCATTTTCTCTTTAATTTTGTAATATTTTCTCTCTCCTCTCTCTAGATCCTCTTCTATCTCTACTCACTATCCAAATCATCCGATCCTCTCTCCTTCCTCGAACACTCAATTCTACAGCCTACCTTGGCCCATCTCCACCATCCGATGATCCACCTGATCATCGCCACCCACTTCTACCATCCGATCATTGAAAATTCACCCGATCATCCATCATATTATCTTAGAATCTCGTGGCCATCACTATTTTATCACATGGGACAAAGGGCGAACCCATTACCCACGGCCCAGCCACTCGGTGGGACCCTTATGCTTGGCATAAATAAGAAACAGTTTCTAAAAAGGAAAGGAGAGTAATTTTTGGGAAAGATTTTAAATATTTTCATAATAAAATAAAAAAAATAAAAAAAAGGGGGGAATCTTTTAAACTTTTAGAAACCGTGGGTTTGTAATGTAAGAACCCACGATTCCTACCAAAAGGAGGGGGAAAAACATTTTAAAACTTTAGAAACCATGGGTTTCAAGAATAGAAACCCACGGTCCCTATATAAACACCCCCCTTCTAATTCCTTTTTCCTCTCCCCCACATTTTTGCCTAAGCTCTCAAACCCTAAGCCGCCCCCTCCATTACATTCTCACCAAGCCGTTGTCACCCTCTTCCTCTTCTTCATCATTTTCAATTAAAAAAAAAAAAAAAAAGAAGAGAAGAAGTGAAGGAGGTCTGCCCCCTACCTCAGCTTCTTCATTACCTGAACTCACCGTCATCACCATCACCTTTGATCCACGATCCAAGGGTTGCAACTCATCGCGTCTTCGCTACTACTCCACCACCTCCACCATTTGCACCACCGTTTGCTCTCCAAGCTCCTCATCTTTCGCCAAGCAGTCCATGAGATCTCTCCTCCTTCTTCACCGTTCTACTCCTCTGTAAAAGGAATACACACCAAAAAAAAAAATAAGAAAAAGAAGAGAGAGAGAAGTAGGGAAGTGAAGGAGGGAGGAAACTGTAGGTTCCTCTCCTTAGGATTCACTACGCTGCTGCAACCGCTCAGTCCACCATCATCCTCAAACCGCTATCGCCCCCACCTGCTGCTGTCACGGCCTGCGAGTTGAAGGCCGTTAACCCCTTCATCACCTCCTACACGGTCCCCTCTCTCTGCTTGCTGGTGTGCACATGCATCCAGCAACTCCAGGCGTTAGAGAACAGCGTCTCCATCTTTCTTCTCTCACAGGATCACTACACTGCCACCCCATTCAGCCGGCATCACATCTCCAAGGGTGCATCCTTACAACCATCTACTACAAGTTGGTTGCTGGCTTGTGATCATTGCTGCCTTCTCTTCCAATCCCATTCAAGAACAATGGCCAGCTCCCTATTTCCCTCTCAAACCTTCTCTCTAGTTATTTTGTTTCATTAGTTGGTTTTTTTTTCCTTTTTCTTAGTTTATTAATTATGATGCAAACATTGTAATCTTTGGTTCATTTTTAATAAAGTAGATTTTGTCATCTTCCATTTTGTTGTTTCTTTCTTGAAGAGTTTGTTATTTTCATTAATTATCTTGCGCGGTTATTTTCCTGCTTCGATAGATCTACCTAAAAAAAAAAGTATTTTAAATCCGATCTCTCTCCCCCATATTCACTTCTCCGTGTTCTGCAGCTATTCCATGAATAAGGTGTTCCAAAAATTTCAAACCAAAAAAATCAGTCATTTTATGTTCTTGAGTCGTGCAAACTAACCCCGAGTGCGGATCGACATCCGACACGAATCCCTATACAAATTTTTATATCTCGCAGGAATTTTGAGTCTCGGATCACATTACAAATCTTGTTGGAATTAGGGTTTCTGTAACCAACGACGCGGAGAAATCCTATTTTCAAAAATAAATGTAAATAAATCAATGATCATGTAATAAGTTCACACCCATATTAAAATAAGTCAAACCATACATGTCACATCCATCCAAAAATTTACACCACTCAACTGGCATCAGACACCGGGTTGAGGATCGAAAACTAAATCAAAGCATAAAACACAATTTTGAAAATTAAATTATTTTGTAAAAACCAAAAAATCTATAAGACGTGTCTATCTTATTGATTTTCCACAGAGTTTAATTTTTAGAGTTAGAAAACCTACCTTATAAGTCTAGAAAACTAACTTAAATACTTAATAAGAGAATTTTTAATATGAAGGTATTGTTAAGAGACTTTTTTCAAAAAAATAAGTCTAGAGTATGAGGAAAGTTTTTAGTCTATAAAAATAGATTCAACACCCTCATAGTATCGAGGCCACGACTCTCTCTAAATGCATCCTCTTAGGGCCCATGAAACCAATCTGGAAATCTGAGAGAAAAATGTATCTCCCGAAGGAATCCTTGGGGATCCCACAAAAGAAAAATAAAAAAGATGAGCAGTCCCGAAATTAGATTAGGGAATATGTGTAAAATCTTATAGAAAACAAATCTTGGTAAAAATAGTATAACTTTTCATAAAGAATTCGAAATGCATTCATTCAAATTGGGTTTCAAAGCTAACGTCAAAACCTCTAACTCTCATGTTTTGGCCAAAATTTAACGCTTAAAATATTTTTCTAGAAAATTGTGACAACAGTTTTTTGTGCAAACCTACAAAAAATAAGGCTTTGAAACAGAAATTTCTCACGGCCACTACGGATTTTGTAGTGGGTGTTACTCTCTGAAATTTTGGGTGGACATACACATGGAAGTCAAAAAAATGAGAGCTTTAGTATCACTTAAAATTATTAAAATAGCCCAAGATATGGTCAAAATACTACAAGGTGCACAGTAAATCTAACCCAAAAGACGTACAAGACATTATGTAAAACAAACACATACTTAAATAAACCTAAAATATCATTAAAATAAAACCATAATTTCTTCTTCAATAAATTAAAATAAATCCTATACATATTCTAGAATTTAGATAATAATAACGTAATAAATCTTCATTGGCTCCAAATGAGCTAATGTAGAGGGCAAAATGGGTAAATCTCCACATAGTAAATATGAATGAGATGGGAAGCTCATTAGACATGTTCTACCACCCATTGGAATGAGTGGCTAACCATAAAAAACCTACGATACAAATCAAGATATGAAATGAAAAGATACAAATAAGGATGCATGCGAATGAGAAATAACCATAACCAAGGTAAATTTATCTTCATAACCAACGTAACATAAATAACATATTTGGAACATTTTTCGTAATCCACAAAGCCAATAGCCTGCTAGGTTCACCATAATCCCTGCCATGGATCCAAGGGGGTTTAGGATTTTCAACCAAGGGAACACAATACCCTTCTTGCTTTACAAGGCGTTCAGTAGGACCACACTCTCTAACCATAAGGCATCCAGTCGGACCACACCCACTACGCATAGGTCGTCTAGTTGGACCACACCCTCTAAACTAGGGCTACAACTCGTGCAAGTTGGGGGTCAACCCTAACCCAACCCGACCTTCAAGGTTGTGAACTCAAGCCCAACCTAATCTAAGGTTGGGCCTAGATTTTCCTGTCCAAGCCCAACTCGATCTGGTTTTTCGAGTTGGTCGAGTTGGTCTAGTTGACCAATATCTTAAAAAAAATATAACTTAGAAAGGTTGTTAAATGCTTTCATATTAAAATTGTTTATTGGTCAATATAATGACCGTTATGCTAGCCAATAAATAATGGCTTCATTTCCACATCCTGTTAAATAGGACCACATTAACAAAATATATATACATTTATAGTTGTCATCTTTACAGGTTTATTCATACAAGAATTAGAAGTTCAAAATTCTCCACATAAGTTTGCTCCTACAAATGCCAAATAATTTGCCTTCAATTGCAATTAGTAACACAAATTTAAAATAGAACGAGACCTACACATTGATGAAACTCGCGGCTTCAGCTTAGAATCAAAATCACTTCCATTGTCAGCAACATAGCAATGAGCTTTTTCACTACTCACATTCTCACAAGATTGAAATCAAGCCATTGGTGCTATGATGCCCCTCTTACAGTGGGTCGCCTCAATGGATATGTCTCAAGCATGTCTTTGATAATGTGTGTTTGTATGTATATACTGTGCATGTCAGGTTCAGGTTGGGTCGGATTGGGCTAAATCCCAACCCTAGCCATGAGCCCAACCGGAGTAGTGAAAAGGCCAACCCAACATCGAGTTGAGCCCACCCAAGTTACATCCCTACTCTAAACCAATCCTAAGGCAACCATTAAACATAATAGGATGAAAGATGGATACATGAGAAGTATGCAAATAGCCAAAGACGTTAATATCAAAAATCTGCTAAAAATGGGTCTCAAACCTATACATGATAGGAGAACAATTATTACTCCAGATCTATAGATCTGATTGGGATATATTTCGGATAGATAATCTCAACATCCTCCAAAAATTAGTCCAGTCCAACCATGGAAAGGGTCTAATCAATCTTAACAATAATCTGGGATTAAATAACTCTCTAACCAAAAAACAAGAGAAGAAAAATCATTACTCATGATCTATATGTCAAATTGGGCTAAATTTTGGATATGTTATTCTATAAATAGTAATTTCAACATCCTCGCTCTAAAAATCAAGCCAATCCAACCACAGAAAGGGTTCCAACGAACCCAACAACCAATCTGTACTCGGGAACCAAAAATATAAAGACAAGTAAATTATGCAAAAAACCATCTAAATAATCTAGCATACTTTAAAAAAATAAAACATGATTTAATAACATACCCCCCATCTTATCGTTGAAATTAGACATACCCCCCTCCCCACAATTTGAAAAAGTTGACATACCCCCCCATGAGTTGGCCTTCCATCCATGACCGTAGTTGACTTGTATTGACTAACAATTTATTTTTTTAAAGGATAAGAATGTCATTTTCTTCAACCTTCGAACAACCAAGAAAAGGTGGGTTTGGGCCAAAACTATAACCCCAAATCAAATGGCTTTGGTAGATGGCCGACCACGAGATTTCAGTTGGTTGGCCACCCTTCGCCAGCGACCAACCAACCAGAGTATCATGGTTGGCCGACCATACTCCGGTGAGTAATTTTAATTCTACAAATTTGAAATTTTTATATTTTTTTTAAATGGGGTTCTAAAGTTGGTAGAAAATGTTGATTTTGCTTTCCCTACTTGTACTGTAACCACAAGTTTTTCCTCTTTTGTCCAAAAGCTTGGGTTCAAATGAGACAAAAAGCCATTATTGTTTATATAAAAAATTACGTCTTGTTGATGGGTTGGTTTCAAATACTTGATGTAGAACTACAACAATCAGTAAAGCACAATTAAAATGAGATCTTCGACCCTAAATCCTAAATTGTTTAAAACTTAACACGAGTCTCCCATTTATATCTAAACCATTTATGTCTAAATTACCCTCTTATTGTAAATGATCCATATCTTGTGAGAGGAACCCACCATTGATGGGTGGTCTTGTAGAGGAGATCATCAAAGCCAAAATTGGACTTGATTATAATCCTAACCATCCAATGCAATGACTTTGTTTGGACCATTCAGCTCAATTTTTTATTGTTCAATAAATGAAATGGATCGTATCATTGATAAGGCTGGTATTCAAAAGGTTTGTACCCCACAGAAACAACGCTAAGGTACTATTTACAAATTGCATGTACTGGATATATAACTCAAACTGTATATATAATAGACTTTTAGGTGTACTACAAATTCTCAAATTTATAAACTGATTACAAAATCAACATTCACTACCGGGTTTAAAACCCCATTTCAAAAATATATACAAAGTTCAAATTTTTAAAATTAAAATTACTTGTCGGAGTATGGTCGGTCGGGCATGATACTCCAGTAGGTTGGTCGCCGGTGATGGGCGGCCAACCCAATAAAACCCCATGGCCGATCATCCACCAAAGCCGTTTGATTTGGAGTTAAGGTTTAGCCCAAACCCACTTTTTCTTGGTTTTTTGAAGGTTGAAGAAAGGGGCTTTTTGTCCTTTGAAAAATCAAATTGTTAGTCAATATATGTCAACAACGGTCATGGATGGAAGACCAAGTCATGGGGGTGGGGGGGGGGGGGGGGGGTGGTTCATATGTCAACTTTTTCAAATTGTGTATGTTTAATTTCTAAGATAAGATGAGGAGTATGTCAAAAATTCCCTAAATTTTAACATGAATTTTACATAATAAAAATATGTAATATTAACTAAAATACGCATCTAGAATATAATAGATTCAACAACCATAAGAGCAAAAGGGGGGAGAGAAACCTACTTGTGTAATTTAGAGTAATTTGAACTATATCGAGTGTAGAGAAAGGTGCAGCAACTTCTTTTTCTCCCTTCTTCTTTGCCTATTCTATGTGATCTTAAAAGCCAGAAGCATGGTCCCCTAGGGGTGCTGACTTTTGTGTCTCGATTATGGTCACAAGAGAATAGGAAATATGGTGGTACATTTAAGGTTTTTAGAGGAAGGAGGGGGCAACCCTAAAAGAGGGTAGAGGGGAGGGAAGTATGCTTGTAAGGAGGGAATTTGTCTTAAAAAAAACCCCAATAATGTTTGGAGGACCCTAATGGTTGTATATATAATGTTAGGTTAGGTTTTAACATGTCCTAATGGGACAAGAACAAAACAAGCAAAGTTCTAATTGGGTGTTGGGACCATTCCTAAAGAGTCTCTAATGTCCAAGGCAAGGGTAGGAGAAAGAATTTCTCCTCTCTTCTAAGTGGCAACTAAAAAGTCTCACTAGTTTTTTTTAGGTGGCGTTTGGTAAATTAAGTTATCAGATCTAAAAACTTAAGGTCTGACAGCTAAATAACTTATGACTAAATTGGCTTATTTGGTAAAGGTCTTAAGTCTTAAAATTAAGTTAAGGGTAATGTGGGTATTTTAAAATATTTATTAGGACACTTTCGTAAGTTTTTAAAAAAGAAAGCTTTAAGAAAATTGCATTATCGGTATTAAAAGAGAATCTTAAAATCTTTTGAAAAAATGCTTTCACTTACCGCAATAAGTGAAGGGAGGGTGACTTTTTTTACTTTTCACTTAATTTCAGTGGTTTTGGTGATAAGTGTTGAAATTAAATTATTTATCAAATGCCATTTAATCACCAAAATCACTTAATTTTCGTTCCTTCAGATTTAAGGTCTAAGAAAAAGTTTTACCAAATGACACCTTATATATTAAGTTGTGTTTTTAACTTATTTTATCTCATGCTTATCTAGCATTAAATTAATTAAATAATTACTTCAAATAATCTCATAAATATAATGAACATACATGAGCCTCAAAATAGTCCCCAAACATGACCAAGACTAATTTATTTATTAATTTATTTATTCCTATGAAAATTAAATATCTAAATTTTAGACCCAATTTTAGGGTACAAAATAACAAAATTTTAAAATTTTCATACAATGATTTGTCACAAATAATTTAAGGATTTCAAACTTCAAACTGATTATAATTCTAACACCAAGGTAAAACGTTTTAACCCAAACACTAAAAAATAGTACTTAATTATCTAAATATTTAAAGACAAAAAGACTCTTAACTTGGAATTTTCAAGTCTCTAAAAAATTGAAAATGATTTCTAACACATAATGATCACATAACTTCCAGGTACGTGAAATTAAGATGTACAAGACACATTAACCTTAATTATAAAAATACCCTTCTAATAAAGAATTATCCAAAAGCCCTCCGACTTTAGAGATAGGGTCTCTAAAGTTATTAGTTTGACCTATCCATTATATTTTATAAATTCTAAAAGTAAAATTACTACGTTAACCCAAGGTTGTATAAGTACCAAAATGTTCTTTGAAGGGAAATTTTTTTGATTGCTACGAGCATAGGCCTACACTAAGGTTTACACCAATTAGGGTTTAAAAGAATTGAATCATTACATCAAGGTGTATAGAGAAATAAAACCTGAAATGCTACAAAAATATCGTATAATCATGATATAAACCTCAAATCGTCATCTAAATAATATATAAAATCATATAATCAATGATTGTTACCTTTGAAATCTTATAATAAACCCTAATATTTGATTCTAAGAATGTAAATAAATAGAATAAAAATAAAAGCATCCGTCGACTCCATCAAGCTAAGCACCAACATAGGCTCAAACCAAATAATCATCAACATGAATATAAAGAGATACATGAAAAGAATCATGATCAACATGTGCTGAAAATCACTAATTACAATACATGCCTTTGAAATTTCAAAGATAACTAATAAGCAAAACATAAATTTGTACATGCTTTAATTTGAAACTACCATATATATATCACAAATCATTTTAAATATAAACTATATAGATTATAAGAAGGAAAAAATCCTACCTTTAAAGCAAAAAAGATAAAATTTAAAACCATTCTTTCTTTGATCTCGATCTTCTTCTTCTTCTTTTTTCTCTTCATTCTCTTTTGCCTTTTTTCTTTATGAAATCAAGGGTTTTAGGAACCCTAATAGGTGCCCACAGTTAGGGTTCAATTTAGTCTAAAAATTCTTAAATTGTAAGGGTGAAAAAAAAGATTTTTTATGGTAGAGCAACTAGGGTTTGGAGGAAAATGGAGATGAGAAATTAAATGTTGGGTTTTAAGGGGGTGTACAGCCAGCACTTTAGGGAAGGGTTTGTGTCACACCTCTAATTCGGATATCCAGATACGACTTGAAAATTCGTGGATCAACCCGTACCCAAACCCAAAGGTGATCTGTGAATGTTCCCTAGTGGTCTAATTAGGCTAATTAAACTACTAATGATCATTTCAAAATCTACTAAGGCTGAAATAATCTAGGTGCAGAAATAAACCTAAAATGATCCTACGCGATTGTTTAATTATCAAAGTTAAGTGCATTTGATTGACTAAGTTATTCTATAATCTAAGTGATATTTATTATGAATCAATTATAATTAACCAAAATCTCTTAAGTCAAATCTAGGGGTAATCCATAAAGTCAAACTCAGTCTAGTATGAGTCAGCCCAGTTGACTTGGTCAAATCTCAAAATATTACTAAGAAAAAATAGGCTAGCAAAGCACCGTTTTAACTATACATTTCTAGAAAGGTATTGCAGATATCTAAATATAATCCTTCTCCATTGATCCTCAAAATATCATCTTCTCTTCCAAAAATTTTATAAAACACATAACCTCAAATCTGAATTTCTTGACTTATTGTCAGTGTTTTGGTCATAACGGGCAGCACATATGAAATTTTTGAAATCCGTCGACTATTCTGGAAATCTAACTCATAGAACTTCAAAAATGTTTTTTCGGGCAACATCCAAAGGTTTCATCTTTCGACCGAAATTGCACTACAAAAGACAGTTCAAATTTGTCAAATTCGAGCTACTATCAGTGTTTCGATCATCTAACTATGTAGATCGAATTCTAGAATATGACGATTGTTCCCAAAAGCTAATTCTCATCACTACAAAAATTCGTTCTACCCAAAGTCCAGGGACCTCGTCTTCTTGCCCAAAATCAGACTGCAAGACAGAACTTCAAATTTATTACATTCGCACTACAGTCAGTATTTCGATCATATCTCACTAATCTGATCGAATTTGCCAAATCCATGAAATGCTACATAAATCTAACCCTAAAAAATGTTTGACAAACGTCGTGAGTCAAGGACTCAGTGTACAACTAGTAATGCCACAAGCATTTTATACTACTATAAATGATTCAAACATACTAAACACATGATAGATAATCAGATCATAGTGATAAAAGTAGTGACCCTGATAACATTCATAAGAATGCCCAAACCCACCCACCCCCCATTCACTCAACCTCTGCACTGGCATATCCGTCTCCTTCCCTCACTGGGAGAGACCTCACTAATCCATCTGTAGGATAATAGTCTGGGTTTTTGCACCCTAGGAGTCTAGGTCATTCTTCATTTAACATAAAAGTAAACCCTTCAATGCACATCTCACCGCAATATGCCCCAATGCAATAAGGACATAAACTGAAAGAGTAAATCAGAAGATGAAATCATCATATCCCTAAAACAACAAGATCTCCCTCATGTGAGTAGGGTCGTACAACCTCTTGTGAAATCCCACCACAGTCGAACCCCTTATGTGGGTCCTCTAGGGAACCCCATGTGTGGATTGGTCTCATGGGTTCTCATAAGAGATCCATGGTCGATTCTCTCCAATATGCTCAATCAATAATAATCAACCACATATCATCATCATATGAGCAAAATAAGACACAACAAGGATTATGAACAAATTAATCTAAACACATATTAAAGAATGGAGAAAATTGTGGGAGAATACAAACTTGTTTAGATATGCTTACATTTAATCGGTCCTTTAATGGAGATTGGAAAATTCAAAAATTCTAAAAATAGTCGGATGGAGCTCTCCTTGGAATAGGTGACTCCACTCGGTGTCCCCTTCGACTTTCCCTTTTAGTTCGAGTTCAATCGGGCCTCGAATGAAGGTAGATAGCTTTCTCTATTTTTTAATGGAATTTGGGTTTATAAGAGCATCCAAGGCTTTCCTTAAATAGGTTTAGGAAGTAATCTTTAAGGATTAGAATTTCTATTTTAAGTAATTTTCTTCACTTTCAGAGGGGTAACTGTTGATAGTGAAATATGGATAGCTACAAAAATCACGACCAAGGGACGCGAAAGCTGATTGTCAAAGTCAAAGTCAAATCGTGTAGTAGTGGACCAATCAAAGCAGAGGACTTTAAGAGGGCATTTCACTGAGGAGATGAGTACATACGGTTGTACAAAGGACAAGAGTACACGATCGTATTCAGTCGGAAGTGGCATAGTTGGTGCGGATTTCAAGAAAAAGGAAGATGGTCAGTTTTGAGCAGAACCGGCCCAATTCTCTGAGAAGTAACTACATACGGTTGTGCAACACAAAGGGCATGCCTCGATTTCTGAGCCAAACACCCACAGATCAGAGAGACTAATTGGATACGGTTGTGAAGAAAATGAAGCTATACAACCGTATGGAGTCGGATCTGGAAGATCTATAGTCAAAAAAGAGAAAAGCACATGTGCCCTTTTTTTTGAGATCCGCGCAGTGGGATGAAAAACTATTCACATACGGTTGTGTAGGACCTCCTACACAACCGTATGCAATTACATTTTCAAAAATACCCCTCATATCCCCAAAAAAGCACCCATGTTTTTCTCGAGATACGTGTAGGGGATCCAAAAAGTAATGATATACGGTTGTGTAAAACCTCTTCCTACACAATCGTATGCAGTTAAAATTTCAATGAGACCTCTCATTTATCCAGAAAAAGACAGGCTATTTTCCTCAAAAAGCGTGTAGAATCTGCCAGAGTTAGTGCTATACGATAGTGTATCTCTAGGAACCTTACAACCGTATGTAATTATTTTGTTAAGATTGTTTGTAATTTTTTATTATTTTAAATATTTTTTCTTATAAATGTGAGTCTGCAACATGTGCATACCCCTCCCCAGAACTCTATAAATAGAGGACTCTAGGGACAAAAAAAGAGGGATCTTCTCCTATTTTATTGTGATAAGGCTATATTCTGTAGAAATTCATCTAGAATTTGACTTAGTGTTTTCCTTAAGTGTATGCGAGATTTACCGAAGAAATATAGAATCTCAAGTTCAGATATCCTGTTTAATACTAGTGAAAAGGTAAATCCTAATGAACTATGCCGGATAGATGTTCCTCTTCTAACGACTCTATGCCAAGTTACTACACGATTAATACTTGAGTGATGTACTCCCCGTCTTGAGGGGAATGGACTGAAGCAAGAGAACAAGCCTATCCTTTGTGGGTCCAGGGGATTCCACTTAGGGTCAAAAAACGGTTAAGAATCCGGCACCTAGAATGTAATGGAGTTGTTCTACCGCCTAGACGTTTCTGTCACATCATTTTAATGAACCTATTAATGTTATTGAGACCTGGAGATCTTCTCCTTCTTAATGAACCTATTAATATTATTGATATTTGGAGATTTTCTCTTCATTGTTTAAAAATAGGATGCTTAAAAGATAATCATGGACTAATCAATGAATTAATTGAATCATACCCCTTTGAGATTATCTAAGTAGAGGATGACTCCATTTAACAATGTTTGAAACCATTTGATGCATTTTGGACATTCCCTAGTCCCTCAGTGTGACAGGCTGAGGGACCCATTTAGTATGACTAGATTAAGATCACCTTCATGGGGAATGATGAACTGGAAGCGACATTAATCAATCAACCCCCTGTTACGTTTGTGGTTGTTTGGAATGACGGTGTTAGTGAAAGATAGTTCAGTCAAGTTCTGCTGTATGAAATGGATGCAGGTCTGTATTTGTTCAGAAGAAACAACACACACCGCATTACCACTCTCACAGTCTAACAGAGACCACTCATACCCTGGGAACCCAAGAAATGACATAAGCACACGCTCCATCCACTTTCAGTATCATGAGATGCCCAAAATGCGATTGACAGTAACTTTTTCAACCCTCTAAAATTCATTTTAAATTAATGATCGATTAGAAATTGGCACAAAACCCATATGTATTAACTATGCTTCATTTAAGATTATTTTGAAGCCCAAAAAGTCTCTAAATTAGCCCTGTGAGCCCATCCAACAATTATACATCCATCAATCAAGCAATTACTTATATTAATAATTTAAACAAATTAATTATGCATTATATTAGAAATTATACTATTATGCACGAATCATCCTAATTACTCTACAATTTTTTTCAAAATAAAAAAGGTATATATTCAGTGTCAAATTTCACATGTGAGTCCCACTATGCATGGAAACCCTAATTTGGGTCCTAAAATAGGAAAAATAAAGTTGGTTAGATTATTAGATGTACAAAATTTATTAAAGTGTTCGATCATGTTAGAAGCGTATGTTCATCATTCTGATGTCAAATGTACGTGTTTTGGATTAGGCCCTAAAAATAGAAAAAATAAGGTTGGTGATGTTATTGGATATACATAGTCTATTAAGGTGTACAATCATGTCGAAAGTGTCCGTTCATTGTTCTGAGGTCAATGTTTTTAGTCCAACTAGGATTCTCATAGGTCCAGCTAACAGAAATATTTTTATGCTTTTAGTGTGTTACATACATTATCAGATGTTCAGAAAGTGCCCCTACTCTAAGATTTGAAAAGGTAGAGGTGTCCTAAGTTTTTTTGAATGTCAAGTGAATTCAAGGGTTGATTACCTCTCTAGGGTTACGTTCTGAAATTTATCTAAGTGTCAAATCTAACAACCTAGCAGTTAATCAAAATAAAAAAAAAATTAATTCACAAATGTATTTAGATAGTGAATATTACCGTAATACCCTAGAACAAAAATTCAGGGTATTTTAGTTTGGAACAAAAAAATCAGATTTATATGGGTGGGATGTCCCCCCTTATGTTTATAGGGTATGCCATTTCCTAAAGGGTTTTGGAAAACCCATGTCCAAGTCCTAATAGGTATAGGAAAGAAGAGAGAAGAAATAATAAAATAAGTAAATGGAGGGAAGATGGGTTGTATTGTCATGGAGTTTTGGAGTTTTTTAGCTCAAAAAATATAATAAATAATGGGGGTGGATGGCTAGGCACTGTATTTATAGGTTTTAAATTTAATTTACTTAATGGCTAACATATTTACTTAATAATTAAGCAATCTGATTAGTGATGTATTAAATAAGCCTTGTAGCCACTTACTAATTAATCTCATAAATTTTTGCTCTAATTTGGGCCTCAAAACAATCTCCAAATATTAGTCCCACCAAGGCCCACTACTTTAAATAAATATAAATTTATTTTAGATGGTGTTTGGCCTTGGGTTAGATCCATGTGGTCATAACATGTTTGATTCAACCTATCACGGCCACAGGTTGAAGCCATCTAAGTGAGAGGCTTACTCTACTACAGCGGACCATTAGCAGGGTGCCGCGGTTTGTGGGCTTGAAGGACTTAGCGCCGCCGTGGCAAGTGGTATCAGAGCCAAAGGTTAGGCCAAGTCATGGCTAGTGCTAGTGGGAAGAACATATTTTTACCTCATGAATTAATCTTGGGTTTCACGGTCGACCATAAATAGCGGGTACGAGTCATGAATCTCGGATCAAGACGTGTCATGAGCACTATCAAATTGATTATCTTTACAATTATGCAATTTTTTTTTTTTTTTCTCAATGAGAGGATGATATGGTATTTGGGATTCTTTAGACCTTTAACAGGAAATTAGTTGTATTTATGACAAAATTCAATTTATACAAGAGCAAACAAAAATGTATGCAAATATATATTTACATAAAGAGATCGAAGCTAAGGTTGAAGAAAAACCAAAGCTGTACAGCACAAGACTATGCACATTAAAACTTTGTCAAAGAAGAAAAGTTCTATCATGTCTTGATTTGTTCGTTTGTTCTTTCTTTACGTGGCCTTTAATCTGTCTGAGCGAAAGGTTCTCTGCAAAAGTAAGAAAAAACACAATGGTAATTAATAATAAGGGAAAGATACAATTTTTTTTTTTTTTGTCATTAAATAACTGCTAACATGTGTGTCGACTCACCAGAATAGAGTGGATCTCATCTAAAAGTGGCAAAAGTAATGAAATCAAACTTTGTATTTCCTCTTTAAGTGTATCGTATTCTTCGTCTTCCGCCATGAGCAAGCTGATGAAGGTTTTGCTTTCAGGAACCAGCTTGAGAGCTACCTGCAAATATTAGATTTATTATTAGTTTAAGGCAATGCTGCAGAGAAACGGATAGGGTCTCAAAGTCCGACACGCCTTGAACATTAAAAAATAAGATTCGGGATAAATATTGTGAAATAATTAAAGTAATCACTTTTTATATATAATAAGGATAATAGTAGATAATGTGATAAAATCTATGTAATTAACAAAACACAGTGGTTGTCTCCTTTACTTATACCCCCCTTATAGGCTTCAACAAAGAAGGGCCAAGATTTTATCTCCCAAATGGACGGTGGATCTTAGCCACTCACACCCGATTTTCTTATCTTAGTATTTGTACCATATGCTTGTAGACAAGATAACACATATATGTAATGTTATATATAATTCTAAAAGGTAGAACTCATACTTATGGCAAACTCGAGGTTTAGTGATGAAGCAATGGCATCCCATGAAGGGTCCACAGCTTGTATACCGTTGGATTTGCATCAAATGATGGATGAACCAACACAAATAGCATGTATGATAGTGGATATGCTGGCTGCCACAATAAGTGTTAAAATTACCCATGTGGAGATGCATATTAAACAGAGGTCTATTATCTTCAATACACCCCATCTTACTTCTGCACCAGTGTTTTATGTGGACTCTTTTTCTATGTGGAGCTGTGGAACCATCTCAAGTCTTGCCATCTGTGGATGACAGAGTGCAACCCATGTGATTTGACAGTAAGAAGTTGGAAACTTTTACTGCTCTGCCATGTACAAATGGCAACACTTCATGAGATGGCTCCACTGCTACACATAGAAAAAGGTTCCACATGGACCAAACTGACTGCAAATTAAGCCACCAATGTAAAAGTTGACATTCAGATTTAATTCATAGGCTTTTTGGTCCATATCCATTGAAGTGGTGTGAAAAATTGTAAATATAAGAAACTAAAATAGAAAATTTATTTGCACCCCACAAATTGTGCAAGAACCCCGAGTAAAACTCCGCTGACCGCCCACGATATGAGTCACGTGGCACACACTGACCATATGGATGTTTGGCCAATCCCTAGATGGACCTACAAACCAAAAATCAGCTTGATTGGTGATTTCAAACCTTTGGATTCCTGTACCCAAATAATGGTCAGTAATGCTCAAATTCCAACGGTTAAAATCAACCCATGAAAATTACTCCAATCCAACGCTAGAAATCCCTGATCAGGCTGATTTTTTGGTTTATAGGCCGATATGGGGATTTGTCAGAATTCTCTAGAAGTGTGCCACGTGGCTCCTATTGTGGGCGTTCATGGGGGCAGTCATCATGGGTGGTCAGCGAAGTTCGATTGGGGGTGCTTGCACAATTGGTGGGGGTGCAAATAAATTTTCCCAAACTAAAAAGTAGAAACTCAATATGACTTCATAAAACCGAAAAGACACAAATTTTTGTGAATCATAGTGACACTTGTTAGCCAAAAGTGCAAAAAAAGTGGTAAAGTGGTGGATGAATAGCGCGACATGACATGTTTACAGTAGAAACATTGAAGAAATGAGAGGTGTATTTTTACTTTGTAAGCTGCTGATGAGATCCATCCATGCCATGGCTTCAAAGTGACGTTGTACGACTCTTCCACTGCTATTTCCATACTCTGCCCGGGATCCTTCACTAATTTGTCTAACAATGCTGCCGTGAAATCCATGGATCTACGAATAAAGCAAGTATTTTGATATCAGGTCAATCATCCAACGGTTAATTCCGTTTATAAAACCATTTCATTTCATAGACGCATCATATGTTTCGTGGAGCCTGAAGGTGCTGGAGTAGTACTGTAAACCAAGCCACAACTAGAGGTCTTTTTTCTTTAAGGGCGTATTTATATTTTTACATAGAGATACGGAAACCCTAGTTTCGTCTTGGGGTTATATATACCTCGGTTTTCATGATTCTTTTGCGTTAGAGACATGGACGTACCTCGGTCTCGAAGGAACTACGTAAATGTCTGTGTTGTGTGTGATTGCATATTCATGTTCTTTTTTCTTTCTTTCAACAACTACTACCACAACCACCACCACCGCCGTCTCTACTACCGCCTATGTTCTTTGATATTTGGTGGGGGCACATAGTGCATGTGGACTTATACATCATCCAAAAGTTAGAATGGATCGAACTTTGGTTCTTGACATTTATATAACGAGTAACAGTGGTTGTCTCTCCATTTATACCCTCTCTTATAAGCTTCAATAAAAAAGGGCTGAGATCTTATCCCTTAACTGGACGGTGGATTTCAGCCACGCACTCACATCCAATTTTGGCAAATGCTTTGTCGGAGAGTGCTATGGGCCGGGCTACCCACTAGTAATAAACAAACTATGGTTTAGTATATTCATTTATATAATCTTTAATTCATTACCTGGTGAGTAAACCATATTCATTTATATAATCTTTAATTCATTACCTGGTGAGCCAAACCAAGGCTCTAGTACAGCTGGTTGTATTCCTTGCACACCCTTCTCTGACCTCTTTCTTCAAAATCTCAACCAAATTTGAATAAATAGAAGGATCTGATTCAGATAGCTTCTCCAATCTCTGCAATTCAAAACAAATAGAAGATAATATAATTTTCCCAGATTACCCTTCTCAATAAAAAAAAGAACAAGAGACAAAATCAATCAATTTTCCAACATAATAATAACTCCATCAAATGACAAGGAAATCCTTTAAGGATTGAAGGGAGGAGAGAGGAAGAAAGTGTAATTGTTGAGACATGAAGGGGTAGTTTCCACATGATAAAAAGTCAAACAAACGATTTGGTCGTCGTTTCTTGCTTTTCAGGTGGGGTAGTTTTCGATGGATGGACGAAAATAATTATCTAACCTACTTTGGTTTTACCTGAATATTTTGATGTACGTCTTGTCTCAAAACCGCCATTGTTGGTCCAATCTTATCTGCAAAAAGACGAAAAAAGTGTGTCCACACGAAATGTTCGGTGTTATTTTCTAGATAAACAGAGACAGAGAGAGAGAGAGAGAGAGAGACCGACACTGTAAAGACTTCCTATGTGGTGGTTTGATATCATAGAGAAATTCCATTAAATTGGTAGAGAGATACAAGGAAGATAAGGTACTTACTAAATAGAAATAAAAGGGGTATTAAAGAGAGAGAGAGAGAGAGAGAGAGAGAGAGAGAGAGAGAGAGAGAGAGAGAGAGAGCTTAATCACACACACCCATTTCAGATTTCAACAAATACAATTTGATTATTGAAAAAAAGAGGAAACATTTAGAGACCCATTTCAAGTTCAGTGACAATAGATTGATTACAAAAAAAAAAAAAAAGGATGGTTCAGTATATCTTGATTGGAAGAGAAAAATGGAGTGTGTGTGTGTGAAGGAGATGAGAGATAAAGAAACCAACCAAGTACTTGAAGGAGCAAATTGCAGGCATGTAGAAAAGGCTTGGTGGGGATATAAACATCATCATGACGGTCATGACCATCTTCATCAGATTTAACTTTGACAATCTTAGACAGCTCTTCAATGGCAGACCTTATCTCCGACTCCTTCTCCATTCCTCCTCTTCTCCTTTTCATTTGATCTCTAAATCTTCTTCTTCTTCTTCTTCTTCTCTTGATGATCTTGATTATTTGCTTTTCGATCAATGGCTAGATCTTTAGATTTTAAAGTCAACAAAAAGGAAAGAGAAAGAGATTTGCATCGTCATGATCGTCACTCCCTAGGTTACAGGTTCAGTGAGAGACCCAATGCCTTACTTAAATCTTTATCTTAAAACATAACTTCTCCACCCCCAAAGTTCCAAAGAAGCTCTTAAACTGATCCCATTTCTTTATTCATTTATTTTATTAGACATCGATGGCGACCTCTTATTTGACTTTAGAGTTTATCATCTATCCACTTACTGCTCCCTAATTAAATCATCTTACTATTCTCGATATTTAATTAAGATTTACATCTATGATAGCCGTACGCGTGTAAGCGATGACTACTTGATGGACCCACTTTGGAGATCTATATCACCCCAGGTAACGATGGCCCCACCTCCTACGTCTGTGCCATGCACACTGCCACACAATATATATAAATAATCTCTACCTAAGTCGATCTATCCAAAGGAACCTTAGATTCCATTTACACATACGGGGATGAGTTATCCGATAGACCTGAGGCCCATCATTCTCAATGAACTTCCCGTCACATAATCTACAAATGACCCACCTACCTATACAATCGATGGACCTGAGGCCTATCATTCTCAATGAACTTCACAACACATAACCTACAAATGACCCACCTACTTGTACAATTGATGGACTTGAGGCCTATCATTCTCAATGAACTTCACAACACATAATCTACAAATGACCCACCTACCTATACAATTGATGGACCTGAGGCCTATCATTCTCAATGAACTTCACAACACATAATCTACAAATGACTCACCTACCTATACAACCGATGGACTTGAGGCTTATTATTCTCAATGAACTTCACAACACATAATCTACAAATGACCAACCTACCTATAATTTGAGCAAACGATATATATCTCCCTGGGTAAAAATGGGTCCACCTCTTATGTATGTGCCATGCACACACGGCCACACAATATATATAAATAATTCGTACTTAAGCCGATCTATCCAAAGGGACTTTAGATTCCATTTATACTTACAGGGGATGAGCTATCTGATGGACCTGAGGCTTATTATTCTCAATGAACTTCACAACACATAGCCTACAAATGGTCCACTTATCTAAAAATGCTAAACAACCAATTGATATCGGACAAATCTAGTACGCAAATATTGTCAGCACTGTTGGATGTCCATTGAAAAAGTGTTATTTCAATGTTTTCAAATAACAATTATTTTATAAATTAAAAACACATTTTTCAAGGAACATTCAATGGTGGATGCAACGCTGTATACTTTTAAGTCTGCAAACGTATGGATACCGGATTTCTCCATTGACATCGCACCGACCAGAAACCTATAATTGTTGAACCCATCGATGTAACATATTTCCTAATCATTGGTGCCATGCTATCTCATGTTTACTGCAAATAAGAGCCATACGGTTGAGCCATGGACTCTCAGTCCACGTGGCATGGAAACAACTGCTGCAAAGGGTGAAACTATCATTTGGATAGTAATAAAGCCACTGCCACGTGGACCATATATGGATCTCTCGAATCTGAGGGTGCAAGGCTTATCCGTCTCAACCACATGGCTCTTTTTTTAAGGATTGCATTTTCCATATTTTCTAGCATTAAATTGGACGGTTAAGATTCCTTAAACTTGATTTCGGGCTATGACGATCAGAAGCCTATTTATGCATCTAAATTTTAGCACTAAGAACAGATGATTAGATTCTATAGAAAATTTTGACTTTTACCCTTTACCAATAAGTGACCTTCCAATCCAAAGGTCCAGATCATTTGGTTGGTGGGCCTTTCTACTGAATCGGAAGTGTGTACATTTAGAATGCTGGATCTCATCTCCACTGGAAGAGAAACTGGGATACCCTACTGATAACCGGACAGAAAGATGTGCGGCTGAAGTGATTAGATTCAAGAAATCCACGGTCCACCAGGCAACAACTGCAAAGATAAAAGGAAAATGCTATCCCAGCAATAACCGGACAAAACTATGTGCGGTTTGAAGCCATTTGATCATTGGATTCAATAGATCAAAGTCTACGAGGCAACAACTGCATGGATCTCTAGAATCCAACGGTTAATGGCCTCAATCGCACGACCGTTGCCTCCTGGAAAAAAATTCGCTACCCTGTGGAACTTCAAATGTCCGACAAATACCCCTTGTTAACCACTAACCAAGGCCTTAACACGTGTTGGGTTAAGAGATTGGGGTACGTGTCAGACATTTTTGGGTGGAGAGACTTCAAAGTTTGAGTCTGCTGTGATAGAAGTTTTACTGGAAGCCCCCTTGGGCCAGCGAATAAAGATTCGTTGCCTCCAGGACTGTAGATCTCTTAAATCCAACGGTCAATGGCCTCAACCACACATGGTGTTTGTCCGGTCATCCGTGGGGTAGCACGACTTCAAGAAAAATGGTGGGGCAATTTCGTCATTTCACAGACAATCATCCTTCTAGTTCACAGCTGTATCATCCATTTTTTTTTTTTTTTTTTGGCGGGGAAGAAAGGGTGTTGGATTTCGTCATAAACGAGGGCAAGAGGAATCAGATGATCTATTGCAATATGCTGACGGTAGAGATTTGTTGTAAACGATTCAAAATAAGTATTTAAATTTGAATTTTCAACCGTTACAAGCAATAGATTCATGAACCCATACACTCTACTTACATCATATTCCATTGTTTTAGGAATTTTTATTTTTATTTTTAAAAACTATTTTTTTATTCTCTATTTATTCTTTTTGTAAGCACCTGTGACCCTTACATCCTAACCACCACTTCAAATGCCTCAACAAATTCGTACCAACCCGATTTAATTCGGTTCGGGTCCTTTTCTGGGACCCGATTAATACTCGGGGTATGATGGGGGTAACATTTTATACAAAATTCTGATCCTTACCCGACTAGAATAATGGGTATCATAGTACTAATTAACCTCATTTATCGAAGCGGCGGGATTTTTGAAGTGTGCCCAATGACAGCGCGCCACATATACCTGGGGTTTAGGATTTGGTTTTAGAAAAAAAAATTTTAAATTAAACATGGGTATGTGTGGCTCGTGATCATTGGCGCATGATCGCCGATTCAAAATATTTCTCTATTTACGGGGACCCAATGGATAATGAGTCGTGTTATCCTACGATATAACCAGACAAAAATATGTGCGGTTGAGGCCATTGACCATCCGTCACAATACAAGTTGAGGCCTACAGCGAAAACTCTATATAAGGCTTTTTTAAAAATTTAATATACTAATATATATGGTTTTAATTAAAAAAATTCACTTATAATAAGAAATATTTATATATAAACTATTATCGAAAATCACAAGCTATGGAAAAAATTTAGATGCAGAGGACTCCCATTGCGGTCGATGTAGAGGACTCTAGTTGCCCTACATAGATCATTTTGGGGCCCAATGACTGCGTAGATGTTCAGCCCACCTATTGGTGGATAAACACACTAAAAATCAGCTTGATTGATGATTTCTATCCATTGGAATTACTACCA
Organism: Euptelea pleiosperma; assembly: GCA_035048495.1. Classification (NCBI taxonomy): domain Eukaryota; kingdom Viridiplantae; phylum Streptophyta; class Magnoliopsida; order Ranunculales; family Eupteleaceae; genus Euptelea; species Euptelea pleiosperma. Next base: position 29,182,636 of record CM068552.1, read on the forward strand.
AAAAAGTATGCTTAAATCCAACGGCTAGAATCATGTCCTAAAAAGTATTAAAATCTATGGCCAGAGATAACCAATCAGGTTGATTTTTGGTTTGTTTATCCAACAAGGGGTGGGCTAAAAATTCATGTAGTTAATGGGCCTAAAAAAATGTGCTATGTTGGACCTGGGTCTCACCAAGGGGTCTTAGGCGACTGCCTTAATGGCCTTAAGGTAGACACGGCCCTAACCGTTGGATTCAAGAGATCCATGCAGTTGTTACCTCATGGACTGTGGATCTCTCGAATCCAATGGTCAATGGAGTACGTCAAACCGCACATACTTTTGTCCGGGTTATCGGTGGGATAGCATTTTCCTTGATAATTAAGTCAGAATGGATTTACCTGGGATACAAAATTTCTGATCTCTACCCAACCAGCTAGAATTAATAAAATGGCATCAACGGGTACCCTAATACCAACCCAATTTAGTGTTTTTCGGATCCTATTTTACCACCCAATTGATAATTTGGTCAGGATGAGTCCGGCTTTAAAAATTCCTGATCTATATGCAACTTGGATAACCGATAGACCTGACTAGATTTAGTCAGTCCGGATCAAATTTTATACCCAATTAGTAAACTGGATAGCTTGCGACCTCATTTTGTGTGTTTTGCAGGCAATCAATATAAATATAACCATTAAGATGAAGAGGTCATCATTGATAAGTTGAAGACAATTACAGATGGCATATTAACTAATTGTTTTTTACTTAAATTATTAATTATAATTCATTTATATTATTAAATTATAATTATAAATAGCGGCATCCCCACTTGTAACGGATCAAGCAACAAGCGACACATGATGCGACAACATCTTGATGTCGAGTCTCGCAACTGGTCGCATGCATGATATAGGCTCTCACGTCAGGCGTGTCGGTCTTCCCTAAACTTGGATTAGCGACTTAAGACAAAAACTATTATATTTGAAAGTAGACCACAGAGCTCACAGCTTACAAGGTGTGAATGGCATTGATTCTTGATGATGACAAAGCTAATTAAAACAACTTGGTGAAAAAATTAGTAAAATACACATTTTGTGAAAAAAATATTGGCACAGGCTCCCGGCTCCGGCCTTTTATGACCGGCTCTCGAGACAGTCTTGTCGGGTTTGGATTCCGAGAATCTAACAGTGGTTCGCTTTGGCGAAAAATAAATGCAGATCAGAGCTATCACAACTGTTGGATTCTCGAAATTCACACCTTACAAGGCCTGTTTCGGAAGCCGGTCATAAAATGCCGGTCACGGGAGCCCGACCCAAAAATATTTGGTATCCTTTGTCACTAGTAATTGACTTTGAAGTGGTAAAACGATAAATAATTTGTTTTAACAATGGAAGTTTCTTATTAATAAGTTTTGATTTCTTCTAGAAAGGTTAATGCAGATATCTCAACTTCCAAGAGAAACTTTTGAAGCAGGGGATTTTTGAAGTGGCGAAGCAGTGACCAATCACATCATGCCACAATCTGCTGTTCAAAAAACATTTCTGGGTTTGTTTAAAAGCATCAACGGATTGTGGCGCGATGTGATTGGCCACTGCTTCAAAACATCTGCTGCTTTAAAAATTTTCTCAACTTCCGACCGTAGATGTGGAAATGGGGTGAGTCTATGTAATTTGGAGGGTTTGGATCCTTAAGACCAGATTGTTGCAGCTAAAACAGGTAAGATAGGAAACCGAGTAGTTAGACTTCCGGTTCATATCTTACATTTAGGCAATCAGATCTGGATCTAGATCTTGGATATGGATAACATCCATAGCCCTTGGATCCTGTAATCATTACTCTTTTAATAATGGGGGTATGTAGGGTACATTTAATTAACTTTTCGTTTTTTGTGTCTTTTTTTTTTTTTTTTTTTGCAAACATCCCCGTTGATGGTGGACCATATTATGAGCCACGTGGCACACTCTTAGAGATTATTGACCATAAGGATGTTTGACCCATCCCCATTTTAGCAAAGTGGACAAAAAATTAAGTTGTTTTGAAGTTGAGGTGGGCAGCTTGTCACGGGGTTGCAAATTCTTTGCCTTAGACCCGTGCGGCACTCGCGTCACGCTCCAACGTCACTCGAGTCAGCCTTTCCTTGTCGCCTTGAGAGTCCCCAAACTCGTCAAGACACTCATTTGTTTGATCACACCAAGAACACTTAAGGAGAAGAGGGAAGAGGATTGAAAATCTCTTAACTCAACTCTTGTATTGTTTCTTGGATTCTTCGATGATTACAAATGAGGGTCTCAACCCCTTTATATAGGCATGATGCCTCAAGACCTAGAAATATCTAGAAAACTCTATACCAATCTACCATCAATGGATCTCTAGAACTTTCCTAGGAATTATCTAGAATATGTATATAATGCCTAGAATACTCAAGAATGTTCTAGAATCCTCCATGCCCTAGGACTTTCTAGAATCTTCTAGAGTTTTCCAGAATCCTCTAGAGTTCTCTAGAATCTTCTAGAGTTTTCTATAATGTTCTAGAGTCTTCCATAAGCCTCTAGAGCATCCAACCTTCAGGTGTAGGGAAAATTCGGCTCAAGTCAGTCATCCCGTGACACTCTCCCCCACCTGTTTCCGCGACGTCCTCGGCGCGTTATCTTCATGGAACTTGTTGATCTTATCTCTGAATTGCCATAGAGTATCGTTCTCGGGAAATCCTTTCCATTTCACCAAGTACTCTATATACGGTTGAGCTTCACGTCTCCTCACATGACGATCAGTGAGTATATACTCTACTTTCTTCACAAATAGCCTTACCGCTTGTTCGACTTTCCTACTCAAGTCATCCACAACCTGATTGGTACGGCTTGGCTTGTCCCCCAATTTATTCTGATGATCCACCTTTCTCCTTGGTGGTAGCACCTTTGGCAACTTGGGCAGCATCACATCCGTGATTCCCTCGAGGACTTCTTCATCCTTGGGTAGCTCTCCATCTACCCTGTCGTCATGTTTCTCGACCGTCAAAGTTTTGTACGTAGCTCCGCCTTCTTGAGACCCCATTGAGAGTTGTAAAGCTGATAGCATCTTTGTCTCTGTTTTGGTTCCTTGGACTGTAGGAACTATGTAAGGAGATCCCTTCTTGATGATGCATACTGCATTCATAAAGGGTAGCAGTATCACCTTCTCCTTCCTCAGGAACTCCAGTCCAAGTACCACTTGGTAATCATCCATAGGAACTACTGATAAATTCACACTTCCCTTCCATTCCCCGATACACAACTCTACCCCACGAGCCATGCCATTTATCGGGTTGGCCTGTGAATTTACTGTCTTCAACCAACCTTCTTCCTTGGATGACTTCAATCCCAACTTCTTTGCCTCGTCCACTGAGACAAAGTTATGAGTCGCCCCCGTGTCTACCATGACCCATGTAGGCTTTCCATTGATGGATGCTTCCATGTACATGAGTCCCTTGCTTACTGCCTCTGATGACCCAGGTTGTTTCTTCACGGCATTGAGGAGTTGTAAGGATCCAATCCTTGGCTCCTCGTCGCTGTTTTCCCCTATTTCATCCAACTTAGTAGTAAGGGCATTCAAGGCCTTTTTCTTTGGGCAATCTCTAGCCCGATGGTCTCCTTCACAAATGAAGCATCCATTATTTTTCTCGAAGGTCTTGCCAGGATCCCTCACATCACGGGACCACAACTTTGCTCCCTCCTTGTGGCTCGCCTTTTTATCTCCCCCACCTTTGTCATGAATAGTCTCGGGTGGCTTGGCCTTACTCGTAGATTCTCCTTTCATAGAGAAGTCCATCAACTTCTCCGCAGTGGCAATGGCAGTCGCTAAATCTTGCACTCCACGCCGTTGAAGTTCTTGTTCTGCCCAATGTTGTAGACCATCCATGAAGAAGAATAGACGGTCCTTGTCTCCCATGTCAGGGATGTCTAGCATTAGTGATGTAAATTGCTTAATGTAGTCCCTGATTGACCCAGTATGCTTGAGTCGCTTCAAATTTTTTTCGAGCAAGGTATTCAACATTCTCGGGAAGGAATTGTGCCTTTAGTTCCTTCTTGAAATCTTCCCAAGTGTCGACGGTGCATAGCCCTCTCTCGATGTCACCGTGCCTCCTTCGCCACCATAGCATCGCATCATTGGTGAGGTACATGGTTGCCGTGTCAACCTTTGCCTCCTCATCCTCTAGTCGAGACGCCTTGAAGTATTGTTCCATTCGCCACAAGAAGTTCTCTAGCTCCTTGGCATCACGGTTTCCCCCGTAGCTCTTAGGCTCTGGAACACGAAGCTTTGGGACCTCACGAGCTTGTAGTGTCGTACCATTGGCTATGGCCTTCTCCAAAACCACCACCTTGGTCCTAACTTCCTCAAGTTGGGCTGCCAAGTTCTCAACCGCCCCAACGGTCTCATCTCTGAGAGTCTTGAACAGCTCCCTTATTTCTGTCTTGAGTACATCCATTGTACTCTTCATGTCGGCATCGAGTTCCTTAATGGCTTCAAAGCACTCCTGCTGTTGGGCCATCAACTCATCTACCTTCTCTTCTCCCTCGGTAGAGGCAAACTCCAGCTTGCCAATGCGAGACTCTATTTCATCAAGTCGCGTTTCCAAGGGACGTACCCCTGTAGGCTCCACAGAATGCTCCCTCCTGGAGTCTCGGGACTTGTCACGCCTCCTCCTAGGAACACCATCATTCCTTAGTTCCATGGTTGTAGCTACGTTCTCCACCTCGGATGACATAGCTTCCTTAAATCAGGCTCTGATACCACTTGTCACGGGGTTGCAAATTCTTTGCCTTAGACCCGTGCGGCACTCGCGTCACGCTCCAACGTCACTCGAGTCAGCCTTTCCTTGTCGCCTTGAGAGTCCCCAAACTCGTCAAGACACTCATTTGTTTGATCACACCAAGAACACTTAAGGAGAAGAGGGAAGAGGATTGAAAATCTCTTAACTCAACTCTTGTATTGTTTCTTGGATTCTTCGATGATTACAAATGAGGGTCTCAACCCCTTTATATAGGCATGATGCCTCAAGACCTAGAAATATCTAGAAAACTCTATACCAATCTACCATCAATGGATCTCTAGAACTTTCCTAGGAATTATCTAGAATATGTATATAATGCCTAGAATACTCAAGAATGTTCTAGAATCCTCCATGCCCTAGGACTTTCTAGAATCTTCTAGAGTTTTCCAGAATCCTCTAGAGTTCTCTAGAATCTTCTAGAGTTTTCTATAATGTTCTAGAGTCTTCCATAAGCCTCTAGAGCATCCAACCTTCAGGTGTAGGGAAAATTCGGCTCAAGTCAGTCATCCCGTGACAAGCTGCTCCCCTTGGCTCCACCACTGCACTCTAGGTTAGAACTTAAAAGCACAACTACTGCCACTTAGAGCATCTCCAACGCTAAAATGCTAAAAGGCCCTCTCAATTTTATATTTTGAGACAGCTACAGTGCCAAAATGTTATATTTGGCATGACATGCTCCAATGGTGCAATGCTATATCTCAATGCTATATTTTGGATTGAGTCATTTTCATGGGTTGATTTTAACGTGGGGATTTGAGCATTATTTGAGGTTCAAGATCAAATGGTTTGAAATCACTAATCAGGCTGACTTTTGGTTTGTATTTCCACATAGGGATTGGCTAAACATCCACATGGTCAGCATCCTCTAAAAATGTGCCACGTGGACTGTGGATCAGCCAATCATGGGTTGATTTTAATAGTTGGATTTTGAGCATTATTTGGGGTACAAGATCTAAAGGTTTGAATGGGTCAAAACAGTGAAAACTCATAAAGCTGCCAAAAGCTGCAACATAAATATGGCACAAGATATAGCATATGCTATATTTTAGCATTGCAATAGCACAGCGTTGGAGCACCCTTTTTTCACCCACCGTGCCAAATTTTAGGATAGCACGGTGGAATAGCATAGCGTCGAAGATGCTCTTATAGTTTAACAAATTATCAAAGGGTAGCTCTACGGACACCCACCTCTTTAAGGCGGGCACCCACAAAATAAACTAATTTTTGAGGACCAAAATGCCATTTCCCATCCCTTCACAGTTTTGTTTGGGCACCCACACCGAAAAAATAAGAAGAAGAAGAAGAAGAAGAGGAGGACGCCGCCGCCGTAGGAACGTCTCTCTCTCTCTCTCTCTCATATAACACCTCCTCCCCCAACCGCCGTGTTGGTGGTGGTGTTGGAGTGGTGGTGATGGTAGAGTTGATGGTAGAGTGGTGGTGATGGTAGAGTTGATGGTAGAGTGGTGGTGGTGTTCATGGTGGAGTTAATGGTAGTGGTGGTTGTGGGGTTAGTGGTGGTGGTAGTAAAGTGGTGGTTTGGAGCACCCCATACTCCCACAAATGGATGAAATATATGCGGCAGGCCCGCAAATTATTATTATTTTTTTTTACCTCCATGGCTTGGAACTATCGTGGCCACCATGGCACCCACGGCCTGGAACTACCGTGGCCACCATGGCACCCACGACCAGGAGCCCAAGTCAAATTTTTTTTTATTTTTATTTTAATGTGGGTGCCCAACAAAATGGGGTGCCCAAACGGGGGCCCTCTAATTGGCATGGGTGCCCACCAAATGTTGGTGCCCAGCCGAAAGAGGTGGGCGCCCGTAGAGCTACCCATTCTCAAAATAGCATTTTTTTGGGAGAACATTTCATAAACCTAAAATATAAAAAATCAATCCTTAATAGCTAGCCTCTAGCTTGAGTCCTCGATCTAGTTACAGTAGCTTCGGTGTGTGTTTGTTACTTGTCTGGAAAGCCATACAAATGAACTTACAAAGTCTAAGTCAAAGAGGGATCTCTCACAAGTTATGCACATTGATGTCGCACGTAAACAAAGTCCTCAAAAAAGGTCCCATTGAAAATTCTTGGAAAAGCTTAACACATCAGAACATAAGATCCTTGATATTTATGATGATAGCATGGAATTGAAGTTCTTCTCCATCCTTTCAAAGACCCTCAAACTCATCTCATTCCACAAACCCCAAATCATTGCAAACGGAGGGAGCTTCCAAAGGATACGGCCCTTAGAGGAAGGGTCACTCTACGGGCACCCACGCCTTTCGGCTGGGACCCCACTCGGACCCAAATACCCCCCAACCCCTTCTCCTTCAGCTGGGCACCCACACAACCCAACCCCTTCTCCTTCACTCTCTCTCTCTCTCTCTCTCTCTCTCTCTCTCTCGGGCTTTTAGCCTCCACGGTGCTGTGCTACCGTGGGGACTATGTAGCCCACGGCTAGCCTGGCCGTGGGCTACATAGTCCCCACGGCTGTTCAGCGCTGTGGGGGCTAAAAGCCCTAGAGAGTGAGAGATTGAGAGAGATACAGAGATTGAGAGAGAGAGGGAGTGAGCACAGTAGAGAGAGAAACGGAGAGGGAGAGAGAGAGAGGGAGATACAGTAGAGAGAGGGAGAAAACGAAGGAGAAGGGGTTGGGGGATATTTTGGTCTAAGTAGGGTGCCCAGCCGAAAGGCGTGGGTGCCCGTAGAGCGACCCTTAGAGAAAAAGGCATATGTAGAAGAGCCTATGAATACATCAATGATTGAACTATGGAGAATCCAAAATATATTAAAAATCAAGAAGAAGAAACCCCAAACTTGTCATGCTAGATCTAATGGAGAAAGAGGTGGTGATAGTTTCCCATCTGCCGTACAGATAAAGAAAAAGTTCACCAAAATCCACTTCCCATTGATCAAGTTGTCAATAGTCAAGATCTAGCCCAGAGATGTTGAACATGCAAGGAAGGAAATCTTAGAAGGCATCTTAGAATCCCAATCATGGTAACTAGGAAAGATGCTCAATTATTCGCAACTAATGACAAGTAAAAGGAAAGAACTTAAGAGGAGCCATCTTGAGACAAGGCCCGTACTCTCCTATTTGCAAGACTCGAAGAAGGAGGATCCAAGACGCAACCAAGGAAACATAAAACAGGGCCTATCTCCCAATCATTAAGATTCCTCTTGAACCCAAAATCCCATGCAATATTCTCTTATCTAGTTACAAACTCGTGAATGGTGATGCATCTCTTATTTGAATCTGCAAATATCGTCAGGAACTCCTCTTTAAGAGGAATGTCCCCCACACCATCGATCCTCCCAAAATCTTAGTCTATCGCTAATTTCAACCTTGAATCAAATCCCCTTCATAAAGAGAGGAAGCACGTTCATACTACCCCTTCAAACACTACACCCATATCTCACCCCACAGTCATTTACCTCTACAGATTAAAGAGCTCCTCAGCAAACCTACATTACCATTTTACCAACATCAAATGATTAGTGGCTTTGATATTACAGACTGCCAAATGACCCCTCGATTTAAGTAATAAATAAACTAAATTCTAGTTATACAAATGGTTCTTCAAGTAATTAATTATCTCTGTCATGTCAAAAAATCCTTGATCAACTTTTCTTGCCTTTTTACATGAGGTACAGATAAGAGAGACATGAAACGAATGGGAAGGCTAGAGAGAGTACTCTAAATCAAACCCAATTTACCCCCTTTAGAGAGATACGTACTGAGATTTTCAAGCCTCTTTTAAAACATCTATATATATAACATAGGATCCCACAACACCTTTAAAGAGATACCCAACACTTAGACCAAGGCCAATATATGAAGTAGGCAAGTTTTTGGTCCCACAGCCCAAATCTCAATAAAATGATCTTACCCTTCTAAGCCACCCACTCAAAATTTTTTGATTTTCAATAAGTTGATACATGGCCTAGAGACACCTTTAAAGCAACATAAAAGACATCTGAGAAAAAATACCTGATCAAAGGAAGCCTTCAAGAAAAGTAAGGTATCATCAGTGAAGTGTAAGTGGGAGATGATCACATCTCCATTTTTTACCCTAAAGCCCTCCAGTAAGTAACAGTTATCAACAACTTTTGACACCATACATCTAAAAGCTTCTCCAACCATAATGAAGAGAAAATGGGATAGAGGATCATCCTATCTGAGATCCTCGAGCTCTTGAAATAACCAGTTGGAGAACCATTCACCAAGATAAAAAAAAATGATATTAAAGATAGGATGATCCCTAAAGCCGTATAGGACTTGCAATAGTTCGGATCAACTCGGAGATCCGACCCAATCCAAAAATAACGGGTTTGAACCTTATTTTTATTTATCGGATCGAAGATTGTTGGTTCGATCTCTTATCGGATCGGTATTGGATCAACCCTACTCCGATTCGATACTGACCCGATATAGTATACATATTAAAAAGCTTTTTTTTACTGTAGTTTAAGGTAAAATCCACCAGTCTCGACCCTCTCTCCTCTGCAACTCCAACCCTAAAACCTAAAATCTAAAACCCTAGAAATAAAAAAAAAAAAAAAAAAAAAACCGATGTGGGCTTTGAAAATTAAGGTTTTCCTTTGTAGTCTAGGATTTTAATTGCTCTTTCTCTGCAATCTCTTAAAAGAAACCTAAAAATCTCTCTTTGTGATACTATAACAGAAACCCTAGAAAGTCCTAGATCTATTCTCCTTACAGACAGAGATAGAAGAAGGAGGGGAGGAGAGGCCTCTGTTTCTTGAGAGATTTCAATTCCCATTTTGGCGGCTTCTTCTTCTCCGATTCCAGTGCTGGCTTCGGAGGTGCAGTTGATAGGTAGAGCAAAGCAAGGAGGAGGATCAGTGGTAGTTGAGGTTGAGGCTCCCTTGCTGTAGACATTGAGCAAGCAAAGGTGTAGAACTAGGGTGGAGGTTGAAGAAAATGGCGATGTGGTGATTAGGAGAGGTTATCATATCCGTTTTGAGTTGTAGAAGATATGGTGGAGCACGTCTTTGGGAGTTCTCTTTGGTGTTGATCGATGTATGGTCAGTTCTTCTTTTTCTTGATTTGAATTTGATATAATGCCTTAGATTTTCTATTTTTCATTTGAGACTACAACGGTAAAATCAAGATTATTCATCGGTGGAGTTTGATCCATGGAACATGGAAAATAAGGTGATCGAGTTCGACATTGCATTGGGGGAGACGATGTTGTGGACCGATCGGATTGGATTGCATCGAACTTGGAACCGATCTAGTCATATCGGATCAGTTTCGGAATTGAATTTTATTGATCCGATCGGGTCTGGATCGATTGGATTTCTTACCAGATTGGTAACAGATTAGTACCAATCTGACTCAATCCCGATCCATTGCCAGCCCTAATGAGGCCAAATACTAACACACACCCAAACAAAAATTGTGCAAAAAGAAAAAGGAGGTAAAGTGTCATCCAATTGACAATTCTTAAGCTACAGGCCACATTCAAAAATGTGGCCCACTATTTGGCCATGTTGGTATGTGATCTATGATAGAGTCAGACTATGGAGATTGATTTAATACAATCTTTTAGTGTGTGTTTCACATTGAATATGATCAAATGATTAAATGACTAAAATGCCCTTCCTTCCGGGATAAATTATGGTTCCGTAGAAACGAAACAGACACAGCAAGCGAATCATGGCCACTGCTGGAGTTGTCTCCCCAGCAACCATTCTTGGTTTTGTAGGCACTCGTTTACTGCCTACGCAGCGCAAATTAGCAACTAAAAGAACCCTTTCTCTGTCAATTTCTTTTCCTTCAAAACTTGCCTTCTCTCCTCTGCAATTCGGAAAAGCTAGACCAGCAAGAAAGCTTATCATCCGTGCTGCAAGAACAGAGTCCAAAGGGGTCTCATTAGGATTCAGAGCTCCTGATTTCCAGGTTTTTCTTTCATTTTTGAACAAAATCTCATCTGGGTCTTTTACGTTTCCTCCATTTTTGTTTGGAATTGAATCGTGTGCGTGTGTTTCTCTCCCACATTGATGGTTTCAGCTTCCAGAGCCTCTTACAGGGAAAATATGGAAATTGGACGATTTTCAACCATATCCTGCTTTACTGGTAAATACCCTCTTCCAGTTTTCGTCATTCCCCTTTATTTGAGATTTTTTTTATACTTGCATTGATTGTTGGCCAACCGAGACTCAAATAGAACACCGAGTCGGCTGGTCACTGGGTCGTGTTGATTCGGGACTCGGGAGTTTCAACCAGGTCAAAAATCTGTTTTTTATAAATATATTAGAATAGTAAAATTTAAAAAAAATTAAAGATTTAAAGTTGGTTCGGTTGAGTCGTCTGAGTTGGCTAGGCGTATTCCTGGTTGACTCGGACGAGTCATCTTGCTTTCAGTCAAAACCAACCCGAGTCTCAGTGACCAGTATCTGGTTTTGTGACCTGATCGAGTCGACTCACCTTGTTAGCAAACTGTGCTTGTATTTATGAACTTATGCTTCTCTTTTGATAAGTTATGTTGCATGGACTATTCTAAACAGGTGAAATACCCTAGCAGGACATGTACCAGAATTCGACACTCTTCAGATTTTGGTGTGACACATTTAGATTGCTTTTTGTTCTTCCCTTCCTTACTTGCAAGATATTTAATTGTAGCATTTCATTCATGTAGGTATATGTTGCAAATTATAAGTTATTACATAAAAGTTAATTATTATGCTTTACGTTATTAAGAATATATTGACGAATAGTGTAGATGAAGTTACACACAGGTGACGCCTAGATCATGTTAGATGCAGTTAGGGCAACAACCAGAATGTCTTACTGAAAGATGAAGAGATTAAATATAAGGTGGAGTTATTTCTAAGAAATATTAAGTGAAGACTACACAAGAGGTTTATGACTAAGAGGAGATGCTTAGGAGACTAGGACCACACATCCTTGTTGAATTAGGGTGCTAGAGGTGAAAACAACTTTAATGAGGACAAAAACAGGTAGGACTTTAGGATTAGATAGTATTCGAATAGGGTGTAGAAATGCATGGTAAGTACTGGATTGTCTTGGCTTACTAAGTTGTTCAACGATATTTGAAGATTAAAAAAATGATGTATGAATAGAAAAGAAATGCTATAGTTCCTATATACAAGAATAAAGGAGACGTACAAAGCTGCACCACCTATTGTTACATCGAATATATGAGCCCACACTATGAAATTGGGGGAGAGGGTAATGGAGTTGAGACTAGGACAAACAAGGATATCAGAGAACCAACTTGGTCTTATGCTAGAGAAATGATTGAGAAGTTTAGATAAAAGAAGATGAATCTCCATATAGTTGTATTGAGTTAAAGAAATCATATGACAAAATTCCTAGAGAGTTAAATTGGTGCTTATTGGGAAGAAATGAGTTCAAAATGGATATATTGACATCATTAAGGGCATATATGAGAGAGCAATGAATAGTATGAGACTAACTGGTTGCGAGACAAATGAGTTTTCGATCACTGTGGGTTTACACCATGGATCAGCCTTGAGATTGTTTCTTTTTTGCTGTAGTTGTAAATGAAGCAACTGCTCATATCTAAGAAGGGGTCCCTTGGTGTATGTTATTTACAGATGACATAGTGTCAGTTGATAAGACTAGAGATGAGGCAAAGAATTTTGGAGGAATACTTTAGATTCTATGGGATTTAAAATAAGTCGGATGAAGACAAAGTATATGAAGTGCAATTTTAGGAAAGACACATAGAGATGATATGCTAGTTAAAATTGATGGCTAGGAGATATGTTGAATTGACGAGTTGTATTTGCTTGGTTCTATTATCCATAAGGAGGGAGAGATCAATGAAGATGTTTCCTATAAAATTAGAGCCAAGTAAAGTGGAGATATGCTTCCATGATGTTTCATTGGTGCATACCAATTGAACTAAAAGGGAAGTTTTATAAGGCAGATATAGTGTGGGGCAATAAAGATACAACATGTTCATATAGTGAGCATATTTGGGATGATAATGTTGAGATGGATGAATGGTAAGACTTGGAAAGACAAAATCATAATGAATGTCTTCATGAAAATATAGGAGTAGCCCCAATAGATGATAAATTAAGGAAGAGCTGATTGAGAGGTTTGGTCATGGGGAGCAAAGAGCGATGATAGCATTAATGAGAAGGATTGCGCAAGCGAAAGGTTCTAAAAGGGCGAGGGAAAGGCCAAAAAGGGCGTTAAGGTATTGAGAGTATATCTTAAGAGACTTGCCTTACTAGAAGACATGGCCTTAGATAGAATTGAAAGGAAGAACGTAATTCGTGCAGCCGACCCCATGAAGTTGGGATAAGCTTATGATGATGATGATGATGATGATGGTCACATAATTATAATATATATCTTTTGTGTGTGTATATATATATATTAATGTGGTTTAGGGGTATATTTTTTCTTTTTCTTTGGACCCTTATTTCTCTACTATACTCTATTCTCTCTTCTTCACCAAGAAGGTAGAGCAAGGTTGGAGCTGAGGCTTTTTTTATGCTGGAGCAATAGGTTACGGTCATCACCATTGTTATTCTTTTTTTCGTCTTATATACCATTCTAGTGGCTTAGCCGCTATTTTGTCTGCAGACGTGGGCTCTTTTTCTTCCTTGTGCATGCAGGCAATTTTGCAATAGAACCTGTTATTGATTGTTGTGTACAATCATTCAATTTCTCTTTTTCTTATTATATTATTTGAGAAACCTATCTTAGTTCTATGAATTATGGAAATGGTGAAATTTGTGTGTAGACAATGTTGTGGATCCTAAGGAAATCCCGTTGCTCGTCACCTGGCACTTTTGACTTACGCTACTGTAGATTACACTGTAGCCAAATCCACTAATCTTATTTTCTGGATTTGCCGAATCCAATATCTTGTACTTGTGTTGAACTTCGACACCTGTACATGTATCAATGCAAAATAGTTGACGAGTAATGTTTCCTATTTTCAGAATTTAAAATGTATGGTTTTAATTTTAGTATGCGCATTTGATTTCAGTGCTTTTCCTGGTTAGAAAGTATCCTGCGAAGCTTACTCACTTCTCGTTTCAATGTAATTGTGATTAGTTTTGTTTCAAACCAGTCTTCATTTCCTTTCATCTTCTAGTTCTAATGGGATTAATCTCTTTCCATGGTGATATGTACACCAATGATTTCAATTACTCTGTGATTCTTTTGTAGCGGGTTATCTTTAATACTCCAGACTCATATTGGTTCTTCATCAAAATATTGGCTAATATTTGTAATTCAGCCTTGAACAGTATACTTTAGTTTCTGTGCTGCATAGTAATGTCAAACATCAATTACTTTGAATTTTCTGTAGTGGTTTATCTTTGAACTGATCATGTTGCCTAGAGGGAAGCACGCCACTAGCTGTTATTGGGTTGTACACTTAGAAGTTACGGATGGCTTGATTGAGAAGTAAATGGAATGTTTTGTTAGGTAAGGATATAAATTTTGAGTGGATTACATCTATGTACGCTTGCTCTAATAGCAAATACACACTGTCAGAATATCAGGGTTCTACCTTCAGTTGATGTCAATAAAAGTGGGTCGTTGCACCAACTGAATGTGAAAACTGCAATTTTGTGGGGGAATTTACTGGAAGATGCCGATACCTAGCCTACTCTGTGAGGGTATTTTAGTATTTTACTAATACTTTACTGATAAAAGCTGAATCTAATATGGGACGAAATCTTTCTTCTCAGCCAAAATCTTTTCTGCAACACTCAAACAAGATACAATTTGTTGCTCAGTAAATTGCTTAAGTACTAGGCTTGTTCATTCCTGTGCAATTTTGATCATCAACAAAGATATGTACATGGTTTGAAAACTGATGATCTATCCTACTCTTTAAGGGTGTTATAGTGTCTGATTAATATTTTATTGATGAAAACTGAAACTCATATAAGATGAGTTGTTTATTCTCTCCCAATTTGTTTTTAGCACAGTCAAACAAGTAACTCATGACTTGCTTAAGCACCAGGCTTGTTTGTACCCGTGCAATTTTTGATCATCTACAAAGATAAAAACATGGTTCTCAAACTAATGGATTTGCTCTGCTAATAACTGATATTTGGGTATCAGTTGCAAATGTTTTTTAATTCCTAAAGTGAAGAAAAGCTTATTATTCCTTTTTCAGTTGGTTCTTGAGTCTCAAATGCAAATTTGAGTTTTTGTTCTACCATCATGTTTTGAAGTATCTCCAAATTGGGAAGGAGATAAATATAGGGCAAATGAACAAAAGTCTGCTTCTTGCAAAGGGCGGAGCAGAAATTTAGTTTTTAAAAGAGCTTATAAAAACCAGTGATCTGTAATTAGTTTAATACTGTTGACTACCACTTTACACTTTTAGAGGGAGGCGTAACTATGTATATCAAAGCGTCCACGGGTCTAGCAGAGGCGGAGTGCTGGCCACACATCCGAACAACACACTCCAATAACACGCCCCCTCAGCACTTTGCCGAGACTCGAACCCGTGACCTACTGGGACCTCTAAAAGAGGGAGGTGTAACTATGTATATCAAAGGGTCCACAACTCTAACAGAGGCGGAGTGCTGGCCACACATCCAAACAACTGTTGACAGTGAAATGTGCACGCACATTACCCGCTCCCAGCTTCATGTGTTGCCAAATTGCGCCCGACAACAACACACTCCAATAACAAATACAATAGACAAAAATCTGAGGGAAATACATGGAGTGCTGACAAAACTTGCATCCAAGATGGACAATTTGAACAAATTAGTGGTTAAATAGCTCTGCAAAAAAGTGGGGTATGTCAAATGACCACTAGCATTCCAGTCCTATAGAAGGCTATTTTCAAGTTGCTCAATACCATGGAAACGATTAACTTAAGTGGAATTTTTGTTTGAATTAGGCACCTCCATGTCAATATGGTTGCTCAGTTTTTTGGTTTATTTGAAGAAAGTTTATTTTGAGCAACTTCATTAAAATTGTTTGGTTTCTTTCTTGTCGTATTATTTTAAAACCTAAATTTTGTTGTTTTCTTTATTCTTGATCCACAATCATTGGACTCACAGTAACAATGTGATGTGCAGGTTATGTTTATTTGTAATCACTGCCCGTTTGTTAAACACTTGAAGAAAGATATTGTGAAACTTTCAAATTTCTATATGAAGGTAGTAGAATCACTTCCCTTCCTTTGGGCTTGGATGTTGGAAGTGTATATTGCTTCAATGTGCCAATTTGTAGCAGTCACTTGGATAAGTTCTTCTTCACTATACGAATAAATAACATACTTGAAATTTGATTCTCCTATTGTAATACAGAAGGGGCTTGCAGTTGTTGCGATCTCTTCAAATTCCATAGCTACTCACCCGCAGGTTGTAATGAATTTGTAGTTTCAGCCGAGATCCATATATAGGTATCGAATAATTACAATGGAACCTTTTCTTACAGGATGGACCAGAATTCATGGCAGAAGATGCTAAAATGTACAACTACCCTTTCCCCTATCTCTATGATGAGGTATCGTTTATGGATCTCAGTCTACTCTTATTTTCACTGGTTTGTAAGAGATTTGTAGAAGTCCGCCAATTCCTGTTCTCATGGTCATGTAGATTGAAAATCTGTGGCTCTTATAATTAATTCTTCTAATTAATTACATGGGAGTTGTGGGACATTTTCTCCTTATGCCTTTTATATTGGCTTAGGCTTAAATATGTTGGAAATATAATTGGGTAGGGTGTGGCACACACCATAACATTAATGTTTAAGCTGGAGTTACACGATGTTTACCCTCCAACTTGAGGGGGAGTGTTAGAAGAGTTATTTGTAATGTGCTGGTGTGTAGGGGTATTACTGTCTTTTTGACAGTTTTCAATAATATTATATATTGGGGGAGTTGACTAGGACATTAAGCTAGTTTGACTTCTCTCCTCTCAACTCTCTTTTCCTATTCTCAAACCTCTAACCTAACTTACAGTTTTATATATAAGGTTGTTTTATCTACGAGTTGATAATAGCTTATTAATTAATTGAGCATGTTTTCCTGCAGTCACAAGATGTTGCACAAGCTTTTGGAGCTGTTTGCACACCAGAATTTTTCCTCTTCAAAAAGGTGATTCTACACACCAGAAATAACCATTTAATACAGTTTTTCAGGCGTATCCTCTTGGCTTTGTTCTTGCTTAAAGGTTATATTTGACTCCTTTGGATATGCAGATGCCCTGATATGATGGCTGTCATTTAACTTCTTAACTAGGTCCACTATTGACTGTCCTGGAAGAATAAAAAAGCATTGCAATTCTTTTTTTTTCCAACAATATTTTGATTTAGTAAATTTGCGACAGGATGGTCGAAGGCCATTTGAGCTGGTCTACCATGGTCAGTTTGATGACTCAAGACCAAGTAATAATGTACGCGTTACAGGAAGGTAATACTATGACTCCGTTTATTGTAAACAGCACAAATTTACAGTGAATTTTTCTTGTTTTCTACTTATAACTTACTCTTTCTAAATACTTCCATATCTTTAGGGACATAAGCTTGGCAATAGATTGTGTAATAAGCGGCCAGGCGCTATCATCAGTGCAAAAACCTAGGTGGCCTATCCTTTTTCTCTTTTCTTCACTAGTTCTTCGATATTTGCATTGGAAGTATTAACCATTGATCTGCCAAGCTTACATGCTTAAAATCATGTTCCCTGTTTTGCCAAAAGTGTTGGATGCAGTATCAAGTGGCATCCTGAAAAGAGCATTTAAGCTATAATGACTGGTTTCAGCTTTCCAATGGTCATTGATCTGCAAGCTTAAATTATACTTTGAGGTGCGTCTTTTTCCTCAACTTCAAAATTGCTGATAATTGTTTTGATATTGGAACAAAATTTGTTTGATTTTCCTGTGTTATAGCTTCGAACTCCTGTAAGTTCCAGAGATTTGTCCGAGGGGCACAGAATGATGTGGCATTTGATCGTCTTGTGTTCAGTTGTGTCAGAGAATAAATACCTATCTATTACCAATGAAAGGTTTTGCACTGAGTATTCTCACCTGAACTGAAGACTTGCTGAAAGAGACGGCTGGTTATCTGTCATGCTTACTAAGGGTAGTTTTCTTGTTTCTTATCTCACCATCAAAGCCTATGTGTTTTGGTGATTCATTTCATTATTCCTATCAAACAATTGAAAACAAGAAGGAAAAACAACGACGAAGATTGATTTTGATGCATGGTTTCAAGAAAGACTGTTTCAAGGACCTGTTTTCAGTTGTAACGACAAAATCAATTGCATTTTCAACAAATCTCATCGATCTGGCACAACAAATCTCGAGCCCAGTAAGTTGATCTCGGACAATCCCTGCAAGTACAGTCAAAGTCACATTAGTTTTCACAGTTTTTTCTGTTCTTTATCATGGTCACTTATACCCATTGCAATCAAGAACACAAATTGTTAATTAAAAAGGAATTGTAATTCTGGTGTTTGTGGTTGGTCTAAAGCTTATGGCATCATTATGTTCATTTTATGATGGGCAAGCTGGAAATGACCCACCGCCTCGACGCTGTGTTTTACCCTTCTTTTGCAATTGTTACATAACAAGGTTTAACCAAAACAAAATCAGCTTGTGAGTATACATGATAAGTCACTTCTCTAAGGTTTTAGTATTTGTTATAGAGATGGAATGAGCACAAGATTCAACCCCAAATAAATTCTGTTTGTCGATTAGATGATGAATTCAATCTGAGTATTTAGTTACTTACTATGAGAAGTTCCTTACTGCGTGTTTGGAACCCAGAAAATAGGCCATCTGCATTCCAGGCCCAGTCGATCTGACCTTTGATTGATAACTGTGTATTCAGGTTTTGCCCCCCTAAAACAGGGCCTGAGTTTTGCTTTTTGAAAAAATATTGCAACATTGAAGCAGTTGTTAAAAATGGGCCATCCGCATCTCTGTAAACAATGTAAAATAGTGAGGTTTATGAACATATAGTTTGTTTCATGGTTCGAAGTCTCGGCCGATCTGGTTCTGGATTGGTAGGCACTGATCCATCCATCTCGAGCAAAACTTTTGTCAGAACAGATTGCAAATAACACAATCACAAGCCAATGAGTTCTCGGCACGTACACCTCAAAGCAAAAGCCCGTGGGTACGTTGCAAAAAGCACATGGGTACGTGCTGAGAACTCATTGGCTTGTGATTGTGTGATTTGCAATCCCTTGTGACAGAAGTTTTACTCATCCATATCAGGGTTGTCTTGCCTGAGATAAACTGTTCCCTTAAGAGGCTTCACCTCGTCTTGAGTCTTGAGTGAGATGGCCCGAGATGGAGTTGAATTGGACCAATTCAGATTGGCATCGTCGCCCACTGATCTGGCCTCTGATTCAGATTGTGAACCATGGTTTGTTTATCATTATGTAAATAAAATAAATTATTATATATATACACATCTGCTTTATTTATTGGACGAATCAGATACTGTCAGATATCTGATAAGTTAATTGGATTCGAATTTGAATATTGATTCAGAATATGGGAATGTTTTTTGTTTCATTCCCCTAATTATTGAGCTGAAGTAGCCAAGGCGTCTTGATACAAGTTGAGGCCTAAGGCGAAAACTCTATATAAGGCTTTTTTGTTATATTTAATACTAGTGGGTGCTCCGTGCCATCGGCACTCCTCGACAAAGAATTTGCCAAAATCAGGTGAGTGGCCGAGATCCACTGTCCATTAGAGGGAGGATTAGATCTCGGCCCTTCTTTGTTGATGCTTATAAGAGGAGGAATAAGTAGGGAGACAACCAATGTGTTTTGTTATATAGAATAGTAAATGGCCCATGCCCACGACACTCTCCCACAAAAGCGTCTGCAAAAATTGGGTGCCTTCGGCACTCAAATGGTATAACGGACTGGGGCGTTACCGTTTTTTCCATTATAACGGTTGTTATAACGGATTGTAACACAGAGGGAGAAATGAAAAAATAACAGAAATAACAAAAAATAACGGTGTTGAAATTTAAATTTTGAATAAATTGAGGTCAAATGAGGTGGATCGAGTGGCTGAAATCTAACCGTCCACATTAGATCGATGGATTTGATCTCAACCACTCTTTATCTAACTGTCCACATTAGATGGATGGATAAGATAAGAGAATACAACTGAGTTGTCTTGATATATGCGTGGGTGGCCCGTGCCCGTGGCACTTTCCGACAAAGTGTTTGTCAAAATCGGGTGGGAGGTAATCTCAGCCATCGATATGAAGCATAGTGGATCTCAGCCACTAATTATTCAAGCCATATAAGATAAGAGGTGTATAAGAAAACAATTAAATTTCCGTTGAATCATATTTTTTTTAAAATTTTAAAATTTGAATTTCAGCACCACTTTTTTCCGTTAAAATCATTAAAATAGGTTAAAATCCATTCTTTTTTCATTTTTGCCCCTGGCCGTTTCAATCCGTTTTAACGGTAACACCCCTCTCGAGGCAGAAAAAGTGGGGCTCCTGAGCCTGACCCTTGGGCTATATGTAAATCTAACCCATTTCATTCCTTATATGTAGATAAATAGTGGGTGACCTGTGCCTACGGCACTCATCGACAAAACGTTTGTCAAAATTGGGTGTGAGTGGCTGGATCCACCGTCCATTTGGTGTGATAAGATCTCGGCCATCCATTATGAAGCCGGATAAGAGGGGGAGACAACTGTCCTGTTTTGTTATATAGATAGTAGGTGACCCGTGCCCACGGCACTCATCGACAAAGCGTTTGTCAAAATTGGGTGTGAGTGGCTGAGATCCGCTGTCTATTTGGTTTGATAAGATCTCAGCCATCCTTTATGTAGCCGGATAAGAGGGGGAGACAACTGTCCTGTTTTATCATATAGATATTAATATATACGATATTAATTAAAAAATTAAACTATATTATTGGAAATCATTCTTGATAATCAAAACATACATAAAAAATTTAAATGTAGAGGACTCCTAGTGCAGTCGATGCAGAGGACTCTCGTGGCCCTGCATAGATCATTTTTTGGGCAAAATGACTACGTGGATATTCAGCCCACCTATTGGTGGATAAACACACTAAAATTCAGCTTGATTGATGATTTGTAGCCATTGGATTTACTACCCAAAACACATGCGTGAATCCAACTGCTAGAATCATGTCCTAAAATGTACTAAAATCTATGGCTAGAGATAATCAATCAGGTTGATTTTTGGTTTGTATATCCAATAAGGGGTGGGCTAAAAATCCATGTGGTCAGTGGGATGTGGGCTGGGGGTGGCTCACCGAGGGGCCTTAGGCGACAGCCTTATGATACAGTATTTTGTATTACAAATTATGATAAAGAAGTCCTTGAAAGTGCCACATGGCACACTCTTGCAGACCCAGTGACCCATGAATGGCTGAAATCAGCATGCCTGGCGATATATATCCGTTGGATATGAGCACTTCTTCATCATGAGCTTGGAACCAACCCATATGCCTGTCCACGAAGCCCATGATGAAAAAGTGCTCAAAAGCAACGGCTAAAGATCAGCAATGCTGACTTTTTGTGTGTAGGTCCACCAAGGTGCGTACCAACTATTCATGGGTTCAATGGGCCCAAAAGAGTGGGCCACATGGCACTTTGAGCTACTTCTTTATCAAAATTTTGATATAGAAATATGTAGTATATTTTCATTCCATTGTAACATGGTTACTAGCTAAGCATGGTTCGAAGTCTGGGCCGATCCCGTTCTGGATCAAACGATCCGATCCAAAAAATGGATTGTCTCACCCAAGATCACTGTTTCCTAAAGAAGTCTCACTCTGTCTAGAGCAAGATGTGCTGATCCGGCCTGTTCTGGATTAGACCGATCCGGCCTCCGATCCTGAGATTTCGAACCATGTAGCTGAGGTGATAGAACCAATAGTTTTTATTTATTTATTTATTATTATTATTACTATTATTTAAGAGTTTGGAATCTAATCTTAGGTAAGGTTGGTACCTGTAAGTTTAGCCCTTGGGCATCCGTTGGGTAACCTAAATCCGACCAAATTCCAATTGGGTCTAAACGACTAAGGGGGTGTTTGGATCACCATTTTTAGACTTGGAAAAATCTTTTTTTTTTATTTTTTTCCACAAAAAGACTTCTTCCAACATAATAAATTGTTTGGATGACCATTTTTAACAAAAAGTATTTATTCCATAAAAAAATATTTTTTAAGTCAAAAAATCTTTTTTATAAAAAATAGCTTAAAGCTGTTTTCCAAGTAAAATTTTTTTTTTTTTTAAATTTTGGTAGCTCAATTAACATAATAAACAAAGAAACAGTTTTCGGTTGAAGTCTCATTTCCAAAAAAAATAAATACATTATAGTGGCGGGGCCCACTAAAAGAAGATAAAGACACTTTGCATTAATGATGATCCAAAGGAACTTTTTAAAAAAAAATACATTTTCAAAAATCTATTTTCAGAAAAGGCATTTATTTAAAAAAGTATGTTTTGAAAAATGGCGATCCAAACACCAAATCAATCTAGAAAAAGTTTTATAATACTAATGGGCAAGAATCATTTCTAGAAAACTTATTCAGGGCAGTTCCAAAATTGTGACCCTAGACATTATTAATCGAAGGGCTATCCGGTAACCGTTGACACCCCTACCCAAATTATACAATCCATGGGCCACCTCTTGCATTGAACATAGCTCAAAAGTTATATTTATTGAGTGATTCTAGCCATCCGATCAGTCGCATTCATTCGAACAATCAATTTTCAGGACCATCCAATTGATATATGGTCAACCCAAGGCACCTCACATGGATTGGGCGGTTCCCAATGAAGACAAATTGTAGAGGTTTTCAATCTCATTCCTTTCTCAACTATTGACCTAAATACCCTCCCATATTTAAAATCCACATGTCATACTCATAGCTAGCAATTGTCATAATCATAGCTAGCAATTCGGAATGCGGCAAAAATACAGTATCGAAAATCGTTCGAGTACAATTTGGGTTTGTCATTTAAAAATGCATAAAAAATTAAGCAAAAATAATTTAAAAAATAGAATAAAAAATTTATGAAAAAGAAATATCGACATTTTTTTTGTCTTATAAAATGATTATTCATGTTCAAAACTAAATAATCTGGAAATAATTGGGAAAAGTTCGTGAATTATTGGAGAATAATTCGATCGTGTTAAAAAATGGTGAATTTTTCAAAACCTTCGAATAAGACAGTGTTCGGTTAGTTTTTTCATCAAATCATACGGTTCATGTATAAGTCACGAAGAATTTGAGAATTTACTAATTATTTATGGGTGAAATGTGGCACGCGTACATTAGGAGGGATGTAAGACACCTTTTTTTGAGCTTTTTATGGCTCTTTTTTACTGTATTTTGGGTCTTTTGCAATTTTATTCAGTTGAGAATAGTAGTTCGTAAAATTAGGAGACTAAGAGGACCGTCCAAATTTCATGGAATGCTACTCAATCGTGGAATCCACATCGGATCTTACCGGCCGATAAGGTAGATGTGAATTGGCAAATGTACGATAATATGCCCTAAGAAGCTTGCCTTTTCACTCTCCGAAAGGAGTCGGCCAAGTGAATAGGCGATCGGCCTGAGAAAGTAGGAAGAGGATCTAGAGAGATAAAATGGACTTAGAGAGAGAAATCTCACTCTAGAGAGAGAACACGGGATTAGGGATGTCACGTGCCTTTCATGTCATCTAGAGAGAGAAAGTAAACATTAGAGAGAGAAAGTAAACATTAGAGAGAGAAAAATATCCCTTGGAAAATAAGGGAAAGTGATAAGTTATAAAGGGGGGAGAGCTTGTAATTTAAAAAGTGATCTTTTTCTGAAGGTAAATTTTATTGACACCCCAAAGCTTACCAAGGGCACCCAAGTTATAAGGGCACCAAACCCATTTTAAAAACAATCGGTGGGCACCGCGGCCCATTGCATATAGTCACCCCACAATTAAAAAAGCTTAGGGTTTTTCTTCCTCCAAACTGTACTCCTACTCCTTCTCTCTCGTTAACACTGGCAACGTTCTTTGGCAACATTACAACGTCCGATTAAACCGTCCAGCGATACTACGCCGTCTTGCTGCCATTTCGGTGACTTTTACTTATTTTTTTTTCTTTTTTCTTAGTTTGATTTCCCCATAATTCAATCCAACCATTCTCCATTTTCTTTCTTTTTTGAGTTTTATCATCTAGAAAGTCAAAACTCAACCATTATTGAGTTTTTTTGTGAATTTTTTTCTAACTATTTTCTTATTTTGGTGTTTTCCATTTTTTCCAACCATTTTCACTTCCTTTCTCCTCGCGTGGATTCTAAGAATCCAACGATGGTGATAGTGCTGATGTGGCATTTACTTTTAGCCAAAGCAAAATCACTGTTGGATTCTCTGAATCCACTTTGAAGAAGGGAAGTGAAAATGGCAAGTCAACAAATGAAGTCATGGTGTTTGATAAAATTCCTTAAAGGGTTTGGTTGGATCTGACCGACGTTACTAGAACATATTTGGTTGGATCCGACTGACATTAAGAACAACTCAGAGTTCTTTAGTATCGATTGGATCCAACCGAAATTGTGATGACATTTTCGGTTGTATCCAACTGACATTAAGAAAAGCTCAGACTATTTATTATTACTTGGATCCAATCGAAATTGTAATGATGGCTTCGATTGGATCCAACCGTCTTCTGTTAATAAATTTAATTTAATTCTTTTTTTCTATTTCTAATATGATAATGGTTGTTCTCATTATTAGGTTACCATAATGGGAAGAAATCCTACTGAGCCACTCGCTCCTGATGCACCAAAAAATTGATACACTCCCACAACATCACATAGAAAGCATCTTAGGGAAGCCCAAGAGAAGTCATCAATAAGAGAGACAAATCTATGACATCTTGTGGTCCAAAACTCAGCCAGTAGCTCACCCAACAAATCCAGCAACTCACCTAATAGATCCATGGAAAATAAGAGGGAAAGAAAAAAAATTAGAATTGTGTAGGTCTGTAAGCTTTTTTTGAGGCATAAATGCCATAAACTTCTTGAGGTCTGTGAGTCTTTTTTGAGACATAAGTGTCATAAACTCTTATTTTTTTATGCATATGTGCTATAGACTTATTGAGGCCCGCGAACCATTTTTATTGTTCAACTTATTGGATCATAATCACTTTTGTTCAATGTTCAATGTATATTGATCAATCAGGTAATATATTCCAAATGAAAAAAATAGTAGATTCATTAAGTTTTTTTTAGTATCGGTAGGATACAACTGAAATTTACAAACTCAAGTCAGTTGTATCCAACTGAAGTTGTACTAGAAATTTCGGTTGGATATATATCAGTGTTAGAGTGTCAGTTGTATGTAACTGACACAGTTTCTCTGTCCCTCTTCTACAGCCTGAGTTTTTTTTAGTGTTGGTTGGATCCAAGGACAAATGGGAAGAAACTTCAGTTAGATCCAACTGAAATGGATAAAGCAATGTCAATGTCGAGCAATCGACACGTTGAGTGACATGCGTTTATGCAGTATGCAAAAAAACTAAGGAAGAGACGCCGGTGATGGCGAAATTAACTGTCTTACCATTGAAGAAGATATTTGTAGAAGGTTCTCTTCCACTTGAGTTAATTTTTTCAATGTTTTCCATTGATTTATGTGAACTTTCCACTTCTTTTTTTAGGTTTTCTACCCTTTCAACAATTTTTAGCTTTCTAATGTTTTCCGTCGATAGGGCAGAGATGCCGGCAATGGCCAATTTAACTATTTTACCAGTGAAGAAGATGTTTGTAGAATGTTATCTTCCATTCGTGTTAATTTTTCACCCAACTAGTCGATTTAAGTGTGCTTTTCGTTTCATTTTTTAGATTTTCTACCATTTCAATCATTTTTTTTTTTTGCATTGTAGCCCTTCAAAGGTGATTCTCCGACGATTTCTAGCGATCTCCGACGATTCTGAGGACAATTGTGACGTTACCGCCCTTCAGATGTAAGGATAAGGTGCGGGACGGATAGGATGAAGGAGGAGATGAACAATTGCAGGATGAGTCAAATAAGTGGGTGCTCTCATAATAGGTATTATTACTAAGGGGGCTAGTAAAGGCTCCACATATTTTAAGGGAAAAATACGAGGTGCTCTTGAAAATTATTGGGGTGTCAATAATACTTATCTATTCTAAATTTGGGGGATTTACAGTTATGCATACTCTTGAGCATGGTTAAAAAACTACCGTTATAACGGATTCAGACCTCTATCGTTACGTTATGTACCGTTTTTAATGCTAAAAAAATAACGTCTGTTATAATGAAAATAACGACCATTATTTTTTGAAAAAAATTGTTAACAAAACGGCCGTTATTTCCGTTATAAATTTTATTGTAAATTTGAAATTTGAATTTTAGCATAATTTTTTCCCCGTTATTTTCCCTATGCGTTACAATCCGTTATAACGGCTGTTACTACAGAAAAAATAGTAACTCCCACATAGGGGTGTCAACGGGTCGGTTCCGGTTCGGTTCCTAAGGTGACCAGAACCGGAACAAACGGTTCCGGTTCTTATCGGTTCGGGTACTTATCGGTTCCGGTTCTCAAAGTGATGGTACCAGAACCGGAACCGATTATGTAGTTTTTGTCGGTTCCGGTTCCGATTTCGGGTATAACGGGTCCAATCTTGGTAATATGAGAATTTTTACACTATATTTATATATTGGTTCCGGTTCTTATCGGTTCGGTTCCGGTTCTTATCGGTTTCGGTTCCATATTAGAGTACCGGAACCGTAACCATTAGTTTCCGGTTAGGTTCCGGTTCCGGTTCTTTTTAATCGGTTCCCAAAAATGTGGTACTGGAACCGGTGTTTTCGGTTCCGGTTCCTGTTTGGTTCCGGTTAAATCGGGTAAAATTGACACCCGTACTCCCACAGTCCTATACCGTTATAACGGCCCCTTTTGAACCTTGCTCTTGAGAATTAACATATAAGTAAGGGCATTTTTGTCATTTAAACACATCCATTCCAATTGGGTGAGCATTACGTGTTCACATACGTATACATGCAGCAAAGACCATGTGATGTGTTGATGTCATTTGATGGACTGCTTTAACTCCGTCCAAATTCCGAATCTGATGGATATCGACTGATCATACTACTTAAACATCTAAACCAAAACAGTTTTCACGTGGGGCGGTGTTCTGGTACGACCCATCACACCTTAGATGCCTGCGTACGACTCATTATATAATACAGCTTTGCATGCAATGGAATGATAGAGACCTGCAAGGTCGGATGACGAATAGAGGATGAGGGTAGTTTGTTTTTGCACCAGTGTGTGGTAGGGAAGACTTGTACCATAACCTTTCCCCTTCTTAAAGCATCACAAGTCTTAATCCTTCTATGAATCGCACTCATCAGCATTGGGTCCCACCTTGTCTCTTTCACCAATTTATCCGTCGCTCTCGCTAACCTGTTCTAGATAACTCTATTGCACGCATGTCATGCGCAAAGACAAATCCTACGCACCCGATTACGTTCTCTGTTATTCAGTTATATGGCTGAAGATAGCTTGCTAGAAAATTACGATGATGCCACTAGCTTTTGTTACAAAAAGGGGTTGTCAATTTCTACCCGTTTAACCAGAATCGAATTGCAATCGGAACCGAAAATCACGATTGCATTTCTAGCAACCGGCTAAATAAGATCTGGAACCAGAACCGACCACATAAGAACAGTTTCATTTCTAGCATTGGAACTGAATTGATAGAACAATACCCGAGATATAAATATACTGTTAAAATTAGGGACGAGAAATTGGCACCCGTGATTTCGCTCTGGAGACCCACTGACTCAGTAAACCCACCTAAAATGGATCCCTAATTCTTTACACCCAAGTGACTCTCAAAAAAAAACACTGTCGCCGCCGCTGCACACTCTCTCACTCTCTCTCACTCTCTCAAGCCAGCCATTCCTCCCTTGCTCCCTCGCTCACTCTCTCTCTCTCTCTCTCTCTCTCAGTTCTGGGCTGTCGGCTACGGCCTCCTCCTCGATCTTCTTCTTCCTTTTGTGTTTTGTGGGTGTTGTGAGTGAAAAACAAGGGATATTTATGTAATGAAAAACAAGGGATATTTATGTAATTTTCCTTTTCGGTTAAGTGGGTCTCCTGAGCAAAATCGCGGGTGCCAATATCCGTCCCTAAAATTATCATAATATTAAGATTGGAACTGATGTACCCAGAACTAGAACTGACTGAAACCAAACAATGATTCTGGTTTTGGATCCAACATTTTGAGAATCAGAACTGATAGGAACAGGAGGAACCGATAAGAACCGACAATATTGATTCCAGTTATACCTTTCAAAGAATTAAAAAAAAAATGGATTCCGGTTCTGGGTACTTTAGGAATCGAACTGGAACCGACCCGTTGGCACCCCCTGCTACAACAAGAGGAAAACCTTTCTCCCAATGTAAGTTTTTTACTAGTATTTTCAAATTAAATAACGATAATGCCACTGAAACTT
Source organism: Euptelea pleiosperma (assembly GCA_035048495.1). Lineage (NCBI taxonomy): Eukaryota > Viridiplantae > Streptophyta > Magnoliopsida > Ranunculales > Eupteleaceae > Euptelea > Euptelea pleiosperma. The sequence goes on from CM068552.1 coordinate 29,210,911, forward strand.
GTTTGGCATGAGGATAGAAAATAGAGCATCAAATAGTGGTATTATTGTAATTTTGTATAAAGCAATGTCATCAAAATACAAAATAGATATTTTCATGAAAATGTATCAATTATCATAAGGGCTCTATCATATAATTTAGTAAGAACACTTCCAAGAGGAAATTAAAAAAAAAAAAAAGATAAAAAGCTGTAAATAATGTTTCAAACTCCATAGTTAGATATATCGAAGGAGCTCCAATTGCCGTGTAGTTGATTCGGATAGAATGTTGATTGATCATCCGGTACAGGTTCGAACCCTTGCAGCTGCGGTGGTTGCCATGAAATATTCGGCACGGCTGCAGCGTCCGACCATAGATCATCTTGAACAACTACATCACTTAGTAAGGATCGCGAGATTCGCGGTTCGTAATATTTGTTGGTCGAGTCAAACTCGTCTACAAACACCTGTGTAGGTCCTCCAATCATCTGAGCAACGTACGGTCTCTGGCATTCGATCGTGTTATGTTCTTGGGGAAAGTGAATAGGCGGCGAATCATAATTCGGGTTCGTAGAATTCGACATATCGAAGGATGGACGATCTACCTGATCATTTGGCAATTCGGGTACAACAAGCCCAGGATCCGAACATGAGTCTTGATTATTCAAGAAGTTAGAGAAAACAACGGCGAGATCGATATCTGAACCGTCGGTTCGAGTCAGTGGGATAGTCGGGTTTGGGTCATCTGGGAGATACGAAGTCGGACTGTAAGTCGTGGAGACCCGATCGGGTCTCACCGATCTTCCTCGGCGGTTTTTCCGACAACCTCCTCCAACGGGTACGTTTCGTAAGGACCCGCCTTTAGTCCAGTACCTTCTACAGCCTTTACAGAAGTATCGAGGCTGTGATAAACTGTAATTGTTGTAGTAGCAGAATTTGGTGTTCGGAGATGCGCATCGAGGGCAATTCGGTGCTAATTCGACGTTAGCCTTCCATCTGCGATCCATCATCAACGGCCTTGGAGGGTATGGAAGCATACTATCATGAGATTGAAACATAACGAGATCCTAGAATTGACGGTTCTGATGAAGGAGGAGAAGAAGAAGAAGAAGAAGAGGAGGAAGAGGGTGGGAAGGAAGAGAGATGGAGAGAGAGAGAGAGCATATAAAGTGTAGTAAGAGTTAGTGCAGGTGCATGTGTGGAATTCGTGATGAGGTGTGGTTTGTTGATACGATGAGCCGTTGGCGGTTCCGGAACCGTTAGGACCAAGGAAAGAAAAGTCATGATTTTCCAGGAGAGTATTTAGTCTGTGGTACTTTCTCACCTGTGGAGCTGTAGAGCACATAAAAATGCAACACCCTGGAACACTCTTCTGGGCCCACTTACTGGTGAATTATAGGCCCACTACTTGATGGACCTACACAACAAAAATCAGGGCAATTGATGATTGTAGCCGTTCAATCTGAGTATCAAAATAAAGTTTAAATCGACTGGACAGAAATCACCCGATGAAAATGTTCAAATCCAACAACTAAAGGTGACCAATCAGGCTTATTTTTAGTGGGTAGATCTATCAGTGGTGGCCCAATCATTCATAGTTCAGTGGGCTTGCCAGATGGCACGTTTTCATGCGCTCTACAACTCCATATGGAAAAAAAGATCCATAGCCTAAAATTTTCGATTTGCTACTGTTCCTTAGTCGGATTAATCGTGTCGCTACAGCTATACACGTGGTAAGTTTGTATTGGATACATAGAGATTGGGGTTGAGAGTTGTAAATTCAATTTTTTTATCATTCCTAAGACATGCAAATGTCCAAAATACCCCTAATTTTAGTATTATTTTTTCTAATTAAGAAGGTTGAGACTTGAGACAGACTGGTGCGTACGTGTATATACAACTAAATCCTCATCAATGGTAGGTTGTCTTGGACAATTTAGTAGGCCCAACAGTTAGATCTAAAGGCGTCTTCACTCTCCATCTTGGCTAGTCATTCTGATTCTGAGGCCCCACATCTTGACTGGACGGGTGGTCCAAACTTCTTCTCTGGATGGCCTAATCATTCAATACTGTGGAGTACGTGCTCATCACAGAAGACTCTGGTAGTCCTATTGTAGTCCATGCAGAGGGCTCTTGCGGCCCTACATAGATCATTTTTTGGGCCTAATGACTGCGTGGATGTTCAGCCCACCTATTGGTAGATAAACATACTTAAAATCAGCTTGATTGATGATTTCAAGCCATTGGATTTATTACCCCAAAAAAAATGCTTGACGCCTGCTTTAGTCAGGTGACAGTCTGGTCCCATGTCAATATAAGACCAACATCTTCCATGAATTACACATTTCACTATGAATAACAGCCCTTGATTTGTTTGACTTTTTCAACTCAAAAATGTATATGAAGCAATAGTCTCATTTTGCCATTTGGCAGATGCCTATTGGGCTGAACAAAGTACACATTTCAAATCATGTGGGTCCACACCCTCAGTGTATACGTGGCGATTGCTGATACTATCCTAACCTTAAAAAGTGAATTTCTTGAATTAAGGAGAAAAGACAATCATAATCATATCTAACAAAAAGCTATTTAGTATGATAGTGACACAATACATGGAAGGGTAGTATAGTAAATTGAGTGGAAAACGAGCAAGTGAGGTATCGTGATATATGGAGTAATGGTGGGGATTAAATGAAGCAAATAATTGGTTAAAGAATGTGACGCGTCGCGGCTCGCGGGCATGTTGCAAATTAATCACGTGCTTAATGGGTTACGTGGCATTTCCTCCTTCCATTTTTGTGTCGCGATATCAGGTGCGGAGCTCCTTTCACGCGGATGAAGTATACTACACGTATCCTCGAACTTCGTTCATTCCCGCACCTCCCCACCTTTTTTTTAAAGTCAACTTTCATGGGAAATTGTGCTTCACAGTTCACAGTTCACAGTTCCTGGCAACAAATCGGCACAAGAAAAATTCGAGTATAATTCGGATTTGTCATTTCAAAGTACGTTAGAAAATTCACAAATAAAAGTTTAAAATTTTGGTTTCATGTTTCTTTTTAAATTCAAAAATCAATTTTTTTTCAATAATCTAAAATAATGGAACAGGCTTGAGGGACTCGGCCTTTTTGCACTCATATTTTCACTTGTGCTCTCGGACATAGATTGATTCCGAGAAAGTTGGGTTCTTGAAATCCACGGCCAAGAGCTTAAAAGACGATTGCAACAAGGTGAGTCCTCTGATCCCGACCCCTATATGGACCAGGCTCGAGGGACTCGCCTTTTTGCGCTCATCTTTTCACTTGTGCTCTCGGCCGTGGATTGATTACGAGAATCCAACAACAGTCCCCTGGTCCCGACCCTTGAATAATACACCAGTTTAATACGGTCTGAAAAATATGAACATGAAATTACTAACTAGGGTTCAAACCATGGATGAAAGTCTCGGGATTGGAGGCTGGATCGGTGGGGTCGGCCAACTCGCCCCGAGACGGTGTGAAAATCCTTCAGAAAACAGAGAACTCGGGAGAGACAGACATAGATTGGATAGGATCTGTGGGCTCCGATCCCGATCCAGACCGGGATCGGCCGATCGAGACTCTGAACTGTGGTTCAAACTCAAATGAACATGGTTGTTTGAACTGAGAGGGAGGTCATAGTGGAACATCGAGTGAGAATAGTACACCTAATATAGTTGACCTTAGAAAAATTCGTAAGACGGAGGAATTTTTTTTCTTGGGAAGAAAAGGGATAGATGATGATGATGATGAAAGAAGAAGATCTAGATACGCCGTAACATGGTTTTTGAATCCATTCAATTTGAATTGGTATTTTCTCCATCACGATTATTGTGAAGAGACATCGACAATATTTAGCCTTGGACAATTCAATAGAGTCCAATCCTTGCCAACTTCTTATAGTTGAGATAAGAAGGTTATGATGATTTAGAGGAAATTTATTTTTTTTCCATTTGAAAAAAAAAATTGCTCTCTCTAAAGGGGGTCAAACTAGGCTTGAGAGATTACCATGTGGCAACTCTCACGGGTCCATTAACCCATTATGGTTTGGCCCACCTCTTGGTGGATCTATACACCGAAAATCAGTCTGATTGGCCATTTCTTGCCATTAATTCAATCTGAGCACCAAAAGAAGGCTCAAATCCAACATTAAGAAATCATTAATACTTGAATCAAACAGCTAGAAATCACCAAATGAAAATTGCTCAAAGCAAATGGCTAGAAATTAAATTTTGGTATACAGGTCCAGTAAGGAGTGGGCCAAATCTTTTGCAACAACGGAATACTGACCCATGAATGCTTAACTCACCTCTTGGTGGACCTAATACACCAAAACTTAGCCTGATTGGTAATTTCTAGCCATTATCCAACTGTTAGAAAAGATAGTCGAATCCAAAGGCTAGAAATCACGACTGGTGGGGGCATGCATGGGTCAGAGGGCTGAAAGAGTTGCCACGTGGCATTTTTGGGAGCATAAGAACAAATCGTAGAAGCCAATTTTTATTTTTCCATACAGGGAAAATTAGCATTAAGGATTATTTAGTATGGGCAGCTATCTCTTGGTTTTGTTAGCATTTGATGAACAAACAGGCAGATACATGATGTGGGTTTTGCGTCGTTAGCTAGGAAGATGTGAAGGAGAGGGTCACTGGCTTGCACGTCTCACCTTTTCTTCTTTTTGGAGTTGCAAAATAACTGACTCCCGTCAACCTTCTCTTACTGACAATACATAGCTATTCCCTCTAAGATCATGCTCATCTTTATCTATACAATACTATTTTAAATCGCTTACTGGTGCGGTCCTTCAATTCCATAGAAATCCCCGATAGAAAGTAGCTAGACCATCGAAAGTACGAACTTCGCCAATGGTCTTCGGTCTAGGCCACTTGATTATAGCCTGAACCTTATCTTGATCGACTTTAAGGCCATCGTCCTTCTATGCCATGCTTGTTTGAAGCACCATGCCCTTCGTGTTGACCGGGCGCACCTACAGCAGTAATTAAAGAGGCCTGGCTCCCGAGCAGAGAAACGTAAGTCAAGTGATCAGGTAGCTGAGAAGACGCACAATAAGCCACATGTTTGGCCCATCTCTAGGTGGACCTTCACATATATATATATATATATCAGCCTGTTTAGTGATTTCAAACTTTCGGATCTGTGTACCCCAAATAATGCTGGAAATCCACAGTTAACAATAAACCATGAAACAGACTCTAATCCGAAATCCACAGTTAATAATAGGCCATGCAAAAGACTTTAATCCAACCGATAGAAATAAATAATCAAGTTGAATTTTGGTATGCAAGACCATTTAGGGATGGGCCAAACAACCATACGGTCAGTGGTCTCTAAGAGTGTGACATGTGGCTCATACTGTGATCTGTCATCAACGTTGATGAGACCCCCACAATCATTCATTTGCCGCCTCCTAATGTGCGTTGAAGACACTAGTTAACATAGTGTCCGGATCCTGTACTCCAGGGCCGTCTCTACCATAAGGCCATTACGGTTGTCGCCTTAGGTCCCAGGTGACAGAAGGCCCCCAGCCTAAGTGAGAGAAGGCCCAAGCCCACTAACTAGATGGATGTTTAGCCCACCCCTTGTTGGATATACAAATCAAAAATCAACCTGATTGTTTATCTTTAGCCATAGATTTTAGTAAGTTTTAGATTGATTCTAGCCATTGGATTCAAGCATTTTTTGGGTAGTAAATCCAATGGTTAGGCCCTAAAAATGATCTACGCAGTCATTAGGCCCCAAAAAGATCTATACAAGGCCTCGAGAGTCTTCCAGATACTGCAACGGGACTACAAGAGTCCTCTGCATCTACATTTTTCTGTAGCTTTTAATTATCATGAATAGTTGTTAAATAAGATTTTCTACTATATAGGGAGTTTAAAATTTTTAATTAATACTATATATATTAATATATTATAGGCCTTATATGGAGTTTTCGCCTTAGGCCTCAATTCGCATCAAGACGGTCCTGCTGACTACCAAACTATTTTGTTTGCCACGTACTACTTTTTATAGTTAGTTTGATAGGCGCCTCCAGCCGTGGGGGGGTTCGGACCACTAGGGCCTCGTGCGCCCGAGAACCTATGAGTACACCGACTTGTAGAGCAAAGGCAGCGGTTTACTTTTCCAAGTGGTCGACCAACGCGACCTATTTCTTGAAGCACGTCATGTAGTCTCAGAGGGATTCTCCTTTCGTCTGCTTGATGTTGACCAGAAATGTGATGCACTACATTCTCTTCCTCTGGTGGATGTACTTGGTGGCAAAGTTTCTGATTGATCCCTCACCAAGGGTATAGAACCAGACCAAGGCATTCTCCTTTAGGCTAGCTGAGAACATCCGACATAGCAAACCGTCGAAAGATGGTGCACTCCACAACACCATGGCTTGTCGATAATGGGACAAATGGTCAATGGGATCCAAAGTCCCATCATAGAGTTCGAACTTCGGCTATTGGAATTTCTTGGGGATCTCGGATCTTAGAACCTCCTCCGAGAAGGGCGATAATCTTAACAAACTTAGAGCATCCCTAGCGACCCCAGCCACCATGTTCTCGCGGACTACTGGCCTGTTGTCTTTGTCTTGCTGAATCATCTCTGTCACTTTCTCCATTGTGACCAAGTTGACCCGCTCTTGGTCTGTCGTGTCTCGGGCAAATGGTTGCTGATCTCGTGCCGCATCTTGCCCTCAAGTTATGCTCTCTCGGCGGTCCCCTTCTTGTCGGTTAGAGCTTTGTGCTTGCTCTTCGCCAACTCTCAACACAGGATCTCTTGGTTCATTTTCTCGATCTCTCGGTGGATCTTCTTGATCGATCGTGTCCTCCAAGATCTACTGCCTCAACTTGTAGTTCTCTTTTCTAATGTCTTCTACCTCTTCTCTCATCTTCTGCATGTCGGTAAAGACCGAGTCCAACATCTTCTGGACTCCAGGGCTCACTATCTCCTCTTCACCACTTTCCTGCCTAACGGCATTTTTTGTAGATCTTGTATGCATATTTCAATCCGTCTTCGTTTGCTGTTAGCTTCTGATAGAGTGCGCGAGCCAATATCTTTTCGTTCCCACAGAAGGCGCCAAAAGATGTAGGGAAAAATTCCACACCTCCGAGCTATGTAAAATCTGACGTTGCTTCTTGAGATCCGACTAGGTTGACTCCTCTGTCGAGTGATCAGTCTCCGAATCCAAGGAAGCCAATTGCTTTGCCGTGTAATCTGATACCCCACCCGACTAGTTCGATGTGACCTGAAAATGAACTCCTTTGGTGGTAAATCCACCGTAGAGCCTCCGATGCTTAAGTCAGTCTCTTGCGTAAAACTTTAATTCAATTTTTTGGCTCAAGATTACTTACCTTCTTTCTTATTGTACCTCTCTATTTATAGGATATGTAACCCCTTACATGTCCAAGAGCACAATGGAGGCCGTACCAATCAATTTGACAAGTTTTGCAGCTGTATTCCCATATGCTCTTTTTTTAACATTTTTTCCATGTAGTGCTATTTTGTTTTTATTATAATCTGTAACATTTTCTTTTAACTTTCAAGTGTGTTCATGCTACTGTAGTGCATTTTGTTTTGCAGCTCTTCCCATAAGTGTTTTTTCATGTTATTGTAGTACTGATCTTTTCAATTACTCTTCCTTGCACTACTCTTCCTTGTAGTGCTGTTTGGTACTTCTTAATAATATTTTACTCTTCTCTTTTTGTTAATTTTTGTTGTTTTAGATTTATTATGTGGTTGGTTGTTGTTTGTCAACTGAGTTTCATCTAATCGAATCAAGTCCAGTCCATGTCACCTTTTTGATATCATAGAGTGGGCTGCTCAATTGATTTGAGGGTCATCATCAAATGCATTACATGTGGTGTTTCAATGTGCACTTATTTTTTTGTCAATAGGCATCTGTATTCTTTATCTTTTTGTTAATTTCTATTGTTTTAGATCTATTCTAATCCAGTCCATGTCAAATTTTTGATATTATTTTTTTGTCCTTCATCAGATACTTTCTAAACTTACAGAACCTGACTGATAGGGATGAAAATCTTTCTCGTGGAAATATGCCAATTGTCAAAGCCTTCTTCTTAATATGCAAGAGTGTGTTAGAGTTAGCTCGTCAGCAAACTCTATAAAATTGGAATATAATTTGAAGTTTGAGTTTTGTTTGGTAGGCTGTTCTCTCTTGAAGGTTTTCTTGGAGCACCTGATTTAGCTTCTCCGAATTGTCGATGTGGGTGCTTTGTGCATGTATTGTGATGTTTGAGAATTGCACCTTATTTCACATTTAATGTTGGAAAAGAATGTGGTCATGTGGGTTAATTTTATCTTTCTGATTGGTGGTTGGATGTCTGATTTGATTAATAATCAACAGTGATAGAACATCTAACTTATGGATACCTGATATTCGCTCAAAAGTGCTTATTTTAAGCAATTATCCTTTCAGCGTTATTGCACTTTCCTACGTTAAATGCTCTATTTATCTACTTTTCTACGTAAGTCTCTTCTGTTGCGTAGAACACACTTTTCTGGACGACATGGTATATTTGCATGCATTAAACACATTTTTGGAAATCTAGATATAAAGCCATTTTGATAAAGTCTCATTACGCGCTTCTTCTGTCGCAGGAAACCCTGAGTAGATGATTCTCAAGACTTGCGGGCCCAAATCGATCATGAAAGCCCATTATCTAAGCTTAAAGAGCCCACAGGCTATGACTAGAAGATACAGGCCAAGTACGGGTCAAGTCAGAGGATCGCAGAGCCAGCCCAAAGAACCAAGAGAGAGACAAAGCTGAAGACCAATTTACGGGCCAAAGTGATTTAAAAACTGCACCAATTGACCTAAAATGACGACTTGCGTGATTGGTGAAGCCTACTGAAAGATATGTTGAAGATCAGGGTTCAAGACCATTTGCTAGCTCTTTTCTCTGTATTTTCTAGTATTTTCTCTCTCGTCTCTCCTAATTCTCTCTCTCTCCTCTCCGCTTCAACCAGTCGATCATCTGATCAACCATCCTATTATTCTCACCACACGATCTCTCCCCCGTCACCCAGCTAATGCCTCACTAGGCCAATCATCATCTATCCATGCCCTCAATTCAACCATCCGATCAATCAATTGGCCATCAAATCGATCAATCGATCATCCGATCTCTCCGCTCTCAAAATCTAGCCATTGGATCCCCTCGATCTCGTCATCTGATCGGTCGATCACTGTCATCTCAACCCTTGATCACCACGGCCTATGACCATCCCATTTGCGTGGACCCCACTCGGAGACATTTAGGCTGTGTTTGATTACACAAAATGTTTTCCCGCGAAAATACATCTGTGATATACCTTATATGGCTGATTGATAGCAACTAAGAACACATATTTCAATCGTGCGAGAAAATAAAGGTGTATTAGGTGAAAATCAATTCTCACCAATTTGGATGGGAAATGAATTCCGGGTTTAGTAGGAAAGATTATCCAGATTTAAGTGGCTTGTTGGGGAAAATTATACAAATTTATACTGGCTATCTAACAATGGACAGTTGTGTTTTCCTCGGAAAAATACAATTTTCCAACTGGGTAATCCAAACGGGGCCTTAGCTTTATTCTAATCTCTTTGGATCTCTTAATCCAACGGTTGAGGCAAGAGGAGCCTCACACGTATTTAAGGAGGAGAGGCCGAACCCTAAAGAGGATCTTCTCCCCCATCTCTTTCAGCTCTTCTTCCTTTCTCCCTTCTCTTCTTTCCTCTTCATTCTCTTCTTCTCATCTTCTTCGGCGAGTTGGTGGAGCGCCGCCTCTTCCTTCCCTTCTTCTTCCTTTCTTCTTCTTTTTCTTCTTCTTCTTCTTGTTCTTCTTCTTCTTCTTCCTTCCTTCCTTCTTGCTGTCACGACCACCACACCTACAAGCACCTCCGCCTCGTTGCAGCACCGCCTCCGGGCAGCACCTCCATTAAAATCGGTGAAAACCTCCTCAGTTTGCATCTACGTCACCAGCCAGCACACCAGCACCTCCATCGTTTCCTCCCCCTCTCCTTCTTCCCTTATCTTCTTCCTCATCTTCTTCTTCCTCCTTCTCCTCCTTCTTCGTCTTCTTCATCTTTTCTGGCCGGGGTTCTGCAACTCCGGCCGTCTGCAATCTTCTCTTCTTCTTCCTCTCACTTCCTCCACTGCTGTTCCACCACCTCCGCCTGCGCACAGCAGTTCCTGCCCCTGTAACACCACATGCAGCATCACCGTGAAGCACGGTCAACATGATCTGCATTGCACTGCTAGCTACCACTAGCTGCTCACGGACTGTACGTTCGTGCTTCTCACGGCCTGCTCCAGTGAGCACTGCACCGTCTACACTCATATTTTCCTACTCTTCTTGTTCTTCTTCTTCTTCTTCTTCATTTCTTTTTCTCACCGGAGTTGCAGGTCTGCAACTCCGGCCACCTGCAACTCTGGTTGCTGTTCGGGTTCTTTCCCCTCCTCTTTCCTCCTGCCATTCCTCCATGCACAGACCAGCAATCCTTTTTTTTTGTGGCTGACCTATCTCTTGGCCAGCCCGTCTCCTTCCACTATTTTCTTTTCTAGCAGCCACCTTCACCAGAAAGTGAACTACCTCACAGCCACTCCTCCTTCTCGTCTTTTTCTCCCACAGCCAGCAACTCAGCAACGCCTCTCCCTAAGCCACTGATTCTCACTTCCTCTCATTTCCTCTCACAACCTGCAAGTCTCCTTGCTGGTTTGTAACAACCGCCGGCCACCTCCCCTGCAACTCTGGCGACAAACATCTTCTGCCCTCTTCTATTCTCCCACGATGAAACTAGCAACTATCGGAGAAAGTTCACACCACCCCCTTCTGCATCCTGCATCGCAACCTGCGCTCGGGCACTCTCGAAACCTGCTGCCTATGAACTGTTGATCCTTCATTGGACGGTCAAATTCCTCCATGGTGCTACAAACTAGAGCACTTCTTCTAATGGTCAGATGCTCCTCTTCTCCGCACACATCTCCACCTGCCTCTGAAACTAGGTTTTTTCCGCGTCGTTGGTTACGGAAACCCTAGAATCAACAAGATTTGTAATTTTTATCCAATTTTTCCTGCAAAATGAGAACTTCTTGCACAGTGGGAAGTGTAGGATGTCGAATCCACAATCGGGGTTAGTTAGCACACTCAGAGAACATAAAATGACGATTTTTATAACAGAAAATGCTAAAATTAAAAGGATAGAAGGGTGAGAATGGTGATGAGGATTTTTAAAACATTCTTTGGGAATTTTTGAGAGACATGGACACTAATAATTAAAAATGGAGAACACTATATTCATAGTAAACCTTTAATATCCATAAAACTCATTCATCGAACTCACTTTATTAATAATCAAAATATGACAACCATTACATGAAATCTTGAATGAAATTTAGCTATCCGAAAACTAAAAAGCAGTAAGTATTAACCTAGAAAACATCTAAGGGCAGAGAGAGAAACTATAGAGAGAGTCTAAAGAAGAGGAGAGAGAAAATGAAGGATCCTATCATAAAACTCACCAAGAGATGAAGATAATGTTGCTGGCCGTTCAACAAGGTGATGGTGCATGCCCAAACCAGGCTGTGGGAAGTTGCGGACGAAGCATGTGAAAGGGGTGGAGGAGAGCTCGCTCCTTGTGAGATGGGCGTGATCGCAGCTTGGAAGGATGCTGGTGCAGCGGCTAGAGGACAGCCCCGTTGGATGCACAACGGTTGATGGTTGTTCTTGGTGGCTGGAGCAAGGCGATGAAGGTGGAGAGGAGGTCGAAGCGTGAAGGGGGCGTCAATGGCAGGGGCAGTTTCAGACCTGCAACTCGAAGTTGCAGGTCGTGGAGGGAGGCTGGGCGGTGATCAGGTAGGGGCGATCCTATCCTCTTCCTTCTTCTTCTTCTATCTTCCTTTTTCTTTTTCTTTTTTCTTTTCTCTTTGTTTTTCTTTTCTGTTTTTTTTTTCTTTTTGCTTGGGATAGAACGGCTGGAGAGGGAGGAGTTTTGGAGGAAAAACGTGGAGGGAGCTAGGCTGCTAATGAAGAGGATAGGAGGAGAAGGGGATAACGGCTTGTGGTTGATCCAGCAACGGTGGAAGAGATTTAGAGGGACGGTGGTAATGGTTGGGCCTACCGGAGTTGCAGGTCCGGCCAAGTAAAGGGAGACCAAACGGTGTTGATCGTTGCTGCCCTGTTAGAGAACGTTGATGGAGGCTGTGAAGGGGAGTTGCAGATCCAATCTGCACGCTCGTTTGGAGGAAGCAAGGTGATGGGAACCAGCAACACAAACAGAAGAGGAGGAGGCTGGGCGGTGCTAGTGGAGGTTGCAGGTGGAGAGGGAATGGTCCCGTGCTTTAGTCACGGGTTGGAGGGCGCAGGTGTGGTGGAGAATCTTGATCGGTCGGAATTGCAGGCTGCAACTCCGGCAATAACTTGGTGAAGAAGATGAAGAAGGTGGAGGAGAAGTGGAGGAAAACGACCTAAAGAGAGGGGAAAAAGGGGCAAGAGAGTTTGGGGAGAGAATGGAAGAGATTGGAGGGGGATTAGGGTTCGAACGAACCCCTCTCATTCTCCTTTTAAAGCTCCCTATTTCTTTTAATGGAAATAGGGTATTTTTCAAAAATAAAAAATAAGAAAGAAAAAAAAATAATTATTTTTTATTTTTATTTTATTTATTTATTTATTTAGTTTTTAAGTAAAACTCTACTTTTCTTTGGGGAATTTCCCCATCTAGTGGACCCCCCATTTTTTAAAATTTAATTGAAATTATTTTGAAATTCACGGGGTCCACTAAATGGTCGGACAGCGGGTCGATGATGATGGGCCCGGCTACTGGCCCACATGGATTGATGACGTCCATCGTCTCATAAGATGATATGACAGACAATCTGATGGCGATCGGATGGATGTCGACTTGATTGGGACCCAGATTGGTAGATCGACTGATCTAAAGAGATCCAACGATCCGGTGGAAGATCCAACGGTCCGATTGAAGATCCAACGGTCAGAAAGCTAAGGGAGATGAGACAGAGCCAATGGGCAGGAGTTCTGGGGTTAGGTCAGTAGATTCGAGGACCGAGAGATGAAGAGAGAGAGAATAAGGAGAGATGAGAGAGAAAATATCAGAAAATGGAGATAAAAATATTGGCAGAGGGTCTGGAACCCTTGCCTTCACTGTGACCATCCTCACGCTTCTCCAGTAGAGTAGACTATCCTTCCTTGCTGACTCATGTGGCTTTAAATGCTATAGTCCGTCTCTTGGTCATTTGCTCTCCTACTCTCTTCATTCTTTGGGCCGACTTTTTGGTCTTCTTATTCAGCCCATATTTGGCCCATATCTTCTAGTCATAGCATGTGGGCTCTTTAAGCTTTGATAATGGGCTTTCCTGATCGATGTGGGCTCGCAAGTCTCGAGAATTATCCCATCGGGGTTTCCTGCGACAGAAGAAGCGCGTAATGAGACTCTATCAGAATAACTTCATGTTTAGACTTCCAAAAATATGTTTAATTCATGCAAATATACCATTTCGTCCAGAAAAGTGTATTCTACGCAACAAAAGAGACTCTTACGTAGAAAAGTAGATAAATAGAGCATTTTAACGTAGGAGAGTGTGAAAACGCTTAGAAGATAACAGTGGAAAATACGCACTTTTAAGCGAATATCAGCATCTCCACAGAACCAGTGTGATGAGCATGGTTCGGCTCCTCCACTAACTTCCAAGCTTCATCCTTGCACCACCGTGATCATCTTCAGCCCTTAGCCAATGCAAAAACCTCTGGTAAGTTCTTGTCTCTCTCTACTTTCTCTCTCTTAATTTTACATTTTCTCTCTCCTAAACTTCTTTTTATCTCTACAATCTCCTTTCTTCTTTCTCTCTCTAAAAAGCCTCTATTTCTCTCTCTAAACTTCTATTTTCTCTCTCCAAAATGCCTCTCCTCTTATCTTCTCTCTCTACCTATTCTCTTTCTATTTTTCTCTCTCTAGAATGCTTTTTTAGTCTAGTTTTGATTATTGCTAATTCAAATATTGTAAGGACATTTTGAGTAATGAATTATGAAGCTTATTTTTATCTATTAATTCTTGCAATTTTTTCCGTCATTTCATGTGTTCTTGTTTGCGCTAATCCGACTAATCCCGAGTGCAGATCGACATCTGACACAAGTCACTGTATAAAATTGCTCATTCTACAGGTTAAAAGTCTCGGATAATTACAAATTTTGTTGAGATTAGGGTTTCCGTAACCAACGACGCGGAAAAACCCTATTTTCAATACCTTATGCATAAATGTGGGTAGAACTACCTTTTCTCAAGGAATGTATCTTATTAAGTGAATGGCTTCTACTACTTAATTGAGGGATTTTATTACTGATTAGTTTTCCATTTAAAGTGGGAAGGATCGTATAAGTTTGAACCTTTAATTTCTACTGTATGGCGTTGAATTGCTAAAGTGTAGTTGTCTAAAGTAATTTGGTTTTAGTTTCTTGTGGGGTTTGTTATCTTTTTCTCTCTTTGCTCTAGATGTCTTTTGATCTTAAAGTACATCCTATTTAGTGGGAGTGGAAATATTGCTTCATGAGCAGATCTTTGTGTTGATTAATTTTATTAAAAGTTGGCCCGCGCGTTCCTATAAATCGCAATTTTGGTTATTTTGGTTTTGGTGGTGGATGACTAAGAACTACACTGTGAACTCATTCCCTCTTTACCGATGGATATGGAATACCTTAATTTTCTTTGTTCTGGTTGTCTCTTTCTTTTAGAGTGTATACTGTGAAGTAAAGGCGCTTTACTGACATATTTTTATAATTATATTAGTTTCTTTCATATTCTATTAGTTTCATGTTGGAAGTTGGGATTTCCAGTAAATTTTAACCTCAAATTTATGATGTCTGAGGACATATCACGTGAAATTTTCTGGTTTGTGTTCATTTATTGTTGGGTATGCTCTTTGTGGGTGATGCATGAGATGCTTTCCAGGCTCGTAGATTTTCACCATTTCTTAACTGCGAACGAGGCACTTGCTTCTTGTACAGGACATCTGGAGGTCAGCCATGCTGGTTGATGTGCTTTTAGTTTTCGTTTAAAATTTATGAACTTGAATTTCATATTGGCTCTTCATAGTTATTTTTACGTACCCTTGTATCTTGGATATCTTTGTAATAAAACACATTCAGATTTTGTAAGATTGGGGTGTTATGATATTTTAGATAGAAATCATAGCAAAGGCAAGAGATTCAGTTAGAGGGGAGGAGGTCCACAATTCGGTTTGTAGGTATATTTACGATCTTTCCACACAACCATGGTAATCTGGTTATCTTTTGCCATAATTTCAAATCATCCTTGAAGAGGCTGCTTCCTATGTTGCCCTTACTACTACTATAAATTTTTTTTGATTTACATGATTCCAATGTAGAGCTAATTGGAGTGTAGTGCTGGTGTATCTTGATTGAATATGAAATTTGAAGTAATCTTCTACTTCTAGTGTTGGCGTGCAATTTTTAGAAGTTTTGCATCTTAATATAACATATTTTGTTATTTGTTGCCACTTGGAGCACTTATTTTTTCACAATGTGGTCTCCCTTTTCACTACAAGAAATTAGGCCATTAGTGGCGACCTTTTAGCGGCGGCCACCAAAAATCACAGCAATAGAATGGTTTTAGCGGCGGCCATAGGTCTGGCCGCTGCTATAAGTTGGCGCAAAAATTTTGGAGGGAAATTTACTCAATTAGCAGCGAGATTTAGCGGTGGCTAGAGATGTGGGCGCTGCTATATGTTCTTTCACCGGCGCTAAAAATTATAACCGCAGCTAAAAACATATAGCGATTCTGGCCGCCGCTAAAGGTTTTATATATATAAAAAAGGGGGCAAAACCTCTGTTTCCACTTCTAGAGCTTGAACCATAACCCTCTCCTCTCTCTCCTCTCTCTCTTCACTCCGTATCCTCCCTCCGCCTCTAACGCTTGCTGGAGAGTTGCAGACCGCCTCGTCGCAGCTCTAACCGTACGTACGACGTTGAACATGTTAGTTTTTTAGTTTTTTTTTCTTTTCAAAACCCTGTCCATTGTTAATAGTCAGGTTTTTTCAGATTTCTTCATTTTCTCTTTGATTTGTGACCGCATGGATATTTAGCTCATCCTTGGTAGATCTTCACACCAAAAATCAGATTTATTGGTGATTTTTTCCTTTGGATTTGAGCATATAGATCCAAAGGTGGATTTGCACACCAAAAAATCAGCTTTATTGGTGATTTCTGGTTTTGGGTTTGAGCGTAAAGGTCAAAAGGTGGATCTGCACACCAAAAAATTAGCTCGATTGGTGATTTTGCCTTTGGATTTGAGCATAAAGATCCAAAGGAGGTTTTGCACAACAAAAAATCCGCCTGATTGGTGATTTCTGCCTTGGATTTGAGCATAAAGATCCAAAGGTGGATCTACACAGCAAAAAATTAACTTGATTGGTGATTTCTGTTGTTGGATTTGAGCATAAAGATCCAAAGGTGGATCTACACACCAAAAAATCAGCTTGATTGGTGATTTGTGCCGTTGGATTTGAGCACAAAGATCCAAAGTTTTGAAATCAATACTGAGGCTGATTTTTGGTTTGTAGGGCACTTCAAGTCCTGCTTATAGATCAAGCTTGGCTGTAGGTTTTCTTTTTTATTTTCTTCACCCTCTAGTTGAAGTTAGTACTACAATTCCTGGTGGTGGTTTTGATGGAAATATCAATACTTCATAGATTAAGGCTTCCAAACCGAACAATTATTATATTACAAAACCAAGTTTGCTCTTATCTGCAAAGCAGGTGGTGGAAATTAGTAGGGAGTACCATCCAGTTGGTGAGCCAACTAAAAAAGCTGGAGCTGAGATCCAAGCTTCTGGTTTGTTATACTTAATCTAGTATTTTCTATTATCAAAAATATGACTTGTTATACTTTTTCTTCTAGCTGATGATATAGTGTTAAGTGCTGGTACTTTGGAATGATTTAGTCAGAAATGACATAACAGTGCATGACACGCTTATCTTAACGTCTCAAAGTATATTGCTCTTAACATATATCCCTATTTATGATAGAATTTTACATTCTTATTATATCAAGACATTGAAAATGTAAAACCAATATGTCATGTTCATAGATATTGTTATTCTCTTTGTTTTATTTTGGGATAAAATTTTACATAGTAGTTTAGAACTTTATATTTATTGGACAAAATTGAAAGCTTTCTCACAGTTTTCTGTTGGTTTGTTCCTATTTATTGTTGTTCTTTAGTTTTAGCATTACTTATTAATTTAACTTATTTATTGTGCACTTCAAATGAAAATATATTTAATGTATGGAATTTCCCCCACGGTTGACTCTTAACTCTCAAATTACATAAGGGAGACTGTGCATGTAGATGACATTCCTTCTCCAAGGGACTGCATTCATAGTGAATTCATTTATAGCACAAAGCCCTTGGCACAAGTAAATGGTATTGGATTCAGATGTTGTCATTTCTTTTAATTTATAGTCAAGTAATAACATTCGTTATGTGATTCATCAACATGTAATAGCCTTGACCCCGCTCTACTATACCCATGGTTTAGTGAATGATGGGTCCTCGTGGTCTATGTTACATGGCTTAATGATTTATGAAATTGAAGTCTATTTTCTTCCATTCTATATCTTGTTATTGAATGATGACTAGCATCAAGAGAAAAGGGTAAAGTGTCTCCATTTAATGACCATGGCCTCTATGCATAACATGCTATGAATTTTCCATCTCCTCAATTGATTAGATCTAGTTTTTGTGATTCTTATAACTAGAGTACACATTATTAATTGTTTCCTGATGTCTCATAACATTTGTCTATGATTATCTTATTTTAATTAGTCGCCTATTTTACTTTTATTTGATAATTATTGAAATGTAAGAGGACTAGCATAATTCACATTCGCACAAAGCACTAGCATTAAGCATGAGATCTTGAAGACTCCATCAAAGATAAGAGGTTGCACACAGCATATACGCACTGTATATGGCCTGATTGAACCCTTTAATCTTATCGGAGATGCAGTCTTTAATTTCTTATAAGGTATCCCATTGAACCTTAAATTTTCCATTCAAGAATCATTGTGTGACAATTGCCTTATCACTTATATAGGACAAATTTGTTGTAAACTACGACGTTTGGTTCTCATGTGAGACTAAATTCGATCAAGTGAACAACTTTTTTGTCTTGTTTGTGGTGATGAGTAATTGTCTGCTGTTGATTCTTGAATTGTCCATTTGAACATGTTTGAGAATGTATAATCTCTGGTACAGTCAGTAGCTAAAGTGGTTATTTCCATTTGAAAGACAGTTTCGGCAAGCATTCCTCTTGTTCTCTGGGTACATATTTAGACAAGGTGACATGTTTGCCCCTAGTCTAAATCATGTATTTGGAGAACTATGGGGAAATGCTGCCAAAATTTTCCTTCATATGGAAATAACCACTTGACTATTGAGTGTAACGGAGATTATGCATTCCTGAATGGGATAAGAACCACCCACTCGTTAGAGAGGAGGTAGGAAGCATGATGCATGTGCACTCGAGTCGTGTGTGACAATGTTTTCTCCGATGAAGGTGACGGTGTTTTGAAGGAGATATGCCGATGGATAAAAGTTGGATTGGGAAGCCAAGAGATAGTCGTGAGTATCAAATCAGAGTTGAGCAATTCTTGAGTTTTGCATTTGGTAATACAAGGTTTGGAGACAAGATCCGATGTCCATGTATCAACTGCCGGAATGTGATCTTAAGGGATAGAATGGATGCGCATGGTGACTTATTATGGTTAGGAATAATGACGGACTACACCATCTGGAATCGCCATGGGGAGGATTTAATTGCGGATGACGATACGGGGAATGAGCCTAATGAGGGTGATGATATGCAAGAAACGTTAGAAGATGCATTTGGAATATCCCATCCTAATCATGAAGAGGAGAATGAATCGACGGAGATGGGACCGACTGAGCCAAATCAGGAAGCGACTAAATTTTATGAGATGTTGAAAGACGTTGAGACTGAATTGTATCTAGGTTGCACAAAATTTTCCAAATTATCTTTCATTGTAAGATTGTTACACTTGAAGTGTCTAAACGGATGGAGTAACAAATCATTCGACATGTTACTTGAATTGTTAAAAGAAGCCTGTTGGTGAAAAGTTGCCCAATAATCATTACGAATCAAAAAAGATCCTTCGAGATCTTGGTCTGCATTACACGAAGATAGATGCGTGCCCAAATGACTGCATGCTGTACTGGAAGGAGAATGAAAACAAAAATAAATGTGTGTATGTGGTGCATCCAGGTGGAAATCGGTTACACGTTGGTCTGTTGAAGAGCCTTCCACTTCGTTTGTAGAGTATACGAAGATACCTGCAAAGATTCTGCGTTATTTTCTATTAAAACTTAGGCTTCAGAGGTTGTTTATGTGTCAAAAACAGTCGAGTAAATGAGATGTCATGATGAGGGTTGTACGAAGGATGGTGTGTTGAGATATCCAGTAGACTCTAAGACGTGGAAAACTTTAGACATGTAATACCCGTCGTTCGGTTCTGAATCGAGAAATGTTCGACTTGGGGTAGGGAGTGATGGTTTTACC
This sequence comes from Euptelea pleiosperma, assembly GCA_035048495.1. Classification (NCBI taxonomy): domain Eukaryota; kingdom Viridiplantae; phylum Streptophyta; class Magnoliopsida; order Ranunculales; family Eupteleaceae; genus Euptelea; species Euptelea pleiosperma. Next base: position 29,230,523 of record CM068552.1, read on the forward strand.
CCCTTTAGTTATTCGAGCACTCCGCACAGCACATGGCCAGTAGTTCTTATTCCATATAATTTGCCCCCATGGATGTGTATGAAGCCGACGTCTTTCATGTTGACGTTGCTTATTCCTAGTCACAAAGCTCCCGGGAACGACATTGATGTGTACTTGCAACCATTGATAAAGGAGTTGAAGGAATTGTGGGTAGATGGATTTGAGGCGTATGACGCCTCTTTAAAGTAAATTTTTTGATGTCGTGCAGGAGTTATATGGACTATTAATGACTTCTCTGCATTAGCGAACTTATCAGGATGGAGCACTAAAGGAAAACTTGCTTATCCCTCTTGCCACAGGGAGACATGTTCGGTTAGATTAACAGAAGGACGCAAAGAATGCTACATGGGACATCGTCGATTTCTTTCACATGATCATAAATTTCGACAGAACAAAAGGTCATTTGATGGCGAAATAGAAACAAGGAACCTCGACGTCCAAATCGGGCAAACGAGGTCTGACTCTCATGAAACCTCTTCTAACACTTCAAACATATTGAAACAAATGTGTTAGAAGAAACGGAGTTAAATTCCGAGGTCCGGTTGAGAAACGGTACTCAGTTGTAGTTTTAGCCATTTAAGACTTAGAACTCAAGTCTATTTTGGAACCTCAACGTCCAAATCGGGTAAACGTGGTCTGACTCTCATGAAACTTCTTCTAACACTTCAAACGTGTTGAAACAAATGTGTTAGAAGAAACGGGGTTAAAATCTGAGGTCCGGTTGAGAAATGGAAGTCAGTTTTAGTTTAGGCATTTAAGACTTAGAACCCAAGTCAATTTCGGAACCTCGACGTCTAAATCGGGCAAACGAGGTTCGACTCTTCAGAAATCTCTTCCAATACTTCAAATGTGTTGAAACAAATGTGTTAGAAGAAACGGGGTTAAATTCCGAGGTCCGGTTGAGAAACAGTAGTCAGTTGTAGTTTTAGGCATTTAAGACTTAGAACCCAAGTCCATTTCGGAACCTCGACGTCAAAATCGAGCAAATGAGGTTCGACTCTTCCAAAATCTCTTCGAACACTTCAAACGTGTTGAAACAAATGTGTTAGAAGAAACGTGGTTAAAATCCGAGGTCAGTTGGGAAATTGTAGTCAGTTGTAGGTTTAGGTTTTTCCAAGTTAATTATAACTTAAACAGCTTATATTTTATATTTTTTGTTATTATCGTTATTCTAATTAGTTTATTATTTTTTATTTTGCAGAGACCAGCTGATGATTGACCTGATGCCCGATGTAGTCATGTTTGTCTTTATTTGCTTTTTCATTTCTGAACTCTAGATTGTAATTATTTATTTTTTAGAGATGTGGATTGGTATAATGTTTAAGTTATATATTTGTTTCGTATATCATTTTCATTAATTAATCGGACAGGTTACTGGTCAAAGTATTTCATTTATATTATTCAATTGTACAGGTTACAAGTATAAAAAAAATTTAAAAATAAAAATAAAAATAAAAATTAAACAAAATTACATTTAGCGGTAGCCACAAAACGCCGCTAAAAGGTTCTATTAGCAGTGGCCATTCACCTGACTGCCGCTACAATAAAGTCGCCTTTAGTGGCGTTTTAAAACCGCCGCTAAATGTCTCTTTTAGTGCCATTTTTTGACCGCTGCTAAAAGATATATTTAGCTGCGGCCGAAGAGTAGCGTCGCTAAAGTACCTTTAGCGGTGGTTCTAAACCGCCGCTAAAACCTTAATTGACCGCCGCTAAAATAGAATTAATAACAACATTGATCGTAGATTTTGGGGACTTTTAGCGGTGGTCGATTTTTTGGATGGCCGCCGCTAATACCTTTAGCGACGAGGTTTTTAGAGGCGGTCACTGGCCGCCGCTAATACCTTTAGCGGCTGTCTCGGCCGCCGCTAATGCCCTATTTTCCTGTAGTGTTTGATGTTCAGAACTTCAAAGGTGTGTCCATCTTCTGATTTGGTGCATGTGTTCTATTGCTTCTCATTTTTTTCTTTCTTAATCTGGAAAATAAAAAATATGTTTGTGGCATGTCACGATAAGGGATGCTACTTCCCTCAACATATTAACATGAATTATATGACTAAAACTGATTTCATATTGTTTTCTACTCATATTTTAATATAGTTAGAACCTTCATCATTGAGACAGCTGAACAAATAGTTTACGTACGTTACAAATCAAAAAGGAAAATAGAATCGAAAATGCATATCATCAATAAAAAAAAGACAGAATCGAAATTGCATATCATCAATCACCAAAAGGAAAACAAACTAACTAGATTATTCAGCACTGTTTTTCTCAAGATATAAGGAAAAAGAATGTAAAAGAAAATAAGTATTATTCGCAAAAAAAAGTACTAACCTGTAAGAATTGCAATCGATTCATTTTACTTTTTTTGTGCAGCAATAGGTACCAGTCGATCCTACAAATTGAAGCTCGAAAATGAATTGTTGAACAAAGTCTCAGAGAAGCAAGGAGAACAAAACAAAGAGTGAGAGGAAGTGAGAGTAAAAGATTGAAGGAGATAAGGCATGGAGACGTGTTTTCCATGTTTAAGGGGAGGAGATCGAGAGCCATTGGGCGACAATGAAGACCCGTTTCGATTAGGGCTGTAAATGACGATAATGGAGAACCTGTTTCGATTAGAGATGTAAATGAGAAGAGAAGGAGACGTTGAGGAAGTAGAAGAGTACGTGCGTAGGAGAATAGGGTTAGAAATGAAGAATGGTGTGAAGGAGTAGGTGAATCGATTTGGGGTTGAGGAATGGTGTGGAGGAGAAGGTGAATGGATTTGGGGATGTGGGATATGTTGGAGAAAAGATGAAAAAAGCAGGGGTAAAATGAGAAAAACATGATATAAATAAGGGATAAAATAGGAAAAAATGTTTATATTTTTTTCCGACATTTAGTAGTAGTATAGATATAGATATAGATATAGATTAGTAGATGAAAATAGATATAGAAATTAAAGAGTTCACTCGTTCTCTTATCATTTTCCTATGGTTTCTCTTGTCATTTCAAATCCATTTCCCTTCTGTTTCCATTAACGTTTCCTTCGACACCCAATTCCCACTTCTTGCATCACATGAAATTTTTTATGGGTCGTTTCCTATTTCCATTCACACTGTTTCCCTTTCTGGCAACTATGGTAGGTCTACCTACAGATGGGCCAAACATCCATATGGTCAAAGGTCTCTAAGAGTGTGCCATGGACATTCATGATATGCTCGTGACAAAGGACGTTATTCGTGACCGAAATGGGACTTACAAATAACTATGAGACATTAATTTGTTTTCAATTTTTGAAATGAAGAATGATTTTTGCATTGAGTTTTTTTTTTATAAAGGGTATTTTTGTCAAATGTCAACTGGAAGAGGTAACAAGCTCACTCAAAAATTCAATTTAAACTTCGTTGTTTTGAAAATAGTGTTGTTTTAGTGCAATTTTACCTAGTAAAAAAAATTTCATAGGTGTGGGTGTTTGTGATATATATATATATTTTTTTTTTCTTTTTTTTTGTAGTCACTATCGTAGGAGGGCCCCACGGATTGGCAAGTGAAACTTGGTCGGACCCGGTCAAGCCAGTAAAGGGGATTTCTACTCCTGGCACACTGCTCAAAGGAGGGAATCTACCGGCAACCATTTGAGCTGCCATGTTGGGTGTGTGGGTGATTGTGATATAGAGCAAGGTTTAAAGCAGATTTGACCAAGTAGCGAGCTTGTCTTCCGATGGTGGCGGTATTCACGACTATTGAGTACCTGACCTCTTTTTTCAACTTTAGATAAGGTCCCGATGTAACAAGCAATTGGGTATTTATGTTAGTCACCGCTGCCGTCAGGGCCCACTGACCGCATGGATGTTTATCCGAGTAAAATTTTGATGACAGGGCGTAATAATAGGACTCCATAATATGGAAAGACAGAATGTAGAACTTAAAAGGAAAAGATAATAGAATTACTAGTCTTATAATAGAATTACTAGTCTTAGAATTGAGTTGGACCGAAATAAAGGTTTTCTTTCTTCGAGCGATCGTGCGATACTTTTTTCTTTTCATTCGAGATAGCCAGGCGACACACTCTTAAACAAATCTGACCGTATGGATGATTTTCCAATCCCTAGTTGGACCTACAAATAAAAAATCAGCATGATTAGTGATTTCAAACATTTGGATCTTTGTACATCAAAATAATGGTCAATAATGCTCAAATTCCCATGGTTAAATTCAACCCATGAAAATAATTTTAATCCAATACTTAGAAATCACTAATCAGGCTGATTTTTGGTTTAGGGGTTCACCTAGGGATGGGCCAAACATCTATACAGTTAGTGTCTTATAAGAGTATGCCACGTAGCTCATATTGCACCCTGTCATCGACCTCGATGACAAGACTCCCGTCATCAAAGTTTTACTCTTCTAAAGAATCTAAACATCCATGAGGTCGGTGGGCCCAGCCGATAGCGGTGAGTAACGAAAATACGCAATAGCTTGCGGTCAGTGGACGCAGAGGGCAATGGTGACTGGTGAGTAAAAAAATGCGGTCGCTGATGCCAAAAAGCGTCAGCTGTAGCTTGTTACATATCTTTCCCTATAAATATGTGGTATCACGGAAACAATCTGCATTCTCATCCTTGCTTGAGAAGCCTAAGTGAAAATGGCCTACTCTAAGGGTTCCCAAATCATTTTGATAAGCATTTTTCTGGCTGTCATGTTGCTTTTGTGCTCGGAGGTTGCTACTGCGCATCTCCGAGAGGCAATAACCGAACTGAACATCGGTAAGTAGGAACCTGATCACTATATCTACCATTTTTATTGGATGATAAGGATTTATTTGATTAATTTTCATCTTTTATCTCTCTCCAAATTTTTTATAATTATTTTTTGTGTTATATATCGTTTTAACGCTCAGGAAATAACGGCCGTTGTAATGATAAAAATTAAATGGCCGTTATTTTATGCAAAAATTTGTTAAACAAACAACTGTTATTTCCAATTATTTCGTTATTTTCCATTTTCCCCCTTTTTTTCTGTTTTTATCAGTGCGTTACAATCTGTTATAACGGAAAAAGAAACAGTAATGCCCCGAGTCCATTATACCCGTGATAATGGCCCTCCTTAAACCTTGAACTGTGCACCTAATTACACCCCTAATTAGGAAGTTGGTTGCCCTACGCAGGAAGAAGGATGCTTAGTGTATCAACTACAGAGGTCTATGGAGACAACGGGGTGTTGCCAGCAGGAAGAAGTGGATACAATTCAATCAACCCATAATGGTTTGGGAAAATTAGCTCAGAAAGTAAAAGGGAGGAGGACTCTGCATGGTTAGTAAATAAGTTTCGGACTGGAAACACTAAAATATTTGTGTGGAGGGTAAAAACTGTTGACACGTGGACGTATGCAATTGTGCCACGTGGCACATTCTTCGACTGATACGTGGCGTGCCGTAAACTTGGAATTGGAAAAACTTCACTGGGAACCTCGGCTACCTCGGATTGCTCGGCTACCTCGGACACGTCGGATCCAATGACAGTATAAACCCTCGGGTACCTCGGATCCCTCGGATTTTATGATATATAATCTCGGGTACCTCGGATCCTATGATATATCCTCGGGTACCTCGGATCCTATTGAAATATATCCTCAGGTACCTCGGACACCTCGGATCCTATGATATATCCTCGGGTACCTCGGACACCTCGGGTCCTATGAAACGTAACCTCGGCTCCTCGGGTGATACTTAATGGTTTTGCCAAAGATCTTAGGCACCTTATTCAGGATCCTCGAAAGTCTCGGATATGGTATTCGGTAACTTCGGCAACCTCGGAATTACCTTTATACTTGAAAAATATTATTGAAAGACACATGCTAAATTCTTATTGGTTCATATAAAATATCTACATAAATATCTAGCTTTGAATACTATAAATAGCAGCATTTGCTACAATAGAAGGGGACGCGATTTTGGAGATTAAAACTTGATCATAAATTTTACTCAGAAGACTGACTTAAGCATCAGAGGCTCATTTGGTGGAATTCCACCACATTGAGTTATTTGTAGGATCATCCAGCGGCCTCGGAACCTTACTTCGGACACCTCGGATACCTCGGGACCTGACTTCGGACACCTCGGAACCTTACTTCGGACACCTCGGAATCTGATCTCGGACACCTCGAATACTTCGGGACTTGACTTCGGACACCTTGGAATCTGATCTCGGACACCTCGGATACCTCGGGACCTGACTTCGGACACCTCAGAATCTGATCTCGGACACCTCGGATACTTCGGGACCTGACTTCGGATACCTCGGAACTTGACTTCGGATATCTCGGAGTCTGACCTCGGATCTGTTTCGGGACCTCGGATCCAACAGCACGGAAAGGATGTCAAGCCTGTGGAAAAAGCGCGTATTTTGAGGGTGTGTGGATTTATTCCCTACAATTTGTAGACAAGGTTTTATCGGTTATGATCCGATCCATATGCCTGTGTAAGTTATCTTTTAGGTCTATCTAGGAAGATGCATGTTTAAGCTACTGTAAGTGATCGGGGATTGAATAGTTGTTGTTGTTGCTGTTGATCGGGATTGAATGGTGTTGTTGCATGTTGTTAAAATTTCAAGGGGGTGTTGCTAAAATACTCAGACATGTTTCAAGGGCGCTGAAAGGTTTGTGATGAATTGCGGGTCTTATGCGTCGCTAAGGTCGATCGGATTCGATCAAAATGTCCGAGTCACTGTGCCAAAAACTACTACCAAGGCAATTCAACGTCCCGGAACTCGTAGCAAGGTCCGCTTGGTTCAATTCGTCACAAATTTTGCTCCAGGCATCCCGACACCTCCTAACTTAGGTTTTGGCTTTTACCGAAAATATCCCAAAAGTTTGTCGAATTGTTCTAAAGTTTCATTAGGTATTGAGAACGAGTCTAAATGGTTAACATTACTGACTATCTAAACTAGAGTAGTTTGAATTACCGAGGTGTTACAAGGTCCACCTTTGCAAGATGATGCACAGATCTCGAGATATCAGCTAAGATCTGATAGCAAAGATCAAGGGTCCAGATCTGCCAAATCAAGGATCTGCTATGGGAATCCAATCCCATACGGATGTGGGATATTATACCCCACTTATCCATCTGTGTGTTTAAGCAAGTATATTTGCAATGACTCAGGACTAAATTCATCTCAGAGACATATGCTGCAATGACTCAGGGATGGTATTAGAGACCACTAACCATATGGATGTTTCGACCATCCTTAAGTGGACCTACAACAAAAAATCAGTCTGATGGTGATTTTTGACTGTTGGATGTACCCTAAAAAATCTACCATGAAAAAGCTTAAAAAAAGAATCACTAGAAATGCTGATTTTTGGTCAAACATCTATACGATCAGTGGTCTCTAAGACCATCCCTATATGGTCAAACATTGTTGTCCTTTCATACAAAGCCACCTTTCCTTCTTTGATCTCCTCCAAGTCTTCGGCAAAGACTTGATATGGAGGTTTACATGGAGAAGAAAAGTGGGTCGAGTTTGGTTGGTTTATCTTCATAAGTGCTTTTGGGTTGAAAACTTGAAACGTGTGATGGGTTACCCGTTACTTGGCAATTTGGCCCGCGGCCCAGCCCGACCCTAGCCTGTGAAGCCTCTGGGTCGGGATTGGGCTTGGGGTTTTGAGCCCGCAGCCCATCCCGGCCCATGAAAAGAAATTTGTGGGCTGATCTGACCGGGCCCGTTAGTTTGCCCGTGGAGCCCAAATATTCATAAAGAACTTGAATTTTTAAGCCCTCCCCCTTAAAAATAACTATTTTTTTAGGCTTTTTTTTCGACTTTTTTTAAAATGGCCTAGCCCGCAGCCTGGCCCATATGTCAACCCGTGGCCCTGCCCACTAGCCCCCATCCCGTGGCTCGGCCCAAAGCCCGACCTAGGATCGGGACACCAGCTAGGCTTGGGACTCAAAATTTTAAAATGGCCCAGCCAACGGCCTGACCCGCCTCTACTTCGGCCCAGCCCAACTCTAGCTTGGCCCTAGCCCAGCCCGGCAGGCCAAATTGCAACCCCTAGAGAAGGTGAAGAGCTTAGAGCCTTTTAAGCAAAATAGTTTTGATTGGGTCTGATTCATGACGACGGTCGATCGTCGGACCACAGTATAAGCCACGTGGCATATTCTTAGAGCCAACTCAACGCGTCGATGTTTGGCCCATTTTAGGTGGACGTACCTACCAAAAAGAATCATGAATAGGGATTTCTTACCATTGGATATGTGTAGTGTGTACCCCAAGTAACGCTAGCATTCCTCGGTTATTAATGAACCCATGAAAAGGATACCAATCAACGGTTAGAAATCAAGCTATTTTTGGTCTGTAGTCCACTTAGAGATGAGCCAAACATCTATGCGATCTGTGGTCTATAAGATCATGATACGTGGCTCATCTTTGTCCATAAAACTTTGGCTTTTCAGTAGAGAGTCGATCTTTCGTACGAACTTACGTTTTAAATCTTTTAACATCCTTCACTTAAAATGACACCACCCCTAAATGTACCTACATATTACAAATCAGCCTCATGATTAGTGATTTCTAGCCATTGGATTTGTGCATTTTTTTCATCATGGGCTTCATGAAATGGTGTATGAATGGGTCAAAAGTCCATGGTGAGAAATGCTCAAATATAACATCAATCAAGCTGATTTTTGGTGTGTAGGTCGACCAAGATGAGGGCCAAACATCCATGGGTCAATGGGACTAAACGATTATGACAAGTGGCAATTTGAGGAGGTTTTATAAAACTTTTGGAATTCGTTGGTACCAAAGATTTTATCCTCAGGGAATTGTGTGGGGTCAGTTTGTCTTAAAGGGTGGGACCACATAAATACATAATGAGTAATGATCACATGACCACACGTTAGCTAAGAAGTTTAAGTACATATATAGAGTCTGAATATTATAGATTGGAGATGATTTGCTATAAGAACATCATCACTACACATGATGTTCGTTCACAATGATCGGGATCCACATTTAAATCGATCCTTTATTACAAAAAATCAACATAATTGAAAGAAGTTCATTCTTCATATATGAGATGTAGGGCATGAAACATGTTGGTTAGAGGTAGATTGTAAAACGGTAAAAAACTCTATAAAGGGTATTTTAGTCCATTTTGATTTTTAGGATTGTTTTTCTCATTTTTTTTCTTCATTAAATGCTTCATTAAATGTCATACAAATATGTCGAAACAAATGTTTTGGAAGAGAGATGGTCAAAATCTGAGTTCCGATTGAAAAATTATAGTTAGTTGTAGGTTAAGGTTTGGCAAACCAGTGGAAGCAAAAAGTAACTTATAAATTAAGCTGCTGAATTTAAAAGTTGTCAACTGGAAGCAAAAGTTTGTTTGGTGAAACATCGACTTATAAGTTAAAAAGTGAAAAAGTTAGTTTGGCATGAATTAAGTCAAAAAGTCATTTTCTTATAATTTTCTAATAAACCATTAATAAATATTATAAACCAATATCACATATGTTATTTTTTTAAAAATTTTTTTTTTAATTATAAATGGTCAGTAATAAACAACGCACCAAGTGAGTCATTCTATGGGTAATTATTTTTTCAAAAAATAGATAGTCTATCCACACTTCATAATGTGAGGTTTACAAGGGTAAAATTGGCATTGGGAAAGATTCACTTAAAATTAGAAGCGTCAGTTCTACAATTTTTTTTGACTTTTGCTTCCACCAAAAGTAAGAAGCAAAAAACATTTGCTTCTATAAAAAGTAAGTTTTTGACTTTTGAGAAGCAATTCCAAAATGGATACCCAAACAAACTTTTCTACTTTTTTGCTTTTGAAAGCAAATAAGTAACTTATTTCGGTGTTGCCAAACGGGCCCTAAGGCAGTTAAGACTTAGAAATGAAGTTCATTTTGGGACCTCGATGCCTAAATTGGGCAAACGATGTCGGAATCTCCCGAAACCTCTTCCAACACTTCAAATGTGTTGGAAAAGATGGTCTCAAAATCTAAGGTCCAATTGAAAAACTGTAGTTAGTAGTAGGTTTAGGCATTTAAGACATAGAACTAAAGTCCATTTCGGAACCTCGACACCTAAATCGGGTAAACGAGATTGGAATCTCCTGAAACCTGTTCTAACACTTCAAATGTATTGAAACAAATGTGTTGGAAGAGACATAATCAAAATCTGAGGTCTAGTTGGGAAACTGTAGTCAATTGTAGGTTTAGACATTTAATACTTAGAAGTGAAGTCTATTTCGGGACCCCAACGCCTAAATGGGGCAAACGAGGTTCGAATCTCCCAAAACTTGTTCCAATACTTCAAATGTGTTGGAAGAGATTATGTCAAAATTCGAGGTCTAGTTGAAAAACTATAGTCAGTTGTAGGTTTAGATATTTAAAACTTAAAACTAAAGTACATTTCGGGACCTCGATAACCAAATTGGGCAAACAAGATCAGAATCTCACGAAACCTATTTCAATACTTCAAACATGTTGAAACTAATGCGTTGGAAGAGACGGGGTCAAATTTCGAAGTTCAATTGGAAAACTGTAGTCAATTTTAGGTTTAGACATTTAAGACTTAGAAGTAAAGTCCATTTTGGGACCTCGACGCCCAAATCGGACAAACAAGGTCGGAATCTCCTAAAACCAGTTCTAACACTTTAAATGTGTTGAAACAAATGTGTTGGAAGAGATCGGAATCTCCTCAATCATGTTTCAACACTTCAAATATGTTGGAAGAGACGGGGTCAAAATCCGAGGTTTGATTGAAAAATTATAGTTAGTTATAGGTTTAGGTATTTAAGACTTACAACTGATGTCCATTTTGGGACCTCAACACCTAAATCAAAAAAACAAGGTCGGAATCTCCCGAAACCTATTTCAACACTTCAAATTTATTGAATGGAAGAGATATGGTGAAATTTCGAAGTCTAGTTGCAAAACTATAGTCAGTTCTAGGTTTAGGCATTTAAGACTTAGACTGAAGTCCATTTCGGCACCTCGATGCCCATCTTGCGAACGAGATCGGAATCTCCTGAAATCTATTCCAACACTTCAAATGTGTTGAAACAAATGTGTTAGAAGAGACGGGGTCAAAATTTGAATTTTGGTTGGAAAATTGTAATCAGTTGCATGTTTAGGCATTTAAGACTTGGAACTAAAGTATATTTCGGGACTCGACGCCCAAATCGGGCAAACGAGGTCGGAATCTCTTGAAACCTATTCTAACATTTCAAATATGTTGAAACAAATGCGTTAAAAGAGACGGGGTCAAATTCTCAGGTCCGGTTTGAAAACTGTAGTCAATTATAGATTTAGGGATTTAAGACTTAGAAGTAAAGTCCATTTCGGGACTTCGATGCCCAAATCGGGCGAACAAGGTCGTAATCTCCCGAAACCTATTCCAACAGTTCAAATGTGTTGAAACGAATGCATTGAAAGAGACAAGGTCAAATTCTGAGGTCCAGTTGGGAAACTATAGTTAGTTCTAGGTTTAGGAATTTAAGACTTAGAACTAAGGTCAATTTCGGGACCTCGACGCCCAAATCGGGCAAACGAGGTCGAAATCTCATGAAACCTGTTCCAACACTTCAAATGTGCTGAAATAATTGTGTTGAAAGAGATGGGGTCAAAATCTGAGATCCGATTGGGAAACTGTAGTCAGTTGTTAGTTTAGGCTTTTCCAAATAAAACAAATTTATTTTTTATTTTTGTTATTATTGCTATTCTAATTAGTGTTTGTTATGCAAAGACCAATTGATGATTGACCTGATGCAGTTGTGTTTGTTTGTTTTATAGTTTTTGAACTGTAACTGTAATAATTTTTGTTTTAAAACCGTGGACTGTAATAATTTTTAAATTTAATGAATTTTTATTATATATTTGTTGCGTATTTCATTTTCATTAAAAAATAGGGTCACAGTTTGCAAAATTGTATAAGTCACAAGTACTAACAGGTAATTCAAAAAATTTTAAAATATCTGGAATTTTTAAAAAAAATTACATTTATCGGCAGTCAGGAGCTGCCGCTAAAAGTAAAAGTAAAGATTTTTAGCGGTGGTTAGTGGCCGCCACTAATAGATATTTTAGCAACGGCTGGGATGTTGGTCGCCACTAAAGATAATTGTAGTGGTGGCCACTAACCGCCGTTGAAAGAGACATTTAGCGACGCTTGATACTGGCCGCCAATAAAACCCTTTTGTGTGCAGCTAAAAACCGTATTTGCCATGACCTGAGTCATGGATTTGGAGGACTTTTAGTAGTGGCCATATGTTTGCTGGTCTCCGCTAAAACTTTTAGCGACAGAGCTTTTAGCGGCAGTCGTCGGCCTCTGTTAATGCCCTGTTTTCTTGTAGTGTACATCGACCTACTCAAAGCTCATATATAGAGCATTACAATAGTCTCATAAAGAAGTAAATACTAATCTGATCTAATCTAATAATCTAATCCTAATTGATACTTATCAACATTGGTAAAGATACGATACATCTCTTGCACCTTACAAACTCTAATACATTCCTGCAATCGCATGTCTCTTTTAAAGAGAAACGTGTGATTGGTTGCAAGAAGTATGGGCCCTTGATCTTCATGATGATTGACCTTAACGTCCGTTCGTGTGCTTGATGGTGGTCATTGCATGTCTGTGAAGTCCATCACTGTCGCATCTCGTTCATCGTGGAGTTAATTTGTTGGAGCTGGTGGCATGGTCAACTAGATCAAGTCAGTCATGATCTCTTCTTAGAAGCTTTCGAGGACGGAGTGTGTAGCTAAACTTTCATGGGAGATAGTTTGAGTGACTAGAAGATGAGATTGAAGGGATTTGATGACCATTTGATGGGAGGTTAGAGAGGGATGTGAGTAAATGGGTTTGGTGATGATGTTCGACGGTTGATGGTGGGCAACATGTACTGGGCGGATGCTGCCCGCCGAAATAGGGCGCAAAATCAAGAGCTTGTTCTTGATTTTATTGATAGCTTTGATGCCATGACAGAGTATGAGTTTATTGATAAACTTGAGTGATTAATTACATTGACCTACTGTAGAGCATTACAAGAGTCTAATAAGGAAAGAAATCATAATCAGATCTAATCCTAAGGTAAAGATACGGTGCATCTCATGTCATGCACCTTACATACTCTAATAATAAGTTTTCTAGAAATGAATTTTGCATATAAGGCTCTATATGGCTGTCTTAAATAAGTTTTCTAGAAATATTTTTTTGCATATATATAAATGTCATAAAACGTTTTCTTTATGAACACTTTCTGATATACAAACCCTTTTTCTATAAAACTTTTGGTTGATCACAATATAGAGCCTAAATGTCATGCATAAAACGTTTTCTATATCAACACTTCCTGACATACAAATCTTTTTTCCTATAAAGCTTTTTGTTAATCTCCATACATTGCCTTACATTAAAACAATATGGACATTGTACACCATTAACAATTGATTCAGACTTTCTTAAAAAGCAGTATTGATATAGGATGTTAGTGCTTACCTCATGGTCTCGACAAAGATTCAAGGTGCTGATTAGTTGGGGATGTTACAATTAACCTTATATGTAACGTGGTCCCTCTAAACTCGACCCTTCATCAAATACTAATAATCCAAGTAAATCTATTTAAATTTGTTTTGCAAGTTCAATAAATGCATTTCTGATGGAAGAAAAACAAGAAAATCAAATAAGAATCCAATATGATATATACCCAACCTACTCACGAAATGAAAGTAAAAATTTTCATAAAGAAAATTAATTGACAATAGTGAAGATAGAAAATCAATTAATACAGTAATTAACACGAACCTTGTTTGCCCACATAAGCCCGCATGCATTGCATAGTGTCCCTGGGCCAGCAGGCCCATGACGCATCATTGGAGTGGACTTTGAATCAGTGCCACAATGTGTACATCTGCATACATCAAGCAAAAATTATGAAAGCAAATTAACTACAACCAAAGGAAACCAAGCGTATCATCACCCAGAAAGAAAGAGGACAAAGAAAACAGAAAGGGAGAGAAGAAATAGGGGTGAAGGGGAGACAAGTACTCTGGGTGACATAACAAACTTCTTTCCCTATGAAGACAAGGTTTTCACATGTGGCAGCTAAAGTGGCTGGACCAAAGGGGGTGCACCTGTTGGACCACCTCACCTTCCATCCATATGGCATGTTTCAGCCCTCTTTCCCTCCATGTGACAAAATGACGAAGGTTTCTTTCATTTCTTTTTCTATTTGGCTGGACCAAAGGGGATGCCTACCTGTTGGACCATGTGCACAAGAGAGGAGGGTGAACCTGTCGATTCCTTCGGCGGTTTATGGCTTCTGATGATTCCTTCGGCGCATTCACTCTCGCGTGCTAGGTACACCACGTGTCTTTCTTCCATGGGCCACACGTGTCATGCCAGTGACACGTGTCACTATTTTACTTGCTGGAAAATATGGTACCCACAGTTACCCTAAAGCTGGTGGAGGAGGATATTATTCTAAACCAAAATCTAAACCAAAGTCTAAATGAAAACCAAAGCCAGGAAAAAATAGTTGATGAACAGGGTGAGGAAGTTATGAAGTTGCTGAAGTTATGGGTTGAAGATGCTGTTCAATGTTTGTGGACAAGGTCTTCTTGTTCTGATTGATGCCTTAAGAGGGTATCTTTTAGTTTCAGAGGAGCTTCTATATATATGTTGTAATAAAACAGGAAGTTCTATCTTTTATTTAAAGGGTTAAATAAAACAATCACATTACTATACTATACTTCAGATCTCAAATGCAACTGTTATATTTTCTTGTCAATCCCAATCGTCTAATTTGTGGGCCTCATTGATATGATTTCCTTATTCCTGAAGTTAATATCAGCAGAACTGAATGATCATAATTCCTTACTATCCGACTATTTGTTTTATTTTGACATCCAAAAGGATGGAAATACCCTTCTCTTGAGGGAGGTCCAGTCCTGGGTTCAAAACTTTCCTAGTGTGGTCATGCCTAGTGGAGGAGGTCCCCTGTTAGTTTCCTATGGGTGTATCCCTGCCCTTCCAGCTGCGGGTGCAGCCGACGTTACCAAATTGGTTTTGCTGTCCAACCTACAACCGTGTTGCCTAGATTGACGTACAGACCAAAAATTAGCCTGGTCATTTTGATGGGTTGATTTTTAACCATGGAATTTGAGCATTATTGACCATTAGGGTACAAAGATTGATCCAAAGGTTTGAAATCACTAATCTGGTCTATAGGTCCACCTAGGGATTGGCCAAACATCCATGCAGTCAGTGTCCTCTAGAGTGTGCCATATATGTACCTCATATTGTAGTTGTCACGGCCTGAACCCAAGATCCACAACCCGACCCAGAAACCAATGGGTCAACCCAGGAGTCCAAGGGGAAGTCGTTGGACAATTATAAGGACATCTACATATGAATAGAACGTTGATAACGAGTGCCGATCAGCTACTTTCCAACCACGATATGAGCAACATGGCATTTTTTTAGAGATTTTTGACCGTATGGATTTTTGGCGCAACTCTAGATGGTCAACATACAGACCAAAAATTATCTGGTTTTATATTGCTTTTTACTAAAAGCGATGCAAAAATAAAAAATATTTAGTGTCGACCGACGCTATATCCTTACTATAGCGTCGATTTTACCAAAAACGGAAGCCAAAAGTTTTTTTTTTCTAATATTCTACCTGTTTCTGCTATGTCGCCAAACCCACCTTCAGTATAAATCCACCTGCAGTATATCATACATCCAAATTGAAAAACCATTTATTCAAACATGCATCCAAATTTATATAAGTCCGTCTAGAGCAATACACCCATTTCTTACACCCGAGAATGATGCCCAATGTTCCTGATTATTTGTGAGGAGGGTAACTATAGTATGAAAAACTCATTGTGTAGTTGTATTGTCCAGCGTGATCTCCATGTGGGCTCTAGCACCGGATGTAAGAGAACTGGATGTAAGAAATGGGTGTAGCTCTAGACGGACTCAATTATATACCCAAAAAAATATGCTTGAATCCAACAGCTAGAATCAGTCCTAAATTAATAAGTACTACTATTAAACTATATTATTATTAACACACTATTATACAATTAATATTAGATTAAGTATCGAAAAAAACATACTTGAATCTAACAACTAGTTATATAGAATAAGTTTTAGAGATAATACCAAATAAGACTGATTAATTATTATAACTGAGAATACATATTTCAATCATGTATTTAGATGAAAAATGAATTTCAGACTTATAGTATAGAAAATTATATAGATTTAGAAGAAGATATATACCTTAATTTCCTAGTAAAATAGCTAATCGTCTACAATAAAATTAAAAAATCAAGAAAAATAATTAACTAGAGCAAAAAAATGCACATTCATTAGCTTAGAGAAAAAAGAAATGATGGTAAACGATCGATATATATACTTCCAAAATTCTCTTTGAAGAACTCAATATACTCAACTCTACATTCTGCCAGCTCTTCCATTGTGTTTAACTTTTGATTTCATAAGGTTGACCTAATTAATTAAAAAAATGGCTGAAGATAATTAATAAATTAATTTTACTTATTAAGACGTACACATGCATCAAGAACACGTAAAAGAATAAATGGCTCACCGAATGTTTAATTGTCTTGTCATAATCAATAATGAGGTCTCGCATGTACCTCATAAAAAAAATCAACAAGATTTCATATCTTGTTGTTTTGGGCACTACGTACAAACATGTAATTCGTTAATTAACCAAAAAATTTAACTTTCGACCAATAAAAAATTATAAGTACTGGTACATAGATTTTAGTTACCGCAACTGCCCTCCATGTTGGTTCCTTCTTCCTCAACGTGTGGCCCAAAATGTATTTTTCGAATACTTTGAAAGTACTGCAAGAAAGCAATTGAAACAATTCAATTATTCTTTACTGCATGTATAAATATTGTTTAATTTACTAATATAAGATTTACTTACCGTTTGATACTGCCTTTCAAATATTGGTTAATTGAATTATTTAATGAGTCAGAATAATATCCAATGTTCCCTATATATAAATAACAATCAAGTTATTAGCAAGACATTCAATAAGTTATTAATTATCAAATTCAATGACAACTGAAAATACCACATTACCCAATGTTTAAGAGAATAAACAAAGTCTTCCTTTCGGTGTATGTAGTTACAAATATATTAACAAGATATGGCACAAACTGTTCATCCCTCATAGATGCACTGATGGCTTGAGCATTAACCAATATGATGGATCTAATCATCATCACTGAGTGAGAGCATGCCTATAAATAAATGAGTAATTATCACATGGGCCGGGTTCCATCAACGCGTTGACAGTACCTATTGTTGGCAACCTTTGATTAGTTGCCAACTCACCTCGGGCTGCGCAATAGCTTTATAATTAATTTTAATAGAAGATTTTAACAATTTAAAATTAGTTTTTATATTATTTTACTAAAGATTAACTTGCCAAAAAGATAGTTTTCAAAGAATTTTTCCTTTTTTGTGGAGCATGTAAATATACTGTAATTTTTGTCTACAAACATCCAATTAAAGTAATTTATTTCTAGAAAATAGTCATTTCTAGTTCTATAATTTCTACAAATGGTAACGAGAATATATTAGAAAAAATGAAAATAAAAAGACTTACATAAATATTGAAAGATATCCAAAAAAAAAATCATCTATTTAGAATTAGAAACCTTCTTCTTTTTCTTTTATTTGGTAAATCAATTTAAGAGAAAAAAAGGTAATGTGTAATTATGTAAACATTACTGTTCTTTGTTCTTTATAAATTGATTAATGTTCGTCTTTTGAAAGTAAAAGAAAATAAGTTCTTACAATGAAGGATACACAGTACTATGATTTCTTTGATCAAAATACGGCTCCAGTACAGGTGGAGTTAAGAAATGTGACAAATCAGAGGATTTTGCTTGCCGCATTCAACTGGTCTATCCGGAAAGTCCTCACCACTATTGATATCATCGCTGCCTCTGGACTCTATTTAAATTTTGACACTGTGATGGAACACCTCCTCCCAAATTTGACTTTGTCATAAAATCAGAGTCTGGGTAACAGGGGGTGGGTAACCATCCCAGTAGTGGATATTGATAGGGGCGCAATCTTAGAACTGGATTTGAAGCAGCGACGGAAAGGGTTCTACCTCATAAGCCATTGGATAGAGATGTTTGTCAATGGTGCTAATCTCTAGGTGGGAGATGAGATTGGGCTGCACTAGGGTGCACCCCATTCATGCTTGTTGTTCTCAAACGTAAGTCATAATCCTACTTATGCTTATGGTGTACAAGAAAATCAGAATCCACTAGAAAATCAAGAAAATATTCAGAATCCACCCTAATCAAATATTTTTTGCTTTACTTTAGTTAGGAATTTAATAAATGGTTCGGCGGATCCTCTCCGACTTCCAAGAAGGCTAGTAGTTCTTTTTGTTTTGTTTTTGAGGCATAAAGCATTTTTAATCTGATCTATTATCTATGATCAAGATACTAGTCGCGCCCTTTTGCTTTTATATGATGAAATTTATTTCTTGCAAATCGTTTTCAAGTGTGTATTGTCGTACTGTGTGGTGCCATTGTTGCTCCATTTAGGCTGCTACCCACCCAAATCGGATGATTTCAGAGTGGCAGATCGCAATTGGCTTGTTTATAATCATAGGCTTACGTCTGGAAATCATAACCATGCATTTTGAGTGCATAACTTTGCTGACAGACCACAATATGAGACATGTGGCTCACTCTTAGAGGACATTGAATGTATAGATGTTTGGCCGCCCTTTTGTAGGTTGACCGTATGATAAATCTTGGATCGTTCAACTTGGTGGGTGATCTCTTGGATATGACTCATAGTTTGGAGTCTCTTCTGATCCTGTTTTAGGATATTGGGATCGGTGTACAAAAATGGATCATATCTCGCCCCGATCTCTGTTTCCCAAATAAGTCTCACTTTGTCTCTGGTGAAATATGCTCCGATCCCATTTTGGATTGGATCGATCTGATCGGGATCAGAGCCCACCAATCCGGCCATGATCCTGAGATTTTGATCCATGATAGGACTACGTAGGGAAAACATAACCATGTATTTTTGGAATAAAACTTTGATGACAGGGCCTGTCAAGGCAGATGATAGGGCACAATATGAGCCATGTGGAATACTCTTAGAGAACTTTGACCGTTTGGATGTTTGGTCAATCATTAGGTGGACTTACAAACCAAAAATAAGCCCGATTAGTGATTTCTAGGCGTTGGATTGGAATTGTTTTCATGGGTTGATTTTAACCGTGTGAAATTTGAGCATTATTGACCATTATTTGAGGTACAAAGATCCAAAGGTTTGAAATCACAAATCAAGCTGATTTTTTGTTTGTAGGTCCATATAGGGATTGGAAAAACATCCATACGGTCAGTGTCCTCTAAGAGTATGCCACGTGGCTCCTATTGCACCCGGTCATCTCCCCTATTGCATCTTGTACATCTTTTTATTTTCATTTTTTCTCATATATTCTCGTTACCATTTGTAGAAATTATAGAACTAGAAATGACTATTTTCTAGAAATAAATTACTTAAATTTGATGCTTGTAGACAAAAATTATAGTATATTTACATGCTCCACAAAAAAGGAAAAATTCTTTGAAAACTATCTTTTTGGCAAGTTAATCTTTAGTAAAATAATATAAAATCTAATTTTAAATTGTTAAAATCTTCTATTTTAAAATTAATTATAAAGCTATTGCGCAGCCCGAGGTGAGTTGGCAACTAATCAAAGGTTGCCAACAAGGCACCATGAATGCGTTGATGGAACCCGGCCCATGTGATCATTACTCTAAATAAATACCAACCGATCAAAAGTCAGGCTTGTCTAATAAGCTGACAAAATCTCAACCACAAGGATCTATAGATGTTTTTAATTTTTCACATGGGAGACCACACGTATTATGATTCTTTAAGGTGTATCTCAGAAAATTTGAAATTGAACACCTAAGGGGACGAATATCACATAGCAGTTGAGCTCTTTATCCGTATTGACATATAACATTAGATCTTGATCATGGGTTCTCGTGCATCTTCATCAAATACTAATAATAATCAATAATATAGAAATATACATGAATGAATAAATCTCTACAATAACATGCTTTTGTAAAATATTTCAAAGTATAAATTTTTAATAAGCATATAACAATAAGATAGATGTATAGGGGAAAACTAATGAAACACATGATTTAAAAAGAACACTCATAAAAGTAAAATGGGAGGTGGGAAAATCCTACCTTAACATGATTTTCTAAATAATGAAATCTTAGATATATTCTCATCTTCTTCTTTTTTCATTAATATTTTTGTTCTTCAATCTTCTCCATTTTTTTCTTGAAGCTCTAATGGAGGGTAAAAAGATAAGGTTTATAGCTTCTATGAGTTACCATAAAAAGAAATCAATGAGGGTAAAAAGAGAAGGTTTATAGACAAGCTGTTTTTGGCTTTTGGAAGAGTTTCTCTCCTACAACAAGTTGGGTTGGTGAATAAAGAGAAAAATAAATCTAAAAGGATTTCTAATAACTAGTTACAATACGTTTTGAATTTCTAATTATAATTTATTTTAAATTTCTAGTTATAGTGAATTTTTAATTAATTTGTCTCATGCTTATGTAGAATGCAATTAATTAAATAATTATTATAATAATCTCATAGATATTATATATATATGTGGGCTTCAAAATAGTCTCCAAAAGTGGGCCCCACTAAGCCCATCAAAATGTAAATTATTTATTAAATTAATTATTCTTTATAATTAAATATCCAATTTTAAGGTCCAAAATAACAAAATTATAAAATTTCTATCAGAAGATTATTCATCACAAATAATACAAGGATTCAATTACAATATAATATTAGGATAAAAGTTATGCCTAAATAGTAAGAAATAATATTGAATTATCTTTTAAATAAAAGATACATTACTTTAAGAAAATGAGATTTGTTAAAAGTCTCTCCAAAGTTGTAGATACCATATAATACATATATACTGATCAAATAAATATAAGGTGAGTAAAAATAAGATATACATTAGGTTGACTTAACCATTTTTGTTTCATTTATATTAGTAAGTAAAGGTACTAAGTTAACCCTCAGTTGTATAATTACCAATATGTCTTTCGAAAAAAAAATTATGGGTGTTATAAGTACATGCCTACACTAAGGTTTACACCAATTAAGGATTAAAAACCTTACATTATACAATTACATCTTTAAAAGAATTTTGTTTTTGAAATTTAACATATTATGCTTTTGGTGTGCACTTTACTCTTAGGTCTTAGAAATGTTTTTATCAAGTTTCAGTTAGGGTTTCACTTAGGCGTATTAGTTTATAAAGTAGTGAGTCTCCACAAGCAAAACAACACAACCCTTCATTCAAAGCTTGTGTTTGGTCTAATTTTTTATCTACTTTAGTAATGCTACTAGAACTTGACAATTCCCTTTGCTTCATAAATTGTTGTGTCTAATCATTAGAAATCATTACATCCATGATATTGGTATCTTAGAAACTTCTTTCCAAGGCTATGAGGTTATTTTGAAATCATTAGTTTGTGCTATCCGAGACAATGGAGCTTTTTGCAAGGTGATGAAACCCAATGACAACCCTCTAATTCATGGTTTGATTCTCCACAAGCTGAGTACAAATCTACAAGATACATTTGCCATAACAAAAAAAATTAAAAATAGATCAAGGAATTCTATTACAGTAGAAAGAAAAAAGAAGGCAAAGAATAAAAAAAAAACTAATTACCATGTTCAAATCCAGGATATTTGGCCTTCAAACGAGGGTCAAAAGTGATGCTTGCGTGCTTCTACGAACGGCAACGATGACGGAGAAGCATTCGTCTGTGAAGAAGGAGATGAAAGGTTCTAGATGTTTTGATCTTGACTTTGCTATGGATGACGAGTACAAAACAAATGACAAGAGTGTACAGAATAGATGATAAGAGTGTACAAAATAGATAACAAGAGTATACAACATATATATATATATATATATATATAGAAATGATTAACTATGATAAAAAATAATTTTAAAATTACTTTTAATTACTGTAAAAAGGTGCTTATAATCGGTAATTAAAACCTTCTAAAGAGGTGTTTATAATCGATTAAAACAATCTACTCATTAAATATAATCAGTAAAACCTTATACTTACACAAAAGTTTCCTACATTAAAGATCTATGGGAGTATTACAAAAAATACATAACAATAGGGAATGATGAGTTCCTACCTTATATGACGACTTCTTACCATACGGTCTCTACGAAACTATATGCAAAATGAGAAACGAAGACGAAAAAGATGAAGAAAAGAAAAGAAAAGATAAGATAAAGAAAGGAAAAATGTTAAAAGAAGAAGTAGATTTGCAAAGAAAGAAAGATGGAGTGAGTTCCTACCTTAAGGAATGATTTCTTATCGTATTACGATATCTGATATGAGAAATGAAAAGCCTTGACAAAGACGAAGAAGATAAATAAAAGAAAAGATAAGAGAGAAAAAGGAAATATATTGGAGAAGAAGAAGTGGATTTGCAGAAAAAGAAAGATGGAGAAGAAAACTTACAGGAGAAGCTTTCATAGAAGAGAATGAGAGCATTATTAGAGGTTGTCATAGAAAAGCTATTTGATTTAATTTGGTGTACTTCCATGAAAAAGGCAAGTTTTGACAGTAGGGGTAAACTATCTGAACAGTAACCCATATTAACAACTTGGGAAGTTTGAAAAGTTGTTGACTTTTCGGTAATAAACTGCGAATCTGTTAATTATTTAAAAAATTTCCCTATTTTTTATAACGTTGACATTAAAAAATGGGATATTTTAATTTGGAAAATCTTTTCTTTATTATTATTGAGGTTTTTTAAAATAATAATGGATTCAGTGGGCTTGAAAGAGTCCACCATGCGATTTCAAAGGTTTTTTAGGAGATTGGAATCCTGCATTGTTGAGGCAGGACAAATCTAGTTTGCAACTGTTTACAGACTTAAAAGTATGCAAACATTGTATCTACCATTGAATGCTCCTTGAAAAATGTGTTTTTAATTTATAAAATATTTTTTTGAAAACATTGAAATAACATGTTTTTCAAGGAGCATTCAATGGTAGATACAATGGTTGCATACTTTTAAGTCTGCAAACAGTTGCATACTAGATTTGTTTGTTATGGCATCACTTTCATAGCCACCGTCCCAACTAGATCCACTACTCATGGATCTTATTTACTGTTATTTTCGTATTAAACACAAAGTGTTATTGTAGCCGTTAATCTATACTATTTAAAAAGGGAACAGTAGGGGTAACAGTTTTGCCACACTTTTTTCAAAATATTCCTTATCTATAGGGTGAAAATATATTTTTGCTATATATTTACTGTTGTAAAGATATATGAAAACACAATTTTATGCACGCAAAATACCCTCAGCTCTCCTACAATTGTTCCAAATCTCCTAAAATTACTCACCTAAAACCATTCTGACGCCTATAATCACTTTGGAACCCCTTTCGACTCTTAAAATTAATAACTCTCCTTTAACTGTTATTCCTTTCTCCATTTTAATGGAACTCTCATTTCCAGATGTGCCATTTTGACAAACTAAAAATATCTTGAGTGTCAATTAATGTGTTAAGAGTTTAGTACCCGTGTGCAGCAACAGTTAATTTCAGAACTTTTTTTCCTGGAACTCAATTTGCCACCAAGTTGGCTTCAGCTTGAGAAGATAAAAGTTGGAGGCCCCCAAGATTCTGGGTCTATGTCGGATCTAGATCCAAATATGGTTAATACATGTAAAATTCAGATCTGAATCTGGATCCCCATGTCCACTATCTGACCCAATTTCAGTTCCGGCTTTAAATCCTTCCCAAAATCAGAGTAGGACTCCACCATAGCACTGCTTGCTTTATTAAGATTGATGGATTTAATTTGTAATTCTCTTGTAACTTCATCTTATACCATAATGAATACTAAAAGTTCATAAAATAAAAAAAGGGTGAGAAATCATTGACAATCTATCTGGTTCTCTCTCTAACAACAACAGTGATCGTACTATTGCTACTACATGGAAACTCAAAAAAATTAATCCAATTTAGTGCACAAAATCTAACAAAGATCGTTTGATCTCATGCAACCTTGTTAGAGTTTCTCTCATGGTTAGACGATCTTTTGCTGAATCTGCTGCACAGCATAGACCGACCTTTATCATGGCATCCAAGCACATTTCCTTTCTAATTTGCCAGTTGTTAGAGCTGCTGCTGCTGGTGGTGGTGCCAACACTGTAACTGGTAGTGCTGCTACTGTACTCTGAAGAATCATTGTTTTCAAGGAGTCTCGAATCAATAATTTCCAAAACTCGATTCTCATACACGACAGATGCAAATTTATTCAGGTTTAGTCCATCCTTAAACATCTCATCAGTGGGCTTCTTTCCTACGAAGATCTCCAGCAGTAGAATCCCGTAACTGTAGACATCACCACTCGTTGAAACATTGCCACCAAGTCCATATTCTAGGACACCAGGAAAACATATTATAACCAACAGATTAGTTTCCTAATGGAAAACACAAAAGAATAGAGCAATTAATGGGGTATTTTAATTTTAATTTAATTTAATTTATTTATAACTATGTTTTCTTGATCTAATACAGAAGTTTAATGAAGTCAGTTGTGTTTTGATACCTGGAGCAATGTAACCAATAGAACCTTTCAGTCCTATTGTGCTATTCTGATTCTGTGAAGGATTATGAGAGAGAAACCTTGCCAGTCCAAAATCCCCTACATGGGCTCCCATGTCGTCGTCCAAAAGTACATTGCCGGGTTTCAAATCACAGTGAACAATAGGTGGATCACAGTCATGGTGCAAATAGTCCATGGCAGCGGCTACGTCTATGGCAATATTCAGTCTCTGGACCAAGTTCAGACTTGACCCAGACACAGGGTCTTCTGGATACAGCCACTTCTCCAAGCTGCCGTTAGACATGAACTCCATAACCAAGGCCTTGAATTCGCCTCCTTCATGGTTGATGCTTGAGCATGAGGTGATGACCTTGACAAGGTTCCGATGCCGTACATTCTTTAGAGCTTCACATTCTACTGTGAAACTTTGAGAAGCTTTTCTTTGTTTTAGGTCAAGGACCTTGATCGCAACGATGGTGGATGCTCCATCTTCACTGTTGTTTCTACTATTATCATCACTACTGATGACTCCTTTGTAAACAGAACCAAAACCTCCCCTCCCTATTAGATTTTCTGGCGCGAAACCATTAGTAGCAGATAGAATCTCTGAGTAGGATATCTTCTGTAGCTGCCTTATGTGGGATGGGGATGAGCAACTTCCCTTAGATTTTCTCTTCTTTTTCAGGGAGATTAGGACACATAACGAACACGACAAAACACACAATAATGCAGTGATGCTAGCAATTGGAACAATGATTTTGAGTGTAACTGACCTGTTGGGCTTCTTTTTATGGGCACATGTAGGGACCTTAAGCTCACCGATAACCTCTTGATCATCACTGCAGAGCTTATTATTTCCTTGAAGAGAATCCCAGCTGATGTCCAAGAAGATTCCTTTACTTGGTACTTGTCCATCCAAATCATTGAAAGACAGATTCAATTTCTTTAAAACCCGAAGGTTCTCTAATTCATTTGGGATTGGGCCAGAAAGATTATTAGTAGAAAGATCCAAGCTCTCCAGAGCTGCCAATCGGCCCATCGACTTTGGGATTGAGCCATTGAATTTGTTTCTAGCCATGCTAAGATTACGCAGACTCGAACAGTCACCAATAGTTGCTGGAATATCGTTAGATAGCTGGTTATCAGAAATATCCATGAATGAGAGCTGCTTCAGTCCACCTACTTCCATGGGAAGAGAACCACTTAGAGCATTCTGAGCCAAGCGCAGTTCACGTAAATCAGGGATCCCAAAAATCTCCGTAGGTATGCTTCCATTCAGCCTATTCCTGGCGAGTCCCAATACGTCTAGATTTTGGCAGTCCCCTATACTCTTTGGAATTCTGCCTGAGAATCGGTTCGTTCCCATGGTGAGCTGATAAAGTTTAGTAAGATTGCTGAAGCTATCTGGTATTTCTCCGAAGAACATGTTTTGGTGCAGAGAAAATCTATGTAGATTGTACAGTAATCCTATGGTGTTGGGGACTGTTCCTTGGAAAGAATTTTCATTCAGAGCTAAGAACGTAAGGTTGCGATAGTTCTCAATTCCTTGAGGGAAGCTGCCAGACAGGAAATTACCATCCACACAAAATTGTCGGAGATGGATCGATTGGTTAGCGATACTACTTGGAAGCTCACCAGATAGTTGATTTGAATTCAGTAAGAGAGTCTCTAAATAACTGCAGTTTGTGAGAGAATCGAATACCTGATGGTTGAGCTCCGTGGTAGAAGATAGACCATTCAAGCCTAGATTCAGCGTAATGAGATTATTCAAGTTACCAAATAAAGGAAGTACACCATGAAAGCTATTTGAAGATAAATCAAGGAATTCAATTCTGGACACATTGGATAAAGAACTTGGTATAGGTCCATCAAGCTCATTCTGGGCCATGTAGAGTTCCCTGAGATTAGGAAGCATATGTCCCATGTCAGGTGGTAGCTTTCCAACGAGCTTATTTAGCGTTACGGAGAAGTAGACAATAGAGGAGATGTTGTAAATTGAATTAGGGATCTCTCCACTGAACTGATTCTCAGAGAGCTGAAGAATAAGTAGATTTCGGAGACGACCCAATTCGTTCGGAATTCTGCCAGAGAATTGGTTTTTTGCCAGGAAGAGCGAAGTAAGAGACGACAGATTTCCAATTGAAGGAGGGATCGGTCCAGTGAGATAATTGGCAGCAACACTAAGAGTTTCGAGCTTCAATAGAAATCCGAGCTCGGATGGGAGTTTCCCAATCAATTCGTTGTACTGGAGATAGATTTCTTTGAGGTTAGAAATACGAGAGAGACTCGCAGGGATGGTACCATCGATAGAGTTGTTGGTGAGGATGAGAAGTCGAAGAAGGGAGAGACTGCCGAACTCTAGAGGAATGGGACCGTGGAAGAGGTTGTCGGAAAGATCAAGTGTTCCGAGGGAGGTGAGGTTGGAGAGTTGAGGAGGGATGGTACCAGAGAGCCCGAGTCCTCCAAGGCGGAGTGACCGTACTCGGATTCGGTTAGTGGTGCAAGAGACTCCAAACCAAGTGCAAAGAGATAAGCTACTGTTCCAACTCGAGAGAGCATTTAGAGGGTCAGAGACTTTTAGTTTGAAGGATAGAAGTGCTTCTCTGTCTGTGTCAGCGTTGAGAGCATCAACACTATTCATGCAACAAGACAGAAGGATGAGCAGTGCAAGATGGTGAGGCTCCATTTTTAGACCATGGAATATGGACTGCTGGTTTGCTGCTTCTTCCCCTCTAGACTTTGAGGGGGAAAAAAATATGAAAAGATCGATCTTCAACGCTCTCACAGACTATTTGTTTTGGTGGGGAAGCTGGGGATAGGCAGGACTCTCATATATGTTGGAAAGGGTCATCATATAAATATGAGCAGAAAAGTCATTAGGGTTTAAAGTACAGGAAGAATATTAATGAACAGTTAGTTTTAGCTAAATGATCAGCGGCCTAGTTTGACTCCCACCAAACATGAACCTGGAATCTCTCTTCTGGTTTGAGTCACCAAAAATTAAAACCTTCCCTAAAGTTGACCTGGGGTGTAGCCATCCAGCTTGTCACATGAATTCATTGATGACTTCATGGACATCAATTTTTTAGAACAGTATCTGATGTAATTAGCTATGTTCTAAAACTCGGAACTCGGACTCGGCTCGGAAGTCCATTGGGCCGAGTCACCTCGATGACTCGGGAGCCGACTCGGCGAGTCATTAAATTGATTATTATTTATTTAAATATATAAAAAATAAAATTTATTAAGAAAAACTTTGAAAATAGGAAACAAATACAAAAAAACATTTAGAGAATCAGAAAAAAAATTTAAATTTTGATTGGACTCGGCCTTTAAAAGGGTGACTCGGCTGAACTGTGAGTCAACTCGGACGATTGTCCGAGTCAACTCGCTGGACTATGCAAATCCGAGTTTGTATGCCGAGTCGATTCGAAATACGATCGAGTCGAGTCGACTCGGCGAGTTTTAAAACATAGGTAATTAGGCGTCAAGACGGTTAGTGATATTGATTCATCAGACTTGAGTATATAGCTCAATTTTGGCTATGTCATTCATCACAAAGTTCATTTCAAGCGTTCAATCAGTCAATATCTATTGATGTATCAATTAAAGATGACCACCCTAGCTATGGCCTACCCTGAAGGAGGCGGCGGAGGATTTTTTGAAGCGGCGGTCATGAGCCAATGATCGCGTGCCACATATACCCATGGGTACTTATAAAAAAAAAATTAGCGCAAGATCATTGGGTGCGTGATCGCTGCTTCAAAAAATCCTGCCGCTTCAAAAAAAATAAAATTGTGCCTCATGCAAGTTTCTTTAATTTCCAGTTTAATTTCTTAAAGGGTTAAATGAAGCAGTCACATTACTACTATACTAGCTGCAGATCTTCTGTGCAACTTATATATTTTCTTGTCAATCGACTCTGAACCAAAAATCAGCAGACCTGAATGATCCTAATTCCTAACCATCCGACTATTTGTTTTATTTTTGACAGCCAAAAGGAGCTAGCTAGGTCCTGGGTTCAAGACTAATTACCTAATGCGGTCGTGCTTAGTCGAGGGTGCAGACAGCCAACCGGGTCTTGCGGTCTAACCCACACTCGTGTTGCCTACCAAAATACGTTAGTATAAAAAATGAATTACATATTAAAAGAAGTTTGTATAAAGAATATTAATGAATTGATAAGTTGATAAGATCATGTTGTAACCATCTTTAACACCACCCACGTTCACAACACTACCAGTTAGCTTCCTGTGGTACGTGGGTGCAGCCCGACATTGCCAACTTGGTCTTGCAGTCTAAGCCACAATCGTGTTGCCTACCAAAAAAAAAATTTAGTATAAAATATGAATTAGATATTAAAAGAAATGGTCGGGATACGAGCGGACATAAATTTATTTACAGAAATTTTCACCTGACATCTCAGGTATTGACTGAGAATCCAACGGTGGTTGAGAGTGTTGAGCTGCCATTCACTTTTGCCAAAGAAAAACCACATTTGGATTCTTGGAAGCGACGCCGGAGTTGTGGGGTGAGAATTTCTGTAAATAAATTTATGTATGCGGATCCCGAGACTATAAGAAATTAGTATAAAGGATGAATTGATAACTAAGTTTGTAAGATTAGGTTTTGATAACACAACTTGGATTCAAAAACCGGTCCGATCCTCACCGACTTCCACACAACAATAAGGACTATACAACATATTTACTACTATAACTGCAACGGAACATGTGCAAAGCTTTTGTCAACTTCTTCTTTTTATGCCGCCCGGCCCTTGACTCAATTTACTGTTTACAATCGTTAATAGAGACAAAAATGAAGATCACTTATACCTTACGTTTAAAAAATTTAGCCTCTTAAGATCATGTTGTAATCATCTTCAACATAAAGAGAATAGTGCAAGATTGATTTTTGGGTTTCTCTCTCAACTTGAGTAGAGAAGAGGCTGTTTCATTTATTTATAGTATATTGGTTACAGGTCTAAAAACAGAAATTATATTTGTCTAATCCTAAGATGGATACATATTTTCTACAAAAGGTAACTCATAAAGTATGATTGAGCCGTTGGAAGAATGTTGCCAACTATGGATGGATGTTTCCAAAGAAGATTCGTATCTTCCACAAAAGGTATATGTGTAGAGATTTTCTCTACACATAAATCTCAATTTGAGCCGTTAGGTGACTGTTGCCAAAGATAGGCTTCAACGTGATAGTTGGCAAGGATCACTGGAAGTGATTCGGTGCTTCTCATCTATTCCAATATTCTCTATATTCTCCCTCAAAGTGGGCCGAGTGGATGGAAGGAGGCCCAATTTGTGACATAAGGTGCGAAACAAGAACTTAGGCAGCGGGTTGGTGAAAAATCAGCCAATTGATCTGATGAATGAACAAATTTGGTGACTAAGGCGCCAATAGCAACTTTTTCACGAACAAAGTGGTAGTCCACTTCGATGTGCTTTGTGCGGGCATGAAAGACTGGATTGACGGTCATGTATAACGCACTTAGATTATCACAAAATAAGATTGGTGGATCAGCAAGGTAGACTCCAATGTCTCGTAAAATATAAGAAAGCAAAGTAAGCTCAGCAACGGTAGGAGCGATGGTGCGATATTCGGCCTCAACACTGGAACGGGCCACAGTGGGCTGCTTTTTGGTACTCCAAGAAATACACGTATCACCAAGGAATGTACAACACTACCCACGTTCTCTCATATCTTGAACCACCTCTATCACGATCAATTAACAATGAATAAGGGATTAAAAATCTCTGGTGCAGAACGCAAATTCCACTCAAAACTAAGGAACAAAAAATAAATGGAAATATAACGATAAATGATGGAAAATGGGCTCTTCAAAGCAAAAAGCAAAAAAATAGTTAATGATGGTGATGAAAGTATAAGCATGACTCCATCAACAGCCTAGACTCCTAAATGTGTCTTGCTTTGTCACGACCCAAGTTGTCGCGATTCGAAATCAGGATCAATGACCCGACCTAATAGAGTATGGATCGAATTTGGTATCCTAGGTTGAGGCTCGAGGTGCAGATTAATATAATCTAAATAAAATAGTGGACATATGTTTAAGTCAACACACAAGTCAAATAATGAATCAATCTTATGATAATAAATTTCATTAATATAAATCTGAAACTTGTTCTCGGATACATTATGAATGTCAAATAACAATCTACTGAGAATAATTAAGAATTCACATACGAAAGAAAAGAAATCATATACAATGAACTAAGAATGTAAGTGACACGATCTCATAAAATAGTAAACATGCTAAAATCCTCCAACTTCTATTAGGCCTCTAGTCCATCTGGTATCTCTACAAAAATGTTAGAATAAGCATAAACGTTATCAACAAATCAGTAGGCTCACTTCACCGCCCATATATCTATGGAAATGAGCAGCTAAACAATAATAAAGGTTCAAAAAATAATGTAATCAATGTAAGAGATCAATAATGGATAATTGGATCAATCGAAAAATCTCAACTTCCCGATGATCAGTATGTGGATGTGTACAATACAGTCACAAGGTCGTATTTCATAGCAGCTAGCCAAGCTCTCAACAAATTCTACTACGAGGATTCAAGAGTGTTTGAGGTCTTTCACTATGGGAGCGAGATGTCTCGGTTACTTATTCTTGTCTCTAAGGCATTTCCACAAAAACCAAGGGTGTTGTTTGTTGTGGCTGTACCTAGAACCCCTTTGATTGCTTTTGCAATCGGTTACAAGGTGACCAACCATCTTGCAATGGTTGCAATATTTGTGAATCTTTCCCAACACAACTAGCTGCCAAAAGTCAAAGTCCTTGACTTCAACTAGGATTTTGTCTAGGATCCTTAAGGATAGATCAATGTCTACAAGGCGTTAGCCTGGAAACCCACCTCCATGTCGATGGTCTTCGAACCTACCTGCACTTTGTGCTTAGCGCTCTCCTCATCGACATTAAGATTTGAGTTCCCAGAACTCTATGGGAAGCCTTGGAAAATGAACCCTAACCAGTATGTGGCTGTTATGTTGAGTGACAGGGTTGAAGTTGGAAGTCAACTGGCTTACCCTCAGCATCTGCTTCTCTATCACCCACGGCCCTCCATGTCTAGATCTTTTTTAAGTCTCCTTCGTTGTCAAGCTTTATAGTGTAGTACTTTTCCATAGAGATTTAACATGGTTCTTCACCGTGTCCAGGTTCAGTATCTTCCAGAAATCGAGCCTCCTAATAAGACATAATTTGCAAAACTCTAATCCCTTCTCGTAAGCTGCAAGAGGAACCTTAATGGAGGGGAAATCGCCTCTTCTGCTAGGGATAAGTAGATCTACGAGATCCAACGAAGGTGAGGTTGTTTTCTTTATGATTTCAGCGTAAGCGATAGGGGCTTTAGTCCTCTGCCCTAACGGGTCCACCGGTGGGTCCCTCTCCATAACTTTAGGGTTTAAAAAAGAGATTCTTCGAAGATGGATAATTCCATCTCCCTACTCGCTGCGACGACCGAGGTTTCACATGGTCGAAAGACAATCTTTTTGGACAAATTTGTATGGCCCCTTAAGAAATTCGCGATATTTGCACTAACCCCTAGTGCACTTTGTTAAGTGTTTTCCCCACATTGACTTCTATTTTGTCTTCTTTGACTTAGATGGAGTGTTAACTTTGTTCAGCTTGACCGTTTTACCCTTACGTTGCTGCATTTATGAATTTACTACCTTATCGAAAAGCACTTGACCCACCATTAATACAGGTCGTATATGTATTTGTTAATGCACTCTATGCAGTGACGTGGTCCAGCAATGTATGGCCCACACACTTACCGTCAATATTATCTCTTCCTAAGGTGGAAGGTCTTGTTGGACATGAATCTTCCCCAGATGGTATGATGGTCAGAGCATCTATCACTAATATGGAAGGTGTTGCCAAATGTGAAGATGTTACCAAAACGTGAAGATGTTGCCAAACGTGAGGATGTTGCCAAACAAGTCTTCTTCACAAATGGTATAATGCACAGAATCTATCATCAAGATGGAAGGTGTCGTCAAAATGGAAGGAGTCTCCACTATGGTTGGAGATCTCCCTAACAAGGAATGTAATAACTGTAGATCTTTCCCCTTTGGAAAATCTATATATGTAGATATTGTTCATCAAGAATACTTACTAATCTTGTAAAAGCTGGAATATATAATCAACAGCTGACTGAGGCCGTTTCATCATCTTTAAACGAGCCTCTCTCGCATCTCTCTTATCTCCTATCTCTGTTATCACTATAAAGTCGTTTTATGGTATCAAAGCTCTGATCCTTTTGTGGAAAAGCTCTTCATTCGCTGCAAAATTGATCGATACTATTTTGCAACAACGAGATCTACATCATCTATCTTCCAAATGGCAAACCAGATTGTACCAGCCTCGTCATCAACACCACTTATACCTTCCGTCTCCTCCGCCACGAATATGGTGACAATCAAGCTAAGCGCTACGAACTACCTCCTCTAGAAGACACACCTTTTAACCTTTCTCAAAAGCCAGAAACTTATTGGCTTCCGTTGATGGATCTCTGCCTATCCCTTATTCATCGTGCACTCAGAAGGATGAAACTATTGGAATAAATCCCGACTTTACACAGTGGGAACTTACGGACCAATGGGTCCTCAATATCATCTATTCCACCCAGTTAGAAGATGTTATGGCCCAAGTGGTTGGCCTGGAACGATCCCATGAGGTATGGACGTTCCTTGATGAAACTTTCTCTCCAAGGTCCAAAACTAATGAACTCCAGCTCAAAAACGAACTACAACTCTGTCAAAGAGGCATTTCCACCATCTCTGAGCACCTACTAAAGTTCAAAGCCATTTGTGACTCTTTTGCTGCCATTGGAAAACCAGTATGTGATGAAGATAAGGAATTCTGGCTTCTCCATGGATTAGGCCCTGAATATCAAATCTATCACATTTGTACTATCCAAGCCTCCTTTTCCTTCATATAAGGAGATTGTCCCTTCGCTTCTGAGTCAAGAGCGACTCCTACGATCATTTTCTCCTCCTCAACTATCCTCCCACTCCATTGCCTTTACTGCACAACGAGAAGGACGGTCTGGTGGTAGAAATAATAGGGGTGGTCGAAACGGCTGTCCCTACAACCGATCTCAAAATCAACACTTCACTCAAGGACGTAATTTTGGTGGCAATAATAATAATAATAGTGGAGGTAATAGGAGGAACTTTCACCCTCAAACCTCTATTAATAATGTACACAATCATGAGCATCCTTCTCATAGGGGGGTGATGACCTCCAATAGCCAACAACCATCACACTCGGGAGATGGGTCGCATCAGTTTACATCTACAGAAGTCTGCCAAATCTGCAACCTAGGTGGACACACGGTGCTAGAGTGTTGGCAGCGGTTCAATCATGCTTATCAAGCTGAGCAATTGTCTCAAGCCCTCAACTCTATGACTATTCATGATCTGCATGACGCCGAGTGGTACCCAGACAGTGGTCCATCAGCTCACATGAGCCATAATGCAGGTACCTTTACTTACATGCAATCATATAAAGGCATGGATCATGTTATTGTCGGAAATGGCTCTTCTCTTTCCATCTCTCATACTGGAATTGTTCCTATTCATTCCTCCTCCAATACCTTAAAATTGCACAATGTTCTTTTAGTTCCTAATATTCAAAAAAACTTATTATCTGTTAGCCAATTCACTCGAGATAATAACTATTTTTTTGAGTTTTCTTCTAATGGTTTTCTTATCAAGGACCAGAAAATAGGGAAGGTGCTGGGGAAGGGCAGTAGACGAAATGGTCTATACGTATTGGATCGAGACAAGGAAGCAAATTTTACTACAAGATCACTGTCCGTTAAAGCATCGAAAGAACGTTGGCATCAAAGATTGGGTCACCCATCAGTCCGTTGCATTGAATCCTTAAAAGAAGTCAAATAAATGTACTTGAGTCTCCTAAGTCTATTGGGTCAGTTTGTGAAAGTTGCTTGATGGGAAAAAGTCATCGATTACCATTTACCTTAAATGAGAAGAGGTGTACTGACCCATTTTCCTTAATTCATTTGATATTTGGGGCCCAGCTCCTATACCTTCTGTCATTGGATTCAAGTATTATGTCATCTTTGTAAATGATCATAGTCGATACACATGGCTTTATCCTATGAAAAATAAGTCTGAATTTTTTTCAATCTTTCATAAGTTTCAACAAATGGTAGAAAATCAGTTTGATGCCAAAATAAAAGTATTTCAGTGTGATGGAGGAGCTGAGTTCTCTAGAACTGAGTTCTTGAATTGACTATGTGATTCATGAATTATTAAACAAGTGTCGTGCCCCTACACTCAGGCTCAAAATGGACGCGCAGAGAGGAAGCATGCATCGTCACATCACCGAGACAGGACTGACCTTGCTATATCATAGCAAAGCACCAGCATATCTTTGGGTTGAAGCCTTCTCAACGACCGTGTACCTTATAAATCGTCTACCAACTGCCGTTCTTCCGCATCAATCCCCTTATTTTGTCCTCTTTGGTAAGTAACCTGACTACTCCATTCTTCGTCCTTTCGTTTGTTTATGCTTTCCTTATCTCCGAGATTATTCTCCTCACAAGTTAGCTCCAAAGAGCTATCCCTGTGTGTTTCTTGGGTACAGTGCATCTCACAAAGGTTTTCGATGCCTCAATCCCTCCACTGGACGAGTTTACATATCTCGTCATGTTGTGTTCGATGAAGGAGTGTTTCCTTTTGCCGGCGACTCCTCATCCCTCTGTCTCGAAGATTTTCTTTCCTTCACAGATTCAGTAGACTCACCCGTGGATCCTACGGATAACACTCTTCCCATAGTTCATGCTCCTTCTGGACTCACATCAAGGGTGCCACACATAACTGTTCCTGCCATGACATCACCTGCTCCCTCATCCCCTGTGCTAGAGCCATATGTTCTGCCGCTTTCTAATGGTGATCTATCTTCCCCAACTAGTGCATCACCCATGCACTCCCCAGGGTCAGTTTTTGACGTATGTGATGCTAAAGAGGTTTCACAACCCATTGAGATTAGCCCATCCATTTGCAACCCAAGTGGACAAATCACCATTGATTTATCAATTGAGACGCCAACTCCAGGATCTCTTATGGCGACAAATGTGCATCCCATGATCACTCTAGCAAAGTTACGTACCATCGGATTATGTTCTACTCGGCACCCTATTCCTGCTCGGGACTTATCCTTCTTCTCTGAACTATCTTTATCCTTCTTTGCCGCCTTGGATGCCATTAAGGAACCCTGCGGATTCCAAACAGCACTCAAGTCTCCTCACTGGACTGCAGCTATGGATGAGGAGATCCAAGCTCTCCATCAAAATTAAATCACACTTGGACTCTGGTTCCTTGCACACCAGATCTGAATGTCGTTGGAAGCAAGCGGGTCTAGATGGGTCTGTTGAAAGATACAAAGCCCGTCTTGTTGCCAAGGGTTACACTCAACTCGACGGGATCGACTTTGATGAGACATTTAGCCCAGTGGTCAAACCGGCTACAATCCATCTTGTACTTTTCCATTGCTACCGCTCTACGCTGGAGCATTCGCCAAATGGACGTTAAAAATGCCATCTTGTACGGACTCTTACAAGAGGCAGTTTTTATAGAGCAACCACTAGGTTATGCTAACTCTTCACGACCACACCATGTTTGCCACCTACACAAAGCGATTTATGGCCTCAAACAAGCCCCTCGGGCTTGGTTTGGACGTTTCAGCCATTTTCTCCTTCATGTCGGGTTTCGGTGTAGCAAAGCAGATACATCGATGTTTGTGTTTCTATCTTCATTCGGCGTGATCATCCTTCTTGTGTACGTAGATGACATCATCCTAACAGGAAGTAATGATGAACTCTTACAGGATTTTATTCGATGCATTAGCGATGAGTTTGCTATGAAGGACCTTGGTTCCCTCCATTACTTTCTCAGTGTGGAAGTCAATCCTACTTCCGAGGGTATTTTTTTGGGACAAACAAAGTATGCATTCGATCTTCTTACTCGTGCTGACATGGTCGACTGCAAGCCTATTTCAATTCCCATGCCTTTAGGACAAAAGTTGTCACAGGATGGTGATCCTTTTCCCAACCCTACCCATTATAGGAGCATTATGGGTGGCCTTCAATATTTAATGATAACTTGGCCTGACCTTTCCTTCTCCGTCAACTCAATATGTCAACATATGCATGCTCCAACCACTCATCATTTTCTAATGGTTAAGCGGATTTTACGTTATTTAAAGAGAACCATTCATCATGGGCTTCAATTCTTTTTGAACACCTCATTCAACTTAGTGGGCTTCTCTGATGCAGATTGGGCTGGGTGCTCAGATACTCGTCGCTCTACATCTAGATTTGCTATACTTTTGGGTCGAAATTTAATCTCTTGGGGTGCAAAAAAGCAACCTACGGTATCTCGTTCTAGTGTAGAAGCTGAGTATCGGGCCCTCGCTACTACAGCTGTTGAACTCACTTGGCTATGTTACCTTTTCCGAGATATTGGGCTCCATATTTCTTCTCCACCGTTGCTATAGTGTGATAACCAAAGTGCTGTCCAAATGAGTGGCAATCCAATTTTCCATGCTTGTTCTAAACATATAGAGTTGGATTACCACTTCGTTCGTGAGAAAGTGGTTGCTAGTTCTCTACGGGTGCGATTCGTTCCTGCACACTTGCAGTTGGCAGACATGTTCACTAAAAGTTTGCCTCGGGTCCCCTTTGAATATCTACGGTCCAAGTTGAACGTGACTGTGATCAGCCCGCTCAACTTGCGGGGGGATGTTAATGCACTCTATGCAGTGACGTGGTCCAGCAATGTATGGCCCACACACTTACCGTCAATATTATCTCTTCCTAAGGTGGAAGGTCTTGTTGGACATGCATCCATCACTAATATGGAAGATGTTACCAAACGTGAAGATGTTACCAAACGTGAGGATGTTGCCAAACAAGTCATCTTTGAATGGTGAAAAATGAAGCATTATCTCAAAAACTATCTTAATGGTTTAGATTTCATTGTTGAAAAAAAAAATCAACGCGAAGTGATTTTTAAGCTAGGTTTGTTGAATTGATGAAGTCATTTTCAATGTATGTTTTATGTGCTATGGATGGTGTGGCTGCAAGTCAATTGGAGTTCCCTCGTTGCATTGACTTCATCTTTTCTAGCACAAGAGTACTTGTATTTCTCTCTTAGTGTTATGCATCAGCGTCCTCTAAATGTACCACACGCAAAAAAAAAAAAAAAAAAAGAAGTAACATGTCCATGCATCATTTACAAAAAAATCTATAATCACCATTTACAAAAAAAAATGTGCCCCTTCAATCCTCTTGATGCAAAAAAAAAAAGGTGTCATGGGAGCAACCTGTTTCTATAACATTGTCACATGTAATTCCTTTAAGCAAAAAAGAAGTATGTGCAAGTAGTTAGAAATCGTATTGCATCGATGATTTTGGTGCAGAAGATTGTTGACTAAAAAAGTCAATGAAGCCCTGTAAATAAAATTTGGAATGCATTATATGTTGAAAACATTTTAGTCAATCAATTTTTCTGTCTTTGTTCATTGAAAAAAGTATTTACCTGATTGGGTTGGGTGCTATCAATTCCATAGTTTGATGCCGCTTCGTTCATAGGACCAACTTGACCCTACATAATAATTGGTTATGACGACAAAGTAATGTGTTGAATTCAAATCATGTTGATATATTCATACCTGAGTGTTACATGGGGTACATATATGGCATTTCCAATGGGCCAATTGTGCTTGAATTGAGACTTTGAATATTAAAAGCCCTTGGATACCCATATTGTGTAGCCTATAAAGACATAATGATCAACACAAAGGTGGACTATATCAATACATGCTAATCAATAAAATTTTGGCCCATAAACACATTTGGTGTATGTTTGAGGAGAGAACCTGAGGATAGTGGGGCATGTTCAAGGGTTGAACTAGATAAACATGGGGTTGATCTAGATAAACATGGTGCTCTCTGATGTTGGACAGTTCATACGATGTTTCAATCCTTGAACCTTTGGTACCTGATAGGATTAAACAATTAAGTTAAAAGGACAAAAAATATACACAAATAGGATTTAATGCATTTTACTACATACCAATTCTTCCTTTTTTGATTTTTGTTGAATTTTATTCCTCTTAGTTGCCTTTTCTAGAGCTCCCGGCCCCTAAATCTACCACTCTTTTTTGCTTTCTTGCTTGGTGGATCTCGTAGTGTTATGATCACTTCTTGGTCCGCAACACTTGCTTCATCATCATTCTCACACTTGGCATCGTCTACATGCTTGGACTGATCTTGATAAACTTGAAGATTGAAGTCGATTTCCTGCAATAGTTGCATTAGTTTCCGACTAGCCATGGAACAAGAACTGTCAGTGGTGGCACCATTCACAACTACAGTTTGGGCTATGTGGGACAACTCACTGTATCTTAAAGTCGATGATGGCTGGCAATCAACTTCTATTAATTTTCCCTCTTCAACTACAACATCAGATGTTGCATCTTTGGTCCACCTATGCAGAAAGTATTGGGATGGCATTTCAAGCAGTTGTCTAATATGGACAATTTTAAGTGCATGTGAATATAGGATCCCTATAAACTCGAATGTTTTACAACTACATTTCACTGTGTTGTCCGAGGAGTCAAATGTAACTATGCGACCATCCATACCATCAAACGATGTTACCTTGTATGTGAACATTGTTCCGTCTTCACCAACTAGTTCTTGAAACAACCCAATACATTCTTTCACCTGTTCTTGGAATATTCCAAAGATTGTTCTTGTGTATTTTTTTGTTCCTTGTTCTTCTAAAGCCCACTTTGACACTAAGATTGGTGTTGCTTGCCTAGAAGTGAAGTCTTCAGATGCTTCTTTGTCACGCCTATCTTTTACTGCATCCTTATATCTATGCATAAACTCTTTTAAAGACAAGTTACTTTTGAAATACTTCTTCAAGTAACTGTCCATGCTTTCACTTCTTTGAGTAGTTGTCATACCTGCACAGAAGTGTTCCCGTTCATATACAAGTGCCCATTTTTCTCGCACTTGATATAATCTTTTGAGCCATTCGTTACTTGTCAAATTGTACTTCTCAAGCAACATCTTCCAATCTGATTGGAACTCCTCATCTGTATCATTGTCATATATGCATTTCTTGAAACTCATTGCAAAAGAAGTAAACTTATCAAAAATATGAGATAAGTGCTCTGCTGCATTTTGATAAATATGCCATAGCCAAAGACGATGATGTGTATTTGGAAATACTTCTCTAATTGCATTTGCAATAGCTGGAGCTTGGTCAGTGAAGATTGTCTTCGGCTTTTTTCCATTCATTGCTTTCAAAAAAGTATTAAACAACCACACAAATGTTTCCGTAGTCTCATTGTACGATAAAGCAGAACCAAAGAAGATCGACTGATTATAATAGTTCACCCCAACAAACGGCCCATACGGCTTGTCATACCCATTCGTCTTATACGTTGTATCAAAGCATAAGACATCACCAAAGAAGCTATAATCAATCTTTGACTTGGCATCGCACCAAAAACAACTAGCCAATTGGTTGTCTTCATCCATATCTATTGAATAAAAGAAGGATGGATTATTTGCTTGCATGTGTATGAAATAGTTCATTAAAACCCTTGCATCTCCCTTCTTTAGGCCACCGATACGCTCTCTGT
Source organism: Euptelea pleiosperma (assembly GCA_035048495.1). Taxonomy (NCBI): domain Eukaryota; kingdom Viridiplantae; phylum Streptophyta; class Magnoliopsida; order Ranunculales; family Eupteleaceae; genus Euptelea; species Euptelea pleiosperma. The sequence continues at coordinate 29,271,004 of CM068552.1, forward strand.
GCACATAATTAGCACAATCCTTTCGTGTGAAATTGAGGTGTTGAGACCCTCCAACTTCTACACGCATGTATGAGAAAATTCTAGTTGACACTATCCCTCAGTGCATATCTTGTTTATTAAACCACCCTGAGAATTCATAATCTTACGTTGAGACCTCAACATATGCACTTCAGATTGCTTTGCAAACTCGTGGTTATGTTCTTCTTTAAATTCTCTCACTACATAATCCCCATCCTGTAAATGGATAACAAGGCAAGCTTCACAACCATTTCGTGTCATTGGTCCTGTGTACTTCGGTTCCCCTCGGGGATCTACTTCACGGGCACCTTCTTTGGCACAACAAAGTTCTATTTTCTTTACATGTGTAATTTGTTCTTTTTTTCCGTATACTGAACCCCACAGATCTAGCATAAGTATTGTAAAAGTCATAGGCTTCATCGGCTGATTGGAAGACCATACCAAGTACAGGCGCCTCAATTTGCGGTCTCAAAGCATCTGGGCTATCCCCTCCCATATGTTTTTGTTGTTCAAACTAACATTCTAAATTTAACTGCTCACTACTTATATTTTCGATGGTCATTCTACATAAATAAGAAAAAACATTGTTTGCATGCAGAAAAGATATCCTAGTTTTCATAATGCAAAAAATAAAATTTAGTTAAACAAGCCAAATTCATCTAGAACTTTGACTACACAGGCAAGATTTGCATTTTGAAATTAAAAATGCAGAGACAATCTTGATGCATATAGGATGCTAAGTAGGAATTATAAATTTATGAATTTAAGACAATGTTGATGCAAATAAGATGCTGACCAGGAATTATAAATTTATGAATTTAAGGCAATGTTAAGCAGGAATTATATATTTTTTTGCTCCTAGCTTGTTTCAGAATCTCCTCCCCTGTTTCAAACAAGTAACAAAAGAAATATTTTTCCAGACACTCATACCAAAAACCAGCTTGTTTGATGATTTTTAGCCGTTGGTTTTAGTACTAAAAAAAAAAATGGTTGAATCCAACTGCAACAATTACGTCTTAAGTAAAAAGCCCTAAAATCTAATGGTTTCATATTACCGATAGGTTTTTTTTGTTGTGTATATCCAGCAGGGGTGGGCTAAAAATCTAGGAAAAATTTTAGATGAAGAGGTCTTTGGATGCAGTCGATGTAGAGGGCCCTCGTGGCCCTTCATATGTCAATTTTTTGAGCCCACTAACCGCATGGGTGTTTAGCCCACCCCTTGGTGGATTTGTATGCTAAAAATCAGTTTGATTGACAATTTCTAACCGTTAGATTTAGTATCCAAAAAATAGGCAAAATACATGCTTAAATCCAATGGCTAACATCAATCCTAAAAAAGTGCTAATATCTAAGGCTAGAGAAAACCAATCAGACTAATTTTTGGTCTGTATATCCAGCAGGGGGTGGGCTAAGTATCCATGCAGTTAATTGACCAAAAAAGTGAGTTATGTAGGACTAGGAGAGCCCTTTGCATCGACTGCATCCAAAGTCCTCCGCATCTAAATTTTTTCCAAAAATTCATGTGGTGAGTGGACCCAGTTGACAACGGTGATTGACAAAAATGATTTGCATTTGAACAAGTCACAGGTAATTTCCATAACAAAAAAAAAATATAGAGAAGGGGAAGGGAGAAATCACTTACCTATAAGAGGAACTACAAGTAAAAACGAGCCTTCTTGTCTTCGAAGGAGCAATGGAGAGCAAATTCCGGGAGAAGAAAAATAGAAAGCTTCTGAACATTGAACCCATAATAGAAATTTTTGTTTGGGCGGGATGAAATTTTGGTTTGGCGGTTTATTTGTTTAGCCAGCTTTACTCTTTTGTTTTTTTTTTTGGGGAGAAAAAAGGAAATTACTCCTCTACTTTTTTTCTCACTTTTTTCATTTACTCTCACCAAACCTGAGTAGGTTAACCAGAGGAGGAGAGGATGAGTTTGTGGCTCATGCCGATGTGACTTGCTATCGTACGTAAGCCACGCGGCAAGCACCTTGTTTATGGTTTGGAGGATACCACACCACAGGTGGTCAGGCAAGTTTTACTCCAACTTAAACAACACTAAAGAGATGGAATCATGGAATTTGTTGATGTGTCACTTTTTGGGACCACTGATCCCAGGATGAACATTTGGCCCACCTTCACGCAAAAAGTCATCCTGATAGATGGTTCTTAGCCAATGGATTAGATTTTATTTTTTTAGTATGCGCTTGGAACCAATGTTTTTCGTCCATGGGCTTGTTCGTGTAGCTCATGATGAAAATGCTCAAATCAAATGGATAGAAATCACCAATCAAAATGAGTAGGGCTAGGGCCTAGCCAGTTTAGGCCCTCTAAGGGCTAGGGTCGGGCTAGATGGGGGTCGGGATTGGTAGATCTGCGAGATCCAATGAAGCTGAGGTTGTTTTCTCTACGATTTCAGCATACGCGATAGGTGCTTTAGCTTTCCGCCCTAGTGGGTCCACCGGTGGGTCCCTCTCCATAACTTTAGGGTTTGGAAAAGAGATTCTTCGAAGATGGATAAGTTAATCTACCTACTCGCTGCAACGATTGAGGGTTTCACGTGGTCGATCACCGAGCTCACCTATGTCTCCCCTTAAACTGAAATACAGCCTTTTTAGACAAATTTGTATGGCCCCGTGAGAAATTCACTATATTTGCACTACCCCCTAGTAGTTGCACTTAGTTGTGTTTCCCCCCATTGACCTCTATTTTGTCTTCTTTGACAGGGTGTTAACTTTGTTCACGCTTGACCATTTTACCCTTATGTTGTTGCATATACAAATTTTTTACATTTTTAAAACCACTTAACCGCCATTAATACAGGTCGTATATGTATTTAACCCCCTATAGCCACGTGTTCTGACAATCTGAACCAATTTTATGGACGAAAAAAAAATTTGAACCATCTACATATCTATATATCTATACTAAAGAATAGAAGTGCTGATGTGGCACTCTCTGCTCTAAGAACGCCATGTCAACAAGTGTTCATCTCCCTTTCCAATTCTCTCTTTCCAAACGTTATGTTCCCAACTGTTACAATGTTTTCCTATTTCTAGAATCTCTCCAATTCCCATAAATTTTTTTAAAAATTTGGCACGTCTTTCCTTCCTGAAAATCTCTTCAATTCCCAAACCGTTCTTTCTTCGTAACGTTTTTATCTCTATTTAAATATGTATGTTTCTTTCCAAAACCAGCGCATCTTTGCTTCCCAAAATCTCTCAAATTCCAAAACCGTTCTTTCTTTCCAACGCTTCTATCTAAATTTAAACCCATATGGTCCATAACTTGGACCACACTTCTCTTCTTCTCCGTAGATGGCGAGTGAAAATTTTGGCAAAAAAATGTCAGATTCCAGCAAATTAAAACTCGGACCATCCACACTTACATGGATCAAATCTGGTGATCGGAGTGATGGATAGCGATCAGACCGGAGAGGGTGAGTTTCAATGATTGGGTCCTCTGCCAGAGAAATGGAAAGGAAAATGGGGAATATTCTGCAGTCGATTGTAGGAGGGATAGGCGAATCAAGTGGAGAGGGCACAAAAGAGGGCGACTTGTATTTTTTATTATTTTTTTCTTAAATATAAAACCATTTTCGTTCTTGTAAATGTAAGCTGGACTTTCCAATTTATATATCAGAAGAAAAAGGGTTATAGGTTATTTTCTCCTTAACGCTTTTTCTATAATGTTTTTTGATAAAACGAAAAGGAAGATTTTGATGGGGAACAACTTTTATGACAGTAAATGTTCATATTGAGGAGGCTTTCAAGTGAATTGAGAACATTATTTGATCTGTGTCATGCCCCGGACCCGGGCAACCGGATCTGGCCCTGATGCTTGAAAAATGACCCGTTTATCCAAGATCCAGGGTGTGATAAAAAAAATGCTCCAAAATAATTCTTAAAAATGACCATAATTCATAATATATTAAAATAAAAATCTTTTGTAAAAATGTTTTGGCTAAAACTTTTGTTTGATAGACTTTTTGAATTAACTTTTCAGAATTTAAGCGGATAGGCGTAAAAATTTTAAAAAATATAATTTGAATAAAAAAAATTATCTTATTAATTATCTACTATTAAAAAAATCATTTTAAACATCTTTTGTGAAGACGTTTTGCCCAAAAATATTGTTTACTATTTTATTTTAACAGTTTGATTCAGAAATCTGCCTTAACAATAACGGTACCCTAGTAATACGTAAAATAATTGTAAGTACCTCACATCCATAAAAAATACTGCATCTGTTAAGGATTCATGACCATATATCTAAAGGGTTAAATCATAGAATCTAAGAAGTCAAATATTGGTCATCCACATGATTATAAAAAATTAAATAAAGTTTTAAATAATATACAATGTAAGTCTTTAATAATTAAACTTATAAAAATGATACAAATAACAAATATCTAGAGTCCCGCATCGATCTCATTGACATTCTCAATTGTCCATCCGATCTTCATATGCTATCATCCTAATCATATGCATCAACTCCGAAATTCATACCATCCTTAATTAAGTATGAAATATTTGGTAAATACCATGAGCCAAAGCCTAGTAGATAATCCACTGTACACTGCATACATATCACAGATAATAACGTATATTCTAATTCAAAAATTATGACATATTCAATGCATAACAGATAATATAAACCAGTAACGTCAATCAAGAATAATAAATATTTCTCACAGTTAGCCCAATATCATTATATTCATATGATTGTAAGTACAACTCAATCTTAAGTCTCATTCTCATTCCCACGCCGAGAGTAGCCAAAAGGCTCTTCTGCAGGAGTCTGGGGTCTTTCACCCTAGGGCTCTAGGCCCTTCTTAATTTTTTTTCCGCAGGTATCCATTAGGATCACACCCGAACTAATGAAAGTAGGATTTTTCCGCGTCGTTGGTTGCGGTAACCCTAATCTCAACACATTTGTAATATTATCCGATTATCCTGTAAAATTCAGAGATTCTGTATAGGGATTCGTGTCGGATATCGATCCGCACTCGGGATTAGTCAGATTAGCACAATAATGAACATAAAATGATGAAAAATTAGCAAAGAATGTAACTCAATCATACTTAAATAATCTTTATTTAACTGAATTTTTCTCTTACAATGCAAATCAGATAAAATTAATTAAACTAGAAAGCATTAAGAGAGATTAGGGTAGAGAGAGAGTGAGGAATAGGGAGAGAAACTCGAAAGATAATAGGTAGAGAGAGAAAATGAGTGGAGATGTATTTTAGAGAGAGAAAATGGAAGGTTAGAGAGAGAAAGAGACTAAGGTAGATAGAAAATATCCTAGAAAGAAAATTCACCGTTTGATCTCACCTTCGGATGGAGAGCAATGGAAGATTTGCTAGCAACACGGCAGCAAGGAGTGGTGGATTGAGAGAGACGAAGCACACAACACCTATGAAGTTATCAGCAGCTTATGGATGAGGCGGTGGTGAGGAGCTCGTCCGAGCAGTGTTGCTGTGATGAACTAGGCTAGATGTTTGCTGGTCTACTCGTTTCACCCAGCAAGAGGAGATGCTTGGAGGTCTGCAAGTTGAAGACGGCTTGATTGCACGGCCAAGATGTAGGCGGTGATACGTGTAGCATGAAGACGCAAAGGAACAGTCCAGCTAGGTGGTGGAGGCACTGATGGATCTGTTCGTGAGGAGGGATGCTGGATCGCCGAGAGGAACATCGATGGCTGGAGTGCAGCGATCGTGAGATGCAGCACCGTTGGAGATGTGGATTGCAGATGATGAGAAGATGCTGAGGCGGACACCCATAGGAAGGCACCTTCCCCTTTTTCTTCTTCTTCCCTCCCTCCTTTCTTTTTTTTTTTTTTTTTATTGGGAAAAGACGAGGAGCAAGAGGTCGTGCGATGAGAGGCAGCACCGTGCGTTGATGGTTGTGGCGTGATTGAAGTTGAAGGGATCCAGTGATGGATGGCTTGCTGGGTTTGAGATGATAGATGGAGAAGATGGGGGGCGTGGACAGTGGAGCATAGCGTTGCAAGATAGCAACTCGTTGGGATAGCACACCAGCAGCAAAAAACGGTATTGGTTTCTTGCTGGTTTAGGTGGTATGGAGGTCTGTTGATTGAGATGCAGCGGTCTCGAGAGAAGGAATGAGGAGAAGGAGATGGGGAGACGGAAGGGCAGTAGGAAGGTGCTGCGGTGAAGACATGGTGCTGCAAGAGGCGCTGATGCGATGGCGACCGGAGTTGCAGCCTGCAACTCCGGCAAGGGCGTGAAGAGGAACAAGAAAAAAAAAATAAGAAGAAGAAGACAGAGGAGAGAAGAAGAAGAAGAAGAACGAGGCGCGTGGCCGGAGTTGCAGAACTCCGGCCGGAGAAAAGGAGAAGAAGGAAGAAGAAGATGAAGAAGAATAAGAAGAAGAAGAAGAGGAAAGAAGGAGAGGAGGAAGGGTAGAATGTGGGGGAAGTTTTGGGAAAAGAAAGGAGAAGAAAGGAGGGGGATTAGGGTTCAAACGAACCCGTCTCCTTCCCCTTTTAAAGCTCCCTATTTCCTTCAATCGAAATAGGGTATTTTTCAAAAATAGAAAAATAGAAAAAATAAGTAAAACCCTACTTTTCTTTGGGGAATTTTCCCATTTAGTGGACCCCCCATTTTTTAAAATTTAATTGAAATTATTTTGAAATTCACGGGATCCACTAAATGGTCGGACAGCGGGTCGATGATGATGAGCCCGGCTACTGGCCCACATGGATTGATGATGTCCATCATTTCACAAGATGATGTGATAGACAATCTGATGGCGATCGGATGGATGGTGACTTGATTGGGACCCAGATTGGTAGATCGACGAATCTAGAGAGATCCAACGGTCCGGTGGAAGATCCAACGGTCAAAAAGCTAAGAGAGATGAGATAGAGCCGATGGGCAGGAGTTCTGGGGTTAGGTCAGTAGATATGAGGACCGAGAGATGAAGAGAGAGAGAATAAGGAGAGATGAGAGAGAAAATATCAGAAAATGGAGATAAAAGTATTGGCAGAGGGTCTGGAACCCTGGTCTTTACTGTGACCATCCTCACGCTTCTCCAGTAGAGTAGACTATCATTCTTTGCTGACTCATGTGGCTTTAAACGCTTAGGTTCGTCTCTTGGTCATTGGCTCTCCTACTCTCTTCGTTCTTTAGGCCGGATTTTGGTCCTCTTATTCAGCCCATATTTGGCCCGTATCTTCTAGTCATAGCATGTGGGCTCTTTAAGCTTTGATAATGGGCTTTCCTGATCGATATGGGCTCGCAAGTCTCGAGAATTGTCCCATCGGGGTTTCCTGCGACAGAAGAAGCGCGTAATGAGACTCTATCAGAATGACTTCATGTCTAGACTTCCGAAAATGTGTTTAATGCATGCAAATATACCATTTCGTCCAGAAAAGTGTGTTCTACGCAACAAAAGAGACCTTTACGTAGAAAAGTAGATAAATAGAGCATTTTAACGTAGGAGAGTGTGAAAACGCTTAGAAGATAATAGTGGAAAATACGCACTTTTAAGCGAATATCAACTAACATTTTAATATTATAAAAATCATTATCTATAACATTTTTTCTGGCACACCGGCCGATCCGATCAGATCTGAATCACAATAATATCCACAACATCATCAATTAAGCACATACATATAACATGATTAATAATGTAAAATAATTGAGATTATTTATTAAAATATGTAGGTGTACCTACCTTATCCGTTGATCTTTATCCAAACTTGAATCAATAGTGAAAAAATAATCGCGGGTGTTTTTACCAATCGTCGTTAGATGAAGCCAGAATTCGAGTATGCCGAATGTCTCGATAGTATGAACTTTTTTGTCTCAATGAATAGTTCAAATGGTGAGGCGTTATGTTGTTTCTATGACTTTTAAAGCTCTCAACGATTTGTAATGGAGAACTCTCTAATGGTGAAAAATGAAAATGTATAGGTTTTTGAGAGATTCTTCTATTTTTATTAGTTGCTCAAAAGGAATGGTAAGTCATTCTTTATTTATGTGTGCAATTAATTATCATTGGTAATTTATTTAAATAGTTTCTTTATTCTTAAAGTTCAAGTCTTTAGTTAGGGAAAGATTTTCATTATTTCCAAAAGACTAAAAGTTATGAAAAATTTTAATTAAGGCAATTAATGTGTAACTCAAAGATATTAATTATCTAATTAATTATTTTAATTTTATCATTTATTGAAAATACCCTTCTAATATAAATTACTCTAATATCCTTGGACAAAAGTTCAGGGTATTACAACCTACCCCCGTTAAAAGAATTTCATCCACGAAATTTAAAACATAATTAATTTAAATTATTTTTATTTAGCCCGTCATTTTAGATTAGTCGATTAATCATTTTAGTCAAGCTTAGTTAGATCGGTTGACAAAACTTTATACTTAAAAAGACTGAACTTTGACTTCAATCATGACTTGACAGCTAAATCCACTGATTTCTTGTCCAGTTTCAACTGGAGAGGATCGAACAACTGTGGTTCGGTAAAAACCTCTATGAGTCTGTCGTGGATCCTATTTTCGTGAGTACATACGAATCCTAAATTTATCAATAGGCATACATCCATATTTAGTGCATCTTTAATTGCGTAACCTAATCAAATTGGTTAAATTAATTAACATAGTAAATCTAGTCAAATTGGTCATCTACACTAATTAGTATAGAAGCTTTGACATTGATCTCTGAGAACTTATTGAGGACACAGTCTTGAGTTTCCAAAAAGAGCTTATTTGATGGTACTCTCTGCACATAGTTATCTCTATTTTTGTAATTTAATAAATCCAAAGGTTAGTGGTATTTAAGAATGAGCCATGTGGCTCTTACTGTAGTCCATCAGAAACTTGACATGAGGGATTCTTTTGATTGCAAGAAATATGGCAAGTACTACAGAAATACAAAAATTTAGAAAAAAATGATGATAAAGATAGTTACAGCAAAGGTTTTAAATGGACCATTCTAACGGGTATAACGGACATGACCATTAATGTTACGCCCTTCATAACGTCGTATGATTAGATCAAGATATACAAATTACGTATAGTTTGTATTTAAAAATAAAAACGTCAAATATGCAAGTTTGTTATAGAAAAGCTTAAGTACTAATTTTTTATAGACCAGAGTCCAAGAATTAATACTAGTTTAGAGTAAACCTTTGCTTGCACCTGGTGTGAGCTAAGCCAATCACAGCCCACAGTGCGAGCCACGTGGCACACTTTTTTATTTTTATTTTTGCTAAGTGAGGTAATTGATTAGAACAAAAGAAAATAAATTACAGAGAGTGGGTCAAAGAGACCAAAAGGAAAAGGAAAAGAGAAACAAATAAAAGATACAAATCTGTAGTAAGTCCTAGATGGGTCTTCAACCAATTTGAAGTCTCCCATCCCACCAAAGCCGAGAGTTAATCAGCATAGTGGTACCGAATTTGGCACATTAGTCAGCCCCAAAATTTATCCAGTTTAGTGCACAGAATATAAGAATTAACACAGTATCTATGTAGCAGTATGACAGAAACAGGAGGGACTGAGTTGCCTCAAATCTCTAACAAAGACCGTTTGATCTCATGCATCCTTTTTAGAGTTTCTCTCATGGTTAAACGATCTTTAGCTGAATCTGCTGCACAGGACAGACCGACCTTTATCATGCCATCCAAGCACATTTCCTTTCTAATTTGCCAGATGTTAGAGCTGCTGCTGCTGCTGCTGGTGCCAACACTGTAACTGGTAGTGCTGCTGTTGTACTCTGGAGCATTGTCGTTTTCAAGGAGTCTCGAATCAATAATTTCCAGAACTCGATTCTCATACACGGCAGATGCAAATTTATTCAGGTTTTGACCATCCTTAAACATCTCATCAGTGGGTTTCTTTCCTACAAAGATCTCCAACAGTAGAATCCCGTAACTGTAGACGTCACCACTCGTTGAAACATTGCAACCAAGTCCGTATTCTAGGTTACCAGGAAAACAGATTAGAAACTCAAATACCCGTAACTAAAAGTAATATTCCTAATGGAAAACGCAAAAATTTAATGAAGCTAGTTGTGTTTTGATACCTGGGGCAATGTAACCAATGGAACCCTTCAGTCCTATTGTGCTACTTTGATTCTGTGAAGGATTATGAGAGAGAAACCTTGCCAGTCCAAAATCCCCTACATGGGCTACCATATCATCGTCCAAAAGTACATTGCCGGGTTTCATATCACAGTGCACAATAGGTGGGTCGCAGTCATGGTGCAAATAGTCCATGGCAGCAGCTACATCTATGGCAATATTCAGTCTCTGGATCAAGTTCAGACTTGACCCAGACACAGGGTCATCTGGATACAGCCACTTATCCAAGCTGCCATTAGACATGAACTCCATAACCAAGGCCTTGAATTCGCCTCCTCCATGGTTGATGCTTGAGCAAGAGGTGATAACCTTCACAAGGTTCCGATGCCGTACATTCTTTAGAGCTTCACATTCTAATGTGAAACTTTGAGAAGCTTTTCTTTGTTTTAGGTCAAGGACCTTGATTGCAACAATGGTGGATGCTCCATCTTCACCGTTGTTTCCACTATGATCACCACTACTGACGACTCCTCTGTAAACAGAACCAAAACCTCCCTTGCCTATTAGATTTTCTGGCGCCAAACCATTAGTAGCAGATAGAATATCCGAGTAGGATATCTTCTGCAGCTGACCTATGAGATCAGGGAGGCCTTGAATTCTCTTCTTTTTCTTGTTCAGGGAGATCAGGACCCATAAAAAACAGAACAAAACACACAATAATGCAGTGAGGCTAGCAATCGGAACAATGATTTTGAGTGCAACGGACCCGTTTCGCTTCCTTTTAGGGGCACATGTAGGAACCTTAAGCATCCCAGTAATCTCTTGATCGTCACTACAGAGCATATTATTTCCTTGAAGAGAATCCCAGCTGATGTCCAAGAAGATGCCTTCACTTGGTACTTGCCCTTCCAAATCATTGAAAGACAGATTCAACATCGTTAAAACCCGAAGGCTCTCTAATTCAATTGGGATCGGGCCAGAAAGATTATTAGTGGAAAGATCCAACCTCTCCAGAGCTGCTAATTGACCCATCGATTTTGGGATTGAGCCATTGAATTTGTTTCTAGCCATGCTAAGATTACCCAAACTCGAACAGTCACCAATAGTATCTGGAATATTGTCCGATAGCAGGTTATCAGAAACATCCATGAAAGAGAGCTGATTCAGTCAACCTACTTCCATGGGAAGAGAACCGCTTAGAGTATTCTGAGCCAAACGCAGTTCACGTAAATCAGAGAGCCCAAAAATCTCCTTAGGTATGCTTCCAACCAGCCTATTCCCGGCGAGTCCCAATACTTCTAGACGGTGGCAGTCCTCTATACTCTTGGGAATTCTACCTGAGAATCGGTTATTTCCCATGGTGAGCTGATAAAGTTTAGTAAGATTGCTGAAGCTATCTGGTATTTCTCCGAAGAACATGTTTTGGTGCAGAGAAAATCTCTGCAGATTGTGCAGTAGTCCTATGGAGTTTGGTACTGTTCCTTGGAAATCATTTTGATACAGAGATAAGACTGTAAGGTTGCGATAGTTATCCATTCCTCGAGGGAAACTGCCAGAGAGAGAATTACCTTCCACACAAAATTGTTCAAGATGGATTGATTGGTTAGCAATCGTACTTGGAAGCTCACCAGCTAGTTGATTTGAATTCAGCATGAGATTCTTTAAACGGCTGCAGTTTGTGAGAGAATCGAATACCTGATGGTTGAGCTCTGTGGTAGAAGAGAGACCATTCAAGCCTAGATTCAGATTAACGAGATTATTCAAGTTACCAAATAAAGGCAGTACACCATGAAAGCTATTTGAAGATAAATCGAGGGATTGAATTCTGGACACATTGGATAAAGAACTTGGTATAGGTCCATCAAGCTCATTCTGGGCCATGTAGAGATTGCTGAGACTAGGAAGCGTAAGAGCCATGTCAGGTGGTAGCTTTCCAACGAGCTTATTATTCGTTACGGAGAAGTAGACCATAGAGGAGATGTTGTAAATTGAATAAGAGATCTCTCGACTGAACTGATTCTCAGAGAGCTGAAGAATAAGTAGATTTTGGAGAAGACCCAACTCGTTTGGAATTCTGCCAGAGAATTGGTTTTTTGCCAGGTAGAGCGAAGTAAGAGAGGACATATTTCCAAGTGAAGGAGGGATCGGGCCAGTGAGATTATTGGCAGCAACATCAAAAGTTCTGAGCTTCAATAGAAATCCGAGCTCGAATGGGAGTTTACCAATCAGTTTATTGAATTGGAGATAGATTTCTTTCAGGTTAGAAATACGGGAGAGACTTGCAGGGATGGTACCATCGATAGAGTTTTTGGCGAGGACGAGACGGCGAAGAAGGGAGAGACGGCTGAACTCTTGAGGAATAGGGCCGTGGAAGAGGTTGTCGGAAAGATCAAGTGTTCTGAGAGGTGAGGTTGGAGAGTTGAGGAGGGATGGTACCGGAGAGCCCGAGTCCTCCAAGGCGGAGTGACTGTACCCGGGTTCGGTTAGTGGTGCAAGAAATTCCAAACCAAGTGCAAAGAGATAAGCTATTGTTCCAACTTGAGAGAACCTTTCGAGGGTCAGAGACATTTTGCTTGAAGTATAGAAGGGCTTCACTGTCTGTGTCAGCATTGAGAGCGTATGCACTACTCATGCAACAAGAGAGGAGGATGAGCAGTGCAAGATGGTGACGCTCCATTTTTAGACCATGGAATATGGACTACTTGTTTGCCGCTTCTTACCCTTCAAAAAATATATCGATCTTCTTACCCTGTAAATATACCAGTGAAGACGAACATTTCATGAACAATTACTATTAGCTGAACGGTCAGCAGCCTTTTTTGAACAAGAACAGCTTGGAATAGAGAAGCTTCCAAGATTCTCAAGAATAATTCAAAGGTTTATTAACAATCTGTTTGAATAAACAATCTGAAAATGCATGTCATGCTGTATAATTTTCGAACAGATTTAGTGGCATAATTTAAAAAAAAATTATTTTATTGTTTTGGTGGTTAAGACTTAAGACTGGGGATACTCATTTTATTATGTCCGGAATGATATGGTAGATCAGACGATCACGGTAATTTGTTGAAGTCTTAAGATTGGTCCACTTCACCACAAATTAAAACCTTCCCTAAAGTTGACCTGGGGTGTGACATGCCAACCTAATCAACCTAATCAATGGTAACCATTCAGCTTGTCTCATTCTTTTTGAAAATAAGAAAAGTAAAGTAAAAGAAAAAACTGAATTGTTCAGAAAAAGCTATACATTGGATTCATTCGACTGGGTCAACTTTGAACTAGGAGAGTTTGGCTGGGTGAAACCCATCAAATGGTATTTTCAGCTGGGCCTTATGTGATCCGTAAGGCAAAGAGGATGAGAACAACCTCTTCCACTTCTCCCCTCTTTGACTCAAATATTCTAAAAGAAGAGAGAGAGAGAGAGAGAGAGAGTTTTTCCCATCTATATGGGCGAGCTGCAGTGGGACCATTGAATGGTAGTGTCCTCCTTCCTTTGCATATATGTAGGCACTTTAGCATTTATTGTATCTATAAACGCTGGATTTCCAGTGAAGTCGTAGGTAAGAAGTTCTCCATTCGACGTGTACCCCCAACAACCCTGTTTTTTAATTTTTGAAAATTGATTTCCATTCTCTGAATGAAGGATAGAAATTGAGGGTATATACTCAACTAAGCTCCATGTCTGTCATGGAGATCGAGAGAGAGACAGGCCAACAACCCTGTTTTTAATTTTTGAAACTTGATTTCCATTCTCTGAATAAAGGGTAGATATTGAGGGTATATTCAACTAAGCTCCAAGTCAGTCTTCGAGAGTGAGAGAGAGAGACCAACAACCCTGTTTTTAATATTTGGAACTTGATTTTCATTCTCTGAACGAAGGATAGATGTTGAGGGCATATTCAACTAATGATCGCGCAATGATCATTCTCTGTTTTTCATTCTCTGAGAAATTTTTTGTGAAAAAAATGTCTGTTAAATCCGTTTAATTTCCGTTAAATTCAGTGTTTTTCTTAATTTTCAAATTTCAAAATTCAAAATTTGAATTTCAGCACCATTTTTTTCATTTTTTCTGTTAAAACCCGTTAAAATCCGATAAATGCCATTTTTTGCCCCTGGCCGTTTCAATCCGTTTTAACGGCCGTTTAAACGGTGACGCCCCCAGTCCGTTTAACCGTTAAAATGGCCTCATTTAAACTTTGGGTAAAACCAAGGTTTAAAGGAGGCCGTTTTAACGGTATAACGCAATGGGGGGCATTACCGTTAAAACGGATTGTAACAGCCAGGGCCAACAAAAGAAAAAAAGGGAAAAATGAAATTTAACAGAAAATATGGAAAAAATGGCGCTGAAAGTCAAATTTTGAAATTTGAAATTGAAAATTTCAAAAAATGAAAAAACGGATTTTAATGGCCATTTTTTTTCCACAAAAATTTCCAGAAACAGATTTTAATGGCCATCTGCTACAATCCGTTTTAACGGTAACGCCCCCAGTCTGTTATACCGTTAAAACAGTCTCCTTTAAAACTTGGTTTGGCCAATCCCTAGGTGGAGTAAAACTTCAGTCACAACGCACAATACGAGCCACGTGGCACACTCTTGGTGGACGCTGACCGTATGGATGTTTGGCCAATCACTAGGTGGACCTACAAACCAGAAATAAACCTGATCAGTGATTTCTAAGCGTTGGATTGAAGTTATTTTCATGGGTTAATTTTTACCGTATGAATTTTGAGCATTATTTGGGTGCAAAGATCCATAGGTTGTAAATCACGAATCAGGCTGATTTTTGGTTTGCAGGTCTACCCAGGGACTGGCCAAACATCCATACGGTCAGCGTCCACTAAGAGTGTGCCACATGGCTCGTATTGTGCCCTGTTTGACAAAAATCAACGCGAAGTGATTTTTAAGCTAGGTTTGTTGAATTGATGAAGTCATTTTCAATGTATGTTTTATGTGCTATGGATGGTGTGGCTGCAAGTCAATTGGAGTTCCCTCATTGCATTGACTTCATCTTTTCTAGCACAAGAGTACTTGTATTTCTCTCTTAGTGTGATGCATCAGCGTCCTCTAAATGTACCACACGCAAAAAAAAAAAAAAAAAACGAAGTAACATGTTCATGCATCATTTACAAAAAAACCTATAATCATCATTTACAAAAGGCTATAATCATCATTTACAAAAAAATATAATCACCATTTACAAAAAAAAATGTGCCCCTTCAATCCTCTTGATGCAAAAAAAAAAAGGTGTCATGGGAGCAACCTGTTTCTATAACATTGTCACATGTAACTCCTTTAAGCAAAAAAGAAGTATGTGCAAACAGTTAGAAATCGTATTGCATCGATGATTTTGGTGCAGAAGATTGTTGACTAAAAAAGTCAATGAAGCCCTGTAAATAAAATTTGGAATGCATTATATGTTGAAAACATTTTAGTCAATCAATTTTTCTGTATTTGTTCATTGAAAAAAGTATTTACCTGTTTGGGTTGGGTGCTATCAATTCCATAGTTTGATGCCGCTTCGTTCATAGGACCAACTTGACCCTACATAATAATTGGTTATGACGACAAAGTAATGTGTTGAATTCAAATCATGTTGATATATTCATACCTGAGTGTTACATGGGGTACATATATGGCATTTCCAATGGGCCAATTGTGCTTGAATTGAGACACTTGGTCCGTAACACTTGCTTGGTGGATCTCGTAGTGTTATGATCACTTCTTGGTCCGCAACACTTGCTTTATCATCATTCTCACACTTGGCATCGTCGACATGCTTGGACTGATCTTGATCAACTTGAAGATTGAAGTCCATTTCCCGCAATAGTTGCATTAGTTTCCATTTAGCCATGGAACAAGAATTGTCAGTGATGGCACCCTTCACAACTACAGCTTGGGATATGTGGGACAACTCACTGTATCTTAAAGTCGATGATGGCTGGCAATCAACTTCCATTAATTTTCCCTCTTCAACTACAACACCAGATGTTGCATCTTTGGTCCACCTATGCAAAAAGAATTGGGATGGCATTTCAAGCAATTGTCTAATATGGACAATTTTAAGTGCATGTGAACATAGGATCCCTGTAAACTCGAATGTTTTACAACTACATTTCACTGTGTTGTCCGAGGAGTCAAATGTAACTATGCGACCATCCATACCACCATACGATGTTACCTCGTATGTGAACATTGTTCCGTCTTCACCAACTAGTTCTTGAAATAACCCAATACATTCTTTCACCTGTTCTTGGAATATTCCAAAGATTGTTCTTGTGTATGTTTTAGCTACTTGTTCTTCTAAAGCCCACTTTGACACCAAGATTGGTGTTGCTTGCCTAGAAGTGAAGTCTTCAGATGCTTCTTGGTCACGCCTATCTTTTACTGCATCCTCATATCTATGCACAAACTCTTTTAAAGACAAGTTACTTTTGAAATACTTCTTCAAGTAACTGTTCATGCTTTCACTTCTTTGGGTAGTTGTCATACCTGCACAGAAGTGTTCCCGTTCATATACAAGTGCCCATTTTTCTCGCACTTGATATAATCTTTTGAGCCATTCGTTACTTGTCAAATTGTACTTCTCAAGCAACATCTTCCAATCTGATTGGAACTCCTCATCTGTATCATTGTCATATATGCATTTCTTGAAACCAATTGCAAAAGAAGTAAACTTATCAAAAACATGAGATAAGTGCTTTGCTGCATTTTGATAAATATGCAATAGCCAAAGACGATGATGTGTATTTGGAAATACTTCCCTAATTGCATTTGCAATAACTGGAGCTTGGTCAGTGAAGATTGTCTTCAGCTTTTTTCCATTCATTGCTTTCAAAAAGGTATTAAACAACCACACAAATGTTTCCGTAGTCTCATTGTACAATAAAGCAGAACCAAAGAAGATCGACTGATTATGATGGTTCACCCCAACAAACGGCGCATACGGCTTGTCATACCCATTCCTCCTATACGTCGTATCAAAGCATAAGACGTCACCAAAGAAGCTATAATCAATCTTTGACTTGGCATCGCACCAAAAACAACTAGCCAATTGGTTGTCTTCATCCATATCTATTGAATAAAAGAATGATGGATTATTTGCTTGCATGTGTATGAAATAGTTCATTAAAACTCTTGCATCTCCCTTCTTTAAGCCACCGATACACTCTCTGTGCACATAATTAGCACAATCCTTTCGTGTGAAATTGAGGTGTTGAGACCCTCCAACTTCTACACGAATGTATGAGAAAATTCTAGTTGACACTATCCCTGCAGTGCACATCTTGTTTATTAAACCACTCTGAGAATTCATAATCTTACGTTGAGACCTCAACATATAAATTTCAGATTGCTTGGCAAACTCGTGGTTATGTTCTTCTTTAAATTCTCTCACTACATAATCCACATCCTGTAAATGGATAACAAGGCAAGCTTCACAACCATTTCGTGTCATTGGTCCTGTGTACTTCGGTTCCCCTCGGGGATCTACTTCACGGGCACCTTCTTTGGCACAACAAAGTTCTATTTTCTTTACTTTCTTGTCTTTACATGTGTAATTTGTTATTTTTTTCTGTATACTGAACCCCACAGATCTACCATAAGCATTGTAAAATTCATAGGCTTCATCGGCTGATTGGAAGACCATACCAAGTACAGGCGCCTCAATTTGCGGTCTCAAAGCATCTGGGCTATCCCCTCCCATATGTTTTAGTTGTTCAAACTCACATTCTAAATTTAACTGCTCACTACTTATATTTTCGATGGTCATTCTGCATAAATAAGAAAAAACATTGTTTGCATTGAAAAAAGATATCCTAGTTTTCATAATGCAAAAAATAAAATTTAGGTAAACAAGCCAAATTCATCTAGAACTTTGACTACACAGGCAAGATTTGCATTTTGAAATTAAAAATGCAGAGACAATCTTGATGCATATAGGATGCTAAGTAGGAATTATAAATTTATGAATTTAAGACAATGTTGATGCATATAAGATGTTGACCAAGAATTATAAATTTATGAATTTAAGACAATGTTGAGTAGGAATTATATATTTTTTTGCTCCTAGCTTGTTTCAGAATCTCCTCCCCTGCTTCAAACAAGTAACAAAAGAAATATTTTTCCAGACACTCATACCAAAAACCAGCTTGTTTGATGATTTTTAGCCGTTGGTTTTAGTACTAAAAAAAAAATGGTTGAATCCAACTGCAACAATTACGTCTTAAGTAAAAAGCCCTAAAATCTAATGGTTTCATATTACCGATAGGCTTTTTTTTGTTGTGTATATCCAGCAGGGGTGGGCTAAAAATCTAGGAAAAATTTTAGATGAAGAGGTCTTTGGATGCAGTCGATGTAGAGGGCCCTCGTGGCCCTTCATATGTCAATTTTTTGAGCCCACTAACCGCATGGGTGTTTAGCCCACCCCTTGGTGGATTTATATGCTAAAAATCAGTTTGATTGGCAATTTCTAACCGTTAGATTAATACATGCTTAAATCCAATGGCTAACATCAATCCTAAAAAGGTGCTCATATCTAAGGCTAGAGAAAACCAATCAGACTGATTTTTGGTCTGTATATCCAGCAGGGGATGGGCTAAGTATCCATGCAGTTAATTGACCAAAAAAGTGAGTTATGTAGGACCAGGAGATCCCCTTGCATCGACTGCATCCAAAGTCCTCCGCATCTAAATTTTTTCTAAAAATTCATGCGGTGAGTGGACCCAGTTGACAACGGTGATTGACAAAAATGATTTGCATTTGAACAAGTCACAGGTAATTTCCATAACAAAAAAAAAATATAAAGAAGGGGAAGGGAGAAATCACTTACCTATAAGAGGAACTACAAGTAAAAACGAGCCTTCTTGTCTTCGAAGGAGCAATGGAGAACAAATTCCGGGAGAAGAAAAGTAGAAAGCTTCTGAACATTGAACCCATAATAGAAATTTTTGTTTGGGCAGGATGAAATTTTGGTTTGGCAGTTTATTTGTTTAGCCAGCTTTACTCTTTTGTTACCTTTTTTTTATTTTTTTAGGAGAAAAAAGGAAATTGCTCCTTTGCTTTTTTTCTCACTTTTTTCATTTACTCTCACCAAACCTCAGTAGGTTAACCAGAGGAGGAGAGGATGAGTTTGTGGCTCGTGCCAATGTGACTTGCTACCGTACGTAAGCCACGCGGCAAGCACCGTGTCTATGGTTTGGAGGATACCACACCACAGGTGGTCAGCCAAGTTTTACTCCAACTTAAACAACACTACAAAGATGGAATCATGGAATTTGTTGATGTGTCACTTTTTGGGACCACTGATCCCAGGATGAACATTTGGCCCACCATCACGCAAAAAGTCATCCTGATAGATGGTTCTTAGCCAATGGATTAGATTTTATTTTTTTAGTATGCGCTTGGAACCAATGTTTCTCGTCCATGGGCTTGTTCGTGTAGCCCATGATGAAAATGCTCAAATTAAATGGATAGAAATCAGCAATCAAAATGACTAGGGCTAGGGCCTAGCCAGTTTAGGCCCTCTAAGGGCTAGGATCGGGTTAGATGGGGGTCGGGATTGGTAGATCTGCGAGATCCAACGAAGCTGAGGTTATTTTCTCTACGATTTCAGCGTACGCAATAGGGGCTTTAGCCTTCCGCCCTAGTGGGTCCACCGGTGGGTCCCTCTCCATAACTTTAGGGTTTGAAAAAGAGATTCTTCGAAGATGGATAAGTTAATCTCCCTACTCGCTGCAACGACTGAGGGTTTCACGTGGTCGATCACCGAGCTCACCTATGTCTCCCCTTAAACCAAAATACAGCCTTTTTAGACAAATTTGTATGGCCCCGTGAGAAATTCACGATATTTGCACTACCCCCTAGTAGTTGCACTTTGTTGTGTTTCCCCTCATTGACCTCTATTTTGTCTTCTTTGACGGGGTGTTAACTTTGTTCACGCTTGACCATTTTACCCTTATGTTGTTGTTGCATATACAAATTTTTTACCTTTTTAAAACCACTTAACCGCCATTAATACAGGTCGTATATGTATTTACCCCCTATAGCCACGTGTTCTGACAATCTGAACCAATTTTATGGACGAAAAAAAAATTTGAACCACCTACATATCTATATATCTATACTAAAGCATAGAAGTGCTGATGTGGCACTCTCTGCTCTAAGAACGCCATGTCAGCAAGTGTTCATCTCCCTTTCCAATTCTCTCTTTCCAAACGTTATGTTCCCAACTGTTACAATGTTTTCCTATTTCTAGAATCTCTCCAATTCCCATAAATTTCTTTAAAAATTTGGCACGTCTTTCCTTCCTGAAAATCTCTTCAATTCCCAAACCGTTCTTTCTTCGTAACATTTTTATCTCTATTTAAATATGTATGTTTCTTTCCAAAACCTGCGCATCTTTGCTTCCCAAAATCTCTCAAATTCCAAAACCGTTCTTTCTTTCCAACGCTTCTATCTAAATTTTAACCCATATGGTCCATAACTTGGACCACACTTCTCTTCTTCTCTGTAGATGGCGAGTGAAAATTTTGGCAAAAAAATGTCAGATTCCAGCAAATTAAAACTCGGACCATCCACACTTACATGGATCAAATCTGGTGATCGGAGTAATGGATAGCGATCAGACCGGAGAGGGTGAGTTTCAATGCTTGGGTCCTCTGCCAGAGAAATGGAAAGGAAAATGGGGAATATTCTGCAGTCGATTGTAGGAGGGATAAGGGAATCAAGTGAAGAGGGCACAAAAGAGGGCGACTTGTATTTTTTATTTTTTTCTTAAATATCATTTTCGTTTTTGTAAATATAAGCTGGACTTTCCAATTTATATATCAGAAGAAAAAGGGTTATAGGTTATTTTCTCCTTAACGTTTTTTCTATAATGTTTTTTGATAAAACGAAAATGAAGGTTTTGATGGGGAACAACTTTTGTGACAGTAAATGTTCGTATCGAGGAGGCTTTCAAGCGAATTGAGAACATTATTTGATTTATGTCACGCTCCGGACCTAGGCAACCGGATCTGGCCCGAACGCTTGTAAAACGGCCCATTTATCCAATATCCAAGGTGTGATAAAAAAAATGCTCCAAAATAATTCTTAAAAATAACCATGATTCATAATATATTAAAATAAAAATCTTTTGTAAAAATATTTTGACTAAAACTTTTGTTTGATAGGCTTTTTGAATTAACTTTTCAGAATTTAAGCGGATAGGCGTAAAATTTTCAAAAAATATAATTTGAATAAAAAAATTATTTTATTAATTATCTACTATTAAAAAAATCATTTTAAACATCTTTTGTGAAGGCGTTTTGCCCAAAAATATCGTTTACTATTTTATTTTAACAATTTGATTCAGAAATCTACCTTAACAATAACGATACTCTAGTAATACGTAAAATAATTGTAAGTACCTCACATCTATAAAAATTAATGCATCTGTTAAGGATTCATGACCATATATCTAAAGGGTTAAATCAAAGAATCTAGGAAGTCAAATATTGATCATCGACATGATTCTAAAAAATTAAACAAAGTTTTAAATAATATACAATGTAAGTCTTTAATAATTAAACTTATGAAATTGATACAAATAACAAATATCTAGAGTCCCGCATTGATCTCATTGACATTCTCAATTGTCCATCCGATCTTCATATGCTATCGCCCTAATCATGTGCATCAACTACGAAATTAACACCATCCTTAATTAAGTCTGAAATGTTTGGTAAATACCATGAGCCAAAGCCAAGTAGATAATCTACTGTACACCGCATACATATCACAGATAATATCGTATATTCCAATTCAAAAATCATGACATATTTAATGCATAACAGATAATATAAATCAGTAACGTCAACCAAGAATAATAAATATTTCTCACGGTTTGCCCAATATCATTATATTCATATGATTGTAAGTACAACACAATCTTGAGTCTCATTCTCCTTCCCACGCCGGGAGTAGCCAAAAGGCTCTTCTGCAGGAGTCTGGGGTTTTTCACCATAGGGCTCCAAGCCCTTCATAATTTTTATTTTCGCGGGTATCCATTAGGATCACACCCGAACTAACACTTCAATATTATAAAAATCATTATCTATAACATTTTTTCTGGCACACCAGCCGATCCGATCAGATCCGAATCACAATTATATCCACAACATCATCAATTAAGCACATACATATAACATGATTAATAATATAAAATAATTGAGATTATCTATTAAAATATGTAGGTGTACTTACCTTGTCCGTTGATCTTCATCCGAACTTGAATCAATGGTGAAAAAATAATCGCGGGTGTTTTTACTAATCGTCGTTAGATGAACCCAGAATTCGAGTATGTCAAATGTCTCGATAGTAGGAACTTTTTTGTCTCAATGAATAGTCTCAAAGGGTGATGCGTTATGTTGTTTCTAGGACTTTTAAAGCTCTCAACGATTTATTTTGGAGAACTCTCTAATGGTGAAAAATGAAAATGTGTAGGTTTTTGGGAGATTCTTCTATTTTTATTAGTTGCTCAAAAGGAATGGTAAATTTTTCTTTATTTATGTGTGCAATTAATTATCATTGGTAATTTATTTAAATTATTTCTTTATTCTTAAAATTCAAGTCTTTGGTTAGGAAAATATTTTCATTATTTCCAAAAGACTAAAAGTTATAAAAAATTTTAATTAAGACAATTAATGTGTAACTCAAAGATATTAATTATCTAATTAATTATTTTAATTTTATCATTTGTTGAAAATACCCTTCTAATATAAATTACTCTAATATCCTTGGACAAAAGTTTAGGGTATTACAACCTACCCCCGTTACAAGAATTTCATCCACGAAATTTAAAACATAATTAATTTAAATTATTTTTATTTAGCCCGTCATTTTAGATTAGTCGATTAATCATTATAGTCAAGCTTAGTTAGATCGGTTGACAAAACTTTATACTCAAAAAGACTGAGCTTTGATTTCAATCATGACTTGACAGCTAAAGCTACTGATTTCTTGTCCAGTTTCAACTGGAGAGGATCGAACAACTGTGGTTCGGTGAAAGCCTCTATGAGTCTCTCGTGGATCTTGTTTTTGTGAGTACATACGAATCATAGATTTATCAATGGGCATACAACTATATTTAGTGCATCTTTAATTGCGTAACCTAATCAAATTTGTTAAATTAATTAACATAGTAAATCTAGTCAAATTGGTCATCTACACTAATTAGTATAGAAGCCTTGACATTGATCTCTGATGGCTTATTGAGGACACAGTCTTGAGTTTCCAAAAAGAGCTTATTTGATGGTACTCTCGGCACATAGTTATCTCTATTTCTGTAATTTAATAAATCCAAAGGTTAGTGGTATTTAAGAATGAGCCATGTGGCTCTTACTGTAGTACATCAGAAACTTGACATGAGGGATTCTTTTGATTGCAAGAAATATGGCAAGTACTACAGAAATACAAAAATTTAGAAAAAAATGATGATAAAGATAGTTACAGCAAAGGTTTTAAATGGACCATTCTAACGGGTATAACGGACAGGACCATTAATGTTACACCCTTCATAACGTCGTATGATTAGATCAAGATATACAAATTACGTATAGTTTGTATTTAAAAATAAAAACGTTAATCAAGATCAAATATGCAAGTTTGTTATAGAAAAGCTCAAGTACTAATTTTTTATAGACCAGAGTCCAAGAATTAATACTAGTTTAGAGTAAACCTTTGCTTGCACCTGGTGTGAGCTAAGCCAATCACAGCCCACAGTGCGAGCCACGTGGCACACTTTTTTATTTTTATTTTTGCTAAGTGAGGTAATTGATTAGAACAAAAGAAAATAAATTACAGAGAGTGGGTCAAAGAGACCAAAAGGAAAAGGAAAAGAGAAACAAATAAAAGATACAAATCTGTAGTAAGTCCTAGATGGGTCTTCAACCAATTTGAAGTCTCCCATCCCACCAAAGCCGAGAGTTAATCAGCATAGTGGTACCGAATTTGGCACATTAGTCAGCCCCAAAATTTATCCAGTTTAGTGCACAGAATATAAGAATTAACACAGTATCTATGTAGCAGTATGACAGAAACAGGAGGGACTGAGTTGCCTCAAATCTCTAACAAAGACCGTTTGATCTCATGCATCCTTTTTAGAGTTTCTCTCATGGTTAAACGATCTTTAGCTGAATCTGCTGCACAGGACAGACCGACCTTTATCATGCCATCCAAGCACATTTCCTTTCTAATTTGCCAGATGTTAGAGCTGCTGCTGCTGCTGCTGGTGCCAACACTGTAACTGGTAGTGCTGCTGTTGTACTCTGGAGCATTGTCGTTTTCAAGGAGTCTCGAATCAATAATTTCCAGAACTCGATTCTCATACACGGCAGATGCAAATTTATTCAGGTTTTGACCATCCTTAAACATCTCATCAGTGGGTTTCTTTCCTACAAAGATCTCCAACAGTAGAATCCCGTAACTGTAGACGTCACCACTCGTTGAAACATTGCAACCAAGTCCGTATTCTAGGATACCAGGAAAACAGATTAGAAACTCAAATACCCGTAACTAAAAGTAATATTCCTAATGGAAAACGCAAAAATTTAATGAAGCTAGTTGTGTTTTGATACCTGGGGCAATGTAACCAATGGAACCCTTCAGTCCTATTGTGCTACTTTGATTCTGTGAAGGATTATGAGAGAGAAACCTTGCCAGTCCAAAATCCCCTACATGGGCTACCATATCATCGTCCAAAAGTACATTGCCGGGTTTCATATCACAGTGCACAATAGGTGGGTCGCAGTCATGGTGCAAATAGTCCATGGCAGCAGCTACATCTATGGCAATATTCAGTCTCTGGATCAAGTTCAGACTTGACCCAGACACAGGGTCTTCTGGATACAGCCACTTATCCAAGCTGCCATTAGACATGAACTCCATAACCAAGGCCTTGAATTCGCCTCCTCCATGGTTGATGCTTGAGCAAGAGGTGATAACCTTCACAAGGTTCCGATGCCGTACATTTTTTAGGGCTTCACATTCTAATGTGAAACTTTGAGAAGCTTTTCTTTGTTTTAGGTCAAGGACCTTGATCGCAACAATGGTGGATGCTCCATCTTCACCGTTGTTTCCACTATGATCACCACTACTGACGACTCCTCTGTAAACAGAACCAAAACCTCCCTTGCCTATTAGATTTTCTGGCGCCAAACCATTAGTAGCAGATAGAATATCCGAGTAGGATATCTTCTGCAGCTGCCCTATGAGATCAGGGAGGCCTTGAATTCTCTTCTTTTTCTTGTTCAGGGAGATCAGGACCCATAAAAAACAGAACAATACACACAATAATGCAGTGAGGCTAGCAATAGGAACAATGATTTTGAGTGCAACGGACCCGTTTCTCTTCTTTTTAGGGGCACATGTAGGAACCTTAAGCTTCCGGATAACATCTTGATCATCACTACAGAGCATATTATTTCCTTGAAGAGAATCCCAGCTGATGTCCAAGAAGATTCCTTTACTGGGTACTTGCCCTTCCAAATCGTTGAAAGACAGATTCAAGTTATTTAAAACCCGAAGGTTCTCTAATTCATTTGGGATTGGGCCAGAAAGATTATTACTAGAAAGATCCAAGCTCTCCAAAGCTGCCAATCGGCCCATCGACTTTGGGATTGAGCCATTGAATTTGTTTCTAGCCATGCTAAGATTACGCAGACTCGAACAGTCACCAAGAGTTGCTGGAATGTCGTCAGATAGCTGGTTATCAGAAATATCCATGAACGAGAGCTGATTCAGTCCACCTACTTCCGCGGGAAGAGAACCGTTTAGAGTATTACGAGCCAAACGCAGTTCATGTAAATCAGAGAGCCCAAAAATCTCCTTAGGCATGCTTCCATTCAGCGAATTCCCGACGAGTCCCAATATACGTAGATGGTGGCAGTCTCCTATACTCTTGGGAATTCTACCTGAGAATCGGTTATTTCCCATGGTGAGCTGATAAAGTTTAGTAAGATTGCTGAAGCTATCTGGTATTTCTCCGAAGAACATGTTTCGGTGCAGAGAAAATTTCCGCAGATTGTGCAGTAGTCCTATGGAGTTTGGTACTGTTCCTTGAAAATCATTTTGATGTAGAGATAAGACCGTAAGGTTGCGATAGTTCTCCATTCCTCCAGGGAAACTGCCAGAGAGGGAATTACCATCTACACAAAATTGTTCGAGATGGATTGATTGGTTAGCAATCATACTTGGAAGCTCACCAGATAGTTGATTTGAATTCAGCATGAGATTCTTTAAACGGCTGCAGTTTGTGAGAGAATCGAATACCTGATGGTTGAGCTCCGTGGTAGAAGAGAGACCATTCAACCCTAGATTCAGATAAATGAGTTTATGCAAGTTACCAAATAAAGGCAGTACACCATGAAAGCTATTTGAAGATAAATCGAGGGATTCAATTCCGGACAGATTGGATAAAGAACTTGGTATAGGTCCATCAAGCTCATTCTGGGCCATGAAGAGTTCCCTGAGATTAGGAAGCGTATGACCCATGTTAGGTGGTAGCTTTCCAACGAGCTTATTTTTCGTTGCAGAGAAGTAGTCAATAGAGGAGATGTTGTAAATTGAATAAGGGATCTCTCCACTGAACCGATTCTCAGAGAGCTGAAGATTATGTAGATTTCGGAGACGACCCAACTCTTTCGGAATTCTGCCAGTGAATTGGTTTTTTGCCAGGTAGAGCGAAGTAAGAGAGGACAGATTTCCAAATGAAGGAGGGATTGGGCCAGTGAGATTATTGGCAGCAACATCAAATGTTTCGAGTTTCAATAGAAATCCGAGCTCGGATGGGAGTTTTCCAATCAGTTTATTGGATTGGAGATAGATTTTTTTGAGGTTAGAAATACGAGAGAGACTCGCAGGGATGGTACCATCGATAGAGTTGTTGGCGAGGCGGAGAAGTTGAAGAAGGGAGAGACTGCTGAACTCTTGAGGAATGGGACCGTGGAAGAGGTTGTCGGAAAGATCAAGTGTTTTGAGGGAGGTGAGGTTGGAGAGTTGAGGAGGGATGGTACCGGAGAGGCCAAGTCCTCCAAGGCTGAGTGACCGTACCTGGGTTCCGTTAGGAGTGCAAGAAACTCCAAACCAAGTGCAAAGAGATAAGCTACTGTTCCAACCTCTGAGAGCATTTAGAGGGTCAGAGACTTTCAGTTTGAAGGATAGAAGGGCTTCTCTGTCTGTGTCAGCATTGAGAGCGTATGCACTAATGCAACAAGAGAGGACGATGACCAGTGCAAGATGGTGAAGCTCCATTTTTAGACAATGGAATATGGACTACTATGTTGCTGCTTCTTACCTTTTAAATATACCAGTGCAGTGCTGATGAAGATTTAATGGAAAGTTACTATTAGCTAAACGCAAGAACAACTTGGAACAGAGAAGATTCCAAGATTCTCAAGAATAACCCGTTTATGCTTGAGGCATTAAAGCTCACCTCTTTCACTCAAGTTACTCTTCCCCTTCTCCCCTCTTTCACTCAAGTATTCTAAAACGAGAGAGAGAGAGAGAGAGTTCTTTTCCCGTCTCACGACTAATCATTTGACTAGTCTCCTACTGACAATTCATCAACAAGCTCACCTTTGACAGTCATTGAACGGAAAGTTCTCCACAATTTGGCGTCCTCTGCGACTAATTTGTTGCATCGCCTGTTATGGAACCCAAGGTTGGACCACAACCTATGGCAATCACAAAGAATAGAAATATGAAGATATTTATTTGGGTTGGGTTCCCGTCACCAACAGTTTTGACCAACATTTTTGACCAACACCTTGGTTTACCCTTGTAGAAGATGGCTGATTTTTTGTGAGGATGATCTCCTCACCATATAGATAACCCCGATTCTGAAATTTCTAACTCCGTTAAATGTGGTTTTCAAGTTACACAGTGAAAATCGATGGTCCATAATTCTTCAACTTCTAAACCAGTCTTTGATTATCAGAATGATTTGAATTTTTGTGAGGATGATCTCCTCACCATAGAGATCATCCTCACCAAAAATCAGCCATTGATTCATCTTCTATGACGGTACACCAAGGTGTTGGTCAAAACTGTTGGTCACTGGAACCGACCCTATTTATTTACACAGTGGGACCGGCAATTCAATGTTAGAGTCCTACTTCCCTTGCATGTAGGTGTAGGCACTTTATAAGTCGTAGGTAAGAACTAAGAAGCTTTCCATTCGACATGTACCCTCCAACAATCTCTATAGGGTGAGCTGGAGTACTTTTCCCATCTCTATAAGGTGAGCTGAGTCGTCCACGACTAGTGTTTGTGGCATCACTTTCATAGCCACCGTCTACTTTGAGGGAGTCGACGAACGAGTTAGAATATCTTCCAGAAGGATTAACGGTCAGTGACAACTACTGCAAAAACACAAAAGAATGGTCAAGTTTTAAGACCATTACAGCAGCATTTAAGTCTTGAAATGGTTGCTTTCACGGAAGGTACGGCGAAGTGTGTAAGGCCACGTACGTTTCCAGCTATAAATTTGATTTGAACCATCTCTACGTTCTCATCCCTCTTTCTTTGCTCAAGCAATCCTCAAATTCCTCTTCTACAGGAAGTAAAGGGCAAATGGCTTGCTCTAAGGCTTGTCAAATCCTGGTCGTTGCCATTTTTGTGGCAGCCATGTTTCTCTTTTCCTCAGAGGTGGCTACGGCAAATCTCCATGAAGCAATACCAGAATTAAAACTCGGTGAGTAGGAAACTAACCATATAGCCCATCTAATTCTCATGTGAAGATTTTATTTGATTATTATTCAGCTAGTGCCACTTGAATCCATTGAACACTTCATAGACTTCAATTCTTTATTTGTGTACCGAGGTTGAGCCCATAGCTCAATATATATATAGATATAGATATAGCACGTGATCTTTAGTTACCCAGGTTGAGCCCATAGCTCAATTTGATGTAATTTCGCATCGCAACGATTAATGACATTGAGTCATCAGACTTGAGTGCATAGTGATAAGATGCTTACTTATTTGTGTACATTTACCATTCACAGGAAGAAGGTTTCTTGATGTATCAATTAAAGGTGATTACCCTCCCACTTACCCTGTAGGAGGTGCAGGAGGATATAATCCTACACCGCCATAACTGCTGGGGAAAAATTAGTTTATGAACGGGGACAGGAAGTTATGAAGTTAATTACTAAAGTTATGGATTGAAGATGATATTCAATGTTTGCAGATGCCTTAAGACCATCTTTTTAAGTTTTGCATGTAGGAATAAGTTGTGTTGTACTTGTACCTATCCCTGAAAGTTTCTTTGCAAGTTTAATTTCTTAAGGGTTAAATAAAACTGTCACATTACTACTATACTGCAGATCTTCCGTGCAACTGTTATATTTTCTCTGCAATCCCTGCCCTCTAATTTGTGCACCTCATTTGGATGATTTCCTGAACTAAAAATCAGCAGCAGTACTTAGTGATCCTCAGTCGTAACTGTCCAACTATTTGTTTTACTTTTGACAGTAGCCAAAAGGATGGAAGTACCTTCCCCTTGAGGGAGGTCCTGGGCAAGGTTTAAAAGGGGCCATTATAACAGTATAACAGACTGGGGGCGTTATCGTTTTTTCCATTATAGCGGCCGTTATAATGGATCGTAACACGCAGGGGCAAAAATAGAAAAAAAATGGAAAAATAACGAGAAAAACAGCACTAAAATTCAAAATTTGAATTTTGAATTTTCAATAACGGAAAATAACAGAAATGACAGGCATTTTTTAAAAACAAAATATTCAGAAAATAACCTTGTTATTTTTGTTATAATAGAAAATAACTGAAAATAATGGCCTTTATTTTCTGACCGTTAAAACGGTACATAAATCCATTTTTGTTATAACAGCCATTTTTTAAACCATGGTCCTGGGTTCAAGACTTTCCTAGTGCATGTGGTCATGCCTAGTGGAGGTCCTGGCCAGTTAGGTTATTACCGGTACATGATATCGTAAACAATAACGATTAGGCTCACTGTAATTGGCCCCGATTCCAACATTACAATTAAAGAGAATACAATTTAATTATTTCAAACAAATATTCACCAAAGTCGATCTTAAGCTTGAAAAAAAGTTAAAGTAATGAGAAGACAGTGTCTAACTCGTATTGGTCTAGTCATGGGGTCGTGCAAGAGCTTGTTGCATAGGCAGTAGACGATCAGGAATCTCATGAACCAATGGGAACACAACAGTTGTGACTGGTGTACAAGTGCTCAAATGACCATCGCCCACGCATTGTGTTATGAACTTATGTTGCTACCAAAAAGAAAATGACATTTACCGGTGGTTTTAAACTGTCGCGGAAATAATAACCCTGACATTTTAAACCGCCAGCATTATACTTTCTCCGGCAGTTTTAACCTGCCGACGTTAGTCTTTCGCCGGTGGTGTTAAGATGCCTACGTTATTCTTTCTCCCAACAGTTGATTTTCTCTATGCCAACAGGGGTTTCGCCGACATATTATGCGGCAGTTTTAGAACCGTCGGGAAAAACTGCCACAAAGTAAAAGAAAAATGCACTCAATTTTTGGAATGTGTTTTTTTATTAAGTACTGTTGATGAATCGTTTTACCCAACCTAATAGACAAACAAAAGTTCAATTCAAATATTTTTTACGTTACATAAGAACATTAAAAAATGAAGCAAACTACATATCAAGAGTTGAGTCTCAATATGTTGTATCTACCACATCCATTACATTGAAAATTTAAGTCCATGTATGCGCAAGCTAGTCTTGATTTTCATGGAACTTCCTATAGGTAAAGAACTACCACAACTCCTGCTCAACAAATTCTCACGCCATTTATTCTGAGCATTGCATTGTGTTTGGCAAGTAGCATATGCATGGTCCTGATCAATGAATGTATTTACCAAAAAGTGAAAGTACTTGCAAGAACATGTTCATGGTCACAAAAGAGAGAGATTCATAGGAACATAATTATGTACATAACTTGAAAACAAAAACATATAATAATATCAACTATCTATGCATAGTTTTGGATTTTATTGTTGGAGAAATCTTAATTTATCTTTAACTCATAACCTAGTATTTCATATTGAACAAGTACTTCACATAATATATTGAACAAGTACTCCCGATCAAAAAATATTGAACAAGTACTTTCAGTAAGAAGATAAAGATAAACAACCACAATGAAACACTTAGAAATTCCACAAGCACAGTGAGCATAGGCTAACAATAAACATCAACTAGTGAAGTGAGGGAATGACATAGTGAGCATAGGCTAACAAGCCCATCAACATTGTATACTAAGTTGGTATTGATGTGATGATTTACTGCTAGAAAATGAACAAAGGAATGAGTACAAAGCAATTCATCAAGGTGTAATCAACAAAAGATTTTTACCATTTAGCTGAAGAAGTGACTTTTTTTAAAGCTAACCCGTGACTAAGGATAGGAAACAATCCAAATGTTTCAGAATGGATGAAATTAGAGGCCCTAACAATGGAGATTAACCTAAGGAAGGGCAGGGAATATATTCCTACTCACCACATCTTCGGGGTTATCAGGTTCTATACGAAGTTTCCTAGTAAACATGTGGAGGACGTAAAAAAAGGGGATCCTATCAACTTGTTCCGACCTAGGATAATAAACTCATGATCTTGGTTTTACTTCACCATCGAGAAACGAAATAAGACTTCCATCTCCAAGCTAAGCTTAGTTGCACACTTTCGTTTGATGGGGTTTTGTTGCTTCGGCTTCTCTCTCAGCTTCTAGCAAAGAATTGACAACCTGCCAAGATCCACCTGCAAACCAGCCACTGTCATGCATATCACATGCTTTTATTTGGGGAAAAAAAAAAAAAAAAAAAAAACTAACAAGCAAAAGGACAATAAAAAGAAAATAAAATAAATAAACATAACTGATTCTATGAAAAACAAATAAAACTTATTTATTTCAAAAATGTTTAAAGAAAACTCCAGTATTTTCAAACTCCTCAGCCCAATTAGTTGCTGTGATACTAGGTAGAACATCTGGAGAAATAGTAGTCCGGTAGTCTGGTTGTACCAATCACGATTAATGGAGAGGGAAGTGTCAGATGGTAGTCTGTCAGCTGAAATAAAGACAAGGACGGTGATGGTACCACTAATTAAATAATAATAATACAAACCATAAGAAGTGTATTTATTTTGTCACATCCCAACAGCCCCCAGATCTGCAAAGTAACAATAGAAACACTAAAATAAAATACATTCACAAATAACAAATATGTATATTTTTCACATTTCCTTCACGGGTTCATTCAGGAAATATAATTTTATGATAAGAATATCAGAATTTAATCCTCAAGTTAAGAAAAATTGGAGATGTCGTCTATGAATGAACCTATGGAATGATGTAGAATTGTCATGGAATTTTGATGGATTGCCATCATAAATTTCCCATATATAGAGGAAAATGGGTGCTCGATAGTTACTATACAAAAGAAAAATAAGGAAAAAGAAGAAATTAAGTAGTTAGAGGAATATAGATTGATTGTGAACGGTTATTTTATGGTATGGATAATCCAATATTGCACACAAAAAGGAGAAAGAAGACGCAGAAGAATAGTTAAATATCCCTGCTACTTACACGACGATGTTCTCTTGGTGCACAACTCGAAGCACGTTACCAAAACACAAGCAGTTGTGTTTCTTAGTAATCACAACAATCTCTTATAACCTGAAAATATAGAAACTTTCTTTAAACAAGTGAAAAATTAGTTGAATTTTAGACATACTAGGGGATGACCCGTGCCAACGACACTCCCCTACAATGTGTTTGCAAGCATACTAATTGGAAGCACACTCATATCTAAGCATACAAAGTGTTTGCAAGCACACTCATCTCCAAGCATACGGATTCATGTTAGATAGATAACATGAGAAGCATACGGATTTTATATGCCAGGATTCATAATCTCTCACCATGATGCTTAACATATCATTGGATCCATGTTAGCTTTTCACGGTTCATTTCCTATATGATAAAAAAAATTTGCAGAATTTGTGGAATAATCAATAACTATCCCTAAATATCGCATAACATAGACTCTATCGTGGAAAGAGAACCAAGTAGTTCTGGCTTAAGGGTAACCAAAGAAAAAGAAAAGCAAATTACTATTTTTATTTTTGGTGGGGTGACCTAATAAGTGCAGCATTAAAGAGTTCAACAGTGAATTTTCTTATGAACTTCAAAAAAAATTGGGAAGACACTGAATATGTTGGAGAACTTGCATGTGTTGTCAAGAGAGCCAACTTTTTATAGTAGGCAAAAAATTAGGAGTTTTGAAAACAGCTCCTACTTTAGTGTTCCTTAGTTATTAGCAGCTGTTGAAGGTGTGGCCTTTCTCATGCAGAATTCCCATCATATTAACTCTTTTGGAAAATCTTATTTCTTGATAAAAAGAAACCTTTATATCAGCTATTATAAAAATATACTCGAGAAAAAAAATCTCATCTCCTTGTTTCTCTCTTAAGTTCATTTTCGTGGAAAAGATAGAAGAATCCAAATTGCTTGATTGAATGAAACACTTTGTTATTTTACAATTTCTTTGCTAGTTATGAAATGGGTATTGTGAGAAAAAACTGAACCTTGATGCGGGTGAACAATGCCGCATTCAATGGGGCCGTAATAGACGATGATGCTTTAAGGACCCAGACTCTTGGGGATGCTATGATAAGTCACTGTGCACAATAGACTATGCTGCAAGGTGAATCTTACATGTACTATAAACTAAAGCTCTTCACGAACCCGTTCTTCGTCAGTTGAATAGATCGGTAGTTCCAGCTATTGAACAACTGAACTACTTGTTAATGATGCAGGGCAATTTGTTGGAAGCAATGACACAGACTTATAAGTTGGCAGAAGAATGTCTTAAAACAAATTATTATGGTGTCAAAAGAGTGACTGAAGGACTTCTTCCCTTCCTTGAGCTGTCCAATTCAGCAAGGATAGTTAATGTTTCATCCAAATTGGGTCAGCTAAAGCCTAAAGGTACAAAACCTTCCGAAGAAATGTCGGTACCCAATAATTATATGGAAGTGGGGACTTACTTCAAGCATCCAAACTCCAAAGAGTAATGTATTGTTTTTCTTAATCATAAAAGTAATTTATTGCTTTAATTATGTTGTTTCAGAATATCTCCAATGAAAGGGCTAAAGAGGTGCTAAGTGATGTTGATGGACTCACTGAAGAGAAAATGGATGAGGTGTTGAATCCAATTCATACAACAGAACAAAACCTACCTATCAAAGAGAAGAACATGTCTCTAGTTTTGTGGGACCCTGAAGAGCTTCTCCAAGTAACAATCTTTCTACTTTAATCATAGCAGATTCTCCCCAAGCTACCTGCAGCAAGACAACTGAATCAATTGCAAATAATAATGATGCCATCTCAACTCATAAAACTAAGAGAATGATTGATAATAAACATAAAGCTAGTAATTCAAAATTTACAGAAGTAAGCAAAATTAAGTTTTCTTTTTATAAAGTAGAATCAAATGACATAGCACCTAAACGATCTTGTTCAACTGTCGACTGTAAAAGAAAGCCGTCATCGTCGTCAATTCATCGAACAGAAAACCTGTATCACACTCAAATCAATTATAAAAGAAAAAATATATATGTAATAAACAAAATGAATGAGTACATTACATTCACGATGAAGCATGCATTCACTTTAGTAATTCTAAATTTGGCCCACTGAAATGAATTCGACCCAATGTTCTCGATGAATTTACTTTACTTAACCCGATCAAACCCAATTTCTCCATTCCACGTTGTAAGCTTTTAAACCCAATTATTAAATGTATCTCAGTTAATGAAAGAAACTAACAATTAAGTAGAACTAAACAAAGCCCAGGAAACATCACTTCCTATATCCTAAGAAAGAATGAAAGCTTCGAAACCAAGTCAAGAATGAATGGACGAAGCAAAAATTCGTTGTGAAATTAAGTAAAACTCAACACTTACAAAAGAAATTAGTTAATCCAAAAAGTGCCCTCTTTTATTCTCACCGATGTCAAAGTAAAACACCTAACGAAAGAACAACCATCACAGCGTCGCAGATCTATAACTATAGCCGGAGCTCGAACAAAAACATATCAAAATCATCTAAAAAACAAAAAGCCAAGAGAATTTGGAGAGATGATTTTTTTTACACGTGCAAGCCCATGAGCAATTTTGCATATACGTGCTTTCCACAAAGCAATGAAGGCTAAAGGAGATTCATCCCCATCAAACTGTATCAAATTCTACAACTACATATGCCATATCATATTCTTATTAAGCATAAGTTTCATGTCCAAAAATTTTCTGCCCGTGAATTTAGGATAAATCAGAATCCCATATTTGTGCTAAAACAATTTCTATGTACCAACTTAACACACCAATATAATAGTTAGAAACTTACAAACTTACTAATCATGCTAACTATTGGTTTGTAGGTCCACTTAGGGTTGGTCCAAAAATCTATACAGTTAGCAATCTCTAAGAGTGTGCCACGTGGCTCATACTGTTGTCCTCCATGAACTCCTAAAAAGAGCACATTGGAGCAGGTGGAACGTCAGCATATAGTAAAACAAAAATGATGTTGATGCAGTAGGTAGCATTAATATAATATTCCTTATTCTAACCCTTTGTGTTTGGATATTGGAACAACTTTTATGAGAGATTTTTTTTTAAACCAACAGTTGATTATGAGTTACTATGATACTTACAATATTACCGCTTCTATGCTATCGTTGTGCACCCAATGCAGCCCCCAAGAGAAAAATAAATAAAAGTTGGCTGACCGGCAACGGTCAGCGAAGCCATGACTGCCCACAATATGAGTCAACTGGCACATTTTTAAAGGATGATGACTGTATGGATGTTTGGCCAATCCTTAGGTGGACATACAATGCTATGATCTTCAAACATACAAAATATAAACCTTGGATAAAAACCACGCATTAAATGATGAACAACCTAATTCAAATCCATTTCAACAATGCATTCAATCAGTCAAATCACACCATTTTTAGCATAACCAACAAAATTAAAACGTATCTAAGTGCTAAAATGAACTAAACACAAAATCAAGCAAAACCCAATTCAAATGATTGACCAAACAATGCGCTCAGTCACTCTTAAGTCATAACCCATCATTTTGAAGAGAACCCGAAAAATCGAACTACAACAGAACCCAATTCAAATAATTAACCAAGCAACATGCTCAGTCAATTAAAACCACCATTTGTTTAAAAAAACTACCAAAATCAAAACCTACCCAATGCTACCTTTGCATTTCTCCCTCCAATCACCGGCATACTGCCTCCAACATCACTACCAATATGTGCAAGAAACATTGATGTCCAAAATGCAAGTTCTAAACAACATCAGGGTCTTATGTTTATGCAGAACAGGCTACGCAATTCCAAATATTGGAAAAAGGTTAGGAGATAAAACTCCAACAACCTTCCATATGTGGAAGGCTGGTTCATCCAATCCAATCCATCAATCTAAAAAACAACCGTCAGATCCACCATGTTAATTAACCCCTGATCCCACCTCATGTTTATAACTTACCATGCATTGCACATTTACCCGAAGATTGCACATGTTGAGGAATGTCAGTGCCTCATCAAACCACCCATGAAAATTTCGAAAATCATTACTGACTCTCAAGATGTATGGCATAGAAATCCTCCAATTTCCCCTAGCAAGCAAGTTTAATTCCCTTGGTAACAGTGAATAAAAAAAGGAATTTTTGAAAAAAAAAAAAAAGGAACGCTAGCAAGCAACCCCATAGAGTCGTGCAACCTGTTTCAAAGTAAAAGCCACAACTAAAAAAGGCAAATCAACCACAATAAAATACATAATGCCAGCAAAAAAAAAATTCACATGAGCAACATATGCATTCACATGTAACGGTGAATAGAAAACTTCTTTTTTGGACAAAAAAGGAATGCTAGAAAGCAACCCCTTAGAATCGTGCAACCAGCGGAACATGTCAATGTGTCATCCACGCTCACTATGGCACCAACATTGTCAAACTCCCCACAATGCATCAACCGCATAATAAAATACAAAATATGTCATCTCCTAGATCAATTCATAATAAATTTTTGTTTTACTTTCTTCTACCGCAAGCGAAGATGGATCACAAAAGAGTATATTTTTTTGATAATTAAACGAAATATCTACGAATCCCGAAGTTTGAGATCAAATTTGAATAAAAAACACTCGTCCACACTCATTCATTTGAGATCAATCACCTAGGAAACCCTTCAAGGCAGTTTAGGCAGCAGGAAGTTCTCACTTCATGGGCAGCACGAAGTGATCCATACCGTCATATGGATGTTAGATGACTCACTAATCTGGCTGAACTTTGGTATGTAGGTCCACCTAGGGATGGGCCTAACATCCATACTGTCAAATGGACTTAGATAGCTCACATGGATGACCATATGGAGATCCCAAATAGTGTGAGAGATTAGCAACCAAAAAAATATAAAAAAATAATAATGTAAGACATGAGTACGATTAAATTTTCTCTACGACTAAGGATTCCAAATTAAGCCAGTTGACAATTAAAAACTTTTAACTGAAGTTAGAGATAACATTAACCTGATGATGAAGTACGAACCCATCCAATATGAAAGAAGAGAAGAATAAAGCCATGGAGCCCAAACCCATTAACGTTTTCTTAATCAAATAGTTGTTCCAATCATAAAATTATCCCCAAAAGGTACACGAAAAGGCATTGAAAAATAAAACAAACTACAAATTGCAGAGAACATAACTAACCCCTGCAACTGCAATTGTGATGGGGCTAACTTGACTACTCAAACGGAAATCCCACCTTTAATCTTAGACCACTGTAATACGTGCATACATATTATGTATGATCCTCCACAACTTCAAGACATATAAAATTAAAACTAATGTCATAAAGATAAAGAATAATCTAATCACACCCATGTAAATCATATCAAAGCAACAAATAGCAAATATTTAAATTTTGAATAAGCACATTAATTTTCTACAGTTTTATTATATATACTACTCGTATTTCCAAAAGAAAATAAAAGCTTGTTAGTGCTGCTTTATTTTGTAGAAATAGCACGTTGTAAGACAATCACACATGTAGGAAACATAAAAAAACAAATGCAGAAAGCAGTAGCAAAAGAAAGTAAAACAAAGAAAACCTAAACTCACTAATCTCAGTTACTTACTAATTTGACCTATGCCTTGACCCACTAATAAAAGAACATCAATCCAATAACTCATATAACTTAACCTGAATTGTTCCACATTAAAATAATGCTAAAAATAGTAACATGGGTCTCAGAACATTAACAACAAATCTGATTTTTGTTGATTAGCTTGACCCATTATCGAACCCTTCATCAAAACGTAAAAGAACTTCAATAAAAAAAAACCACTGAGAAACTTAGTTGAAAGAACCTAGTTGAAAAAACACTTCAGCCCACGACAGAAACTAATAAATAAAAAGAATTCAATTGAGATTTAAAGTAGCCAGGTGCAACATACATATTTCATGCATTAGAAATTGCCTACAATGGCACCCACATGAACACAAAAATGAAAGTCTGATCGATGCACATTATAGACTACTCATTATATCACAAAAAAATAGTGTTGTGTATTGTTCAATACATGATTCAGGTGCAATTTTTTGGTCCATGCTAGCCTAGTTCAGATCTGACTTCAACCAAAAATCCTTCCTGAGAGACACAAAAGTCAGCTAAGGGATTATACAATACCCAACATTGCCTGATAAGAAACGAAAACCCCAAACAGTACAAATAAATCCTACAACCCATTATAGAACCCTTCATCAAAACGTAAAAGAACTTCAATAAAAAAAAACCCACTGAGAAACTTAGTTGAAAGAACCCAGTTGAAAAAAACTTCAACCCACGACAGAAACTAATAACTAAAAAGAATTCAATTGAGATTTAAAGTAGTTAGGTGCAACATACATATTTCATGCATTAGAAACTGCCTACAGTGGCACCCACATGAACACAAAAATGAAAGTCTGATGCACATTATAGACTACTCATTATATCACAAAAAAATAGTGTTGTGTATTGTTCCATACATGATTCAGGTGCAATTTTTTGGTCCAGGCTAGCCAAGTTCAGATCTGACTTCAACCAAAAATCCTTCCTGAAAGACACAAAAGTCAGCTATGAGATTATACAATACCCCAACACTGCCTGATAAGAAACGAAAACCCCAAACAGTAGAAAGAAATCCTACAATCCCACAAATAAATTCAGTAAAAAAACACAGAAATCAATAAGAAATGAATTTAAGAAATGAATCTAACAACGCCATGTTCTACAACATTTCAGTAAAAAACCCAGAAATCAACAGATCAGTATACGCAAACATTAACACAAACCACAAATGCCAAAATAGAAAATACAATAGAAATCCAAGTTAGAAAGCACAAATTAGATCAGAAACGAAAGAATAAAAGTGCAAGACAACCAAGAAGAAATGGGCTGATCCCGAAACCCCAAAACAACCAAACGAAACGAAAACCCCAAACGAAGAAGATGAATCAATGGCTCTGAAAACAGACCTCTAACCCAATGGCTGCCCATTCTGAAATTTCTAAAACCCCAAACAAAAACCCAACAAAAACCCAAAAATCCCAAATAGAAGATGAACCAATGGCTGCCCATTCTGAAATTTCTAAGACCCCTAAAAACCCCAAACGAAAACCCCAACAAAAAATCAGTCCATGCTGAAATTTAAAAACCCCAAACGAAAACCCCAACAAAAACCCATAAATCCCAAATAGAAGATGAACAAATGGCAGCCCATTCTGAAATTTCTAAGATCCCACATAGAAGATGAACCAATGGCTGCAAACGAAAACCCCCCCAAAAAAATGCTGGAATTTCTAACGAACAGGACCCCTGGACCCCTAAAACAGAGAGGAGAGAGAGAGAGAGAGGCTTACCTGAGGGGTCGCCGTCGGGTGAAGGAGACGCAGCCGCAACAGGTGAGAGCGAGGAGAAGCAGTGAGTGAGGAGGAGAGTGAGGCGAGGATGGGTTTTTTTTTTTTTTTTTTTAAGCAAGAAAAGGGGTTTTGGAGGTAGAGTGAAAAAGGAGAGCCGCAAAACTCCCGCGAGATCTCAGCCAATCCTTGGGCGAGATCTCAGCCAATCCAATGTGAAGCCCCTAATATTCTTTCTGACTTGTTATATAGATAGTAGGTGACCCGTGCCCACGGCACTCATCAACAAAGCGTTTGTCAAAATTGGGTGCGAGTGGCTGAGATGCACCGTCCATTTGGTGTGATAAGATCTCGGCCATCCTTTAGGAAGCCAGATAAGAGGGGGAGACATCCTTTCGGTACATGCCCGATCTGGTACCTATCCGATAACAAATCAAATCAACATACATGGACCTGGTACCAATCCCATATAAGTGTTTCGGGACCCCAAATTATCGAATGAGAACGAATCAAATTTTCGGGTTGGTAAGATCCATTGCCAGCCCTAGTAGACGACAAAGGAGGACGAGATTCTCAAAACTACCAGAACATTGTCCATAATAATTGAATGCTATACTGCCTATCTAATTAGGCATATGGTTATTTATTTGGGACTAGGGGATGACCCATGCAAACGGCACTCCCCGACAGTTGGGAGCGCTAAAGGTACATCCATCTTCAACCCCAAAAAGATAATTCGGGCTCCATGGAATGGTGGGTTGGAGTCCCCCAGACGTTAATGATATGTAAATAACGTCAGGTGTATACTTTTTCGGTTCCATTGAAGAATGAATGTTTGACCCCAACTCTTATTGGATACCTATATAACAAAACTCAACCTGATTGGTGATTTCTAGACGCTTTGGATTTGAGTACCCAAAAATTTTCGAATCCATATGCCTGAATCAATGGCCATAAATCACCAATATTCAATTTGAGTTTTGGTGCGTAGGTGTAGAAGGCGGGCCAAACATTCTTCGGTTAGTGAACCCCAAAGAGTTGCCACATGGCAAATTTGACGTGGATATCAAACGCTTTGATATGTTTGGGGGGTGTATTAGATATATATTAGCATAATGAGAAATGGAAAGGCAAGCAATAAAGACATAAAAATTCTAAATTAATGGTTAGGATCATGAGGCAATCTTGGGGATACAATATACTAAAACAGGAATGGTGGGTCCAGATGTCCAGTGGGTCCATTTCCCTACATCTATGCCACTGGTACGTTACATGATTGATACCTAAATCATTCCAATTTCAAACAATGCAGGCACTAATATCCGATCACCCCCTGTATATATATATATTGATTTCGATCTGCTTAAGACTAGACAATTGATCGTGAAGGTCATTAAACGATTCATCTCAGTCGTTTGATTATGATCCCCCACAATGAATGGGGCTAAAAGTGCTACAATCCAATGGTTAGAAAACACACCACTTAAATATCTTAATACCTAAGATACATGACATATTAGGAGACTCAATTAAGGTAGGATACTAATCCTCAAGTGAGTGGACCAACAGAGCTTGACACCTAGCATAGGGTATTAATGTAGGAAGGAAGACTGACCTGACTGTTAAGAGATCTTTTAGGAAATTGCTCTTCGCATAGAAACCGTTAGATTGGTGGGGCCCAGTTGGTCCCAATGTATGGATTGGATAGGTCCACAATTGGAAACTAAAGCCCCCAATAACGCACCAAAATGTCATGTACGGATAGATTCCCAGCAATTGACTCGAATAGGCAACATAATAAATACAATTTCAAAAGGAAATAGGAAATAGGAAGTTGTAAAATAGGAAAGAGAGAGCATGTAGATTTTCAAAACAAATATGAAAAAAAATAAAAGGATTCTACTACATTCAAAATCAAGTGGGCATACAACAACTAATGAGACATGTTACTTACCATTTAGATATTCTTTGTAAAAGAAAACACTTGAACACAATGGTAGGAACTTAATAGAATTAATAATTACTTTGGACAGGATATATCAAAAGATACCCATAGCCTCTCAATCTCTCTTGCTCAACACATGAGTGAGTGCATGTTCACCCAATATTTTGTTAACAAAAGAACAACGGAAAATTTCTAAAAAGAAAACAAACTTTAATCTATTTATAAAAACAAAAATAAGTTTCTGACAGAAATAAAAGTTGAAAAGACTGACTGTTTCTCAGGACAAAAGCTGAAAAGGCTGACAAACACGCCCTTTTAAAGGGCGTCTGTACCAGACACCCTTTAAAAGGGTGTTTGCCCATAGAAGAGTAAAACTTTTGTCCCAAAAATGAGCCACATGGCACACATTTATCGAACGATGACCGTATGGATGTTTGGCAAATCACTAGGTGGACCTACACACTAAAAAAGAAACATGATTAGTGGTTTATAAGCGTTGGATTGAAGTTATTTTCATGGGTTGATTTTAATCGTAAGAATTTGAGCATCGTTTGAGTGCAAAGATCCAAAGGTTGTAAATTACTAATCAGGCTGATTTTTGGACTGCAGGTCCATCAAGGGACTGATCAAACATCCATACGGTCAACGTCTAATAAGAGTTTGCCACGTGGCTCGTATTGTGACAAACGTTCTACTCCTTTATGGCAGACGCCCTTTAAAATCGCGTTTGTCAGCCTTTTCAGTTTTTTCAATCAATCTTTTCACCTTTTATATCTGTCAGGGAGGTAAGTCTTTATCCTCGCCTTGAGTGCGATACTGCGCAATTGGGTGACTATTGTATCGCATGTCTATTTGCTTTTTTTTTTGTACCAACTTATTTGACTTGCGTGGCGTGGTCGTTAATCAATCAACTCTAAGAGAGTAGACCTAGCTCCAAAATTGAAACTGGTGGGATTTCATCACCCACCTCATCATTCCAACTGATTTGATCCCAAGGCTCCATTTAATTAAAAAGAATCAAGAAGTAGAGCCAATTAGCCCGGTGTTCGAGGAAAAATCCGCACAAAGCGAACCCGCTTAACATCCAGTCGAAATAAGACCACGAGCGCGGGTCCCTGTTGTCTAACACACCCATAGGTCCCTGCTACTCAAGTACACTGAGCTCGACGTGGCATCCTAGACAATTCTGCGGTTAGTTGCGTGTGGACTAGAAACACGCACCAACCCTAGCTTAACCCGAGGGAACACTCTTCTTAAACACTTGACCAATCCGGTTAGTCTGGGACGTATTTAAGCCAGCTGTTGTGCCGCACGTCTGTCTAGCCTTCGGATTGCCTTGTTGT
The DNA here is from genome assembly GCA_035048495.1 of Euptelea pleiosperma. Classification (NCBI taxonomy): domain Eukaryota; kingdom Viridiplantae; phylum Streptophyta; class Magnoliopsida; order Ranunculales; family Eupteleaceae; genus Euptelea; species Euptelea pleiosperma. The sequence continues at coordinate 29,314,388 of CM068552.1, forward strand.
TGACTAGAGTTAGGTTTTGATAACACAACTTTGATTCAAAAACAGGTCCGATCCTCACCGACTTCCACACAACAATAAGGACTATACAATATATTTACTACTATAACTGCAATAGAACATGTGCAAAGTTTTTGTCAACTTCTTCTTTTTATGCCGCCCGCCCCTTGACTGAATTTAATGTTTATAATCGTTAATAGAGACAAAAATGAAGATCACTTATACCTTACGTTTCAAAAATTTAGCCTCTTAAGATCATGTTGTAATCATCTTCAACATAAAGAGAATAGTGCAAGATTGATTATTGGGTTTCTCTCTCAACTTGAGTAGAGAAGAGGCTGTTTCATTTATTTATAGTATATTGGTTACAGGTCTAAAAACAAAAATTACATTTGTCTAATCCTAAGATGGATACATATTTTCTACAAAAGGTAACTCATAAAGTATGATTGAGCCATTGGAAGAATGTTGCCAACTATGGATGGATGTTTCCAAAGAGGATTCATATCTTCCACAAAAGGTATATGTGTAGAGATTTTCTCTACACATAAATCTCAATTTGAGCCGTTAGGTGACTGTTGCCAAAGATAGGCTTCAACGTGATAGTTGGCAAGGATCACTAGAAGTGATTCGGTGCTTCTCATCTGTTCCAATATTCTCTATATTCCCCCTCAAAGTGGGCAGAGTGGATGGAAGGAGGCCCAATTTGTGACATAAGGTGCGAACAAGAACTTAGGCAGCGGGTTGGTGAAAAATCAGCCAATTGATCTGATGAAGGAACAAATTTGGTGACTAAAGCGCCAATAGCAACTTTTTCACGAACAAAGTGGTAGTCCACTTCGATGTGCTTTGTGCGGGCATGAAAGACTGGATTGACGGTCATGTATAACGCACTTAGATTATCACAAAATAAGATTGGTGGACCAGCAAGGTAGACTCCAATGTCTTGTAAAATATAAGAAAGCAAAGTAAGCTCAGCAACGGTAGAAGCGATGGCGTGATATTCGGCCTCAACACTGGAACGAGCCACAGTGGGTTGCTTTTTGGCACTCCAAGAAATACACGTATCACCAAGGAATGTACAACACTACCCACGTTCTCTCATATCTTGAACCACCTCTATCACGATCAATTAACAATGAATAAGGGATTAAAAATCTATGGTGCAGAATGCAAATTCCACTCAAAACTAAGGAACAAAAAATAAATGGAAATATAACGATAAATGATGGAAAATGGGCTCTTCAAAGCAGAAAGCAAAAAAATAGTGAATGATGGTGATGAAAGTATAAGCATGACTCCATCAACAGCCTAGACTCCTAAATGTGTCTTGCTTTGTCATGACCCAAGTTGTCGCGATTCGAAATCAGGATCAATGACCCGACCTAATAGAGTATGGATTGAATTTGGTATCCTAGGTTGAGGCTCGAGGTGCAGATTAATATAATCTAAATAAAATAGTGGACATATGTTTAAGTCAACACACAAGTCAAATAATGAATCAATCTTATGATAATAAATTTCATTAATTAAATCTGAAACTTGTTCTCGAATATATTTTGAATGTCAAATAACAATCTACTGAGAATGATTAAGAATTCACATACGAAAGAAAAGAAATCATATACAATGAACTAGGAATGTAAGTGACACAATCTCATAAAACAGTAAACATGCTAAAATCCTCCAACTTCTATTAGGCCTCTAGTCCATCTGGTATCTCTACAAAAATGTTAGAATAAGCATAAGCGTTATCAACAAATCAGTAGGCTCACTTCACCTCCCATATATCTGAGCAGCTAAACAATGATAAAGGTTCAAAAAAATAAGGTAATCAATGTAAGAGATCAATAATGGATAATTGGATCAATCGAAAAATCTCAACTTCCCGATGATCAGTATGTGGATGTGTACAATACAGTCACAAGGTCGTATTTCCTAGCAGCTAGCCAAGCTCTCAACAAATTCTACTACGAGGATTCAAGAGTGTTTGAGGTCTTTCACTATGGGAGCGAGATGTCTCGGTTACTTATTCTTGTCTCTAAGGCATTTCCACAAAAACCAAGGGTGTTGTTTGCTATAGCTTTACCTAGAACCCCTTTGATTGCTTTGCAATCGGTTACAAGGTGACCAACCATCTTGCAATGGTTGCAATATTTGTGAATCTTTTCCAACACAACTAGCTGCCAAAAGTCAAAGTCCTTGACTTCAACTAGGATTTTGTCTGGGATCCTTAAGGATAGATCAATGTCTACAAGGTGCTAGCCTGGAAACCCACCTCCATGTCGAGTTTCAGTGTAGCAAAGCAGATACATCGATGTTTGTGTTTCTATCTTCATTCGGCGTGATCATCCTTCTTGTGTACGTAGATGACATCATCCTAACAGGAAGTAATGATGAACTCTTACAGGATTTTATTCGATGCATTAGCAATGAGTTTGCTATCAAGGACCTTGGTTCCCTCCATTACTTTCTCGGTGTGGAAGTCAATCCTACTTCCGAGGGTATTTTCTTAGGACAAACAAAGTATGCATTCGATCTTCTTACTCTTGCTGACATGGTCGACTGCAAGCCTATTTCAATTCCCATGCCTTTAGGACAAAAGTTGTCACAGGATGGTGATCCTTTTCCCAACCCTACCCATTATAGGAGCATTATGGGTGGCCTTCAATATTTAATGATAACTCGGCCCGACCTTTCCTTCTCCGTCAACTCAATTGTCAACATATGCATGCTCCAACCACTCATCATTTCCTAATGGTAAAGCGGATTTTACGTTATTTAAAGGGAACCATTCATCATGGGCTTCAATTCTTTTTGAACACCTCATTCAACTTAGTGGGCTTCTCTGATGCAGATTGGGCTGGGTGCTCAGATACTCGTCGCTCTACATCTAGATTTGCTATACTTTTGGGTCGAAATTTAATCTCTTGGGGTGCAAAAAAGCAACCTACGGTATCTCGTTCTAGTGCAGAAGCTGAGTATCGGGCCCTCGCTACTACAGCTGTTGAACTCACTTGGCTATGTTACCTTTTCCGAGATATTGGGCTCCATCTTTCTTCTCCACCGTTGCTATAGTGTGATAACCAAAGTGCTGTCCAAATGAGTGGCAATCCAATTTTCCATGCTTGTTCTAAACATATAGAGTTGGATTACCACTTCGTTCGTGAGAAAGTGGTTGCTGGTTCTCTACGGGTGCGATTCGTTCCTGCACACCTGCAGTTGGCAGACATGTTCACTAAAAGTTTGCCTCGGGTCCCCTTTGAATATCTACGGTCCAAGTTGAACGTGACTGTGATCAGCCCGCTCAACTTGCGGGGGGATGTTAATGCACTCTATGCAGTGACGTGGTCCAGCAATGTATGGCCCACACACTTACCGTCAATATTATCTCTTCCTAAGGTGGAAGGTCTTGTTGGACATGCATCCATCACTAATATGGAAGATGTTACCAAACGTGAAGATGTTGCCAAACGTGAGGATATTGCCAAACAAGTCATCTTTTAATGGTGAAAAATGAAGCATTATCTCAAAAACTATCTTAATGGTTTAGATTTCATTGTTGAAAAAAAAAAAATTGGTAAAGTTTGAAGTTCCCATCCCAAAATGCCAACATAAATCAATCTTTAGGGCTCACTGACCTTATGGATGTTAATTTGGTTCACCTATTGACGTACCTACATGTAAAAAAATCAGTTTATTGGAGATTTGTAGCCATCAAATTTTAGAATTTTAATAGCGTGTTTCTGGCCGTTGGATTTTAACATTTTTTTTTGGATGCTAAAGACTAGCTGTTAGAAATCAAGGATCAAGCTGATCAAGTTTAGGTATGTACAACTACAAAGAGATATACCAAACGTCAATAGGGTTTGTGATCCATAAAGGTTGTCCACGTGTCATTCTTTTGAAGGGGCGGGAGATTTCAAATTATGATGTCATAGGGAACAACAAATTATTCTCTTATACAAGGTATATCCGACGGTGAAGAGACGTATCCGAGGCATCTCTGAGGAATAGTGGGACTTCAATTAAAATAGCTCCGCAATGCTCAGCAGCTCTAAGGGACCAAGTATGAGCCATGCCGTATATTCATAGAAATAAATGACCGTATGGAGAGTAAGACTTTGATTCGCACTTAGAGACCACTGACCGTATAGATGTGTGGGTCGTTCCTGGGTACTACAGACTAAAAATCAGCCTGATTGGTGGTCTATAACCATTATATTTTAATTTTTTCAATGGGTTGATTTCTACCGTGGGATTCGAATATTATTTTGGGTACTAAAATATAACATATGGAAATCATCAATTATGTTGATTTTTGTTATCTAGGTCCACCTATGAATGGGCCAAACATCACTGTGATCAATGTCTCTAAGATTGTGCCATGTGGTTTGTGGTCCCGTCGTCCAAGTTCAACTCCAAATGCGGTTCTTTGCAAAACCACTGACAATGTCACATTCCTCCTCTCACACGCCTTGCAAATTGGTCCCATCCCTAATAATTAAATTTGTATTTGTTGGAGAAATGTTTTGAGGCTATCGTTATTTCTTATGTGTGTCCGACGGCATTTAAAAAAATACCACGTGATCTATTCTTATAGACCAATGACCGTGTGGATGTTTGGCTCATCCCTAGATAGACCTATACGTACCAAAAATCATCCTGAATGACGATTTGTACCCAAAATAATATTTGAATCCCACGGTAGAAAATCAACCCATGAAAAGATTAAGATGTAAGGGTGCAGACCACCAATGGGGCTAATTTTTGGTTTGTGGATGGAGCTAGGGATGGCCCAAACATCCATAGGGGGCAGCCCGTCGGTTCCAAATAGTGCTCCACAGTGGCATTTTTTCGGCATACTTTGAAGTCCCTGGGGACTTCAAACTCGGTAGACGACTGAGGACGAGATTCTCAAAACTATTGGAACATTGTCCATAATAATTGTATGCCACTGCCCATCTAATTAGGCACATGGGTATTTATTTGGGATTGCTCAGTTGATAAGCCATTTATGTACTGATTAATGGGATTCCTAGGATCACAATGTTATTAGCCGTTTAAGCCCTTCTAAGAAGTAACGGTCGAAATATTGGAAGTTCCATCTTAACTTCTGTCATTTATTTTTTTTCGAAACTCTTTCAGTTTCCACTCTCTTAGACTATATATCTTCACCATCTCTCACCATCTAACTCCAATCCCAAACTCTGTTCCTCACCACAAGATAGATCAAGGTCAGGAAGCATGTCAAGGTTTACCAGTTTCTCGATGTTGGTGGTTTTGTTCTTGGCCAGTTGCATGTTTTCTTTCGCAGCCATAGCACCTTCACCAATTGAGTTGCAGCCCCAACCTTCGGCTGGATATTATCAATATCTGCGTTCATGTTCAAAGATGTTAACCCCAAATTGCCACGAAGAAATCTTCTCTGCTATGTTCAAGAAGACGGTGATTGAAAACCCTTGTTGCCACCAGCTTGTTGTAATGGGCAAAGATTGTCACTTTGCGTTGATAAAAGCGCTCAGTGCAATACCCACATACAGACCCTATGCAGCGTTACTTGACCAAAGGGCTTCTGACGTTTGGAATGGCTGCGCTTCTTCACAATAAGGGCAACAAAATATGCTAGAGAAAGTATTGTCTCAGTAGGAAGAGTAATTTAGAAAATAATATGTATGCTGTATTTCCACATGAATTAAGGAGAGATTTCGTTCCCATATCAAACATGCATTCCTTTACAAAATGGAGGATCCTCATGCCACATACTATAGATTTGACTGATTTTTATTTTTTTTCCCCCTTAGGCTTGGGGGGGGGGGGGGGGGGGGGGGGGGGGGGGGTTGCCAACCTAGTTGAGATGTCTGTGAAATCCGTTTAATTTCCGTTAAATTCAGTGTTTTTCTTAATTTTCAAAATTCAAAATTTGAATTTCAGAGCCATTTTTTCTGTTAAAACCCGTTAAAATCCGTTAAATTCCATTTTTTGCCCCTGGCCATTTCAATCCGTTTTAACGGCCGTTTAAACGGTGACGCCCCCAGTCCGTTTAACCGTTAAAATGGCCTCCTTTAAACTTTGGGTAAAACCAAGGTTTAAAGGAGGCCGTTTTAATGGTATAACGCAATGGAGGGCATTACCGTTAAAACGGATTGTAACAGCTAGGGCCAACAAAAGAAAAAAAGGGAAAAATAAAATTTAACGGATTTTAACAGAAAATAAGGAAAAAATGGCGCTGAAAGTCAAATTTGGAAATTTGAAATTGAAAATTTCAAAAAATGAAAAAATAGATTTTAATGGCCATTTTTTTTCCACAAAAATTTCCAGAAACAGATTTTAATGGCCATCCGCTACAATCCGTTTTAACGGTAACGCCCCCAGTCTGTTATACCGTTAAAACAGTCTCCTTTAAAACTTGGTTTGGCCAATCCCTAGGTGGAGTAAAACTTCAGTCACAACGCACAATAGGAGCCACGTGGCACACTCTTGGTGGACGCTGACCGTATGGATGTTTGGCCAATCACTAGGTGGACCTACAAACCAGAAATAAACCTGATCAGTGATTTCTAAACGTTGGATTGAAGTTATTTTCATGGGTTAATTTTTACCGTATGAATTTTGAGCATTATTTGGGTGCAAAGATCCATAGGTTGTAAATCACGAATCAGGCTGATTTTTGGTTTGCAGGTCTACCCAGGGACTGGCCAAACATGCATACGGTCAGCGTCCACTAAGAGTGTGCCATGTGGCTAGCATTGTGCCCTGTTTGACCAAAATCAAGGCGATGTGATTTTTAAGCTAGGTTAGTTGAATTGATGAAGTCGTTTTCAATGTATGTTTTATGTGCTATGGATGTTGTGGCTGCAAGTCAATTGGAGTTCCCCCGTTGCATTGGAGTTCCCCCGTTGCATTGACTTCATATTTTCTAGCACAAGAGTACATGTATTTCTCTCTTAATGTGATGCATCAGCGTTCTCTAAGTGTACCAAGAGACGGACCAAAGCGTTTAAAGCCACATGAGTCAGCAAAGAATGATGGTCGACTCTACTGGAGAAGCGTGAGGATGGTCACAGTGAAGACCAGGGTTCCAGACCCTCTGCCAGTGCTTTTCTCTCTATTTTCTGATACTTTCTCTCTCATCTCTCCTTATTCTCTCTCTCTCTTCATCTCTCGGTCCTCGAATCTACTGACCTAACCCCAGAACTCCTGCCCATCGGCTCTATTTCATCTCCCTTAGCTTTTTGACTGTTGGATCTTCCATCGGACCGTTGGATCTTCAATCGGACCGTTGGATCTCTCTAGATCCGTCGATCTACCAATCTGAGTCCCAATCAAGTCACCATCCATCCGATCGCCATCTGACTGTCTGTCACATCATCTTGTGAGACGATGGACATCATCAATCCATGAGGGCCAATAGCCGGGCCCATCTTCATCGACTCGCTGTCCGACCAGTTAGTGGACCCCGCGAATTTCAAAATAATTTTAATTAAATGGGGGGTCCACTAATTGGGGAGATTCCCCATAGAAAAGTAGGTTTTTACTTAAAAAAAAAAAAAAAAAAAATATTTTTTCTTATTTTTTTATTTTCAAAAATCCCCTATTTCCATTAAAGGAAATAGGGAAGCTTTAAAAGGAGAAGGATAGGGGTTCGTTCGAACCCTAATCCCCCTCCAATCTCTTTCATTCTCTCCCAAAAACTTTCTTGCCCCTTTTCCCCTTCTCTTGGCCGTTTTTCCTCCCCTTTCTCTTCATTTTCCTCTTCTTCTTCTTCTTCCACCTTCCTCGCCGGAGTTGCAGGTCTACAACTCCGGCCATCTCCTTCTCCTCTCCTCTCCCTTCCTTCTCCTCTTTCTCCTCCTTCTCTGCTGCTATTCCTCCACTACTGCTGCGAGCTCCACTGCTGCTGCGAGCTCCACCGCCTGCTCCTTGCACCACCGGCGACTTCAACAGCAACTTCTTCTTCTCTGCCGCCCACCACCATCGTTAACACCAGGGGTCCTCCATTGGAGCCACCACCAACATTGACGCTCCGAGCAGCAGGTAAAAACTCCTCCTTCTTCCCCTCCTTCTTCTTCTTCTCCCCCTTCTTCTTTTCTTTTTTTTTCACGCCGGAGTTGCACACCTGCAACTCCGGTCACCTGCGTGCTCCACCACCGCCTCCATCCACCTGTGCGTGCTGCAATCTCCGCCAATAACTCCCCCACCGTTTCATCACCGCCGTGTTACCCAGCAAATCATAGCCGTGAACGCTCACGGTTTCTCCTTTGCTGGTGCACGAACCAGCAACTCCGACCGGCCGATCTTCAATCTACTCCTTCACCTGCTGGTTCGGGATCCCCTGTTTCTCATCTGCAAGCAGACCAGCAACCACTTCTCCACTTTTCGAAACCGCTTGGAAGTTTCCTTCTAACCTGCAACTCTCCGGGCGACACATCCACCACCATCTTCATCCCCCACACCGTTGGGCGGTAGCCTGCTACCCTCTACTCTAGCGAACTGCCCACCTCACCACCATACTGACTCATCTTTTCTTGGCCGGACCATGCAGTCCACACTTGGCCAATCCCAACCTTGCTCAAGGTGAGATCATATGTAGTTTCTCTCTCTAACTCTTCCTCTTTCTAAATTTCTCAAACTTTTTTCTCTCTAGAATAGTTCTCTCTTTCTCTCTCTAAGTCATTTTAGGTCTTCTCTCACTATTTCTTTCTCTCTCTATTCCTTTACGAATGCTTTATAGATTAACTTTCTTCTTGGCATATTTATTTCAGAAGTTATGTAATTGACAATTTTATTAGATTAATGGATGATTTCAATGTTGGTTATTATGATTTTGCTATTTTGCATTAGTTAGGTTATTAATTTCATGGCTCTCTCTCTAAATCAAAGCATATTTTAATCCGATCTATCCACCACTCTCACCCCACCATCATTCGCATCAATTTCTATGGAAAAATCTGTCATTTTATGTTCTTATTTGCGCTAATCCAACTAATCCCGAGTGCGGATCGACATCCGACACGAAACTGCTATACAAATGCTGCCAACCTTTCATGGTCTCCCAAGAGAAGACCCATATTCCCATATTAGGGAATTCCAACATGTCATCCTACTTTTCAAGAATCAGAACCTCGATGATGACAATGTCCGTCTGCGAGTTTTCCCATTCTCGCTCAAAGATCGAGCCTCAGATTGGCTCTACTCCTTACCCGCTGATTCAATCAGCAGTTGGAAAGAGTTGGTAGGCAAATTCATGTCTAAATTCTACCCCATGACTCGGACCAACCAAATGAAGCAACTCATCCAGGACTTTCGACAGAAGTCCGATGAGAAATTTTTCGAAGCGTGGGATAGATTCCAAGACTACCTGACTAAGTGTCCCCACCATAGCATCGACAAGGGCAATCTTGTCCATGTCTTCTACAAGGGACTTACTGATGAGTCCCGGACCATGGTAGAGTCAATGTGCCAAGGAAAATTCCTGCACCAAACTCCGACCGATGCATACAAATTCTTGGGAGAGTTAGGAGAAAACTCTCAACATTGGACGACTGACTCAGAGTTTAGTCGAACCACTTCGGTCCAAAGGACAACCAAGGGACATGATACTACCGCTGATACTGAACTTCGATCTGTCATTCAAGAGTTGAGCAAGTCCGTCTCGACACTGGCTGTGTCTGTACAAAAGCCTACTCAACAATCTACCCCAGTCATGCATGTGGGACACGAGAGCCCTATGGAATCCTGCACCCTCTGTCTGCAACCCTCCCATACTACTGAGCATTGTCCTTTGAATGAAAGATGGTCTAATCCTCTTCAGGAAGAAGTTTGTGCTTTCAGCACATACAAACCACCCACTCAGAACTCGTATAGTCAATCTTATCATCCGGATACGAGAAACCACCCTAACTTCTCCTAGCGGCCTCAGTCTACTCAACCACAAGCTCAACCTCCACGTCAACCTCAGGGCATGTATCCTCCTGGGTTCAATCAACCCAATAGGCAATTCAATCAGGGACAATATCAACAGAATCAGTACCCATCTACTCAGAACCAGCAGTTCCAACAGGGTCAATACTCTGGACAACAGAGCACATTTCAGAATCAGCAAAGAGTTCCCCAGAACTTTCAGAACCAACAGATTGCCCCAACTAATTCTTTCGCCTATAACTATAATGCCCCGATGAGCTCGAGTCGCGAATTGGTGCCTCAGCTCCCATTAGCTGCTCCCCAACAGTCGGTCCCCAAACCCGGTATCGAGGACCTTCTAGCTCAACTCGTTACTCAATCTATGCAACGCCTTGAGCAACAGCAACAGCAATCCATGCTTCGTCTAGAGCAACGTCTAGGTAACTTAGAAGCTGAGAAAGCTAAGGGGATCTTTCCTAGCCAACCCATTGCCAACCCTAAAGGAAATGCCAAAGGGGCAGTATATGAGATCGGATCCCAATCTCAAAGCCAGAATGAGAATTGTCAAGGGGAGGTGCAAGCTGTAACCACCCTACGATCTGGAAAAACTGTGGACATGGGAGTCCAACCACCACCGGTGCCATCTCCAGCACCCATCACTCACACCGTGGAAACTAGTCCAAATCCTACCTCTGCTTCTTCTACCTCTGCACCAACATCAGATATCACTGTGCAGAAATCTAAGGCTAAAGACAAATCCATTTGTCGAGTAAAGCCTCCCTTCCCGGACAGACTTGTCCAAGATAAGCGGGATCAGCAATTCTCGGAGATCTTAGATGTCTTTAAAGACGTCCAGATCAATATCCCATTCCTTTCTGCTATCAAGCAAATCCCTTCCTATGCCAAATTCCTCAAGGACTTGTGCACAGTTAAGCGGCGTACGCATGTACCCAAAGCTGCCTTCTTGGCCGAAAAAGCTACAGCGTTCATTCAACGCAATAGTGTGATCAAACACAAGGATCCAGGTAGCCCAACTGTCCAATGTGAAATTGGTGACAACTTTAGCTGCACTGCCTTGCTAGATTTAGGGGCTAGCGTCAACCTCATACCATTCTCGGTATATCAGCAGTTAGGACTAAAAGATATGAAGCCTACCAATGTCACTCTGAAATTGGCTGATCAGTCCATCAAGATTCCAAGAGGAATCATTGAAGATGTCCTAGTAAAAGTCGCTGACTTTTATTATCCTGTGGACTTTATCATTCTCGACACTGAGCCGTGTCAGGATAACCGCATTCCGGTCATCTTAGGCCGTCCATTCCTTGCCACTGCGAATGCACACATCGGGTGCCGGGACGGAAACATGTCCATTGCTTTCGGAAACCTCAAAGCTGAGGTCAATATCTTTCGTCTAATGCAACAGGATGCCGATCGCGATGTGGCCGATGAAATGTGTGCCGTTGAGAGTCTAATTCCGGACTCCACCGAAGATATTCTTAAGCAGTGTCTAGAACACTTTGGGGCTGACTTTGCAACAGAGTCAGCTATTTCTGATCTCAATGATCTTTTGGAGACTGCTCCACTGATAGAGATCCCCGCTCCACTCATCGAGTTCGAGCCTCTGATAACCATGGCCAGAGAACCCATCATTCCTTTACCTACTGAAGTCAAACCTCTTCAATCCGTGTCCTCTGTGACACCTATTTCTACTTCATCTGCTCCAATATTGGAGCTTAAGCCTCTTCCCACAGATCTTTCCTATGCCTATCTTGGTCCTAAGAAAACTTACCCTGTCATTATTGCTTCCGCTTTGTCTGAGAGTGAACGTAAGAAACTTCTCGAGCTGCTCAACGAGCACAAATCTGCGATAGGTTGGACTATAGATGATATTCGAGGCATAGACCCCTCGGTGTGCCAACATCACATCTATCTCGAGGATGAATCCAAAACCTCGCGAGAACACCAGAGGAGGTTGAACCCCATCTTGAAGGATGTAGTCCGGGATGAGGTCCTTAAACTGTTAGATGCGGGTATCATTTATCCCATCTCCGATAGCAAATGGGTGAGTCCTATTCATGTCGTCCCTAAAAAGGCAGGATTCACAGTTGTGGAAAATGAGAACAAGGAAATGGTAACCCAGCGCCTGAAGAAAGGGTGGAGAGTCTGCATCGATTACCGACGACTCAACACCAACACTAGGAAGGACCACTTTCCTTTACCCTTCATCGACCAAATGTTGGAGAGACTAGCAGGTCACTCCTATTACTGCTTCCTCGATGGTTACTCAGGATATAATCAAATACCCATCGCCCTTGAGGATCACGAGAAGACAACTTTCACCTGTCCCTTTGGCACTTTTGTCTACAAGCGCATGCCCTTTGGCCTCTGCAATGCACCCGCGACCTTTCAAAGGTGTATGATGAGCATATTCTCTGACATGGTGGAAAAATTTCTTGAAGTCTTTATGGACGACTTCTCAGTTTTTGGGTCATCCTTTGATGACTGTCTGAACCATCTAGGGCTTGTACTTCAACGCTGTCAGGACAAGCGACTTGTCCTCAATTGGGAGAAATGCCACTTCATGGTGAAGAAGGGCATTGTTCTGGGACATGTCATTTCCCATCAGGGCATTGAGGTCGACAAAGCTAAAATCGATATCATCTCGACCTTGCCCATTCCTAAGTCCGTACGTGACATTCGACCCTTTTTGGGACACGGAGGATTCTATAGGCGATTCATCAAGGACTTCTCTCAAATCGTTCGACCTCTGTCCCATCTTCTAGCTAAAGATAGTCCTTTTGACTTTAATGATAACTGTGTCAAGGCATTTGAGTGTCTCAAATCTGAGCTCACTACTGCGCCCATTATCCGTCCCCCGGATTGGACTCTACCTTTTGAGGTAATGTGCGATGCTTCTGACTATGCGTTAGGCGCCGTTCTAGGGCAGAGAGTTGACAAAAGGTCACACGTGATCTACTACGCGAGCAAAACTCTTAAATCTGCCCAAATGAATTACTCCACCACTGAAAAAGAACTCCTAGCGGTAGTCTTTGCCCTTGATAAATTCCGTCAGTACCTCTTAGCCACTAAGGTGGTCGTGTACACTGATCATGCAGCCCTTCGTTATCTCATGTCGAAAAAGGAAACCAAACCTCGATTAATTCGATGGATTCTCTTACTGTAGGAATTCGACCTCGAGATTAAGGATAAGAAAGGAACTGAGAATGTAGTGGCTGATCACTTGTCTAGACTGACTTTAGAGTCATCCTTCGACACCCAGCCCATCCCTGAAACCTTTCCAGACGAACAACTGTTCGCCATCTCTGTTAATCCTTGGTATGCTGACATTGTCAACTACCTTGTCACCGAAGAAATGCCTTCACACTGGTCAAAACAGGACAAAAGCCAATTCCTAGCAAGAGTTAAGTACTACTCTTGGGATGACCCTTATTTGTATAAATACTGTCCTGACCAGATCATTCGTCTCTGTGTCCCTGAATCGGACCAACTCAATATCTTGTCCTCGTGTCATGACCAACCTTGTGGTGGTCATTTCAGTACTAAGAAAACTGCAGAAAAAGTCCTGCAATGCGGATTCTACTGGCCTACACTATTTAAAGATGCCCATATCTACTGCAAAACCTGTCCTAATTGCCAGCATCTAGGCCGCATCTCCCAGAGGAACATGATGCCCCTCATTCCCATCCAGGTCGATGAAATATTTGACATCTGGGGCATCGACTTCATGGGCCCCTTTCCAGTTTCCTATGGTTTTGAGTACATTCTCCTTGCGGTAGACTATGTATCCAAATGGATAGAAGCCATTCCCACCAAGACCAATGACCACAAAGTGGTGGTCAAATTCCTAAAGGAGTTCATCTTCGCCAGATTCGGTGCCCCTAAGGCCATCATTAGTGATGGGGGCACCCATTTCTGCAATAAGATATTCGAGAAATTAATGAAAAAGTATGGGGTAACCCACAAGGTTGCCCTAGCTTATCATCCACAGACTAGTGGTCAAGTAGAGGTTTCTAATCGTCAGATCAAGCAGATCTTGGAGAAGACAGTCAATACCACACATAAAGACTGGTCTACTCGTCTCACTGATGCTTTATGGGCATACAGAACCGCCTACAAGACCCCACTCAATATGTCTCCCTATCGTCTCGTCTTTGGGAAACCTTGTCATCTACCAGTAGAGATTGAACATCGTGCCCTGTGGGCCATTAAGAAACTCAACTTTGACCTCGACTCTGCAGGGGAGGAGAGAAAACTTCAAATGAATGAGTTAGAAGAACTCAGAAATGATGCCTACAACTTGTCCAAGAATTACAAAGCAAAAATGAAGTGGATACATGACAAGAGCATCCTCAGGAAAGAGTTCCATCCAGGACAGAAGGTCCTTCTTTATAATTCTCGTCTCCATCTCTTCCCTGGCAAACTGAAATCTAGGTGGACCGGTCCTTATACGGTCACAGCAGTCACACCCTTCGGGGCAATCACTATTGAGGATCCCAAGGATCACTCCTCATTCCAGGTCAATGGTCAGCGTCTTAAGCAATTCCATGAACTTGATGTGTCGTTCATTCAGACTTTTGAAATTGATCTCATCGATCCTGCCTATGTCGACTGATGATCCACTCAGTCTCCTGAGCTCCAACTTGGTTGGGGGTGCCTGTCACCCCCGTCATGTCTGGCTGAAGACGTAAAACTTAGCGCTTTCGGAAAGGCAATTCCGGTATTCCTAGAGTACATGAGTCTCATGCATTTGTTATTATTGTTATATCTTTGGAAATGCAGGTACATTCATTCTTCCGATCATCAGGTATCACATACTGTCGAGTTTCTGCCGACTTGGTAACATCCTCCCTGAACCTTTGCATCATCTTCATTGATTTTTCATCATTTTATGTCCCGGTCATGAGCACCGAGGACGGTGCTGTATTTTGGTTGGGGGTGGGTATTTACCAAAACTCATGTCTTCATTTTGATTAAAAAAAAAAAAAAAAAATTTGTTTTTGGGGTGATTTCCGATGTTCTTCAAAAGTTTTCTAGAATTTCAAAAATGTGTCAAATACCCTGACTTTGATTAGCTGAAAACCTCGTTAAGTCAGTATTGAGGATGTCAATTTTTGTTAGCATTGAGTCAAGTCAAGCGTGACTACAGTAGGTTTGAAAACTCAGAAAAACTCAGATTTGGCACAATTGTACACTATCAACATCAGAGTCATCCTAAGTTTGAAACTCTAGAGATCCTGTGAGAATAATTGTGGAGACCTAACCCAGTGAGCTTTCGAACCTTTAATCATTTTAGAGAGTTATACAATAATCCTGAGTCACTAGATGACTCAATATTCTTCATGCCCGCAATATTCGTTGAGAGATCTCATTATCTTTTGCTTCGATCATGGAACTCAGAACAACATCAACATTGGATTACTACGACAGAACCTTCTCTATATCTAGTCAAGACAGTATACATGATAGTGCAAACCCTAGAAAATGATTTAGGCCATTTTTTCTGAACCATTCAGCCTTTCTACTCACCTGAATTATACTTCACTAGAAACCCCTTGAACCTTTCTATAAAAGCCTTTTATTTGCAAACCCATCAACCTAAAATCCAGTCCAGCTACGAAACATGACTGGCTACCCTTATTTTGAGATGGACAAAAGAATAACTGATGTGGGTGTACCGTGAAAAAGAAAAGTAAAGAAGAAGAATCAAAAGGAAAAGAAAGTGGTTAAAGCCAAAAACAAAATGTAGAAAGAAAGTATGAAGAAGAGCTGAAAAGAAATTGAGCAGTCTCAGAAATATCAAGAAAAAGAGAAAAATACGAAAAAAGGAAAAAGAACCAGATAATGGTGTTACGCCGCAGGAAAAATTTTAGAAAAGGGCAATATCCTCTTAAGATCTTTGAAATCCTGCATTCCTTTATCTCTCTACACCTGACCTAAGCCTCATTACAACCCAGGAAAGTCCTACTTGATTCTAGGATAGTACGATCATAAAATGTGGAGATTGGAGAAAGAGAAGCTATAGAGTTTGATCTGACGTTCCCGAGTGAAGTGGTATTCCAATCATGAGATCTTCTTCTGTTAAAGATGTCCTTCCTTCAAATAAAACATATGTGAGATCTTTTGCCTCTTTATATTAAATACATCTCCTCACATATAAATTGAGAGAAAAGAAGAAAACTCTTCTTGTGTGATTCTATTCTGAGTGCTAAACATGTGAGATTTGAGGTCGAGGCAGAAAAACTTAGAGGTGATCTGGAAATCTTTACTATCGGATGATGAGAATGTTGAGCACACACACGCAGAGTCTGACTATTCTGGGTCATGATTATCAGTCTGTAGTCTTGCAAAAACTTTCAAACTCTTCGCTAGCATGTAACTATTTTTGCATCCATTCAATGATTTGACGAACGATGTTTTCCCTGAGCTAATATGAAAAAGTGTGCTGCATGTGCAGAGCCCTTTTAAGCTCATTTATTTCGCACTAATTGCCAAGGATTGGCAATATGCTGGTTGGGGGTTGTGATATTCGCTCAAAAGTGCTTATTTTAAGCAATTATCCTTTTAGCGTTATTGCATTGTCCTATGTAAAATACTCTATTTACCTACTTTTCTACGTAAGAGTCTCTTCTGTTGCTTAGAACACACTTTTTTGGATGAAATGGTATATTTGCATGCATTAAACACATTTTCGGAAGTCTAAATATTAAGCCGTTCTGATAAAGTCTCATTACGGGCTTCTTCTGTCACAGGAAACCCCGATGGGACGATTCTCGAGACTTGTGGGCCCAAATCGATCATGAAAGCTCATTATCAAAGCTTAACAAGCCCACATGCTATGACTAGAAGATATGGGCCAAATATGGGCTGAATAAGAGGACCAAAAAGCCGGCCCAAAGAACGAAGAGAGTAGGAGAGCCAATGACCAAGAGACGGACCAAAGCGTTTAAAGCCACATGAGTTAGCAAAGAATGATGGTCGACTCTACTGGAGAAGCGTGAGGATGGTCACAGTGAAGACCAGGGTTCCAGCCCTCCGCCAGTGCTTTTCTCTCTATTTTCTGATACTTTCTCTCTCATCTCTCCTTATTCTCTCACTCTCTTCACCTCTCGGTCCTCGAATCTACTGACCTAACCCCAGAACTCCTGCCCATCGGCTCTATCTCATCTCCCTTAGCTTTTTGACTGTTGGATCTTCCATCGGACCGTTGGATCTTCAATCGGACCGTTGGATCTCTCTAGATCCGTCGATCTACCAATCTGAGTCCCAATCAAGTCACCATCCATCCGATCGCCATCTGACTGTCTGTCACATCATCTTGTGAGACGATGGACATCATCAATCCATGAGGGCCAATAGCTGGGCCCATCTTCATCGACCCGCTGTCCGACCAGTTAGTGGACCCCGCGAATTTCAAAATAATTTTAATTAAATGGGGGGTCCACTAATTGGGGAGATTCCCCATAGAAAAGTAGGTTTTTACTTAAAAAAAAAAAAAAAAATTTTTTTCTTATTTTTTTATTTTCAAAAATCCCCTATTTCCATTAAAGGAAATAGGAAAGCTTTAAAAGGAGAAGGATAGGGGTTCGTTCGAACCCTAATCCCCCTCTAATCTCTTTCATTCTCTCCCAAAAACTTTCTTGCCCCTTTTCCCCTTCTCTTGGCCGTTTTTCCTCCCCTTTCTCTTCATTTTCCTCTTCTTCTTCTTCTTCCACCTTCCTCGCCGGAGTTGCAGGTCTACAACTCCGGCCATCTCCTTCTCCTCTCCTCTCCCTTCCTTCTCCTCTTTCTCCTCCTTCTCTGCTGCTATTCCTCCACTGCTGCTGCGAGCTCCACTGCTGCTGCGAGCTCCACCGCCTGCTCCTTGCACCACCGGCGACTTCAACAGCAACGTCTTCTTCTCTGCCGCCCACCACCATCGTTAACACCAGGGGTCCTCCATTGGAGCCACCACCAACATTGACGCTCCGAGCAGCAGGTAAAAACTCCTCCTTCTTCCCCTCCTTCTTCTTCTTCTCCCCCTTCTTCTTTTCTTTTTTTTTTTTTTTCACGCCGGAGTTGCACACCTGCAACTCCGGTCACCTGCGCGCTCCACCACCGCCTCCATCCACCTGTGCGTGCTGCAATCTCCGCCTATAACTCCCCCACCGTTTCATCACCGCCGTGTTACCCAGCAAATCATAGCCGTGAACGCTCACGGTTTCTCCTTTGCTGGTGCACGAACCAGCAACTCCGACCGGCCGATCTTCAATCTACTCCTTCACCTGCTGGTTCGGGATCCCCTGTTTCTCACCTGCAAGCAGACCAGCAACCACTTCTCCACTTTTCGAAACCGCTTGGAAGTTTCCTTCTAACCTGCAACTCTCCGGGCGACACATCCACCACCATCTTCATCCCCCACACCGTTGGGCGGTAGCCTGCTACCCTCTACTCTAGCGAACTGCCCACCTCACCACCATACTGACTCATCTTTTCTTGGCCGGACCATGCAGTCCACACTTGGCCAATCCCAACCTTGCTCAAGGTGAGATCATATGTAGTTTCTCTCTCTAACTCTTCCTCTTTCTAAATTTCTCAAACTTTTTTTCTCTCTAGAATAGTTCTCTCTTTCTCTCTCTAAGTCATTTTAGGTCTTCTCTCACTATTTCTTTCTCTCTCTATTCCTTTACGAATGCTTTATAGATTAACTTTCTTCTTGGCATATTTATTTCAGAAGTTATGTAATTGACAATTTTATTAGATTAATGGATGATTTCAATGTTGGTTATTATGATTTTGCTATTTCGCATTAGTTAGGTTATTAATTTCATGGCTCTCTCTCTAAATCAAAGCATATTTTAATCCGATCTATCCACCACTCTCACCCCACCATCATTCGCATCAATTTTTATGGAAAAATCTGTCATTTTATGTTCTTATTTGCGCTAATCCAACTAATCCCGAGTGCGGATCGACATCCGACACGAAACTGCTATACAAAAATCTCAAATTTTGCAGGAAATCGGATAGAAATTACAAATCTTGTTGATTCTAGGGTTTCCGTAACCAACGACGCGGAAAACCTTTACTATCATCTTCGAAGGAGCAATGGAGAGCAAATTCCGGGAGAAGAAAACTAGAAAGCTTCTGAACATTGAACCCATAATAGAAATTTTTGTTTGGGCGGGATGAAATTTTGGTTTGGCGGTTTATTTGTTTAGCAAGCTTTACTCTTTTATTTTTTTTTTTTGGGAGAAAAAAGGAAATTACTCCTCTACTTTTTTTCTCACTTTTTTCATTTACTCTCACCAAACCTGAGTAGGTTAACCAGAGGAGGAGAGGATGAGTTTGTGGCTCATGCCGATGTGACTTGCTATCGTACGTAAGCCACGCGGCAAGCACCTTGTTTATGGTTTGGAGGATACCACACCATAGGTGGTCAGGCAAGTTTTACTCCAATTTAAACAACACTACAGAGATAGAATCATGGAATTTGTTGATGTGTCACTTTTTGGGACCACTGATCCCAGGATGAACATTTGGCCCACCTTCACACAAAAAGTCATCCTGATAGATGGTTCTTAGCCAATGGATTAGATTTTATTTTTTTAGTATGCGCTTGAAACCAATGTTTCTCGTCCATGGGCTTGTTTGTGTAGCTCATGATGAAAATGCTCAAATCAAATGGATAGAAATCACCAATCAAAATGAGTAGGGCTAGGGCCTAGCCAGTTTAAGCCCTCTAAGGGCTAGGGTCGGGCTAGATGGGGGTCGGGATTGGTAGATCTGCGAGATCCAATGAAGCTGAGGTTGTTTTCTCTATGATTTCAGCGTACGCGATAGGTGCTTTAGCTTTCCGCCCTAGTGGGTCCACCGGTGGGTCCCTCTCCATAACTTTAGGGTTTGAAAAAGAGATTCTTCGAAGATGGATAAGTTAATCTCCCTACTCGCTGCAACGATTGAGGGTTTCACGTGGTTGATCACCGAGCTCACCTATGTCTCCCCTTAAACCAAAATACAGCCTTTTTAGACAAATTTGTATGGCCCCGTGAGAAATTCACGATATTTGCACTACCCCCTAGTAGTTGCACTTAGTTGTGTTTCCCCCCATTGACCTCTATTTTGTCTTCTTTGACGGGGTGTTAACTTTGTTCACGTTTGACCATTTTACCCTTATGTTGTTGCATATACAAATTTTTTACCTTTTTAAAACCACTTAACCGCCATTAATACAGGTCGTATATGTATTTAACCCCCTATAGCCACGTGTTCTGACAATCTGAACGAATTTCATGGACGAAAAAAAAATTTGAACCATCTACATATCTATATATCTATACTAAAGCATAGAAGTGCTGATGTGGCACTCTCTGCTCTAAGAACGCCATGTCAGCAAGTGTTCATCTCCCTTTCCAATTCTCTCTTTCCAATTATGTTCCCAACTGTTACAATGTTTTCCTATTTCTAGAATCTCTCCAATTCCCATAAATTTCTTTAAAAATTTGGCACTTCAATTCCCAAACCATTCTTTCTTCGTAACATTTTTATCTCTATTTAAATATGTATGTTTCTTTCCAAAACCAGCGCATCTTTGCTTCCCAAAATCTCTCAAATTCCAAAACCGTTCTTTCTTTCCAACGCTTCTATCTAAATTTAAACCCATATGGTCCATAACTTGGACCACACTTCTCTTCTTCTCCGTAGATGGCGAGTGAAAATTTTGGCAAAAAAATGTCAGATTCCAGCAAATTAAAACTCGGACCATCCACACTTACATGGATCAAATCTGGTGATCGGAGTGATGGATAGCGATTAGACCGGAGAGGGTGAGTTTCAATGATTGGGTCCTCTGCCAGAGAAATGGAAAGGAAAATGGGGAATATTCTGCAGTCGATTGTAGGAGGGATAGGGGAATCAAGTGGAGAGGGCACAAAAAGGGCGACTTGTATTTTTTATTATTTTTTTCTTAAATATAAAACCATTTTCGTTCTTGTAAATGTAAGCTGGACTTTCCAATTTATATATCAGAAGAAAAAGGGTTATAGGTTATTTTCTCCTTAACGTTTTTTCTATAATGTTTTTTGATAAAACGAAAATGAAGGTTTTGATGGGGAACAACTTTTATGACAGTAAATGTTCGTATTGAGGAGGCTTTCAAGTGAATTGAGAACATTATTTGATATGTGTCATGCCCCAGACCCGGGCAACCGGATCTGGCCCGAATGCCTGAAAAATGACTCGTTTATCCAAGATCCAGGGTGTGATAAAAAAAATGCTCTAAAATAATTCTTAAAAATGACCATAATTCATAATATATTAAAATAAAAATCTTTTGTAAAAACGTTTTGGCTAAAACTTTTGTTTGATAGACTTTTTGAATTAACTTTTCAGAATTTAAGCGGATAGGCGTAAAATTTTCAAAAAATATAATTTGAATAAAAAAATTATCTTTTTAATTATCTACTATTAAAAAAATTATTTTAAAATCCTTTTGTGAAGGCGTTTTTTCCAAAAATATTGTTTACTATTTTATTTTAACAGTTTGATTCAGAAATCTGCCTTAACAATAACGGTACCCTAGTAATACGTAAAATAATTGTAAGTACCTTACATCAATAAAAAATAATGCATCTGTTAAGGATTCATGACCATATATCTAAAGGGTTAAATCAAAGAATCTAAGAAGTCAAATATTGATTATCCATATGATTATAAAAAATTAAATAAAGTTTTAAATAATATACAATCACTACCAAAAAAAGGCTTTTACCGGCGGCTATAAACCGACGGTGAAGGCTTCACCGGCGGTTATTGACTGCCGCACAAACCGCCATAAATTTGCCGACGGCGTAGATAAAAGGCCAACGCCGGCGGTTTGAAAATTGCCAGTAATTAGTTTCACCGACGGTTTATAAACGCCGGATATTATCTTTCTGTGGCGGTTATTGAACCGCCGGCGTTAGCTTTTTAATATGCCATCAGCAAATTTACAGCGGTTTGTACGGCAGTTTATAGCCGCCGGTGAAAGTGTAACACCGTCAGTTCTTAACCGCCGATAAATCTAGTGGAAATTTAAAAAAAACATACATTTTTTTTAAAAGTGTACTATTGATGTCATTTTACCCAACCTGATAAAACAAACAAAAACTAATACAATTGATCAATAACAAACAAATTATCCCAATCGACTTCCATAACAACTTAAATCATTTGCCCGTTATTACAATTATAATTTTCAAATAGATCAAAGAAAAATTACATATATAACGCAATAAATTAAAAGGAAAAGAAGTAGGAGCCTAATGTTATATATGGTGTGCACAAAAGAAGTATTTTGTTTTATGATAAGTTTGACAAGCAGCATATTATATACTTAAAGCCTTCTAGATGCCACTGATTCGGCAGAAAAGAGGCACTTTAATTTGTGAAAGAACTGGATCATGTGCTGGATCATGGTCCTTGGAAGGAATCTTCAAAATTGTTGGAATTTGCTTCTTGTAGCTATCAAGTAGAAACCTTATCATGTTTGCAACCTGAAAAAGAAAACACATACAAATTAGTATTTTTAAAATAGTAGAACTGATTTTGACAAAAAACATCCAAAGAAATTAATTAAGAAGAACAATTAGATGGTCAGTGAGAAGCTATGCAAGTTAATATCTTATCAAAAGAAGATATTACAAGTAAATATCTTATCAAAAGATGAAGATATGACAGGTAAATATCTTTTCAAAATAAAAGATATGACCGGTTATTGTTATAGTCAGAAAAAACCTTATGAAATTTCAGCAAAATTAAAATATTATTCAACTAGATAAAGAAGCATAATGAGATATCAAACTACAAATATCTCAATTATATGATGATAAAAATCTTCTTATTAGAGGTCTGTGGCGTAGATCGATCATGTGTCAAAGAGGACAAGCAAGGCAGATTAGGTTGGACCATCAATGAGAAGTGTCTTAGAAAACCCAAAATCATCTATGAACAAAAATTGTCATTAGAACCCCATGTATTCTTGAATGCTAACAAGCCAAGGGTGGGGAAATTATCAAAGCCGTAAGAATCCCAAACATTCTACTTTATCACAAAGATGGATAACATGCTCAAGATATTTTTTATTAAGCAAATGAATAGTAAGAATCAACTTTAGATGAAATTTTTACTGAACATTTACTTTGTCACACATATTCAACAAACACACAAGGTTTTCACACAAAATCCAACATGTATGATCATCAAAGTGTTGAACATGCAGAACCAAAAGTTCTGGGGAGCCCAAGATTTTTATAAAGACTCCAAACAGCAATCAATGGATATTGTATTGTTAACTTAATAAATAAACACAGAAAGGCTAATAAGCTCTAGAAAAAAAAATTAACATAAGAGTATTGCTTACCATGCAAGCTCAGCTCCTGTATTTGTATGAAAGCTATTTATCAACATAGTTGTGGCTGTCCCACTGGGGTATGTAAGGCCAATAATCCGTCCAATGCATATTGCTAACCAACAAAAAGCAGCTCCGAAACTAAAACTTTGGCTAAAGAAACAGAAAAATAGTAGGTACTAAGGCTTTCACTTGAGTAGGGCATTCCTGGTACTATCCATTGGTAAAGCATTGCAGCTACTAAGGAAGTTAAACTCCTTGAAGTAGGAAAATAGAATACCATCCTCTCAAATTATATAAACAATAATCTAAAATAAATACCATAAAATGTAAAATAATTGAAATATACAATTTTTAGAACTTCAAACCCCAAATCAGCTTTAGTATTTGAATGACTAACTATGACTAGTTTAACAAATTAAAGAAATGCTTGCAAGTTGTATTTCCCAACACAAAATATTCAAGGATCCAACTGAGTCACAGTGGACTTACAAGCACCAAAGTCATAGCTTAAATCCATGAGAAATAAACCCACTGTAATTTATCTTCAATACAGTCCAATTCGCCAAAATCTGCCATTAAACATCATTTTGCTATTTACTTACCTCAGCTGTCTTGTAAAATTCTTTGTTGGACAAACATGACTCATCCATGACTTAATACTTTTGCCAATTTTGATTAAACATAACAACAACAACAACAGATGACAACCACAACCCACTCTACTTTTGCCTCAGCATGCCTTTAGTACATTCATGTACCCATTACAGTGGACTCAATCAATTTTACCTACAAGAAAGTTATCGTGAATGAGGAGAGAAGCGTCTTTTTATATAATATATCTTAAAGCAGCATAGAAGGTGGATAGTACCAAAATGATATGGGTATATATATAAGAATGAATAAGGGAACACACATCAGAGGTGGACAGTAAAGAAACCCAATGTACCATTGGTTTACATTGGTTCTTATTATTTCTACCTTACAAACTTAGTAAAGAAAGAAACGAGAAAAGAACACATTACTTACAATTTGAACACCTTTATCCGCATGGGCAGTGGACACATAAAAGGTGGACAGGATAACGTAACAGAGATCGGAGGGGCAATTGAAGGTACCCAAAAAATTTCTTATTTTTCTTTCTCTGTTTCTCTCAAATCATGTAAGAATCAAGAGAAAATCTTTAACCCCATAAAAAGTCCAAAATAGATTATGGTATAGAATAAGGCTCTTACTATGTACTTGGCTAATAGAAGGAAAGTCAAGAATGATGCCCTTATGTGTATAGTTTGCCAGTTCCACTACAAATGTAGTAAAGAGTAAAGTTTAGTAACTTGGAGTTGAACCCATAGGTCAACTAGATCCTTCTTAATGTCACAACCATAAGGTCACAACTTTTATTGAACCTACCCATCAAAGGAAAACAAGGTCAATAACTTAGTTGTGAGAGCTATAGATTGCTTACACCAAGATGTATTGAACCCCATACTGAGAGCATAACAGAAACTATGTCAGTCTTCTTTGAAAAGTTCTTTGAGTTGAAAAAACCTTTAAGCTAGAATAAAACTAAAACAAAGAAAAAAAAATCAAGAAATGTTATTAAACAAGAATACCAATTGAGTTTGACAAGTGCTTGATGAAGGTAGCCTCCACCCTCTCCACGAATGTTATATAATCTGCGAAGGCACAAGAACCGAATAGCTAAGTACTTGTCAAGGACAATGTAGAGAAATATGACATCTTCCATGAACTCAAAGTAAATGCAAGAATTACTGAGTGTTCCGACTGCATAAATGAGTTAAGAATGGTAGTAGCTCTATGTTCTGGACTGTTTTCCGGCTCATACTCAAAGTGCAACTTTCAAAATGCTTGGTGAGAGCTGAAATTACCGTGTAATAACCATTTTTTTAAACCATGCTATAAAGTACAAACATTCAAGAAAGGGAAGGTGTCACAAATTCACACTAAGAGCTGAAGTCCATTGCCAAGGAAAGCACTTTCTGCTTGTCCGACAATGATATCAATGTCTGCTTGTGTTGCCTACAAATAAAGCACAAAGCAAATGAGTCATGGCATGTTCAAGAACAAGAAAAGAAAGCAGCACACAAAAGATCCCATTCTGAAACTTCGACCACTATCAAATGTGCACTTAAAATTTAAAAAACCCGTGGAGGAACAAGTGTTTTAAAATTTTTTTCTTCTATAAGAAGTTCAGCCCATTCAGCCCAACTAATTAAAGCTCACTGACAGTAGTAGCAGTAGTAGTAGAAGGGATCTTGAAGGATAACAAAGGAAACATGAAACTTAAAAGCCAAAAATTTCCTCACCTTAAGGTCCCTATGAGCTGTTGAAAATTCTTGCTTCATCCTCCTTGAATCCCTCATTAGAAGACTAGCACAAGGAAACAAATGCATTAAACCACAAAAACTTTTACAGTGCATTCCTGATCACGTACCATAAATTTTCCTATTGATGAGAAGCACAATCAAATATAAGACAATATATTGACACGATGAATTGTTGTAGAAGGCCTCATGGAGTCCCTTGTAGTCAGGACAACCAAATGGAGGCTAATTTCCCAAAATCTGAGGTCATTTTTGAATTTCATCTTTAAATAAAGAAGCACAATAGGTCCCATTACTAGCACTCATCACTCGCAATGGAAGTTGAAAAGATTCTAGAACCAAGAAGAATTGGTACCTGTATACCAGTCTAGAACACTAGAACATTTCACTCAAGCAATAATTGGACTAAGCACTAATCAGAAGGAGTTCCAAATTGATCATTGCAACGCAATCCAAGAACTGCTAGCTATAGTCGAGATGAGAACGAGGGAAAACCTAACCTAGATCTCTAGTGATCATGATAAGTGGTCTCACATGTTTTCTCCGATCATGTAAGTCAAAAGATTGATAATGCACCAGCAGCATACTAACTAGAACAACAATGAATCGATGGGGGTATCTTACCACTATGTATTCAAAGAACAAACATTGGTAGACTATGTGTTGAGAACACACGACCTCAAGGGTGTCACCCAAGAACATGTACTGCACACCGAACTTATTTGGGCAATGGCAAAAGTTCTAATAAACACCATGTAGCATAGAACTAGAACCCATTATGTCATGAGGTCCACATTCTGCCACCCACTAACTTAACTATGCCATACGCATGAAGCACATGTAGAGGGTTGGAACATAGATTCAAAGGTCCCACGTCGGGGATCATGTAGGCAAAAATTGAACCAATTGGATGATACTAAACATAGGTAGCAGGTTAGCTAACCCACCCACAAACTACAAATTGATTAGCTAAATAAATGGCCAATGTCATTCCTCTTAATTCTCCATACAATTAGTATGGAAAACTATGTACCACATAGATTGGAACAACTGCCAAGCACCTAATAATTATTTTAACCAACTCATCTCTCTTGGAAGGTCATAATATGGTGAAAGTCCAGAAAAAATATTTGCACATTGGATGGTGTCGATATCATCCGATGACGTCAATTTTTGGCCTATGAGATCAATGTGGAATCATCACCTGTGGGTCCCAACACTTCAGCATATGTACCAAATGCAGAGCATAGGTAAATCAGCAGGGTGGATGAGGAAATAACCACACAAAGCATTACTCAACGTAAAAGCAGAAGGGGAGGAAAATAAAAAAAAACAAGAAGTTGTTAAAAAATACGAACTTAAGAATAAAAGTCTCAACTTTTGGAACCTAATGCAGAAACAATGTTGATATATTTGTAAAAACATTTTTATAGAAAATGGATTTGTAGTGTCGATATCTAAAACGTAAGTTTCGACAATGCAAACACATAAGTTTTAATTTTTCTATCAATGAAATTGAAAGTTATTACTGTGCAAATATACAACCTGAAGCAACTTAAGGACAACTTAGAGTGAAATAGACTTACTTGATTTCTTCTAAGAGTCACTGGTGTTATTGTTCAAGGGTGATGAAACCAAATCAGCCACCAAGTATGAGAAGTTGAGGCTTGAATCACACTCAATTTCCACCCACTAGAGCAACAATTTCCTCTCCTTGACAAACCTACCTCAACCACGAAGCCCTTTGGTACCAACTTCACTGAAAAGTTCCCAAATCCCTTCTGCGAAACAGAGACACTGTAATATCCATGCATCTGAATGGTTCCAATAGCTTGGTGAAATGCAGCACTAGCCATTCTAAAAAACCAAAAGAACACATTACAATCTCAATCAGAAGAATGTCAGAAAATATATAACTTTGAAGGTTGGATTCAAGCTCATAATGTACACTTTAAAAATGTGAGAGATCGTTTTGAGGAACGAAAAAGGGTATAAATTTTACGAGTGGGAAAAGGTGATGCAACAAAAACAAAGCCCATCTAATGCTGTACCCACTATATCCATGAACTATTACATCAGCCGACAAATTAGGAACACCAAAAAAATAATTAAATAGAATAAAAATCACAAACAAACATTTTTCAAAATCAGATTCCAAATTCCATTTGGGTATCCCGATAAAAATCACAAAAAAGTGAATCTGAGAATAAGAAAAAATAAAAATAAAAAACTCCCATCACTAAGACAATTCTACATACACTTACACGCATAAGTACAACAACAAAATATTTCACAAGAGTTGAAACTCAATACAGAATCAGAAAGTGGTAGATCCTTGAAACAAATTGCAACAACAAAATCTAGCCAAAACTTTGGATCCGATGTTTATTAAATTAGTAAGAAACTTCTAACATGCATATAAATCAAAATCCATTACTCAAAAAGAAGATATAAGAAATTGAAACAAGATTCGACTGACCAACCTGACAACCAAAGATCATTCGTACAACTGATCTCAAGGTCACCAGTAGAGAAAACCCAATGCCTCCCAACAACATCACCATACCTATGGCTAGTACACCCACAAAAGAAATGTGATTTCCTTTTTTCAAAGAAAAATTTCTGTCTGATATAAATGCAAATTATTATATATTTGTCTAGGCATTTGAACCCAAATGGTAAAATCTCGGCAAGCACGCATCTCTGAGGCTTACTCCTTGAGATCTGGTGGAGAAAATGTGGAAAAGGTCAAGAGAGAGAGAGATAGACAGGGAAATTAAAGAGAGAGTGATGTAAAAGGCGTTTCACCCGATCAATCGAATCAGACAAAGATTGAAACTCAGATACAAGGCGTTGGAGCTTGCAGATCACAAGCTCAGATGTCCCTAAGGGAGTTTCAGTCACCGTCAATCAGGAAATAGAAGAGCTAGGGTTTTGAGTATTGGATTTCAGAGGAGACAAAGACGAGGAAGAGGAGGAGGAGTTGAGATTAGGGTTAGGGTTTTGTTAGGTGGAGAAGCCTACTTCCCTTAGATGCTATAAAAGGAGATGGTAGCTCTGATGGATTTCATGTGAGAGAGGGAGACGGAGAGGTAAATATGGATAGATGAGAGAAAGAGAGGGATAGAGAGAGAAAGCTTACCTGTATCATTGGCGAAGACGTCGTCTGATGGCAAGGGGGTCGACATCGATGGCTAATGGCGACATGCAATGTCGAAGGAGACAAGAGAGAAGAGTAGAGGAGAGGAAGGATTTTGGGGGCTAGGGCTTTGAATGGACTAAAAGGGCATTTTGTAATGCGCGGAAAGACTTCGCGCCTTTTTTTTTTTTTTTTTTGCGAATGACATCGCCGGCGGTTAAAAACCGCCGGGGAAACACTTTCTTCGAGGGTTTAAAACCGCCGGCGATGTTATTCGCAAATATAATGAAAAAAATAATTTATCGGCGGCTTTTTTGCCTTTCCCGGCAGTTGCAAACCGTCCTACTGAACCGGCGGTTTATAACCGCCGATAAAATAAAACCTTTCCGACGGGGAAAGCCATTTTTTTGGTAGTGAATGTAAGTTTTTAATAATTAAACTTATGAAAATGATACAAATAACAAATATCTAGAGTCCCACATCGATCTCATTGACATTCTCAATTGTCCATCCGATCTTCATATGCTATCGTCTTAATCATGTGCATCAACTCCGAAATTCACACCATCCTTAATTAAGTCTGAAATGTTTGGTAAATACCATGAGCCAAAGCCTAGTAGATAATCCACTGTACACCGCATACATATCACAGATAATAACGTATATTCTAATTCAAAAATTATGACATATTCAATGCATAATAGATAATATAAACCAGTAACGTCAACCAAGAATAATAAATATTTCTCACAGTTAGCCCAATATCATTATATTCATATGATTGTAAGTACAACTCAATCTTAAGTTTCATTCTCATTCCCACGCCGGGAGTAGCCAAAAGGCTCTTCTGCAGGAGTCTGGGGTCTTTCACCCTAGGGCTCCAGGCCCTTTTTAATTTTTTTTCTGCAGGTATCCATTAGGATCACACCTGAACTAATGACAGTAGGATTTTTCCGCATCGTTGGTTGCGGTAACCCTAATCTCAATACATTTGTAATATTATCCGATTATCCTGTAAAATTCAAAGATTTTGTATAGGGATTCGTGTCGGATATCAATCCGTACTCAGGATTAGTCAGATTAGCACAATAATGAACATAAAATGACGAAAAATTAGTAGAGAATGTAACTCAATCATACTTAAATAATCTTTATTTAACTGAATTTTTCTCTTACAATGCAAATCAGATAAAATTAATTAAACTAGAAAGCATTAAGAGAGATTAGGGTAGAGAGAGAGTGAGGAATAGGGAGAGAAACTAGAAAGATAATAGGTAGAGAGAGAAAATGAGTGGAGATGTATTTTAGAGAGAGAAAATAGAAGGTTAAAGAGAGAAAGAGACTAAGGTAGATAGAAAATATCCTAGAAAGAAAATTCACTGTTTGATCTCACCTTCAGATGGAGAGCAATGGAAGATTTGCTAGCAACATGGCAGCAAGGAGTGGTGGATTGAGAGAGACGAAGCACACAACACCCATGAATGTATCAGCAGCTTATAGATGAGGCGGTGGTGAGGAGCTCGTCCGAGCAGTGTTGCTGTGATGAACTAGGCTAGATGTTTGCTGGTCTACTCGTTTCATCCAGCAAGAGGAGATGCTTGCAGGTCTGCAAGTTGAAGACGGCTTGATTGCTCGGCCAAGATGTAGGCGGTGATACGTGTAGCATGAAGACGCAAAGGAACAGTCCAACTAGGTGGTGGAGGCGCTGATGGATCTGTTCGTGAGGAGGGATGCTGGATCGCCGAGAGGAACATGGATGGCTGGAGTGCAGCGATCGTGAGATGCAGCACCGTTGGAGATGTGGATTGCAGATGATGAGAAGATGCTGAGGCGCACACCCATAGGAAGGCACCTTCCCCTTTTTCTTCTTCTTCCCTCCTTTTTTTTTATTTTTTTTTATTGGGAGAAGACGAGGAGCAAGAGGTCGTGCGATGAGAGGCAGCACCGTGCGTTGATGGTTGTGGCATGATTGAAGTTGAAGGGATCCAGTGATGGATGGCTTGCTGGGTTTGAGATGATAGATGGAGAAGATGGGGGGCATGGACAGTGGAACATAGCGTTGCAAGATAGCAACTCGTTGGGGTGGCACACCAACAGCAAAAAACGGTATTGGTTTCTTGCTGGTTTAGGCGGTATGGAGGTCTGTTGATTGAGATGCAGCGGTCTCGAGAGAAGGAATGAGGAGAAGGAGATGGGGAGACGGAAGGGCAGTAGGAAGGTGCTGCGGTGAAGACGTGGTGCTACAAGAGGCGCTGATGTGATGGCGACCGGAGTTGCAGCCTGCAACTCCGGCGAGGGTGTGAAGAGGAACAAGAAAAAAAAACAAGAAGAAGAAGACAGAGGAGAGAAGAAGAAGGAGAAGAAGAACGAGGCGCGTGGCCGGAGTTGTAGAACTCCGGCCGGAGAAAAGGAGAAGGAAGAAGAAGATGAAGAAGATGAAGAAGAAGAGGAGGAAAGAAGGAGAGGAGGAAGGGTAGAATGTGGGGGAAGGTTTTGGGGAGAGAAAGGAGAAGAAAGGAGGGGGATTAGGGTTCAAACGAACCCTTCTCCTTCCCCTTTTAAAGCTCCTTATTTCCTTTAATGGAAATAGGGTATTTTTCAAAAATAAGAAAAATAAGTAAAACCCTACTTTTCTTTGGGGAATTTCCCCATTTAGTTGACCCCCCATTTTTTAAAATTTAATTGAAATTATTTTGAAATTCACGGGATCCACTAAATGGTCGGACAGCGGGTTGATGATGATGGGCCTGGCTACTGGCCCACATGGATTGATGATGTCCATCGTCTCACAAGATGATGTGATAGACAATCTGATGGCGATCGGATGGATGGTGACTTGATTGGGACCCAGATTGGTAGATCGACGGATCTAGAGAGATCCAACGGTCCGGTGGAAGATCCAACGGTCCGATTGAAGATCCAACAGTCAGAAAGCTAATGGAGATGAGATAGAGCCGATGGGCAGGAGTTCTGGGGTTAGGTCAGTAGATTCGAGGACCGAGAGATGAAGAGAGAGAGAATAAGGAGAGATGAGAGAGAAAATATCAGAAAATTGAGATAAAAGTATTGGCAGAGGGTCTGGAACCCTGGTCTTCACTGTGACCATCCTCACGCTTCTCCAGTAGAGTAGACTATCATTCCTTGCTGACTCATGTGGCTTTAAACGCTTAGGTCCGTCTCTTGGTCATTGGCTCTCCTACTCTCTTTATTCTTTGGGTCGGCTTTTTGGTCCTCTTATTCAGCCCATATTTGGCCCATATCTTCTAGTCATAGCATGTGGGCTCTTTAAGCTTTGATAATGGGCTTTCCTGATCGATATGGGCTCGCAAGTCTCGAGAATTGTCCCATCGGGGTTTCTTGCGACAGAAGAAGCGCGTAATGAGACTCTATCAGAATGACTTCATGTCTAGACTTCTAAAAATATGTTTAATGCATGCAAATATACCATTTCGTCCAAAAAAGTGTGTTCTACGCAATAAAAGAGACCCTTACGTAGAAAAGTAGATAAATAGAGCATTTTAACGTAGGAGAGTGTGAAAACGCTTAGAAGATAACAGTGGAAAATACGCACTTTTAAGCGAATATCAACTAATTAACACTTCAATATTATAAAAATTATTATCTATAACATTTTTTCTGGCACACCGGCCGATCCGATCAGATCCGAATCACAATAATATCCACAACATCATCAATTAAGCACATATATATAACATGATTAATAATGTAAAATAATTGAGATTATCTATTAAAATATGTAGGTGTACCTACCTTGTTCGTTGATCTTCATCCGAACTTGAATCAATAGTGAAAAAATAATCGCGGGTGTTTTTACCAATCGTCGTTAGATGAAGCCAGAATTCGAGTATGTCGAATGTCTCGATAGTATGAACTTTTTTGTCTCAATGAATGGTGAGGCGTTATGTTGTTTCTAGGACTTTTAAAGCTGTCAACGATTTGTAATGGAAAACTCTCTAATGGTGAAAAATAAAAATGTGTAGGTTTTTGGGAGATTCTTCTATTTTTATTAGTTGCTCAAAAAGAATGGTAAGTCATTATTTATTTATGTGTGCAATTAATTATCATTGGTAATTTATTTAAATAGTTTCTTTATTCTTAAAGTTCAAGTCTTTGGTTAGGGAAAGATTTTCATTATTTCCAAAAGACTAAAAGTTATGAAAAATTTTAATTAAGGCAATTAATGTGTAACTCAAAGATATTAATTATCTAATTAATTATTTTAATTTTATCATTTGTTGAAAATACCCTTCTAATATAAATTACTCTAATATCCTTGGACAAAAGTTCAGGGTATTACAACCTACCCCCGTTACAAGAATTTCATCCACGAAATTTAAAACATAATTAATTTAAATTATTTTTATTTAGCCCGTCATTTTAGATTAGTCGATTAATCATTCTAGTCAAGCTTAGTTAGATCGGTTGACAAAACTTTATACTCAAAAAGACTGAGCTTTGACTTCAATCATGACTTGACAACTAAATCCATTGATTTCTTGTCCAGTTTCAACTGGAGAGGATCGAACAACTGTGGTTCGGTGAAAACCTCTATGAGTCTGTCGTGGATCCTATTTTCGTGAGTACATACGAATCCTAGATTTATCAATGGGCATACATCCATATTTAGTGCATCTTTAATTGCGTAACCTAATCAAATTGGTTAAATTAATTAACATAGTAAATCTAGTCAAATTGGTCATCTACACTAATTAGTATAGAAGCTTTGACATTGATCTCTGAGAGCTTATTGAGGACATAGTCTTGAGTTTCCAAAAATAGCTTATTTGATGGTACTCTCTGCACATAGTTATCTCTATTTTTGTAATTTAATAAATCCAAAGGTTAGTGGTATTTAAGAATGAGCCATGTGGCTCTTACTGTAGTCCATCAGAAACTTGACATGAGGGATTCTTTTGATTGCAAGAAATATGGCAAGTACTACAGAAATACAAAAATTTAGAAAAAAATGATGATAAAGATAGTTACAGCAAAGGTTTTAAATGAACCATTCTAACGGGTATAACGGACAGGACCATTAATGTTACGCCCTTCGTAACGTCGTATGATTAGATCAAGATATACAAATTACGTATAGTTTGTATTTAAAAATAAAAACGTCAAATATGCAAGTTTGTTATAGAAAATCTTAAGTACTAATTTTTTATAGACTAGAGTCCCATAATTAATACTAGTTTAGAGTAAACCTTCGCTCGAACCTGGTGTGAGCTAAGCCAATCACAGGCCACAGTGCGAGCCACGTGGCACACTTTTTTTTTTGCTAAGTGAGGTAATTGATTAGAACAAAAGAAAATAAATTACAGAGAGTGGGTCAAAGAGACCAAAAGGAAAAGGAAAAGAGAAACAAATAAAAGATACAAATCTGTAGTAAGTCCTAGATGGGTCTTCAACCAATTTGAAGTCTCCCATCCCACCAAAGCCGAGAGTTAATCAGCATAGTGGTACCGAATTTGGCACATTAGTCAGCCCCAAAATTTATCCAGTTTAGTGCACAGAATATAAGAATTAACACAGTATCTATGTAGCAGTATGACAGAAACAGGAGGGACTGAGTTGCCTCAAATCTCTAACAAAGACCGTTTGATCTCATGCATCCTTTTTAGAGTTTCTCTCATGGTTAAACGATCTTTAGCTGAATCTGCTGCACAGGACAGACCGACCTTTATCATGCCATCCAAGCACATTTCCTTTCTAATTTGCCAGATGTTAGAGCTGCTGCTGCTGCTGCTGGTGCCAACACTGTAACTGGTAGTGCTGCTGTTGTACTCTGGAGCATTGTCGTTTTCAAGGAGTCTCGAATCAATAATTTCCAGAACTCGATTCTCATACACGGCAGATGCAAATTTATTCAGGTTTTGACCATCCTTAAACATCTCATCAGTGGGTTTCTTTCCTACAAAGATCTCCAACAGTAGAATCCCGTAACTGTAGACGTCACCACTCGTTGAAACATTGCAACCAAGTCCGTATTCTAGGATACCAGGAAAACAGATTAGAAACTCAAATACCCGTAACTAAAAGTAATATTCCTAATGGAAAACGCAAAAATTTAATGAAGCTAGTTGTGTTTTGATACCTGGGGCAATGTAACCAATGGAACCCTTCAGTCCTATTGTGCTACTTTGATTCTGTGAAGGATTATGAGAGAGAAACCTTGCCAGTCCAAAATCCCCTACATGGGCTACCATATCATCGTCCAAAAGTACATTGCCGGGTTTCATATCACAGTGCACAATAGGTGGGTCGCAGTCATGGTGCAAATAGTCCATGGCAGCAGCTACATCTATGGCAATATTCAGTCTCTGGATCAAGTTCAGACTTGACCCAGACACAGGGTCTTCTGGATACAGCCACTTATCCAAGCTGCCATTAGACATGAACTCCATAACCAAGGCCTTGAATTCGCCTCCTCCATGGTTGATGCTTGAGCAAGAGGTGATAACCTTCACAAGGTTCCGATGCCGTACATTTTTTAGGGCTTCACATTCTAATG
This sequence comes from Euptelea pleiosperma, assembly GCA_035048495.1. Classification (NCBI taxonomy): domain Eukaryota; kingdom Viridiplantae; phylum Streptophyta; class Magnoliopsida; order Ranunculales; family Eupteleaceae; genus Euptelea; species Euptelea pleiosperma. The sequence continues at coordinate 29,349,688 of CM068552.1, forward strand.
TGAAACTTTGAGAAGCTTTTCTTTGTTTTAGGTCAAGGACCTTGATCGCAACAATGGTGGATGCTCCATCTTCACCGTTGTTTCCACTATGATCACCACTACTGACGACTCCTCTGTAAACAGAACCAAAACCTCCCTTGCCTACTAGATTTTCTGGCGCCAAACCATTAGTAGCAGATAGAATATCCGAGTAGGATATCTTCTGCAGCTGCCCTATGAGATCAGGGAGGCCTTGAATTCTCTTCTTTTTCTTGTTCAGGGAGATCAGGACCCATAAAAAACAGAACAAAACACACAATAATGCAGTGAGGCTAGCAATCGGAACAATGATTTTGAGTGCAACGGACCCGTTTCGCTTCTTTTTAGGGGCACATGTAGGAACCTTAAGCTTCCCAGTAATCTCTTGATCGTCACTACAGAGCATATTATTTCCTTGAAGAGAATCCCAGCTGATGTCCAAGAAGATGCCTTCACTTGGTACTTGCCCTTCCAAATCATTGAAAGACAGATTCAACATCATTAAAACCCGAAGGCTCTCTAATTCAATTGGGATCAGGCCAGAAAGATTATTAGTGGAAAGATCCAACCTCTCCAGAGCTGCTAATTGACCCATCGATTTTGGGATTGAGCCATTGAATTTGTTTCTAGCCATGCTAAGATTACCCAAACTCGAACAGTCACCAATAGTATCTGGAATATTGTCCGATAGCAGGTTATCAGAAACATCCATGAAAGAGAGCTGATTCAGTCCACCTACTTCCATGGGAAGAGAACCGCTTAGAGTATTCTGAGCCAAACGCAGTTCACGTAAATTAGAGAGCCCAAAAATCTCCTTAGGTATGCTTCCAACCAGCCTATTCCTGGCGAGTCCCAATACTTCTAGACGGTGGCAGTCCTCTATACTCTTGGGAATTCTACCTGAGAATCGGTTATTTCCCATGGTGAGCTGATAAAGTTTAGTAAGATTGCTGAAGCTATCTGGTATTTCTCCGAAGAACATGTTTTGGTGCAGAGAAAATCTCTGCAGATTGTGCAGTAGTCCTATGGAGTTTGGTACTGTTCCTTGGAAATCATTTTGATACAGAGATAAGACTGTAAGGTTGCGATAGTTATCCATTCCTCGAGGGAAACTGCCAGAGAGTGAATTACCTTCCACGCAAAATTGTTCAAGATGGATTGATTGGTTAGCAATCGTACTTGGAAGCTCACCAGCTAGTTGATTTGAATTCAGCATGAGATTCTTTAAACGGCTGCAGTTTGTGAGAGAATCGAATACCTGATGGTTGAGCTCTGTGGTAGAAGAGAGACCATTCAAGCCTAGATTCAGATTAACGAGATTATTCAAGTTACCAAATAAAGGCAGTACACCATGAAAGCTATTTGAAGATAAATCGAGGGATTGAATTCTGGACACATTGGATAAAGAACTTGGTATAGGTCCATCAAGCTCATTCTGGGCCATGTAGAGATTGCTGAGACTAGGAAGCGTAAGAGCCATGTCAGGTGGTAGCTTTCCAACGAGCTTATTATTCGTTACGGAGAAGTAGACCATAGAGGAGATGTTGTAAATTGAATAAGGGATCTCTCCACTGAACTGATTCTCAGAGAGCTGAAGAATAAGTAGATTTTGGAGAAGACCCAACTCGTTTGGAATTCTGCCAGAGAATTGGTTTTTTGCCAGGTAGAGCGAAGTAAGAGAGGACATATTTCCAAGTGAAGGAGGGATCGGGCCAGTGAGATTATTGGCAGCAACATCAAAAGTTCTGAGCTTCAATAGAAATCCGAGCTCGAATGGGAGTTTACCAATCAGTTTATTGAATTGGAGATAGATTTCTTTCAGGTTAGAAATACGGGAGAGACTTGCAGGGATGGTACCATCGATAGAGTTTTTGGCGAGGACGAGACGGCGAAGAAGGGAGAGACGGCTGAACTCTTGAGGAATAGGGCCGTGGAAGAGGTTGTCGGAAAGATCAAGTGTTCTGAGGGAGGTGAGGTTGGAGAGTTGAGGAGGGATGGTACCGGAGAGCCCGAGTCCTCCAAGGCGGAGTGACTGTACCCGGGTTCGGTTAGTGGTGCAAGAAATTCCAAACCAAGTGCAAAGAGATAAGCTACTGTTCCAACTTGAGAGAACCTTTCGAGGGTCAGAGACATTTTGCTTGAAGTATAGAAGGGCTTCACTGTCTGTGTCAGCATTGAGAGCGTATGCACTACTCATGCAACAAGAGAGGAGGATGAGCAGTGCAAGATGGTGACGCTCCATTTTTAGACCATGGAATATGGACTACTTGTTTGCCGCTTCTTACCCTTCAAAAAATATATCGATCTTCTTACCCTGTAAATATACCAGTGAAGACGAACATTTCATGAACAATTACTATTAGCTGAACGGTCAGCAGCCTTTTTTGAACAAGAACAACTTGGAATAGAGAAGCTTCCAAGATTCTCAAGAATAATTCAAAGGTTTATTAAGCATATTTAATGCAGCAGGCAGCCTCCAAGTAATCTGTTTGAATAAACAATCTGAAAATGCATGTCATGCTGTATAATTTTCGAACAGATTTAATGGCATAATTTAAAAAAAAATTATTTTATTGTTTTGGTGGTTAAGACTTAAGACTGGGGATACTCATTTTATTATGTCCGGAATGATATGGTAGATCAGACGATCACGGTAATTTGTTGAAGTCTTAATATTGGTCCACTTCACTACAAATTAAAACCTTCCCTAAAGTTGACCTGGGGTGTGACATGCCAACCTAATCAACCTAATCAATGGTAACCATTCAGCTTGTCTCATTCTTTTTGAAAATAAGAAAAGTAAAGTAAAAGAAAAAACTGAATTGTTCAAAAAAAGCTATAGATTGGATTCATTCGACTGGGTCAACTTTGAACTAGGAGAGTTTGGCTGGGTGAAACCCATCAAATGGTATTTTCAGCTGGGCCTTATGTGATCCGTAAGGCAAAGAGGATGAGAACAACCTCTTCCACTTCTCCCCTCTTAGACTCAAATATTCTAAAAGAAGAGAGAGAGAGAGAGAGAGAGAGAGAGAGAGAGAGAGAGAGAGAGAGAGAGTTTTTTTCCCATCTATATGGGCGAGCTGCAGTGGGACCATTGAATGGTAGGGTCCTACTTCCTTTGCATATATGTAGGCACTTTAGCATTTCTTGTATCTATAAACGCTGGATTTCCAGTGAAGTCGTAGGTAAGAAGTTCTCCATTCGACGTGTACCCCCAACAACCCTGTTTTTTAATTTTTGAAAATTGATTTTCATTCTCTGAATGAAGGATAGAAATTGAGGGTATATACTCAACTAAGCTCCATGTCTGTCATGGAGATCGAGAGAGAGACAGGCCAACAACCCTGTTTTTAATTTTTGAAACTTGATTTCCATTCTCTGAATAAAGGGTAGATATTGAGGGTATATTCAACTAAGCTCCAAGTCAGTCTTGGAGAGTGAGAGAGAGAGACCAACAACCCTGTTTTTAATATTTGGAACTTGATTTTCATTCTCTGAATGAAGGATAGATGTTGAGGGCATATTCAACTAAGCTGAGAAAATTTTTGAAGCGGCGATCCAGCGCGCAATGATCGTGCACGCTGCATATACACATGGTTAATTTTTAAATATGTTTTTTTTAAACAAATCCTAAACCCCAGTATATGTGACGTGTGATCATCGGTCGTGGGATCGCCCCTTCAAAAATTTTCTTACCTGGAGTCGTCCATGACTAATTTGTGGCATCACTTTCATAGCTATCGTCGCAATTACGCTATTCCTGTTGTTAAGTCATCAACAAACTCAACTTGGAGAGAGTCGATGAACACGAGCTATATTAAAATTGGTGCTTTCAAGGAAGCTAGTGATGTCAATATGGCCCCGAAATTGATGCTTTCACGGAAGCTACTGATGTGTATATGGCCCCGTATCTAGCTATAAATTTGATTGAACCATCTCTCCGTTCTCATCCCTCTTTCTTTGCTCAAGCATTCCTCAAATTCCTCTTCTGCAGGAATAAAGGGAAAAATGCCTTGCTCTAAGGGTTGTCAAATCCTGGTGGTTGCCATTTTTGTGGTAGCCATGATTCTCTTTTCCTCAGAGGTGGCTACGGCAAATCTCCATGAAGCGATACCAGAATTAAAACTAGGTGAGTACGAAACTAACCATATAGCCCATCTGATTCCATTGAAGACTTCATAGACTTCAATTGTTTCCTATTCAGACTTGAGTGCATAAAGCGATAAGATGCTTACTTATTTGTTTACTACTCTAACTATGTACATTTACCATTCACAGGAAGAAGGTTTCTTCATGTATCAATTGAAAGTGACTACCCTACTGCCTACCCTCGAGGAGGTGGAGGAGGATATTCTCGTAAACCATAACCATAACTGCCAGGAAAAATTAGTTCATGAACAGGAACAGGAAGTTATGAAGTTACTAAAGTTATGGATTCAAAGATGCTATTCAATGTTTGCGGACAAGGTCGATCTTCTTGTTCTGACAGACAATATTTTTTCGTTTCACATCCCTGAAAGTTTCTTTTCCAGTTTAACTTCTTAAAAGGGTTAAATAAAACAGTCACATTACTTCTGTTGCAGATACTGTTCTTGTCACATTCCAACCGTCTAATCTGTGTGCCTTATTTGGATGATTTCCTGAACTGAAAATCATCAGAACTGAATGACTGTCCAATTATTCATTTTATTTTTGACAGCCAAAAGGATGGAAACACCCTCCCCTGATGGAGGTCCTGGGCAAGGTTTAAAAGGGGCCATTATAACGGTATGACGGACTGGGAGAGTTACCATTTTTTCAGTTATAGCGGCCGTTATAACCGATTGTAACACACGGGTAAATAACGGAAATAATGAGAAAACGGCACTAAAATTCAAAATTTGAATTTCAAAATTTCAATAACGGAAAATAACAGAAATAACGGGCATTTTTTAACAAATCTTCTTTCACAAATTATAAAGAAAAATAACGGAAAATAACGACCATTACTTTCTGATGGTTCAAATGGTATACATAACGCAATGGGGGAGATCTGAATCTGTTATAATGGCCATTTTTTAAACCATGGTCCTGGGTTCAAGACTTGCTTAGTGTGGTCATGCCTAGTGGAGGTCCCATTTAGGTTATTACGAGTATATCCTACCCTTCCGGCGGGGAAGCCCGATGTTACAAACTGGTCTAGCGGTGCAAGCCACAACCATGTTGCCTACCAAAAAGAAAAGAAAGAAAAAGGGTACAATGTTATAAAAATGTTGTCAAATCTTGTTATCTCCTGTAAGCTGAGATTTTGTTCCAAGTATAGCTTGCAAGAACGGAAAAACGGAAAGGGGTCATGCATATCATCACCTTACCATCTTCCCATTTGCAATTTTCATTCTGACGCAGCTCTGCATCTAACACCACTAAACCCAGGATGGTGATCTGCTGTTCACAGTTTTTAAGAAACGAGACAAGAGAATAACACTATGACAGCAATATGATATCGAACGTAAACAATAACGAATAGGCTCACTGTAATTGGGTGTTAACCCGATTCCAACACTACAATTAAAGAGAATGCAGCAAGAGAATAACAATATGACAGCAATATGATATCGTAAACAATAACGAATATATAGGCTAATTGTAATTGGGTGTTAACCCGATTCCAACACTACTTCAATTAAAGAGAGTACAGCACGATTAATTATTTCAAATAAATATTCACCAAAGTCTGAATCTTGAATAAAAGTTATAGCAATCATAAAGCAATGAGAAGGGAACCTCCAACTTGGATTGGTCTAGTCGTGGGCTTGCTCTAGAACTTGTTGCGTAGACAGTAGACGATCAAGACTCCTCCAAAAGTTGCTGAACCAGATGGAAGTAGTGAATTTCACGAACCAATGGGAACACAACAGTTGAGACTGATGTGTACAAGTGCCTGAATGACCCTCGCGCAAGCACAGCAGCAGAAGAGGTGTTGAACTAGACTTCCAACTGAGAAAACCTTGCAGATAATACCAAGGCTTGCTGTCTTGTGCAGAATGTTGTAATTTTTTTGAAAAACAAAAAGTTAGAAGAAGCTTCATGGAGAAAGTATTTTGCTAGGGCTTGAGACTTGGTTGCTTGGGCTTGTACTGTAGGTCCACATAATAATTGTTTTGGGTTGGACTTGAATGGGTCGACCAAATGATAGTTGGATTGATATGGGCCACGTCAACTCTCCGTTGGTTAAAAAGAACTTACATCCGTGCAAGTTGCTTCGTAAATTTGGAGTATGCTTTTTCTCCGAATACCTTCTTACATAACTCCATCTTTCTCAACCTAAGTGTTATCCGTGGTTGGTACTTTTCCCCTCCACTGTACAAGAAATTTCTCATACGGTCTACCCCGAGTCTCCAAAGTCTTCACATCGACCACATGTTCATCAATTTGGTCCTTCAAACTCACAAGTATTTGTGTCTTTCTCAAATTCTTCCTCACCGAAGTCTATTCCCCCATGGAACTCATACAAGTTTGATATATTGAAAATTGGGGAAATATTCAATATTCCCTCTAGAAGCTCGATCTCGTAAGCATTGTCCCCACACTTTCGGAGGATTCGACACGGTCCATCTTCATGGGAAATCACTCTCAATGAAGGTAAACCATTACTAGATCCCCTACCTCAAACCACTTGTGCCATCTATGTTTGTCTTCATTCTCCTTGTAATTTAAGGTGGTAGTCTCCGACCGATGTCGTACTTCTTCATGGATTTCTCTCATAATTTGAGCATAGGCATCAACATTGTCATTGATTTTCCTTTGGCTTGGTATGGGCATTAGATCAACTGCTACTCGTGGCGCTTGCCCCATGGACAACCTCGAACGAAAGGTGATTTTCCTATGGCCTGATGGACTATAGTATTGTAAGCAAACTTGGCATGCGATATAATCAGATCCCCTACTGCTTTGGATGATCACTAGCTAATCTTCGTAGCAAGTTTTCAAGAGTCCTATTAACAATTTCCGTCTAGCAATCTATTTGTGGATTAGTAAGTGATAAGTATACTCCTTGTGTTGTCAATTCTAGAACAATCTTGGGTATATATGTAATCTCTATTTAGTCAAACCGAGAGGACTTGGAGAGCGGGACTCAATGATTTCGAAATTAGCTATGAGGCGATCCCTAATGTGCAATGGAGACTTGAATTCGTGGACTTAGAAAAACCATCAGAAGTCTACTTGGACATATTTGGATCCCCCCGGCTTATCATGAGAAACCCCGGCCCCATCAACAAAAACCCTAAAAAGGAGAAAACAGTCAAATGGGTCGACTAGACTTTGAGAGGAGGCGACTGGTTTCGAAACCAGTCGGTCGATCAAGTGGACCGATCGCCCAGTCAGGCCTTTCGACCGGTCGATCGGCCTGGGGTTTCTTCAAATCACAAATGCGCATTGCCCCTCCCATTTGACTATAAATACCCCCTCTCCTACCCTTCATACTTACCAATTAACTCAACCTTTTCTTGAGCTTTTCATTTCCAAGAGAATTGTTCTTGGTCCCTTTCTTGCTTTAGTTGTTCCTTGTGCTACCCTTTGTGAGAGATTGACTTTGCTAAAGCTATGATTTTGAGTAGCAGCTTCGCTAAAGCTTTAACAACATCGAAGCTACGTTCCTGTTCAATTTTGATTGGGACCTTTCTATTTAGAAACACTCCATATATTGATACTATCCATTTATACTTGTTACCCTGCTTGACTTAAGAGAAATCTTGACTAAGTTGGAGTTCAATTGCGGCCTTACTCTGTCAATATCGATTATTGCGATCGAGACCGAGTCCTTACCCTATTCAATGTTGTTAGGTTTCTTAGATATTGAATTAAAAAGTGCTAAACTCAATGGAGCTATTTGGAGAGTGGACGCTTTTGCTGTGGATTGTTGTCTCTTTTCTAGTACTGCATCTACTTGATTAATTTATTCAAGCATATTAGTAGTCAGCTTAGGTTAATTTTTAATAGACATATTCACCTCCCTCTAGGTCATCTTGTATCAATATTAAGGAAACTTCAATTGGTATTAGAGCCTAACACTTGTGCAAAAGGTTTAATCACCCATTGATGTTAGTTCATACCCACCTGTTCTCCCTCTAGAGAACAAATAAGCCCAGATCCTTGATTATCTATTTATCGAGTCTTTCCCTTAATCCATTAGATGATGAACTGTAAGGCTATCCTATTAAAACCCTTCCACCAAGTTTTGTATCTCATCCTATCATACAACATGATTCCCAAATCAAGACATTGTGATGAGATCAGCTTTACTGCTCTGCATATCATGCACTGCCTTGAGACATCTGTACCCCTTGACATACCCTACATCATGTTCCGGTAGATATTAGATGCCATCGATGCTCCCATATCCACTAAGGCACTTCCTTATAGATACCTGATCACCACTGTTCTCCAACATTCTTATGTGACGCTCCCATATCCACTAAGGCATTTCCTTATAGTTACATGATCACCACCATTCTACAACATTTTTATGTACTTATGCTTGACTCTGATCCCTGAGACTTTCCTATTGATCCGATTAACAACTCAACTCTTTCAAAGATGCAACTTGGATGGGATATTTCCTCTCTTCTCATCGATCCAAAGCTTCAGCAGGATCATCGATCTTATTTCTCTACCGCTACCCTACAGTCCATTTCAGACTAGATCACCTCTTTAACCCAGGAACTGAGTGCTTTCCTAGGGTTTGTCGCTTCAGACCAACAACGATCAGGGGCATGACAATAGAGGATGTCAACCTTTTTGAGGACTCAATACCCAAGCTATCCTTCTTCACCACTAGAGGAGGACTTTCATAGAGCGTGGGACCAGTAGGTTGGAGGAAAGCTGGCCGGAGACGAAGAGGGAGGGACAGAGGTACTTGGAGATGAGGATGACGATGAGTAGCGATATCTTCTATTTCTGACACAATTGTTGTCTTGCTTTAGCAGATGTATTGCTGATGTTTAGAAAAACACCAGATGGTCTAATTTTGTTATGTTGTACTTCAGACTAACTGTAAAGGGCTTCAGACTCTTATAGCTTTATTTGCTGTATTTCAGTACTGGTTACATATTATGCCATTTTATGACAAAAAAAGTGGGAGAATTTAGAACAATGGTTCTTGATGATCTTGATGATGTGGTTTAGTAGTATGATTGTACTTGATCCTAATTAAGGGTGAGGACTTGACAAAACAAACATTGGTGGAGGACTTGGCAAAACAAAAATTAGTTCTAGTAAAATCATAAATTCTAAAAACTTAAATTATTTATAGATTTAACTAACCATATACTAAGGGGAAGTAAAATCCATATCCATATTTGCCATTTTGTCTGAGATGTGATTGACAAGAATTAACAAGGATATATATGTTGATGCCTCTTTTTACAACTTGATACATTTATTTATGTTGGAAGGATTATGCTCATTTTTAACGGTGAAGTTGCCTTGATATTAATACAAGAGGACCTAAAGGGGGTGAATAGATCTATAAATTTTAAACCTATGTTGATTACTAATATGCTTAAATAGAGAAATCAATCAAAGACAATAAATGTAAAGAAACAACAATCCACAACACAAGTATATATAGTGCTTTGGTGTATCAACACTTACGTCGACTCTCATAATAGCTCCACTGAACTTAGTACATTTTTAATTCAATATCTAAGAAATCTTATAATATTGAATAGGATAAAGGACTAGTCTTAATTGCAATTGATATAGTCGGAGTAAGGTCGCAACCAAACTCCAGCTTAGTTAAGACTCTACTTGACTCGAGCAGCACAACAGTATTATAGATGATTTAATAATCAGGAGAAAAACTCTCTACTAATAAACAAGTTACCTCTCAAACGAGATTAACAAGGAATGAAGCTTTGATGTTGCTGAAGCTAAACCAACGCTGCAAATCAGAACTGCAGCATGCACCAATCACCAAGTTGATCTAGAACCGAAGAATGCGGACCACCAAAGCCGTTCTCCCATAAGGCAAGCACACCCTCGAGGCAAGCACGATGGGCAATGGAGCAAGAACAAAAGGTAGGAAGCTTAGGACAATTCTCTTAGTAATGAAGAGCTCAAGAGAAGGCTGAGTGAATTTGTGAGATTTGAGGATAGGGGAGAGTATATTTAACTCCATTTGACCTATGTACATTTCCTTGCTCTCTCCTCTCTTTTGAAACTTTTTTTAATTACATTGGTGCTCTTGGAGGACCTTGAAGTTGTATCAACACTCTAGTTATGGTGAATAGCTTGATATTGGTAAGTGGTACTTTATTCTTTTCATGCCCCTCTTCTCTTTTCTCCTTTGATTTATAAATCCTTCACTTTATTAAAGTTCTATTTTACTTGTTCAATTGTATTTATGTTAGCCATTAATGGTCAGTTTATGAAAGAAGAATGGGTAAGTTCTTTTTGTAAAAAAAAATAGGTTTCTTATACCATTTAGTAGAATAGAATTTTTTGGAAATTAGTGTTCGTTGGCTTTCGTGGGTCCCTAATTGGTGGTGATTTGCGATCATCATGGCTCTTCTCTAATAATGATCGATAGCTTTATTGCTGTTTTGGTCCATATGGTGTGTTGGTACATGTTTTAGGGTGGAAGATAACCACCATCTGTATTAGAGTGAGCCCTTCTCGGTCTGGTCCGTTTCTTTAGACAACAAACGAACCACGTAAATGGGTCTCCAAAGCATCAGCTCCTTAGCATGTTAAATCCCACGATTCCAATCAATTCTGTAGTGACTACCATCTTCTCAGGCTAAGGACGGCAATTCAATGGCTTCTATCACACGTGCAGAGGGCACCCTACCATCTGTTGCTATTGAGAGAGCCTTTCGAGGGTCAAGGACTTTTAGTTTGAAGGATATAGAAGGGCTTCTCTATCTGTGTCAACGTTGGGAGCATCAGCAATGTTCATGCAGCAAGAGAGAAGGATGAACAGTGCAAGAAGGTGACCTTCCATTTTTAGACCATGGAATATGGAGTACTTGTTTTCACCTTCTTACCGTTTAAAAAATCAATCTTCTTACCCTTTAAATATACCAAGGCTGACGAAGATTTAATGAACAGTTTCTATTAGATAAACGGTCAGCGGCCTTTTTTAAACAAGAACAGCTTGGAATACAGCCTGGATTCTCAAGAATAACTCGAAGGTTTATTAATCATATTTGGTGGTTAGGCACTTCAGCATTTCTTCTTGGTAAGAAGTTCTCCACTCGACGTGTATCCCCAACAACTCCGTTTTTAATTTTTGAAATTAAACATGATTTCCATTCTCTGAACGAAGGATAGATATTGAGGGTATATTCAACTATAAGCTCCATGTCAGTCATTAAAAACAGGGTTGTTGGTCTCTCGCACTCTCTCTCTGACTGACATGGAGCTTAGTTGAATATACCCTCTATATCTATCCTTCATTCAAAGAATGGAAATAAAGTTTCAAAAATTAAAAACTGGGTTGTTGGATAAAATTTTTGAAGCGGCGGGATTTTTGATTCGGCGATCCTGCGCCCGCCCAATGATCGCGCTCCCCGAGTACATATGGTAAATTTTTAAAAAGTTTTTTTTTTTAAAAACAAATTCTAAACCCCGGTATATGTGACATGCGATCATTGGGCGCAGTATCGCCGCCTCAAAAATTTTCTCAGCTGATCGAGTTATCCATGACTAATTTGTGGCATGCCATCATTGGGCGACATTGGGTTTAGGATTTGTCTCTTTTTTTGTTAAAAAAATCCTAAACCCCGGTATATGCGACATGCCATCATTGGGCGCACGATCAAAAATTTTCTCAGCTGAGTCGTCCACGACTAATTTGTGGCATCACTTTCGTAGCCACCGTCCCAATTACGCTACTCGCTGTTGTTAAGTCATCAACAAACTCAACTTTGAGAGAGTCCATGAATGAGCTATATTGAATATCGGTTCTTTCAAGGAAGCTAGTGATGTCAATATGGCCCGGTATCTAGCTATAAATTTGATTTGAACCATCTCTCCGTTCTCATCCCTCTTTCTTTGCTCAAGCATTCCTCAAATTCCTCTTCTACAGGAAGTAAAGGGCAAATGGCTTGCTCTAAGGCATGTCAAATCCTGGTGGTTGCCATTTTTGTTGCAGCCATATTTCTCTTTTCCTCAGAGGTGGCTATGGCAAATCTCCATGAAGCGATACCAGAGTTAAAACTCGGTGAGTACGAAGCTAACCATATAGCCCATCTGATTCAGATGTGAAGATTTTATTTGATAAGATGCAACGGTTATTTGTTTACTACTCTAACTATCTAGATTTACCATTCACAGGAAGAAGGTTTCTTGATGTATCAATTGAAAAGGACTACGCTACTGCATACCCACGAGGAGGTGGAGGAGGATATCATCCACAGCCATAACTGCCAAGAAAATTTAGTTCATGAACAGGGACAGGAAGTTACGCGAAGTTACTAGAGTTATAGATTGAAGATGTTATTCAATGTTCTGATAGACAATATTTTCTAATTTCACATGTAGGAAGTTGTGTTATACCTATCCCTAAAAGTTTCTTTCCCAGTTTAATTTCTTAAAGGGTAAATAAAACAATCGCAGTACTGCTATACTGCAGATCTTCAGTGCAACCGATATTGTTCTTGTCAATTCCAACCGTCTAATCTTTGGGCCTCATTTGGATGATTTCATGAACTAAATGATCCTCATTCATAATTGTCCAACTATTTGTTTTTATTTTTGACAGCCAAAAGGATTGAAATACCTTACCCTTGAAGGAGGTCCTGGGTTCAAGACTTTCGTAGTGTGGTTATGCCCCTAGTTATATAGTAAATTCGCTTATTATTCATGTTTTTAACACATAAATTGTTTATTTTTTTAAAGAAACGTTTGCTAATTCCGTATAAAATAAAATCAGAAAAAAATTGCTGATTTTAAGATCAAACGAATAAAATGCGTATTATTCGTGTTTAATACACGAATTTTGTATTTTTTTAAATAAAACGTATTAAACGGCTGTATAAAATTAAATAAAAACGGTAAAGTTCAGGCTTTTTTAAGGTTAAACGAATATAACACTTCAACAATGACCGAATTTATACATCCTGAAACTGATTTATATATCATGTCACAACCTTACCATCTCCCCATTTGGCAATTTTCAGTCTGATGCAGCTCAGCACCTAACACCATTAAACTCAGGATGGAAATCAGTTGTCCACGGTTTTTAAGCAACGAGACTAGAGAATAACAATACGACAGCAATATGATATCGTAAACAATAACAAATATATAGGCTCATTGTACTTGGGTGTTAACCCTATTCCAACATTACTTCAATTAAAGAGAGTACATCACGATTAATTATTTCAAATAAATATTTACCAAAGTCTGAATCCTGAATAAAAGTTAAAGCAATCATAAAGCAATGAGAAGGGAACCTCCAACTTGGATTGGTCTAGTCGTGCACTCACACTAGAACTTGCTCCGTAGGCAATAGACGATAAAGACTCCTCCAAAAGTTGCTGAACCTGATGGAAGTAGTGAATCTCACGAACCAATTGAACACAACAGTTGAGACTGATGTGTACAAGTGCCCGAATGACCCTTGCCCAAGCATGGTGTTATGACCAAAACTCTATAAGGGCTTAGCTTTCCCCTCCATTATTACCTAGGTGCTTTCGGAATATTGGTTAGGTTCCTAACATTTGTATTAGAGCCAACCCCACATCACTAGTTCAAGTTACGGGAGGGGCAACCTAAGGAAAGGGCTACCTGGGGGGCTCTCTCAAAAAGAGATAAAAAGGGGTACCAGAAAAAATGATGGGGGCTCGCTCAAAAAAAAGTAAAAAAAATAGGTACCAGAGTGGGAGCCACCTCAGAGTGGGCCACTATGGACGTCAGCCTTGGAAACATGGTGGAAAGTTATGACCCAAACTGTATAAGGGCTTAGCTTTCTTCCCCACTATCACCATGGTGCTTTTGGAGTATTGGTTTGATTCCTAACACACGACAATAGAAGAGGTGTTGAACTAGATATCCAACAGAGAAAACCTCGAAGATAACACCAAAGCCTGCAATCTTGTGCAGAATGTCCTTTTTTTGAAAAAAAAGTAAGAAGAATCTTCATGGAGGACGTAAATAGCTAAAGACTTAGGGTTTGAGATGTTTGCTTGGGCTCGTATTGTGGGCCCACATAATAATTGTTCTGGGCTGGACTTGAATGGGTGGCCCACAATGGTAGTTGGATTTGGGCTACGTTAACTCTCCCTTGGTTGAAAAGAAATTACCTCCGTGCAAGTTGCTTTGTAAATTTGGAGTACGCTTCTCCGAACTTGCTTCACTCCTCTTTGTCAACCCAAGTGTTATCGGTGGTTGGTCTTCCTCTCCAATTTACCAGAAATTTGTCGTACGACCCACCCCGAGTCTCCAAAGTCTTCACAACGACCACCTGTTGGTCCTTCGAACTTACAGGTATATGTGCTTCTATTTCTTTCTCAACTTCTTCACCCAAGTCTCTTCCCCCATTATATTGAATTAGTACAAGTCTGATACCTTGAAAATTGGGGAAATATTCAATCCCTCTAGAAGCTCAATCTCGTAATTAAGAATTGTCCCCAAACTTTCAGAGGATTCAACACAGCCCAAATTTCTTCGGCTTCAATTTGCGATAGGTCTTCGTGGGAAATCGCTCTTAACGAAGGTAAACCATTACTAGATGCCCCACCTTAAACTTCTTGTACCGTTTATGCTTTAAGTTGGTGGTCTCCAATCGATGTCGTTCTTCTTCATGGATTTCTCTCATCATTTGAGCATAAGTGTCGGCATCTTGACTAATTTTGCTTTGGCTTGGTATGGGCATTAGATCAACTGCTAATCGTGGAACTCGCCCATAGACAATTGTGAAAGGTGATTTTCCTATGGCCTGATGGACGTACTCTGGTATTGTAAGCAAACTCGGCATGTTATAAAATCAAATCCCACTACTTTGGCTGGATATTGGCCACTAGCTAAGCATCGTAGCAAGTTTCCAATGGTAAGCACTATTGTATTGTAGCTTAGTTTCATCAATCCGCCAAAGAGTAATCCAAAAATGGCTAAGGAATTTCGTGTCTCAGTCTGAAGTGATGGATTTTGGAACTCCATGTAGACGTAATCATATTTTTTTACAGTCCTCGACAAACCCAAGACAAATTCCATGGACATGTCAGTCCATGGTCCCCCTGGAATCGGCAATGGCATGTAAAGGCCTCTGTTCTGCCCATGGCCCTTCGAAACTTGGCACGTTCGACATCTTTCTACAAAATGGGTCAAATCTCGTTTCAACTTTGGCCAATAATAGCGACTAAAAAGAGCAGCATGGGTTTTTCCTTGCTGAAGTGACCAATCAATCCACTTACGTCTAGCTCAATTGGCAGCTTCTCTCAGTAAGAGCTTTCCGAAATACAGTCTTCCCTCTTTAAAAACATACTCGTCTTCAACCATGAATCCATTATCTCCCTTTCTGTTATTCTCAAAGCAAGCCATATATATCGGTCCAAAGCATGGGTTCTCAATGTATAACTCATATCGAATCCTGTTAATGTCGGCATCATGGTGAGTAGCAGGTTCAATTACTGAGGGCATCTGCCACTTTGTTATGCATGCCCGATTTGTGTTTCGGCACAAAAGTAAACTCTTGAAGGTATGCTGCCCACTTGGTATGTCGATTACTCTGCCCGCAGCGGAAGAGTTGTTGAACTAGACATCCAACTGAGAAAACCTTGAAGATAACACCAAGGCCTGCTGTCTTGTGCAATATATTACTTATTTTTTCAAGTAAAAAGAAGCTTCATGGACTTAGGGCTTGAGACTTGGTTGCTTGGGCTCGTGTTGGGGGGGCCCACATAATAATTGTTCTGGGCTTGACTGTGGTAGTTGGATCTGGGTTACGTCACATTAAGCGCTCTACGATATGGCAAAAAACTGAGAATTTTTTAAGTAGCGGGATTTTAGAAGCAGCGATCATGCGACCAATCATCTCACGCCACATAATGGGTTTAGGCTTTGGTTTTAGAAAAAAAAAAAATTAAAAAGTAACCATGGGTAGATGTGGCACGCAATCATTGAGCGCATGATCGCCGCTTCTAAAATCTCACCACCACTTCAAAAACTGCATGCCTCTTTTCAACCACTTAATAGGTCCACTACCCAACCAGTTCTTAGCCCAAAAATCAATATTTCCTTCACCCAAAATCCAAGCCGAGTTATTGTGAACAATATGGAAATTCTTACAAATTTCCGACCACATGCGAGATCCACCATGGTAATTATTTTTCGGCTGACCATTGCAGAAGTATTTAATTCTCATAAAATTTGCCCAAGCCGATTCTCTATTAAGAACACCCAACGCCTTTTTAAGCATGAAAGAGAGTCTTATATCTCTTAGACTTCTGAGACCAAGACCCTCCTTCTTTAGGATAACATATAGGGAATTTTTGACATACCCCCCCATGTTATCTTTGAAATTTGACATACCCCCCCACACTTTAAAAAAGCTGACATACCCCCCTATGACTTGGTCCAAGGTTAGTTGACCAATAATGTTGACCTGAGTTGACCATAATATTTTACATTGAAAGACAGAAATATCCTTGTCTTCAACCATGGAACAAGGGTTTGGATTAAAACAAAACCCCCAAATCAAAATGGATGTGGTGGATGGCAAGCCAAGAGATACCAATGGGTTAGTTGTCCATCACCGGAGACCAACCCACCGGAGTCTCATGCCGGTCATCCACCACTCCGACGAAAATTAAAAAACCCATTGGTATCCGGAGTTTTACTTTTTTTTTTTTTTTTCTCTGAAAGACCAACTTAAAAAAAAACCTTGTAAGGCCGAAGTAGCATTGTAATACAAATATTAAGCTCTGAATCTTTTCTTGGTATCTCAACTAGCATTGGGGGATTCCCATTCCATATATTGATTAGATATTTTTGAACAATAATAATTATGATATCATCCATTTTCAAGCTAAAATTGGATGGGAAATATAAGCTCGAGTCTATAGTCGGATAACCCAATGTATTTTTTTTAATTTTTGTTGGAGTGGTGGATGACCGGCATGAGACTCCGGTCATTTGATTTGGCTTGCTATACACCATGTAGAGCCATTTGATTTGGGGGTTTGGTTTTGGTCCAAACCCTTGCTCCAAGGTTGAAGACAAGGGTATTTTTGTATTTTAATGTAAAATATGCTGGTCAACTCGGGTCAACATTAGTCAACTGAACTTGGACCAAGTTATAGGGGGGTATGTCAGCTTTTTCAAAGTGTGGGGGGGTATGTCAAATTTCAAAGATAACATGGGGGGGTATGTCAAAAATTTCCGAACATATATTATTCCAAAAACAGCACTTATTTTTTTCTTTTTGCCTTCAAATTCTCCCCAAAAGAAATTAGAGAAAATAGCATGTAACCTCTTCATAACTTGAACTGGCACTACTAACAAGGAAATGATGTAAATTGGGATCAATGAAAGAACATGCCTAAGAAAAACAAGCTTACCTCCTTGAGATAATAACTTTCTTTTCCATCCAGAAATTTTTTCTGCACCTTAATAATGATGTCTTCAAAAATTCCCACAGTAGTTTTCTTGTACGTGATAGGTGCTCCGAGATATTTCATCGGAAAAGATTTGTTTTGGAAGCCACTGGTATGATGGATAATATTTTTCCACTATTCCGGAATCTTGTGGTGTAGGTAGAAGCCACTTTTATAGTTATCAACCAGTTCACCCGAACATTTTTCGTACTCCTTTAAGAATTCCATAAGGCCATGCATAGATTTTTTACTTCCATTGAGAAATACTATGAAATCATTTGCATACAACAAATGAGTAACCGGAGTACAACCACGTGGAACTTTATAGTAAGCAATTTTACCTGCATAGAAGGAAGTTGACAAACCTGATCTACTTAAGAGTTCCTTAGCTAAAATAAAGAGAAGGGGGCCTCAGCTAAAATAAAGAGAAGGGGAGAAAGAGGGTCACCTTATCTGAGGCCACAAGAAGATTTGAAAAATCTTTTATAGACACCTTTGAGGACAACTGAGAACTAGGATTTTTCAACACATTGGGAGATAAGAGCAATCCATCTATGAAATCCAAACTTCTGCAGCACAGATTTGAGAAAGCCCCAATCCAATCTGTCATATGCCTTAGCCATATCAATTTTCACCATAACATTAGCACCTCTGACCTTTCTACTCAGATCATAAACAAGTTCTTGGGCCAGCCCAATATTCTCAGTAATATCCAACCCTTTAACAAAATCACCTTGTTCCTTAGAGATCATCTTGGGAAGAATTTTGTTAAGTCTATTAGCAATAATTTTCCTGAAGATTTTATAAACCACAGAGCAAAGACTAATGGGTCTATAATCCTTGAAACCTTGAGGATGATCTACTTTAGGAATCAAAGTAATGAAAGTAGAGCAATAAAATATAGGCAGGTCTGCACCATTAAAAAATTCAACCGCTGCCAAGTGAAGGTCCTTGTTAACAATATCCCAGCACTGAGTGAAAAATGCAGAAGACATACCATCAGGACCTGGAGCACTATCAATAGGAATACTGAATAAAGCATCTTTTACTTCTTGCACTGTAGGAGAATCCGTAAGCATGATATTATCCTCTTCTGTAATCAAATGGGCAATATGACTTACAAGAGTGTCACTCGGAATAACGGGTTCATCTTTCAACATATCTGCAAAATAAGAAATTGTTGCTTCATGGATAGTGCCAACATCATCTATAACCATGCCATTAGGAATTATGAAATTAGACAAGGAGTTTTATTTTCTCTACACTAAAACAAACATATGGAAAAATTTAGTATTAGAGTCTCCTTCCTTAATCCATTTCGCCCTGGACTTTTGTTTCCAAAAAATTTATTCCTGCTTTAATAGCTTCTTATGAGATGCTTTGACAACATTCAAATTAGCTGAAGTCGACTCCTCCCAATTGTTCTGAAGTTGAACCTCTAGCTCTTTAATCCTGTCCTCAGCCTGGTGGATATTTTTTTAAAAATTTCCAAACACCACTTTATTCCATCGCTTTAGGAAATCTTTAATTCTCTTGATCTTGAATGCCAAAGATTCTAATCCAATTCCAAAATTACCTTGCTGCCAATTTTGTCTAATGACATTAATAAAATCAGTATAGTCACACCACATTCTTTGAAATTTGAAAGGTTAATTTAGGACCTTTATAACCCAAATCGCCAAACTCGAGTAATAAAGGAGCATGGTCAAAACATTGTCTGGCCAAGTGTTTAACAATCATGGTAGAATATTTCTGCATAAAAATATTGTTAGTGAACACTCTATCCAGCCAAGCCCAAATCCTCCCATTACCAGCTTGTTCGTTGCACCAAGTGAATTTCGAGCCTTGAAAATTGGCTTCAATTAACCCACAGTAGTTAATCATATTTTCAAATTCACATACAGCCATCACATTAACAGGACGACCCTCGAGCTTCTCTGAGACGATCTAACCACATTAAAATCTCCACCAATGCACCAAGCACCAGGTATATTGAGAGACAAGTTATTCAATTCATTCCACAGGTCTCTTCTATCGTCCACAAAACATTTGGCATAGACAAAAGAAAAAGTATAAAGAGTTGAACCACCAGCAGAGATCTCACAAGTAACACATTGAGAGGAGCTTTGAATATAATTCATCGAAAATAAATCTCCCCAGAAAATACATAGCTTACCACCTTTGTCATCATTATGATAATAGTTAGGAAGGCCAATGTTCTTGGATATTCGATCTCAAAAGTTTAGATGAATTGCTAAAAGGTTCAAGAATAGCCAAGACACCAATCTTATAAGAACTAATAATACTTAAGATGCCTGAGGGTATCTCTACTACTGATTCCCCTTGCATTCCAAATAATAATGTTTTTAGACATTATACTTTGGATTTGGTTTAACTAAAGGACCTCTGGTAGCCATCCTTGGAGGGAGCTGGGAATAATCTTTCTTCTTCTTGTATGTTGGACAACTTTCCTCAAGAACCCCATTTTTAGTTTGATAATTAAGAGAAGATAAAAGGTCATTGTTACCTGAATTTTTATTTGCTCCAAGATCTGTGTGATAACCTTTATTGACGTCCATATCTTCTTGAGTTTCCTCTTCACCTTCAGACATAACATCTCTTTGTGAGTCACTATAAGAAATTTGCCTTTTAGCTGCGACTTTTGTCGTGGCTACATGCCTAAAAGTCGCCACTAAATCTTTTAGTGGCGACATTTTCACCGCCACTACGCCGCCGCAGAAAGTACTATGGCTAAATGTTTTACTGGCAACTTTATGATATCGCCACTAAAAGACAACCTTTTAGATGCGCTATTGTTATCGTCACTAAAATAAAACATTTAGCCACGAGCTATATTGTCGCTAATTAAATCAAATTATTGTCACTAAAGGTACAAATCGCCACTAAAGTATAAACTGAATGTAGTTTTTAGTGGCGATATCGACTCGTTGCAAAAATAAAAATATTTAGCTGCAACTACATATTACCACTAAAGGGGTTCAGTATCGTTGTTTTAGTGGTGACTTATAGTCGCGGTTAATACTTTTTATGTTTAGCTGCAACTATGTATCGCCACCATAGTGGTAGGTATCGTAGTTTTAGTAACAACTAATAGTTGCGGTTATAAAAATAACTTTATGTTTAGCTACAACTATATATCGGCACAAAAGTGTTCGGTGTCGTAGTTTTAGTGGCGACTTCTAGTCGCGGTTAAAACACCTTTATGTTTAGCTGTAACTAAATATCGCTAAAAATTAGAAAATTTTCATTATATATAAAATACCAATGTGAAAATTCAATCACCACCGACCATTGAAACATAATTTCAAAGTTAATTTGCTTAAGTTAAATATTCAATCATAAATACAGCCAAACTATATGTACGTCGTCATAACAAAACATACAACTAAATTATATGTACATCGTCATAACAAAAAATACAACTAAACTATATGTACACCATCACAACAAAAAATACAACTAAAATGATCACGATCATTGGATTTTGAGAAGCTCTGCGTCATATGTCTCTGCTTGTCTATAAATAAAAAACTAAAATATGATTAGATATTATCCAAAGATACAACATATGGGATATATATGATAAATTAGAAATAATTAACAGTTCTAAGTTTAAAAAGTGAGCTCTAAACTTTGGAGTCGGCTAGCCATTCATTTCATTCCACAAATAAGCATAGGTTACATACTAGGTAGTTCTACACCACTCATTCTCGGGAGAATTTAAAACACTTTGATTTTTCATAGCAGCCAAAACATAAAATAGATAAATCCTGTGGCAATCTGAGATCTATTTGACCCCATATTGAAAAGCATTACTAATAGATTTCTCTATCTTTAATCACCAAGTACCTTAGGAGTTGGGATACAAGTTTTTATTGGGACATAAATTTGAAATTGACGATGTCTACAAAAAATTCGGCAAAGTCTCCTCTGTTTTATTGACATTTACAAAATTATCACCTAATAGACACAATTTATATTTACAAATTAAAGATCCATACAATCCCTAATGTCAACTAACCATTCATATTGCTAGTCTTAACACTTTGACTAGTTGAAATAATGAGGTGTTTGTGTTGATAATCCATAAGAAAAAAAATAGATAAAACATAAATGTAATAAGGTGTTTGTGTTGATTTTAAGACAATCAGTAAATAATTTGTGTCAATAATCCATAAGAAAAAATAATAGATAAAGTATAAATGTAATAAAGTGTTGGTGTAGGTTTTGAGCCAATCAAACAAATAATGCTTTAAATTTCATAGTTAACTTTATAATTAAAGGGATCTTACCCTGTCAGAATGAGTAGTAGTAGGAATTTGCCCCGACTCTTTGAACTGTTGGAGGAGGGTGGCGAGCTTGGACTGGAATGCGGCCTGCACCTGATCAAGCACCTGTGTCTGCTGCGAGGCTACCTAGGACTCTAGGGACTCCGAGTGTGTTCTAAACTCCACATTCTCTTTCTCCAACGACTCCAACCGCCTCCTATACACTTCAGCCTATCTTCTAAACTCCTCATTCTCCCTCACTAGCTGCGCACGAATCCGCTGCCCAGCTGTTGATGTGGTGGGCTTCAGTCCAGCCCCACAACCACGTATATATCCTGACCGCTCTGGTCCAAGCACTGCGATAAACCTCTGATCCTCGGTCATGGGGGCATCACCCTCCTCCAATGGCTGAGACTCTAGCTTCTTAAGCTCCTCCTATATTCGGAAATAAATAACAGTATCAATCAATTTAGTAATACATAAGAAAATTGATAGGGAAACAGAGAAGGCCACAAAAACTTATGTAGACTTCCTTTGATTTCGAATCAACCCAAGTGTTTTTCTTCTTGCTAAATCGAGTAGTGAACCACATGTTAGTCCGAGAGGGCTCATTCCCCGTCTTAGGATCACGCTGTCATTACACAAGTTATTATATTTAATTGTTTATTTGATAATATAAGTACCCTAAACATTTTAAATGAAGCTTACACTATCATAGCTGATCCGAGAAAAGGCCTTCGTCCCAGCAATGTGTCTAATATTTTGTTTTTTTCGATTCTCCTTGTTTCTGGTGCTCATCTTCTGCATTCAAGAACCACGATGTTATAAGCAATACATGTATGAATGATAGATTGAAACTACGAGTAGTGTAACTTAATTAGCATTCACACCTTATAGTCTTCAGATCCAAAATAATTGACAAAAGCAACCCAATCATCATTGCTCACACCTTATGGGGGATTATGCAATCTCATAGCATCAGTGTCATGCATGCAATAATGATCTTTATGCAGCCTGTGCCGATAGTCCCTATATTGATGATTCAGTTGTAGATATATAGCTCATTGGATATGAGGGTCATCTTGGAGAGTAAACTTTTGCTGCACAATATTATATGAGAAAGTAAGCGTACAAATGCAAGTTAGTAGCGCCAAATGTAACTAGCTAGAATTGTTTGAGTTGACACACAAGTTTGAGTTGACACACCTTCGTAGCATGCCACATCTTCTTCTTGATGTCGTCTGGAATAGCTTTCCACTTGGTATATTGGAGTGGGGCCATCTGTCTGACAATAATGCCCAATTCAGTGATTAATGCTTGGGCATTGTTGCCAACAGCTCGCATCAGATGTGGTGGAATGTCAACGGCTAGCTTTTCCCCCTCGCACCTCTTCTTCATGAGTGTAATGCCCGTAGTTTTACCCCTTCCTCTTTTTCCAGACGTGCATGACCCTGTTCAGTCAAAATACAATAACATTTATTCCATAAACCATAAAAATACATGCATAATTTAAAATGGTACTTAGCATACTGGTACTGCTGATGGCAATCTGATCTGGAGTAGATGCCTCAACTTGTATTGGGTTTGAGGGTCCTGCCTCTAATGTAGGTTGGATCTGTGAGGGTTGCCTCGCTCGACCGCCACCTCGCCTTGTATTGACCATGTCTATAGTCTATCATGCAACACTTCGCATTCTATTATTGTTTGCATTAAATATAAACTTTCATTCATACAAAACGATAACAATATATGTTATAAGCACACATATACACATCAAGCATATATATAGATACGTAAAATGAAATATGAGCTTTCATTCAAGCAAAATGATAAGGAACATGTCATACAAATTACATCAAGCTATTAGTCTCACTGTGATCATCAGTGTTCATTTCATCTTCTTTAGTATCATAATCAACGAAGGTACAATCATCCTCACTTTCATCACTAATGAATGTGTCAACATCCCCATCTTCCCCTTCATCTGGCATTACGAGATTTGCATCAATAGGTATTGGAGGAATATCATCCATTTGCCATGCCACAAAGTCATCATCACTAACCCCCAATGTGTCAGCTACACCATGAGACTCGTTTTGTTGGTATGGCTCGTCATTACCATTCGACTCTTCATCTTCATCTTCATCTTCTGGTACATCGTACAAGTCTCGAGCTTGTGTCTTCACCACAACCTGCTAATAACTATCTAACTTGGGGTCTTTGACATAAAAAACTTGTTCTGCTTGAGACGCTAACACAAATGGCTCGCTAGTATTCCATTTCTTGGTGACATTTACACTGGTGTAGTTGTGTTTATCTATTTGGATTCCTCTACCTTCATTGCCGACGTCCCACCAATCACACTTAAACAGAAAAACATTGTTGCCCCCAAAATAATCTAATTGAATTATGTCTATCAGGACACCGTAGTAATCTTTGTTTTCTATTTCGTCATCTCCCTTTATGACCACTCCACTATTCTGAGTTTTTCGATACATCTCACGGCTTTTTGTATGAAATCGCAGACCATTAATGATGCAACCCTTATATCGTGTCACTCTTCTGTCAGGACCTCGTGCAATATCTAGAAGTCGCTTATTGACATGTGTATTCTCTTGATTGTACAATTGTGTAACCTGTTCATATATGTAAATGAAATAAATATAGTATTATGGTGCCAACATGTAGTGTAAAAAGATTAATGATATATGAAACTTACACGGTCTTCAAACCATTTAGGAAACTTCTCTCATGCCTCTTTACTACATCCCTTGGGCTCTCTTTCTCTATTTCTTCCTTGTGTTCACTATACAAAAATATACACTTATAATCACAATGCAATATAACAAGAGAGATAAATTGGACAATTGAAGAACACTAGGATAATTGCCATACGTGAGAAATGACAAAACTTCGTCACAATTTTTCAATATGTAAATACGAGCCTGCTCCCAAGTCATGTCATCAATATATCCATATTCTCCTTTCCCAAGTGCACGACAATTCTGTGAAAACATAGACAGCCCTCGATGCATTTGTCATTTACTTCCATCATAATTTCTTTCTACTCTGTTGAATTTAGTCTCAACCCTATTCAAGTACGTCGAGCAGAACGTTAGGCATTCTATGGCAATGTAACCTTCCGCAATTGACCCTTTTGGACAAGCTTTGTTGCTCACATAGCACTTCAGCGTATACAAGTACCTAATGAGATACAAATTCAAGATGATAAACAAAGGAGTGATAAAATTTAATTATTCATCAAGCGCATAATTAACATTAAGAATGAGAATATACTCTACCTTTCCATTGGATACATCCATCGATATTGCATTGGTCCACCAAGAATTGCCTCCCTCGCGAGATGAATAGGCAAGTATTTGCAGTTAGGCTCCACTAGACCAAAAACAGCAGGAAGAACCTGGAAGCCTTCTAAATGCACCCATCTCCATCTCAAGGAGGTTGAGTTAAATGGGTTTTGGGGTAGTAGGGAAGAAATCAAGCTTGCAAAGTATTTGCTTAGTAAATGCCATAGCACTCAAGACAATGACTATTCATCGCCAAGTAAAACATTATCTCACTGGCAAAGGCTTTATGTCTTCTAGAATTTTAGAAGAGTTGAATGTGGAACGCATTCTTGATCAGCTTGAAAAAGTTCGACCCCAGGGTGTCAAATTAACAATTATTTGATTCTATTTTTGTTTCTTTTGTGCTGTTTAGTATTGTAAAAACATTTATCTGACTACTTAAATATTTAAATTGCTATTTATCTATAGAATTTGCATCGGTTCATGTGGTAATACTTTTCCAGCTGTAAGATATGTAAGTTAAAAGATCATTGATAGTGTTTGATTAGTTTCATCAATGGTTTAAAAAATGGTTGTTGTAACAGTTGAGATCGATTTCGTTTCCACACACCATGGTGGACCTACAAACCAAAAAATCAGGCTGATTAGTGATTTATAGGTGTTGGATCAATCTTTGTATCTCAAATACTGCTCAAATTCTCACAATTGAGATCAGCCCATGAAAATAAGTCCAATCCAAAGCCTATAATCACCAATCAGGCTGATTTTTGGTTTGTAGGTCCACCATGGGATTGGACAAACATCCATATGGTCAGAGTCCTGTAAGAGTGTGCCACGTAGCTTATATTGTGTCCCTGTACAGAATCCTGTCATTTTAGGGCTGTCAACGAAGCCTGACCCTTGAAAGGATAGCAAGAACTATGAGGTGCAAAGTGGGTTCAGTCCAAACTCGTGGAATCCCAAAACTCAGTCGATATACATTAAAAAATAAACATGTTGCTGTTACAGGGTCCATCCAAACTTTCTAGTGTTTACATTCTTGGCAAAATGAAGAAAAAATGACATGCATCTCCAACCCAAGAATGAAGAATAAGTGAGATTAAAAAAAAATACCTTGATGAATCAAATCATCTCCACCTTGATGTCTTCTTCTCCAACTTGGACAGATGATGGGAGAGAGAGGAAAGTGAATGGTGGGGTAGATAGGAGGGTGAAAGAATAGACTCCAGCGCCGGTGGCAGCTTGAATCGACGTCGGAGACGGTGGTGAGAGAGAAGAGAGTGAAGGCAAGGGCTAGGGCGGGGTATGGCTTGGTAGGGACAGGGGATTGTGTGGGGACGATAAAAGGATTAGGGCTTTTTGCCCTTTCAACTTCTTCTTTCAAAAAAAAAAAAAAAACCTAACCTACATGCTAATGCTTCCAATACGAAACACGTGGCATTTCTATGAGGATGTTGACCATATGGATGTTTGGCCGATTCCTAGTTGGAGCTACCAACCAAAAATAACCCTAATTAGTGATTTGTAAGCGTTGGATTTGAGTCATTTTCATGGGTTAATTTTATGCGTTGGATTTGAGCATTATTTGGGTACAAGGATCCAAAGGTTTTAGATCACCAATCAGGCTGATGCTTTCAACGTAGGCCCATGTAGGGATTTTCCAAACATCTATACGGTAATAATCATTGTAAGTATGTGCCACTTGGCTTGTATTATGGGTGGTCATAGGGCCGTCATCTAGGTTGTCATATCTGTTTATTTCTTGTAACCACAAAATCAGATGATTTTTGTTACTCATCACTACCATCTGGGCCCACTGACCGCATGGATATTTAGCACACCCCTTGGTAGACATATGTACCCAATATCAGCATGTTTGAGGATTTTTAACCATTGCTTTTAGTACCCAAATAATGGTTGAATCCAACGGCTAAAAAATCACACCTTAAAAAAATATTGAAATCTAATGGCTATGGATTACCAATAAGATGTTTTTTGGTGTCTATATCAATGAAGGGGTGGGCAGAACCAAGGTTTAAAGGGGACCGTTATAACGGTATAACGGACTAGGGGCGTTACCATTTTTTCCGTTATAATGAAAAAAAAACGCTCAGGGGCAAAAATGGAAAAAATGGGAAAATAACAAAAAATAACGGAAATAACAGAAAATAACGGAAAAAAATGAAAAAAAATAGAAAAAATGGCTCTGAAATTCAAATTTTGAATTTTAAAATTTGAATTTCAAAATTTCAAAAATGAAAAATAACATAAAAAATGGAAAATAACGGAAAAATAACAGCCGTTATACATTGTCACATATTTTTCCACGGAGAAATAAAAGAAATAAATAAAGAGAAAAATAACGAAAAATAACGGTCGTTATAACAAAAATAATGGCCGTTATTTTCTAGACATCTTAACAGTACATAGTGTAACCCCACATGACTTACCCCCTTATGACCCGATCCTCTGTTCATGACCGTCGTTGACCTACCATCGACTCACAAAAAAATTGAAGGACAAGAATGCCCCTTATAATTTCTCCAACCTTAGAACATGTAGGTTTGTGCCAAATCCTTAACCCTAAATCAGAAGGATGTAATGGACTGTCGGGCATGAGATTCCAGTGGATCGTTGGCCGCTTATCACCTATGACCAACCTACCAAAATCTCAAGGTCGGTCGACTAGCGTGGTGGTACTGATCTTGCTCTAATCCATTGCCACCGTTAATTTGATGACGTGGACCGTATTAGAGGACACTGGCCATATTGGAGGACGCTGGCCTTATGTATGTTTAGTCGATCCCCGGGCCGACTTACAAAAAACAAATCACCCTAATTAATGGTTTCTAACCATTAGATTTTTTAGTCATTTTCATGGGTTTATTTTCATTGTAGGAATTTGAGCATTATTGCTATTATTTCGGTACAAGGATCCAAAGGTTTTAAATTACTAATTAGGATGATTTTTGTTATGTAGACTGATATTCGCTTAAAAGTGCGTATTTTTCACTGTTATCTTCTAAGCGTTATCACACTCTCCTACGTTAAAATGCTCTATTTATCTACTTTTCTACGTAAGAGTCTCTTTTGTTGCGTAGAACACACTTTTCTGGATGAAATGGTATATTTGCATGCATTAAACATATTTTCGGAAGTCTAGACATTGAGTCGTTCTGATAAAGTCTCATTACGCACTTCTTCTGTCGCAGGAAACCCCGATGGGATAATTCTCGAGACTTGCGAGCCCACATGCTATGACTAGAAGATATGGGCCAAATATGGGCTGAATAAGAGGACCAAAAAGCTGGCCCAAAGAACGAAGAGAGTAGGAGAGCCAATGACCAAGAGACGGACCAAAGCGTTTAAAGCCACATGAGTCAGCAAGGAATGATAGTCTACTCTACCGGAGAAGCGTGAGGATGGTCACAGTGAAGACCAGGGTTCCAGACCCTCTGCCAATACTTTTATCTCCATTTTCTGATATTTTCTCTCTCCTCCTCCTAATCCCCCTCCCATCTCTTTCTCTCCTTCCCCATAACTGTTCCCGACCTTTTCCTCTCCTCCTTCTCCTTCTTTTTCTTCTTTCTCTTCCTCCTCTTCTTCATCTTCTTCATATCTTCGCCGGAGTTGCCTGCAACTCCGGCCGTTTGGTAAGGCCTCCTCCTCCTCCTCCTCTTCTTCTTATTCTTCTTCTTCATCCGTTCCCCCTTGCTGCTGCGTGCAGCACCATTTCCTCCACCTGCAACCACCGTCTTCTTCATCCTCGCGCTCCACCACCACCTGCAACAGCTGCTCCAAAAGCCAGCCGTCCTCTCCTCTGGCATCCACCACACCTTCTCCCTTGCTGGTGTTGCACGATCTACAACACCAAGCAATGCCTTCAACTTCTTGGGCTGCAAACTACCATCCAGCGTGCCGCCCTCTCCCTCTATCAAACCACGACCTGCAACTCGGAGTTGCAGGTCCGCCTGCGACCTCCTTGATCCGCCTCTTGCCACCGCCTGCCGCTGCCTGCTTCTCCCCATCTTTACCACCACACCATCAGATCTGCAATCCTAAGCTACTGCACTCACAACCCCAGCAAGTATCCACCTAACGCCTTCACCCTCCACTCGTTCCGCCATTTCAGTGGCTGCTCCCCTCATCGGCGAGTCCACACCATCAGCAATAATGAGTTGCAGACCAGCACCTTGCTGGAAATCTGCAATACAGGGCCTCAACAGGTGGTAAAAAAAAAAAAAAAAAAAAAAAAGGAAAAAAAAAGAAAGGAAAGAAAAGATGAAGAGAAGAGGGGAGAAGATGAAGGGATGAGGACCTCTTACCTCCATCATCACCGCCGCCTTCATCTAACACCACCAACCCCCGCCTGCTACACCCTTTCGTTCGCCGGAACCTGCTGCTTTACCGTGCACCCACGGTTTCACCCTCAAAATTGAACGCCCCCATTTGGCTGGCCGAATCAGCAACCTCCACATCCACAAGCACTACGACTTGCTGCCTTCACCTTCTTGGCACAAACCCGCATCTTCTCCCACCTTGCAAGTCAGCCCACCCACGTGGTAGAGTCTCACAACTCATGGTATCACCCTCTTCCATCTCATGGCCAACCATGGCCGAATCACCTTTCACCACTTGGCCGGTCCGTACTTCCACGTGGCCAATCCATTGGTCCGTAAGTTCATGAAGGTAATTGTTGTTCATTCCTTTGGTCTCTTTCTATTTCTTCATCTCTCTCTCTCTATTTCATCACTTTCTCTCTCTAGATTTCTCTACTTTCTCTCTCTTCTTCTTCTCTCTCTCTAATTTAGTTTTACTGCTTTCTAGATTAATTGTTTCATGTTTGAGTTGTAAGTTACATTTGAAGTCATGAAATAAAGTTTATTTTGATTCAAGATCGATAAATTCTTATTATTTTATGTTCCTTATTGTGCTAATCCAACTAATCCCGAGTGTGGATCGACATCCGACACGAGCCACTATACAAAATTACTCATTTTACAAGTTAAATGTCTCGGATAAATTAAAAATGTGTTGATTCTAGGGTTTCTGTAACCAACAACGCGGAAAAATCTTACTTTCATAGGCCCATATAGGGATTGGCCAAACATCCATACGGTCAGAGTCCTCTAGCAGTGTGCCACGTGGCTCGTATTATGAGTGAGCATAGGGGCATATAAGAGTTTTACTCCTTTATGGAGTGACGAAGCACAATTTTTGTCACTCACCACTGTCATCTGGGCCCACTGACTGCATGGATGTTTAGCCTACCCCTTCGTAGACATTCATACAGAAAATAAGTAGGATGTTTGATGTTTTTTAGCCATTAGTTTTAGTACAGAAGAATAATGGTTGAATCCAATGGTTAGAATCATATCTTAAAAAGTACTAAAATCTGATGGCTAGACATTACCAATCAAGGTGATTTTTTGTGTGTATATCCACGAAGGGGTGGGCAGAACATCTACGCGGTCAGTGGGCCCAGATTGCAGCATTAAGTATCTTAAAAAGTTTTAGGTATACCTTGTTACATTTTTTTTTAATGTAAAATGAGAAAATAGAGGTGAAAATCATTAGTGGCAACTTGAGTAGCCACAAAAAGTACACGTTTAGCTGAGGTAAAGAAAAACACGGCTACAACTTACTTTCCCTCAAAATAAAATGCGCGTCAAAATTTTGTGCCATACAATTAGCGGCGACTATTTGCTGTGACATTTGGGTTGTCGCTACATTTGGCCATGTAATACGTTTAGTGGCGACATTAGATTTTTGCCATTAAACATAATTTATTGGTGGTAACGTAAATAACCACAAATGTACACATTTAGCCGCAGTAAAGCTAAACACGGCTAAAACTAACAATTAGCCATGAATCATAAAGTTGCAACTAAAACATCTACTATTTAGCGACGACAATAAAATTCGTCACTAATTATATTTCCCTCCAAATAAAATGCATGCCGAAATTCCGCGCCATACAATTAGCGGCGATTTTTTGCTGCGACATTTTGGTTTGTCGCTAAATATGGCTATGTAGTACCTTCAGTGGCGACATTAGATTTTTGCCACGAAAAGCACATTATTAGTGGCGATATATGGCTCACAACTAAAAAGTCACCACTAAAAACAACATTTCTTGTAGTGAGTCTTTCACTATTTCTTGAGTATTCATCACATAATCTATTTCAGCATTGGAATTTTCACTACTTATGTCATCCTCTTCTGATTTATTAATGGATAAATGCTGCCACCAACTATAACATTGGTAATGGTCTCCAAGTGGTCCCTTTTATCAATCCTTGGTTCCTTCTCTATAAATGAAACATCTTCATTGTCCTTATTCTTATCTTTATGAATCAACTCTGCATCATCAAGTGGGGTATTGTAATATTCTTCTATTTTAGATCTGAAATTGTCCCAACATCTGCACCATCTACCACTAAATCATCATCATTCTTTTGTTTGTTTTGTCTAACACCAACCTCAATTGTATTGGTTTTGTTTTTATCAACATCAAGTTCATCCCTTTTAGCATCGTTGTTATTCCCACAAGCATCAATTTGGGTTTTAGTACTTAATCCTTCTTTGTCCACGTTTGCTTTTTCCCCAATAATCAAGTTTGTTTCTTTACGATTTATTCTCCTTAAATTGTGCTTTTCTTTTTGAAGAACCTCTTTATTCCTTTCGTTATACTGTTCATCTTTTTCAATCGATTGAAGTTTTCGACATTCGTAAACATTATGACCCTACAAAGAACAGTGTGAGCAATACTTTGGAAACCTATCATATGTTACTTTTTGCCAAAATCCAGATGATTTAGCTGACGGGATCCACACATGTGAAGGTAAAGTTTTGGAAACATCCATCTCCACATAGACCCTAGCCGTACTTGGGCGTGTTAACGTTGCAGTAGCCTGATCCATACGTAAAAATCGCCCAACGACTAAGGCTATCGGTTTTAACGTACTAGGATGAAACATGTTCAATGGCAGAAAAGGAAGCTGAATCCAAATAGGAGGCAGAGAAGAGTCCTTCTTTGGATCAAAGGAAGAAGACCAACAAAATACCCTACTCCAGTATCCTTTAATATGAAATCTCTCCCATGTTACGACCATGATCACATCTTCGTCAGCTGCAAGTTTAAGGAAGATGTGTCTAGGATCAATCAACCCTAGAGTTACTACTCCCTGCAAACCCCTATGAAGATTTACGTGAGATCGAATATCTTCCATAGACGGCTTAGCAGCAGAAAACTTCAAAACCAGTGCCAACTTCAAACAAGCTTCTAATTTAGTTATGTCCTGTGGAGCAAAGGTTACCGAAGGACACCCTTCTTTTTGTGAAATTCTGGCCTCAACTAGAAACTCCTTAGAAGAATTATGTCTTTTGACTACAGCAGCAAAGGATTGAGCAACATGGCCCACCGGCGTCCCACCTGCGTCCTTCCATCCACCTGTGATGCTGCCAAGGCAACCATAGCAAAGAAAGAAAAAGAAATCAAACACAGAACGTGATACCCTCGATTCACAACAACTAAGCTTTTATTCATGACATCCTCCCATCGACCTTGGTCGTCCGTGGAAACCAAGGGACCCAACGGATGATGTTAAGATCAAAGAAAAATCGGAGAAAAGATGGCAAATCGCCGGATATGATGGAGAGAAAGAAAGAGGCGAGGAGGAAATAAAAAGGTAAGATAAAAAATAAAAATAAAAAAAAGAAAGAGGGAAAGAGATGGTTGTGCGGCGGCACCGGTGAGGTGAGGGTAAGGAAACCCTAAACCCTAACCCTTTGAGACAAGAAAAAAGATGAAAAGAAAAGGGTAAGGGGAAAAGCAAAAAAAAAATTAAGGTGAAAATACAAGGGATGTGCGGCGAGCAGCGGGGTACAGCATACGGCGACGGCGATGAGAGGGAGACGAAACCCTAATCTCTTATCTCCCTTAAGTTTAGATTCGGTTTCGATAAATGGGTAAAATTGTTGGAAAGGTTCAGAAGGATCAAATCTTCTAATTTTGATTTCAATTCTTTAAAGAATCAGTTAACTGTTCTTTTGATATTCTTTCATCCCTTTTGATCGCGGGATCCCTTTTTCAAAGGTATTTTCTCCCTTTTATAGTCTCTATTTTCCTCCTCCTTCCTTTGAATTCTCACGTGCCTTTTTCAATTTGTTCCGTTCGAATCATCCACGTGGATTCAGTTATTTCATTAGAAGTAAACATGTGCGTTTGATCATTCTGTTGAGATCTACTCCACATGTCCTCCTCCTATTGATGTTGTTTTTTAATAATCTTGTGATATAAACTAATTTTGATGTTTTAACTTACTTTGAAGAAATACCCAACTGATTTGCCCATCTGATAGATTGACTGGCTTATCTGTCTAATTATCTAACTGGTTGCTTGACTGGCTTACCTGTATGTTTGTCTGACTGGTTGTCTGATTGGCTTACCTGACTGATTATCTGACTGGCCCACTGAAGCAATTAATCAAAATTGAAATTCATTCATTAAAAGAAATAGAGTAACTTGCATTGATTTTGCAGAATTAAAAATTGTATTAAATAAAAAAGAAGCTAGTAAACAAAACTTGGAGGAGTTCCAACACCTAGTTGCCATCACCAACAAGCTATTGAAATTGCTCCCAAGATCTGTGAGAAGATGGTGGTTCCAATGGTGGACATTCCTGTGAAAGAGAGAGAGAGAGAGAGAGAGAGAGAGAGAGAGAGAGTAAAGAGAGAAAGAATGTGATGAGAGAAGAAGTTGAGAGGGGGGGAGGGGCCATCGAGATGAGGGTTCGGCCTCCCCTTATATAGGAAAGGAGACATCCCCTTTGAGGAGTAGTTAGATTCTCCCAAAAATGAAGAGGTCGTGGGGTCCACGTTGGAGATGGATAGAGAGAAAAGTGGGGAGTTATGGAGGACGGATTCTTTTGGAAACCATCCAAGATAAGGATGAAGGAATTATTGAAAGAGATTTGATTAAACGGGAGGTATTATAGGATAGGAAAGGGGAATGAGAAAATGAAGGAAAGTTGGTGTGAGAGACTAGAAAAGATAGTTTGAAAGGAATATTTAGTTCCCAAATGGGGAAGGCATTGACGTTTTCTATTTTTGGGATGTGGGGTCCACTCCATCAAGCGGGGCCGTGGGCCATTCTACTTGAGTGGGCCAATGATAGTGGGCCCGTATTTTAGCTCAGCCATGGCCCATATGATTGAACTGGGAATGATGAGGGCCATGGGATTATTTTAGGATGGATAGAGGGGGGATCATAGGATGATGGATCGGCAGATGTGGCCATATGATCTAGATTGATGAGAAAGATGGTCGTGGGATTCTAAGATGGTGAGATGGATGATCAGATTAATGATTGGATGATCAGATGATGAGATGAATGGTCGGATGAATGATTGGATGATCAGATGATGATATAGAGGGTGAGATTAGGAGGTGGTATGTGAACTATTAGATCATGGAAAGGGAGAGGATGAAGGATGACTACAGGATAGAGAGAGAACAAGGTTTAAAGAGGGGAGAGAAAGAGAATACAGATAAAGAAGAAAAAATGCTGGTAGGAGGTCTTGAACCCTGGTTTCTGACTTAGTCTTCTATAAGCTTCACCAACTAAGCAAGTCGCCTTCATCTTATGTTAATTGTTGTGGCTTTTATCACCTTAGTCTTTTTTCTCGGACCTTGACTCTTTTGCTCTTTTGGTCTTCTCTTTGACTCTGTGATCTTTTGGCTCAGCCCATACTTGGCCTATATCCTGTTGGCATACATGTTGGCTCTTTAAGCTTTTAACATTGGGCTTGGTGGTTGATTGCAGTCCCACAATCCTTCAGAAGCGTCCAATCGAGGTCCATGTGACAATAAAAGCGAGTAATGAGTGTTCATCACAACGACTTCATATCTATACTTCCAGAAATATGTTTAATTCATGCAAATACTCTATGTTGGCTACAAAAGTGTGTTCTATGTAATAGAGGAAACTCTTACATAGAAAGGTTAATAAAAATAAAATTTTACGTAGGAGAATCCGATAACGCTAAAAGGATAATAGCTTAAAATAAGTACTTTTAAGCGAATATCAATGTCATTAGGTCTACCCTTCTGACTCTTCAATGCTTTGTGCAATCCCTACTGAATTAAGACATCCCTGACTTGGACTTGCCATAATCTAAAATTGTTACTCCCATCGAACTTCTCTACCTCTAACTTGGCGTGTAACACCTTCGTATGTTTTGAAATATCCGGTTATATGGATTAATAGGACCTAGAAGGGGGTGAATAGGTTCGATTCAAATTAATTATCAATTAAAAATTAAGCAACCTATTCAATTCTATTCGATCGGTGATCTGGGATCTATCGCATGCAATTTCTAGCGGAAGCAAATAGATTGGTCTAACCAGATTTATTGCAAATATACCAAAGATATATTTTTCATAAATCTGTTCAGCCAATAACACAATAAAATTAATCAAGCAATAGATACACGATTTTTACGAGGAAAACCCAACTGAGAAAAACCTCGGGACCACGTCCAGTCGAAATCACAATACTAATAGAAGACAGAGATACAAACAGTTACCCACGGTACGACTCACAACTGAATCTAACTCCACACGAGCTTCAGCCGCCGATTTATCACGTCGTCTTATATCTTCACGTTTCGAAATGCCTTTAGGGTTTAATCTCGAATCACAACCAACTCAATCCACACATGACTTCACACCGAATCCACACAAATGGGGTAACTAACAAAAGGTAGTATGATAAACCAATGTGTTTAATCCTTTATGGAAGAAAGAAATTCAACCATGAAAAGATTAACACTCTCCTACACTCAAGATCAAAAGAATAAAACTTACTTGATCAAGATCTTGAGTTTACAAGAGCAAAACTTAAACTTTAATCAACAATGGAAGCTCTTGGATCTCTAAGTTTTCTCCTCTGCTTTAGATGGGTTAGAATGGCTTGGAAGAGTTAGGTTTTCAACCTAAAAGGTTATATTTATAGTAAAGCAAGAGTCCCAGAGAGATAGAACTAATTCGGGGGCAATTTAGACAATTTTGGAGTTTTAAAAACTCATCCTTCGTAAATCCAATCGATTGGACAAAAATTCAATCGATTGTAGATAACACGAACAATTACTTTTCTGTCTGGGCATGTCCAATCGATTGTACTCAGGGTCCAATCGATTGGACAAAGCCCAATCGATTGGAGACCTCTATGAAATCGATTGGACTATTCGGGTAACAATTTTAGTTTTGTCAGCACAACTCCAATCGATTGCACTCAAGGTCTAATCGATTGGACTTTTCAGCATATCAATTGGACTATCCAAAAGTTGCTCGAAAAGCCCCGATTTATCCCAAAAAGCTTCCCTTCCTATTATGACTTAGTTTTTCATGATTTTAAGGATTCTCAACTCTATTTCTATGGTATCTAAGTCACTTACCAACCTAATGGTGTGTTGATCAATTGAAGCTTTGAATCTTCTGATGTATCACTCTTCTGATCTTCTGTCAAGCACTCTTCAGTGATGAAATCATACTTAATCAATCGACTCCTAACTACTCACATACTAAGAAGGTTACATACACATGTTTTGTCATACAGGATTAGCCAACACAAAAATCAGGATCTTACATGTTTTGGCGCCATCCCTATCAAATCCTCGAGCTCTGATACTAGTTTGTTGTGAAAAAACCCCAAGAGATCCCTCCAATAATGATAATGGCCGCCAATAAACACACGCTACATAAGAGAAATCAAATAAAGCAGACAAAGACACAAGTAATTTATGTGGTTCAGTCGAAACCTACGGCCATGGGCGTTCACTATTGAATAAACAAAGTACAAAGATTGTTCTCTCAATCTCTCGTACAACCTCTTATAGGCACTCTCTAGCTCTCTCTTTCTCTCATCTCATAAGAGCAATATGGCATATAAATAGCCCCAAAAGACGAACTAGGATTTTCGGAAAGGAGAAAACCCAAAAGGAAATAATTCATTCGTCGGTCCAATCGATTGGGTAGAAACTCCAAAAGCTCCAATCGATTGGAATGAGCATTAATTCCCACCAAAACACCACATGTTCCAGTCACCAGCGGGGAAGTAGTAAAGTTAAAAGCATCAAATGTTGTACTCACCAAGTTACAATTAACAAGATGATCAACAAGCTTGGGTCCAAGACAAATTTATAACTTACATTTGACCTCCTTGAAATTTAGACAGTACTGGACAATGTAAAATGAAATCAATATGATGTAAACAAATATAGGGGAAATTCTATGAATTGCTCAATGTAGGAAAATAGGGTTCCAAGATTATAGTTAGGACTAATAGGGATTTTAGAATAGAGTTTTAGAGTTTTAGAGTTAGGTAGTCAACGGAAAACTAGGGTTTCTACAGTTTGAGAACAATTTAAAAATTTTAAAGAAAAATAGATGTTCAAACCAAGGTTTAAAAGAGGTTGTTATAACGGTATAATGGGCTGGGGGCATTACCACTTTTTCCGTTATTACGGCCGTTAAAACAAATTGAAACAGACGGGCAAAAACGAAAAAAAAGGAAAATAGTAGACTATGGCGCTGAAATTCAAAATTTCAAAAATAAGAAAACCAAATAAATTGGAAAAGGGGGAAAAATAACAGAAATAACGGCCTTTTTTCTTCAAAAAATAAATGTCATTATTTTGTAAGCGTCAAATGGTTCAGAATGTAACAAGCTTTGGGCAATACTGTTTTAACTGCAGTATTTTTGTTAAAACAACGTTATTTTAAAACCATGGTGCAAACCAAGGTTTAAAGGGGGCCATTATAACGGTACATGGCCGGCTCAACCTTAAGGCCATTAAGGCAGTCGCCTAAGGCCCCTTGGTGAGAGAAGGCCCCCAGCCCAGACCACATGGATTTTTAGCCCACCCCTTATTAGATATACAAACCAAAAATCAACCAGATTGATTATCTCTAGCCATAGATTTTAGTACTTTTCTTGCGGTTAGATTCAAGCATATTTTTGGGTAATAAATCTAATATCTAGAAATCATCAATCAAACTGATTTTTAGCTTGTTTATCCACCAATAGGTGGGTCGAACATCCACGCAGTCATTGAGCTCAAAAAATTATCTATGTAGGGCCACGAGAGTTCTTTACATCGACTGCAATGGGAGTTCGACGTCCTCTACATCTAATTTTTTTTCCGTAATTTTTTATTATCAACAATAATTTTTATATAAAGATTTCCAATTATATAGAGTTTAGTTTTTTAATTAATACCATATTTTAATTTATATATAAGTTAAAAAGGCCTTATATAGAGTTTTCGCCTTATGCCTCAACTTGGATCGAGACGGCCCTGAACGGTATAACGGACTGGAGGCATTACCGTTTTTTCCGTTAGAACGGCGATTATAACGAAAAAACACTGAAGGGCAAAAACAGGAAAATAACAGAAAAAATGGCACTGAATTTCGAAAACGGAAAAAGCGAAAAAGAATGGCTTTTTTTTTTCATAAAATTTTCGAGAAAATAATGGTCGTTATTTTCATTTTAACGGCAAAATAATGGAAAATAATGGCCGTTATAAAGAAAAAACGGCCATTTTTTTGGCATTTTAACGGTTCATAACATAGCAGGGGAGGTCCGAATCCGTTATAACTGCCGTTATTGTCATTCTCACGGCCGCTTTTTAAACCTTGGTGTAAACTATCGTCCAAGGTTATTTGGGATCTGGAGTTAGAATGCTGCGGTAAAAGACTAGCGGCCAAGAAAAAAGGCTACATTTCCAAAGACATAACTATCACTCTTATTAGAAGCACGTACATTATCGAGCATCGTTGTTCACTATTCAAGCCACTACCACCGCAAGAATTGAAAAAAAATTAGAGATGTTGTAAACGTAACGGTTGTAACCGATGGCTGACCGCCGCTTATGTGGCGTCAGTTACACTATCGACATTTACTTTGTAACGGTTCGGCATTTACTTTGTAACGTCCTGATCAAGGGCTATATATATGTGTGTTGATCAATAGAAATATCATCAGAATCAGATTCACAACACGTTATCAGCACGCTCTATTCTCTCGTATTCCATCAAGTGTTGAGCGGTAGGCGTGAATCCGTGGTGCTCAACATCATCTATCCACACCAGGTATTTTTTTTTTGGATTCAACGATTAACAAGCATGCTT
Source organism: Euptelea pleiosperma (assembly GCA_035048495.1). Lineage (NCBI taxonomy): Eukaryota > Viridiplantae > Streptophyta > Magnoliopsida > Ranunculales > Eupteleaceae > Euptelea > Euptelea pleiosperma. The sequence continues at coordinate 29,389,078 of CM068552.1, forward strand.
GATAGATGACCATTTTGTTTTTAGATCACATGCTTGTAATGTGTGGATATATACCTGTTGTGTGTTGATCAAGGGCTATACGTGGATAATTGCTCTTTCTTCGACTTTAATTATATTTGTGTAAAGAATGGAAACCCAGCAACTATGATGATTTTCACAAATTGTTTCCATTCAAAAGTCATAAGATGATTCGTTTTTAAGGACGGTGATGAATTATTCCCATATTAAATGTTTCTAAACAAAAATCTGAATTTAAGGACATTGATGAATTCTTTCCATTTTGTTTCACTTGGTTTCCTTATTAGTTGGGTTTTTTTTTTTAAATTGAATTTGTTTCTCTTTGTCCTTAATGGTAACATTAATATTTATTGGCAACTCATGGGTATTAAACGGTGTATAGGATTGTATACTCATTTATATCCTAAACACTTTCCTTATTTCTCTATTCATCATATCCACAATAGTGAGATCTCAGAATTTTCATTAATTGCTCATGGAAGAGGTAAGAATAGAGTTAATTTGTATTTATCTTTTAATGGATGACAATTCCTAATTTGTTTAGATCTTTATATCTCCATTTAGTAGATTTTCTCAACTTGATACTCTTATTGATATGTTGGTAGTCAAATTTTGGGAACATACTGTTTAATTACCCCTCAATCCGAACCGTTCAATCAATGGGACCACGTATGCTAATAACATGTGAGAAAAAAAAAAAAAAAAAAAAACATATATTCCAAGAGATAGGGACCCACTATTGGCCCCACCTAGAGATCTTATATATCTTGACCACATGATATTAGACACGTGGGCACACTTGCACGATCAGGACCCATGATCAGAACAGGTTATGTACAGACTGATGAGTTTTATCATAATGTGCGAGTAGAACTTTGATGATGACGGATTGTCATCGAGGCTGATGACAGCCCATAATATGAGCCACGTGGCATAGAGGTTTTCATGAGATACATAATTGTTGTATAAATGATTGAAAGAATGGTTCAAACTTAAAGTTGGGACTGAGCCACCGAAGCCATATGTTACGCGTATACAAAATAGTCTTGACTTCCACATTTATGATACTTGAATTGTGGTGTAAGTTTTTTTGTTTGGTATGGTAGTATAAGCGGTTAATGACCATTGGTTTATCTCTATTTTCACTTGTAACTTAGTTTCTTGAAGATAATAATTCCGTATTCCACTTCCTTGTCAAACTTTTGATGACCATTTGGAATTATATTTATTGAAAACAATTGAATTGTTGGCTTGACTATGTTTCATTAGTATTGCATTTTGTTTATGGACTAGTGGGTTGCCCGTACCCACAGTATGCCTATGGCGTGGCTGCTCTTGGACATCAACTTCATGCCTTGGGATTTATGTATGCCCAACTTGCATGGGTTTGGGGTATGTGCCGAACTGGTCCTCTAACATTTAACCTTGGGCTTGGCGTAAGTAATAGAGGTCAGACATAAAAGATTAGGTAAAATCCTATTGTTATTTAATTGGAATATTATGTTGCAAATGTTTGAATAAGATCCACCTCGATGTCAAGAACCTTGAATAAACAATCCAGGCAAAGGGGGACGAATGATGAAATGAATTACATCAACTACTCTACCTTGAAGGTAGATAAGACTCATTTAAGAGGAGTGTAAAGTACCAACCATGTGTCTTGAACTTATTATCTTTTATTTATTGTCTTAGCTATTGTTGGCATTTTATTATGTTACCACTTTATTTGGACCGGTCTTCCCGCCGTTAGGGGGAGGAAAGCTCTTGGTAGAACGGCGAGAACTTACTTGGAATGCTCCAATAAGGATTGACGTCCATGTATGGCAATCAACAAAAGAAAGAAAATTAATGTCCCTGTCGGACAATTAAGAAGGATTACCATCCTTATAGGATAATTTGTTGACATAACAACGAATTAATCATCAACGGTACGCTTGAAGCGTGGTCGACCCTTTGGTGCAAAGTATGAGATTCTCAGGACGTTGAGGACACATGAACGAATACATATAACTCCAGCAGAAGTCGGAGCTCTTGAAGAGGCTACACCTATAGAATAGAAGAAATATAACCCCAGCAGAAGTCGGCGCTCCTGAAGAGGCCACACCTACAAGAAAGGATAAAACCTACAGAATAGGAGAAATATAACTTCTACAGAAGTCAACACTCTTGAAGAGAACACATTTATAAATAGAAAAAAGCTAACAGATCGATCCACCATTTCCGAACAGACAACCCCCGAAGAGGTACAGGTACCTGTAAATGAAGATATCTCAATAAATTATGTCTGTACGAGAGCAAAGTAGGATCGTAAGAAAATTATTACCGATAATATATTTTCCAGTGGCTTTTACCATCATAAAGAATGATGAGGGTCTTGATCCACGCATTGTCAAAGAATGTTGACATAAAAATAATTGGCCAAAAATGAACAAAAGTAATCTAAATAGAGTGAGATTCGCTAGTAAACCCGAAGTTGTAAAAAGGACCAGTAGTCCTAAACACTTAAAGTTATAAAAAGGACATGTAGTCCTAACACCCAAAGTTGTAAAAAGGGACATGTAGTTTTAACATCCGAAGCTGTAAAAAGGGCCTGTAGTCCTAACACCTGAAATTATAAAATGACTTATATATTGCCTACAGTAAATAGCTTGTATGCAATCAAACTACTATGATCCTTTTATAGATTAAACATTCCGATATACCTATGCATTTTGATTAAGAAATCAGAAACTAGATTTGCTATCATCGTTGTATTGTATGAACTCTTGAAGAGCTCACAAAAATATCTGTATACCTGAATAAGGATCTTAGAAAAATATAATTTTTATTTTGGCTTACAAATCGAACATCTCTCTAGTGGGATCCTTGTTCATCAATCCATACACTGAAAAGTCCTGAAGCACTTCAATATGAATAATGTTTGTATCATGCAGATGAAAAGTAGATATATCAAGAGTGAAATAACCAAGTATATTTCACCAAAATTCTTTTACACTCACACGTTCTAGTAGAGCTGTAACATTGACATCCAATAGATACATTCCAATAATAATCTTGCAGATCTATTCATCAAGACGCTACCAATGTCAACATTCAAGAAATTTGGTTTTCGACATCGCTATGCATCAGCTCCAAGACTTTTTCAGTTGACATGCTCAAATCAGGGGGAGCATCAATGAAAGAAAATGATCATATCCTAGAAGGACCTTTGCGCATTGTACTCTTTTTCCTTCACCTAGATTTTTTCCCACAGGGTTTTTTCTAGGTAAGGTTTTAATGAGGCAGTATCAAGCGCGTCCATTACCACCACCCTGATTCGCCGATACACTGTACTCTTTTTCCTTCAATCAGGTTTTATCCCACAGGGTTTTTCTGACAAGGTTTTAACGAGGCAGTTTTCATAAAGCGGCGGGCATCCAAGGGGGAGTGTTGTAAACGTAACGGTTGTAACCGATGGCTGACCGCCGCTTATGTGGCGTCAGTTACACTATCGACATTTACTTTGTAACGGTTCGGCATTTACTTTGTAACGTCCTGATCAAGGGCTATATATATGTGTGTTGATCAATAGAAATATCATCAAAATCAGATTCACAACAAGAGAGAGATTTTCCTTGGAACAATAAAGATGAGATTCGTAAGTATCACCTTGTGGTTTGAAACAAGGTGTGTAGTCCAATAAAGACAAGAACATGACTCTTCGAAAAGTTCCTTCGGACGCATGGGAACCATATGTTAACAGTCTTTGGAGAAGAATCATCGAAAGCATAAATGATTGTTGCAATTGGGGATGGGATAGCAACATAGTTAGGTCTTCTTATGGGGCTAGCATGTGTAGAGGAGTAACTAATCTCTAAGAGGACTTCTACAAAAGGTGTACGCGTCGAGCATGATTTGGCTGATAAAATCATATTTGGGGAGGATTTACTGTCAGGTTTAGGAGCCCTCCTTTTTCTGACCCCTATCGGGAGTCGTGTTTTCGGCTGTGGATTACGAGAATCAAACGGTGGTTGATAGTGCTGAGCTGGGATTACTTTTTTCACTTTTTGCAGCGCTATCAACCACCATTGGATTCGTGAAATCCACGGCCAAAAAGGGGAGCTCTTGAGCCTGACCCGAGGAATTATGCTGTGGTGAGTCGTCCATCCATGTGGATTTCGTGGATATTATGCTGTAGCAACACAAAAAGGCGCTCTTGTAGCTAACTACTTGAGAGGATTGGTGGTAGAGCAGTTTGAAATCCAATGTTTAGGAGAAACCTCAATGACCGCCTTGCAAGACCTGAAGTTCTTATTCAAGAGAATAGGGAGGACAGCCGGGTTTGGAAGTGGGAGCCAAGAAGTATCTTCTCATTCCCATCCTTTGCTAAGGCCCTAATGACAAGAGTCTGAAGATCGAGTTTCAGAAAGGGTTGAAGCATTACCATTTTTTTGGTGCTCGGTTTTACAAGAATTTAAAAGGAGTATCCTTTGCTGAGTTTTCATCTAATTGGGCTTCCATTTGTAAATATAGGTCCTGTGGTACACTTTTGCTTTTAGAGGTGTGCGCTATCGTTTTTTTTTTTTTAGGGTAAGGCTTAGCGGACACATATTTTTTGGTGTACCTACATGGAAGATAAATCAATGGCTGATTTTTGGTGGGAATGATCTCTTCACCAAAGAGGTCACCCCTACAAAAATTCAGGCCCCATTCTGAAATTTCTAATACCATCAAATGTGGGTTTCAAGTTAACAGGTAAAAAATAGACGGTCCATAGTCCCTTTTTTTTAAAGCAAGTCCTCTGTTTTTGTTTCAGGCGGACACCCTTTTTGTGCCCCTCTGGGAGTCGGGCTCTTGTCAGTGGATTCCTAGAATCTAAAGGTGGTTGATAACTGTGAGCTGGCATTCACTCTAATGAAAAAAGTGATGCCAGCTCAGGGCTATCAACCACCGTTGTATTCTCAGAATCCACGGCCAAGAGCCTGACTCCCAAGTGAGGGCACTAAAGGAGAGAAAATTTTTGAAGCAGCGAAGCAGTGGCCAATCACATGCCGCCACAATCTCATGTTTCTTTCGTACAAACCCAGAAAGGCTTTTTGAATAGGAGATTGTGGCGGCATGTGATTGGCCACTGCTTCGCTGCTTAAAAAATCCACTGCTTCAAAAAATTTCTCACAAAAAGAGGGGACTCTTGAGCCCGACCATTTACCTATCAGAAAATAATAATAATAAGAAGAAGAAAGATAATTGATACAGAACCTCAACACTCCAAAGGAGATACTTAGATGGAATGCCAACGCCCCAATACCACCAATTAAGGAGTCGCAACTCGAAGAAGAAATCAACAACAAAACAATAGCTCAAACTCTTCATTCAAATCTCTCCTTCCTCTTACTCTTGCATAAGCCCATCTAATATGGAGCATGCAATCTGGTAAGAAAATGTATTCTGCCTCCATCTCATATTCTTTGTTGCATCAAACCCTCCCCATCCTAAAGAACTTTCCCTTTGCATTCGAATCTATGCATCTATACTTCGATGTCGTGTCTCCATGCTTCTTATGGTAAGAATATGGTTGTTGGCATTCTCTAATGGCGTGTTTGTTTGGATAGAAAATTTTTTCTGAGAAAATACATCTGGGAAATGCCTTAAATGGCTGATTGATTGCAACTGAAAACACATATTTCAATCATTTGGAAAATAAAGGCGTATTTTCAGGTGGAAATGAATTCTCACCTTTCTGGATAGAATATGAATTCCAGGCTTAGTAGGGAAAATTATATAGATTTAAAATGGCTATCTAACAACAAACAGTTGTGTTTTCCCAAGGTAAATGCAATTTTCCCACTTGGCAATCAAACACGCCCAAAGAAACTTGCATGGGAAAAACGGGCATGTTTTACCCCTTTCTTCATAGGCACGTAAGTGTTCCAGTGTATAAAAACATTAGGGTCACATATCTTACATGTTCTACTGATAGGTTGAATTTCTCGTCATTTCAACTTCAATTTTGACCTTAGTTGCAGGAATCCTATGTAGGGTGGTGCTCTCACTCTGGAACCATGCTTCCGCGCATCTAAGGGACATAGAAACGCGAACTGATTTGAGATGGAGTCTTAATTCGCTAAACAATAAGTATTTGACAGAAAATTTTGAAAACAAAGCTCAATGATTCTCTTATATGGAGAAGAACTTAAAAATCTATGAAATGATGGATTCTACCGCAAAAAACAACATTATAAACTCTAAATAATGCTAATGAAACCTGTGACAAATAACATGCATATGTGCATCCTTCTAAAATAATCTTTCTCTATAATATATGTGTTTATGTGGAGTAAAACTTCGGTCACAACAAAGTTGCAAATCACACAATCACAGCCAATGAGTTCTCGGCACGTACACCTCAAAGCAAAGCACATGGGTACGTTGCAAAAAGCACTTGTGTACCTGCCGAGAACTCATTGGCTTGTGATTGTGTGATTTACAATTTTTGTGATAGAAGTTTTACTCGTTTTTGTGTGTACGGACATTTCCAAGGCATTCCAAACCCTAGGCTTCATAAAACACTTGCTTCCTTGCTCCTGCTCGCGCTTCATGCAACTAAGATTATGACTCAGCCTACCCCGATTATATGGGGTCAGCTACATGAAGCCTGTTTCTCCTTTCAATTTTGTCTAAAGCCATGTCTTCCATCAAGGCAAGTTTCCTCAAATCTGCTCCAATAACTCAATCTACATCATTTTTGGCATCGAGCTATGACTTCCACCAAGCCATGTCTTCCATCACTGGTCACTCTTTTGGAAATATCAAAATCCATCCTAAATATGATTATTGACATAACTCTATTAGCATCACTTCCATGATTTGCTTCCAAATTTGCTCTTAGATTCCACATTTCGGCTCTGAAACCAAAACTTGATGTAGGACAACAAGATTTAGCTAACAAAATAAATTTGGGAAGTGCACTTTCATGGATTCATGATTGGCCTATTAATGACCAAGCTAACCCTTGCCAGGGTACCAAAGACTAGGGTAATCCATGATCACAGATTCCACGGACTAGGTTAATCAATGACTTGGTTTTACAAATCAAGTCAAACTATAACTGGTTCTACAAATTAGGTCAAATCTATGAGATGGGTTCAATAACCAAATCAATTGACGAATGAGTCCAATTAGAGTGAATTAGAGCATTTCCAACAGCTATCCACAGCTATTTTCATGTTTGGCTAACAATCAGCCCCTTTTGCCGATTAGAGCTTTAACAAGAATGTGTTATCTCCTCTGCTTCTTCAAAATAGCTAAGAAATCTAATAAAAATGACCAAAATAGCCTAAAATCCTCAACGAGTCTGATTCTTATTCCTCTTCAAAATCGCAGTAGAGGAGAGACATTCATTACAAAGTCAGAACCTCCTCTAAATCTCCTGAACAAACAAAACTCCTCCATTACAGACCTATCAACTGTTCCTCCTTGAATAAGAGATGCAGGATTTCTGTGCAATCAGACAGAAACCAAGAATTTCTAATTGAAAGCGGCCCTTTCTTTGTAAATCTAGAAATCCATTAAAAGCAACTGAAGATAGGGTGGTAAATACGGAAATTCTGTTAAGAATCTCAACCCCATCTTCACTAGAAAAAATGGTAAAACAAAAGAAAAATTAAACAGAAAAAAGAAAATAAGGAGGTGGGCTATCAATTCATGGCTAAACCCATAAAACAAACTAGAAGAATTAGTGTGGGATATCTCGGCCTGCAACCCCATCTTCATTAGAAAAAATGGTAAAACAAAAGAAAAATTAAACAGAATGGCTTAACCCATAAAACAAACTAGAAAAATTAGTGTGGGATATCTCGGCCTGCAACCCCATCTTCATTAGAAAAAATGGTAAAACAAAAGAAAAATTAAACAGAAAAAAGAAAGAGGTGGGCTATCAATTCATGGCTAAACCCACAAAACAAACTTTAAAAATTAGTGTGGGATATCTCGGCCTGCAACTCCTCTCAACAAAACCCACCCACTGACCACCTGCAAAGAACCAGAACCAAGGAGAACGAAATCGTTATGCAGTCGCAAAACCCCCTCCTCAATTTCTTGAATTTCTGCAGTTGATGAAACCCCCAAGTCTCCAGAAAGAAACTCAGCTGCCCGTTCCGATTAAACAAAGACAAAGGAGGCAGGAACTTCACTTCCTCACTCGTCAATCTCTATCTTGTCATCCTACACCTCGATCTGACCGTTGATCTCAATCTAGACGTCTCATCATCCATCTTCTCCACCAGATCCGAGCTCTTGAACCCTAAGCTCTCTGTACACGAGCTTAGCCCATTCATCAGTCCACCACCGCCACTCATGTCCAAAAACCCAAATCTGTCGGAATCTTTCTTCTTGGCGGCTGATTTAATGGTGGTGGACTCCAAAATGTTGGTCGATTTTCTGAGATCAACAGTGATCAGACTCAAACCAGCAAAAGAATGGGAGGGTTGAGGAGAAGGATAGGAGGTGCAAAATGAGCACAAGCTTGCACGCACAAAAGGGTAAAATGGTAAAGGAGTTATATTTTTTTGATCGGTAAAAGTAATATATATTAAAGAGAGGGCCGAGATAGCCCAACAAGCTATACAACAAAACACCCAAGAGCACGGACCAGAAAAAACACACCACACCCTACAACCAAAAAAAAGAGAACCGCGTTTAGGAAATCAAGCGCTCCCACCGAGCTACAAAGTCGTCAAATCTGAAAGCCTTGAAATTTGGATCAGCAGAAACCCAATGAAACCATGTGGCTATGGTCTTCATAATAATCTCCTCCTAACTCTCCTCTTTATCTTCAAAAATCCGACGGTTTCTCTCCTTCCATAGTTCCCATACGATGACATATGGTGTGATATTCTAAAGTTTGCGACCACGAGCTGAAAATGCTTTGGTTCTCCATCCTACAAAGAGGTCAGCAACTGAACTAGGGAAGACCCAAGCTATACCAAATAGGTGAAGAAACCGAGCCCAAATCTCCTTAGACACACTGCAATGGATGAGCAAATGGTCCGTGGTCTCCTCGTCCTGCCTACACAGAATGCCTGTTGAGAATGGCACACCAAGTGAAGAAAGCCACTTTTGTCGGAATGGGAGTACTCCACAACCATTTTCCAGGGATACTCCTCTGAGGGGGATCTAGAAGAGACAAATAGAACGATTTAACCGAAAACCTACCTTTGGGATCAAGATTCCACCACCTCCTGTCCTCTTCTCCCTCCACCATCTGAACTCCTTCCAAACGGCTTAGAGCCGCGACCACTTCCACCTCCCAATCATTGATTCTTCTCCTAAGCCCCAAATCCCAGGAGACGAGACCATTACCTCTGACGGCCACCTCACTAACCAAGCCACCTTTGCGATTAGAGATAGCATAGATGGAAGCAAAATCCTCCGCCAAAGAAGACTCCCACACCATATATCCTCCAAAAATCTAACTTTGGATCCATTCCCCACCTTAAATTTGCTCTTACTCCTGATTTCTTCTCTCAATTTAGAAATGCCTTTCCACACACCCACTCTGTACGGGACAACAACTTCTCCACAATCCCATTCTTGGTTGTACACCCCCTGCTTAGCCGAAATCACATTTCTCCTCAAGCTTTCCTTTCCTCTCCGAACCGCCATAACCATTTACCAAGCAAAGCTTGATTCATAAGCTTAATACGACGCACTCCAAGCCCTCCTGCTTCAATTGGATAGCAAATCGCGGCCCAATTAACAAGATGAATCCTACGCTTCTCTTCTTTGTCATCCCATAAAAAATTCCTTGTCACCTTTTCGATACTTTTAGCCACTCCCACAGGCATGGAAACAACGACATATAATAAATAGGCAAATTGGACAGCGTGCTTTTGACCAACGAGATCCCCCCCCCTCTCTTAGATAAAAGGCCTTTCTTTCATGAGGCCAATTTTCTGTGAATGCGTTCCATGACAGGTTTTATAACTAAGCAAACATAGCTAAGGAAAGAGATCACCATATTTGGAGAGGAGAGGAGTGTTTTTAGCTAATCTCTAAATATGGCTAAGCAGTTGGGGACACTGATGGAGAGCCATTTTCATGCTTTTTTAATTTATTTTGAAATAGCTAACCAATATGGATAGCTGTTTGAGATGCTCTTAGGGAAGCTGACAGCTATCTAAGTTGGTACGCTTTGTGAATGTTGATACCACAGACCTGGGTTTGAAACCCGCCTTCACCCTCTGACCACTAGCCAAAAACCCGTGTGGCTACCAAAAAAAAGAAAAGAGTTAAGGTTCAATAGAACCCGAAAATATGGACTGTGGCAAGGCTAATTAGGAAGTTTCTGAGTTGCCAATAAGGCTACCAGAATAGTCTTACGAATAGGTATTTTATGGATGCAAGGTCTACAACCATGTGACTGAATTGGGCTTTCTAGTTTGAAAAGATAGAGAAAATGAAAAGCAAAAGAGGAGAAGAACAAGAAAGGAAGTTGTAGAAGAGTCTTAATGAAACGGAATCTCACCACTTCAAAACGAGATTCTAGAATGGATGCACTGTCCTAGGATTATCAACGGAGTCAGACCGCCATAAAGAGACACTTCTAAGAAAGCAATTAGCAGCAAAACATTAGCTCAAACTCTTTAGTCATATTTCCCCTTCCTCTTACAACTTGCATAAGCATGTCCATCATGGAGCACACATTTCAGTAATCCTCTGGTGTGCCATAAAATAGTGTTCTATCATGTTTACTTGGCTTCATGAATTGAGTTAAAAAGTTTCTTCTTTTGTGACAAGTAAATTAAATTACAATATTCTAGAATCTTGAAAACATCCTTTCAATGTATTCAAAGAATTAAGCATTACAAAGTGGTTTTTCAAAGCCATTTTACTTTTCAATGTTAAAAAGGACCAGGAGCAAAGTCGATAGTATTATTCTTTCTAGTATGCACTATGCAGTGAGAGGACACAAGAAATCACAAAAATGATGTATACTACAAGAGAACATGTTTTGTAACGAGAGGGAAAAGGAGGTGTTAATGTTTTTGTAATTAAATAGAATGCCTATAGCTCATAGAAACAAGGAAGAGATCACACACGCATAAGTGGAGCCAGAATCACCAAACAGAATAGGGAGTGGGCAGCAATAGCCCAATAAGAAGCACTAGGACTATAAATATACACAAGATTGTGAAAACACCCAACAGGCACAGGCAATTGACCTGCCTGATGATGCCTAGGCAAGTCCACAGTGATTGATACCAGGAAAAGAATTTGGAATATTTATACAATTTTTTTTAAGATGCTAGCTTGCTAAGTTGATAAAAGTCTATAGGTGTTGATGCCACAGACCTAGGTTCAAAACTGTCTTCACTCACTACCCACTATATATATGTAGGAGCATCCTACTAATTAAACAAAATCCGTCCTTAAGTACAACTTATCAACATATCTCATACAGTGGATCAGAACCCAACAGTAAATGGGCCCACCTAGGAAAGTTCCTAGACGAAAAAAAAAGCATGATCAGATGAATTTTAAGCATCTAATCTATGGACTATTTTGGAGCTCTTACTAGAACAGTTTTCATCGTCCAGAGGAATAGAGCAAAAATAAATGGTTGATCATCCAATCATATTGATATTTGGCCTGGTAGATGTCTCAGGTGGGACCCATTAAATGTTAGTTCTCGATCCACTGCAAGACAGCCATGTGTCCACATATTACGATTAAGGACAGTCATTTAGAATATCAGTACTCAGACTCTACAATTCCCTAAAATACTTATTGGTATGGAAGTTTGTCATAATAAAAATCTAATGTAGCCATCACAACAAGAAAATCATGTATCTGAAGGTGACATAGCACAAAGACCTCTGAAGTCCCTCAATGAGATTAAAATTCTGAAGAAATCAATGAGCACATCATGATAGTAGGATCTCAAGTTTCATCGAATCGAATCAAATCAAACAAAAAAAATAAAGATTTAATATAGCCATCACAACGATAAAATCATGTATCTGAAGGTGACATAGCACAAAGACCCCTGAAGTTCCTAAATGAGATTAAAAATTCTGAAGAAATCAATGAGCACATCATGACAGTAAGACATCAAGTTTAATTGAATCAAATCAAACAAAAGACTAAAGCAAGTCAGAGGGGCAGGTACCTTCCTATTATCTAGATAATCAAAAAATTATCAATAACTTATGAGAAAATTCAGGAACGGCTGCAAGAAGAAAAGGCTTACAAAAAAGAACAAATATATAACAACGACCTTTAAATCTTCTTAGCAAAAATTTGCAATTCAGTTAAAAGTGAACTTGCAACAATTTTTTACCTTTTAAATGCCAATTAGGATCCCGAAATTTTTATGGCTCAGCAAAGATTGAAGATGAAGATTCTGCCACAAAGATCTACCGCAGAGTGCTGCTCTCTCTAAGTCTCTATTCTAAAAAACTGTGCCTCAAATCTCATTTCAATCTGGAAGGTACAATTTTGTATCCAGAATGGTGGAACTGCAGTAAAAGGTATCAGGCAAAAGGAAAGGAATGATTTGAACAGTCCATGGGGAAAATGAACTCTTGGAATCTTAAGGTTGTAGCAATTCGAGTTGGATTCTCACATAGAAATCTATGTTCCGAAAAGATAATGTTCTGTCAAATCACATTCAAAATAATAGTCATCCCTTCATTTACTAAATGCCAAAGAACGCTCACCTAGGAAACCCTATATCTCTCATGGCCACGGAATGGGCCAGCATTGCATTGGATATAGAATAAAGAATACAGCCAATACAATTAAAGAAGGAATGATGCTGATTTCAGCAACAACAATGAGTAAGCTGTAAATAATCCTTCAGATACCTACATGAAAAAGGATCCTCAGGATCCAGATTTACACTATCAATTTCATGGACTCGTTAGATACAGTTATTTTATAGAGAACTCAGACAAAATGATGAGTTGGGTATTCCTGCTCATATCCATTGTAGTCGTAGTACAGCCTCTCCCCTTTAGCAATATCACGAGTAGCAACCAGTAGGACCCGGCATTCACCATTTACATTATACCTGACGCATTTTAGATTCTGCTTCTTCCTACCGTCCCTGCACCGAAAAGGATATTTTTCAAGGACAACAGGTCTGCAGATCTTCGATTAGAAACAAATTCTTGAGATAAATAAAAAATAAAAAGAGCTCTAACTTCTACGATGTGAATTGGAATAGTCAAGCTCCATAATTAGTATGGACATTGAACGTATAAAGCCAAGCAAGTTGTAACAAAGAAGAAAATCATATGTACAGTTAAAATATGTACAATAACACTGCATAGGGTCAGCAGGCTTACGAAGTATGGTTGTTAATGCCATTAATGAAGCGAGCAATGTTTCCACGTATATCAGGACAGATAACAAGACTATTAGATGGGTTTGTTGCTAAAAGGAGGGTCATCATGCTATCACAATCGTCCTGTTCCCGGTTTTTAATGTAATCGACATCGCCGGTGTATTCTGTGATAAGCGTCATATCCTTTATCTGGCTATCGGCCTCCACAGTGAAACTGCACCAAACCACTAACTCTTATTTAATTTGTACCCATCAAATGTTACTGCTAGCCAACCAACTAACAAAGAAGATCTCAAGATTGAAAATACCCTTCACAAGAATCAAAAACTACTACAAGGGGAGGCCATTCTCCTCTCTTGCACATGGCTCTGCACTGTTCCAAGGTTTCTGTATCTTCTTTAGAGAGAACCTAAAGGAAAGCCCATATAACACATTTCACATTCTAAAACAGAGAAAGAAAATATTGATAAGCTCCCCAGAACCCAAAACTCTAGCTAGAAAGCATCAGACCAGAAGTTTGAAGATCAAACCTGCATGCCGCCCTTTTCGAACCTGGCTTGATTAGCACAGTTAGGGGCCATGCCAGGCATGTAAGTGAGGTCATTGCTAAATTCCACATGCAATGCTGTTAAAGCAGTGGCAAGTGAACCCATTTGTGCTAGCCTTCGTGCCAGATCTTCAGTGGGATTGAAAGGCAGTAATTTCCTCCTCTTCTTATACATCACCAATGGCCCAGAACGTCTCCTACGCTTCTTACCATCTGAAAATCAAGCCACAGTAAGGAAACAAATGTCAACTGAGATAATACGTATAGCAAAATGCAACTAAATAGTATAAAATAAGATTTCAAAATGAAATGCACCTAAGCAATTTCACGATAATAGTAATAATAATAATAACTACAACTTAGAACAATAATAATAATTACAACCAAAAAAATTATGATGATGATGATAAGAATAAGAATAATAAGAATTTTCAAACGATTTGGAGTTGGCTACAGGAATCCTCTCCTGCCATTTCAATCTATCTACTACTATATCTCCAATTAATGCATGTTTCTCCAAATGTTTCTAACTACTTCAATCCACATCTTTTTTGTACTTCATCATCCTCTTAGAACCTTCAACATGCACCAGAGCTTCTTCATAATGTCAATGGTCTTTAGTGCAGACGGCCAAACCATTTCAGTTGATTCTCCTTCATTGTATGATGTACTCTTAGGTTATCTCGGATGTGCTGTTTTCTGATTGTCTTTCTTAGTTTTCTCGGTCATTCATCTCAACATCCTCAAATCGATTGTCTCATCGTCATCTTATAAAAAATTTCCTTAACTTTAATAAGTATATGTCGATTACATAATAAACTAGAAGCACATCTCCACTTCAGCCACTAACTATAATTCTATAGGCAGCATACTCGATCTCTCCTTCTTTATGTATACAGAGTGAGATGATGGAAATGATTGCTTCGTCGAGTATTTCCGAGACATTGATCTTAACTACATGTCCTTTCTAAAGCTGCATTCAAATACTCTATCTTGTTCCAATTCAATTTAAAACCCAAAAATTCCAACGCATCCCTCCATTGTTTCAAGTTTACCTATCACTAGTCTCACTATCTAACACTATCATCAGCAAACAACATACATCTCTTAAGTATGGGCAGTTAATTCATCCATAACCAATGCAAAAAGATTCGAACCCATTCATCTATTAACCGGTTGTTCATGCTAGTCACACCTCCCTCATACCCGCTTTGTACTCTTTCTTCCTGAATACTAATAATAATAATAATAATAATAATAATATTATTATTATTATTATTAAAATTACCTTGAGGAGATGCACATTTCTCCTGCTCATCAGAACACTTCTGAATCCGAAAAAAATCGACGATCCTTGTCTGCTTTAATGGAAAACCTAAATATCCCAAAAACCAAAATCAATTTAAATCACAAATATACTTATTAACCAGAAATATTTAAATAAGAAAAAAATTGAAACAAATCCCTACTTCTTACTCGACCCAGCCCTGAACAGCTAGGGCAAAACCAGGACCCAATCGGGACTCTAACCACGATTGGTCTCAAACAATACATGTGAAATCCCTTATCGCATTTATCGCACAGAAGCATCTCATCAGCTTGATCTCCAGACCTACATTCCTCACACCACAAATCACCATAATCTCTATTCATCACGGAATGTTTAGCTGTTTTCATTATCTCCTTTAACGATTTGAATTTCTTCGACTGCAGTGATAAAGGCGAGCAGAGGCACCGCGGCGCCTCTGTACGTTTCCTAACCGAGCCGTTAAACGGGAAGAGCTTCTGCAATGGAGCCATGCCGGAAGGGGCAAAATGGAGATTTCCCAAGTTATTTAAGGATGGCTTTGTAATTTGATTATCTAGAAAGCAACAGCATTGATTCCTTCCGTTGCAGAGACGAAAGAGAGATGGAGCTGGTTTTGGGAAATACAGAGGCAAGGTGGGTACACGTTATAGGAGTGCAACTTGGGCGGGCCCAATAAGACTTAACTCGGGCCCGGGTCGGGTTACCCAAGGCCTCAACCGAGAGAGTTGACCCAAGCCACACTCGAATGAACCGAAAGGGGAACGTGGAATCCCCTTAACGAATGTATGGTGGAGACGAGCCCATTTTTGGAGAGTAGCGTTGTTTGGTGGGCTGAACAGTGCTTCTGCACTTTGACACGTATCCTTCAAACCCTGGCATTATTGTTTTCTGAAAAAAAGTTTTAATTTTTATAAAATGAAAAACCATAAACAGGAGAGCCGCTGATCAACGGTATTTGCTGATGAGCGCTACTCAGCAAAAAAAAATGGACTCAATGGAAGCGGGAGGCCATTTGTATATTGGCGTGTTGGCAGAGATGAGTGTCACACTGAAAACGAGGTACTTTGAAAAAGCAAAAAGATGTAACAAGGGATACCTGGCTGAAGGTTTTTGGCTTGTTACTCGAACGCTGCAATCTGGACCCAATGACCGCATGGATGTTCAGCCCACCCCTTTCTGTGTATTCACGCTAAACATTTAATCTCTAGCCATTAGATTTTAGTACTTTATAAGGTGTGATTCTAGCCGTTGAATTCAACCATTATTTTTTAGTACTAAAACCAAGGCAAAAAAATCATCAAACAAGCTGATTTTTTCTATGAATGTCTACCAAGGGGTGGGCTAAACATCCATGCGGCCAGGGGGCCAGTAACAAAAATCATGATTCCGCACGCCATAAAGTTTCGGGTATACCTTGTTACATCACGGGTATACCTTAGTAGACATTCATGCCATAAATCAGTTTTTTTTTATGATTTTTAGCCGTTTAGTACTAAAAAATGGTTGAATCCAATGGCTATAATCATGCCCTAAACATTACTAAAATCAAATGGTTAGAGATTACCAATCAGGGATTTTTTTTAGTTTGTATATCCACCAAGGGGTAAGCTAAACATCCATGCGGTCAGTGGTCCAAAACGGTAGTGGTGAGTAACAAAATCGTGCTTCCTCGTGCCAAAAAGTTCAAGGTATACCTTGTAGCATCTTTTTCCATTAGGGAATGAATTACTATTTGCAGTGGACAATTTTCATTATCCCTTCTATTATAGGGTAGTTATAGCATATCTATAAAGCCCTCGAAACTCTTTAAGGGTTGTTTTAGTCTTTTATTTAATTAAATTAATTAGTGCTTTATTATTTTCTATGCATATTTTAATGCTCTATAACTTTATAGGATATCATATGCAACTTTCTGGAAGTTTTTAGTGAATTTTTGATTTTAGGGTTTTTGCCTCAAGTGCGCATTTTAGTCATTCTACACCTCTGATGTTCACGATTCGAGTACCAGTGTACATAAAATAGAAAACGTAGCTACTTGTTAATTTTGGGAGACTTCCGATAATTCTCATTTTTGGGGTATTTCGATAATTTGCTATGGAATTTTCCCAAAATATTTATGGGTAAAATTATTATTAACCTATATTGCAGATAATTATAAGAAAATTTTCATAAATAAAAATTGATTTTAATGTATTTACAAAAACAGAAAAAACTTTTAAAAATTTACAAAAAAAAGTAACTAAACGCTCTTTCAAAATACGTCTGTGAGGTGACAGACACATGACAGACGTCTGACATGCGCTCTTTGAAAGTGCGTTTTATCCTGACAGATATTTTTTTAAAAAGCGTTTGTCAGGATCAAACGTACTTTTCAAAGAGCGTCTGCTTTCTCCATTTTCCCTCCTCTTCCCCATTTCTGCGCTCTCTCCGACGAACTCTCCCTCTTCCATCCGTGAACTCGCCCTCTTCCGCCGGGGTCCTCGTGCACACCCTCCCTCTAGCAAACTCTTCGTCCGTGAACTCGCCCTCTTCCAACAGCGTCCTCAACAAATCTAATAAAAATTATTTTTAATATTTTAATAAATATAGGTTGACTATTAGATTTTACGCTAGAGGCAGTGTGTGAGATGGCGGATGGGTGGATCTTATCCGACGCGCATCATGGATTAGTTTTGACAGTCGGATTCGAATTGTACAGTTGTATTTGATGGTCTTATAGTGATCGACCATTATGTTATGCAATTGCTGAGCGATTTTAGCCGAAGACATCGACGTTTCATTTTGCATTTGGAGAGATGTCGATAACATTATAGGACACTCTACACTGTCTTGGCCTTAGTATCACGGGTAGGCCAGTGGCTTTGAGTGAGACCCCTTCAGACTACATGGATCACATTATACGTTATTAGGGATGCCGCCTGAAGATGCTACTACTGCACGTGATCGAATAAAATTGTCATGGCTGAAGAGAAATTTTAAAAGATTACCAGATAATCCGAAAAATCTTCAGGTATATTTTATAATTTTTTATCAATATATATATATATATATATATATATATATATATATATATATATATATATATATATATTTATATATATATATATATATTTATTTCTTTTATTCAGTTAAATATTTAAAATGAATAATATATTTGTTTATTGCAGATTGAGTGGTACACACGTGCTTATTTATTAGCATTGTGTGGAAACACCTTTTGTTGTGATGCTACAAGCACCTAGGTCAATGCAAATTTGTTGCTTTTCTTTGAGGATTTCAGCTTAACAGGATAGTACGCCTAGGGAGCTGCTGTCCTTGCATATTTGTATAAATAACTGAGTAGTTTTGTCCTTAAAAATAAGGATTGTATGACATGATGTGTGATGCTCTTGCAGGTAAGCATTGATTAATTATTTATTATTTTATTTATATTTTAATTTGAATATTTATAAATTTATTTTTATTGAAGATATGGGTGCATGAGCATTTGTCAGTTGGGAGGCCGCTATTGTACTCTGCAGAATATAGATGTCCATTAGCATTGAGATGAACTTTAGATGAAAGAGAGTACGTAGAGGAGTCTACCCGTAATGTGGCTAACTATCGACAAGAGTTAGATTTACTTATTCCTGATCAAGTAAGTTATTTTTATTGATTGTATTTATTAATATAAGTTTGTTATTTGCTTAATTTTACTAATCTAAACTTTATTTCTTTGTAAGTTCGCTGGATGCCATACATCTGTTATTATCTTCTGCCAAATAATATTCCAGCAATGATACACAATGCACGACAGCTCAGTCTTCATCGTGTATGTATCATTTATCTTGATATTATTATGTATCATCCAGCAGATAGATGTATGCGCTAGTTTGGGCTTCATCAGACTATCCCAGGTATTCCATTATCTTGGGTGGTGGGGTCTGGTCGATGTTGGAACATGAGATAAGTTGTTGCCCAATGAATTAAGTTGTGTGATTCTTGTTCCCCCCCAATAATCCATTCATAAATTTTTACATTCTCATTTTTTATCGTTTTTAGATATGAATTATAGTCTATTATTATATACTTTTGCGACTTTCTTTAATAATTTGCAAAAACTTGGTTCTTTAAATTATTTTTTAAAATTTTGTTTAAAATGCCCCACACAAAAGAAATGCAAGCGTGAAGAAAAATGCTTAACAACTCTTTGTATAAGTCATTTTTGTCTATCAGAAATAAAAGATATCATACAATGAAAATGACTAAAAGCTATTTCAAACGAATTTAAAAATAAATCTCAAGTATGTTTATCCTCAGCCTCGACAACAGCAAATGCTAACAGACAAAGACCACCATTAGGGTCGACGGAAGTCGTCACAAGTAAAATACCTTGATATTTTCCTTTTAAGAATGTACTATCTAATCCTACAATAGGTTTGCATCTATTTTTAAATCCTTCTATACATACTTTAAAACAAAAAAAAATTTATTGAAAATTTCTATTACTATTAGTTTGAAGTTAACAAATACTACTAGGATTTGTTTCTAAAATGGTCTGACAATAATACTCTAAGTTCTTATAAGCTTATATTACATAACTATGTATGTCTCGCATTCCTTTCTCCCTAACATTCTAAGCTTTCTTGTATAAGATGTCTACACCATGATCGCGTTTCATGTCCTCTATTATATCTATATCGGACTATAATATCGATTATCAGCTAAACGACCTCTAATTATATTCCTAATCCAATTACAAGCTGCTTGAGGATGACTACCCAAACTCATTCTGCCTATGCATGTGTGACAATCATTATAAATACGAATTGTAAAAATTTCACCATTAGCAAGTTTTGTTGCATACACACGCCACATGCAATCTTCAACTTCACAGGTGATAACAACTTTTTCTCTATTATTTAGGGTAATTACCAAAACAATTAATGTTTTCAACTTTTATCACCGAACAGCCAACTGACATGTTTTAAATACCAAAAAAACTAACGATTATCGATTTTGCAAAGACGACTGAAACAAAGCTGACACGACTGTACGCTTAAAGCTTTTTCTACTCCTATTCCCAATGATGGCTCTAAAGTACTTTTGGATCAACCGTCCGATTATATTCTAATAGCTGGGGATCACTCCAAAAAGCAATCAATATTTTTTGACAATGACACTCTTTTATGATCCATTTTTTTATTTTTTCTTATTTTATCATCTATTTCCTCCTATTCTGTCATTTGTTTCTCTTATTTTGTAATATGTTTTCTTCTTCTCTATCATTTGTTCTCTCTGATACAAGATCAACAATGGCCATGAAAAAACCCACTATAATGACCTAAATGAGCAAATAGACATGAGAAAAAACCAATGATAGAACAATAGAAAACAACCGACATGAAAATATAAAAGAGATGATATGAAAACAGAAAACAAATGATATCAAAGTAGAAAATAGACACGAGGAGAAAACAGATGATAGAACATGCAAAATAAATCACAGGAGAAAAGGAAGACTGAAGATGAGAGGAGGGTGGAGGAGGAAGAGAAAAGGAAGGCTGAACAGGAGAGGAAGGTAAAGGATGAAGAGGAAAGGAAGGCTGAAGAGGAGAGGAGGGTGGAGGAGGAAGAGAAAATGAAGGCAGAAGAGGAGAGGAAGGTATGTCATCTGTTTTCTCTTTGTATGTCGTCTATTTTCATCTTGTATGTCATCTGTTTTCTCTGTCTGTCGTCATGTTTTGTGTTGTCTATATATCTCGTGTGTCGTCTATTTTCTCTTTTTATGTAATCTGTTTTCTCTTTGTCTGTCTGCTGTTTTCTCTTTGTATATCGTCTGTTTTCGTCTTGCTTGTATGTCGTTTGTTTTCTCTATGTCTGTCGTCTGTTTTATGTTGTCTATATATCTCATATGTCGTCTGTTTTTTCTTTATATGTCATCTATTTTCTCTTTGTTTGTCTGTTGTTTTCTCTTTGTATGTCGTCTATTTTCATCTTGCTTGTATGTCATATATTTTCTCTATGTCTATTTTCTGTTTTCTTCTAGTCTGTCGTCTGTCTACTTGACTCTCTTCTATCGTCAGTTTGCTCCTATTCTATCATTTGTTTCCTCTTGTCATCAGTTTTGACCTTTAATTGATGTATTAGAACAGAACAAGTGAATAGATCCTTCATCTTCTGTAAAGGCGAGAGTGTTGAGAATTAAGATCGGAGCAGCCGATCGACGGTAGGTATGGGGTGTACCAAACTGAACAAGCGGACAAGGCTTCTTGGCTGGAAGGGCGCGCGTGGATTCGTAGCATTGATTCAGAGGACGTGGACGCTTCGACAGTAGGGCTTGGCTAAGGTTGGAAGTTGTATTGCAACGGTGCTGCGTAGGTAATATTTGTTTCATTTAACTTTTCAGTTAGTAATAGTTTCTGTCTGGACGTGGTCCCGTGGTTTCTCCTTGGCTAAAGTTTCAACGTAAAAATCTCTTGTCTTGTGTGATTGTTTGTTTGTATTCAACAATCTATCTTGATTAGATCAAACGACATAAAGAAAATATACCACGGTGGTATATTTGATTTGAGTCGGTTGTGATAACTTTTTTTCAAATAACAAAAGCATGCGATTTTATTCCCCTACCATTGACCAGTAAAATTGTGTAGGTATAGTTAATTTTTTAAATACCTAATCAACCCCACCTTCTATGTATATTGGATTAAAGAGAACAGGCCGGTTATTTTTCAATTGGAACTTGTCCAAATGATCGGACTGTCCCAAAAGTCAATAACTTTGGCTAAGACTCGGGTCTGTCCAATGACTAGGTTTGACCATTATATTTTATTCATTTTAAACCTATTCATATGGCCACTAAATCACTTACCTTCCTAAGCGAGCGTACATGATCTATAACTGATAAATGGGCAGTTACTCAAATGACTCCTGTCGTCAACTGTCTGATCCTTACTGTCTCTGTCTAACAGTCTTCACGTAGTCGACGAAGTATGCGTACCACGACATCTTCACACTACACTGGTGCTCTTAGGAATGGTTACATGAATGTTTTTATGTCAAATGAAATTTTTGCCAAATTGAATATGAAAATATTTCTTACAATCTCCCCCTTTGGCAATTCCGTGACAAAAAAACATTTAATCATATAGAAGGTAAACAAAAATTAATTACAATCTCACTCTCTTACATGATTCACTCACTATCTCACAATCTCTCGGAGATAATCGAACATATAATTATATGAATTTTGATATGTTCCCTGCACATTCTACCAACAACACATATCATGTAATATCATCGGCAATCAATAAACAAATAAAATGCAGTGCGTTAATTATGCATATCACAAGTAGAGAAATTGGAAAAAAAATATAAACAATTTTTCTCCTCCTTAATTTCTCTCCCCCTATCTCATGCATCTACTTATTTTTACCTCTATGATTTTCTCTCTCCCTTTTTGTCATAGAATGCCAAAGGTACAGAAATATAATCAGATAATAAGCATGCAATGGATATCATCATGAAAAATAGGTTCATAAATATATATCAACCATAATACAAACCAGTTTATACTCTGTAATAGATAAGCAATAAAAACAAACGTAGTATAACCAAAAAGTAACTGAGTTTATCTGTGTACAATAATATCTCAAAGTAGAAAATGATAGATAACTCACAAGTAGTCTCTCTTGAAGAGACTAGGCCTATGGGCCAGTACCATCATGCTAATCTAGACCTTGAAATGATGGATGCTGTCCGAAACCCATCATCGTGAACTGGTACTCCATGTAGCACTGCATATCCGATAAGGAGCCCGTCATCCTCTTCTGACCCTCCTCTAAGCGTCGAAAGCTCTGAAAAGACCGCTCCTCATGAGAGTTGAGTCACTGATCGAATCCAATCATCTGATGATGAAAAGACTCTAAAGTGTAGGGTAAAGGCATCTCAGGAGACTGGACATATGATGGATGTGGCTCTGGAGGATGCATCTTAGTATGGGTCTGGTGTGCGCAAGCTCATAATCGTCTCCCAAGTCATCATAAAAAACATATTCAAAATTCGAAGGAACCTCAGTCACCCTCCGAACCTGAGACATACTCTTCTTGATAGTAGAGGGTCCAATGGGTCCCATGGGAGAGTAAACCTCCTCTGAAGGTGAAATCGGTACATCCAAGTGAAGAAGGATAGAGCTCACAAGCAGAGGAAAGGGAAGACAAGGATGATTAGCCAAATAGCTACCCGATCTGGCCATGGCCCTAAACATGAATCTAGGGAGATCAATAACAAACCCAGAAGATAGAGAAGCTGTAGGGGATCAATGTTCACCTGTGCCCCATGGCCAGGTGGATCAATGTTGTACCCACAGATGAGGTGCAACAACCGATAATCAGGGAGAAGAGATGTAAGTAGAATATAAGTACTCTAATCAAATGACTGTCAAGCGAGAGTCTCAGGCAGGATGGCTCTGTCAGTCGTCAACACACGAGTCCTAGGAAGGTACTCATGTGGAGTAAAAGGACGAGGTATGCCCAACAAGGTAAAAATCAGATTAGGAGTAATAATCAGGTGAGTCCCAGAGACAAGTTTCAAACGATAGCTCACTCGAGACATCACATTGGATAGAATGTATGTTGATATAAAATAATTTAACCAAAACAGGATAGAATGGGATGTTCAGATGTGTAGCAGGAATCCACTCACGAGAGATGAAAATGGAATGAACAACTGAACCCATGATAGTACCAAATTCAACTACTCTCTCAGTAGCAAATTTGTGAACAGTGAAACTCAAACCTATCCCTAGCTGAATCAGAAAGAAATGGAGAAATGGGAGCACTCACTGGAAGAACTTCTGCGGGTCCAGATCGACCTCGTGATCGAGCTCTCCTAGGACCTCGAGAAGATTCTTCCCACTCAGAATGTCTATATAACCACCCAGTCTTCCACCTCATTTTGCGCGAGATTAAGCATGTAGCACAAGTGGTTCCTCATCATCACTCTCAACATCAGAACTCACAATGGTCTTCCGACGACGAGGATTACTCGCCATAAAAACCATGAACAGAAGAAAATACCAAAATAGCTCCATTAGAACAAAAAATACTCACGAAGAAGATGAATGGAAAGCTTGAGAAATTGAGAGAGTCACTCCACAAAATTGTAGGGGAACAGTAGATCTGGTACCTACGATCGATTGGGAGAAATTTGGGAGGTGGAGGGAACGATCGGGTTGAAAATGACCCATTTTGGGTTTTATAAAATCGAGCGTCGCACTGTCCAATCGATTGTCCACTTGTTTAGTTTGGTACACCCCGAACATATCGTTGATCATCCACTAAGATCTTAATTCTCAACACTCCAGCCTTTGCCAAAAGAGAAGGATTCAGTAAACCTTAAACCCTAGGTTGCTCAATAGGTATTGAGTCACACTGGTACACTCAGGCTACTAGGTCAAATATCTATGTGGAAGACCTAAGCTGAGTAATGGATCAAGCTCTTGGCTTTGATCTAGAAGAGGAAAAAGCTCACAAGATATTTATGAGAACTAAAAAGCTTTTTACTCCTCGAATGGATACTTTAATAAATAAGCATTTCTTCTTTCTATTCAATGTGTATAGAAGTGTGTTTAGAGAAGGTATAGAAGGGTTATATTTATAGAATTCGTAACCCTGAGCCTTTCAGAACGTAGAAGAGTGAAAACTAGAATTTTAGATTTGAGAAAGACTCAATCTATGTGAAGTCCAATCGATTGTACTCTAGGATCCAATCAATTGGCCATGTACGGATGGATTTTTCCTTCATAAATTCAATTGACTGTTCATAGTCCAATCGATCGGACTTAAATAAGTTTTTGTCTCGTGAGCTCCAATCAATTTAATAGTGGTCTCCAATCGATTGGGCTTTGATCAAGTTATGTCTCATAGACTCCAATCGATTTAACAGAGGTCTCCAATCGATTGGGCTTTGATTAAGTTCTGTCTATTAGACTCCAATCAATTTAACAGAGGTCTCCAATCGATTGGGCTTTGATTAAGTTCTGTCTATCAGACTCCAATCGATTTAACAGAGGTCTCCAATCAATTGGGCTTTGTCTAATTGATTGGCCCAAATAGTCTAATAGATTGGACTTTCTCAAAAGTCAATAACATTGACTTAGACTTGGGTCTGTCTAATGGCTAGGTTTGACCATTATATTTTATTCATTGAAACCTATTCCTATGACCACTAAGTCACTTACATTCCTAAGCGAGCGTACACGATCTATAACCGACAAATAGGAAGTTACTCAAATGACTCCTATCGTCAACCGTCTGATCCTTGCTGTCTCTGTCTTCTAGTCTTGACGTAGTCAACGAAGTATGTGTACCACGACATCTTCACAATACACTGGTGCTCATAGGAACGGTTACATGAATGTTTTATGTCACATAGAATCTTTGCTAAAGTAGAATATGAAAATATTCCTTACATTATGTTCTCTCTTCATGGCCGTGGACAGCACCTCTATATTGGAAGTATTGCACAGTCCACATAGGATTTGGGTTAGAATATGGATTGGGTTTCCGGGCAGGTATAGAGGAGAGGTAGGGGTGCAAGTTTGGGTCGGGTCCTATACAGTTGGGCCCAGTTTTGATGGTATTTTTTAGGGGCTGCAACTGTTTTGGCGAAGCCTTTGTTTTCTTCATGTTTATAGTAGCATTTTGGGAGGTTTGTGAGTGAGTTGTGGTCATGAAGAAAGGACAAGGCATAGGGGAATCAAAGGGGTACCTTTTGGGTCGATTCTTGGTGGTGTTGGTGTGGGTTAAAGGTGCTGCAAGAAAGCTGGGGTGCAACCCCTGTTTTCCTTTCATTTTTGGATTCATTTTGGACTTGCAAAACAGAGTCTAGTTTTGGTTGCAAACCAGGTACAGTATTGGTGTCAAACAAAGTCAAATTATGGGTGGTTTAGGGGTTTTTTTTATTTTTTTATAGAGATTTGGATGTTAAAATGGGTGTGAAAACGTTTCTGGTTTGGGTGTTAAAATGAGGCTGTTTTGAGGGTTAAAAGTGTAACTGAAATATGTTTATCATGGTGACTTTGGGTGTAACTATATTTAGGAATTTTGAATCTGTTTTGGAGTGAAATCTGATCTATATTACACCCATCTTCGTGTGAAAATTCAGACTATGATTAGGTGTAGATTTCAAACCTTTTTATTGTGTATAATAGATCCGAGTTTGGATTTGAAACAAGGTATGAGATTATGGTTGAAAAGGGTGTATTTGTGAACAAAAATAGTGTTAAGCAAGTGCTGAAATGAGATGCAAGAAGGTCTGAAATTAGATAAAAATTATGCAAAATTGAATAAGAATTCAACAAGAAAGCATGTAATTGATATTAGATTATAGCACCATGTGAAATAGATCCAAATTTTCTTTTAAACAATTAAACCATTTATATATAAATAATCCAAAAGAAAGAAAGAAATGAAATCATGCAAATGACTTAAACCGCCTACCTTCTCCTACAATCTAACGGCCATGACTCTTCTCCTTCAAGTTTCTTCTTCCTTTAACCCCTCTCTCTCTCTCTCTCTCTCTCTCTCTCTCTATTCTACTCTCGTGGCTTCTTGGAGAAGCTACGAGCTCTACAATTCTTCTATTTCGTTTGTTCCTTTGACCTCAATCCTTTTTTTTATATATATAATTACATTTTATATAATAAAAGCTTGTGATGTCATCTTGATGACATCACTTAGATGATTTCACAAATAATATATAATAAAAAAATTTTGAATTGGATGTGGTGGGTTACATTGGAGCTCCCTTGGTCCCCAAGTTATTAATAGAGGTTATTGGGTGTGGCAACGGCACACTGACATGTATCCAATTATCTATTGTGCGATACACTTGGATTAAAATGCAAAATTTGTGAGTACGCGAAAAGTCACAAAACGGGGTCTCCTTGGGTAAAACAACGAGGCAAAGCTCGTGGCGGCCTCCAAACACCTAAAATTCTTAATAAATATGTCAGAAATGACAATTTTTCTTCTATTTGGCCCATATCCGTGAACCACTAATGCATTACTCAAGTTGCATACATGCACACAGACTGGGCGAGCCCGATCCAAATATCAAGGTTGATGAACCAGAGGTGTTGGCACTTCTCTAGGGTCCATTCATCGATTCAAAACCCGAGGAAATATCATCAATTTATAAATCAAATTATTTTTTCATTTTAACACTACGGACTCTATAATTGAATTAATCTTTATTTTAATTAGAAGTTATAAAATCTTGTTGAATTTACTGCTCTTGGTTACCAAAGGCTCGAATCTCGATGTTTACTGAATTTAAGGGAATCAATCCAACGATTGAGATTTTTTTGGGGTTTCACACTTTCTCCCATGCAATATTAATTTCCATAATAGTTGCATATAATTGAGCGTAAAAAGATGAATGAGTGCCCATGCCAAGAGCAAACGCTCCTAATTAAGACCATACCTCTGCAATTGCGGAAGATACCTCCACACCCAGAAGATCCTAGGTTGCCTTTAGCTGCACCATCAGTGTTAACTTTGATCCAATAAAGCTTATATTCATAAAATAAAATTAAAATTAAAAAATTAAGAACACGAAAAATAATGGATATAACAAAAGAGAATAATGTACATACATAGTATTCCTTATTAAATTGATAGTTTTAACATGAAATGTACATGCTCTAACTAGTAAGATGAATGTGGTTGGTTTGGTGACGAAAGATGCCAGACCCATATGTGGAACAAATTATGTCATAAAAGAGGGGAAATTGCAACTTAATAAAGAAAGAAATTGGTATAAGACACAAGAAAATGATTGGAATGGCAACCCATGTAATTTATCATAAAGTACAATAAAAAGAGTTGCGCCAAAGGCTACCATCATGGTCGCTAAAAGTAGGGTTTTTCCGTGTCTTTGTATATGGAAACCCTAATATCAACAAAATTTGTAGAATCTGGTTCACTTTTAATTCCTACAAAAATACAAACTTATATAGTGGTTTGTGTCGTATGTCGATCCGCACTCGGCGTGAGTTAGTACAATAAGGAATTAAAACTAACAAATAATATTCAATGAAATTATAATGGTGAAAAGATGAGAATGGCTAGTCGGTTTAAAACAACTTTAAAATGAAATCTAAGGAACAACAAATTAACTAAAATCAAATTTCATTAATCATCGAAGAGTGCGTACATGAAATAAAATAACAAAAATAAATAAAGCAAAAAATTTATTCTAGAAAGCAGATTAAAGAAAGCATGTAAAGGGGTTTCGAGAGAAGAGGTATAGAAGGAAACATTAATGGAGATCTCAAAGCTAAGGGCACTACCGATCAAGAAGACGATCGCCCGAGATTTCGATGAATGCTTTCAATAGAGAAAATGATTTTGACAGAGAAGTATCCCATGATCTTTGGAGCAAAGGCGCTACCGATCAAGAACGGGATCGTCCAAATTTCATGGAATGCCGCTTAATCATGAGAACATGAGAGAGAATCTAGAAAGATAAACTAGGGTTTCTAGAGATAAGAGAACCCTAGAAAGAGAAAGTGAGATAAGGGGTTCTAAAGAAAGATAAGGTCTCTAGAGAGAGAAATAGAGAAGAAGATAAATTACCTTGAGAGCACTTACAATTGGAGTTGAAATAACTAGTCCGTTCTCTTTTACTCAAGAATACCTAGAAGGGGGGTGATTAGGTATTCAAAAATTAATCTAACCTATCACAAGTTTACTGGTTAAGGTAAGGTATGAAGAAATCAAGACTGCCCTCTTCTCAATTGATGACAATAAAGCTCCAGGTCCGGACGGGTACAACTCTTGCTTCTTCAAGAAATGCTGGAATATTATTGGAGATGATTTCCTCAAAGCCATAAGAAACTTCTTTCATTCGGGAAAGCTCTTATCTGGGGTAAACTCTACATTTATAGCTATCATCCCTAAGACTAAAGTTCCATTTAGTTTGAATCACTTCAGACCCATCTCATGTTGTAATGTTATTTACAAGTGTATCTCAAAAGTGATTGCTAACAGATTGAAAATAGTTCTTCCTTCGCTGGTTAGCCATAACCAAGCAGCTTTCATTTCAAGAAGAAACATCTTGGATAACATCCTTCTTTCCCATGAGCTTCTTAGAAATTATAACAGGAAAAGAATCTCCCAAAGATGTTCAATGAAAATTGACATCCGGAAAGCTTACGACTTCATGAGGTGGGAGCTTATTGAGGACACTTTGAAGAACCTCAAATTACCGGAGAGAATCATATCTTGGATAAAGGTGTGCATTTCATCTCCAAAATATTCTGTCATGGCTAATGGCAGTCCGGTGGGCTACTTCGAAGGCAAGAGGGGGCTGAGACAAGGAGACCCGATTTCTTCACTTCTGTTCATGTTGGTGATGGAGGTGTTTGGAAGACTGATTGACAAAGAGTACAAGGAGGGTAGGATGAAAGTTCACCCTAAGTGCAATAACCCCCTTATTACTCACCTTGCCTTTGCAGATGACCTCATGGTTTTCTGTAAGACAGACTTCCAATTCTTGGTCAGTGTCAAGACTATTTTGGACGATTTCTATGACCTGGCTGGTCTTCAGATAGATCTCCAAAAACGTCATATTCTTACAGGTGGGCTCAAAGAGGATGAAAGCATCAGGGTTGCAACATTCTTGAATATGCAAAGAGTTACATCCACTCTTACATATCTTGGTCTCCCTCTTCTCTCATCTAAACTCTCTGCCAGGGATTGTCAGCCGATGATAGACAAGATGAAGGGAAGAATCCAATCTTGGAAGTCAAGATGGGTTGAAAAGCATCTGATTAAAAAGAAGAGTTTCTGGTCCATGGCCATCCCTCATGATAGTTCTTGGTCGTGGAGGAAAATCCTCAAATCTAGGAACGAGGCAGCCAAACTAATTACCCATTGCATCAGCAAAGGTGAGCAAACCCTATTTTGGCATGATCCCTGGTTAGAAATTGGTCCTCTCTTCAAGATGATTCCTCCAGATCAAAAGCCTCTTCGGGAATAGGAGAAAATGAAAAAGTGAGCTCATTTCCTGTCCATGACAAATGGAATCTCCCGCCCACTTCAGACCCAAATTTGGTTTCCATTTGGAATGAGATATCCAAAATCGAGGTCAACTTTGACTTACCCGTGGATAGGATTGTATGGAAACCAAATGCAAATGGGATATTTTCTATGAAATCAGCCTATGAAGCTCTTAGAAGAAAGAGGCCTAAGAACAGATGGGCAAAAATTATATGGTCTAAGCCGTGCATTCCTAAGCACAGCTTTATAAGCTGGCTTGCTTGCTCGAAGACTCTTCTCACTCAGGATTTGCTGAAACAAAGGAAGATTATTGAGCAATCGAAGTGCATCCTTTGTCATAATGCGTCGGAGAATGTGGAGCATTTATTTTTTGAATGCAGGTATTCAAAGACCCTTTGGAACCGTGTTCTTAAGATATCAGGTATAAATAGAACCATTCTCGCATCGAAGGATGAATGAGAATGGATTTATAATAGTTTGTCCGGTTCAGCCTTCTACCAACAAGTGCTTCAAACGGCGCTTAGGGCAACCATCTATGCCATATGAACTAAAAGGAACCATAGGCACTTCAGGAATTCAGCCTCTAATGTGGGAGCAGTTGGCGATAGGTTGATCTTAGGCGTTAGAGAGATCCTTACTAGTTGGGAGGGCCCGACCAATGATACGGCTCGAAACAGGAACATAGCGCTTGATTGGAACATCCAAATTGAATTTAGAAGAAGCTCGGTAACGTCTTGCAAGTGGAAACCCCCTACTCAAGGGGTAGTGAAGCTCAATATGGATGGTTCTATGAAGTATGCCAATGCTGGGTTTGGTGGCATAATGAGAAACTCTAATGGGGTGGTTTTATGTGCGTTCTCTGCGGGAACAACTAGAAGGTTGGTTCTCTTCCACGAACTCCAAGCGATTGAAAAAGGCCTTCAGATCATGATAGACATTGGATATACAAAGGTTGAGATTGGAAGTGACTCATTAAGGGCTGTTAAATGCATTCTAGACAAAGAACCATGTCCATGGTATTGCATGAAGATTCTGAAGACCATCAAAAATCTAAAGAGTTGTTTTGCTTGGTTTGACATTCACCATGTTTATAGAGAAACTAATAGAGTTGCTGATGCTTTGTCCACCCTTTACCATGCCTTAGATTGTATAGTTTTTGTCCCTCCTCTCGCTGAGGATCTGGACACCATAGTTAGGCATGATGCGGAAGGAAGGATTTATACTAGGTTGTAAGTTTTTTTGTGATTAATAGCAGGTAGCTAGGGTCTGCCTAACCCCAGCTTATAGTTCAAAAAAAAAAAACATATGGGTTGGAGCGCTAATTTAGCAGCCAATTGTATTGCATGATTGGAGATCCTTCTTTGCTACATGTAGCGACCAGGGACATCTTCTAAAACATCTAGGGCGGTTGATTGGCGCCATTTCCTCCAGCTTTGTATCCATTTGGAAGACAAGGAATAGGGCCATCTTCGATGATTCCAATGCCTCAACAGACTCGGTTTGGAGGGAAGTCTTGCAGGTGTTTAAAGATATAGAGCATTTATCGAAACAAAAGTACAGCTATTTAGACATTTCCATCTAGTAAGAACAAAACACAAAACAAAACAAAAGAGAACTTTTTGTTCTATTTATTGAAACAAGCCAAGCAATATAAATATTCACTTGGAAATGTCACTTTGCTACTGGTTTTTTATCCATTTGAATTGTTCTCCCACCAGTGCAACGAATGGAGTTTTTCTTAGTAAATTTGATGACAGACCGATAGACCACATTATTAGCCATGTGGCACACTCTTAGAAATCGCTGACCATATGGATGTTTGGCAACCTAGGTGGACTTACAGATGATAAATTACGCTGATTAGTTATTTCTAAGCATTGGATTGAAATCATTTTCATGGGTTGATTTTTAACCGTGGAATTTAAGCTTATATGGGATAAAAGATCCAAAGGTTTGAAATCACTAATCAGGCTGATTTTTGGTATTTAGGTCCACTTAGGGGCTTAGGGATTGGCCATTCATCCATAAGAGCCTGCCACATGGCTCATATACTGACGGACATCCGTCATAAAAGTTCTCAATTTTTTTCGCTGTGGACCCTCTCTTGCAACCCAAAGTTGCCGCACATTCACTTTCTTGCTGCTACATTAATCCTTTCTCATATGATGTGGAGCTAGCCCAGCCCATGTACAGGTGCGAATTTATGGATGCAAGTGGAGCAAAAACAAAAATTTCCTTGCAACACACCATGTAATTTACATAATAGAAGTATATCTAAAAGTTACATACTCAAGGATCTAAACTTAAGAACTTTCTTAACACAATGGATTTAACAAATGAATTACATTGAACGTGGTTTTTTCTTCTTCTTTAATATGAAATGCACACATGATTATAAATGCATGCGTTTGGCTTGCCGACGAAATATGCCAGATCCATATGTGGAAAGGACTATGTCAACGAAAAGGGGGAACTGCAACAAAGCAAAGAAGGTAACTGGGATGCTACCCAGTAAAATGACCGGAACAACAACCCATGTAATTCTCTTACGAAGAACAATAACAAGAGTTGCACCAAAGGCTGCCATCATGGTCGCTATAGAGAAGAAGAGAGTGGCAAGACCAATTATCAACCTCTTTGGCAACGACTTGAGGAAATCTTCTTCTGCATAGCGTGACGTAAGGATGGCTAGGAACATCAGCACTGAAGTACAAGAAGAGAAGAGTGACAATGCATCTGATACTATAAAAAACATGAAAGACTTGTCTTGTAGGTAAATAGGGATGCCTGTATCCCCATGGGTTCCTCCTGGTATAGTAAAGGTTGCTGCAAACATAACTGTGGCAATGAGAGTGGCAACAAGCATACATGCTTGTGATGTATCCTTCATCCATATCTCTCCATCTTTGACCAAGGACCTATGTTCCTCAGTAAACAAAGCTCGAGGTGTTTTACCCTCGACGTTTAAATCTCCTTTATATATAGGTGGTAAAACCTTCTCCACCTCCTGTGATGGAAAGGAAATGTTATAGAGAGCATGAATGGAAAATTGACATAAAGAAATGTATAACAAGTCCATTACTATTTCTTTTGCTTGAATTCATACAACTTTAGATATTCAGTTTTTGAAAAGAAAGTAACTTAATAGTCTTAGATAGTATTCGAAACTAAAATGTCAAACTCTGAGTTCAAAAGCAAGAGGAATCACCTGAAACCATTGTAGTTCTCGTTGCATTTGAAGTGCTGCACCAGAAATTTTATCAAGTTGGGAGGAAGGTCCTAACATTCCAGCTAGATGTAGCATGTTGTTACCGAACTTGTCCCATTTAGTTTCTGTTAAGTTCTTTTCTCCGATCTCATACAGGAGGTTAAAGATTTTTTCTTGGCGAAATACAACCGCAGCTTGAAATATGCTTCGTCTGTTTACATCGATGCTAGTGATCAGATCAAGTTTAGAGTTAATGATCCCCACAACAAACTCAGGAATCCCACACTCAGTTGCTCGGAAAATTGCATCATATACTCTAGCCTTTTTAAGTTGCCAACGGTTCAAAGTCTGAACCTCAGAACAAATAACTCTAAGTAGTTCACTGGCTTGCTTATGTATCAACTTCGTATCATATA
This sequence comes from Euptelea pleiosperma, assembly GCA_035048495.1. Lineage (NCBI taxonomy): Eukaryota > Viridiplantae > Streptophyta > Magnoliopsida > Ranunculales > Eupteleaceae > Euptelea > Euptelea pleiosperma. The sequence continues at coordinate 29,422,947 of CM068552.1, forward strand.
TTTGCTTGATACCTGGAATTATGACGGGAGAACTAAGTCAAGACTCAAATATTGATGGCAAGACATAAGTACTAGAGTGGTGTTGCTTACCTAATAGTTCAAGGGCAATCCAAAACAGTCCTTGCAATCGATGGAGTGCTACAACATGAAATCGAATTTCTGAGATTAAAATAGATGAGACATTTGATAAGGCCATCACAAAATCTTTCTTAGACACAACAAACATAGCAAGAGGGAGAGAGGGAGCAAAGCACCTTGAGTGATCGTGTGTACTCGTGCTGTAGAGCTCTCATGGAGATTTTCTCCGTCTTCACTGTGTTCAAAGGCAATGGTCGGTTGCACTTGGATACCTTCGAGAAAAAACGAAGTTTCAATTAAAATATAGGATGAAAACTTGCAAACTACAATGTTAGAGTTGGGTGGCTCACAAGGACTCACAGCTGCTCTTTTCTCCAATGAAAATTAGACACATAGGGGCCGTATGTTGACTGGATGAGGACAACGCACATACTCACTCATTTTTTAAAACCCTTCCTTTTTACATGGGTATGTGGCACTCAGCTTTGAAATGGGAAATGCTGGTCACCAAAAATTAGGGTTTGAAGTAGCTCAAAGGATATAACTTTGGGAGTTGGGACACCTGCTTACACATTATTTTGGACCACGGTATATCAAAGTTGGGTTCTAATCCCGTTATGGATGCCATTTAAAATTTCTAATTGAAATGGCCGGAGCCCTTGGATTAAGGATCCACGGGTATGTACCTAAAGACCATTACCCCAATGTTGGGTCCCTCATTTGGATCCCTTTTGAACAGCTCTTTTAACATCTAAATATAATAGTAATTGGGTTATTCGAGGTACCAACATGAGTATATCCATCGTTGCCAAATTCCGTGATGACTTCCACTTGGGAATGCTAAAGGCCTTCCAGCCAGCACGTACACAGCCGTATCCCCATGTTTATCTGGTGTAGTAGCTAATCGTGGGTACCGTCGCAGTAGATCCAAAGCAACATCTACACAAATAACGACAATCAGCAAATAGATGAGAGAGTTTCTGTTACAGATCACTGTTAAGAAAAATGTTTTTAAAAAGCGAACTGATGATCAAACCGATTTTTTGTGAGACAAGTCAGACCATGGACCAAGATTCGATTTTGTCGGATCGGGTTGTATTTATTAAATATATTTTTATATAGGAAAATAGGAGAAATTTAAAAAATACACAAAATTTAAACAAAAAGGAGATAAAAATTAAAATAAAAAAATCTGTGAATTAAAACAAAAAAATAATAATAGATAGAATAAAAATTATTTTTTAAATACAATTAACAAATGAAGACTCCTTTATTAATCAACAGGTTATTATTATTATTTTTTTCCTTAGATAAGAGATAAGTAGGATTTGGTAAAATTGGATTCTATAATTTAGAATATAGAGATTTGGTGGAGAGTTGGATTACTTAATTAGAATCCTCTTTATATTGGAAATCTTGTTATTTAATATTAATGAATTTTTTCCTAACTTTTCTCAACACAACACACTTTCTTATTTATGTTTGATAAATATCGGTTATAACGACGGTCAGTTCTTCGGTTTCGACACCTCAACCAATGAGTTTGAAAAAACTACCCCTTCCATCTTTTTTACTAGTTTTTTGAAGACTGAAAATTTTTAAAATCCTGATCCCGGCCACGGTTCTGTCCGGTTTTCAAAAGATTTAAGAATGTATATAATGCTTACCATGTAAATTACCCATAATAGCATTGGTAAGGAGTGTAGCACCGTTCTTGCTTGCTTCGGGACTAAGTTCTTCAGCAGGAGTTACCGAGTAAAGATAACGCACCATATCATTGTTTCCGTTGATACATGCCAAGACAACTGGGATTGAGTTGAATTGATTTTGTATACGCGGCAAATTAACATTCTTTCTCACCATGACCTCGGCAATCTCTTTAATTCCACCTGCAGCCGCAAGTGAAAGGGCCGTTTCACCTTCACCATGTAAATTCTTTAGTTCTAAGGCTTCTACTGGCATCAACTTTACCAGCTCTTGTACAACCTGCACTTGTCCGAACGCAACCGCAATATGAAGTGCAGTGTCCCCATATTCTGTAAGTTCAGTTCTCAACACATTCGGATGAAGGTCAATGAACCTTTTGGTCCTCTCCCAGTCACCATTGTACAAGGCCTTGTATAGGGGTTGATACCAAGCATTGTCAACATCCGTCCTCTCTGAGGTTTCTATAAAGAAGGAATCTGAATATGAGTATCTTAGAACATATAGAAAAATTGTATAGTTTTGATACAGAACGTGTTGTTTTCTAACTTTGGATGCACCACAGCAGTACCATATCAACCTCCTCCTAGAGAGACACAAGTGGGGCATATTCTAATAAAATCTAGTGTGCTCATGGGAAGCCCTTGGTTATAGTATAGATACATTTTGCATGGTGGACATGTGAATACTTGTTCAAATACAGAGGAAAGACCTTCACTTTGAAACCTTCTAAACCTAACACATGAAAGTACTTCAAAGACGAGTTGTTTTGTACATCAAAAGAGTTAGGCAAGTAAGAAATCTAAAAAAAATATGAAAACCATGCATGCATCCTAAAGAAGCTGACAAAGGTCCATATCATAGTAAGGTTTCACAAAAAGGATTGATGCAATTTCAATAAAAGCTAAAAGATGTTTAGGTCTTCAATGAAGCAAAGCTATGTGAAACTAAAATAAAGATTAATAGAAAACCTTCTAACTGAAAGGGTGTTAGCGGATCGTGTGTTCTTGCGTACGTGTTGTGTTGGCCCGATGATCCGTTGGTATACATAGTTGTTTCACACCTTTTCGCATCAGATCAATCTTTTGGGGTAAACGTTTTTGTTTAACATGGTATCAGAGCTTTAAAGCTTGGGAGGTCACAGGTTTAAGTCTCCAACGGAGTGTATTCCTCCTTAGGGGGCGTGTTAACGGATGGTGTATTCCCGCGCACGTCCCATTGGTATACATAGTTGTTTTTCACATTTCCCCAAGAGGTAGGTCTTTTGAGGTGAATGGTACGTTCTTTAACATGGTATCAGAGCCTTAATGTATGAGAGGTTGCGGGTTCAAGCCTTCAACAGAAGCCCAATTTGGGCCCATGCACAGCATGTGGACCGCACGGTAGTTTAGGATTAATTTAGTTATTGTTCTAGTATTTATCTTTTAGTCACTTTTAGTTAGAATTTTCTTACTTGAGAGAGAAGTTAGAAGTGATTGGTTGTGAAAGATTTCACCCACGGCCAAAAAAAAAGATTGGTTGAGAACGAACATTTTCCGCACAAGATGCATGTTAGGATGAAAGCTGTGTGATGTCATCATCGACAGTGGTAGTTGTGAAAATATGGTGTGCATGGAAATAGTTGAGAAACTTAAGCTAGAGTCCATCAAGCACCCTAACCCATACAAGATATCATGATTCAAAAAGGGAAATGAAAACATAGTTTGCAAACGGTGCTTGGTGACTTCAACGATGGGTGGGACTTCCAAAGAATCTGTATGGTGTGATTGTGTACCAATGGACGTGTACATTCTACTTGGTAGACCATGGCAGTATGATTGTGACACTATTCATCTAGGAACAAAGAACGTCTACTCATTTTTATGGGCAAGGAGAAGATCACCCTGTGGCCTATGAAGAGATCTTTATAAAAAAATGAAGGTTGATGGAATTCCAACTCTCCCAAGCATGGAAGAATTTGAACTAAAGGCAAAAAATGGTAAGACCATTTATGCCTTGATAGCAACAGAAAAACTCCTGGGATGCCTATTCCTGATTGTACGAAGTCTCTCATGCGGGAATTTGTAGACATCATTCTAGAAAAAGCTTTGCAATGATCACCCGAATTCTGGAAAGACCAAATTGATACTGGATTTGGCCAGAAGGCTTGATTCAGATCTTAAGGTTTCGGGGAGAGTAACTTACAATAGCCATGGAATGGACGAGTTTGTCCCACTGAGGACATCTACCTATGTCAGGCTACATGACCTCCATATAGGAGAAATGATAGTAAAAGAAACCTTGGATTTCTCCGCAAGATGTCAAGGGATTGGAGCCAATTCTGAGATGTTTGCCAAGCTATCAAGAAGTGAGAAAGAGACAAATATTAAGCCGATCTTGATATTGATATCTACATGAAGACATCAAAATTGGAAGGGCAAGAGGCCAGTGTAGTTACAAATTATATTTTAAAGATCTTGGGATTGTAAGTCCATGTTAATACTGTTGAAGGGGTGGCTCATATTTGTTCTACCAAGACAAAACATGCACAAAAGGGTCAACAAAGAAGTTTTGTGGGGCCAATTTATATGTGGCACATGTGAGATTTTTTGGGGGCATTTTTGGAACACTAAATGTTTTTTTTTTTTGTTTATATACACAATAGAGAGAAGAGAGTATCTAAGTGAGAGTGTGTTAGAACAAAAGAAACCCTAAGAGAGAAGTGGAGAAGAGAGGTTTGGAAAGTGTAGTCCAAGGGCTTGGTGAGGAAGAAGCATAGAGAGGGAATATCCCTTAGAGGATTATAGCCTTGCATTCTTTCCTTCCATCATAGTGGAACTACGAGCTCTAACACTCACACCGTGGACGTAGCCTAATCTTTGGTGAACCACGTAAATCTTGTCTTGTGGGTATTGCATTCTTACTCTTTCTTTGTGTGATTTTTCTTGTTCTTCATCTTTTACTATTGTTTTTGCTTGAGTTTACTTTCCATTGCTATTACAAACAAGATCTTGAAGGTGTTGCACAAGTGGTGTTTGCTCAAATTCCTAAGTGAGCTTCATTAGGGTGTTTAAGTCTATAGTCTAAGGACAACAAGTGGTATCAGAGCATAGGTTATTTAATTTGCAATGGTGGAGAAGGGTACAACGATGATCGAAAGTTCCGTTGGGTTGAAGTTTGAGGTGAATCCCTTTGATGGGAAATCGAACTTCACGTTGTGGCAAAGGAAAATGATGAGAATATCCTTATCCAACAAGGGCTTCATACTTGCATTCGGGGCATTGAAACGAAGTCAAAGAGCATGTCCAAGAAGACATGGGAGGAGTTGGATTTGAAGACCATTAGCTCCATTGAGTTGCATGTATGCAATGAGGTCATGTACAATGTCATGGAAGAGAAGACCCCAAAGGGAACATGGGATAAGCTTGAGAAGCTTTACATGGGGAAGAACTTGTCCAACAAGCTATTCCTTAAGAACTAACTCTATAGCCTAAGGATTGATGAGGGACAAAATATCATGGAACACTTGAACACATTCAATCGGTGTTTTAGTGATTTGTTGAAGATAGAGGTGAAGTTTGAAGAAGAAGACAAAGCGTTGCTATTGTTGAGATCACTTCCGAATTCCTTCAAACACTTTCGGACTACTCTCATGTTTGGTAAGGAGACCCTCAAGTTCGAGGAGGTGGTTCAAGACATTATCTCTCATGTGACCATGAACAAGTCGAGTGAAAAGGATGCTCAAGGAGAATGACTCATTGCAAAGGGTTCAAGTGAGCGAGACCGAACAAAGGAGAAAGGCTAATCCGGAAAGAAGAGTTTTAGATCTAAATCTAGAAGTAAGAAAGAAGCCGAGTGCTACTATTGTGGAAAGAAGGGACATTATAAAAGAGATTGCAGGAAGTACAAAGCGGAGGTAAAAGAAGGGAAGAAAGCCGAATCAAGCTCCACAACAAGTGTAGCATCGAAAAGCGATGGAGAGCTCTTAACGGTATCTTCCGCTAATCTCACTTCCGACTCTTGGATTTTAGATTCTGGTTGTACTTTCCATGTGTTCCAATCGTGATTGTTTTTACTCCTATGAACCTCATGACGCTGGAGATGTTCTAATGGGAAATGATGCAGCTTGCAAAGTCATTGGAACGGGTACCGTGAAGATAAGAATGTATGACGGGACTATTAGAACCTTGGGTAGCGTGAGGCATGTGCCTCCACTCAAGAAAAATTTGATATCCTTGGGCATACTCGACTCTAATGGGTGTTCATTCTTGGCGACGGATGGAGCACTCAAGGTGTCAAACGGAGCTAGCCATGGTGATAATGAGAGGTGTGAAGCTTACAAACAACTTGTACAAGCTTTCGGGGAACACATTCTAAGTGGAGCGGCAATCTCCATGGAGAAAAATTCTAGCAAAGATGAAACTCAACTTTAGCACTAAAGACTTGGCCATATGAGTGAAAGAGCAATGCAAGAGCTACATCGGCGACAACTGTTGTGTTGGGGCATGCAAGCTAGAGTTTTGTAAGTCTTGTGTGATGGGGAAGCATAGTAAGGTGTCATTCAAGGTTGCAAACAAAGAAATCAAAAGTAAGGGGTTGCTAGACTACATTCATTCTGATGTGTGGGGGCCCGTACCTACTAAATCCAATGGTGGAGCTCGCTACTTCGTCACTTTCATGGGTTATTTTTGAAGGAAGGTTTCGGTCTACTTCATGAGGAGAAATCCGAGGTCTTTGCCAAGTTTACGGAATGGAAGCTAGAAGTAGAGAATCAAACAGAGAGAAAGATCAAATACTTGAGAAGAAGGCATAATAAGGCACTTCACCATGAAGTAAGAACCTCAACAAAATGGTGCGGCCGAGAGAATGAATAGAATTCTCATAGAGAGGGAGAGATGCATGAGGCTCCATGCGGGGTTGCCCGAATCATTTTGGGTGGAGTCAGTTAACCATGCTTGTTATTTGGTTAATAAGTCACCATCAAAGCTACTTGATTTTAAGTGTGCCGAAGAGGTGTGGACGGGAAAAGAAGTGGACTACTCTACATTGAAGGTGTTCGGATGCAAAGCATATGCTCTCATTCCTAGTGATTAATGAAACAAGCTGCAATCAAAGTCACTCGAGTGCATCTTTCTCGGATTCGAGAAAGGGGTGACAGGATTCAAGCTTTGGGATCCGGTTAACAAGAAGAAAATCCGTAGTAGAGATGTGGTCTTTGACAAAAATTCCATACCTAATAGAGAAGCCAAGAAAGATGATGGTGAGAAGTTGGTTGTTGGTGAAAAGGTAATTGTTACCGAAGTTCCTATTAGCACGGAAAGGACTACAAGGGAAGAAGCTCAAATTCAATTTGAGGAGAGTGGCACATCCGGTGGGGAGGAACAACAACAAGAAGGAGAAGTTCATGAGGAGCCTACTAGCATAGTAGAAGGAAGGTCGAGAAAAACCATTAAGCCCCATCAAGCCCCCTCAAAGGCTTGGATGGGAGGATGAAGTGCACTTTGTACTAGTGACAAGCGTAGGAGATCCAACTACATTGCAAGAAGCTATCGGGAAAAATGAAAGTGAAGGTTGGATCAGTGCTATGATGGAAGAGATGGAGTCTATCCACAAGAAATCCATTTGGGAGTTGGTTCCTAAGCCCAAGGAGAGGAAAGTTGTGGGATGCAAATGGGTATTTAGGAAGAAAGAGGGAATGCATGAGAATGAGGCACCGAAGTACAAAGAAAGGTTGGTTGCAAAGGGATACTCACAAAAGGAGGGTGTTGATTATAATGAAATCTTCTCTCCGGTAGTGAAGCACACATCTATAAGGATGTTGTTCGATATAGTAGCTCATTTCGACATGGAGTTAGAACAACTTGATGTGAAGATGACATTTCTTCACGGGGACTTGGATGAGATCATTTACATGTCTCAACCGGAAGGGTTCATTGAAGCCGGCAAAGAAGATCTTGTTTGTAGATTGAAGAAGTCACTATATGGCCTAAAGCAATCTCCAAGTCAATGGTATAACTGCTTCAACTCCTACATGTTGAAGATTGGCTACAAGAGATGTGTGTATGATTGTGTTTACTTTCATGTATTTGATGATGGTATTATTTTGATGTTGTATGTTGATGATATGCTCATAGCATGCAAGAACATGTCGAAGGTTGATGAACTCAAGGTATTCTTGAGTAAGGAGTTCGACATGAAGGATGTTGGAGTGGCTACCAAGATTGGGATAGATAAGGAGAGATCGGAAAGTGAGAAAGTTATGGTGCTCACAAAAGAAGTACATCCACTAGGTGCTTGAGAAGTTTAGTATGCTTGATGCTAAACCAATTTCTACTCCTCTAGCTCCACACTTTGCTTTGAGTGCAAAGCAATGCCCCTCCACCAATGCCGAAGTGGAAGAGATGATGGGGGTGCCATATGCAAGTGCCGTTGGGTGTCTTATGTATGCTCTGGTATGCACAAGGCCCGATCTTTCTCAAGCCATTAGTGCGGTTTCTAAATACATGACGAATCCATGGAAAGAAATCAAATGGGTTCTCAGATATTTGAAAGGCACAAGAAACATGGGAATAGTGTTTGCAAGACAACATGGGGTGCTAGTTTGATCGGCTATATGTGGATTCTGATTATGCCGGAGATTTTGACAAGAGAAGGTCAACTACGGGTTATGTCTTCACATTGGGTGGAGGTCCGGTGTCTTGGAGATCAATGCTACAAGCTACAAGTGCATTATCCACTACCGAAGCAGAGTACATGGCTATAACGGAGCATCCAAGGAGGCTATATGGTTGAGTGGGTTAGTAAACGAGTTGGGATTGAAGCAAGACTTGGGAGGCTTCAATGTGATAGTCAAAGTGTTATTTTTCTTGCCATAAACCAAGTGTTCCATGCTAGAACGAAGCATATTGATGTTAGATTTCATCGGATACGAAATTGGGTCAACTCGGGGGAAATCATTGTTGAGAAGGTTCATATGGATGAGAACGCTTCAAATTTTCTCAATAAGCCCGTTACAAGAGACAAGTTCGAGCATTGCTTGAACTTGCTAAATCTCATTGCTTGTTGAGGTTGGAAGGCACCTCCCCACTTGAGGTGCATAGAGATGAGAGGTTTCTCATCAAGGTGGAGGTAAATTAAGTATTCCGACGATGTCCACGGGGTTGAAGAATATTCGCCAAGGTGGACATTGTTGAAGCTGGGGTGGCTCATAGTTGTTCTACCAAGACAAAACATGCACAAAAAGTCAACAAAGAAGTTTTGTGGGGCCAATTTATATGTGGCACATGTTGGATTGTTTTGGGTGCATTTTGGAATACTAAATGTTTCTTTTTTGTTTATATACACAATAAAGAGAAGAGAGTCTTTAAGTGAGAGTGTGTGAGAACAAAAGAAACCCTAAGAGAGAAGTGGAGAAGATATGTTTGGAAAGTGTAGTCCAAGGGCTTGATGAGGAAAAAGCATAGAGAGAATATCCCTTAAGAGGATTGTAACCTTACATTCTTTCATTTCATCATAGTGGAACTATGAGCTCCAACGCTCACCACCATGGCCGTAGCCTAATCTTGGGTGAACCATGCAAATCTTGTCTTGTGGGTATTGTTTTCTACTCTTTCTTTGTGTGATTTTTTCTTGTTCTTCATCTTTTGCTATTGTTGTTGCTTGAGTTTACTTCTCATTGCCATTACGAACAAGATCTTGAAGGTGTTGCACAAGTGCTGTTTGCTCAAATTCCGAAGTGAGTTTCACTAATGTGTTCAAGCCTATAGTCTAAGGACAACAGATACCATGGTGGGGGATGTAATGTTGAGGTGTATCTTTGGTAGAAAAAGGAAGCGACTTACGATAGGGGAAATGCTGGTTGGACCTGCAAAGGCACTCTTCATGGGTGAGATACCCACAGGTCTATACAGTTCGACGATTTTTCAGATCATCATGAATTCACTTAGGCAATCCATCCACATTGTCAAGGGGACCGCTATCAATTCTCTCCTCTAGCTGGCCCAAGAGACTTATGACCTCTTCGATGGCATTATTCTCCTCTCCGATGGGCAGATCGTGCTCAACTGTTGCGAAAAGGGTGGTCAGACTGACGACTTCTTCTTAGAAGATGGGTATCTATTCAGGAGTGGAAGGCTCTGCATTCTGGAAGGATCTTATTGTGCAAAGTTACTGACAGAGCTATACACAGTAATAATGGGCATTTTGGCCAAAATTACAGCATGATGTAGCACGGTTCATGGAACGTTGGTGAACCTAGCTACCAAGTCTACCACAGAGATAAGTCTACGACGGAGAACACATGGTTAAGCAAAGAGGCGTACAATAAAGTCAAGAACAACTCGCACAGAGGCTAGTTCAGTGAGTACAATTGGGTTGGAGAGTATAAATACTCTCTTAGAGATCGTAGGAGAGAAATCTTTTGTTAATCATCAAAGAAATCTCTTGAGAGTTTGAGAGTTTCTCTCCTCCATTGGAGACAAGGTTCAGCAAGCTCCCTTGATGATCCACCTACCCTTTGCAAACTCCGGTTGGGAGTTTCTGCATCAAAATCCCATTGGCCACCTTTTGCACTAATCCCAGTGGTGTTTTCTTACATCCACTATCCGCTAAATCTTGCATGCACACTCAAATAATTCAATATTGAGAGTAGATTTTACTATTTCTACTGAATAATAACTATAATAAGTCAGGTAGGGGTCTGCCTAACCCCAGCTTATAGTTCAAAAAACAAAAAATAAAAATAAAAAAACTATAATAAGCAGAATTGAATATGTCCTCTTTCCTACATAAATGCATATATATTCTTAGAGCTTAAAAGGATACACAAGCTACCAACTAAAACCTTCCATTTCATGGACCGTCTCTTGTATGGGGACCCAACACGAAAGGTCGATGTTTACAGGGAATCACTTTAAATGAAGCCAAACTGAGCCCAACCCATAGGACTTTGGATGCAGTCGATGTGAAGAGCTCTGGTGGCTCTACGTCAAGGCTCAAAGTCTCGGCCGATCCCGGTCTGGATCGGGATCGGAGCCCACCGATCCGATCTAAACAATGTCTGTCTTGGCTCCGATCTGGATCTGGATCGGGATTGGGGCCCACCGATCCAGCCTCCGATCCCGAGACTTTCATCCTTGCTCTACGTACATAGTTCATTTTTTTGGGTCCACTAACTGCATGGATCTTTAGCCCACTTGTTGGTGGATATACATGCCAAAATTCTGCTTCATTGATAATTTCTAGTCCTTGGAATAAGTACGCAAAAAAAAAAAAATGTTTGAATCCAACAGGTAGAATCAAACCTAAAAGATCTGTAAAAATCTCTGTCTATAGAAAACCAATGAGACTGATATTTGGTATGTATATCCACCAAGTGGTGGGCTAAACATCCATGTGGTTACTGGGTACAAAAAGTGAGCTATGTAGGGCCGCCAAGTGGAGGGCTAAACATCCATGTATAAAAGGAGATCGAGTACGTTTTGTTGGTCAAGATAAGATGAAAAAAGAAAGTTGACTTGAGAGAAGAAAGTCAACCTCTTCCCTGGCCTATGTATCGAATTAGATGTGTTTATACCAAGGTTTAAAGGGGATCGTTATAACGGTATAACGGACTGGGGGGTTTACCGTTTTTTCCGTTGTAACGAAAAAAAACTCTCGGGCAAAAACGGAAAAAATGGCGCTGAAATTCAAATTTTGAATTTTAAACTTTGAATTTCAAAAATGGAAAATAACGGAAAAAAATGGAATATAACGGAAAATAACAGAAAAAATGAAAATAACGGCCGTTTCTTTTCACAAAATTTTCCAGAAAATAACGGTCGTTATTTTCGTTATAACGGAAAATAACGGCCATTATTTTCTTTATAACCGTTATTTTTTGGGCGTTTTAACAGTCCATAACGTAATGGGGTAGGTCTGAATCCATTATAACAACCGTTATTTTCGTTATAACGGCCGTTTTTTAAACCTTGGTTTATACAAATCCAAGGATAAATTTCAATGCTAGAAATGTTACCTTGACTTGGGGGGTCTAATTCTTCTTCTGAAAGAAAATCTGTTTCCTGATCATTTTCTTCATCCCACTTGTTAGAGGCCAATTTCTTAATTCGATCCCAAGCAGATTTGGCTGAATCCATTTTCTTAATATGAAGAAACATCTTTGATCCACATGAAATTTGAATGGCATGAAGAGCCTTAGCATTTTTCTTTCTCCAAGTTCCGAACTGATCAGCTTGAGTTGCTTCAGGTTGTGCATCAATTCCATCAACGATGTCCCAAAGGTCCTTACCCAACAAATAGCTTTTCAACCAAACTTTCCAATTTTCATAATTATTCTCTGTGAGAAGTTCAGGAACGATTGCATTCGGTGCTAAATTTACTCCGGACATCCTCGTTCGAACAACCTAATGCCATATGGAAAGAAAGAATAATGGATATCAAAAAGTAAGATTTATTTGTCTTTTCCCATAACGACTATAATTTCATAATAAATGATGCAGCACAAATGACACATTCACAGCCGATTCCGGTCTGGATCGGGCGAAACGGATTGACTCAATCGAGTGATTCAATGCAAGTTCGAGTAGCAACAAATCGTGTGTTTTGATGTTCTTTTTCCGTTTTTTTTTTTTGGTAAATAGTGTTTCTATGTTAAATCCAAGGTTTAAAGGGGACTGTTATAACGGTATAACGGACTGGGGGCGTTACCGTTTTTTCCGTTATAATAGGTGTTATAACGAAAAAAACGCTCAGGGGCAAAAACGAAAAAAAATGGGAAAAAAACAGAAAATAACAGAAATAACGGAAAATAATGGAAAAAACGGAGAAAATGGCGCTGAAATTCAAATTTTGAATTTCAAAATTTCAAAAATAGAAAATAACGGAAAAAAAGGAATATAATGGAAAAATAAAGTAAAACAATGGGAAAAAATGAAAATAACAGCCGTTTTTTTTCACAAAATTTTCCAGAAAATAACGGCTGTGTTATTTTCTGGGAGTTTTAACGGTCCATAACGTAACAGGGTAAGTCTGAATTCGTTATAACAGCCGTTATTTTCATTATAAGGGCCGTTTTTTAAACCTTCGATAAATCTAATCAAAAGTTAGTCTATTCAAGATGACTTGACTGAGTTCCCGTTTGACCCATCAACTTTTACACCTTTGATATATATCATTTCCATTGATAAAAAAAAATACCATTAGGTCCAGACCATTGTTATCCGTTAAAATGGTAACGCCCCAAGCCCGCTACGTTAAGAACCGTTTTGACGCTTAGAAAATAATGGCCAATTTTTTGTTTTAACGGTCCATTTTTACCCTGTCTGTTACAATTCGTTTTAACAGCCATTTCAACCGTAACGCCCACAGTCTGTTATACCGTTAAAACGACCTCTTTTAAACCTGGGTCCAGACCACTGGATGTTCTTGGGAATTCATGTGGTTGTCATTCCGTGGGAATCCCAATGACCACTGATCAGTTGTCTGGACCTTAGGACGACAATTGTACAGTATCGTCCTAGGGACAATGCCAGCTCTGTCCAAATACTAGAGTGTTGCGGATACAAAATAGCGTCTTCTGGAGTTTGAGGTCGGTGATTTCATTTGGGCAATTCTTACCAAGGTTTGATTTTCAGCCGACGAGTACAACAAGTTGGCTGCTCATAAAATTGGACAGTTGGAGGTCTTGGCGAAGATCAATGCTAATGCCTATTGTCTAAAGCTTCCAAGTCATCTTTGTACTTCAGATGTGTTCAATGTTAAATATCTTATTCCGGACAGAGGATTTATACAGTTCGACAGTTTGATTTCAAGGGCAAATTCTTTCCATCTAGGGGGAATGATGTAGATCAGATGGCCTTGGAATATCTGGAGAAGGTGGATCAAGCGCGAAGGAATTAAGGTGATCAATTGGCTTTTCCGATCGATCGGATCCATCGAACACTTTTTGCCTCCGATAAATCGGTGGTTCTGATACATTGATTGAAGACCAAAACAAAGCAATATTGAAGTTCTGCCCGTATCAATCGGACAACTCCGATCAATCCCCCTATCGATCGGACTTGTCCGATCGATCGGACTATATACCTAACCGATCAATCAGATCACGCACAGAATGCGTCCGAATTTCATTTTTTGTTTCTTTTTAAATCCTTGCATCTGAGAGGCTACTTCTTCTTCGGAGATAAATCAGTCTCAATCTTAAGTAGATTGAAGCGAAGCACATCTGAGAGGCAAAAAGAAAAAATAAGGAACGGCAGATCGTTGTTGTCCATTCTCTCCATGTTGCAGGAAGGAACGGACAATAGGAAGATGGAGAAGAAACGGGGAAAATTGGGGAAAAAGTGTATGAATTTGTTGCTCCAAAAAAAAGGAAGAAAAAAAATAATATTACTTGCGTTACTGGCCGGTTGAATTGTCGGGAGTGCTCTTTTCTAATTTCTATACGAGGCGCTAATGGAAGGGGACCGTTCCATTTGATTCGAACGGCCCTGGCGCATAGAAGCCGCTCCCGTTTGAACACATGTACCAATATCAGACAGTTCATTTAAAGATAGTGCTACAATCAAACATTGTGCAGAGTACAAGCTGCAGAATAAATTTTGCCGGAAACTTGTTTAATTGAGAAGAAAAGGATTTCACTTACCTGGGATGATCTACTGCAGACTCTGTATGTCGTGTCGATGTTGCACTTTCACAACCAGGCTTTGTTTTCTAGATCGCTAGCGAAGAAGCAGTATCTGTCTAGTCAAGTGACATCCTATCAAGAATGTGGCAGATGAATGGATTCATTTCTTTACTTTGCTTTAAGTCAAACCGTTACTTCTGTTGCACTCAAGGCATCAAATCCCTTGCTCTTTTTATTTTTATTTTTATTTTTCATGGACGCTCTTATCTTAATCTTGAATGATGCAAAACCAACCACTCATATTCCTTTATCTTTTCTTCCATCATTTACGAAGTATTAAAAGATAAAAAAGGTAAAGAAGTGGGCAATTTTCACTTTTTCTTTTGGGTCGGGTTACAGGGACTGGCCTTTTCTGACCGGCTCCCGTTACAGTTGCACACTCTTAGAGGACTCTGACCGTATGGATGTTTGGCCAATCCCTAGGTGGACCTACAAAACAAAAATCAGCTTGATTAGTGATTTCCAACCTTTGTATCTTTGTACCTCAAATACTGCTCAAATTCCGACAGTTGAGATCAACCCATGAAAATAAGTCCAATCCAATGCCTAGAAATCACTAATCTGGCTGATTTTTGGTTTCTAGGTCCACCTTGGGATTGGACAAACATCCATACGGTCAAAGTCCTCTAAGAGTGTGCCACGTGGTTCATATTGTGTCCGGTAATGGGAGCCGGTCAACAATGGCTGGTCCCTGGAGCCGGAGCATTTTCTTTTTGGGCATCTTTGAAAAAAAGAGAGTAAAGAAGAGAGTTATAGTTCACTCGGTTGTGTCATCCGTGTTTGTCATGTGCAGTCACCACCGAATGGTTCCAAGAATTGTGTAAATGGTTCCAAGAATTGTGTAAAGATCACCTGTTACAATTGTTCCAGGTATAGGCTGTTACACATACATGTCACCGTATCTTCAATAAATGCTTGTAAGTGATGCACATCCATTTAACTTTGTTGGAAAGCCTTGAAACAAAAAACAAATTTGCCACCTAAAAATAATTTAAGGACTCTTCCAGATAGCATAAATTGTCCCTAAATATTTGTCCAGTGGTTATGTTTTACAAGATCTTACTCAGAAACAACACACACATAAGGAGAGAGTGATTAGCTAGCCACCTTGAGTGTGGTGTGTTCTCTTGGTTTAAAGTGTTTACGGGAATTTTCGACATCTCCTTCGACAGGATGGGCTTCTTGATCATGGACACCTTTGAGAAAAGAAGGGTTGAATTAAAAAAAAAACATTAGATAAAAATTTGCTCTCTAGGATTCAAACTTGATCTTCTATGGCTGAGAGAGATCACTAACATCCGTATTAGAGTATCACATTGTAATAAATTGTGACGAGATGCATCATATCATTATTGGTGTATCTCATCATGATTCTTTGCATGATCCTATATAAATTATAATTGGATATCAATTAAGATATATTAGATTTCATTTGATTTAGATTAATTATTTTAGATTTTGTCATTATCTATATAAACCTATTATGGTCAATGTAAAGATCATCTAAGTTTTATCTATAATATATTTTTCTATAATGGTATCAGAGCTACTGTTCTTCTGAGAACAAGCTCTCGATTCTATTTCCTATTCCGGTGGACGACATTGTCCTCGTCCGCCTGGTAATCAATGCGTTGTTCTGTCCACCATCGCTATTGTTAAAAAAATAAAAAAAACTTTTCCTTTGATTTGTTATTAAAGAAAAAAATATATCCACAAACTCTTGGCCCAAGCCAAAACCGTCCCTCAACCTTGTTAAAGACATCCTCTTCAAACGCGCCAAGTTGCAGATCACCGAGAATTGTCACTGCCATTGCCTCAACTAGCCGCCATTGTTACCTCCGTTGTCACCATTGCTACATGTCCGGCCACCCTCATCTTGGGTTTTGAAAACCCCATCATACAAAACTATTTCTTCTTCTTTTTTCACTACATGCTCCTTCTGTTATATTTGTAATGTTCAACAAAAAAAAGAGATTTTGATATTGCTTGTGGCCCAATAACGGCTCAAGCTTATTAAGCCACAATATTCTCACTTTTGTTGGCTCCAACTTGAGAACTTTTGAAGCCCAAGCCCCGTGAGGTCTAAAGAGGCCCACTTTCTTCTGCTTAAGGATTCATAAAGCCTAAGCACATGAGGTACAACGACGCCCATGTCATTCATTAGTGAGCCCCGAAAAGAGGTATACACCCTTCTTGTGGGTTCTAGAAGAGGCCCGCACACTTCTTTTCTTGAGGACTCATAGAGCCCAAGCCTGTAAGGCAAATAGATGCCCACACATAGATTGGCCCAATGAGGACCTTTATCTAGATTAAAATACAATAGGTTTCAATTCAGCCTAAATTGAAGGTCTCTGGGATTCGATCCCACGTGACCATCATGGAACACCATTCTGGCTGACAATAACTTTCCTTCACTGGGGAGAACGGACATTAAAGCTTGATCAAAGCGATTCAACTTGCTTGGAACATTCAAAATGGCGACAACATTCTTTAATAGCAATCGATTTCAGCAAACTCATGACCATCGTTCTTTCTCGATCCCCATGAATTTGATGGGGAATATCAGAGTATCACATTGTAATAAATTGTGATGAGATGCACCATATCATTATTGGTGTATCTCATCATGATTCTCAACATGATCCCATATAAATTATATTAAGATATTAGATTTGATTTAATTTAGATTAATTTCTATATTTAGATTATTTCATTATCCATATGAACCTATTAAGGTCAATGTAATAATCATCAATGTTTTATCAATAATATCTTTTTCTATCAATTTGCATGCTACTTCATAGAATTAATATTGACATCCAAAATGAGAAAAAAAATTGATCCTTGACTTTTTTTTATTCAGGCTACACCCAAAGTGCCACGTGGAACACTCGCAGAGATCAATGATAGTAGGAATGTTTGAAACATCCCGTGTTAGCTGATGAATTTGTTTTCTCTTGTTTGGCGTTCTGGCAAATTTGTGAAAAAAAATAACTTGCATCACTCTAAAAAATGTTTACCAAGAATTATTTTTCTTGTTTGGCATGCTAGAAAATTTTAAGATAAAAATTTTGCTCCGCAAGAAGTAGTTTGACACATACCCAAACTACCCCCACTTTAATAAACTCTTTTATTATCCAAGTTAAACTGTCATCAAATATTTTCAACCTAGGTCTTGTATGGTGACCTTAGTTTTTTAAGATGGGATTTGAAAGTGAAAATGTGTTGATCTAAACTTTCATGGAAACATTTATGGGTATGAATTATCTCTAGAAAAAGATTCTAAGGTTAACCATACAGAGCCCTAGTATAAAGTAGGGTTCATTGGGATGAGAATTAAGGTGAACCATACAGTGCCCTAGTATAAAGTAGGGTTCATTGGGATAAGAATTAAGGTCAACCAAATAAAGTAGGGTTCATTGGGATCAGCAAGTGGTCAGAAACACGCGCGTTGAACATGCCTCTTTGATAACATAGTTGATGAAAGATCCAAATAAAATGGCTGAAATAGGGAGATCTCGACTCTCCTTATCATGCCAGATGTGTGGTTACAACTGTATGGATAAGAGAAATATGGGAAACATGGTAAGTTAGCCAGTAATTACTAGATCGTGGCAGAGATCATGGAATATGACGATTACACTAGAAATTCTATAGACCCGGGTAACACACATGTAAGGGGATCGGATCTCAATTTATTGGGGCATTATATCTTTCATTGCATTGTCTAACTTTAGGATAGTAAGATAGCTCTTCCAGTAGGAACACCCTTTTGGTTTCTTTGTGTCTACTGTGTGGGATTTGTGCAAGGATTTTCTTGGCAACAATCTCAGATCCATCACTGTTCATCTCAGGCTTGCTTCAGATCTCGAGGGGGTGTTGGGATTTTTACCCAAAATTATTGTAATAGTTTAATTAATTACATAAGCATAAGACATTAATTAAATTAGAAACCTTAATAATTAAGTAATTGGTAACTATTAATGTTAAGTTTTGTGCCACCTAAGAGATAAAAAGTTTCTCTCTCCTCCCACAATGCATAGATGTTTTTGAATCTTTATTGAGGTGGATCCAACCTCAAATCAGCTGCATATCTTTCCCCCCAATTTCTCCCTAACCAATCACATATTGACACATCATCTTGTCTTCCCTTTTAAGTAACTAGTGGGTGTCCCGTGCCATCGGCACTCCTCGACAAAGAATTTGCCAAAATCATGTGAGTGGCAGAGATCCACCGTCCATTTGGGGGAGGATTAGATCTCGGCCCTTCTTTGTTGATGCTTATAAGAGGAGGTATAAGTAGGGAGACAACCAATGTGTTTTGTTATATAGAATAGTAAATGGCCCATGCCCATGGCACTCTCCGACAAAAGCGTTTGCAAAAATTGGGTACCTTCGGCACTCAAACGGTATAACGGACTGGGACATTACTGTTTTCCATTATAACGGCTGTTATAACGGATTGTAACTCACAGAGGGAGAAATGGGAAAATAACAGAAATAACAAAAAATAACGGTGTTGAAATTTAAATTTTGAATAAATTGAAGTCAAATAAGACGGATTGAGTGGCTGAAATCTAACCGTCCACATTAGATCGATGGATTTGATCTCAACCACTCTTTATCTAACCGTCCACATTAGATGGATGGATAAGATAAGAGAATACAACTGAGTTGTCTTGATATATGCGTGGGTGGCCCGTGCCCGCGGCACTTTCCGACAAAGTGTTTGTCAAAATTGGATGGGAGTTAATCTCAGCCATCTATATGAAGCATAGTGGATCTCAGCCACTCATTATTGAAGCCATATAAGATAAGAGGGGTATTAGAAAACCATTAAATTTCCATTAATTTTTTTTTTTTAAATTTTAAATTTTGAATTTCAGCACCACTTTTTTCCATTAAAATCCATTTTTTACCCTGGCCGTTTCAATCCGTTTTAACGGTAACACCCCTCTCGAGGCATAAAAAGTGGGGCTCCTGAGCCTAACCCTTGGGCAATATGTAAATTCAACCCATTTTATTCCTTATATGTAGGTAAATAGTTGGTGATCCGTGCCCCACAACACTCATCAGCAAAGCGTTTGTTAAAATTGGGTGTGAGTGGCTGAGATCCACCATCCATTTGGTGTGATAAGATCTCGGCCATCCTTTATGAAGCTGGATAAGAAGGGGAGACAACTGTCCTGTTTTGTTTATAGATTTAGATAGTGGGTGGCCCGTGCCCTCGGCACTCTCCAACAAAGCATTTGCCAAAATTGGGTGTGAGAGGCTGAGATCCACTGTCATTTGAGGGATAAGATCTCAGCCCTTCTTTGTCTAAACAGATAAGAGGGGGTAAAAGTGGGGAGACAACTTCCTTGTTTTGTTATATAGATAGGTTTTAACCCAAACACCGAATTAAATCAAGGCTAGTTGTCCCACTCATCTACTTTATTAATTTTTTAGGAAATAAAATCTCCCATGGATTAATTCTCTTTATTTATTTTCCTCCTTTCATTTTACTACAAATTTTATTAAGACATTGAATGTTGTCCAAACCCTGTTAGGACTTGTCTCTAGTTCTAGATCTATATAAGATCCTTATAGGGCCATACCACCTTACTGTATTACTTTTTTAGCAACAAATTAGCCCCAAATAAATCAGGTTGTACACCCCTTCAAAACTCCATACTTGATCTCTCATCTCACCTCTCCTTCAAACATTGGTTGATCCACTATTAAAACCCTTCTTTCCACTATTAAATTTTAGTACTTTTTAGGTTAGATTAAAACCTATCCAAGGGCACCTATTGGGTTTCTAATTCCTTAGGCTTCATATAAAATGTAGAAAGAAGAAGAAGATAGGAGATTCAAGAAAAGAATTGAAGGTTTGTTAAATCAGATTTTTGCTTGATTAAGGTAGGATTTTTCAAGATCTATCAACCTCCTCGAACACAGCCATAGCCAGCTGAAGAGGGACTTTTCTCACTTTTGTTTGATTACCTTGGCATCAGGTTTCACATTTATATGGTGACTTGCAATGTATGCATCTATTCTAGGTATGTCATTCGTAGACCAAGCAAACACATCAACATTTTCTCTTAAAAAGGAAACTAATTGTACTTTCGCTTCTCAACTGAGTCCCGTGCTGACATATGTTCTTTTCCTTTTGCCTTCACCTTCCAGGTTTACAGGTTCCACAGCTTCGATGGTCTTCTTCCCTCCACAGATCTCCTCCTTTTGGGTGGGTGGGGGGTTCTATGATTACTATTTGATGGTTGTTTCCATGACAACAACCTTATCGGCTTAGGGATCTCGGCTAGTTTCTTTGGTAATTGTCATCTAGCATTTTTGAGCTGAGCTCTAGTCTCCTCATATTGCATAAGGTCCCTTTGGTGTGAGGAACCCCATCACCTAATAGAAGGTTGAGGGTATTGTCTTCATCCCATAAGTCCACCTTCTTCCGAGAAGAGCATTGTAAGTGGAAGGGACATCCACCACTATGAACCTTGTTAGTTGGCCTAGCGGTTCCTAGTATGGCGATTTCTCCAATGGGATCTGTGACAGTCACATTGAACACATAAATTGAAGCATTGGATGACAAGTGAGGACTTTACAATTCCCATACTGTTAAATGTTGGCTTGAATAGGATCTCTATGGAGCTTCCATTGTCCACTAGGATCCTATTAACCCAGAAATTCCCTATAGTCAAGGTGACTAGAAGGGCATCATCATGTGGGGCCATCACATTTTCTAAGTCTTTGTCCATGATCACTTTTGGATCCAACATGCTAAAGCCTACGAGCTCCATTAGCCGAGGTTCAACCGAGACGTCCATAACCTCCTGAATGTTTATCATTCACAGTACCTTCTCTTGATTCACATTGCCGCCTCTGACATCTCCCCCATAGATCACATGGATGGCATTCTGTGGGGGCCTTCTCTCCTCCTGTTGATACGACACCATGGTATTGTCTTGTCGTCCTCTTCCAATTTAGGCAATGAATT
This sequence comes from Euptelea pleiosperma, assembly GCA_035048495.1. Lineage (NCBI taxonomy): Eukaryota > Viridiplantae > Streptophyta > Magnoliopsida > Ranunculales > Eupteleaceae > Euptelea > Euptelea pleiosperma. The sequence goes on from CM068552.1 coordinate 29,444,384, forward strand.
GTGTAAGTCTTCCTTCGTTGATTTGATTCTGCACAAAATTTTTAAGGCGTAAAATTTGTTACTTAGAGTGCTCTAGGTGGCTTGAAGTAGGTTTTGTCTTTGATCTTTAGTGAGATCTCCTCGAGTGATATCATCAGAGGCATGTATTCTCGGCCTCGGAATGTCCTCCTTTCATTTGATGCATGCTTTCCTTACTCTTATCAATCCCTTTTATTGGTCCAAGAACTATATTTTTTCTTGGACTCTTTTTGTTCTCAGCTTGGCTGGCCCTAGTGTGGGCCGAGCCTCTAACTCTTTTTACCCAAACAACAGGGCATTTGTCCAAGCTCTCACTGCTTCCTTCATGAGAAAGAATTCTTCCATAATCAAATAAGCATCCTCCAACCGGGAGGGATCGCTTATGACCAGGTATTTGTAAACCCTAGTTCCTAATAAAACTCTGATTTACATTGGCATATGCAGCGGTTCCCTCATCTAGCTTGTCTACCCGCACGACTTCCTTCTTGAACTGGGATAGGCAATCCCTCAAAGATTCCTTTTCGGCCTACTTTAGGTTGAGGAGGGCGGTCACATTTATCATTCTTTTTTTTATCAATACAGTGCAACCTAAATACATCCTCCATATCGTCAAAAGCCTTAATGGTTGCACCCTTCTGATTGTGGAACCACGTAAGTGCACTTCCCTTCAAGCTGGATGGAAACAGCCGAAATTTCAGTCTGTCATACTACGGTGCCTCCCATAGCTCTATAGATTACTTGTAGTGCATCATGTGTTCAATTGAATCTCACGTTCCATCAAACATTTTGAACTTGGGTTGAGTAAACTTCTTCAGGATCTCAAATTTCAGAATGTCATCCGAGAATGGAGAAGTTCTTAATAGCTTCAATGCCTCTTTTTCCACCCTTGTTGTCATCTTAGTTATCAACTCGGGCCTTTGCTCTCAATCTTGTTTACTCATCTCGGTCACCCTTTCTAATGAGATGAGGTTGTCCTCTCCTTAATGATCTTCTTTGCCCACTACTAGACCCTTGTTTGTCGAACATTCGTCTCTCTTACGACTTTTGTCTTGATAATCGGATGAATACCTTCTCATGGCATTGAGTTAGCTTGCTAGTCGGCCAGACCTCATTTGTTCCCCCCACATTGGATGTGAGCCCTTGACACCTCCCTCACGTCTCTTTGCTCCATTTGTTGCCTCAAGAGCTCGTTCTCATGTTTTACCTCTTACATCTCCTTTCACAATTGCTCCATGCTTTCTTTCATCTCGGCTATCAAAGCCAACATCTTTGGACTAGCCTCTTCCTAGCTAGTCCTCAGTTCTCCTTCCTTGATATTTCCTCCTTGGGATGTTCTAGACGTCCCAATCCCATTGTTCTTCTTAGGCGACATTTTTCAAACCAAAATTCTCTAAAAAATGATTTCCCACAAGTGACGCCAAAAGATATGGGTAAAAATCCCAACACCCCCTTGAGATATGTAGCAAGGCAGAGATGAACAGTGATTGATTCGAGATTGCACCCAAAAGCATCCCTGCACAAACCCCACATAACAAGCACAAAGAAACCAATGGGGTGTTGGCACTGGAAGAGCCTCTAATACCAAAGTCAAATAATGCAATGGATAAATAATGCTCGAATAAATTGAGGTTCTATCGTCCTTTTACTTGTATGTTGTTACCTTGGTATATATAGACCTTCTAGTGTAACCGTTCTATGATCTTTGCCATGTTCTTGCCACGATCTTGACAGTTACCAACTCACTTACCTTGTTGCCCAAGTATCTCTAATCCATACAATTGTCACCTTACATCCGGTGTGAATTACGGAACGTGTCTCCTGGTCCGATTGGTTGAATCCGAGACAACCCTTCTCGAATTCACCACAATGTAGATTGAAGAGCTCTTGGCCAATATCTTAGATCTCAGTTATCCTTATCTGATTTATTCACACAAATGCTCTTGACAACCAATCTTTAAGTTAGGTTCTTGGATGCTATCACTTCAATCAGTGGCCGAGAACTCCCTATCTCAATCCTCTGGATTTTTCATCAACTAGCTATCAAAAAGGCATGTGCAGTGCGCATGCATCTCAGCATGTGCCACCAATCCACGTGGAGGGTGTAAATATTGGCACCTACAGTTGGGCAATCGATTAATGTGTCAAGTCAATTGGACAACCATTGGGTTAAGTCTGGATTGATTCAGGCCTATACATGGGTGGTTATTGATGGCAACAATTGGAGATCTATAGATTGGTTCGATGGCAACAAAGTCCCATAGTAGTCAGCAAAGGTGATGATTGATATTCGCTCAAAATAGCTTATTTTAAGCACTTATCCTCTTAGGGTTGTCACATTCTCCTATGTAAAATGTTGATTTTTATCAAAAATTCTACATAAGACTTTCTACCATTGCGTAGAATACACTTTTTAAACGAAAATAGACTATTTGCATGAATTAAACACATTTCCGAAAGTCTAGATATTAAGTCATTTTAATCAAGTCTCATACATGTTTTTTCTATCATAGAAAATCAAATCGGATGATTCTGATGGAATGCAGGCTCACTATCAACCTCCAGAGCCGATGATCAAAGATTAAAGAGCAAGTGGGCTAGGATAAGAAGATACATGGCAGATGCGCTAGGAGAGCTAGAGAATCAGAAAATCTTGAGAGAAGATCTAGAGAGAAGGAGAGTCGAGCGCCCAGAGAAGAGACTAAGGAGATTAAAGCTTAATCAACTAACACAAGATAAAGGCTTGCTCATTTGGAAAAGTTTGTAAAAGACCAAGTCAAAGACCAGGGTTCAGGACCTACTGCTAGCATTTTCTCTTTATTTTTGTAATATTTCTCTATCCTCTCTCTAAACCCTCATTCTCTCTCTACTTTCAAATCTTAACCATCCGATCTTCTCTCTTTTCGCAATCTCTCTACCCTACAACCTACCTTGGCCAATCTTCACCATCCGATAATCCATTTGATCATCACCATCCATTTTTACAAGCCAATCTTCCCCATCCATCTTCATCCACCCGATCATCCCATGATCAATCACGAGCGAACCTATCAACTTGATCAACAGCCGCTATTGGTGAAAAGTCCTAATTTCAAGTGAGCCTAGATGTGGACCACGATGTGGACTTTGGGCCTTTGTCGTGGGCCAAGATGTGCCCAGTAACCAACACGAATGTAGTAGTGACACGTGAGGACAAACAAGTGGGACCCATGCAGTCTCTAAAAGTGCATCACGAATTGGAGCATGCAAGAAGATACAATAAATTGCTGGACTTTCCTGGAGACATTGAATGTTAAAAAAATGTTACTTGTTCAAAAAAATGGAAAGTGGGTTGGGATTTTTAAATCTTACCTTTGGTATAAAAAATTGTTTGAAATAAAAAGAGAATAATTTTTATGTTTTCAAGCAAAGAAGCAATTTTAGAAATAATGAAAGATGAAAGAGAGAATATGTTTATATAGAAATTTTTTTTGGAAATATGGTTTTGGGGGACGTTCATTGTTTTTAAAAGGAAAAAAAGAGGACAGCTATGGGTCCACAAAAGTAAAGGTCAACCGTTGAATTCAAAGGAGTATTCAAGGCTTTGAAATTAGAATGGGAGGACACGTCACTTAGGCTGGCACCCACGTTTTCTTCTTCAAACAGAACCCTAATCTCCCATTCAACCATCTCTCGCTCTCTCACTCAAGCCAACTCTCACCTCCTAAAATTCTAGCCGTCACTCTCCCACAACCCATCTCGTCTCTCTACTCTCATTCTCTCATCATGGCTACAAACCTGCAACTCTACTCCTTCAGCACGCACCAGCAGCCATCCACCAATCTAAGTGTTTCAAACTTGCTGAACCATCCTCAGCCTGCACCATCGTTCTCTTCTCAATCGTCGGAGGAGTTGCAGACATACAACTTCTGGGAACCAGCAGCCATTTCACCAGTAAGCCATTGAAACCAGCACCTCCTCTTGATTTCCATCTCCTTCTCCTCGCTACAACATGCTCAAATTTTTCAGGCGAACTTCTCAAAATTTTCTCAACAATTTTTCTATCTTGAATACTATCTCCATAGCTTCTAATTTGATTAATAATACTAGAGACTCTAGAAAAGAAGACTTGAATTGATTCATTATCTTTCATGAGCAAATTATCAAATTCTCTCCATAGAGATTGCAGTTTAATAGAGATTACCTTTTGTGATCCTTGAAATTCCTCCTTCAAGATATCCCATGTTTCTTTTGACTTTGTTGAAGCCAAAATTCTTGGAAAGATGGTTTTACTTACCCCTTGTTGGATGAAAAGTAAGGCTTTTGCATCTCTCTTCTTATTCTCCTTATACTCCTTTTGCTTTGCTTGACTCCATGTTGCAAGGTCTTCTGTAGATTCAGGTACATTATAGCCATCTTCTACAAGCTCCCACAAATCTTGTGAGATGAAGAGAGTCTTCATTTGAAGGCTCCAATAGTCATAGCTTTCACCATTAAAGATAGGGATTAAGTTTTGAGCATAATTGAATCCACAAGGATTTGGTTTTGGTGCCATGGTATGGACTGAATGGATAGTTGGATGGACTTAGAAAAAAGATGGCTCTGATACCAAATTTGTTGGAGCAAACGGAAGATATGGTAGGCCTTGTTGTAGGTTATGGAGATGAGAAGTTTTTTGGAGGCTTAGTATGGAGTCTCAAGAGCTTTGTTTTTATACAACTTCTATGAACAATTATAATACATGACCTATTTATAGGTCTTTAAAGAACATTCTAGACCATAGATATTTCTAGATTTTGGACATATTCTAGAGAGACTAGACTTTTCCATAGATTCTAGACCTTTCTAGGGATATTTTCTAAGTCATAACTCTAGATTTTCTATAGATATTTACTAGGAAGACTCTAGAAACTATCTAGATATGAAAGACTCTAGAAACTATCTAGCCACTTCTAAAATTACAAATTACATATTATTTTCAACAGCTACTGCCACCACCTGCAACTCATTTTTATGGCCTACAGCATTTGCACCTGCAAAGTGGTGCCTCCAACTTATTCTCCTTGTTGTTGTGTGTGTCCTCATGGCTTGGGCAACCTCCTTTACCTCCACGTGACAGGTTGCTCCTCCAACCAACAATACAGCAGAAGTTCTCATCCACTGAGGCCGTGTTGTACTATAAAACCCAGAGAAATTATTATCGTCAGATTGAATCTCTTAGAATTAGATTCTTGAGATCCGAGCCTTAGGGAGAGTGCCAACATTTCAAACACACCAACGCAGGTACTTGGTCGAACCTGATCGACCTATGTATGTGCAAGAGACCCAAATAATACATTTTCCTTTGCGTTTAAAACCAAAATAGAAGCAAATAGTCGTATCTGACAAATCTACTCGAATACTAGTCAAACAAAGGCCACCATGACATCCAGCTCGTCAAATTATCTTAGGGGAACCTGCCTTGTATTTCTACCTGTGCGCGAATCGCACATCTTTGTGGCCCACGTACACCAATGGGGAAGGTTGCTAGACATGTTTCGGTACAACGCTGTTACGCCCTATTGTTTCCAAGGATAACTTGGAGACAAAGGAAACCTTTTGTAAAGAGCATGATAGTAAGGTTTTTTTTCGCGTCGTTGGTTACGAAAACCCTAGAATCAACAAGATTTATAATTTATCCGAGATTTTCTGCAAAATTAAGCTATGCTTTGCACGGTGGAAGTATGTCGGATGTCGATCCGCACTCGGGGTTAGCTTGCACAATTCAATGACATAAAAAGACGGATTTTAACGAGAAATTTGAGGAGATAATTGATGGAGGGGGTGAGAATGGCGAAGCGAAGTAAGACATGCTTGATTTAATTTTAGAAAGAGAGCCATCCACTAATCTCATGAGAAAATTAACAATACATTGGATCAAATTCAATCAAGGAAAGCTAAACGAAACTTCTGCATAAATAAGACCATTATTTTTTTTACAATGCTCAAAGTAAAAATACTACAAGGATTAAAGCAAAGTAAAAGAAACTAGAGAAAGGATAGAATCTAGAGAGAGAAACTAAGGAGAGAGAAAATAATTCTAGAGATAGAGAGAGAAACTAAAGGGTTTTAGAGAGAAAGAAGAAGAGAATAGGAGATCTAGAGAGAGAGTTAGAGAGAGAAAATTTTAGAAAGACCTAGAGAGAGAAACTATGAGAGAGACTCACCTTGAGATCTTACCTAGCATGGGGTCTGCCCATGGATCTGCCATTGAGTGGAGAATGAAGTATGGGAGAGGCTGGTGGTGTAGCAAACAGGCGGCAGCGATCGACACGTGGAGAGAATGAAGAGAATCAAGAACAACGATCCTCCTTTCTCTTCTTCTTCCCTCTTTTTCTCCTTTTTATTTTTCTATTTTCCCCCCTTTTTTTTTTTTTTTTTTGGAGAATGGGGTTCGGCTTAGGAGAGAGAAAAGGGAGAGAAGAGAGGGGCGGTGCTTGGTACAGGCCAAGGTTACCCGTCCGGTCGTGCAAGAGGGGGAGGAGCGAGCTGCTGCTGCTATTGGTTGCTCAAGGGGCAACGTCGAGATGAGGAGGAGCCAGCAAATCGTTGTGGAAGGGAGAACGAAAGTGCAGCAGCGATGGTGGATCTGGCTGCATGTTGCAGCGGCAAAGAATGCCGGAGAAAATGGTGGTGGAGACGGCGTCGAAGATGAAGACCGGTGCTGGTTCCCTCCTCGTCTTCTTCTCTTTTCTTCCTTTTCTTTTTGCTATTTCATTTTTTTTTTTGAAAGGAAGATGAGCAAGGAGAGAAGTGAGGACGGTTTTAGTTTTGGGAATGGAGGGGAGTGTGAATGGGTTGCTAGTGTGCCTTCAACGGTGAAGATACAAATCTGGGGGCGGTGATAATGGTGGAGACGATCATGCTTCAGCAGGTGGAGACGTTGGCTGTGAGAGGGATAGATGATAGGAGTTGCAGCACGTCATGGCAGCTACCATTGAACGGTGATCTCCAATGGTGGAGATCGTGGTGTCAATGAGGTGCACAGCAGAACCATGAACACCACAGGGTGATGAAGCCGTTCAAAGAAGGGGAAACCAATCCGGCTAGAAGAGTTCTGGATTTCAGATCCACATTTTCAGCAGCATGGAGGCGTGGGGGATAAAAGATCCAGCAGGTGGGTGAAGAGAAAAGGAGGTGAGAGGGATGGTATTGGTAGATGGAGGAGGTGGCAATGGAGAGGGGCTGTAAAGGTGGGTTGTTGCCGGAGTTGCAGCAATGTTGGTTTCCGGCGATCAAAAATAACAAAACTTCAATTCTTTTTAACGGTTTTCACTGTTCTAAAAGGAGGATGATCAGTTGCTACTGGGTTGCAGCAGCTTTGGAGGATGAACAGCAGTAGGGGATGCTGCAAATGGGCTCATGAACGGCCGGAGTTGCAGGCGCAACTCCGATGAGGGTGGTGGTAAAAAGAAGAAGAAGGAGATGAAAAAAAATGAAGAAAACGAAGAGGAGAAGATGAGAAGGAGGGGGGGATGAAGGAGAATGGAATGAGGGGAAGGAGAGAAGGAGAAGGGGTTCGGAAATTAGGGTTTCGAGCCCTCTCTTCTCCCCTTTTAAAGCTCCCTAGTTTCCATTAATGGAAATTAGGGATTTTTTGAAATAAATTTTTTATTTTTATTTTTTTAAGTAAAACCTTACTTTTCTTTGGGGAATTTCCCCATTTAGTGGACCCCCCTTTTTTATTTAAAAATAATTAATTTAGAGCGTTTGAAAATCGCGAGGTCCACTAAATGGTTGGGCCACGGGTCGATGATGATGGGCCTGGCTACTGGTCCACAGGGATTGATGATGTCCATCGTCTCACAAGATGATGTGATAGACAATTAGATGAAGATCGGATGGATGGTGACTTGATTGGGACCCAGATTGGTAGATCGACGGATCTAGAGAGATCCAACGGTCCGGTAGAAGATCCAACAGTCCGATTGAAGATCCAACGGTCAGAAAGCTAAGGAAGATGAGATTGAGCCAACGGACAGGAGTTCTGGGGTTAGGTCAGTAGATCCGAGGACCGAGAGATGAAGAGAGAGAGAATAAGGAGAGATAAGATAGAAAATTAGGGGGAGGAGATAGAAAATATCAGAAAATGGAGATAAAAGCATTGGTAGAGGGTCTGGAACCTTGGTCTTCACTGTGACCATCCTCACACTTCTCCAGTAGAGTAGATCATCATTCCTTGCTGACTCATGTGGCTTTCAATGCTTTGGTCCGTCTCTTGGTTATTGGCTCTCCTGCTCTCTTCGTTCTTTGGGCCGACTTTTTGGTCCTCTTATTCAGCCCATATTTGGCCCATATCTTCTAGTCATAGCCTGTGGCTCTTCAAGCTTTGCTATTAGGCTTCTGTGGTTGATCGTGGGCCCGCAAGTCTCGAGAATAGCCCGATCGAGTTTTCTGCAAGAGAAAAGCACGTAATGAGACTTTGATCATAACGTCTTTATACCTAGATTTCCATAAATGCGTTTAATGCATGCAAATATACCATTTTGTCCAGAAAAGTGTGTTCTGCGCAATAAAATAGACTCTTACGTAGAAAAGTGGATAATTAGAGCAGTTTTACGTAGGAGAATGTGATAACGCTTATAAGATAACAGTGGAAAATATGCACTTTTAAGCGAATATCAGAGCACGTGGAGGAGATCATCTTTTCCATGTGTGACATCACACTCATCACCTTGTTTTATATATGTACACTTAATAAATAAATAAAAAATCAATCAAACTCAAGAGAGCTTGAAGGAGAAGCCAAGGTAAAAGAAGAGAAAAAGGGGGAGATCAAACCACAATCTCGTTAGATTAGAAATGGGAGAGAGAGAGAGAGAGAGAGAGAATGGAGGGGTTTTGCTGGTTCGATAAGGATGAAACCAATGAGGGATTTCAGTCCAAAAAAGTCCCAGGTATGTGGTTTAAGTTCTAAGTGATTTATTCTCCCTTAAAATTTTAAGTTTTCTTTGTTGAAAATAATATGTAATTTGTAATTTTAGAAGTGGCTAGATAGTTTCTAGAGTCTACCATATCTAGATAGTTTCTAGAGTCTTCCTAGTAAATATCTATAAAAACTCTAGAGTTATGACTTAGAAAATATCCATGGAAAAGTCTAGAATCTATGGAATAGTCTAGTATCTCTAGAATGTCCAAAATCTAAAAATATCTATGGTCTAGAATGTTCTTTAAAGACCTATAAATAAGTCATGCATTGTAATTGTTCATAGAAGTTGTATATAAAAAATAAAGCTCTTGAGACTCCATACTAAGCCTCTAAAACCCTCTTCTCTCCATAACCTACAACAAGGCCTACCATATCTTCCGTTTGCTCCAACAAATTTGGTATCAGAGCCATCCTTTTTCTAAGTCCATCCAACTATCCATTCAGTCCATACCATGGCAACAAACCAAAATCCTTGTGGATTCAATTATGCTCAAAACTTAATCCCTATCTTTGATGGTAAAAGCTATGACTATTGGAGCCTCGAAATGAAGACTCTCTTCATCTCACAAGATTTGTGGGAGCTTGTAGAAGATGGCTATAATGTACCTGAATCTACAGAAGACCTTGCAACATGGAGTCAAGCAAAGCAAAAGGAGTATAAGGAGAATAAGAAGAGAGATGCAAAAACCTTACTTTTCATCCAATAAGGGATAAGTAAGACCATCTTTCCAAAAATTTTGGCTTCAACAAAATCAAAAGAAGCATGAGATATCTTGAAGGAGGAATTTCAATGATCACAAAAGATAATCTCTATTAAACTGCAATCTCTATGGAGAGAATTTGATAATTTGCTCATGAAAGATAATGAATTGATTCAAGTTTTCTTTTCTAGAGTCTCTAGTATTATTAATCAAATGAGAAGCTATGGAGATACTATTCAAGATAGAAAAATTGTTGAGAAAATTTTGAGAAGCTTGCCTGCAAAATTCGAGCATGTTGTAGCTGCTATAGAGGAATCTAAAGATTTGTCGAAATTATCTTTACATGAGCTAATGGGTTCTCTTGAAGCACATGAGCAAAGAATGAGCAGGTTTGCAGAACAACCACTAGAGCAAGTATTTCAGTCAAAGGTAAACATAACACAGAAAAGGGATGAAGAGGCAAGAAAAAGAATCAAAGAAGGGGCTCATCTCAAGATGCAGAAGTTGGAAGAGGCTTAAATTTCAATCACGGTCATGGAGGAAGTTTTAATCGTGGTCGTGGACGAGGAAGAGGAAGGAATATATACAACAATCAAAGGTATGCAAGAGGTAATAATACACCTAATCTCCAATGCAATGTATGCAAAAAATTGGCCATGCAAGTGAAAATTGTCCATATAAGTGCACTAGATGCAAGAAGCTTAATAATACGCAGAAAGATTGCTAGTTTCAAAAGGATAAAGCTAATTTTTCTGAAGAAAATAACTCCTCAGATCAATTATTTTATTCATGCCTAAATACTCAAAAAGAAGCAGAAGATATTTGGTATTTGGATAGTGGTTGCAGCAATCATATAACAGGAAATCGAAAGTGTTTTATTAGCCTGGATGATAAGGTAACTTCACAAGTCAAGCTTGGGGATGGGAAGCTACAAAATGTCAAAGGCAATGGAGTAATATCTGTGCAGACAAAAGGAGGTAAATCTAAACAAATTCATGATGTTCTTTATGTTCCTAGCTTAACCCAAAATTTATTAAGTATTGGCCAGCTCATTCAAAAAGGATATACTGTGAATTTCGACAAAGATAATTGCATGATTTTAGATAAGAACAAACAATTGGTGGCAAAAATAAAAATATCATCAAATAAGGTCTTTCCTCTTATTATGCCACCAAATCATAATTATGCCTTAAGGGTAGAAAAAGTTGATGATTCTTTATTATGGCATTTAAGATATGGCCATTTGAATTATGGAGCCCTAAAGGTACTAAAGAACAAAAATATGGTGATTGGTCTTCCTTATATTCACAGTGAAAATAAAGTATGTGAAAGATGCATATATGGAAAGTTGCATAGGCAACCATTCGCCAAGTCATCTTGGAGAGCCAAAGCCCCTCTTGAATTGGTTCACGCCGATATATATGGACCGACTCGAGCACCATCCATTAACAAGAAAAGATATTTCATTCTCTTTGTTGATGATTATAACAGGATGATGTGGGTATACTTTCTAGAGCAAAAGTCATAGGCATTTTCTATATTTTTGCAATTCAAGGCATTCGTAGAAAAACAGAGTGGACATCAGTTGAAGGTAATAAAGACGGATCATGGTGGAGAATTCATATCAAAGGAGTTTCAAAGATATTGCAAGGAAAATGGAATCAAAAGAGAATTAACCATAAGGTACACTCCACAGCAAAATGGCGAGGCGGAACGAAGAAATCATACGATTGTGGAGATGGCTCGAAGTATGATCAAAGGCAAAGGGCTCCCTAACAAGTTCTGGGCTGAAGCTGTCAACACCACTATCTTCATTCTCAACAAATTACCTACAAAAGCCGTTTTGAACAAAACACCTTTTGAAGCATGGCACAAGCAAAAATCGGAGGTAAATTCTCTCAAAATCTTTGGATGCATTGCATATGCTCACATACCATCTCAACATAGAGAAAAATTTGATAAAAAATGAGAAAAGTATATCTTTATTGGATATAGCGAGGAGTCTAAGGCTTACATGCTATTTAACCCAAAAACAAGTCAGTTGGTGATTTTCAGAGACGTCGTATTTGATGAGTTAAAAGCATGGTGTTGGGAGAATGATGTTGAAGAACCAAAGATCCTCGACGATGGAGAAGCATCATCAACACTCGAGGAACTAAGTACTCCAAGTACTTCACCATCCAGATCGAGTTCATCAAGATCAAGTCCAAGATCATCAGAGTCAAGTACACCACCACGAAAGGTACGATCTTTAAGAGAAATTTATGAATCTTCTGATGTTGCATTTATCGCTTATGAACCACAAAAGTTTGAAGAAGCAGCAAAAGAAGAAGTTTGGGTAAAAGCAATGAATGAAGAAAACAAAGTCATTAAGAAAAATGGCACATGGGAACTTGTTGATCAACCCAAAGAGAAAGAAATCATCAGGCTAAAATGGATCTATAAGATCAAGTATAATGAAGATGGCTCAATTCAGAAACATAAAGCTCGATTGGTTGCAAAAGGCTATTCCCAGCAACCAGGAATAGATTTCAATAAGACATTCGCTCCAGTTGCTCGGATGGAGACAATTCGAACAATATTGGCTCTTGCAGCACAGCTGATGATGAAAGTCTATCAATTGGACGTCAAGTCAGCATTCCTAAATGGAGAACTTGAAGAAGAAGTATATGTTGAACAACCTCAAGGCTACGTGGAGAAAGGAAACGAAGAAAAAGTCTATCGTCTTCAAAAGGCATTATATGGCCATAAGCAAGCACCACAAGCTTGGAACAGCAAAATTGATCGTTGGTTTCGGCATTATGGATTCAAAAGAAGCCCAATTGAGCCATCACTCTATGTCAAAAAGGAATGTACGCACGGCTTTCTCATAGTGTGTATATTTATGTTGATGACTTAATTTATGCCAGCACTAAACCAAAAATGGCCGAAGACTTTAAGAATGATATGCTAAAAGAATATGAGATGACTGATTTGGTCCTGATGAAATATTTTCTTGAGATACAAGTAAGACAATCAGATGAAGGCATCTTTATCTCACAAGAAAAGTACACTGAAGATCTCTTGAAAAAATTCAATATGACTCATTGCAATCCAGTAGCTACACCAATGGCGATGAATGAAAAGCTTTCCAAAAATGATGAAGCTCAAAAGATGGATGCATCCATCTATTGAAGTCTTGTTGGCTCACTGATCTATCTCACCAATACAAGACCCGACATCGTCCATGATGTTGGTATGGTTTCTCGATTTATGAGTGAGCCAAGCAAACTGCATTATACTGCAGCTAAAAGAATACTCAGGTATATCAAAGGAACAAAGGACTTCGGGATCAGATATGTAAAAGAAGAAGACAATTGCTTAATTGACTACACAGACAGTGATTGGGCAGGATCAATCGATGACAGAAAAAGTACTTTAGGATATGTCTTTTGCTTGGGAACAAAAGTCATAACATAGTCATCAAAGAAGCAAAATACGGTGGCACTATCATCAGCTGAAGTAGAATATATATCAGTAGCTGAAGTAGAATATATATCAGTCGCAAGTACAGCATGTGAAGCAATTTGGTTAAAAAGGATATTGGCCGACCTACAGCAAGTACAGGACTCACCCACAACAATCTATTGCGATAATATGTCAGCAATTGCTATGACTAAGAATCTAGTCTTTCATAGTAGATCAAAGCATATTGAGCTGAGACATCATTTCATCAGAGAATTGGTTGAAGGCAAAGAGATCGAGTTGAAGTTTTGCAAGACAGACGAACAACTCGCAGATATCTTCACCAAAACAATTATAGTAGAAAAATTCAAGTACTTCCGAGAATGTATGAAAATTACAAATTAAGAAGGGGTGTTGAAAATAATATGTAATTTGTAATTTTAGAAGTGGCTAGATAGTTTTTTAGAGTCTTCCTAGTTAATATCTATAGAAAAATCTAGAGTTATGAGTTAGAAAATATCCATAGAAAAGTCTAGAATCTATGAAATAGTCTAATTTCTCTAGAATGTCCAAAATCTAGAAATATCTATCGTCTAGAATGTTCTTTAAAGACCTATAAATAAGTCATGAATTGTAATTGTTCACAGAAGTTGCATATAAAAAACAAAGCTCTTGAGACTCCATACTAAGCCTCTAAAACCCTCTCCTCTCCATAACCTACAACAAGGCCTACCATATCTTCCGTTTGCTCCAACATTCTTATGAATCTTCTAGTTTTATGTTTTTCACTTGACGTGGGATATGAATGTTTTTGCTGTGAGTAATTTCTTTACTTTTAGGTGAAATTTCAGCATGATTTTCCGTATTATTGTTTTAAAATTTATTCCCTATGCATTGGTTGAATGATGTCTGCCATCTCTTGATCCTTGCTTACTAAGATAACCACTTCCACAAATCCAAACGAAACTGCTTTGAACTAAGACCTAAACAAAAAAAAAAACTGATTTTTTTGTTTATTCAAGATTCTCCTTTAAAACTGATTTCTTTTTGTAAAAAAAAAAAAATTTGAAGTGAAGGACGTCTTGTGTATTTGTTAGAACTCTATTTTAACAACAGATTTCACCACTGAAAAGAAACAGAAAATTTGAGCCCACCACACCTATTTTAACCCCAAACTTTAGAATAACCTTAAGTTAATAATCACGGCTTGTGACGGATGGGCATAAGTGATCATTTGACCGAGTTTTTGGACTGTTATAACCGAGAAAATAGTCCAGAATTTTAAGCATTGTTGGGTCCAAAACAATGGACAGAACACCCAATAGATTTGGGTTGGAGAAATGTCAGAGGATGGGGAGGATTAGGGATGAGTTTTGGAAAGTTTAGGGGAGGTAATTTTTGGGTTTTAGTGGCTGAAACTAAGACGTTTCTGGATTGTGTGAATGAGGAAACCAATCCAGAAAGCTTTCACTTTTGCTCAAATCTAGGGTACTCTAATGCCCATAAGATCGGGCTGAAGGTTGGATTATAGGTTGGGGCGATACAGAAGAAGATTTGGGAGAGTTTTCATGGCCAAAGATGGGGTCTGCGAGTGCTGCCATCATGGTGTGCCAGTCCGACAACACCAATGATTTGGATGGCAATAAGCCCCGGTAGGTCGAGGTGGATTGGGGTAACCGAAGGAGGAGGAATAAGAGGAGTTTGGCGACTCTTGGAGGCATTTATGGATCCAACCATGGACATTAGATTTGGAGATGCCAGGTCCTTTGTTGGTCTGTGGAGAAATTCTGAGTTTGAAAGACAACCTCATGCAAAAAGAAAAAAAAAACAAATTTTCAATACATGTGTAATAAAACAAAAAGAAACTCAAAAAAAAAAAAATATATCAAAAGGAGAGTTGAGCCAAACATCATACGGTGGGTGATCTCGAGTGAGTACCACTCTTTCAAAAATGCCCCAAACCACTAAAAGACAACTAGAAAAAAGCAAAGTAAAATAAATATGGAAAGTTGCAATGGGCTGGACTTTGTCAAAAGAAGCCCACACATCTCTTACAAGAAGGAAATTGGGCCATGGGGCCCAAGTGAGAAAAGAAAATTCTTCATAAATGAATATATATAAATTTATTCATATAAGAGATTGTATGAATTTTCTCGAGTGCTGCCTTCTCTAAGCCGTGCTCCTCACGACACTGTCCACCTTCTCCTTTGTGCGCAGCGTGGATTACAGCAAACAATTCCACCAAATCGGTAAGGCCCCCTCTTTTCTCTCCCAAGGTAACCATCTTATTTCTCTCTAGAGTTTTATTTCTCTCTCTACCTTTCAAGTTCTTTCTCTCTCTAGTTTTCACTCTCTAAAATCTCCTCTCTCTCTTTAGTTCTATTTCTCTCTCTACCTATAAATGCTTTCTAAATTAGTTCTAGTTAATGTTAATGCAATTGAATTTACTTTGAGAGCATTGTAATTTGACAATTTTAGTTAATAAGTAAAGTATATGTTAGTGTAGTTGTTTCTGATTTTATTGTTCATTGGTTCTTTATTTCTAGATAGATATAATCATCTATCAATCACAAAGCATGTTTTAAAATCCGAATCCACCCTTCTCACCTCTCCATATTTTTCATGCTTTTCTAGCAAATTTTCATCATTGGTAAGTTCTTATTTGTGCCAATCCCTAACTCTGAGTGCAGATCGACATCCGACACGAAGTCCTGTACAACTATTATTTTTATAGAAATTAAGCCAGATCATATAAATTTGGTTGAAATTAGAGTTTTCGATTCGACGACACGGAAAAACCTTTGTTTCAATGATGACGTGTGGTGATTATTGGTGGTAGTTATAAATTGTGACCGATGGTTAGAGTGAAACAAAATTCTGGAGAATACTTTCAGCTCTGATACTAAAACTGATGTTGTACTAATATACTCCACCAGATGAATAAAACACTTCATTGGAGAAAAAATACTCTTCCAGGCAAAATGCATCACACCATGAAAATTTTGGAAGTCACTCCCAAAACATTCAAAAAAAAATTTCATTCAACTAAACAAATCTAAATTTGGGGTCACCACTTACACATATGTATAGAAATCTCATCAAAACAAATTCCTAGTATAATTCAATTACCTTCTATGATCATTTCTATCTCAAATAATAAATTTTTAATTAAAAACAAATCCTATCTATAATTAAGAAAATTCTTAATTAAAATAAGATAAATCTTAAGCTAATCCTGTGAATACTACTGCTTAGTGCATGAGCCTTGATCAACTGTAGCTTCCTACTACTGTACACTGCTTGGACTAGAGTCATTCAACTAGATTTCCATATAGGACAGTGTTGCTATCATCCCTAGGCCTAGACCAATGATGGTCCTTATCATTAATGGTCCAAAGTCTCGAGCGATCCAGATCGGGATCGGAGCCCACCGATCCGATCTAGGCCAAGCTCTGTCTCACCCGTTCTGGATCGGACCGATCCGGATTGGGATCGGAGCCTACCGATCCAGACTCCAATCCCGAAACTTTGAACCTTGTTACTAATCATGCCATACAAATCTCAAAAACCATCCAACGGTTTAGACAAAGGGATGATAATTCTACAATATCCTCAGCGATCCTATCATTTTCCCCTCGTAGAACTGAGCTTTCGGATACATAAATCTCGCATTATCCAGCAAAAAAAAACCCACGATGACACTGAATCTTGCTTAAATTTGGTCAGCGAATCAAGCATGATTGCTACTTACAAGGTTAAGTTTCAACTAGTTCAAGTTAGGACTGTCAATTTGTACTTATTTAACCGGAACTAAATCGGAGCTTGAACCAAAAATCCAGTTCTGGTTCCACATTTTTGGGAACCGACTAAATAAAATTCAGAACCAGAACCAAACTGATAATAAGAAGGAAAAATTATCCTTATAGCCCAAGGCAACCACCTCTTCATTATTGGGTCCAAAAAGGGTTGCCTTTTCAGAAATATAGACTTAAAAGCCCCAATCAGCCTATTTTGAGCAACTTTTAAAAATGTATTCCTACTTTACACTCATAGGTAGAGACATAAGCGTAGTGGGTTTTAATAAAAAAAAATAAAATAGAAAAAAGAAAAGGAAAGTAACTAAAGAAATTAAACAAGGAGAAACTACAAACGAAAAATTAGCCTGATTAGTGATGTACAACCTTTGGATCTTTATACCCACATAACGCTCAATAATGCTCAAATTCCTATGGTTAAAATGAACCCATGAAATAACTTCAATCCAAAGCTTAGAAATCACTGATCACATTTATTTTTGGTTTGTAGGTCCACCTAGTCATTGGCCAAACATCCATACGGTCAGCATCCAACAAGAGCGTGACACTTGGCTCATATTGTGGACTGTGATCCGCTTCGCTCATAGCCCGGTGTACTATGAATTACTTTTGCAAAACGAGGGGTAGTACTAAATTACCCTAATAAAAAAAAGGGATAAATTATTAGAAGTTGCTCAAAATAGGCTGATTTGGGTTTCAAGTCCATTTTCTAAAAAGGCAGCCTTTTTTGGACCCAATAATGAAGAAGTGGTTGCTTTGGGCCGTAAGTTTAAACTTACGGAGGTAATTTTCCCTAATAACAATCCAATTCTAGGTAGTTTGATATTCGAACGAAGCCGATAGGAACTAGAAACGATGTATAAATATAACATTAAATATATAAATACAATATCAAAATTGTCAAATTATCAAGATTGGAAAGGAACAGACTGAAATCAACAAATTAATCAGCTCTGGATCCATTTTTTGAGAACTGGAATTGATATGAACAAGAACTTCCTTAGGAACCAATCCGGAACTGACCCATTGACACCCCTAATTCAAGTGAGCTTTCACTTGTGTTGGTAGCACGCTCATATTTGACCAATCACCACAACTCCCACTTTGGCGGGAGCCAGGATTTTGTTGGAAATCGCAGATCTCAGGAAGAAAAAAAAAACTGAGGGGGACAATTTCCCTCTAAACTAAAATAAAAGGGATAATTAAAATAATTAAAAAAATATACCCCCCCATCCGAACTTTAGCCGGTAATCATATTCATATAAAATTAACGTAATCGTAAAAGATGGGTTACCTCTCGTTGTGGTGGATTAGTTCTTCTTCTTCCTTTGTTCTTTCTTTCTTTCTTTGCACCATCGCTTTCTTTCTTTTATTCTTTGCACCGTGAGGTTGGACTTATATAGATAATTCTTTTCTTAACTTTTTTCCAAAAAGCATTTACTCCGTTTAGGACCCAAGACTAGAGTAAACCGCCGCTGACTGCAGGTGTCATCGAAAGTTTACTCAAGACTGAAGGGCCCTGTCATCTCCTGCCCTGTCATCGAAGTTTCAGTCATTGTTAGAGATTTTTGACGGTATGGATGCTTGGCCCAACCTTAGGTAGACAGCCTGATTTGCGACCTCTACCGTTGGATTGACAGGTTGAAATCGCTTTTGGTTTGTAGGTCCACCTAGAGATTGGCCAATCAGTGATTTCGCACGTCTTAACTGAAGTTTCCCAAATCTAAATTAAAAAGAAAATGATAGATCGTCTTGAAGATGATACTATAGTATTGTCGTTCCCAAGTTCGAGACCATTGGATGATCTTTGAGATTGTTTGGTGTGAATCACAACGACCATATACAATTTGGACCTAAGGATGACATGGATTAGATATATGGTAACATTGCCCAATGAAAAATAAAAAAGTTAATGACTGGAAAGTCTTCGAGATTGTTTGCCACGTACATTCTTACGAAAAATCAGCTTGTTTGATGTTTTTTAGCCGTAGGTTTTAGTACTCAAAAAAAAAAATGGTTGAATTCAACGGCTATAGGAATGCCGTAAAAAAGTACTAAAATCTAATGGTTAGAGATTACCAACCAGGATGATTTTTAGTATATATATTCACCAAAGGGTGGGATAAACATCCATGCGGTCAGTGGGCCTAGCTGACAGCTGTGAGTCACAAAAATCGCACATTTGAAAAATGCATATAAAGTGATTGATAGGAGGTTCTCAGAGCTCTTTAGATTCGGCCAATCGCTTGAACTCCTTTATACATATCGGGTACATATCACATCCATGGCAAAGAAAAAGATGCGCCTATGTTCTGTCCTCATTCAGAGCCCTTTAGATTTCATTGGGAGCCTCATCTTTCTCTTTTATGGTCACTAAAGTAGCAAAAGTGTTCCAACAAAAGTGAAACTTTAGGCTAATCTTAGCTAGGTGGTGGACTGTTTAACTCAGACAAGTTGGATTGTAAATCCTCAAAATGTGTTATATTCAGTTCCCCTCGACTAACAAAAAATCAGCTCATTTTAAAATTTGTAGCTTTATCTCAAGTGGATTATAGCATGATTTAAAAACGGCCGTTATAACTGAGTCGGACCTCCCCCGTTACATTATGTACCATTAAAATGCCCAAAAAATAATGGCCGTTATTTTCGTTATAATGGTCATTATTTTCCGTAATTTCTCCGTTATAACCAAAATAACGACTGTTATTTTTTGGAAAAAAAGTTTGAACTTATAAATTTAGCACATATTTGATAGGGTCATAAGTTTTAGAAAATGACGAGTTTTTATGAGAATGATCTCCATGGTGATGAGGAGATCATCCTCACCAAAACATAGCCCTTAACACATCTACATGTCGTCCCCATGATTGCATGACTGCATGTCATTTTGTAAGTCAAAAAGTATTTGTAACTTTATCTCATCCCTCTATATATGTCACATCCCAAATCTAGGATCTATGTCCTAACCTACGATCCCGTGGACCCAACCCCAGTACCTATGGGCGATCCGAGCCACGATCAATAGATCGACCCAGAAATCTAAGATTAGGACATGAGGGTTGGAAGGAAAATATGGGTCGAACCACATATGAAGTCTATATGGGTCACATCCAAGGTTAAACAACGAAATAAGGAATGAAGGTCAACTAAGTTAAGTCTAGTCACGTAAGGTCAAAGAAAGTCAATTAAAAGCTTAAAATAATTAAAAACTAAAAAATCATGAATTTTAACATGTAGTAATACAATAACATTCACACTTAAGAAGATCATATTTTGATATCTATAAATCGAAACGGGGTGATATTAGAGGCCATTGATCTACAATAAGATGAAGTTTAAGATAAAAATAATGCTTCTGAGTTAGAAGCTCAGCTCTGTCACGAAGTTACAGAGTTGTTTTCCTTACAAAACTGGTTTAAAAATAAAATAGCGATGAATAAAGATTGTAAAAAATTATTTTACATACATGGTCAAAAGTAGGATTTCTATACAAAAATTGAAAAATACCGAGGGTTTTAAAATCTAATTTTCTGTGCAGAGAGTAAAACAGTTTTGCCAATCCGTAGTGCAAAATCTAAAAGCAAAAAGATTTCGAGTTAGCAACTTCTATTTTCTTTTCTTTTTTCCTTTTTTTCGTTCCTCTTTTCTTCTTCGTTTCGGATAAAAAATAGAAGAGTAGAGTGAATCCAAAATCCAAAGGAGAAAGAATATGAGGGTGGGGCCTTGAGATTCAAAAATTAGACTCGAAGATGTTCGAATTTCATATTTTATAAAAGTCAATCCAAGCCATCTAAGTTCTATTTTGGTATCAAAGCATTGGTTTACTACTTAAGATTTTACAGCCTAGTATGATCCTACTCACTAGTTCCGATTTGTAGAGGTTGTAGAAAGAGGGAGGAAATACCTATAGACCCACCATGTTCAATGGCAATTATTATGCCTATTAGGAGGCTAGCTAAGATGAAAGCATTTATCCAGTCTATAGACGAATAGGTACCTAGTTAGCTATTTTTAGATGCTAGTCTCTACCTACTATGAGAGTTAACAATATAGTCCTAAAGCCTGATTATGATTGGACCAAAGATGATTTTGACCTCTGCTTCCACAATAGCAAGGATCTATACTCTGGAGGGAAAATGTCTTATCCTACCATTTAATCCCTGAACAAGCTATGGGCCGGGACATGGACCAAGCTATTGTAGGGATGTTTGACCCGTCACTAAGTGGTCCTACATACCAAATATTAGCATGATGGGTGATTTCTAACATTTGGATCTAATACCCCCAAATAATGCTCGAATCCCATAGTTGACATAAACTCATGAAAATGACTCCAATTAAATGGTTTTTGGTCAACACACCCTCCAAGGGCCAAATATTTATGCAGTCCATCATCAACGCTGCTACACTGTACAAAGAAAAAAAAAATTATGTCCTACAAGTAATTTTGTTTGAAAGTTAAGAATGTAGGTCCCACACGTGTTTGGTACGTTTGTGGGACCTATTTTGTTCTTTTATAATATGGGACCCACATATTTTGTGCTTTTCTAAGTGTGAATATGCAATTTAAATTGAAATTTTTTCATTTACACAAGTGCACGAACCAAATGGGGGTAAATATGAATAGCGTGTAAATTTTGAAATTTGCGTAATTAAAGTTAGTGCGAACCATACTCAAGAAAATAATGTGGGTGCGCAAACCAATGCATGTGCAAACCATTGCACATGTAATGATTGGTGTGCATACAAAACATATATACCCTTAGTGTACCAAACTAACTATTTGACCTCCCCCACTCCGCTCCATCTCTTTTCTCTTTTTTAATATTCTCAAACTCTCCTCTCTTTCTAATACGCTCTATCTCTCTTCTTTCTTATTATTATTAAAGTCTAGAGTTAGGTCACAGCCCTAAAATCACACCATACTATGTGGTTTAGTGCTCGGTGGTAGTTTATTATAATTCCATCTAAGGCCGTGTTTGATTACCAAGTGGGAAAATTGCATTTTCCTTAGGAAAACACAACTGTCCATTGTTAGATAGCGAGTATAAATCTGTATAATTTTCCCTAACAAACCATTTAAATATGGATAATTTTTCCTACTAAGCCCGGAATCCATTTCCTATCAAGATAGGTGAGAATTCATGTCCAACTCAAAATACACCTTTATTTTCTCACATGATTAAATATGTGTTCCCAGTTGCAATCAATCAGCCATTTAAGGCATACATCCCAGATGTATTTTCTCGGGAAAATTTTCCGTGCAATCAAACACGGCCTAAATGCAATCAATTCGATTTGAAATAGTGACTACGTTATTGACCTTTCTTTGTGCATTTTAGACATTTCAGCTCACTAATAAAAAACCCAAAACAAAAAAGAAAATAATGTCTTTTTGATCGATTATGTGCATAACTTTGCTGACAGACCAAAATATGAGCAACGTTTCGTATATCTTCTTATAGATTTCTGACCGTATGTATGTTTGATCATTATTTGAGGTACAAATATTCAAAGGTTTAAAATCATTAATGGAGCTGATTTTTTGGTTGGTAGGTCTACCTTGGGATTGGACAAACATCCATACAAAAGTCATCATCGTCTAACCCAAAACCCACTGAAGCGCTTAATTGTTTGATGATTTTCAGCTGCGCGTTTTACTACTCAAAAAATGGTTGAATCCAATGACAAGAATCACACCTTAAAAGAACTAAAATCTAATGGTTATAGATTACCAATCAGGGTGATTTTTGATGTGTACATACTACATGCTCTAAATACGGGGCAGATCTCCGAAATTTTAAAGTTAAGAATTCAAGGCATGCTAATAAAATAACTGTAAAAAAAAAGAGAATAATGTACGTACACTTTCTTGGATGCGCTCCTTGTTACACAAAGTTTAAACATAAAGTTCACATGCACTGACTAGTAACGCATGCGTTTGGTCGGGGTACGGAAGATGCTAGACCCAAATGTGGAACGGAATACTTTAACTAAGAGGGGAAATTGTAACCAAGCAAATAAAGTAATTGGTATGGTACTCAGCAAAGTGACTGGAATGGCAACAAACGCAACTCTTTCACGAAGTACAATAAAAAGAGTTGCTCCAAAGGCTGCCATCATGGTCGCTATAGAGAAGAAGAGGATGACAAGACCAATTAACATTCTCCTTGGCAAGATACTATGGAAATCGTCTTCTCCATAGTGTGATGTGAGGATGGCAAGGAACATCAGCACTGCAGTGCAGGAAGAGAATAATGATAATGCATCTGATACTATAAAAACCATGAAAGATCTATTTTTTAGAAAGAAAGGGGTCCCTTTCCCTTCACGGTTGCCACCCGGTACAGTAAATGTTGCTGCAAACATAACTGTGGCAATGAGAGTGGCAACAACCATACATGCATGTGCTGTTTGCTTCATCCATTTACCCCCTTCTTTGAGCATGTCCTTGTGTTCCTCAGTAAACAAAGCTTGTGGCGTTTCACCATTTGAGTTCTTTTCTTCTTTTTCCTTCCTATCCATAACCTTCTCCACTGCCTACGATATGATGAGAAAAATTATATGGAAATGGCAAGACTGAAAAATCAACATAATGAAATGTATAACAAAAATCTAGTTTAACTTTGCAAACTTATTAACGATTTATTTTGGTTCGAATAGAGAAGACTCACCTTAAACCATTGTAGCTCCCGTTGCATTTGGAGTGCTGCGCCAGAGACTTTACCAAGATGAGAGGAAGGTGCTAACTTTCCAGCTAGATGTAGCATGTTGTTACCAAATATATCGACATCAATTTTTTTTGCAACCTTTATTCCCATTTCATGTATGAGATTAAAGATTTTTTCTTGGCGATATATAATCGCATATTGAAATATACCTCGATTGTTTCTATCGACAGCAAATTTCAGACTAGGTCTAGACTTTATAATCTGCACAATAAACTCAACACTCCCAAACTTGGCGGCTACCAAGATTGCTTCATTTACTAGACCTTTTTCAAGCTGCGATGTATCAAAACTCTGAACTTCGGAACAGATAATGTCAAGTAGTTCAAGGGCTTGGTTATGTATCACCTTCTTATCATGTAATTGTTTGATACTTGGAACTGTGATGGAAAGACAACATAATATTTGTCAGTGTTTACTACTTTCTAAAAAATCTCACTTTGACACAACATGCAAAGAGAGAGAGAGAGACAGAGAGACAGAGAGAATACGCCTTGAGTGAACTTGTGTACTTGTGCTTTTGAGCCCTCGCTGGGATTTTCTACATCTCCTTCCTCACCAGCAACGCTTTCTTGGACATGGATACCTTAGAAAATACGAAGGTATTTGATTAGAATGTGTTCCAGGTGAACAACGCATTGATTCAATTCATAAGAAGCATGGTGAACAATGCATTGCTACTTGTTATTCAAAAGCTTCCAACACTGATTTATTAGATGGACTTGGCCTGCTTGTTGTTCTTGAGGAAAATAGTCGCTATCAGTTCCATTATGGCTATTTTACACGGATGATGAACATTCCCGTATGCCCTAGACTTCCACGAAGGATAACAGTCCACGACCAATGTTACAAGAGAAGGCTTTCATGAATCGACCTAGAGACTTTTGCTATAGTCCTGTGTTGATCATTATCCATAATGTATGTTTTCAAGAAAATCATTAGCAAGAATAAGGGAATAATTTCGAAGCAAAGCACACTCAACAACTAACTCTCGGATACCCACATTTCCAAATTCAATGTGGACCACAATTTCCCAAAGTTGGTCATTGAGTCAGCACCGTTGATTCCTCATCACATGATGCATGCCATTTAAAATTTCAATGAAAATGACCAGAGCCCCTTAGGCTAAGGATCCAACGGTGTGCACTAAGGAGTTAGGACTTAGGACCATAGATCAAAGTCTCGGGATCGGCGGTTGGATCGGACCCCTCCGATCCCGAGTTGGATCGGCTGGATCGGCCCGATCCACCGTGATCCCGAGACGGAAAAAAAAAATCCTAAAAAATGCAAAAAAATGAAGAAAAAATTCAAAAAATTGTAGAAAAATCAGAAAAAATCATAAAAATTCATAAAAGAAATCATAAAATTAAAAAACACATAAAACATTAGGAAGCCTACTGGATCGGTCCGATCCACCGTGATCCCGAGACGGAAAAAAAAAATCCTAAATAATGCAAAAAAATGAAGAAAAAATTCAAAATTTTTTAGAAAAAACAGTAAAGTGTTGGATCTCGCCGGATCTCGGCCAAAACTCACCGGATTTTCAACCCAACTCGAAGAAATTTCAACCAAAACCTTCGATCTTCATGGATCTATATGTTTCGAAGGTCGATCTACCATTTTCAAGCTAATTTTAGGTTCTAAGAAGGGTTGGAGGAGGAAAGGGGAGGAAAACGAGTGAAAAAGATGAAAAAATAGAAAAAAAAAAATCGAGTTTTTATAACGTTTTCGCCGCTGGTTCAACTCGCCGAGTTGGATCGGTTTAACTCGGTTGGATCGCCCGATCCAACCGATCCAAGGGGCGATCCAACCGATCCAGAGACTTGGATCGGACGATCCAGTGCGATTCGAGACAAACATCGGATTTTTGTCTCGGATGGCTCCGATCCCGGTCTGGATCGCCCGATCCAACTCGGGATCGCCCGAGACTTCGAACCATGCTTAGGACCCCTCCCCACCCCAGCACAACTCTTTTAATTCACATTTTAAAGGTAGGGTACGGATTAGAGGCACCAACATGAGTATATCCATTGTTTCAAAATTCCATATTGACATGCACTTGGGAATGCAGAAGGTCTTCCAGCCAGCACATACACAGCGGTTTGCCCATATATATCTCTAGCGGCAGCTAAATCTTTGTAGCGACTCAGTAGATCGAAGGCAATGTCTACACAAATGACGACAATAAGGAGTTTAAAAGAGATCGCCTTAATTTGTTACTCATGGAGTCATGGTTTAGAATGCATAGAACTCTTACCAAACATATCAGCGATAATTGCAGTAGTAAGGAGCGTAGCACCGTTCTTGCCTTTTCGACGACTAAGTTCTTCCATTGGAGTCTTCCGGTAAAGAAAACGCACCATATCCTTATTTTCATTTATAGAAGCCACGACAACTGGCAGTAAATCATCTTTATTTTTGATACACACCAAATTAGGATTCTTTCCCACCATGGCCTCTGCGATCTCCCTTGATCCGTGTTTGACAACATAAAAAAGGGCAGTGAGTTGATCATTATTAGTCTTTATTTCGAAGGCTTCTTTACTCATCGACTTCACGAGCTCTTTTACAACCTGCACCTTTCCGGATTCAGCCGCGATGTGAAGAGCAGTCTCCCCAAATTCTGTAATGATAGAGTTGATTGCATCCTGATCATGATGATGGCGAAGGAACCTTCTCACACTTGACCAATCACCTCTTTCCAAGGCCTTGCATAGGGACTGATACGCGGCGTAGTCAACTTTTCTCATCCCTGAGGTTTTATTCAAGAATAAATCAGGCAAATAACCTATTAGATGAAGCCGTAGGACCAAAAGATGTTTAGCAATGGCTAGAAATCACCAATCAGGCTGATTGTGGGCCACACATTCATGGGGTTAGTGGGCCTGACAAAAGTCTATGTCACGCAGCAATTTTACCGAAGCTTCTATCAAATTTTCATACCGTCGTCCATATCAAAGTTCGGACAAAACGGGTTAATATACATCAAATTAATATGTTCCCTATTTGAGATTTAATTGTGTTAATTAAGCCCGACGGAATGGAAATAGGAAAAAGATGTAACAAGGTACACCTCACGACTTTTTGGCATCAGGTAGCACAATATTTATTATTCACCGCTGCCCTCTGGGCCCACTGACCGCAAACATTTTTCAGTACTTAAACCAATGCCTAAAATTCATCAAACAAGCTGATTTTTGGTATTTATGTGTCTACAAATGGTTGTGCTAAACATCCATACGGTCAGTGGGCCCAGATAGCAGCGGTGAGTAACAAATATTACGCTACCTGTCGTCAAAAAACCTGAGGTATACCTTATTATTACATCACGACCCATGGTGAGTTGGGCCAAAGCACTTTTTGGAATTATCAGCTGTCGAGCCCCCTTAATTATTTTAGACTTTGTTTTTTGGGTAGGCAAGCGTATCGGTGGTTTACCTAGGTCGTGGTATCAAAACTCATAATATAGGGAAAAGTCGCCAATGGACTATATAATTTAATGCTATATATGTTTTTTCTTGTTTTGTAATATTCTTAGAGTAAAACTTGTGTCACAAGATGTTGTGACGGAAGCATGTCACAGCATTCAATACGAGCCACGTGGCATACTATTAGAGGACGACGACCGTATGGATGTTTGGTCAGTCCCTCGGTGGATCGGTATACAAAAAATCAGCTTGATTAGTGATCTCTAACCAATTCGATTGAAGTTATTTTCATGGGTTGATTTTAACGGTAGGAATCTGAGTATAATTGAGCGTTATTTGGCTGCAAAAATCCAAAGGTTGTAAATCACTAATCAGGCTGATTTTTGGTTTGTAGGTCCACCGAGGGACTGGCCAAACATCCATACGGTCAGCGTCCTTTGATCGTGTGCCACGTGGCTAGTATTGAGTGCTGTGACCGGCTTCCGTCACAACATCTTGTGACACAAGTTTTACTACTCATATTCTTAATGCTATATATGTTAAGCGAGCGATGATATCATTTGTTTCCTCGATAAAGCTGATTAAATGATAGACATTTTACCTTGATCTGTTGAGTCTAATTCTGCATCTGAAGACGACTCTGTTTCCTCATTCTCTTCTTGGTGCAAATGGGCCAAATGTTCCCAAGCATCTTTGGCTAAATCATATTTTTTAATACAAGAAAACATCTGTGGTCCACATGAAATCCGGATGGCAAGAAGAGCTTTTGCGTTGCTCTTTCTCCAAATCCTGAACTCATCTGCTCGAGAAGATTCGGGTTGAGTCTCAGTTCCAGCAACGATATCCCAAAGGTCTTTACTCAACAAGTAGCCTTCCAGGCAGACTTTCCAATTCTCATAGTTACTCTCTGTAAGGAGTTCAGTAACGATTGCATTCGGTGCTAAATTGTTTGTGGCCATCCTCGCTCTGATCTCATATGAAAGTAAATAATAGCTAAAACACACCTCAATGAAATCCGTTTGGGAATAATTACCCAACCCTAACCCTAACAAAAATTGGGACCAGAACTGACCAATAAAAACAGTTCCAATTCTAGGTAGTTTGATATTGAAACTGAACAAATAAGAACCGGAACCAATATATAAATATGGAATTGAAACTGTCAATTTATCAAGAAGAACCGATGTACCCAAAACCGACAAGAATTAATCTAATCGGTTCCGGATCCATTATTTTGAGTACCGGAACTGATAAGAACCAACAATATTGGTTCTGGTTCTTGGTACCTTGGGAACCGAACCAGAATCAACCCATACTCCTAGTTGAAGTGAGTTTTTACATGTGGAGGTAGCAAGTTCATATTTGACCAATCACCACACCTCCCACCATCTGAACTTTTAATTTGGTCCGTTCTTGGTATCAGTTATCATATTCATATATAATTAATCTTTTCCTAAAGGGTCGTGCTCGGTGGACCCCTATTGTTGACACCCATTTTGGCATACCAACATAGAAGATGAATCAATGGCTGATTTTTGGTGAGAATGATATCTATCATAGACTGGTTTAGAAGCGGAAGAATTATGGACTATCAATTTTTACTGTGTATCTTGAAAACCACATTTGATGGGGTTAGAAATTTCAGAATGGCTCATTTTTTGTTGGGGTGATCTATATGGCGAGGAGATCATCCCCACCAAAAATCAGCCATTGATTCATCTTCTATGTGGGTACACTAAAATGGGTGTCAAAAATGAGGATCCCTCGAGCCCGACCCATTCCAAAAAGATGGTTACCTCTCCATGTCGTCTATTGCTTCTTCTTCCTCTTCCTTTGTTCTTTCGTTCTTTCTTTGCTGCAACAGACTTAATTCTTCTTCTTCTTCTTCTTTGCTATTTCTTTTATTTTTTGCAAGGCTAGATTGGACTTAAATAGAATTTTTATTTTTCCACCGTTTATGAGCAAGGAATCTGAAATATTAGTTGTCAATGTCAAACATCACTTTTTATTAGCTACCTGCAGTACAATTGGGTGGAGGCTTGGAGCCATAAAACAAAGAAAAAAACACATCATTTTGACGTAGACATGCAAAAAGGATCTTGTTGATATGTCCCTGCACCAAAGAAGAAAAATAAAAAAAAATGGAATGAGAAAAAGTGTAGACCAAAGCTTTTATTGGCCTTTCAAAAAGGGTGACGTTATTTGCACACACCTTTTTTTGAGTGACACCCACCTCTTGGCGTGTGCAAATAAGTTAAAAAAAAAAAAATAACATAACAAAAATAATAACAAAAAAATTCATCTTCTTCTACTCTCGGCGGCCTCCTCTTCCTCATCTTCTTCTTTTTCTTCTTCTCCGAGTGACTTCTTCTTCCTCCTCCTCCTCCTCATCTTCTTCTTCTCCAAGCAGCCTCCTCTTCTTCTCCGAGAGGGAGAGGGAGGGAGGGAGGGAGGGAGGGAGAGAGAGAGAGAGACACACACACACACACACACAGACAAACAGACAGAGAGAGAGAGGAGTAGAAGAATAAGAATAGGAGGAGGAAGAGGAGGCAGCTCGAAGAAAAAGAAGAAGAGGAAGAGGAGGCCTGCCGCCCACCACCAGGTAAGAGAGAGAGAGAGGGAGGGAGGGAGGGAGGGAGGGAGTGGTGGTGGTGGTGCTAAAAAAGAAGAGAACGGTGGTGATGAGTTCCTCTTCATTTGGTTTTTTTTTTTCCTTTTTTTTTTCTCACAACTTTGGGTATGTCCAGATAAAAGGTGGGTGTCACTCAAAAAAAGTTGTATGCAAATAACACCACCCTTAAAAAATAAGATAAAAAACTGGAGCAAAGCGACACGAGAGACCATATTAACATGGAAATGGAAATGGAAAATTGTTATGTTTTCCTTTAAAATTTTGAAATTAAAAGATCAAAGTATTAAAAGGTATTTAGCATCTAATTTCTGATGTTAGGGGTAGTTTGGTCAAATAAGAATAAAATTTCTTTTAAATATAGGTAATTTTAGTCGCACCCCACGAAACGTGAGGGCCTCCTCAAACTCTTATTTTTGTTTACTTCTTTTTTGTAAACGTGTACTCACCCTCTCCTCTCGAGTCTCTCTTTTGCTGCACGCAGACCAACTACGAAGTTCGCCCCTCGACGCCGTTGGAACTCTTTCTCTCCAAAAAAAAAATGTCAACCACCAAAAAAATTGCATTGTTTATCAAACTACTAAAATTTAGTAAAAATGAAGCTGGTGATTGATCTGGATATCAAAAGCAAGGTATGATGATTGATGCAGTAGAGTCTTTCCAAGGTGCACAGGGATATATTCCTGGAAATGAAAGAGTGCATCTTGGTTTAGTGAGGTGCTTTGACCGAGGAGGGTGCCCTCACGAAATTTGAAACTATAAGTGGGGTGTTTTCAACAGGTTGGGTGCCCTCGCATTTCATGGGGTGCGACTAAAATTATCCTTTAGATATTAGGCACAATGTTTTCATACCCGGACCGGTCATCGACCTGGTCAAGGGACGGGGTCACTCGGTTCAACTACCGGGTCAACCTGTGACATCATAGTTTAAACAGGCTTTATATAGTATATTTTTTCTTCTATAAAAGGGTCACGCGTTTGGCAACACAAAACTAAGTAACTTCTTGACTTTTATAAGCAGAAAAGTTAAAAAGTTAGTTGGGATGTGTTTCATATTTTAACCTTTGAAAAGTTAAAGACCGACTTAAAATTGAAGCTAAAATTTTTAGCTTTTAACTTCTAAGGTAATGCCTTCTCAAAGCTCAGAAGGCCTGTTAACACTTTTAATTTCTATAAACATTTTTGGAGGTAAAAAATCAACTAGTAACTTTTACTACAAGTAGAAGTGCTTTTACTTCTGGTTCCCGAAATATGATCTTCTTAATGTGAATGTTATTGTGTTACTACATGCTAAAATTCGTGATTTTTAGTTTTAATTATTTTAGCTTTTAATTGACTTCCTCTGACCTTAGGTGACTAGACCTGACTTAGTTGACCTTTATTCCTTTTGTTGATATTTGACCTTGGATTTGACCCATATGGGACGTTTATTCCTTTTTAGTTTTAATTATCTTAGCTTTTAGATGTGTTAAGGGCTAAGTTTTGGTGAGGATGATCTCCTCATCACCATGGAGATCATTCTCATAAAAACTGCATTTTCTAAAACTTATGACCCTATCAAATATGTGCTAAATTTATGAGTGTAAACTTAAACATAACAGTCGTTATTTTGGTTATAACGGAAAAATTACAAAAAATAATGGCCGTTATAACGAAAATAACGGCCATTATTTTTTGGGCATTTTAAATGTAAATAACGTAATGGGGGAGGTCCAACTCCGTTATAATGGCCGTTTTTTAAACCATGCTATAATCCACCTGTCATAAAGCTACAAATTTTAAAATGGGCTGATTTCTTGTTAGTTGAGGGGAACTGAATATAACACATTTGGAGGATTTACAATCCAACTTGTTTGAGTTAAACAGTCCCACCACCTGGCTATGATTAGCCTAAAGTTTCGCTTTTGTTGGAACACTTTTGCTACTTTAGTGACCACAAAAAAGAAAGGTCAGGCTCCCAATGAATGGGGGTATGTATGGCCCATCTTTATTCATCAAAGGAAAACGGTGCATGGAATCTAAAGGGCTCTGAAATAGGACAGAACATAGGCGCATCTTTTCTTTGCCATGGATGTGATATGTACCCGATATATGTATAAAGGAGTTCAAGCGATTGGCGGAATCTAAAGAGCTCTGAGACCCTCCTATTAATCACTTTATAAGTCAAAAAGCATTAGTAACTTTATCCCGACCCATAAAATATGCATATTTGTCAGAAAATAATTGAGAGCACCCACAATTATTAACATAAAATATGCATTTTTCAAATGTGAGATTTTTGTGACTCACAGCTGTCAGCTAGGCCCACTGACCGCATGGATGTTTATCCCACCCTTTGCTGAATATATATACTAAAAATCATCCTGGTTGGTAATCTCTAACCATTAGATTTTAATACTTTTTTACGCCTTTCTTATAGCCGTTGAATTCAACCATTTTTTTTGAGTAGTAAAACCTACGGCTAAAGACCATCAAACAAGCTGATTTTTCATAGGAATTTACGTGGCAAACAATCTCGAAGACTTTCCAGTCATTGACTTTTTAATTTTTCATTTGGGCAATGTTACCATATATCTAATCCATGTCATCCTTAGATCCACACTGTTTATGGTCGTTGTGATTCACACCAAACAATCTCAATGATCATCCAATGGTCTTGAACTTGGGAACGACAATACTATAGTATCATCTTCAAGACGATCTATCATTTTCTTTTTAATTTAGATTTGGGAAACTTCAGTTAAGACGTGCGAAATCACTGATTGGCCAATCTCTAGGTGGACCTACAAACCAAAAGCGATTTCAACCTGTCAATCCAACGGTAGAGGTCACAAATCAGGCTATCCATCTAAGGTTCGGCCAAACATCCATACCGTCAAAAATCTCTAACAATATGCCAGGTGGCTCATATAGTGGGTGGTCAGCAAAATTCTTTTCTTGCCTAATCATCCTATCTTTAACTTTAGGATAGTGTTGCCATCATCCCTGACGGTATACGTCCCTATCGCCTTCTTTGAGGCCGTACAAGCCACGTGCCGACTACTGTAGCCCTGTCATCTCCTTTGATGACTGGACCCAGTCATCAAAGTTTTACTCTATACTAAGCCCGTACATTCACCATTGGGATCCAAAGGTGGACAGGTAAAAGAGGAGCTCACTTCCGTGTTGGGTATAGTGTTTGTGGTAGTAGGGTCGGGTCCATACTTGGATCAAGATTGAGGGTTGCCTTCAGATTGGTTGGTCTAGGTCACTACCGTGGTGGTAGAGAATCAAGTAGATTGGGTGTGATTTACATCAAATGGTTAGGATCAGATCTGGCTCAAGTCAAATGGCGAGGCAGCAGAGTATACTGAAATAGGTGTATACTTGGCCATGAACCAACCCAAATTCAAGAAACTTAAAACTCACCAACCGCGAGGACTACCATTATTTCTTAAAATGGTCATTAATGGATGTATACCAAGTCTGAATCATCACTACAAGAAAAAAAAAAAAAAAGGGATTAGGAACAGCCCCAAAAATGCCTTTGGAACGGTCAATACTTATGACCTATTTTTTGGTCTTCTTTTCTAGGAGATTCGTGGTTTTAGCATTCTACAACTTTTGGTTCTTACTAGTTCTTTTTAGAAAATCTAGATGATTATTATATGATTATAACTTTTGGTTCTATGAAATGCTCACAATGATTTTATACAACTGTATTTTCATTTCAGTACTATGTTCCCACCATCAATTTGTGAATCATGGGTGGTTAAGAAGGGGGTTGGGTTTGCGCACACTCACAGGAGGACCCCAAAACACTGGAAATCACTAGAAATCATATGTTGAACTCTAAGTGAACATAGGTGTTACCAACTCATTGGGTTACATATCCAGTATTTTAAATAATATGCTGCTTCAACTTTATAGGATGTCAACATCAAATAGTAGAGTATGGATGACTAAACTTAGGACAAGTTCAGAGTACTTGGAAAGAGTTATTTCATTCATACAATTTACAAAAGAAAATTGTGGTGGATGTAATGATTTTCCATGTCCATGTGTGAAATGCCGAAATGTGCATGGGATGAAAGCCCTTGACATGATTGTGGATCATTTGATTTTGAATGGTATTGATAAGTCGTACGTAGTTTGGTATGTCCATGGAGAAAAGGATGTACAACAATAAGTAGCAAGAACAAAAATTAGAGTCAGTTGATCACAACGAGAATGTATTTCCTAGAATGGAAGAACTCGTTAATGATGCATTTAGAAAGATTGGTGAGAATGCTGATATTTTGATGGAGGACATGAGGAGAAATGAAGATGACCATGGAGACAGTGCGGAATTCCAATGTCATGAAAATGATGAAGCGAGACGATATAATTCATTATACGATGATGCAAGACAACCTTTGTATCTTTCGTGTCCTAGAGAACAAACGAAGTTGTCGGTTACTGTTGAGTTGTATAGGTTGAGGGCAAAGAATGGTTGGTCAGACAATAGCTTTACTGAGTACTACTTGTATTGGTTAAGAATTTGCTACCAGAGGAAAACACGTTGCCAGGTTGCACATATCAAGTGAAGAAAATGATCGACTCATTGGGAATGAATTATGAGATTATACATGCGTGCCCAAATGATTGTATTCTTTATTGGAAAGATTATGAAAACACAGAAAGTTGTCTAATCTGTCATACATCCAAATGGAAGTCAAAGAATTCCGCAAAGGTTTTGCGATACTTTCCTTTGACACCAAGACAATAAAGGTTGTACAGTGTACCATGGATTGGGGAGCAAATGACTTGGCATGAAAGGCAAGCACAGCCTACAAGTGTCATGTGTCATCTCGTTGATTCACCATTTTGGAGGGGAATAAATGCCAAATGGCTAGGTTTTACTGAGGAATCACGTAATGTGCGTTTAGGAGTGGCTCTTGATGGCTTTAATCCGTTTGGTAAGTTCAGTAGTATTATAATTGTTGACTTGTCATGATAGTACCGTATAATCTTCCACCTTCGTTCGGCATGAAAATGGAATTCTCAATGTTGACTGTATTGATACCAGGGCCCAAAGGACCGAGTAAGGACATCGACCTATGTTTACAATTGCAACCATTGATCGTAGAGTTAAATGAGTTGTGGCATGGAGTGCCAATGTACGATTCTCATTCCAAAACAAATTGTATTCTACAAGCTACGGTTATTTGGGCAATTCATGATTACCCTGCATATGGGAGCGTATTAGGTTGTATAACACATGGAAAATACGCGTGCTTGTACTATTTTCTTCCAAGTATGATAGCCAATGATAAAGGTGTGATCCGACCAAGTTGAACGGTAGTGGCTGCCCGAAAGTGCAAGAAAGATGAAGGAGTGGCCCAGGGAATGAAGGGGTTTCTTCTTTTTTTCTTCTCCTTTTTTTTTTGTTACTAATTTTTGTTTTTCATTCTCGCTCCTTCTCTTGCTGGTGTCGAGAAGATATTCACCACCATGGAGGAGAAATTGATGGTTGGCCAGTATGGGAGGAGCTATGTTGCCGATCGGAGTTGCAGGTATGCAACTCCGACAATGGAGAGCCGAGCAGTGAGGCGATGTAGGAGGGGATGCGCGCGGTAAGATGGATGGAGGCGCTGGTGTTGGAGAGGAGAATGATGACGTTTCAGGGGTACCCAATGGAGGAGTGCTTACCGACGATCTTGATGAAGAAAACAGGGCAGACTGGTAGGGTTCCAAGACGGAGTGATGGTGGTGGTGCACCAGCGTAGAGAAGAGAACAGTCTTTAAACCCGTGATGAAGAACAGGGTAGCACTAGTTCAGTTGCTTCTGGTGAGGAGCCACCGACTGATCCTTCAAGAACAGGTGGAGGACGTCTTTATGGCGCATGTAGAAGAGTTGTGCGACGTTCAGGCGGAGGAGCAGAAGCTTTCCGACGGAATAGAAGCGGCCAGAGTTGCAGCCTGCAACTCCGGCGGAAAAGGATTGAAGAAGACGAAGAAGAAGAAGAAAGGAAGAAGAAGAAGCAGGAGGAGAAGGAAGGGGAAAAAGGGACGAAGAAGATGGAAGAGGAGGAAGGAGAGAAAATGAAGAAGAACAAGAAGAAGAGGAGAAGAAAGAAGGAGAAGAAGGGGAAAACGTGGGGGGAGTTTTAGGGGAAGGAGAGGAGGAGATGGGAGAGGGATTGAAGGGGGATTAGGTTAGTAGATCCGAGGATCGAGAGATGAAGAGAGAAAGAATAAGGAGAGATGAGAGAGAAAATATCAGAAAATGGAGATAAAAGTATTGGCAGAGGGTCTGGAACCCTATTCTTCATTGTGACCATCTTCACACTTCTCCAGTAGCGTAGACCATAATTCCTTGCTGACTCATGTGGCTTTAAACGCTTTGGTCCGTTTCTTGGTCATTGGCTCTCCTGCTCTCTTCGTTCTTTGGGCCTGCTTTTTGGTCCTCTTATTCAGCCCATATCTTCTAGTCATAACATGTGGGCTCTTTAAGCTTTGATAATGGGCTTTCCTGATCGATGTGGGCTCGCAAGTCTCGAGAATTATCCCATCGGGGTTTCCTACGACAAAAGAAGCGCAGAATGTGACTCTATCAGAATGACTTCATGTCTAGACTTCCGAAAATGTGTTTAATGCATGCAAATATACCATTTCGTCCAGAAAAGTGTGTTCTACGCAACAAAAGAGACTCTTACGTAGAAAAGTAGATAAATAGAGCATTTTAACGTAGGAGAGTGTGAAAACGCTTAAAAGGTAACAGTGGAAAATACGCACTTTTAAGCGAATATCATGAATCATAACCTTAATATCATACCATACAAAGATTAGAGAGTTTATTTTTATCCTTGTTTTACACATTTAATATGCATTTATGCTTGCTAGCTAGTGCAATGAGTCTGAAGTAATGCATATGATTTAGTGTTTATCATATGGACAATGATATGTCATAGCCCTAGTGGATCATTATCCCCAATCCAAGGGCTAACATGGTGTGTTATTATAAATAAAGTACCCACCCCACGTAGTTATGACATCATTATCCTTTGGGAATTTTTGACATACCCCCACATGTTATCTTCAAAATCTGACATAGCACCCCCCCCCCCACCCACCCACCCCCCAACATATACACACACACACACAATTTGAAAAAGCTGACATACCCCCCTATTGACCCAGTCCACCATCTAAGACTGACATTGACTAACAATTATTTTTGGAAATGACAAAAATGCCCCTTTCTTCAACCTCTTAACAAAAAAAATGAGGTTTGGAATAAAACTACCCAATTTCATTGTAATCACCTCTAAGTGCCATGAAATAACAGTACTAAAATTATCTCAAGTGAATTCATTGCTACATAAAAAAAATGCAGTGTCCTTAAGGTCTGATAGGATTGCTACTGATCAAGTTTGGATTAGTGTAATTTGTGTTTGACTCACGAATCCTAAGTTTGGCTTTAGATAGAAGGGCCCTCAAATGGCTTGGGCTTAGAAAAAGGACCCTTGATTGGTTTGGGCTGCGATGGGGAGTCCTTTAATGACTTTGGCAGGAGGTGGAATGGACCCTTGTAGGGCTTAGCTTCTGATAAGGAGATTGTGAGATGACTCGGGAAGGACTGGGAATAGTTCGACGTCCTCTTCATAAGAAAGGGACTTAGATTAGGGCCTAAAAGGTGTTTACCCAAGAAAATTCATTTTCCTAAATTTTAATTCAAGATTAATACTAGGTGGATTGCTAAGTCATCTAGGTAGCCGACCATCGTGCTCAAGTTATGCCATATGGTGGGCAAAACAAGCTATCGGTCCCCTCTCCTTCTTCAACCTTTACAAGCATTAAAAAAAAATCATTATCCTATCTCAAGATTCTCAATTCTTCCTCGGCTGTCCACTACAATTGTTTGATTTGAGGTTTGGGTTTTATCCCAAACCCTGTTTGTTTTTTGTTACAAGGTTGAAGAAAGGGGCAGTTTTGTCCATTTAAAAAAATATGTTAGTCAATGACGGTCTTAGATGGTAGACTGGGTCACTAGTGGGGTATGTCAGCTTTTTCAAATTGTGGGGGGCCGGGGGGGGGGGGGGTATGTCAAAAATTCCATTATCCTTTTTTTATATATATATAGAGTCAATCTAGAGTTACACCCATTTCATACATCCAATTCTTATACCCAGTGGTGGGGCCTGTATGGTAATCAAGTTGGACAATCCAACCATACATTGAGTTGTCCTTGTCTTGATGATCATCATCACCAAAAATCAGTTCATTTCGACATTGCAAACAATATAAAAAATTGACCCAAAATAGTGGTTTAATTGGTTGGCCTGGATTTTTCAAATTAAAGTCATATTTTCATGAATTTAAGAATGTCGAAATGTCCTGATTTTTTGTGAGGGTAACCATAGTATGAAAACTCACTGAGCGGTTGGATGTCCGACATGATCTTTATGTGCCCACCACCGGGTGTAAGAACTAGATGTAAGAAATAGGAGTAGCTCTAGAAGGACTTATTTATATAAGCATTTTGCGTAGGAAGTGGAGTCTGTCTAGAGCTACACCCATTTCTTACATCCAGTTCTTACACCTGAAGATGGGGTCCACATGGAGATCATGTTGGATAATCCAACCACGCAGTGAGTTTTTCATACGATGGTTACCCTACTTGCAACATTCCTAACCTAATGAAAATTTGACTTTAATGTGAAAAATCCAGACCATACAATTAAGTCATTATTTTGGGTCAATGTTTTATATGTTTAGCAATGTCGAAATGAACAGATTTTTGGTGATGACGATCATCATCAAGGCAAGGAAAACTCAGTGTATGGTTGGATTGTCCAATATGATTTCCATGTAGGCCCCACCACCGGGTGTAAGAAATGGGTGTAGCTTTCAACGGACTCTAGTAAGTGATATTGCCAAATGAATTTTTTATATTATCAGACTCATTCTATTAATATGGCATTTTAGATATTTCAATCTATTAAGAACAAAACTCAAAACAAAAAATAAAAGATTGTTGTGAATCTGATGATCTTTCCATTGATCAACACACACACACACACACACACACACACAGATATATATATATATATATATTAGCTCTTGTTCGGGACGTTACAAAATAAATGTCGGACCGTTACAAAGAAAATGTCGATAATGTAACTTTTGTCACATAAGCGATGGTCAGCCATCTGTTACAACTGTTACATTTACGACACTCCCCTTTGGATGTCCGCCACTTTATGGAAACTCCATCGTTAAAAGCTTGTCAGAAAAACCCTGTGGGATAAAACCTGATCGAAGGAAAAAGAGTACAGTGTATCGGTGAATTAAGGTGGTGGTAATGGACGTGCTTAATACTGCCTTATTAAAACCTTGCCTAGAAAAACCCCATGGAAAAAAAACTTAGGCAAAGAAAAAAGAGTACAGTGCGGAAAGGTCCTTTTAGAATATGATTATCCTCTTTCATTGATGCTCCCCCTAATTTGAGCATGTCAACTGGAAAAATCTTGGAATTGATGCATACCGATGCCGAAAACCAAATTTCTTGAATGTTAACATTGGTAGCGTCTTGATGAATAGATCTGCAAGATTATTAATGGAACGTATCTGTTGGGTGTCAATGTTGCAGCTCTACTAGAACATGTGAGTGTAGAAGAACTTTGGCGAAATATGCTTGGTTATTTCACCCTTGATATACCTACTTTTCATCTGCATGATGCAAGCATTATTCATATTGAAGTGCTTCAGGATTTGATGTTTGTGGATGAATGAACAAGGATTCTGCGGGGGCAAAAACTGTAATCTCACCCTTCCACCCTCAAAGTCAATAGATACTCTCTATTAATAGAATCTTTTCTTTTGATACATAAAACCTCTTCACATTCCAAACAGCTTTACAAATCTCAAGTAAAAGATGCCCGACTCTAGGATAATCGCCTATACAAGGTTGAAGTCGGTTGCTAACGAGAGAGTGGCTGTAGAAAGCCTTCTCCATCTTCAAGACTCGATCCTTTCGCCCGCTGCAACTCTAGATCCACTCCTGCTCCTCGATCGCATCCTCCGAAGCAAAGGGGTTGGTGTACCTGCCAAAGACACTCCGACGATCAAGTCAGGAAAGGCTTCACTGTGGCAAGACACACATAAAGGTTATCTCTCAAGGAAGGGGAAAGGTAGTTTCTGA
This sequence comes from Euptelea pleiosperma, assembly GCA_035048495.1. Classification (NCBI taxonomy): domain Eukaryota; kingdom Viridiplantae; phylum Streptophyta; class Magnoliopsida; order Ranunculales; family Eupteleaceae; genus Euptelea; species Euptelea pleiosperma. The sequence goes on from CM068552.1 coordinate 29,484,259, forward strand.
TTTCCCCTTTCCCGATCTCTCTCTGTTTTTTTATCTGATTTGGTCCTTTTCTCAAAGGTCCTCTCTGTAAGGAAGTCTTCCCCTTTCTCTTGTGAGGGAGTTGATTTTTTGAAAAAAGTCCATTTTCTGTAAGGGAGGGGTTCTCTATTTATAGACCCCCTCTCTGTTCTATTTTCAAGTCTCTTTTCATTGGCCAGGCCAGAGGTGGCCTGCTCACTTTTGTTATTCCCCCCTTCCTATTAACGGTCTATTTTTGTGTTTGTTGAGCATCCCTCTTCGTCCCGAGAAGGGATGGCCGGCCCGGACTGCTCTTGTCCTTCTTCGGACCCTATCTATGTTCCGAGGCCCATGAATATCTGGCCAATATGGCTTGACCGGTGGATTTACATAGTTTGACGATCTGGGACCGTCTGATGATCATGGTTTGCCAACTGGTTCCAAGCCGCCAGCTGGTTTTGAGTCGTCAGCTTGAATTGGGCTATCGTGTGGTCCGGGATCTTCAGGAGATCTTGGGCCGCCAGCTGGTTACTAGCAGTCGGCTGGTTATGTGTCGCCAGCTGGCTCTAAACCGCCATCTAGTCATGGGCCACCAGCTGGTCATGGGCTGCCAGCTAATCAGGGGCCGTCAACTGGTCCAAAATTTTCTGAAGTGTCCAATGAAGGACTATCATGCCCCGAATCTGCCACGTGCCATGGTGGTGAAATTATGGTACCCACAGATTTCACTTTAGAGATGTTTGATCTATAGGCCGAGGCAAAATTTTGTTTTCTAAGAGCTTTTATCTCAAATTCTCTCTTTAGGTATATAGAGGTTTTATGAGCTCTTCAAGAGATCTTATTAGATTCAAATCATACACATTATGAAGATGACAATTATTTCTACCTCGACATTCTTCGACAATGTGTGGTTTAGGATCCTCATCATTCTTTATGATGTTAAAAGCTACTAGCAAATACATTATCGATAATAATTTTATCATGATCACACTTTGCTCCCATACAAAAATAATTTATTAAGATATCTTCATTCACAAGAACTTGTGCCTCTTCGGGGGCTGTCTATTTAAAAATGGTGGATCGAACTATTACCTTCTTCTTTTCTCCAATTTATAGATTTGACATCTTTAAGAGCGCAGACTTCTGTAGGAGTCATATTTCTTCTATTCTGGAGGTTTTATTATATTCTGTAGGTGTAGCATCTTCAGGAGTGCCGATTTCCACTAGAGTCATATTTCTCATATTCTGTAGGTGTAGCCTCTCCAGGAGTGTCGACTTCTGCTAGAGTCATATGGATTTGATCACATGTCCTCAGCATTCTGAGAATCACATCTTTTGCACTTTCCAATTTTTGGGGAGCTACATCTTTTTCATTATCCTCTTATTGGGAGTTTATATTTTGCACCAACAGGTCGACCATGCTTCAAGCATACCATTGATGCTTCATTCGCTGCTGTTGATGGATTGTCCTATAGGGATGTCAGTCCATTTGATTGTCCTATAGAAGCATTAATCCTTACTGGACCATTGAAGAATGTTCATGACGTTCTAGCAAAGACTTTTCTCCTCCTAACGGCGAGAAGATTAATTCAATTAAAGTGAACACAATAAATTACCAATAACAACTAAATGTACATGTGGACATTAACTCCGGGTAATGTCAAACATAAAACATATTTGTGATCTCGAAGTATTGTGTGTTGTTGCACAGTCTATTACTAGACTATGTGCCTAACATGTTTCCCAAGTGGTGTATGTGTATGATATTAAAATCATGAATTAAGTAGCTCACTTCATGTGGATCAGTCTACTTTACCTTTCTATTTAAGAAAATGCTAACTTTGGTGGCAGATATCAGATATCAAAAGAAAGGGAAAAGATACAATAGTCCAATTTCATCAATAATTCAAGTATGATGAACCACATTGAAAAAATAATGTTTTAGAAAATCTACGGTTTCCATCCCATAGACCCTATAATCTATAAATAGCAATGCTACGCAAGTGGAATATGTATAGGGTAGAGATCCATTGTTCAATTGGTCCCACCCAATAGATTTCGTAGAGTTAAAATTAACACCATTTGATGGTTGTAATAATCCATCACATTCTTGTTAAAGTTCGTAAACATACAATGAAAATTCTAAACTCCTGAATTTTGGAAAAATGCCTCATAATTAAGGTCCCACTAGAATGTCAACTTTAGGGATAACCCATGTGGGATCGTTGAATGAGGGTCAATGCAACTAGAGAACCCAATGGGTCAAACCCAACTCAGATTGGAGCATGGATATGCTTTTGGTTATGCCCATCAGCTTAGTGGTATCCAAAGACAAATGGACCCACAACTTTTCCAAAATATCATTTGCATCTTTTGTTTCCTCAGTCTTGTCTACATGATCATAGAGCGCTGAAGAGTGGCTCTTCCCATAATAATTACACATGCTATGCTACTTTTTGTATATAGCAAATATTTCAACACTTTTTGTATAACTTGTTGTATAGAAAGTTTTTTTTAGCATCAAATGCACTCAAAAAAAAAAAAAAATTAATGGCAATAAGACATGTTGAATATTTTCAAAATTAACATGTAGCAAGTATAATTTCATTCTGTTGTGAGCATTGGTCGGATATGACATTTGTAACAGATCGACATCCTCTTTATCATGGGTACTTGTATATCTTCAAGTTATATATGATCCTAGTAATGCTATGTCAATATTGCTATATCTTTTAGTATAGCAAGATTGTATTTGTTTATCCAAAGATAATTTAAGAAACCGACAAATAAAAGATATGGAATTGAAGAAGAAAAACTATAGCACCAGCATTTGTTGCATCAAATGATCATCTCTAGTGTCCCAAAACCCCTAATGCAACTTTTTTCTTAGGATCACTTGACCCAATACACGTTCACAATGTTGGGGAAAATTGCTAAAAATATAGATGAATGTATATGAGGTTTCAGGTTCTCAACAAAGTTTGAAGCATGTTACAATGTTCTATATATCCATAGACAAGAAATGCCTACACCAAGTGATCTCATAGTTTGCAAATAAATTTCTAGCAAATCTGATACTGCATATCAAACGATATCTTGCACATGTATCTACCTCCTGCCAAATTAACATGTTGCTTCTTGTTGACTATTGACCTATGGCATCTACTAAGTGGACCGAGTTGAATGGTGGGTCCGACACCCACATATATGCCACATGTCATAATAATGAGATTGATCACCAAAGAGTACTTATTGGAAATTGTCCCCTAGTACTGTAGCTGCCTTGTGTCATTGATTTTAGGCACAACAAGAAGCTTTGCAGCCTGTTCGCATGATGTTGAAATCTATGCAACCCTGTTCATACTTGAAGGAATAGTTAATTTTACACTTCACATTTCAAGTTTTACAAAATCAAAATAGTTAGCCTTGCAGCATATATTTCAAGTTTTAGAACAAGACATGCAAATATTGAAAAGAAAACTACTTGGAGTGCTCGATCCCTATGAAATCAATGATGCACATCAACATGTATTGTATGCACTTAAATGCAATAAACAACTTTGACAAGAATTACCAAGGCCAAGTGATTTGAAAGGTACAAAAAGGTCAAATTCCACAAAGAAATACTAATTCCAACAAAATGACAAGCTTGAAACAATAAACCAAAAATGTTGTCCAGGTTTGTTTATTAGAAAGACATTTTCTGAAGATGCATTTTTTTTTTTGTTTTTTTAACAAGGTACTTGGTTGCTGTTATAAGAAGCCCATGGACCCTGTCACGCAAGACTTATCTTATGACCACTTCATTATCATCCACAGTTTTGCTATACATCGGCAAATTAGTGTGGATTTTTAAGCTAAATGGGGACCGATTGAAATCCATTGTTTATTGTATATAATGGCAATAGCATGTATAATCATTTTGGTAACATAACAGCTTTTATACGTTTTAGCACTATATATGTACATCTTATTTCGGCAGCCTATTAATTTTCCTAGGAGCCCGTATAGGGTGGTTCTTATAGGAAATGAAAAGGCTCTTTGTTGTTGATTTCAAAGGTCCTATGTTATTGATGTAATTACAGGCCCTCTATTATTGATGTGAATATATATTATACAGCCATGGCAATAACAGTTTTGCTTTGATTCATATGACACCCAAAAATAAAATGGATTGATCGGCAACTATTACGAATATCTTCATATTCCTCAGATCTATTAGTACAATTCCGAGTTATTCCAGTGACCAAAAAGACTGCAGCATACTAAAGTCCTACAACGAATTCATTATGGGGAATTGGGTGTGGCCCTATTTGGACGAATGTTGCATGAAAAAACAAAAATAGTTGATCCTCCATTGAAATTGAGGGGTTAAAGTTGGCGTTGTTCTGGATTGCAAATATTTAGACACCAAAAACAACGTCCAGCATGCTGTTTTGCAAACTTGTTAAAGTATAGATTACTTCTTAAGTTATAGTATACAATGTCCATCATACCAATAAGCCAATTTCTCCAAGTTAAGTTTGTTTCAAAATAAGAGATGCACAATTACAGAAATATTCAATAGACAATTGCATTTTAGCGAAACTAGGCTCCATATCAATGTACTTAAGCGGAGGGACCGACCTTAAATCGCCTACTAGGAAGATCCCGATAAAGCTCACTCCATCTCTTGATTGACCATCCCAAATGTTGCAAGATGGATGATATGAGATTGAAATTCATCTTGATTGCATGATCCTTATTGTCTAAAGGACTATTTATAATATCTGTTTTTGAGAACAATAGATATCCATGTGATTTTGATCCCTGTATTGTTCATTCTGGAATTATATAGGTAAGTTGTCTTCTTGTAAGACGTTAAGACGGGAAAATATTAATGTGGGTCGATTACTGTCTTCATAGGACGGGATAAATTTATTGGTTTTCACTGATTGGCGGTTTGTCAATCTAATAGTGTTTATTTTCTTTAAAGCATTTATGCATAAATTCTTAATAATTGAAAAAGTTCAAAAATAAAAAGGAGTGGAGGATCACCTCACATGGTAGAAATACTAAAGTTAGACAATGCCTTAGTCTTGCGCCCAACTATTGACTTGTTCACATTCAAGTGGCTAGCAAGCTAGGTACCACAAAACCTGGACGTTGACATGATTTTTAGCCAAGGAGATCCTCTAGGTGGGCCCCAGCACAACGATGGGAGTATAGCTTATTCCGGTTCTCTATCTTAATGCTACCAATCTATGTGATTGCTTAGAGGAAGCACAAGAAGAATATACATGCATGCATGCTGCATTCATGCTTGCAGCAATAGTATGGGTTGGTTTAGTTCACCCCTAACAACATCTTCATTTGGACCGATGAAAACAAGAAATAGTGATGAGATGGTTCATGTTGATTTACAATATCATTATCTTGAGATTTTTTTTTCTTATATGGAAAGGTATTGTACTAATGGTTATTAGTTTATTGTTTCTTTGATCAAGAAAATAACATTAGCAATAAACTACTATATTAGTGCATAAGGTCTCAGGTACCCCACACCAGAATCTATAAATCTGAAAATTTGAAAATAGTCGGAAAATACCTTTTACCGATGATTCATGCCTACCCGTTGATGTAAGATGAGAAATTGGAGCACTCGGGCTGATAATGTGTTGTGAATCTGATGATCTTTCCATTGATCAACACACACACACACACACATATATATATATATAACCCTTGTTCAGGACGTTACAAAGTAAATGTCGATAATGTAACTTACGCCACATAAGCGACAGTCAGCCTTCGGTTACAACCGTTACATTTAAAACAAAGATACCTTTTTTTGTTCTATTTATTGAAACAAGTCAAACAACCCTGGCAATATAAATATTCACTTCTACTCTTATTTATGGTTTTTTATCCATTTGATTTGTTCTCAACGAACAGCAGTAAAACAAAAATATTTATTAATTTTGATGACCGAAGTCGATAACATACAACAGTATGAGCCATATGGCATCATTTTATTGATTGTTGACCGTATGGATGTTTGGCCTAACACTAGGTGGACCTACAGACCAAAAATTAGCTTAGTAATTTCTGAGCATTGGATTGGAATCATTTTCATGGGTTGAGTTTTAACCGTGGAATATAAGGATTATTTAGAGTACAAAGATCCAAAGTTTGAAATCACTTCTCGGGCTGGTTTTTGGTATGTAGGACTACCTAGGGATTGGCCAAATATGCATACAGTCAAATGCTCTCTAAGAGTCTGCCACGTGGCTCATACTGACTGACATACATTTGTCATCAAAGCTCTCCAAAATTTCGCTGTCCTCTCTCTCTTGCAACCCAAAATAGCTGCACGGCCTGCACATACACTTTTTTGCTAGATTCCTTTCTCGTATGATGTGGACAGACCCCACCCCATTTACAGGTGCGAATTTATGGATGCAGGTAGAGGAAAGCAAAAAATTTCCTTGCAACACACCATGCATTTTGCATACTAGTAGTATATCTAAAAGTTACAAACTCAAGGATCTAAACTTAAGAACTCTCTTTAACACAATGGATGTAACAAAGTAATAGTTTAGAACACTTTCTTGAAAGTGTTTCTTATTACATGTGATTATGAACGCATGCATTTGGCTTGCCGACGAAAGATGCCAGACCCATATGTGGAACACACTATGTCAATAAAAAGGGGGAACTGCAACAAAGCAAATAAGGTAACGGGGACGCTACCCAGTAAAATGACCGGAACAGCAACCCCTGCAACTCTCTCATGAAGTACAATAACAAGAGTTGCACCAAAGGCTGCCATCATGGTCGCTATAGAGAAGAAGAGAGTGGCAAGACCAATTATCAACCTCTTTGGCAAGGATTTGAGGAAATCTTGTTCTGCATAGCGTGACGTGAGGATGGCTAGGAACATCAACACTGACGTGCAAGAAGAGAAGAGTGACAATGCATCTGATACTATAAAAAACAAGAATGACTTGTCTTGTAGGAAAATAGGGAAGCCTGTATCACCATTGTTTCCACCTGGTACAGTAAATGTTGCTGCAAACATCACTGTAGCAATGAGAGTGGCAACAATCATACATGCTTGTGATGTTTCCTTCATCCATTTCTCTCCTTCTTTGACCAAGGACCTATGTTCCTCAGTAAACAAAGCTTGAGGTGTCTTACCTTGGAAGTTTATATCTCCTTTATATATAGTTGGTAAAACCTTGTCCACCTCCTGTGATGGAGATGATAAGTTATAGAGAGAATGATTGAAAATCAACATAAAGAAATGTATGTTCTTGGAACTTAATTTAGTCTGAAAATCCATTAACTATTTCTTTTGCTTTTTGTTTGAAGAAATTTGAAAGCAAGAGGAATCACCTGAAACCATTGTAGCTCCCGTTGCATTTGAAGTGCTGCACCAGAGATTCTATCAAGTTGGGAGGAAGGTCCTAACATTCCAGCTAGATGTAGCATGTTGTTTTTGAATTTGTCCAATTTAATTTCTGTTAGGTTCTTTTCTCCGATCTCATACAGGAGGTTAAAGATTTTTTCTTGGCGATATACAACTGCAGCTTGAATTATGCCTCGTCCGTTTTCATCAAATGTAGTGATCAGATCAAGTTTAGAGTTAATGATCTCGACAATAAACTCAGGAATACCCCACATAGTTGCTCGGAAAATTGCTTCATATACTCTAGCCTCTTTAAGTTTCCAACGGTTCAAAGGCTGAACTTCGGAACAAATAAGTTTCAGTAGTTCAGTGGCTTGGTTATGTATCAACTTCGTATCATGTATTTGCTTGATACCTGGAATTATGTTGGGAGCTAAGTCAAGACTCAAATATTGATGACAAGACACAAATACTAGAGTGGGGTGTTGCTTACCTAATAGTTTAAGGGCACTCCAAAATAGTCCATGCAGTCGATGGATTAATACTACAACATGAAATTGATGGAATTTAAAATAGATGTGACATTTGATAAGGTCACAAAATCATTCTTAGATGCAACAAACATAGCAGGAGAGAGAGAAAGAGAGGGAGGAAAGCGCACCTTGAGTGATCGAGTGTACTCGTTCTGTCGAGCTCTCATGGAGATTTTCTCTGTCTTCACTGTAGTCAAAGGCAATGGTCGGTTGCACTTGGATACCTTGGAGAATTTCAATTAAAATTTGTTCAGTGTAGGATAACAACTTAAAAAATATTATGTCAGAATTAGGATGCTCACAAGGACTGAGATTCTCAACATTGCCACTCATGTTTAAACCCTTCCTTTTTACATGGGTATGGGGCACTCAACTTTGAACTTGGAAATGTTGGTCACCAAAAAATAGGGTTTGAAGCTTCTCAATGGCTAAACTTTGGGAAACTTGCATTCCACATTCATTGTGGACCACCATATATCAAAATTGGTCCTTAAGTGAATACCGTTGGATCCTAATCCCGTGATGGATGCCATTTAAAATTTCAAATTGAAATGACAGTAGGCCTTGGATTAAAGATCCACTGGTGTGTACCTAAAGACCCTTACCCCCCCTGTTCGGTCCCCCATCAGGATTATCCCTCTAGAACAGCTCTTTTCACTTTCTAAAAGTAAGAGTAATTGGGTTATGGGAGGCACCAACATGAGTATATCCATCGTTGCCAAATTCCGTAATGACTTCCACTTGGGAATGCAGAAGGCCTTCCAGCCAGCACATTCACAGCCGTATTTCCACAAGTATCTGGTGCAGTAGCCAGTCGTGGGTACCGTCGCAGTAGATCCAAAGCAACATCTAAACAAATAATGACAATTAACAAATAGTTGAGAGAGTTTTTGCTGCTTATCATTGTTAAGAATGTATATAATGCTTACCATAGAAATCACCGATAATAGCATTAGTAAGGAGTGTAGCACCGTTCGTGCTTGTTTCGGGACTAAGTTCTACAGCTGGAGTCACCGCGTAAAGATAATGCACCATATCCTTGTTTCCGTTGATACATGCAATGACAATTGGGATTAACTTTGATTGATTTTGTATACACACCAAATTATCATTCTTCCTCACCATGACCTCGGCAATCTCTTTAATTCCACCTGCAGCCGCCATTGAAAAGGCCGTTTCACCTTCACCATGTAAATTCTTTAGTTCTAAGGCTTTTGCAGCCATCAACGATACCAACTCTTGTACAACCTGCACTTGTCCGAACGCAACCGCAATATGAAGAGCAGTGTCTCCATATTCTGTAAGTCCAGTACTCAGCACATCCGGATGAAGGTCAATGAAACTTTTGGCACTATACCAGTCACCGTTGTACAAGGCCTTATAGAGGGGCTGATACCAGGCATTGTCAAGGTGCGTCCTCTCTGAGGTTTCTATCAAGAAGGAATCTGTAGATAAGTATCTTACTATAAATATAGAAAATTGTATATATAGTATTGATACAGACGTGGAAACAACGTTGTTTACTAACATTTCGATGCACCACAACAGTACCATATCAAAAGTTAAATATCAAGTGAAAGTGGCATTTTCATCAAATGTAAATGGTTCTCTGGAAAAATCAATTCTATGTGTCAGCTGGAATCAAATTTGTTGTTTTAAATTACTAAGCATTAATGCAGTTGCCTATAGCTATAAACCATTTTAAGGATATTTTAAACCATAAAAATGGGGTTTTCACTTAAAAACATGGTTTTAAAGCACGTCTAGTTGGCTCAAACTCGTTTGAGGTAACTCGACTCAATTGTATCTTGGATATACTCGCGCCGACAATTCAATAAGTTGAGAATCATCATGTGTTTCCTCCATAAGCCTAGTTAAATGGTTCCGCACCCTTTTATTGAATTAGATGAGATTATACAAATCTAATGACATATTTCAATGATCGATACAGATGTTACCTTGATATGTGTAGTCTGGTTTTGTTCTTGAAGACATCTGTGTTTTCTGATTCTCATGCTCTTTGTAGCCTGGTTTTGTTCCTGAAGACAACTGCTTTTCCTGATTCTCTTCTTGGTGCTTAGAGGCCAAATGATCCCAAGCAGCTTTGGCTGAATCCATTTTTTTAATATAAGAAAACATCTCTGGTCCACATGAAATCCGGATGGCATGAAGAGCCTTTGCATTGTTCTTTCTCCAAGTCCTGAACTCTGCTTGAGTAGATTCGGGTTTAGTCTCAGTTCCATCAACGATGTCCCAAAGGTCTTTACTCAAAAAGTAGCCTTCCAGGCAAACTTTCCAATTCTCATAGTTACTCTTTGTAAGAAGTTCAGTAACAATTGCATTCGGCCCTAAATTTGTTGTGGCTCCTCGCACTGATGTTGGGTGTAACATTATATCATAACAAAAGTTGGACGTTGAATTTGATGCCGCGAAAACAAATTAAATTAAACATCTTAGCCCCATTTGGTTCAAAGGAAAGCATATTACAACTACAAAATATATTTTTTTTAAATTTTTATGAATTTATCTTTTATTAAGTTCATTTTCTAATATTTGGCATGCAAGAAAATTTATAAGGAAAAATAACTAAAACAGACTAACATATCTCTTGTTGGAGAATAATGTGGTCTTAGAGAAAATAAATTACCAAGCAATGAGCATAATTACAAACAACTAGTAAATGAAAAAGAAGAGAGAAAAAGATGAATATTTGTATTAGATGCTAAAGAAATGTTATAAGAAAAAAATGAAAAAATATAAATAACTTATCGGTGACTGAGGCTTGCATTCAATGCGATGTCTTAAAGGAAGATTTCACCTGGTACCGACATTTCTATGGGGGTCTAGCTCCTAGGATTCAGTAATCTTTGTCTTGCGGGAAGGGCATTACACAAAGTCTCAATGCTCTCAAAAATCAAGGTATAACACTTAAATGAAAATCTCCAAAGATTAAACACGGAGAGAAGAAAGAGAGTAAATTTGTAGAGAAATCTATGTAAGAAAGTATTGACAAAGGTTGAAGAAAGATTCCATTAAATTGACAAAGAGTGATTGTTCATACCTTATGTGATTGTTCAAAACAAAATATAATAAATTTATATCATCAATACAACAATCTCTTACATGAATAAAAATAACAAATAAATAAGAAAACACAAGTAGGAAATGATATGGATGGTAGAAGTGCATGTTTTTTGCACTTGAACTTTACTTAGTGTAAGTTTATTAGATTTACTAACTGTTCAATGAACACGATATTTTGAACTGCCAAGTCGTTATAGTAAATTGAGTCAACAAACTACATACAGAAATTTCTCTAATTACCATTTAGTTTTATTGGTTGCATGTGCTCATTTCGGACCTAAACAATTCTCAATTTTTATGAGTGTTATTAAAGAATCAGCCTATAAATTCTCATAGAGCAGCCATACATCTACACTCATATAGGTAAGTTCAGTAAGAGTACCCTGATATACTCACTTGTTTCCAAGATGTGGACTTTATTAAGATGCGTTACTCAACCTTCATATATGCAAACAACACTATTTACATCATAGGAATGGGATAGAGACAACTTCTCCATATATAATACAACAAACTAATCACTCAACTAATTATCCCATTGAACCTAGATCTTGGGAGCTTGAGTTAACAAGGTTTGGGTTTCTATTGAGGTGACTTATATATCATTGGGCCTTAAGCTGATTCCCCTTGATGTGGAATATAATAATTCTCTAAATAATTTTTTAGTTAAAGGATCTGCTGAGTTCTTTTGATTTTACATAGTCAATAAAGACTATACCATTAGAGATTAGTTCCTTTATTTCTTGTTCGAGCTAGCGTAGCTTGACAGTCACAATGTATACTAATAGCCAATTATAAGGACTATATTTTAGTATTGGCTAATCTCGCGTGACAAAATACCAAGTATATTCCTTCTTATTGTGTGTGGGTAGTTAGGTCAGTGAAAGTGTCCATTTGAGGTTGCATCACTCAATAAGTACTGTCTGAAGCCTGCCAGATCAGAAGTTCGGTATATCTAAAGAATGAATGCTTCAATCGATCGAACAATATTAGGTTGGTAAGTGACTTAGAGGCCTAGAAATTGGATGATTAAATTTGTAACAATCATAAACCTTAGTACTCATGTTTGAAACACAAGCAGAATAGATTGGTCCATGCAAAATCTGTTTAGTCCAATTGATTTGACACATTGGCCGATCAATCAGACTTGACCAATCAATAAACCAATCAATTGGAGCAAGTATCCTTATACTATGCTTCATTCAGAGTTTAGTTATGGACTCTGATGTTTTTCCAATCGATTATCGATCAGACAAGCCCAGTTGATCGGACTTTTACGAATCAGATTTTTGAGAAACCGTTAAAAGTTTCCTTTTATGACTCAAACATATACTTCTTCGTGGCTAGACTGGCTCATTCTTTGTGGCTAGACTGACTCAAACAACTTTTCTCAAGTTCTGAGGAGCTACTCAAAGGAGAAGAGCAAATCCAAGTCCATAGTCTCAAGAGATCGAGTTCTCAGTAATTAATTCTCAGTTCTTAGAGTCTCTCTTTTGATAATCTAAGCTTTGTTTCTTTGACCAAAAAGATTCATCCCTTCCAAGCTGGATCATTTTAGACCTTAGAATCCATGTTCATATCTTATTCTTAGAGAACTAGAAACCTCATAGTTCTATTCACTTGATCATAGCTTAAGTGTTGTGCGTGTTGGGTTGGATCGAGGCATTATTATTCGGGGTTGGACCAATCAAATAGTAAAACAAGATTGGGGTTTGACTGATTTTTGATAGATTCGGGGTTGGACCGAAGTAATGCCTTATTTTTTTGTTTGCATTAATTATTAGTTAATAATTAATTATGTGTATCTACTATTAATGATTAATTATTGTGAGTTTAGATCATGTTTGTTTGGGTGGGCTATTGGAGCCATTTCAATAACCTTTTATGCATTTTTATTATTCAGTTTGGAGCCCAATTGATACACATGGGCCTTGAGCTTGTTTCTAGCCCATTAGTGGACCTAAATTAGAGTTTTTAACCCTTCTTTTAAAAGCCTAAGTGAAAGTGACGAAATTCACTTTTCATTAATTCTAAAACCTAATCTATATCTTCTCTTCTCTTTTCTTCTCACTCTCTAAAGCCTAAGGTTTAGAAAAGTCCTCTAGTTGTAGATGAATCTCTTTCGTAATTTAGATTTGCAGATCACATGCAAGTGAACCACCATTAGCTACCTTTTATTTGTTTGTTTTGATTATTATATGATTATTTTCTTGATTAGAAATTGTGTTTAGGATTTACTCTATTTCCTTGTTTTCCCCTTTTATTACGTGTATGTATTCTTGCGTATCGCATGTCCATCGTTAGGCGGAGCCCCGATGTTGTCATGGGTCAAGCTTTGAGTTTGGGTTTGGTTTTCTTATGATTTTTCACTAGAGTTTCAGACCCCTAATATTTTTCTTAATATTTTTCATTAAGAATAGAGTTTGTCTAGGTTCCAACGCCTATGGAATAGTATTTTTCCGACATTTCTAGAATTATTGGTGAATTTCGCAAGTTTTTGAGTTTGGTACGCCCGCGTACAAAAATCTGGAAATTTTGGTCTCCAATCAATTGGACTGGAAGCCAATCAATCATATGCAAAATTTTGATTAATATTGTTCTGGCATCCGATCGATCGGAGTGCGCTCAAATTTAATTTTAAGTCTATAATTGATCGTTTATTAGCCTAATTCTTGGAGAGATCTAAAGACATGTTTCCCATAGATGATTTGTAGATAATCAATGATAGTTTTGCATATATATCTTTATCAAACATGTTACTATTTAGATTGACTGAAAAGCATGCTCTAAGCTACATGTATGAGATCATGACTATTATTTAAGCTGACTATGAATCATGTTAATTGTTATGATGCATGATTATTCAGCTATTGTTGCATTGTTTATCATGGAGATTGTGATATATGAATTAAGTTAAACATACTTATATAATAAGGTTTATCTGAGGTGTTGTTCTGTTCGAGCACACCAGATAGGTCTTTGAGTGGTTATGTTTTGATCCTAATGATTAAGCAAGTAGGGAACAAGGAGAAGCCCTTGTGTGCAAAGCCCTGAATCGTCACTGATCACGTAATTATCCGAGATATCAAATTTGGCTTGACTATCCGTTATGTCAGATTTAATGTCTAGACCATCCAAAATTTCGGATTAATTAACATTAATGCATTGGTATTGCATCATATGTTAAGATGTGTATAAGTCCTTATATCTGTATACAAAAATAATTGGGCCACAAAATGAGATGAATGCATGAACACTTATGCTTCTTGATTATAGAATTGTGCGAAGACGCTACAACTATGACTGATCCTATTAATTGTTAATCAACGTTGTGCACACACAATAGTATGTCACGTGCATGTAGTTAATGAGTATGTAGCTTGCGAGTATGATGAACTCACATTTGTATATGATGCCCTTTTTGTAGGGTGTGTGTGGGTGCCGTATTTCCAGCAAGTAAAATAATGACATGTGTCACTGGCATGACACGTGCGGATCATGAAAGGTCGACATGTGATGATATCCAACATGCGTGAGTGAATGCGCTGAAAACATCATCAAAGGCCATAAACCGTCCCATCGCTGTCACACAACTTCCATTAATAAGAAGCGCCATGTGTCAGGTTGGAATGATCAGAAGAGAACATCTTGAGACAGAATACCGACAGAACACATTAACGCTTCGACCTTTAATATGTCGGGAAGCATTCAATCTTGCCCGACATATTAATCATTGATTTTCTTGACGGGATTGATATTCAACTCACCCCGACAAGGTCCAGCGGCCTACATGATTTGGTTATCGTCCTTAACAGGAGTGATTTTCAATACATCCCAACTAGGGCAGATGACTTACTTGATGGGATCGATTTTCATCTCATCCCGACAAGGTCAGATGACTTATTAGATGAATACATCCCGATACAGTCAAATGACTTACATGACGGGATCGATCTTTATCTCATCCCGACAAGGTCAGATGACTTATTGGATGTACACATCCCGACAAGGTCAAATGACTTATTGGGTGAATACATCCCAATAAGGTCAAATGACTTACATGACGGGATCGATTTTCATCTCATCCCGACAAGGTCAGATGACTTATTGGATGAATATATCCCGACAAGGTCAAATGACCTACTTGAAGGGATCGATTGTCATCTCATCCCGACAAGTATACAGGATCCTGCGAGCGAGATAAGTATTCTAAACGCAGTTAGTTTCTTAACCAATGAATATTGGCCACATGGCAGTTAATTGAACTATTACAATTTCGACATCCCCTTATTCGAATGTCTGGCCTGAAGGATGCCACCTCAGTGCCACTTCAGTCATTTTAGGTGTAACCAAATAAGGGAAGTTAAGATCTAACAAGAAGATTCTGTTTCATAACAGAGTCTATCTAGATCATAACTGATTGATGATGACTGGAAACGTGGAAGGTAAGTCACGCAAGTTCTAGGGGTATCAATATAAGACCCTCGGGACTGAGAAAAAGATCTTGCTCTCTAGATCCAGATAGCCTAAACTCTAAAATATTTTACTATTTTTCTGAACCCTGTTACAAATCTTAAACTGACTTGAACGTCGGAGTATTGTCAACAAGTACAACCACATCTTATCTGGAGATCATCTTATCCTTCGCGGAGAAGAAAGCAGTTTTCATCCTGAAGCACCGGAGTTGTCCGATCATCATCAAGATATGAATCGTCTAACCTCGAAGATTGTGTGGGTTAGATCAGATATTTTTCCCCCACATCACGTGACTATCCGAGATGTCACGTGACTATCCGAGATGTCAAATTTGACTTGACTATCCGTTATGTCAGATTTAATATCTAGACCATCCAAAATTTCGGATTAATTAACATTAAAGCATTAGTATTGCATCATATGTTAAGATGTGTATAAGTCCTTATATATGTATACAAAAATAATTGGGCCACAAAATGAGATGAATGCACGAACACTTATGCTTATTGATTATAGAATTGTGCGGAGACGCTACAACTATGACTGATCCTATTAATTGTTAATCAATGTTGTACACACACAATAGTATGTCCCGTGCATGTAGTTAATGAGTATCTAACTTGCGAGTACGATGGACTCACATTTGTATATGATGCCCTTTTTGTAGGGCGTGGTTGATAGATTTGATGAGGACTTAAATCAGCTCATGAGTAATAGTAGCAAGGAGCTTTGGCTTAGTAGTTTAGTTATTTTTTTGTTAGGTGCCTCACTAGAAGTTCACAAGTTGTTTTCATTGGATTATTACTAATTTATTTTTTTTGTTTTTAGTTGGACTTGTTGTCATTATGTTTAGATATTATTTAGTTGAGTTAAATTTTATATTGATCTGGCATTTATGAGACTTTGTGATTCTCACAATGTATTTGGATTTGTTCTCAGTTCATGTCTCGGGATTCGTGAATGGATCGAGCATGACAATCAATTTATT
Organism: Euptelea pleiosperma; assembly: GCA_035048495.1. Lineage (NCBI taxonomy): Eukaryota > Viridiplantae > Streptophyta > Magnoliopsida > Ranunculales > Eupteleaceae > Euptelea > Euptelea pleiosperma. The sequence continues at coordinate 29,500,727 of CM068552.1, forward strand.
TTTAGCAAGAAACGAGCAAGAAATTTTATAATTGTGTCCATTTTGAATTTGAAAAAAGCTCTAAAATGGGATTCGATTCATGATCAATCCGTGAATAAAAAAAAAACTATAATGGATTGGTCTTTTTATTAAAAAGAATATATGAGAAGGGGTTAAATTGGTCAAATATGGGATTTGTGACAGTTTTGAGCTCAAATGAGATGTTTCCTACCTTCGATTGAAATGTTTCTATATATGTCAAATTGTCAATTGATTGAAATAATACATATTTACATTGTCAATTGAATGAAAATATTTCATTAATTTCACAAAATTTATTTCTTTGCTTATCGTTGACTGAGGCTTGCGTTCAATTATGCAATGTCCTAAAAGTAAATTTTGCCCCTATACCAGTGCTGACAATTTTGTGGGCACTTCCCAAGATTCAACAATCTTAATCTTAAAAGAAGGCAACACTCCAAGTATCGGAAACCTAGTGATCAGTACAGTAATAGACTAGCAGTGCTCTCAATAGTGAACAATACAATAGTAATGTTCGGCCTCGCACACGTGCGCATGTAGTCATCCTCCTATCCTCTCTAGAGGTGCACACAAGGCTCCAAGGAAGTAAAATTATATGTCATCTTCCAAAGTCCTAAGGTTTCCATCTAGGACTGAAAAATCTCACCAGAAACCGAGTAAAATAGTCAAGTGGAGCATATTTTAGGTTCAATGTTTTTTTCCCTCAAGATGACAAATATACTATTATAAAGCCAAAACCTGGGTTGGCAATGAGACAGGCTTTGGACCTTCACTTTCACAGGTTATGCAGCACACCAATGTCCCTCATCAATGATGATGAAGGACCACAGTATGAACCATGTTGCACACTCTTAGAAACCACTGACCGTATGGATGTTTGGCCAATCTCTAGGTGAACTTATATACCACAATTCAACCTGATTAGTAGTGATTACAAACCTTTGGTTCTGAGTACCCCTAATAATGCTCGAAATACATGGTTAAAAATAAACCACGGAAAAAACTCTAATCCAATGGATAGAAATTACTGATCAAGTTGAATTTTGGTATGTAAGTCCATCTAGGGATGAGCCAAACATCCATACGGTCCGTCGTAATCGTTCACGAGGCCCCTACAATCACTCACTTAAACGCACGTGTCGGCCCCTAGTAAAGTTAACAAAAGTTGTGCACCAATAGTCCTCACAGTGGATATGAAGAATCATAAAGAGATACTGAAAAAGTGTCCCGGTCAACTGAAAAAAATTATGTTCAAACAAAATAAAATTAAACTCTTGTATCATCCATACAACACACTATCTCTCTCCTAAAATGTACGATCCTGTCGTTGAACATTGTATACTCTCTCTCTCTCTCTCTCTCTCTCTCTCCCCCAGAGAGTCGTGTGGGAGCCAGCCTTTGCTAAGTGACCTATTGACTAATATCCTTGTACGTGCCACGCGGCACACTCATGAAAACCACTGACCTAATGGATGTTCGGACCATCCCGGGTGGACCCACAGAACAATAATCATCCCAATTGATGATTTTTATCCGCCGTACGTATTTGTCTTTTTTATCCGTTGATTTATAGACGTGGTATTGAAGAATTTTTTGGTGTACACGATCCAACAGCTAGAAATCATTGATAAGGCTGATTATTCATCTGTAAGTCCACCTAGGAATGGACCAAACATCCTTACGGTCAGGTCTTAATTTGCTCCATACGTCATTGAGCAAAGGAGGACTCATCATTTGGACCCCCCGGATGCTTTTCAATAAGCTATCAGGCACAAGCAAGAAGCATGCAATTTGATCCGGTTCATTCATATAGCTCAAAAAAAAAAGGATATGCAGGCAATTTGATAACAGGCTGATCGAGTAATGAAACACGATTTTAACTTACTGGTGTAAATTTTGAACTTGGACCAATAACCAAAACTCACTCTGAACGTTGATCGATCTCCCTCTGTAAGCCACAATACAGAACTGATTTTGAGTTAATTAATCGACATGAACTACAAGAGTCTTTACCGGGTCTGCACCATGCTCGTAAATAAGTTTCATACTTACTTCTTCCAGCTCTCGATCAATGTTGCTTTTTTCTTCTTCTTCTTCTTCTTCTAAACGGTGGCAGATTGACGTTAAGAGATGCAATTATTCGGATTGAGAGGAAAGTGCCCTTTAGAGACAAAAAGTATCTGAATTTTGGAGCGACAGCTCAAGTTGTCAATTGTTTACGTACTTTTATAATGGAAAATGCTACCCACCGGACAAAAAAGTGTACGGTTGAGGTCATTAACCATTGGATTCAAGAGATCCACGGTCTACGAGGGCGAATAGTAAAATAGCTGTTGCTTCGTGGACGATGGATCTCTTGAACCAACTGTTAATGGCATCAACCGCACTTTTGCTTTCTGATTGGTGGAATGTATACGTGTAAACTTAAGGCGTGATTCCAGCCGTTTAGTACTTTTTAAGGCGTGATTCCAGCTGTTGGATTCAGCCAAATTTTTGGATACTAAATCAACGGCTTAAATTCATCAAACAAACTGATTTTTGCTATGAAAGTTTACCAAGGGGTACCTAAACTAAGGGATGGGATATTGGCACCCGCGTTTTCACTCGTAAACCCAAAAATCCCCACACCCATAATAAATAAAAAAACCCAAAAAAACTGAAAAAAAAAAAAAAAAAAAGAAAATCGAGGAGAAGAAGAAGAAGAGGAGGGGAGGACACCGCCGCCGCCGCAACCACCACAGCAGGTACGTCTCTCATTCTCTCTTGCTCTCTCTCTCTCTCGATTTCGGGATCGACATACCTCGAGGCCGAGTGTGGAATGCCACACTCGGCAGCCCAATTGAGCGTGGCATTCCACACTCGGCCTCCAGGGCTGCTAAGGGCTGCCGTGTGTGGCATTCCACACTAGACCTCAGGGGCTGCCGAGGCAACTCAGAGAGAAAGAGAGAGATATGCACCTGCCGTAGCCTCCTCTTCCTCCTCCTCCTTCTTCTTCTTCTTCTTCTTCTTTTTTTTTTTTTGGTGGATGGGTGTGATGGGTTTACTGAGCGAAAACGTGGGTGCCAATATACCATCCTTAAACTAAATATCCATGCAATCAGTGGGCGGTCTCATATGGCTGCAGTGAGTAACAAAAATCAATCTACCTGCGCCAAAGGCGTCAAGTCTAACTTGTTACATCACAACACTTTATTTTCTGAAATTTTTTTATTTATTTATTAGGTTTATTACACGTGGCAGCACCTTATACATGGCATACTCTTACAGAACCATGACCATGACCCTATAAATGTTTCGCCCATCCCTAGGTGGACCTACGTACAAAAATTCATCCTGATTAGTTATTTATATCCGATGAATTAGTCTTTTCATTATTTTTTAACCATAGATTTTGAGTATTATTTGGCTAATGAAAAAACGACATCACTATACAACATGATAGCATCCATGGCTCTTGAACCATGTGATCATTACTATCTATATATCAATACATCTATATCTATCTATACTATTATAAAGCAACAACCGGGGTTGTCACACATGTGACACAATTAGAGGACTCACTAATTTCAAAGTAAAACCTTCTTTCATTAAAATGTCTATTCACAGTTCAGGTTGTTTTGATGTCTCTATCTTCTAGTCTTCACGTAGTGGACGAAATATGCGTACCACGACATCTTCACACTACACTGATACTCGTAGGAACGGTTATAAGAATATTTTTATGTCAAACAGAATATTTACCAAATTGAATATGAAAATATTCCTTACATATATTACTAACTAAATTTTAAAATGTTCACAAAATCTAGTATAGTTTTAATGTAGAGCCTTTTTGAATTTTGTACGTGGAGTTGCATGTGGAACCATCTCAGATGCTGCCATTTAATTTGGACATGGTAGAGTGGAATATTCCTAATTTTTTCTAAAATATTCTCCTGTTATATCAAGTGGGTCCCACTCTTCTATCTGACTTAGATAAACACTTGTCACAATAAAGTACATAAATTAATATTTTCAATATTTAAATGAAAAACTGTTTAATATTTTCAGCACTATCTATAGACTCACTTAAGAACGTACTAAGATGGCATCACGTAACTCCCTCAAAATTCGATTATAAAAAATTAAAAAAAAGTAACTCCCTTAAAATTCAACTATCTCATTGTTTGAAGCTACTAGGGGTGTCAACGGGTCAGTTCCGGTTCAGTTCCTAAGGTGGTCAGATCCGGAACGAACGGTTCCGGTTCTTAACGGTTTCGGTTCTCAAAATGATGGAACCAAAACCGATTCTGTAGTTTATGCCGGTTTCGGTTCCGGTTCCGGTTCCGAGTATATTGGGTCCAATCTTTATAATATGAGAATTTTAACACTATTTATATATCAATTCTAGTTCGGTTCAGTTCCGATTCCGGTTCTTTTTTTATCGGTTCCCAAAAATGTGGAACCAGAACTGGTGTTTTCGGTTCCGGTTAAACGGGTAAATTGACACCCCTAAATTAGCTAGTTGCTGACTAGACATTAGGGTTACAAATAAGGCCGTTACACAGTGCCATGTTGAGGCCCAAAACAGGTCCATAACCCAATCAGCCTGGCCTGGCCCAATTTGAGAGTTAAAATATCCAGCCCAGGCCCATTATCGATGGTTATGACAGCCTGGGCCTGCACCAGCCCATCACAGTCTTCCAAATAATGTAGGCCAGGCCCTTAAGAGGCTGAAGCCCTGTCCAAACCCAACTCTTCCAAATCTTTCACTTAAAATTTAGGGGTGTTTGGATCACTATTTTTCAAAAAATATTTATTTAAAAAAATGACTTTTCTAAAAATATATTTTGAAAATGTGTTTTTCTTAAAAGGACGTTTGGATAATTACTAATGCAAAATGTCTCTGTCTTCTTTGAGTGGGCCCCACGACTATAATTGTGAGAGAAATAGATGGGGACAGGTAGGAGTAGGGTTTCTTTGTTTATCAAGTTCATTGAGCTAGCAAAATTTAAGAGTTTTTTTTTTACTTGAAAAACAGCTTTCTGCTATTTTTTTATAAAAAATACTTTTTGTCTTAAAAAATACATTTATATGGAAGAATACTTTTAAAAAAATGGTAATTCAAAAAATCTATTATTTTTGTAAAAATCATTTGTGGAAAAAAAAAAGATTTCCAAGTCTAAAAATGGCGAGACCGGCCCTTAGCCCTTGTCTAAGCAGTGTACTAGCCTGTTGGGCTGAATAAGACAGGCCCAGGCCCACCTCACTAGCTGAGTTCACTGTCAGAAGAACAGTCCAAAGTGGGGCAGTCCTTCAAGCCCATTAGCCAGGAACCATAAATGGCTTGCATTGAGGTAGTACAAGAAATCAACTTATAGAGCTACTTAGGGTCGCCCCATTTATGTTAAATGGGCCCTATCATGAATGTACCATAAATACACTAAAAAGTTGTGGGGCAATAGTTGCACCATAGTACAATGTACAATGCTCCACTTTATCATTTTCTTTATTGGAAATTGTCAGCCCAAGCCCGTCCCGAAGTGGGGCCAGGCCCATTTGCAGCCCCACTAGGTCAATTACAACGGCAGAGTAACGACCCAAGGCTCATTCCTCTGCCCACATGTAAGACTCCTTCAACTTGACCATGTCTTGGAATAAATCTTTCACGACGGACCACAGAATGATCGACGCGGCATATTCATAGAGACCATTGACCGTATAGATGTTTGGCCAATCCCTAGGTGGACCTACAGATCAAAAATCAGCCTGATTAGTAATATGTAACTGTTGGATTGGAGTCTTTTTATGAGTTTATTTTAACCGTGGGATATCTAGCAGCATTTGGGTTACTCAGATCCAAAGGTTAGAAATAACTAATCGGTCTGATTTTTGGCATGTAAGTCAACACATGGATGGGCCAAATATCCATACGGGTTCAGTGGTCTCTAAGAGTGTGCCAGGTGACTCATACTATTAGGCCACGTGGCACAGTCTTAGAGAACATTGACCGTGTGGATGTTTGTCTCATTCCCAGCTGCACCTATTGACCAAAAAATCAGCCTGATTGGTGATTTCTAACCTAAATAATGCTCGAATCCCACGGTTAAAAATCAACCCATGAAAAGACTCCAATCCAACGATTAAAAATCATTAATCGGGCTGATTTTTTGTCTGTAGGTTCACGTAAAGATAGCCCAAATATCCATTAGGTCAATGATCTCTAAGATTATGCTATGTGGCTCCTATTGTGGTTAGTCAGGAACTTTGACCACGGACGTCCGTCATCCAAGATTTTGTCGTCCTGTAAAACTCCAAATTTGACACGATCGACAAAAGAAGCATCTAGAGTCTTAGAGAGTGCTGTGTACGACATGACCTTTCTCAGGAGACTTGACTGGGGAATGTGAGATGGAGTGGTTCAAACGTTTAAAAAACGGCCGTTATTTTTGTGTTTTTTCCCGTTCTATTTCGTTTTTTTTCGTTATTTTTCATTTTTGAAATTCAAATTTTAAAATTCAAAATTTGAATTTTAGAGCCATTTTTTCCGTTATTTTCATTTTTTCACATTATTTCCCATTTTTCCGTTATTTCCCGTTTTTGGATCCTTACTATATATAATATATAAGATACTAAAAGTACACTTTTTAGCGATATGTATGTGGTTCCAACCCATATGTTTTTGTCAGTACTGTCGGTTTAAAGAATGATATGGATCCATGGTTCGAAGTCCCAGCCAATCCCATTCTGGATCAGGATTGGAGCCCACCAATCCGATTCAAAAATGGATTGTCTCGCCTCAAGATCACTTTTTGCCAAAGGAGTCTCACTTTGTCTCGGCGGAGATGAGCCAATCCCATTCTGGATCGGGATTGGAGCCCACCGATCCAATCCAAAAATGGATCATCTCACCCCCAATATCAGTTTGCCAAAGGAGTCTCACCTTGTCTCGGGCGAGATGGGCAGATCCCTTTCTGGGATCAGAGCCCATCGATCCAGCCTCCAATCCCTTTCCGGATCCGGGTCGGAGCCCATCAATCCGGCCTCCGATCCCGAGATTTTGAACCATGTATGGATATGTGAGCCGGGTCTGGATTGTGGTTGGCACATGCAAACTAAGATTTGGACTTTGTTTATCTAACCACTTTCTCTACATGATGCACATGTAGACGTCCGGACCCACCACTCAAGAGCCACCTAAGAGGCCTCTAAGAAAGAAAAAAAATCAACTGTATTAAATCATCTCAATTCTCAACCATCCAACTTAGTCCATTCTAGGTAATCAAAATAAATTAGTTGATTCTTCTAGAGTCAATTTTTATCGCACCTGACATAAATGCAATTCCAATCACTTAGTAAAACTTTGACAACGGATGACGGACCATAGTATGAGCCACGTGGCACACTCTTAGAGATTGCACCCAACCCTTGGTGAACTTACGGCGCCGCCTGATTAGTGATTTCTAAGTAGTCGTTTTCATTGGTTGATTTTTAAACATAGAGTTGGAGCAGTATTTGGGGTACAAAGATCGAAAGTTTGAAATTCAGGCCAATTTTTGGTTTGTAGGTCCACCTAGGGATGGGCCATTCGGTTAGTGCGGTGTCTAAAAATCTGCCACGTGGCTCGCAATATAGTTTGTCCTTCATAAAAATTTCTGCACCCTCTCACTTCACATTTGATTTTTGAAAAGATAGATAATGACATTTTTGTTAGAAGGTTATTTTCATCATATATTGACTAGAAGAGATAAAAAGTTGACTGAAAAAATCAATTCTCAATATACAAAATATATATATATATATATATATATATATATATATATATGCACCATAACACACGACTAAAACTTTGATGACAGGGCCTGTCATCAAGGCCGGTGACAGGGCACAATACGAGCCTCGTGGAACACTCTTAGAGGACTCTGAACATATGGATGTTTGGCCAATCATTAGGTGGACCTACAAACCAAAAATCAGCTCGAATAATGATTTCTAGGTGTTGGGTTGGAATTGTTTTCATGGGTGGATTTTAACCGTGGGAAATTTGAGCATTATTGACCATTATTTGAGGTACAAAGATCCAAAGGTTTAAAATCACAAATCAAGCTGATATTTTGTTTGTAGGTCCATATAGGGATTGAAAAAACATCCATACGGTCAGAGTCCTCTAAGAGTATGTCACGTGGCTCCTATTGTCATCAAAGTCTTACTCATAACACACCTAGAGTAGAACCACTTGCACCGCCGGCCCAATCATTTAGAGCCTGTTCGGTAACGCACCACGGCAGGAAAATAAAATATTTGATCGCGCTAATATTCGCCGGGGGGCGTTTGGCAGCCACTTGCCCCTGGCGAATATTTAGCCGGGCCCACAAATTTGCCTGCCGCGGCGGAAAAACATTTGACCACCACACACACACACCCCCCCCCCGTGTAAATATCTTCAACCCGATTAAGCCTTGGTAGAAAATTTTTATTTTCTCGCGGGAAAATCACTATTTTCAATGAAATTGAGTTTCTTCACGCCGATTAAGCTTTGGTAGGAAAATTTTATTTTCTCACGGGAAAATCACTATTTTCAATAAAAATAAATTTTTTAATATATAAAAAATATAAAGATGAGTTTTATTTTATCATTTGACATAATATGTGGTTCCCGCACTCGCCTAACCCATTTTTTATTTACTTTGATATGTGAGACCCACTCAAATTGAAAGAAAATGAACTAAGCTGAAGTAAGCTAGCTTATACATGTACCAAACGTTGTTAAATATTTATATGAACAAATATATAGCCAAGATAATATTCGCCTGGCTAAATATTCGCCATTGGAACTCTTTTTCTCACGTAACAAACAGGCCCTTAGGGTCCTTGTAGGGTCTCATGTTACTCGTGTTGAACGCTTTTTTCTGTCCAACATGGTGTGACACTACACAATTACCAACTGTTGTTAAAGGGTCACAAACTCACAGCTAGGGGTGTCAACCGGTCAGTTCCAGTTTAGTTCTTAAGGTACCGATGGCTCAAAAAATGCCGTTATAACGAATTCGGACCTCCCCCGTCACATTATGTACTGTTATAACACTCAAAAAATAACCGCCATTATAATGAAAATAACGACCATTATTTTTCTGAAATTTTTTTCAAAAAACCACCATTATTTCTGTTATAAATTTTATTGAAAATTTGAAATTCGAATTTGGCATTTTACTGTCGTTTTTTCTGTTATTTGACAGCCGTTATAACAGAGAAGATGGTGACGCCCCCAGTCTGTCACCCTTGTAACAGTCTTTTTTAAACCTTGCCCAGAACCACAACCAGAACGAATATTTTCAGTTCTTATTGGCTCTGGTTCTCCAAATGATGGACCCAGAACCATAATCTATTGTTTGGTTCCTATCAGTTCCATTCTGATTCAGGGTATATTAGTTCCAATCTTGATGATGTCACAATTTTAACACTATATTTATATATCGGTTTTGGTTCGATTCCAATTCTTATTGGTTCGCTTCCAGTATCAAACTACTGAGAACTAGAACTGTTATTATTGGTTGGGTTCCGATTCTTTTTAGTCGGTTCCCAAAACTGTGGAATCGGAACGGGTTAATGGATATAAATTGACACCCCTAATCATAGTATACCTAAGGAATCAGTTCCCCTTCTTTTTGGAAAAAACAAAGGCAAGAAAACAGACGGAGAACCGGTTGGCAAGGTCTACAAGTAACTTAAAAACACGTGGGTAATTTATTGGTGTTGACGCTTTCAGTGTCCACCTGTACACTTTGAAGTTTGAAGTTGACCTATACAAAGGAGCAATGTAGTTACTATGCGAGCTGACGTGGGGTCTACGTCATCATTTAGCAATATTACTCCAAAAACGAAAAAGAGAAATTTAACGCTGGCGTTTTATCGGGCTTTCAAAACATGCCATGCGTCACTCTTTCAGGCACATGAATTTTGCACCCCTTGTAGGACCTACAAACCAAAGATTAGCTGGTTCGTGCTGAGTAGAAATTTGCTGCCGACGGATAAAGTTACTTACCGCCCATAATATGAGCCACGTTGCATATTTTTTTAGAGATTTCTGACTGTATATATGTTTGGCCCAACATTTAGATGGACTTACAGACAAAATATAATGTGATTAGTGATTTGTAAGCGTTGGATTTCATGGGTTGATTTTTAACCGTAGAATTTGAGTATTATTGACTATTATTTGGAGTACAAAGATCAAAATGTTTGAAATCACTAATCAGTCTGATTTTTGGTTTGTAGGTCCGCCTAGGAATTGACCCAACATCCATACGGTCATCATCCTCTAAACGTGTGACACGTAACTCATATTGTGGTTAGTCAGCAAATTTAACTGGCAGCTGTCAGCAAAGTTCTCTCTCGGGACGAGCTAGACTTGCCCGACCACTCGTGGTCAGGCTACCTGACCACCTACAATATAAGCCACTGACCGTAATGATGTTTGACCAATCTGTAAGTGGACCTACAAACCAAAAATCAGCCTGATTAGTGATTTCAAAACAGTTGGATCTTTATATGGAAATAATGTAAATAATGCTCAAATTCATACGGCTAAGATCAACCAACGAAAATGACTTCAACTAATGCATAGAAATCACTGATCAGGTTGATTTTGGGTTTATAGGTCCACCTAGGGATTGGCCAAACATCTATACGGTCAGTATCCTCTAATAAATTTCCACGTGGCTTATATTGTGAGTGGTCAGGTAGCTACCTGACCACGGGTGGTCAGGCAAGTCTTGCTCCTCCGGGACAAGTTCAATGCACCGCAAAACCTGCCCTTCTTGGCCCAAATTTTATTACGGAGGAATGCTAACTAGCAACGCAAAGACAAGAAAATTGCGTCGAAAACAACGCCTTTAAAATAGAGTCGCGAAGGAACAAGCTAAACCTGACGTTTTTTGCGTCAGCTAGAGCAATTGTTTTTTATCACCTCTGTCATCTTAACCCACTGACCGCGTGGACGTTTAGCCTACCTCTTGGTGGATATACACAGTTACACACCATGATTGGTAACCTCTAGCCATTAGATTAGGAGAAAATTTTTGGTGTAGCAGTGGCCAATCACATCACGATACAAACCTAGAAATTCTTTTTAACAATACTATAAGGGCCTGTTTGATTATCAAGTGGGAAAATTGCATTTTTCCTTGGGAAAACACAACTGTCCATTGTTAAATAGCCATTTTAAATCTATATGTTTTTCCCTTCCAAGTCATTTAAATTTGGATAATTTTCCCCACCAAACTCAGATTTCATTTCCCATCCAGATAGGTGGGAATTCATTTCCACCTGAAAATATGTCTTTATTTTCTCACATGATTGAAAATGTTCTACTTGCAATCAATAAGCCATTTAAAGCATTTCCCAGATGTATTTTTCTCGGGAAAATTTCCTGTGCAAACAAACACACCCCTAAATGTTTTTGAAGGGCGGATTGTGGAGCGCTGTGATTGGCCACTGCTTCAAAAAATTTCTCTTGGATTAGATTTTAGTAACTTTTAAGGCATGTTTCTACCCATTGCATTTAACCATTTTTTTGAGTACTAAAACCAATGTCTAAACGTCATCAAACAATCTGTTTTTTTGGTTGGTACATATCATGTTTTAAAATAACGCCATTGAAACGGTCTGTTAAAACAGTAACACCCCAAGCCAGTTGCGTTAAGAAACGTTTTGACGCTTAAAAAATAACGGCCGTTATTTTCAGAAAAAAATGTGAAAAAATGGCTGTTATTTCCATTATTTTCCTTATTTTCTGGTTTTTTTTTTTCCGTTTTTGAAATTTTGAAATTCAAACTTTAATTTTTGAATTTTGAATTTCAGTGCCATTTTTTTCCATTAAATTCCATTTTTATTTTCAATTTATTTTCATGAAGGCCCCTGTCCGTTACAATTCATTTTAACGTTTTTAACAGTAACGCCCCCAATCCGTTATACCGTTAAAACGGCCTCTTTTAGACCTTGTTACAAATGTGTAACAAGGGGTGGGCTAAACATCCATGCGGTCAATAGTCCCAAATAACATCGGCTAGTAATCATTTTTGTCTCTTATGGGTTGCTTCTCTGCAGCACCTAAAAGGTGTTGCTTGCTAGCATTCCTCTTAATACAATTTTCCTTTTATATTTATTTAATCCTTATTTTCCATTGACTTATGTGCTTTAAATATTCATGTTCGATCTCTCTTAAGTATTTCTTGATTTGGGCGATAGAAAATACATTCTTCTCATCTCTTACTCCTTACTCCTCCCCCCACTCCTCCTCCTCCTCATGGACTTCTCCGACTTCCCCGACTTCCCGCCCGGTAAGGAATCTCCAAGGCGAGAACTCCAAGGTCCTCGTCCGACACCACTCAAAGTTCGGAAGGATTCATACAAGATCAAGAAACCACCGCTCGCACCACAACAATCTCAACCACATCAACAACAACCACCTCAGCAATATCGGCCACCTGTCATAATCTACACCGTCTCTCCTAAGGTAATCCACACAAAGCCTAGCGACTTCATGACACTAGTGCAACGTCTCACTGGCTCTTCATCTTCATCATCTTCTTCATCTTCTATACCTTCTACACTTTCTACATCTGCTACTCATGTTGATACTAGTGGTGCAATTTCTCCGGCAGCCCGTTTCGCGACGATCGAAAAAACTATCCCTTCTGTGGGTGAGAAATCACGAATGGGTAGTGATTTGGGTATTGTTGATGGAATAGATATGGGTGCAACACTGGACCGAATGGGGTCGTTCCCTTCAGGGATCTTATCGCCTGTTCCATCTTCTCTCCCACCCATCTCTCCAAATTTCTTCTCTCCATCTTTTGATCCGAATTTGCTTAGCTTCTTGCATGATCTAAGCCCAATTTTTAATGGTAACAAGAATTTTATAGAGGGTAGTTTCATGCCTAGTCCTTCAACAAACTTTCTTTCTAATACTATTACTTCTCCTACTCCATCTTTTGATATGTTCAATCAATTCTTCGACATTTAGCTGTGTTAGCTGTGTTAGCTGTGTTTTCAAGAGAGGAAGAAGAAGAAGAAGATGGAAGAAAGGGGTGAAAAAGATGTCTTGTGAGAAGAGTACTCTCTTTCCATGGTTGGTATTTTTTTTTCATTTAATTAAGTGGTGCAGTTGGAGAGTCTTTAATGGGCTTTTAACTTGGTGGGCCATATGATGGATAGGTACTTCCATCCACTTGTCTCTCATAACTTATTCATATCTCTTACTTTCAGATACCATTTTTTTTTCTTTTTTTCATATACAAGTGGATTGTAATTTGCAACATAACCCCTTCTCATTTATTTATTTATTCTTTTTTTTTTTGTGTGTGAATTTGTATTGGGTCCTCTTTCATCCTATGATGGGGATAAAAGTTGAGGGCTATTTTGGTAAATTTAGGATTCATTGAGAAAGTCAATAAAACAAAATATTAATTTAATGATTTAAATTATTATTTATGGGAGTGGTTAAGTGAGTAAGTCCAACAAAGAAAAACCACCCATGAAAGTTAAAATTTGAGAATATTTTAATTTTGGTAGGCACATTATTAAAATATATCACATGGGAGCCATGGAGGGGTAAAAGTTTGATTATGGTAAGCATGACCTGACCACGTTCAATTAAATAAAAGTTTGATGAAGGTTGGACAATCCTTCCATCACCAAATTAGGCAGTTACGTGCAAGTTATGTTAGGATTGAAAAAATAATGGTCTGTTTGGATTGCTATTTTTCGCCCCAAAAAGAAACTTCTACAAGCTTCATCAAGCAAATAAAATATCTTCTTTTTCGTTCGGTACAAAATGATGATCCAAATAGGCCCTAAAAGTAAAGGTTGGGTGACTTTAGGACTCGATCTCAAAAGTCACCCCTTACACATTTGTATTAATTAAATTTAAAAACTGACGTTTTGTGGATATGATAGACTTTTGAGAATCCTTAATTCAAGTTTGATGCTAACACCATCCATCAATCTTTTTCGCATTGCCTACATATTTTGACGAAGAAAGTGAGATCCTTTGGAACAACCTTTTATAATAGGAAAGTTCCATATCTTAAGACTTTTTGACATACCCACACACATACACCTTATCTTTGAAATTTTACATACCCCCCTACAATTTGAAAAAGTTGACATAACTCTCTCGTGCATGACTCGGTCTACCATCCATGACCATCGTTGACCTGTATTGAGTAACAATTTTTTGTTTAAGATACAAAAATGCTCATTTCTTCAACCTTGGAACACTTGTGGGTTTGGGCCAAAACCCTAACCCCAAATCAAAGAGCTTTGATGGAGGGCTGGCCACAAAGATTCCTTTGGGTTGGCCGCGCATCATCGCCGACTAACTTCGATGAGTAATTTTAATTCTAAAAATCTAATTTTTATATGTTTTTTTGTAAATAGGTTTTAAATTGTTCAGCCAGAGTGCTGGTCGGCTGGCTATGAGAGTTTGAAAGGTTGGTCTCTGGTGATGGGCGACTAACCTATTGGAGACTTATGGCTGGCCAACCACCAATCCGGCAAGCAATTTGAATTCTAAAATCTGCAGCCAACCTATCGGGGACTTATGGCTGGCCGACCACCACTCCAGCAAGCAATTTGAATTCTAAGAATCTAAGTTTTTATATTTTTTTAGAAAAACAATGGGATTTTAAATCTCATGAGTTGTAAAACTGTGTTAAATGTGGTCAATTGAGGAAGCTTGACTAGATGATTAAGACTCCCTTCTTCGAGAGGGCTCTCTCTCGGTCTTCCTACTTCAACTAGTAAAGATAGGTTATGAACCCAAGTTTGTGGTGTCAGCATGAACAAACTGTAAAAACTCAAAATCAATGAATCCTCGGAACAAGACAACCATGAGATGTGGCCCACCAATCAACCGAGTCATTTGAGTTATTTCCATTCCTTTTCACATGTTCAACAAAATATTACCAAAAATTTAGAGAAGAAAGAAGAATTTGATATTTGCAATTTGATTTGATTCGAACATTCTGACAATTTTAAGATCCAATTCATCAATTTCCAACACATTGTGTGTGAAGAAGATCCTCCTCCGAGTAAATGCAACACACCATTTCCTTATATTAAAAAACCCTAAAAAGTAAACCAGACATTTTGGCAGATTGCGGGAGAGTGTTATAGGTCATAGGACAGTTAGCATTTATGCACGGTTGTTATGGGACAAATGTTGGCATTCTCGGACCTGGCTCCTCACTTAGGGTGGGCATATGCTCTAGTGAAAAGTTAACTTATCATACTTTCCGACCTATTGGATTAATGGTAGATGTTAATTTCCATTATCGTCGACATCTCAAAGTCGGATTCTCTATTGTGGGTACAAATATCTGTACCCTCCGCATGGATATCCCCAAGATGATGGCACGTGGATCGTTGCCACGTGGTCGGCACGCGCCGAGATGGGAATATGCTACATCGCACCTCGTTAACAACATGATTAGAGATGAACCTAGCGGTCGGGGTTTGGAATTCTCGGCTACAGACATCGTGACCGGGATGAGAGTTCTCGGTCGTACTCTAATTGTCGAGGTCTATAGTCCTCGGTCCTAGCCTGGGTGATAGCGTCCAAGAACCTTGTTCGGACGAGATAGCTAATCTCGGCCATGAGATCAAGGACGACGTCTCAACTCGGGAAGTGTAGCTCTCAGATTTGGCTAGCAATCTCCCAAGATACATCCGACGAATAACGCAGGACATGGAGAGGTTTAGATACACTCCGCGAATCACCAGCATGGGGTGATAGTTACATGGAATATAGAAATGTGGAAAGGGAGAAGCTATGGTGAGGGAGCCATTATGGAAAGAAGGCAGTGATGGAGAAGGAATAGGAAACCACCAACAGTGATGGAGAAGGAATATGAAACTGCCAATATTGTGGTAGAGATCATGGCAACCCCCAAGAGGTCTATATAAACCTAAGAAGGGCACAGATATGAAGACTGAATCTCAATCATCCTTGGCATTTTATATTTTTTAGCCGGTAGTAATTTTAGCATGGGATGCTCTCCCAGTGGGCAGCCCCCATTGGTTCTTGGTGCCTGCTACATGAAAGTTTGTGCAGGTACACGTCGAAGACCTCGGACTCACCTCAATGCGGCTTATTTCAGATCTCGAGGGGATGTGGGATTTTTTCCCACGTCTATACAACACGAAATCTAATAAATCTCCTAAGACATGTAGGTGTCCTTTAAGACTAGACGAGGAGTAAGCATGAAGAGTCCATACCTCCCGAGTCCCGACCTTTATGTCACACTGTCGACTCTTCATTTCAGGCAAGATCATGGCAAACCCCAAAATGATAAACACGAAAAGGCAATTTGGAAGGGTTTTACGATTTCGGTGAAATCGCCTTACGTCGCTCTTCCTCTCCCCATCTACCCTCACCATACCGCCAACCCCATTTTCTCTCCAACGTCATCGGTCGTCATCTTTCTCCGTTGTTGCTAGTCGCCGGAGAGTAGAGGCACCTCTCGTTCCGCAGGTACTCGTCGTTGTTCGAACAATGCTTCACTGTTCAAACTGTTAAGTCCAAACAATGAATGATTATCCGGACTTAGCAGTCCGAACAATCAATTCAATGACCATGACCGAGGCTGCACGAGAAAAAAAAAAATCCAATGTATCGTTCCGGAGAGATTACTAGAAATTCTTGCTAGAATGGTTTCGAAAATGAAGTTAGAATGATTTTGTCAATTAAAAACCTTTGAATTCAAATACATACATCCACTGATTCTTCCATTGATGGTTTTACTCAAAAGTTCCCAATAAGAACTGTAGAAGATGTAGAATACCACTCTAAAATCTTTTAGGTATTCTCCTTTTGCTTTTTCAATAGTCTCCCTTGCTTTTTCCCGTGCTTAACGGTTTTGAATTTTAGAGGGGATGAGTAGAGATAGAAAAGGGGTTAATTAGAGAGACAAATGGGATAAAGTTGGTATTTTATATATCTTGTGAGGCAAAGATAAGAGAAAACACAGGAGATATAGAAGTCATTTTAATTATAGTTTAAATGGGGGATAAGGAGAGAAATTGACGGGGTATACAAAATTCGCCTAATTGAAATACTTATCTATTTGTAAAGAGAATTCGCAAATGACCACTAAACCTGTTATACATATTTTAAAATATCAAAAATAACCCTCTAATCTTTTATTAATCAATTTAAATGATAAAATCATCCAGTCAATACCTAAACCCATTATCTTTAAAAGCACAGCTTGGAAAGCAATAAACTATAAGCTTGGGTTAACATAATCCCAAATGAAGCCTAAGGCTGCTTTTGGCATTGCGGTTAGCTGAAAATAAGGTGCTTCTAAAATCAGCTTCAGTGATGCCTATTCTGCTTGAAACACATTGATCCACACCATCCAAATCATACCACATTGAGAGGCTCTTCGTATAACTATTCCACACACATGAAACCCTTTCGTGTATCTCATTTAAGGGAATCGCACTAAATCTGCCACAAAAGCAAAAACAAAAAATTGAGAAATTACAGAGGAAAAGAGAAAAAAGAAACCCCTATAAGCCAACTTATTGCTTATTTTCCGCACTCCCAAACGCAACCTAAGGCTAGGTAGGAGGCCTTTAAATTTTATTGAGTTGTCGTTTTTTGGTCCTTTACACTTGTGAGAAGTCAAACAGGAACTTGGTCAAGGTCAAGAAATCATGTATAGCTGAATATTCGCATGTGTTACTCTCCTACAGTACGCTTGAAGTTGTCGTGATGTCGAATTGATATTTTCAACTGTACAAGTTGACTTAAGCTGTCGTTTTGGCATTCTAGAAGGTCGCTTGACCTTGCACTCGCTTCTTGAATCGGTCACTTGACTTTGTATTCAAGAATTTGCTCAGTCTCAAGTGAATTGTGATATTTACCTACTAAGATTTGGGGTTCGGAGAATACACCTCTTCGATCCTTCGAGAACCTTCGTATTCAGGAGCAGTTGGAAGTTGTAAGTTGTAAGTTCAATTGCGTAGTTGTAACGGCAAAAATGAAACCGCATATTCAGGTAAAAATGTTTAGAATTTCAATTATACTTCATTTAATACAGTTTAAAACTTGAGGTAGGGAAAACACCCTCCAATCCTGTCTGACTGACAATTTACATTCATTCAT